>CM042320.1:22133182-23475682 GCA_023566125.1 Zingel zingel
TCACACAGACTGAGGGACTTTCTCGCAGTCCAAGAGGGCTGATAGTGATAGTAGAGGCCTGTATTTGATAACAAACACTGACTGAGTGGCCCTGACGTCACCAAACACTGAGATTAATCAGCAGTCGGCAGGAAAGAACCGACACCTGACACATGGAGAGGTGAGGGAAGGGAGAGACAGTGTGAAGGTGGAACGAGGATGAGTGTGTGTGTGTGTGTGTGTGTGTGTGTGTGTGTGTGTGTGTGTGGTGTGTGTGTGTGTGTGTGTGTGTGTGTGTGTGCGTGTGTGTGTGTACATTTACAGTAATACAATGAACCTCACTTTGTCATTGTGATAGTCTCATTGTAAGGCTGGAACAATCAAAGAGTGTCATAAAATTAAACCATTTTTTTTACCTTCATTCCTATTAGTAACATTGGACTCACTGAGAGATGTGGGACCACAGCGACATCAAAAAAAAGTTAGACGGGGCACAAACATGAGCCAGTAGACAATCAGACAGTTTTAAACAAACCCCTATGGTTAAGGTTAAAAGTATTGCCCAAATCATCAGTTGTAAACATCGTCCTGGTCCGGCTTTGACCTACTGTACCTGCCGTAGTAGAGCGCACACGTTCTCCTGCACAAGTAGGTTCTTTAGGTCTTCAAATAAAATGTTGATAATTGGTGAACGTCAGGGTTTTAATTTTAGCGAGGTGTGAAAAAATAGGCTAGGATTCATGCTAATGCTAAACATAAGCATTAAAGCTATAGTGTGTAGTTTATATCTCCCTCATGAGGAATTCTAAGTAATGACAACAAAACTATCAGCGCATCCACACGATACAAGCCTTCCGTGATCCTCCGCGCAGTTCCTTGTAACCAATGAGGACACGGAGGATTAAAAAAACATGATGGACTCTTCAGAAGAGGTAATTATCTTCGCTCGATTTTCTGCGCGCAAAAGTTGCCGGATGACACCATTACACCATTTTCTAAACATAGCCATACTAAGAAATACAGAGAGAGTTTTGTGGAGCTGAAAGTCTCCATTAGCTTTGTATCAACTATTTATCAACTGGCTTGAATGTAACAGACGTTCATTAATATAAAAAAAAGTTACACACTTAAACATTAAGTTGTGCTGTTAAGAATTAGCTTGTGACATAGGTGATATGATGTTTATTATGTTGTCAAATTAGGTTACCTAATTTAAAAAAGAAAATAACTTAATTTAATAATAATTCTTTAAATATGTGTATTTTTATGTATTAGCCTACCTTTGAAGTCATTGACAACACAAGAGAACACAAGTCAAACCTTTAGATGTCCTGATTATGGAGTGTCTGGATAAAAGTTTTAGCCTTACATCCCTGTGACCCCTGTGACATTTATACTATACAGCATTTACCTTATAGCCTCTCAGTCTTTGTTCTTTGACAAGGTTGACCTCACACAAATAACAAGAAATTGTTCAATATGTTTCAGTGGTATAAATTATGGCAATATGGTCAGTTCATCGAGTCCATAAACACAATAGGCTCATTAAAATGTACAATTCAGAAACAGCTTTCCAAAGCCACTCAGTGCTCTGTCAGTCATCTGTCATCCATTGTTCTGCTCTTAATCCCACCATTGACAGTGAGGTCCATTTCCACCACCGGGGACCCAGAATTAATCAGCAGACTTAAATTAGCCCAGGGCAATTAAAACACCCAGCAAATGGTTAATTAACTGACCTTGGTGGTCATTAAACAATTCATGGAATCAATAAGGGATCAATGGTCACCAGCGACCTTTCATACTCGGACCAGATGGGCTGTAGCCACATAGATGAAACCATAGGCGGAGATGAACTGTGCTTTATTTCTCAGACAGATGGATATGTATAGCCCTCATCCTCCACCCCCCCCCCCCCCCACCCCCCCTCCCCCCCCCCACACACACACACACACACCTCCTCCCTTCTTATCATCAACTCTCCCCCCTAAAGCAAAGGTTTTCTTTTTTTAACCCAGAGGATACAGTGAAGTTGCCTAAACTGTGTGTTTTCTCCTAATTCATCGCAAATAAAGACTCATCATCATGCTTTGTTTCTTTTAAAAGGCAGTGGTTGTTATTTTCATTAGGGCTGCAATTCACAATATTTTCCAACATTGATTAGTCTGGAGATTATTTGCTATTAAATGTCAGAAAGTGTTTTGTACAATTGGCAGTCCAACATTTAATTTTAGCAGAAAATACTCACTTTTAAGAAACTGATTTTGCTTGAAATGTGAGTCAAATAATTGTTAATTAATTATATGTAAAAATAGCTAAAAATCGACCAATCAATTATTCGATTTATCACTTTAGCTCTAATTTATGCTGGGTTCAGACTACATGATATCAACCAGATTATAGTCCAGGTTGGATCAGGAACAACAATGGGCGTCCAGCACAATAATTGGTCGTTTTATTCAGTGTCATAGTGGAGGACAACTGACAGCGCATCTAGGACGCCTCACGACGTTCCGATATGTTATTAAGAATCACAGTGCTTTCCTTGGCAAGGAGAATTCAAGTGCTAGGATTGGCCAGATGTCCATGCTCACGCATTCAGGTCCTATTCCTATCCCCTGACCAATGGGCTTTCCTAACTATTGCCTAACTATTCCCAATACCTAACCTCTACCACTCAGGTGATACGCAGGTGATACGAAGGAAAACAGTGGGAATTATAATAACACCATCTCGACGAAAACACTAGCATGGTAAAATTTTCTTTGCCTTCAACGAAGTTTTCCGCCATGACCATGACTTTAACCAATAGGAGCATAAAGCGCTCTTCCATGCACAACCGTAAACATGGCGAAGTGAAAGAGAAATTATGTTGTTGGTGCTGCAGGTGGAATTGTGAAAAAGATCATAGTCTTTTCTTTTTTTTTCTGAACACACAGCCAGCATTTCACACAACGCCATTGTTTGTTTGTTATTGGAAGTCGGTGACTAGCACCTTCTTTCCGATGATATCACGCACATTGTGAAAGATGGCAAGCTTTGATTGGTTGGGAACCAATGTGTAGTCTGTCATGTGTCTCAGCCAAGTTACGGCCGCAATTAATGACTATAATAGCCTAATCTGACACAGTAGAGTCAATAAATAATTGTTTTGTTATCTATCCATCATCTGTTGTCTTAAATCATTAACATGTTAAAAAATGTTAAAATGTGAAGCTACAAAAGCTGCAGGTGACAACAGTTCTTAGTTTTTACAGGTTCTGCCTGATCCCTGAAACAAAAAAGACTCAAAACTAAAAGTACTATTTACTGTATGTTTGATTACAATAGACACACAATTGAACTGTTTCCGTGCACCTGACTGTCATTTATAAACGTATTCATGTTATGCAACAGTCTTTAGTACCTATGTATTTTCCAAAGATATAATGATTGGGCTCGATTTCTTGTCAAATGTGAATAAAAATAACATTTTTACAAAAGTATCTTCTGCTGACGGTGATTTGTACAATAATCACAAGGCAACTGCGCTCAGCCTGTTTTCCTTTATTTGCCTTTCTCTTGAACCAAGGTTTGCTCCTGACCCCTGTATAGCCAGATGAGGACAAAGGACCTCCGCTTTCTAGTACATCCACCTCCCTCCTCCTCCTCCTCCCCTCTTCAACTTCTCCTCATTTAAACTCCCTAGACTCCCTCCATCCCCCATGCCCCAACACACACCCACACACATACACACACACACACACACACACACACACACACACACACACACACACACACACACACACACACACACACACACACACTCACACAAAAACACAACCTCCACTCCACCCCCACACCCTGTTCATCCTCCACAATGTCTGCTGATCATAGTGATAGTGATGAGTTGTGTCATAGATGTGGATGTCAAAACTTTGGTTAGTCTGTCTCTCAATACTTTCCAACGTCCCCACTCTGTCTGTGGCACTCAAGCCCACTGGTACTTACTGAAGACAAAAATCTTTAAGAACGTCACTTACATATTTTGTTTTTTTAAATGTTAAATTATTTCTTCAAACAGCTGAGCACTGTAGTTCTTAGCAAACATTACCCCAATAGGGGTAAATGGTTCTGTTGAGGACTTTTTTTAGCGGTGGATTAACACACATATACCATGCTATGGTAATGATTGCAACAGTGTGGCTCTTTGATGCATTTTTAATAGTTTTGGGGGGCTCCATTGCACTGAGGCATGACATATATCAAGCTCTGGTTACACAGACAATACTTGTTCAGCTTTGTTCATACGTCATACGGACATAGACAGCGGACGTGCACCCACTTCCACACATACTACAATTGGGGGTTGACATATAGATTTTCCACGCATTAGAAACCTCACAACAGCAACAAAACAACAAGAAAAGGTAAAAAAATAAATAATAATAAAATAAAATGGTGTGTGTGTGTGATCGCCTAATAAGAATAGGACTAAGGATGTGCATGAGTATCCTTGCAGTAAAACGTTATGGCCATGGATGCAGGGATGCGGCAACCATCAATTGGTCTTTAGTATGATCAATTCATTTGTTTAGTTGACTAATACAATTTTGAAAATGTCCAGCCTTATAGGCCAAAATAAAGGTAGCCTATTTAAATCATAAACTAGACACCAAAGCACTGCAGCCAATTAACAGGATCAAAACAGTGTGTGTATATGTGTGCATGTGTTTAAATGCATCAGTGATGTCATTGCTGCTTGGTCTACCCCCACCCAACTCAATACACACACATAAACACACCCTCACCCTCCTTTCTCCCTGGCAGCACAGGCCAGCTGTCTCTCCTGCTGCTCTCAGCTGACAGAGTAGGAGAGAACTGGGGGGATACGAAGGAAGAGGGATGGGGGTGGGTGGGTCGACAGCTGAGCAGATGCAGAAGCCCCTCCTGGGTTTGCCGGAGACGAGCTCTTTCCCAGCCACCCCGCAGCCGTGCAGCTGCCCAGGCACCAGCTGTCCTGATAATCGCACCAAACAGACCAGGGACTTCCTCACTGTGGTGGTTGGCTGAGGGAGGAGTGGAGGTGTTGTAGTGCAGGCCCACTGTATGGACCAGCTGACACTCTCTGAACACCCACCGATCCCCAGTCACCACCACTACTCCAGACCTAAACTATCCCAGACTAAACATGCCTGGAAAACACACAATGTCTCTCATTTGACCTCTGACCAATGGCTCGCACACACATACTTATATGTCACAAATTAGATATTGGCAAGTATATCAGTAAATTTATGTGGAAACAAATTCATATCATAGTTTAGCTTCTCAAAAGGACAGATGATTTTTGAGTGTACAACATCTGACAGTATGCTCTATATGATGTCCTCAAAGATTTCTGCTCATCATCCCACAATGCAATGCTTCACATTTTGCAGAATTGGACTACACACCACCTGACAGTGAGGATGCAAAATGACAATGATTCACAAGTGTCAGAATTGAATGTACATTTTGGAGTAAACTATTGAGTGTCTATTGTTTTGGGAGTAGTGAGAGATGGAGTGATTATGGAAACACTCACAGTTTAAAATGTCTTTATTCAAGATTGAAGAAACTTTAAAGAACTTTATTGTCATTGTGCAAGCACAACAACATTGCAAGTGTGTCCTTCTCAAACGATCAATGCTATGCAACCCCTCTGAGTGTTGACAAAGACAGGAACTATTTCTTAGATGAAGTTAAAATATTGAAGTCAGCATTTTCTTTTGCAAGATCTCTTTGAAGTTTACAAGTGTAAATTGTCATAACACCCCTATATTTTCATCTACTTTAAAACAAAAAAAAAAGTCTCTTTCTGGCATAACACTGTTTCCCCCTAGCTAAGTTTCAAGTAAAGCTATGTCAGTGTAAGATATGTATATTTTGTTGATGCTTTCTGTTATCAGTTAGGGTTAAGGTTTGAGTTAGGCATACATTAGCTTGATACAATATGAATGTATATGCTGAAGTGTCTCTTGCTCATCTGAAGCCAAATTTAGACCAGAAACTCACATCTGTTCTATAACTGAAGCACCATTCACATTGCAAGATTGTGTTGGAAACATCTGTGCACATTTGAGAGTAGTTAAGAAAACATTTTACCATTATACAGTATACTTAAAACTATGTGTTGTACTCTACTTTGGTATTTTACTTTACATGGGTTTGCTTTTTTAGAAAATTCTAAATTGAAATACTAGATGAAGAAAGTAAACTATGCCTTTAACAGGAGTTACACGTTCCACAGCCTGACCTTGGCAAATCCACTTGAGTTACACTTAATGTGTCCATTAACACAGCTAGATAAACAGACGTGAAGTATGAAGACAAATATATCAGTGTGCAGAGACGTGATGCCTTCCAGACTGCCTGATATAGAACTTTTATTCACCCCAGATACAGTAGGTTTGTTTAACAGTTATATAGTTTTTTTTAAAGGTCCAGTGTGTAACCTTTTTAGTTGTTCAATATCAAAATCTGTGTTGCCCGTTCACAAACTTGTCCTTTTTATGAATATTTATCACCACCATCAATTCCAAATATTGCTATTAGCTTGACATTTTACATTTGCACTTGCATGAACTGGGGAAGACACTCCATATTCATGCACCATCTTGAAATACGTTAGCTGGTAAGGGACATACAGGACCTACTGCTCCGCTTTTCACGTTTTCGCTGTCACATGATAAACTCACAGGTGCCGCTAATGCTGCTAATGGGTATCGTAGCTTCCCGGCTCCAGCAAGTTTGAAGAAGGAAACATGGAGGAGCACACGTATTCAGAATCCAAATTTCATCTTCTTCTTCTTCGTCGCCTAGAAAAAGAAAAAGGATATTGAAAAGAGTAAGAGACCGGCGTCATCTTGAACTGCATGGCGCAAGAGAGTTGATTGCGATATATGATCTCAATGCTAGATGGGAGAAATTCCCACACATTGGACCTTTAAGATCTTACCTGTGATACATTCAAACTGTTACAAACCCTTTTCTCTCTTCTCTTTTTTAGCAGCTGCTTGTTGGGTCATTGTCTAATTTATATTATACTTTTCTACTTATAATTTAAGTTATTCTTAATATTATTTTTATTAATAGGGTGATGCTGATAACCTTTGTCTATGTAATCTAATGAAGTAGTTTTGCAATAAATACTGCCTTTGTGATTTTTTGAGAGTGTGTTGAAACAGTAAATAATAGTACATTTTAGGCTTAGTTTGTGCAACTTTATCTGTTAAAAATATACGCGAGGTGTCATTGAAGTTCATAAGAATTAAGAAGACAATACTGCAAGGACTGTTGTTCAGGACTGTGATGTGTGTTTGTGTGCGTGCGTGCGTGCATGCACGCCCCATCTTGGGCAGTCCTCTTCCTTCAAGCTCGGGTCCTCTACCAGAGGCCTGGGAGCCTGAGGGTTCTGCACAGATCTTTGTTGTTTCATCCTGGATAGTGGAGTTCTCAGCCACCCTCCTTCCGCTTGGTGTATAGTCTCAGGGTGCTGGACTTGGGAACCACACTGGATTCGATGTATTGGATTCAAACCCAGCCCTAACCACGCCCTGATTTAACTGCCCTTCAAGGGTCCTGCTGAAGGAGCCACTTTTGGCCGCCTGAGCGGGATCCGAGCCCTGCCCTAGCCACACCCTAGTCACGCCCACATGAGGGTCAATTATGTTACCCACTGAGCTATCCAGCTGCTCCATATGTGCTATCTACAGTATGCTATATATACATACAATATTAGTGATAAAATACAATATGAACAGAAAATGAAATAAAATACACATTTGAACAGATATATAATACACAGGAGATTAATATTACAAATATGCTGTACTGAGGTTTTAGTACAAAAAAAGATGTCAACGTGCCAGAAGTAGATGACATCATTCTCTTTATGTGTGTGTTTATGCGTGTTGAGAGGGGTGGAGGGATTGATTGGATGATCAAGCAGAGAGGAGTGTGCGTGTGTGTGTATGTGTGTGTGTATGTGTGTGTGTGTGTGTGTGTGTGTGTGTGTGTGTGTGTGTGTGTGTGTGTGTGTGTGTGTGTGTGTGTGTGTGTGTGTGTGTGTATGAGAGAAAGAGAGGGAGATGGAGGGAGGTGGGGGCCCCAGATGGATAATGGATGGGAAGTGTATTTTTGGGCTTGGAGCTGGCAGAGACATAGCAACATGCCACTGGTGGGAGACTGAAGGTCAGTGCTGTTAACATGACCGCCCGGCCAGCTGACACTAAATGAAATTACTCTGTAATTTCATGTAATGAAACTGTAAATGAAATTACAGTCTAATTTAATGTAATGAAATTATACATCAAAATTACTCTGTAATTTCATTTAATGAAACTGTAAATTAAATTACAGTTTAATAAATTGTACTTCCCTGTAATTTCTTTTCCTCTCCAACATGTTTACCTCAAAGTCTATTAGGTGACTAGAAATGGAAAATTCCAACTTGATGAAGTACCAAAAATGAAAATAAGGCACAATTAGGACTACTTAAAAACATATAATCATAGTTTTTGAGTGAATGTACGAAGTTACTCTCTGTCGCTGCTCATCATAGGTGTCTCATTATAATTTAATTCAACATCTAATTTAATTCAATAACTTTAACAGGACAGATGGACTTTTTTAAAGTGACAACAGAAGGTTATGCTTGTTTTCTCCCATTTTTAGGCAAAATAACAACAAATACTCAGAGTTTAAAGCAGAATTCACACTTTGTATGAAATGCTTATGAAATAGCAGTTAGACCGTTATGCAAAAAAAAACCCACTAAAACTGACTTGAATTTGTTTTTCTCACATGGCTCCACGGTGAACGAAGAACTCAGAATTGAAGCAATGCATTATTCTTCAAGAATTCAAGTTAACACGGGGTGAGTAATTGATTTACAAATGATCATTTTGGGGGTGAAGTATTCCAACTCTTTCAGGTTGGTTAACACATTGCCCCATGCAAAGAAACTCTAATCAGTCATTTAATTTTCGTTTCATTATTTATTGATTTATTATTCTAAATATTGGAGATGTGAAAGGCAATTCCAGGTGTGGAACCAGACTATAAAGTCTGGGGTGTATCAAACTACATTAACGTATTATTATATTGCTTATTGCTGCTTTAACACACTGCTTATGTCCCAGGGATGAGGGAGCAGCCTATGTACCAACTGACCAACTGATATCTGATATCTAATAAAAAAGAAAAAGGCCCATAAACTGTCTGGAAAATGGAGCCATTGCTCAAAGAGTATGCATAAAACGTAGAGAATTCAGAGAAGGCTGTCAGGGGTCGGGTGTCCTCAGGGTCAGGTTGTCCACTCGGCCCTCGTTAGATCAGGATCGTCTCAGCTGTACCCATCCATCACAGAGGCCCCGGGCACTGGACTGGGAGCCCCTAAACCAACACTGAGTGACTGACCACAGAGAAAGGTGACCTGCTGTCCCCATCCCTCCCTCCATCACCTGTTGTTGTTGTCACACATCAGCAGCCCCCTGACTCCTGGCTACAAACAGTAAACTGGGTGGCAGCTGGCCTGAAGGAGCAGAGCATCCTCGTTGTGTCGGTTGGGGGTTGACTCTGAAAGTGCATTAGTTTCTTGCCTGGATCCAGACACTAATCCTCTCTACTGTAGATGAAGGCTTCTTATGCCCAGAGGGTGGAAATAAACCAAGACACAATGGCACATGCTGCACCTTTATCTAAGGGGAAAATAGGTTTGCAGACCTCAAAGAAAGAAGGAAAATGGCTGTTATTTAGCAGGAAAGGGTATCAATACGACTCCTTGTTTGGTCCAATGTCAATAATTAAAAGCTTTTCATGCTTTGAATTATCCCATTGAATTACTTCCATATAGGATTTGCTGTGAACAGCGTCATACTTGAGCCAGTCACTTTTTTCTTTAATTTTCTTTGTTTCTTGTGCTGTAATATTTCAAGCAAGCTGCAGAGTTTTGATCAAAAATCACATGAATCAGAATAAGATTTATTGCCAAGTACATTTTCACTTAGAAGGAATTTGCCTTGGTGTTTGGTGCATAAACATATTAAAAGGAAATAAACAATAAAGCAAAGTTCCACAACAGACAAGCACAGAAATATAGAATAGACATACAATAAAATATTACAAATTGAAAAATAATAACAATAATTACAATAAGAAAAAAGTTACAAAGTGCTTTACAGGAGAAAAGGGGGATAAAAGAAAAAGAATAAGAGAATATTAACACGGATAATATAGTGAACAAACCATTAAATATAAAGTTATTTAACTAAGAAAATATATGGGTTTTAAAAGAGTACTCCCATGGTTCAGTAGTGTACTTCCATATGTATATAAATAACATAACAAATGTATGATCGAAACTTAAGCAGTAGAGGCAGAAATATCCTAAACCTTCAGTCTCTTGTACAGATCAAGCTACAAACACAGTGAATCCTAAATTTCCCATAATGTAACTTCATAGTGTATATCACTAGATTCTTCATCCTTCATTCAAACAGCACACCTTCAGTTTGTAACACAGGCTTTTTGTTAAACATGTAAGTTTCAAGCCAAGCTTGAGATAACTTTGTAAAACTCCTTCTAGAGCCACGGGAGACATTATTAAACTGAGAGGGACTCCTCATGACAAATACACTAAACTTGATGCTTACAATTAGTGTAGTGCCCCTTTAAGATGCTTTTTATATTTTTAGAGTCGATAAGTATCTGTCAAATTATTGTTATGGCATGAGTTTTTATTTGTAGAAAAGTAAGACAATCACATTGAAAATTGGTGAATTTTTTCTGTTGCTTTTAGTAGTTTTGGATACTGCTACTCATGAGCTCAAAAGTTGGGATTTGTAGAGGGGACCAAAGCAAAAACTAAATCTCCAATAATCCCCCACTCTTATGTTGTTAAGAGATAAATTGAGATTGGCATTTCAATCAGTTACTTTAATTTGGTTTTCAGGGTGCATCAATTACATGTAAAGATGAGGTATTGATGCAATCTAATATAGGGCTTAGAGCAAGAACAAATGAGTAGCAGCTGGTTGGCAAATAGTGGATTCCTCTCTTTTTTTTTTTTTTGCTCAGCAATCATTACAGATTATGACTCTTTGTTGCCTCGTGTCTTAACTGTCACCTCATAACAGGACACGGCAGGATCCCACTGACTTCCTTTATGGAGCTCACGTTGTGCAGCCGAAGTCATGCTGCTCTGTTTAGCTTCTGTTTCGGGTCCTTAAATGTTGGCTTTAGCGCCGGCAAGTGACAAAATCTTCACGACTCACAGGAGCTGACTGTTCACAGGAAGTGTCAGCTGGGCCATTTGAATGATTGAACTCTGTCAGTGTATTACAGTAGCTTGTGAGATTATCGGTGAGAAACGTGAGAGAATTTACACAAAAAAAAGAGGAAAAGCAGGAACGCTGAAGGAAGCAGGCCACCTGTTTTTATCACAGCAGCATATGACAGCACTATCATACATTAAGAGAGGTAAATAATTCACTGATATATATAGTGCTTGTCCAGTTGCATGCTGATCCACCACTGTTTTGGCATGTAGAGATCATTTTTATGCACATAAGACTTTTTAAACTTTGAGTTCTTCTTGGTGCAGCCGAATGCGCAATTGTGAGAAGGGCTGACATTCTACATACATTACATTGTAGGTGAGCTGTGTGACTGATATAAACGAATCTGGTCTTGATGAACACTCATGTCTGTAATCTGAGAGGTGATGTGATGAGATGTGAGCACTCACATAAACTCTGATTGTCAAAGTTGGTTTGAAGCTGTCATCAAAAACAGCTCATAAATAGCAGGATTTGTATGAATCCACCAATAAAAACTAATAAAGTCGCATTTTAATCACCGTTTATTGTAATAGTTTTAAAATATAAATGTTCACAACAAAAGGACATGTACAACTACAATAAACTGTTTTTATCCAATTAAGGAAAAAAGAAACAAATTACTCCTTTAAAAATCAAATCAAGTGCTATGAGAAGAAGTTTGTGATCAATGAGGGTGATGGCAGGAAATATAGAGAATTTGACAGGATTAAATGGAGGATTATCCCAAGTGGAAAACACATGCAGACAACTGTTAAAGTGTCCTTAGGACCTCACACACAGACAAAGGCCATCCAACACCTCAGCTGTCTGTTGACATGTGGGTGTAAGAGCCAGAAGCTTGTGGTCATGATATCCAGAGGTGTGCAAACCACACACAGGGAATTAAATCCTTTGCCATCACAAAGTGATGCCATCCTCCTGTCTGATTTTTATTTGTTCTTCCCTCATTTCAGTTTGCCCAAGAAATGCAACACGTGAACCACCTGTTTTACAAAAGGACAGTTTCACACATAAAGGCTTTTTTTTTACTGGCAGTGCAAGCAGTTTCCCCTGTTCACACCATTATCTGTATGACAGTTTCACATAGGTGAGAATAAGCCTGATGTTGCACTCACAGTAAGAGGATGCCACTTTTTTGTTGTTTTGGAAAGATGGAAAATGAGAAGCTTCTCTGAACAAACACTATTCTATGATGCAATCATCCATTCAAAGTTGACCTGGGTAAAAGTTTAGTCGAATCTTTGTCTAGTCTAAGTCTGATTGTAATACACCACACCAGGACCTCCTGTGATTGGCTCACTTGGTGTATGTAATACTCCCTTCCTCCCCCTTATGGCCTTTACACACTGTTATCCAGAATTAGTTGACTTTACTATAAATTTGCATGGAAACCCGTTGCCTTAAACCATTAAGTTTTTACACAAGGTGAAACTTAACAGGTCAAGTTGTATTACACAGAGCGGTAAGTTGATGAAGTAGACAAATCCAGTTTACATTAATAGTGATTAACAAAAATGTATTAGTAAACATAAATAATTTTTTTCTGGAGTCATGTTGTCTAAAATAAGTTGTTAAAATGCTAAAATGTTAAGTTAAAGCTTTAGTGCGTAACTTTTTATATTTCAGTAATGAACGTCCATTATATTCAAGCCATGCCAAATGAGTTGATACAAAGCTAATTAAGACAGCTCCACACAACTCTCTCTGTATTTCTCAGTATGGCTTTGTTCAGAAAGTGATGTGTCCGATGACTTTTGCGCACAAAAAGTCGAGTGAAGATAATTACCTCTTCTGAAGAGTCGGAAGGCTTGTATCGTGTGGATGCGCCAACACTTTAGTCGTCATTACTTAGAATTCCTCATGAGGAAGATAGAAACTACACACTATAGCTTTAAACATGAAAGGAAACATAACAAATATTAAACATCAGGGTAATTAGTAGTTACCACTACCAAAGAAATAACTTTTTCATATAAATATGGTTTATTTTCCTTTATGACAGTCTGACTTTAAGAATAATGCATTCATTACATTTATTTATTCCATGCCATTGACCACTGCCACTGCCCAGAGGCCATCAGTCCCCACCCTCGTCATGTTACAACAATAAATGTAGATAAAGATGTACACTAAATCAACCATACAAAACTAAAACCCAGATAACATAAATGCACACCCAAAACCTTAACAGAACATTATTAAAACACACTTTAACTAGGACAGAACCCTTTCAGAACATATTTGTTTTTCCCATTAGCCTTTGTATCGCTTCAGGACAGTTCAAATGACCCCACCCCTCTCATACTGCCAATTTAACATCCTTAGTTATCTGCTTAATATGATCTGTGCACTGCATACTTAAGCTGATTATTACAAACAACTAATGTGATTTAGCAATGAGTATGGTTTTTAACAAAACATGAAAGAAAAAGTAGTGACCACTAAACAGTTTAATTACAACTAAATCAGAGTTTACAGTGTAGATAACATGGCATTCACAGAACAATTAATCATAGAGTCATGTAAATTAACTATTAAAAACCCTCCTATGTGGCATGTCTATTTTCCCTAAAACTGACAGCACCTGTTGTTACCGTGGTAGTCTCACATTGTCAGATCTATCTCCACAGCGCTAGGGAGTAAGGTCTAGCTACACCACACATCCATTCTACGATAAGAAAATTAAAAAAACGCTTTTGTTTGTTTGCATTTCTTTAAACCAATCATAATCGTCTTGGAAAGGAACTTGTTTTGGTGGAACATTTGCATCCCGCAAAAGAAAACGCCACTGTACAATATTGAATGAAGTTAACTGTTCACATAATACAGCAATGTGAGCTATTTAAATTAGCTGGATACATTGTTAAAGGTAATTTGCTCTTACCAGTGTAACGTGATCGCCGTGTTTACTTCGTCCATAGCAATTCTGCCAATCGGTCCCAAAACGTCCCAGTTAGACAGTTAATGCCTTAAACATATTCTTTGTAAATCTTTACAATCATTACCCGAAAGAACCAAGCAGGCCTGTCTTAATGCACAATCCAAATCTTCTTCAAAACCTGCCATTTTTAGCGTGAAGCTTGCGATTTTGAGAACGGCAACACACAGAGAAAAAACAATTCCTAAACAAAATCTGCTGTACTGACTACAACTTAAAACTTGGAACACACTTGTGATTTAGTGCTAAAGTACGTGCAGACTTTTTACCTGATGAAGGACACCTGGAAGGGCATGAACCCGCTTATACCATGGTCACTTGCCAAATACAATTTGGACCATTTATTTATATTTTAATGCGTTTTACAATCAAAATCTAAAGTTTTTTCAAACAATAACTCTGTTTCCCTTGTAACACCTGAGGGTTTGACTAATACCTGGAACAATTATTCCCATCCCATAAGGTTCTTCTGCAATGCAAACGTTCACTGCTCCAGTAAATAGAATGGACTTTAAATACGACTTGCCATGCTTGGCAACGGGAGATATTTCTAGTTCGCTCAGCTCATAGAACCCTTCTGCTCAGACAGCTAACGCTATGTGCCAGAAAGCTAACGTTATGCTAGCAAGATTCAAACTCAATAACATTGTGTAAGGTTGACAATCAGTAAATATAATTTGACAGTATGTTCACCAACAAGACAAGCTATCTATTCAGCCATGTCATTGTCCCTAAATCAATAAAGACTTTCACGAACAAATGATACGCCATGTGAACTGTTGGCCGCAGCCTGAAGTAGTGGAGTTGAACAGCGGATGTGATGAGAGATGATCGCTGTGAAACGAAGTCAGTTCAGTGGGGCAGTGTAACTCACTTCTTGCAGCGTGTGTTAGCGCCATCATGTGGTGTTCAGAGGACGAGGCACTGATGGATTACACTCTGTTGGAAATAAGATATCAGATGTTTTTCTTCATTTAATGTAGCGCATTAATGTAGTAGGTGTCCTATATCACTTTTTAATGGACACCCTGCAGTCAATCAGAATAGAGTATTCACCCAGACCGTGGTATAAATATTGTTGTTTTTGTTCTTTTGTATTTTCAGCTTGTGCACCTGATGTTTGCAATATATGAGGAGTGAAGGATAGAGGGAGTATAAGCAGGCATTTATGCAATATTTCAGTATTCCAATATTAATGTCTTGGGGGGGTGGGGAGGTGGTTCAATCCCCATAATCTTCATAGCATTTTTGTCCAGCATGTTAAGCACCAATCCCAAAGTGAGGGAGGCAACAGATGGAGAGATGTTTGCATTCCGGAGCAGTTGGAGAGAACAAGACACCAGATGCTTTGCTTTATTTTTACGTGTTCACTCGGTCATTTGGAGGTATGGTAGTCCGAGCAGGACAAAGAGCCAAGGCCAAATATGTTGGCTTTGTAGGGACAACAGCTGGGAGGAAAAAACAGGAAGGCGCTCCACTTCATTAAAGACCCAGCAGGAGAGCAGCAGAGCTTTTCTAGCTCTCCTCACACTCTCCATCACTTCACTCCTCCCTCCTGTCTGTCATTACATACATAATACACGCCTTCCCTTACCAGTCTTGGTTAGGTGCATGAACTAAAAATATGGAGAGTCCATTCCCACTTAAATTATTTTGTCTAATTTTTATTTACTTTATTTTTGTATAAAACCACCTTATAGTTAGTTTTTTTTATGACATTCATGCCTAATGTTATTATTTTTGTTTCATAATGTCGTCTCTAATGTTCCATCTCTTAATATCACAGTGTGTTAGAGGGATGTAGTAACATTTCCACTAAGATGGATAATACAATTTTATAGTATTGATTTCCAAAAAATATATTTTCTATATCAGTACAACACTGTATGGTCATAAAATAGCAATTCTGTAAAAGTGTTATTTTATCAACCATAGAGTTAACTCACTATGAACAATTTTCATCAGTAAAATTATCATTTGTTAATACATTGTATATTAAGTGTCATATTTATCTATCTATCTATCTATCTATCTATCTATCTATCTATCTATCTATACTTTATATCCTCACAGCTATCTCACCAGTTGTGTTGTTTGTGTCTGTATTTCTGATTCTTAGCTAAAGAGGTTAGTGACAAGCTATGTGACTTCTAAGCTCTTCTTATCCTCCTACAGTGTGAAAGTGTTCTCCACTGCTCTCCAGTAGCAGCTACACTAATCTCCTCCACAGTGGATCCCTGCAGCGCTGCTGCTTCACAGCCATAACGACTGATCAGCTGCATCAGGATGTCACCTTCTAAAAAAAATTGTTTGTCTATGTGAGTAAGCTCACATTTTAGTACTAGTTTAGTTGAGTTGTTCTCCTTCTCCCCTCATATGGCTGATTTCCTGCAGATATGGCCCTGCTATATGGAAAACACACACACACACACATACACTGATGTAATGACCTTTTGGCATCACTCGTCCCATCAATAGTAGCCGCTCACTTCATGATTTGCTTGTTCAGTGAGTGATGGACAGATCCCCCCTCAGCACCACAAAAGAAAACATCTGTTAGAATCTGCTTAATCCTAGAGAGCGGCCCTGCTCTTGGGGCTCTTTGGGGCCCCATCTAATCCACACAAGGGCACCAGGCCAAGACCAGGACAGATTAGACCCCCAACATTCATCTCTCCATCCATGCACACACACCTCTAAGTCTGCCCGTATAACGAGTGTTTGAATCGGCCCCTTAATCCTTGGACTCGGCGGAGTCCTTCACCCAGCACACAGCCTCCTTCCTCCTCAGCCCAAACCTAATCTCCATGCATCCCCTTCATACACACCCAGAGACCTGGCCCAGCCCAGCCAAGCCCTCACTAACTCCCCCTTCCATCGCCTTTCCCCCAGTGGGACTGAAAGCCCATTGATTTGTTGATTTCTCTTCTTTTGTCTGCGGCCGGCCGTGTGTTAATAGGACATCCAGGGTCCAGGGCCCAGTGCCAGGACTTTTGGCATGGGAGATTAAGGTCCTGATCTGGGCATCTGTCACTGCCCTGTCCCCCTTCTCCCTTGTGGCTCTGGGAGAGGCCTTTCCTTCCATCATTTTCAGTACAAATGTGCTGCTTTAGCTGCAAACTGATTTCAACCAAGAAGAGATAAGTTTTGCTAAGAGATGAGATAGACTGTTTACAGATGAAAACATAATTTTAAAAATAGTTTGACAATAATTTAAGTTGTACTTGACCGACTAGTTTTGAATGTGTCATTTGCATATAGATACACTAAAGACACACACACGCACACACAAATAAAACAGTATATATGCCATATACACACACACACACACACACACACACACACACACACACACAGATATTAAAACAATAATAGGAACTACGAAATAGAAAAGTGCACTTGTCCAAATTTAGGTGTGGTAATGATAATCTGAAATGAGAGATATTTACATGACTATGTCCAAAGACCATGTGCTTCATGATTGGGAGAGGAGATCAAGGGGATGAGTATCATTATACAGTATATTAGTTTCTCTTAACTTCAATGCTGAAAGAAACAACACTAGTTGTACTTTTTTTTGTATATGTCAGTAGGGGTCATCATAAAACAAAGAAATGTCTCACATATACGCTTTACATCCAGAACTTTATCATTTCCATGGTGACTTTAAACCTATAGTGCGGAACTATTATATATTATTGAACGTCTGTTACATTCAAGCCATTGCCAAATGAGTTGATACAAAGCTAATTAAGACTATCAGCTCCACAAAACTCTCTCTGTATTTCTCAGTATGGCTATGTTTAGAAAGTGGTGTAGTCCAGCAATTTCCGTGTGCAGAAGCTTGAGTGAAGATGATTACCTCTTCTGAAGTGTCCATCATGTTTTTTAATCCTCTGTGTCCTCCTTGGTTATTAGCAACTGTGTGGATGAGGGGTGGGGGAGGTGCCCAATCACGGAATGCTTGCATTATGTGGATGCAACAACAGTGTTATCATCTATCTATCTATCTATAAATTGCAGGAACATCTGTCTGTCTGTCTGTCTGTGTGGTTGTTATGCGCATATCTCTCGAACCGTTAGTCCGATGGATTTCAAACTTGACAAGTATCTTGTTACGGGCTTGACTAAGTGCAGTGCCAAGTTTGACGTTGTTTGGATTAGAAATGCAAAATATATCGTTAAATATATAGGTAAAAGAAGCACACATTAGCTTTTGCCACTCTAGCCGCTGGCCACTCCCCCTCTCACACTGTGGACCAGAGACAGAGAGCAGCAGAGCTTTGGCAGCTAAAATGTGACATACACCTCAGACCCACAAACATATGCAAAGTTGCACTACTTTGGACTGTCTTTGACTTTGAATAAACAAACAATAATTCCTGAATTTAAGGACGTTTCAGAATCCCACACATGCAAAGCACAACCAGCTACAGACAACAAGTACAGACAGAGCGTGATGCAGGCTATCTATTTTATAAAGCGAGACGTATCTGTATATATGTGTGTCCGTGTTTGGGGGCGTGTTTGGGGGCGTGTTTGGAGGGAAGGTAACCTGCAAATCACACGCAGACGCCACATGCACAACGCTTTAGAACAGCGTTCTTTTCCTGCTACTGTATTAAATTGCTGTGAGCTGGCAGAACATAACGTAATCTCTGAGATTATTTCTTCGCAGCGCTGTGCAATGCAAGAAAATCTCAGAGTTGTACCGGGCAGATACATCAGTTTTCATCAGACTCACCCTGGGTCGGGTTAATTAAGTCTACTGCTAACTTACAACACTAATAACATTACCGTCATCAAAATACCACTGCGAATCAAATCCCCTACTTCACCATTAACGGTCAATCCACTAAACCTGTATGTAAATGAACACATCCTCTGCTGAAGTGTTAAGTTCGTTAACGATCATACAACACAACGTCTCTCTCTCTCTCTCTCTGTGCGCGCACACACACGGTCTGGTTCTGGTGGTTGATGAACGCAGATAGGTGCTGATTATCTCTCATAACGGGCCAGTTGGGTAGCGCACTGCCATAAGTCCATGAGGCTAATGTCTGATTACTCCACATTTTCATTGTGATATTTTGTGATTACGTTCTGAATCTGCAGTGTTCTCTGTCAGGTTAATATAGTAGTACAATGTCTTCCTCTGATGTAGAAATAGCCTACACTCTAAGTAGGCAATAGAGTGGAGTTGCATATGAAGTGGTTTGGGGTCCTTCTGTAAGTAATTTTGGGCACTGCACTAGTTACTTAGGGACCGTTCGGTATTTATGGAATGGATCACCGGAGGAAAATAGGGGAGGGTCATGTCTTTTTATTTTTAATGAGGGGAGGGTCATCCAACATTTTTTAGTCTGGGCAGGGGGGTCACCCAACTTTTTTATTCATGAAAAGACAAAATTTCAAAGTGGCTTGTTTGGTGCATATTTTTTCATGTAGCTCTCAGTCTCGGCCCCCTAGCAGATGGGTCTGACCGCATACACAGAGTTTGCTGGGGGGGGGGGCAAGAGGAGCACTGCACCCCTAGTGGCTCAAAAGGGTAGTTGCATTGTTTAAAAAATGAGTGGAATAATTACGACCAGATATTTTATAAATATATTAAATAACACAAAACAACTAAATGGTGGTAGGTAATACATCAGATTTTATATACTGCTTTAGTAAAAAAAATATTACCTGGCTGACGATGGGAGCAGCAGGACAAAAAACGAAAGTTACTGTTGCACTAGTCTGAACATCTTGCCGTGCCAACCTTGCAATAAAGGTTAGGGTTAACCCTAACCCTAACCCTAAATGCCATGTACATGTGATGTCAGCTTAATAATTGATTGCGGGTTTTGTGTAGATTTGGATTTGTATACGTTTATTCCACTTTGTTTAAACGGCGAAGTGGAGAGGCCTCGTTCACCTGTTTGGAGCTGGCTGGTGAATGTGACGCTCGTATCGGCCTTGCTGGATACGCCGTGACTCTGTTTGTGGCTCTACTGATCGCTGTACTACTTTTTTTCCCGTGTCACTGGATTACGGCAAAATACGGATCTTAATGTGTCTTAACGTTTTATGGTTTGTTTGGAGAGGCATCTCAGCAGACTGTAGGTCGAACACTGATTGTTCACGTTACATTTTAGTTGAATTTAAGCGTCTGTCTATTGCGTTCCAAAACTGGATTGGATTTCATAAGGGCGAATTGTTAAATTGTTACAATGTAATTTAAAATCTGCTTTAAAAATAAACATATGTGTTTTGGAATATAATGTTCAGCTTCGGCACCTTTACCTATGTGCTAAAATATACAATGACGAAGCCTAGTGACCAGTCCATAGCAACCAGTGTTGAATTGGTGATTTCCCAGTGTCCTTTGTTGAATGGTCTCAATAGGTGCTTTCCGAACGGATAGTACTTGTACTTTTTAGAGGAAAAGTACACTTCAAAGCAGCTCTAAGAACTACTCTCCCCCAAAGTCTTTTTTCCGTTTGCATTCCCACTGGCCAAGTGGCCATAGGGACTGGTAGGAGGGGTAAGGGAGTGACGGTCTAGCATCGTCACTAGACCTTAGCGCCACATACAACAACAACGCAGCAGCATGGAGGAGGCCGTACATGGTCAGCAGTGCCTGCAACTCCGCATCAGTCCACTTTTCCGAGTTCCAAAAGAAATAAATAAATAAATAACTTATCCGAGTTCCGCATTCCGTTCATTCTCGTAGTAATTCACATAATGTTTTGCTCAACACAGACAGGGCTTTATTATACTCGGAACAGACTCCGCCTAGACCCAGAATAGGTGACTGTGCGCTGGATACAGAGCACCGCGAGCTGCCGGTCATGGTGCTCCGTCAGGTCAGCGGTAGATGGTGGTCAGTTAAACTTCTCATCTCCAATGTTATAGTATTTGTGAGAAATGGCGCTGTCCTGAGTTGAAAGATAGCCTACTTTACGGCTTTATTATCGAGTTAATAATGTGTTTGTATCGGCCGCTGTCCATTTCCTAAGGTTCTGAAATGCAAACATTTTTAGATTTTTTTTTTTAAAGGGCATGCGCCCGTGAGCACCCACGGAGGAAAACATAAATCGGCGCCTATGTGTGTGTGACAGCCGGTGAGCCGCAAGACACGCTTGTGGAGTTTAACTCCGAAAAGACAGTAAACCACAGGTTCCCGTTAATCTTATGAGGACATGTGTTGTGATATTTAAACAAACGCACCGTCAACGGCGAAATAAAAACCTCTTATTTACGAGAGCGGTCTGAGAGACCTCCAGCTTACAGCGAGGTGTCTGAGCATGACTGGCCGAGCGACGAGCTAGAGGCCAGGGCAGGCGCTTGCTGGCTGTCGCCTCACTTCATGGAGCTTCTCAACTCCGAAAACTTTGAAGCAAATTGTCAATTCGGCATCAATTTTCGCAAGACTGCCTATATTCAAAATCTAAACAGTTATTTTCTCGCCTAAAACGTTGTCAGAAGTGAATTTAATGGTGAATAAGATGGTGAAAATTGTTAAAAATGTCCCATTGTTGTTTCTTGCTCTGTCTGCAAGTTCCGAGTTGGCAGTGGGTGTGACTTATAAGTTCGACCAATCAAGTACACCTAGGAAAAGGGAAAAGGGAAAAGACCCTGCTGTGAAGTAGGAGCTAAAAAAGTACGCTACTGCGGCCAGAGGAACTTAAAAATCCCCAAATTTTTCCTGTCGGAACACGACGAAAAAAGTGTTCTAGGAACGTTTAGTTCTAAGAACTGCAAAAATCCCTCCGGTCGGAAAGCCCCTAATGTTTTATTGTTTTATTTCATGTGAATACTAGTTTACTAGAGGAGTAACTTAGTATTTGAAGTAATGCAGTAATGCATGAAGTGTGCATTTAGTTTCCATGCTTATTGTGTTTCCACAACAATGTTAGTGAGTAAATCTACTGAAATGGCCACCACACCATGACAGAGGAGTGTGATGTGTAAGATGAGAATGCAGAGGTTTAATCCTGCATGTCATGGCTGTAAAAATCAAATGGCCTCTGAACTTCTTTGTTAAGTGCAAATTTGCACGCAAGGGGATGGACATTCCTCTTATTCAAAAAATTTTGGATTATCACTGGCGAGGGGAGAGTTAAGTGTTTTTAGGTTAGAGGCTGCAAAACTCCTCTGGTAGCCCCTTAATTAAATAATGAGCAGTCCCTTAGAATTCCTCATTGGGATGCAGAAACTATGCACTATAGCATTAACGCATTTTAATATAATATGAGGTAAATATAAAAATATGTAAACTGTCTAGATACAGCTACCTAACATGAAATGTGTATAAAACTTCATGAAGGCAGTCATGAGTCCACAGCGACGCTTCAAAACCAGCTGTTCACTTACACTATGTCTCCATCTAGTGGTGAGAGAGCTGTAATATATCATTTTTCTCAGGTCAGGGAGGTTGAACATGTAAGTGCATGCTGTACGTTATCTTACAGTAATACACCAACTTAATGTTTATACTTGTATAATTGCTTTTGTATGATATTGTTCCTTACAGCATTAACTTGAATATAAAGTAAGAATGTTGTCACAATTAACAGATTACCTACAAGCCAACACTAGAAAAAAATGATGCTATTAAATACGTTTGAAGAATATAATGCATTTTGATTGTGGTATATAAGCAATGTTAAAGGATGATGGCATTAAACACATTTTAAACTGTTTAAAAAATGGATCAAAGTACAAAATTAGTATATTGATTGGTGCTTGTTTTATAGATATAGACAGAAATAGTTGGCAAAGCACACGCATGAAAAAAACAGCAATACATTTATGCATACAATATTGATCTAATTACACAACATGAGGCATTTCTGGAAAAGATATAAATCAGAAAAAACGTTACGAAAAACAAAAAAGTTTTGGTTTTATATGGCTTTTATTGAATAAGGCACATGGTAAAGTAAACTTTTTAAAGTATTCAAAAAATCTCAGTCATTTTAAATGCTTTTGAGTATATAAAAACCACCAAAAGTGTTTTTGTGCGTCACACAGTAGCTAGATTAAAGTACAAAATTGCAGTAAAATTTAAGTAAAGCAGCTCACCAACAAGGAATGACCCAACTGTTCAGTTGATGACAACAAACCATGATGACTTTAGCTTATCTTCCAACGAGGGAAACATGCCGAAGCGTTGTGTGTATGGATTGTGCAAATCTGCTACCCGGTATCCTAAAAGTTTGGACAGGGTGGTGGAATGTTTTCCCTTCCCGAAACCTAAAACCCAAGGGGAGAAATGCCGGCCGTGGATCAAGCAGTGTGGGAGAACCATTCACAACTAGCTAAATGTCGACAGGATTAACAAAAACACCTACGTTTGCTCCAAGGCAAGAACACGCTAATGTTAGCTAGCTAGCTAACTTAGCACAGTATTGCTTGGAAATAATGACGGTTCTTTTTTCATAATGCATATATTTGAACGTAAAATAAGAAGATTAAAGGCAAGACAGAGGCTCACTGACATACTTTAAAATATATTTCAGCATTTTGTTAATCGCTAAAAATTGAAGCAGGAGAATGTTATTATTGCAAAGTGGTCAGGCTAATGTCTTGGGTTTATTCCATAAGACTTATGGATAAGCTGTTTGATTTATAATTATTAGATTATTTTCAAATTTCACTTACCCTGCTGTGCATGAATATAGCTCAGTGTGTGTGTTTCCCATTTGAATGGTCAGCGTATGAGGCGGCTGCTGCTTGTGCGGCTTTAGCTTCAATTTTGATGAAATTATTCTCTAATCTGTTACATATTATGTCGTGGATATATCCCTCGATTGCATACTGCAGTCCCTTTTGTCTTGCTCTCTCAGATATTTCACTGTTTGCCAAAAATTACTAATTATCTCCTTGGGAATGTCTGACATCGGTGCATACATACTGTAATAGACGTGCCAGGCACGAAAGCTTGTCAGGCGTAGCAACAGTAACTAAGGAGGGCGGGGCTTAGCGAAGGGTCAATTTGGATGAAGTATCTCGAGACACAAATAACACGTTTCAAGGAGTCCCTGAAATAAGGAAAGAAAAATGATATTTTCCTTTATATGTCACAAAAATCATGGTTATTATACAAAGAGATTAAAATAATGTTGGGTTGGATTTCATTAGTGCTTATCTAATGTGAGTGTTGTAACTACAATATGACTTGTATACAAGGTGAGGTCCCTTACATAGACAGTATACTGTCCAGTGGTGGAATGTAACTAAGTACATTTACTCAAGTACTGTACATAAGTACAAATGTTGAGGTACTTGTACTTTACTTGAGTCTTTTCTTTTCATGTCACTTTCTACTTCTACTCCACTACATTTCAGAGAGAAATATTTTACTTTTTACTCCACTACATCAGCTTTAGTTACTAGTTACTTTACAAATTAAGATTTATGCACACAAAACACATGTAGTTTATAAAAGATGACAATAAAGTATCTTGAATCTTGAATGATTATAAATTAGATTACCAAACAATGTAACAGCCTACAAGTCCAGCTGAAATGATTAGACTATTAAACACAGAACAGTTTGGATCGTTTCCAGTTTCTAAAATGTTAGGATATTTCTGCATTGAGTACTTTTACTTTTAAGACTTTAAGTACATTTACCTGATGATACTTACGTACTTTTACTTAAAGGAACACGCCGACTTATTGGGACTTTAGCTTATTCACCGTATCCCCCAGTTAGATAAGTCCATACATACCCTTCTCATCTCCGTGCATGTTGTAACTCTGTCCGACGGCTCCACCGGTAGCTTAGCCTAGCACGGATCCTGAAGGTAATCGGTTCCAACTAGCCTACTGCTCAGAATAAGTGACAAAATAACACCAACATGTTCCTATTTACATGTTGTGATTTGTATAGTCATAGTGTGTACAAAAGGTCACATGAGACACAGCCATCTTCTAACCGTATATAAACTGGGAACTATATTCTCAGAAAGGTGAAGCAGTGCTACTTCTGCTCCTTGGGCAGAGTGATATGCTTGCAGCACCTGAGCCCCGAGCAGGTACTTTCCGACCGGATAGTACTTGTACTTTTTTAGAGGAAAAGTACACTTCTAAGCAGTTCTAAGAACTACTCTCCCCCAAAATCTTTTTTTCCGTTTGCATACCCACTGGCCAAGTGGACATAGGGACTGGTTGGAGGGGTAAGGGAGTGATGCAAGCACGGCAACGGTCTTTATAGCATCATCACTAGACCTTAGCGCCACATACAACAACAACAACAACAAATGATGCTAATACTTCTGCACTTTTCCTATATTACATGCACGTCCATTCTCGTAGTAATTCACGTAATGTTTTGCTCAACACAGACGGGGCTTTATTATACTCAGAACAGACCCTGCCTCTGCCTGCTGCGCTGTGGACAGGTGTGTGTGTGTGTGTGTGTGTGTGTGTGTGTGTGTGACGGCCGGCGAGACAGTTAACCACAGGTTCCCGTTAATCTTATGATGGACATGTGTTATGATATTTAAACAAACCAAACCGTCAACAGCGAAATAAAAGCCTCTTATTTACGAAAGCGATCTGAGAGACCTCCAGCTCACAGCGAGGTGTCTGAGCATGACTGGCCGAGCGACGAGCTAGAGGCCGGGGCAGGCGCTTGCTGGCTGTCACCTCACTTCATGGAGCTCCTCAACTCCGAAAACTTTAAAGCAAATTGTCAATTCGGCATCAATTTTCGCAAGACTGCCTATATTCAAAATCTAAACAGTTAATTTCTCGCCTAAAACGTTGTCAGAAGTGAATTTAATGATGAATAAGATGGTGAAAATTGTTAAAAATGTCCCGTTGTTGGTTGTTGCTCTATCTGCAAGTTCCGAGTTGGCAGTGGGTGTGACTTATAAGTTCGACCAATCAAGTACACCTAGGAAAAGGGAAAAGGGAAAAGACCCTGCTCTGAAGTAGGACCTAAAAAAGTATGCTACTGAGGCCAGAGGAACTTAAAAATCCCCAAA
This sequence comes from Zingel zingel, assembly GCA_023566125.1. Taxonomy (NCBI): domain Eukaryota; kingdom Metazoa; phylum Chordata; class Actinopteri; order Perciformes; family Percidae; genus Zingel; species Zingel zingel. The sequence continues at coordinate 22,159,444 of CM042320.1, forward strand.
TCTTTCCTGTCGGAAAAATATAAAAATCCCTTCGGTCGGAAAGCCCCTTTCTGAGAATATAGTTCCCAGTTTATATACGGTTAGAAGATGGCTGTGTCTCATGTGACCTTGTTATTTGTACACACTGTGACTATACAAATCACAACATGTAAACAGGAACATGTTGGCGTTATTTTGTCACTTATTCGGAAGGGTATGTATGGACTTATCTAACTCTGGGGGGTTACGGTGAATAAGCTAAAGTCCCCAAAAGTCGGTGTTCTTCTAAGTAATATTTGCAATGCAGGACTTTTACTTGTAACAGAGTATTTTTACAGTATGGTATTAGTACTTTTACTTAAGTAAAGGATCTGAAAACTCTTTCATCTGAATTCATATTTAGGCTTGGGAGTGGTATGGTGGCTCTATAGCGCCCCCTAATTGGTTTTAGCACTTGGGCACATTTCTGACGGCCTCAATATATACGGAAACTCATAAAAATTGGCGCCCACATAAACAACTGGGAGATTTGCGAGACTGTACAGCGATTTGGCCCAAACCTGTAAGTGGGCTCCATAGCACCCCTTAATGCCTGGAAGGCCTTAACTTGGACATAGTTGCTCCAATCTTCATCAGATTTAATACCCATATTGCTCTAATCATTGCGGACATATTTCCCATTTACCTTCATTAGCTCCGCCCAACCGGAATGCGGCCATTTTTAATTATGCATTTTTCATGTGTTTTACATTTTTTCGAACTTATCCTAGGCCGTGATGTCAATCTTCTTGAGTCTTTGCAGGTAGTATCTGTTGACTCTCATGACGAAAAGTTATCCAGAGAATTTTGATAGTTGTAAAAATGCGCAAGTTATAGCAACTTCCTGTCTAAACAGAAAGTTGTGTTATCTTGGCAACAATTATTTCGATTGCCCCGAAACTTGACAAGATTGTTCTTCATGGCCGGTTTAGCATCTGTGCCAAAGTTGGCGGCAATCGGCCATTAGATGGCGCTGTTTTAATTTATTTTAATTAATCAGCAAAATATTGACATATGGGAAGCTTACTTTGTCTAACTACTCCTGGGACGTGAGTCCGATCGGCACGAAAACTTGCATATAGACTCGGAGGACCCTCATGACAAAAAGTTATCAAAAGAATATTGATAGCTAACACAATGCGCAAGTTACAGAGGACCAACTTCCTGTAGGTGGGTGTGGAAACAGGAACGGTTGTATCTTGCCAACGGCTATTCCAATGGACACAAAACTTAGAACAGTTGTTCCTCATGTGCCAATGAGGCTGTGTGCCAAATATGGCCTCAATGGGCCTTTAGATGGCAATGTTTTAATTTTTTTAATTAATTAGCAAATTCGCTTTGAGCGAAACCTACTTTTTTTAATGGAAAAGTCCGTGTGATGTTGAAACCTGCCTTCAAAGGGGGGTGTTTTTAAATCCACATCCAAACACACAGTGGTCCCACAATGGCTCACCCACATCCAACGGGTGGAAAAGCATCCATCTCTGTTTCCTGTGGCAGTCACTGGGGTTTTAGTGCATGTTATAGCACGTTTTGTCAGAAGATGCCGGCAAAGCGCCATTGTCAGAGCGTGAGTCCCATCTGCACAAAAATGTACAGGTAGACTTGGTGGACCCTCATGACAAAAATGTATCAAAAGGATTTTGATAGCAAACACAATGCGCAAGTTACAGAGGACCAACTTCCTGTACGGGGCTGTCGAAACATGAACGGTTGTATCTTGGCAAAAGTTATTCCGATTTACATGAAACTTAGACTGTGTGGTCTACATGTGATGTTGCGTCTGCCAGTACCCCCGACTGCAAGAAGGCGAGGGCCCGTTCATCGCTGTTTGCAGCTTTAATTTGTTAATCTGTTTGGATGAGCATCAAAAAAGCTGATTACACCTGACAAGGGTGGTTAAAATGAATAAAATAGTATGTATTTGTTGTATGTATTATTGTATATGTCCCTAAACAAAGTTGCATTCCTAAGTAGCTCAATGTGAACTTCAAAATAAGCAGAAGTTCCAGATTTCCAATGCTGAGAATCTTGACTTCACCAACTAAGTGGCGACAAGATTGTTACATGGCAGCAGTGGGCTGACACCAACTCTCTTGGCACATTCATTCTGCAGGGGAAAAAAGGCAAATACAAAGTTAAGTAGCTCAACCTCAAAGGCTTTTCCTTAAAGCAATAGTTGGACATTTTGGGAAATATGCTTATTGGCTTGCTGAGAGATAGAGGAGAATATCGCTAGCACTCTCATGTCTGTACGGTAAATACAGTATGGTGCTACTGCCTGCAGCCACTTAGCTTAGCAAACTTGAAGGCTAGCTGTTTCTCCCTTTTCCAGTCTTTATGCTAAAATATGCTAATCACCTGCTGATTGTATAGCTTCATATTTAGGATACAGACATGATAGTAGTATCTTATCATCTTTGATATTTCAGACCCTGACCAGTTAGTTTTTTTTTTGGGGGGGGGGGGGTTTGCCGCTCTTACCATGTAGTTGACGACATTGATGTGGTAGGGGATCCCGCCCATCTCCTCACACTTCTTTATGTTCATCCTCTCTGGATCTCCAGCAGCCAAAACAGGGGTGTTTGGGTCAGCCTGCATCAAACAACAGCAACAACTAAATGAAATTCAAAGCAATTAACTTACTTTGTTTAATTTTCTTTGAAAATTATGAGACTGGGCTTAGTTGCCATCATTGGACATTATCTACATAAACTTAGCACAAAAAGTAAGGAAATTTGTGTTTGGTAGATTATTTCTCTGCGGTAACAATTCTTTTCGGCAATAAATCTTATACCGTTGGAAAACCTGTTTAGTTCCTTTTCAAATGGTGCCCCATTTGTAAGGAATATGCATTTGTGGGATGAGCAGCAGCATTGAGTATGTGGGTTGCGCCCATGAAAAACTTGCCAAAACTTCTCTGCCAATGCCAAACAGCTTATTCTGCCATTGACTTGTTTGGTGTTTGGTGGATTGGATGATTGAAGTTTGAAGAAACAAGACATAGGGGTGGAACGGTACATGTATTCGTATTGAACCGAATTTGAACTGAATTTGCACGGAGAATACAGTTTTGCAGGTCGACGGTCCAGTGAGTGAGTTAGAGATAGCAGCACTAAAGGACGAGTATGGCAAGTGGTGGCGACCCACAAGACTGTATGGATGAAGCCTGGAGCCTCCCGTGTCATGCCCTCCCGCCTGGTGCCGGCCCGGCCTCGAAAACTTCGGTCTTCAGGTCAGTTACAGTAGTACAGGCGAGAGAGTGGTGGATAAGACGAGGACTGTGTGTCGCCGTTGTTCAGCAGTTGTTGGGTATGTAAGTGGAAATACATCTAACATGCTAACGCATATCCGACGCCATCACACAGCTGTACCAATCACTGGAACGAGACAAAAGAAAATTGTCCAACTTCTCCTCCATACAGTGCTCAACCAGCCTTTAAATACAAATACAAATAGGGCTTCAAGTATTTGCTGCATGTGCTCGAACCTCGCTACAACACCCCATCCACATATTTGTTGTTGTTGTTATTATTGTTTATATATGTAATTTGCACTTTCATAAATAACTGATGCTGTATTTCCAGTTTTATAGCTGATTGTCTTATTTTGTTTACAAGTTACAGATGGAGTCTGGAGATGATGTGGGTACTCTTTGTTTACTGTTTACATCTTACTTTACATACTAAAGGCTGTTGCAGCTAGCTCAGGGGATAGACTGTATGACACTAGGTAGTACAGCCTGAGACATGCACAATAAAAAAATATGCCTTCTGCATTTTTGTTTTGCTTTTCCCTCCATTGTAATGAACCAAACCGTGATGTCTGAACCAAGGTATGAACCGAACCATGACTTCTGTGTACCGTTCCACCCCTACAAGACATATTGGCAATTTAACAATTTATTCATTTCACAAACAGGAGCCTCAGTAGCGTGTGGAAGAACAATACACAGCCACAACAGCCTGGCACCTCCTCCTCATGCTTGTCACCAGCCTGGTCACACACTGCTGTGGGATGGCATCCCATTCTTCGACCAGCATTTGTCATAAGTCAGCCAATGTGGTTGTGTTGGTCACTCTGGCACGAACAGCACGCCCAAACTGATCCCACAAGAGTTCAATGGGGTTGAGGTCAGGACTGCTGGCAGGCCATTTCATCCTCTCCACTCCCACATTCTGGAGGTAGTCTCTGATAAACCCCGCCCTGTGGGGGCGAGCGTTGTCATTTTGGAGGATAGAGTTCGGTCCCAGACTGTGGAGATATGGGATTACCACTGGTTGCAGAATCTCATCTCTATATCTCCCTGCATTGAGATTGCCTCCAATGATGACAAGCCTCAAAACAAGTGTCAATAGCAACTGCAAAATAACCAGTTTGGCAATGGCAGAGAAGATTTGGCAAATTTTTCATGGGCACAACCCACATACTCAGCGCTGCTGCTCATCCCACAAATGCATGTTCCTTACAAATGGGGCACCACTTGAAAGGGAACTAAACAGGCTTTCCAACAGCATGAGATGTATTGCCAAAAAGCATTGTTACCACTGAGAAATAATCTACCAAACACAAATTACCTTACTTTTTGTGCTAAGTTTATTTTATCCCCCCTAATCAGTGTGTATATCAACATTGCAGCAGTAGGATCTACTCACAGGGTCCATCCCTCTCTGGATGGACAGCAGGTCTGACATCCTGTCGGCAAACCCGGGAGCAAAGTTCTCTGGGTTGATTGCAACAAAACACTGACCCTGAAAACACAAAATAGGAGATGACAACACTGCCAGTGTCAACTGACCCAAAACAAACAGTAAAGAGAGCCGCATTGTGACGTAATATGGTCTACGTCGGATTCATTGATTGTGCTTATCTTCTAGATAGCATTTCAACACATACAACTTGGCTGTTGTTTAGGGTAACTGTTCAGTCACATGCTCCAACTCATAGTGGTTAAGCCACTTTGACTAGAGGAACATAACATCTACATTATAAAACCATTGGGTTTTATTTTAACTGGCAGCAGCCAATTTTACAGAATGTAACAGAAATAATTCAATTGTAAAGCCACAAAAGTTCTGTCAATATTAATTTGGATACATTTGGCTCCACAGGACATTTTAGGAATTTGTAAAAGTAAGTTTAAACCCTATTACATTTCTAAGATTTTTTTTCCCATTTTAGATATAAACATGCAGCGATCAGTTAAAGGTAAAGCATTTTCAACTAATTTTTCAGTCATTTCACACAGATAAGACAAGTGGGACAAGGGGCAGGTCTTTCTTTAAATGGGGTTAATATGTTCTCTAAAACACAACACAAGCCAAAAGTAAATAAATAATTAACGTACCAGGTTGGCAACCCGGTCCGTTACTTTCCACGTGCGGACATGATTGCTGTACTGGGCACCGGCCAAGATACCACAGAACACCTCCACCATCATTCCCAGACCGTAGCCTTTGTACCCTCCTGAAGTCAACAACATGAACAGACATTACAAGACACACAGAAATTCACAGCTTTCAATTTTCTGGCAGAAAAACAGTGAAACACCAAGTTCCATTTCCATTTCGAGTCAGACAATCAGAGTAGGGTTGACATTAGAAACTGTACAATTCCTCCTTTATTGTGACCAATCATATGTGAGGATAGGGTAAGACTATACTAGACCTATATTATTTCAATTCAATTTATAGTATCAAATCATAACAAGAGTTATCTCAAGACACTTTAAAGATAGAGTAGGTCTAGACCACACTCTATAATTTACAAAGACCCAACAAGTCCAGTAATTCCCCCAAGAGCAAGCATTTAGTGCGACAGTGGCGAGGAAAAACTCCCTTTTAGGGAGAAACCTCGGGTGGTAAGGAAAACTTCTTTTAAAACCACGGACAGATCTAGGCTCTTGGTAGGCAGTGTTTGACGTTGCCGGTTGGAGATGTGATCAACAGTGGCAATAATAGTCACAATTAAGATAATGGAACTATGACTATAAATAGTAGTTGTAGTAGTTCATGACATAGCAGGGCACTACAGGGTGTAGCAGGGCACTGCAGGGCATAGCAGGATGTAGCAGGGCACTTCAGGACATAGCAGGATGTAGCAGGGCACTTCAGGGCATAGCAGGATGTAGCAGGGCACTGCAGAGCGTAGCAGGGTGTAGCACAGTGTAGCAGGGCATAGCAGGGCGCAGAGCAGGACCGTGGTGACAGCTGCAACCATGATTTAGGTGCCACCCTAATCCAAGGAAAACTGCTGGGCGAAAAAACATAAGGACTCCGGGGAAAAAGCTCCCCAGAGCTAAGTTAGTAACAAGCATTTCTGGGACATGGATGCACAGAGATGGAAAGAGAGGAGAGAGGAGCTCAGTGTGTCAGAGGAAGTCCCCCTGCAGTCTAAAACTATAACAGCATAATTAAGAGCTGGTGCAAGGCAAACCTGAGCCAGTTCTATAAGGGTTGGTAAATGAATCTGACGACTATGAAGAGAAGCAGAGAAGAGAAGGGGTGTCTTCATTAATTTTCAATGGAAGCCGGTTTCTCTCAGCTGAAGAAGCAGCAAATCCATCAACTTCATGGTAATGAGCTATGACGTGGTTCAGCAACAAATGACCAGCAACCAATCGGAATATAGACGTCCTGGCTGAATCCAGAGAATATACGATGTAAACTTTCGTTCCACCAAAACATTAGTTCCGAGAAAATGGAGGAAAAGCTCATCATCGCTGTTGCTGGGTTCCCTATAATTTATGATACTAGTGCAGTGCCCGTTGAAAATGTGCCTGTTTACAACGGGCTGATTAATTGGCCTGTGGTGTTGCTGCTTGTAGAATTTATCAAATCCAAGCTGGATACAAAGTACCACGAGCTGCCGGTTGTGGTGCTCCGCAGGTCAGCGGTAGTTGGTGGTCAGTTAAACTTCTCATCTCCAATCCTATCTGTATTTGTGAGAAGTGGCGCTGTCCTGAGTTGAAACTTTACGGCTTTATTATCGAGTTAATACTGTGTTTGTGTCGGCTGCTGTCCGTTTCGTAAGGTTCTTAAATGCAAACATTTTTTATAATTTATAGATAGATGACTTTGTTTGCGTATAGGGTCCAATTAAAAAAAAATGAGGCATGGGATAAAATAGCTGGGATAGTTGGTGTCTCCGGTGAGTTGGTGAAGTGCGTGATGTTTTTATTATTTAAGTACGTATGCTATCTTCCTTGCTTGATGTGAATGTCCTGCCACGTCAGATCAGCTAAAGCGTCAAAAGCTTCCCCGTACTTTTTGACAAGCATCCTTGACAGTGCGGCCAGAGCTTCTTTTGCAGCTCAAGTCAGCGGCAGTGTGTACATACAGTAAGCTTTATTAAAGAGGAGAGTTTTAAGTTTTCTCTTAAATGTGGTGACGGTGTCTGCCTCCCGAACCCAGACTGGGAGCTGGTTCCACAGGAGAGGAGCCTGATAACTGAAGGCTCTGGATCCCATTCGACTTTTAGAGACTATAGGAACCACACGTTATTCTGCATTCTGGGAGCTCAGTGCTCTAGTGGGACAAAAAGGTACTATGAGCTCTACAAGATATGATGGTGCTTGACCATTTAGAGCTTTGTAGGTCAGGAGAAGGATTTTAAATTCAAGCTTTTCTTAGTTCTTGTCAGACCACGCGCTGCAGCATTCTGGATCAGCTGGAGAGTCTTACGCCACCTTCCCACTGGCACTTGAAATCAGCTCCGTAATACGCAATACACCCCCAGCGGACGTCGTACTACACTGTTGAAAAGCTTCGGAAGTGACTCACAAAAATGGTGGAGAGACTAGAATGACTGATAAGTGTCTGAATGTACTATTTTCTATGACCTCTCTTATACAGATATAAATAGAAAGGCTGCTGCATGGAGAAAAGTTGCCCAGGAGGTTGACATGTCACGTCGGTTAAATGTGATATAGCAGTATAATGTCAATAGTTCGATGTCTGTTGCTAGCTAACCAATTAGCATTAGCAGTTTTGTTTATCAGTACCATAGCAACGCTAACGCTAGAATTCTCGGATAGGAACCGTCCGTAGCCTGTCGCAAGAGTTAGATTTTTTTTAACGCATCCGGGTGACCACCTGACATGATTTTTTTCGCACCGCACTCGTTCGGACCCGGTTCGGACCCGTTCGCATGTGGTCTGCGAATCTCCATAGGAAATGAATGACTTCTGGTTGTTTCGAAGCCGTATCGGAGCTGATTTCAACTGCCAGTGGGAAAGGCAGCATTAAGGGACTTATTTCAGCAACCTGATAGTAAGGAATTATAGTCCAGCCTGGAAGTAACAAATGCATGGACTTCTTTAGCATTGTTTTGAGACAGGATGTGCCTAATTTTGGCAATGTTACAAAGGTGAAAAAAGGCTGTCCTTGAGGTTTGTTTTAAGTGGGCGTTAAATGATATCCTGGTATAAAAATAACTCCTAGATTTCTGACAGTAGTGCTGGAGGCCAGGGCAATGCCATCCAGAGTAGCTATATCTTTAGATAATGAGGTTCGGAGGTGTTTAATGCCCAACACAATAACTTCAGTTTTGTCTTGAGTTTAACATCAGAAAATTGTAGGTCATCCATGATTTTATATATTTAATGCATGCTTGAAGTTTAGATAACTGACTGGTTTCGTCTGGCTTGATTGATAGATATAATTGGGTGTCATCTGCATAACAGTGAAAGTTAATTGAGTGTTTCCTAATAATATTGCCTAGAGAAAGCATATATAAGGTGAATAGAATTGGTCCAAGCACTGAGCCTTGTGGAACGCCATGGCTAACTTTAGCGTGTCTGGAGGATTCATAGTTAATGTCAACAAATTGAAATCTATCAGATAAATAGGACTTAAACCAGCTTAGTGTGATTCCTTTAATGCCAACTAAATATTCCTGTCTCTGTTACAGGATGGTATGGTCAATAGTATTAAATCTAGCACTAAGATCTAGTAAGACGAGTCCTTTGTCTGAAGCAGTTAGAAGGTTGTTAGTCATTTTCACCAGTGCCGTCTCTGTGCTATGATGCATTCTAAATCCTGACTGAAAGTCCTCAAATAAACTATTGCTATGTAGAAAATCACATAACTGATTAGTTACTACCTTCTCAAGGATCTTGGAGAGAAAGGGGAGATTAGGTATTGGTCTATAGTGGGCTAAGACCTCAGGATCGAGGGTGGGTTTTTTCAGAAGAGGTTTTATCACAGCTACTTTAAATGACTGCGGTACATAACCTGTTAATAAAGACATATTGATCATTTCTAGTAATGAAGTGTTAACCATGGGTAACATTTCTTTAAGGAGCCTCACTGGGATGGGGTCTAAGAGACAGGTAGATGGCTTAGCTGAAGAGACTTTTACCATTAATTGTTGAAGGTCTATAGGATAAAAGTTAGAAGTTGAGGGCAAGATGTGATTTTATCTCCAATTGTTATACATTTATCATTAAAGAAGCTCATGAAGTTGTTACTACTCAGCGCTATAGGAATAGATGGCTCAGTAGAGCTGTGACTCGCTTTCAGACTGGCTACAGTGCTGAAAAGAAACCTTGGGTTGTTCTTATTTTCTTCTATTAGTGATGCGTAATAGTCTGATCTGGCATTTCTGAGGGCCTTCCTATATGTTTTCAGACTGTCTTGCCAATCTAAACGAGATTCTTCCAGATTGGTGTAACGCCATTTACTTTCAAGTTTTCGTGAGGTTTGTTTTAATTTGTGAGTTTTGGAGTTATACCAAGGTGCTAGTTTCCTTTGCTTCATCATCTTCTTTTTGAGAGGAGCAACAGAGTCTAAAGTTGTCTGTAGCAAGGCCGTAGCACTGTCTACAGAATTATCAATTTGGGAGGGACTAAAGTTAACATAAGAGGATAAGCGGAGTTTGACATTCGAGCCAGGGGGGGCAAAAAAAAAAAAGTCATTGGAGAAGCTGAGACCTGGCCTACCACTTGGGGAACACAGCACAAGCACATATGGACAAAATAAACATGCTAAATATACATATATGTTTATTTTTAAAGAAGATTTTAAATTACATTGTAACAATTTAACAACTCGCCCTTATGAAATCCAATCGCGGCATGGTTGTCTTGGAATGCAATAGACAGACGTGGCGGAATGCCCCGACACTTAAATTCAACAAAAATGTAAGAGTGAACGCTCAGTGTTGGACCTACAGTCTGTTGAGATGCCTCTCCAAACGCAGAAACCAAGCGCAGTCACACCATAAAACGTTAAGACACGTTAAGAAAAAAGATCCGTATTTTGCCGTAATCCAATGACACAAAAAAAGTAATCCACAGCAATCAGGAGATCCACTTCGCCGTTTAAACAATGTGGAAAAAAAACGTATAAAAGTCCAAATCTACACAAAATTCGCAATCAATTAGTAAGTTGACAGCAAATGTATATACATGGCATTTAGGAAACCTTTATTACAATGTTGGCACGGTAAGATGTCCAGACTAGTGCAACAGTAATTTTCTTTTCTTTTTTTTACTAACACAAAACAACTCATTTAGTTGTTTTGTGTTATTTAAAATATTTATAAAATATCTGGTCATGCCATGAAACAATGCAATTACCCGCTTCAGCCACCAGGGGGGGGCAGTGCTCCCCTTGCCCCCCACAAACTCCACGTATGCATAAGAGTCCTCTGTTATATTAAGGCATGGCTTTGAATTAAATGCTGTTGGAAAATCTTCCCTAAATTTAGCTATAGCACTGTCAGATAGGCATCTATTGTAGAAGCTTTTTTTTTTCTAATTTTGTATAGTCGGGTAGTATGAAATTTAAAGAATTTTATTAAAGAATTGTAGTTATTAAAGAATGGTCTGATAATAAAGGATTCTGCAGAAATCTTCAATTTTGATGCTATATGACAGCACAAGGTCGAGGGTGTGGTTAAAACAGTGCGTGGCCTTATGCACACTCTGACTGAAACCAATTGAATCTAGTAGTGAGTTGAAAGCAGTACTAAGGCTATTACTGTCAACGTCCACATGGATATTAAAATTACCTACAATAAGTACTTTGTCTGATTTAAGGACTACACATGATAAAAACTCAGAGAATTCAGATAAAAATTCAGGGGACCTAGAGCTCAGTAAACAACAACAAATATAATTGGCTGCAATGTTTTCCGTGTTGGATGTAGAAGATTAAGAACAAGGCTTTCAAACGAGTTATAATTTAGTTTAGATTTAGGATTAATTAACAGGCTTGAATCAAAGATGGCTACAACTCTCCCTCCTCGGCCAGAGCCTCGAGGAATTTGAGTATTAATAAATTTGAAAAATAAAAAATAAAAAAAGTGTTTACCTTTGATTTAACTGATCTGAGTCGGGGGACAGACACCGTGGTTATGGGACTATGAGTGGGTGACTGCTCCAACGGAAGCACAGAGGAGCGCGTAGCACTGCACCTCTGATTGCTGATTTCAACCTTGGGTTGTCATGGTTTATGAACGATAATAGACTTGGTCAGATTTCTTGATATGAGAGTCCATCCAAAGTGGGATGAATGCCGTCTCTCCTAATCAGACCAGGCTTTCCCCAGAACGCCCTCCAGTTATCTACGTAGCCCACATCATTAGCTGGACACCACCCCAACAACCACCGGTGACATGCGGCTGTACACGTCATCGCTGATCAGGTTTGGCAGGGGTCCAGAGAAAACTACTGAGTCCAACATTGTCTTTGCATATGCACAAAGTGACTTAACATTCATTTTAGTGATCTCCAATTTGCGTAATCGGGTATCATTACCACCTATGTGAAGTATGATCTTACTGTATTTATGGTTATCTTTAGCCAACAGCTTTAGATAGGATTCCACATCGCCCGCTCTGGCCCCAGGGATGCACAAGACTGCGGCCGCTATAACATTATGTTTAATAACATGCTAACAGAATGAAGAAAAAAAAAACAACAAAACATGGACAGGATCTTTCCTTCCCTGAGCAGACTTTTATCAGCTGGTTTCTGACCTGTGGCTTCACTGCCGCCGATGGGCACCAGTCCTCCTCCGGTCAGAACTCTCTTAGGGTCGGTGGTCAGCTTGCCTTGGGCGTCACAGCCCCAGCCCTCAGGGATGGGGTCTCCACGCCGTTCATAGAGTTCCACCTGTGCGCATAAAACATCATGACATTGAGTAAGAAGACTTTAAGTATATATCGTTTCAAAACCGCAGTTACGAAGTACTTGACAAGTGCAAATTATAGCATGGAATAAAACTAAAAATGCTTTTATAAAAATACTTAAAATATTTCAATTAATCATTATAACTGTAAGTGGCCTCTTAAAGGAGAACTCCGGGCAATGTTTACGTTAATCCTGATCGCTTTAAGTATGTGAGTACTGTCAATAGGAAAAAAAAAACGAGCCGAATCGGTGCTAGCATCATGGAGCTACTGCAGCTAAGGCCGAGAGCTCCCACTTAGCTAAAATGGCAGTTTTGGGGGCATATCATAAAGAGTGCCTTTGTGCCTCTTAACAGACACAAAATGCAACTAAAATGTCTGTGCAACATGAACAGGGCCCTTACATGAAAACAAGATGCGTTTTCAACTCAGACATTGTTTAAATTCACCTACCCTGTTAGCTGCTAGCTGCCGTCTGATGAGTGAGTGTGTTCAGCCAGGCTTCGGTAATAATCATCAAGCAGCAGTTCTGTGTGTATTTGTAGCATATATATATATATATATATATATATATATATATATATATATATATATATATATATATATATATCCATTTTGTGTGCAATCCATCTGGCGTTGGTGAATAGTAGTCTCTGCAGTGGCGTACTGTTTGTTAGTTGCCTTAGCCAGGCTAGCAGGTTCAACCGGCATATCCTTCTACCTCCTCCCCGCCTGCAGCCGCCGACAACAATCCACGGGCGCCCGCTGGTCTGGTGGATGTCCTCCAGAGGACAGTTCATGCTTTCGCGGCAAAAAAAGTTGATTTCCCCCTCAAAAATAGGTAATTGAGCACTGTAGTGGTTATGATCATATCAGTGACTATGTAACTACATGGAAACGGGCCAAATGATGCCTGTTTCTTGTACAGTAATAGCGTTACTGAAGGCTGGCTCTAGCTCCATAGTTACGTTACTCCAAGCTTCTTCCCTTGTGAACACCTCCACTCTTCTACGCTACGATCTGCTGTTTACCTTTTCCTGCTACAACTGAATTCCTGCGGGACTTCAGCGCAAGACTACAGCCAGCCTTTTGTAACGCTGTAACTGAAGCCCGTGGATTGTTGTCGGCCGCGGCAGGCGGGGAAGGCGGGGAGGAGGTAGAAGGATATGCCGGTCGAACCTGCTAGCCTGGCTAAGGCAACTAACACACAGTTCGCCACTGCAGAGACTACTATTCACCAACGCCAGATGGATTGCACACAAAATGGATATATATATATATATATATATATATATATATATATATATATATGCTACAAATACACACAGAACTGCTGCTTGATGATTATTACCGAAGCCTGGCTGAACACACTCACTCGTCAGACGGCAGCTAGCAGCTAACAGGGTAGGTGAATTTAAACAATGTCTGAGTTGAAAACGCATCTTGTTTTCATGTAAGGGCCCTGTTCATGTTGCACAGACATTTTAGTTGCATTTTGTGTCTGTTAAGAGGAACAAAGGCACTCTTTATGATATGCCCCCAAAACTGCCGTTTTAGCTAAGTGGGAGCTCTCGGCATTAGCTGCAGTAGCTCCATGATGCTAGCACCGATTCGGCTCGTTTTTTTTCCTATCGACAGTACTCACATACTTATAGCGATCAGGATTAACGTAAAAATTGCCCGTAGTTCTCCTTTAATGCATTATTCAACCAGTGGCCACGAGGATTGTGCTTCTGCTAGTCAAACTAGTTTTAGAAAAACTGGTGATGCATTTATGTCCAAATTGTTATGGTTTCAGTATTTTGCCTTGTATTTTGTTCTATTTCTGTTACCTGTATTATTTTCGGGTTTGTTCCCTGTTTTTGTTGGTTATTCTGAATTGTGTATGTTTTGGTTATCCTTGTGTTCTGTTCTCCCTTGTGTTATCTAGCGTTGGTCAAGTTTCTGTGTTTAGTTTGTTCCATGTTTCCTGTCTGTTTTTCCGGTTTCCTGTTTTATTTTGATAGTCCGTTTTCTGTCTTGTCATGTCTAGTTTTACTTTGTTTTCCCGCCTTTGTTGATTGTCCTGCCCCGCCCTGATGTGTTTCACCTGTTGTACCACCTGTCCCTCATTTGTTCATTACCTCTTGTATTTAACCCCCGTGTTCCCTTTGTCTCGTGTCAGATCGTTTTGTATCCCTGTGCTGTCAATTTTGCGCCCTCGTGTTTTCATGTCGTCAGTGTGTATCCCTCTGCATCCTGTCCCTTGGTTTTTCCTGCCTCTGTTCTGCTGTTTTTTGTGATTATTAAACTCCTCAAGCTCACACGATCTCCTACCTGCCGCCTCTCTCTGCATATGGGTCCACCACCTCACGCCACACCACACAAATCAACCAAGTTAGTATAAAATCTAAACCAAGAACTCTTGTGCAGTGACCAACTATTTTATCAATTTTCATTTTAGATAGCTATTTATAGCTATTGGACAAACGTGTGGCATTAAACTAAAAACAGCTTGGGTCAAACGTCTCTCGGCAAGTTATGCTCTCTATGTAAGGCATCCTTGATGGCTTATTAGTATAAAGCTGATCTTACCTTTCCAAGTGCTACTGCTGATGTGGCCATATCCAGAACAAAGCTGTCTCCATCTTTAGCAGGAGCTGCCACGCTGATGGGGTTGGTGCCCAAAGTGCACTACAAACAGCATGATCACAGTATTAGAACGAGACAGAGAGGTTGTTTATGGCATAAAGTACAGTTTATTCTGTACATTTACCTCTTTACCACGTGTGGGAACCACCAGTGGGGACGTGTTGGTAAATGACATGCCCTGTGGTGGTCAGATTGTTATTAGACATAGAATTAGATTCACCTCCATTCCTAAAAAAAAAGGACATTTTGTTTTTTGAATGTATAAAAGGCAGATAAACCTTTCACTCACAATCATGTTTTCCTTCAGAGCTTGCATTGAGTAGTATCCTGCAATACCGTAGTGGTTGGAACCTAAGACAGAAAAGTGCGTACAGTATTTTCATTGTTTTGTCAAGATTCGTTGATCACTTTAGTGAAACAAAATTCTTCTCGGATACTGAAAAGTGATTTTTATGCCAAAAACTTAATCACAACTTTCTTCCTCTCTCAAGTAAATCCTATTCATTGAAATCCAATGCACTTTGCACTCATCAAACACTGCAGTGGTTTTGATTTCTCTTGTACCGCACTTAATTGCCGTTTATAATAACATGCTTTCTCCATTCCACTTATATTTCAACAGTGAAGATAATCCCTTTATGAATGCTGAACGTTCAGTGCAATTAATCAAATACAGACCTGCGTCTGAAACCTGAGCATGTCACATCAGGTTCCAGATTCACAGGAAACGAGAAAACCTGTTTATCCCGTGAAAGCACCTTGGCTCAATCACAATGCATCATACAATTTAAGTTTCTATAGAATTGCACCAGTGCAGCAGTTATGGCCTTTCAAGTTTTTAAATAATTCACCTACAATTACAGCATCAGGATGTTCGGACTCACCGTGTGCCACCACCCAGCCAATGCCAGCTTCTTTTGCCTTCTTAATGGCCAGATTCATGCAGAAGTTTCCCACCACAGGACCCAGGAGGTTCTTCCCATCCACCAGTGCTGTGGCTGCACTCTCCTTCTCCACCACCGGCTCACCGTCCTTGGCACAGATTCCTGACTGGATGTCCTTTACATACATGTCTGTCAAAAAGTATAGAGCCAGCGAGCACAAACAACAACCACATTTAAATACAGACTTCAAAAATGTCCAAATCATGAAGTTGAAGTGTGGCAGAGAGATTTATTTTCATATGTAGACTTAAAATTCTAAAGTACCTCATTAGTCTGCCCCATTTTTCAAATAAATTCCTAGTATATACATAGTGCATAAAATGTAACTGTTGAAAAACTGTTTTACATTGCGCTTTATAGTTTCAAAGTTTACAAAATGTTTCTTCTGTACTACTACAATTGTGCTGCCACCGTTAAATTAAACAAGCAGATAAAGTGAAAAAACTTCCAGTGCCCCACTGACCCATCCTGTTGAGTCCATGGCTGTAGTGTCCTCTGTGGTCTCCCTCCACCAGTACCTCGGCCAGGCTGCGGGCATGATGCGGCTTTGTGCCCACGCCTGTCATACACCTCTCGATGAACCCTTCTACCTCCGACTTGCTAATCAGACATCTGCAGAGAGTAAAAGTTTATAATCTGATGATTATATCCTCAAACATGTAATTTTTTAAGCAGTTAGTCAGTTTATGGTGTTGTCAGTGTGCATGTTACAGTAACAAAGATTCTTATTAATGTCCATCCATCCATCCATCCATCTTCGTCCGCTTATCCGGTATCGGGTCGCGGGGGTAGCAGCTCCAGCAGGGGACCCCAAACTTCCCTTTCCTGAGCCACATTAACCAGCTCCGACTGGGGGATCCCGAGGCGTTCCCAGGCCAGGTTGGAGATATAATCCCTCCACCTAGTCCTGGGTCTTCCCTAAGGTCTCCTCCAGCTGGACATGCCTGGAACACCACCCTAGGGAGGCGCCCAGGGGGCATCCTTACCAGATGCCCGAACCACCTCAACTGGCACCTTTCGACACAAAGGAGCAGTGGCTCTACTCCGAGCTCCTCACGGATGACTGAGCTTCTCACCCTATCTTTAAGGGAGACGCCAGCCACCCTCCTGAGGAAACCCATTTTGGCCGCTTGTACCCTGGATCTTGTTCTTTCGGTTATGACCCAGCCTTCATGACCATAGGTGAGGGTAGGAACGAAAACTGACCGGTAAATTGAGAACTTTGCCTTCTGGCTCCGCTCTCTTTTCGTCACAACGGTGCGATAAATTGAATGTAATACCGCACCCGCTGCAGCGATTCTCTGACCAATCTCCCGCTCCATTGTCCCCTCACTCGCGAACAAGACCCCAAGGTACTTGAACTCCTTCACTTGGGGTAAGGACTCATTCCCTACCTGGAGAAGGCACTCCATCGGTTTCCTGCTGAGAACCATGGCCTCAGATTTAGAGGTGCTGATCCTCATCCAGCCGCTTCACACTCGGCTGCAAACCGATCCAGTGAGTGCTGAAGGTCACAGGCCGATGATGCCATCAGGAACACATCATCTGCAAGAAAAGCAGCGATGAGATCCCCAGCCCCCCGAATTGCAACCCCTCTCCACCCCGACTACGCCTCGATATCCTGTCCATAAATACTACAAACAGGATTGGTGACAAAGCGCAGCCCTGGCGGAGGCCAACCCTCACCTGAAACGAGTCCGACTTACTGCCGAGAACCCGGACACAGCTCTCGCTTTGGTTTTACAGAGATTGGATGGCCCTGAGAAGGGACCCCCTCACCCAATACTCCCGCAGCACCTCCCACAGTATCTCCTGGGGGTTCCGGTCATACGCCTTGCCAGATCCACAAAGCACATGTTGGGCATACTCCTAGGCTCCCTCCAGGATCCTTGTGAGAGTAAAGATCTGATCCGTTGCTCCACGACCAGGACGGAATCCGCATTGTTCCTTTTCAACCCGAGGTTCGACTATCGGCCTAACCCTCCTTTCCACCACCTTGGAGTAGACTTTACCGGGGAGGCTGAGAAGTGTGATACCCCTGTAATTGGCACACACCCTCTGGTCCCCCTTTTTAAACAGGGGAACCACCACCCCAGTCTGCCACTCCTTAGGCACCGTCCCAGACTTCCACGCAATGTTGAAGAGGTGTGTCAACCAGTGCTTAATTTGTAAAGTGGGAGGTCCCGGAGCGCAGAGGGGGGTGGATCCGGCGACTCAAAACGGGGGTTGGAGGTAACGGAACAAAAAAAAATGACACTGCCTACGTAGCTTCTCTGACTAAAAAAACCTAAACAACGCTGTGTGTACATCAGGGCAATGTTTATTTTTATTTCAGAACATGCATTGCATCCGTGCGAAATGTAAATATATTTATATATATATATATATATATATATATAATAATCGTTGTCACAAGCAGCAAGTATCTATCGGACTATTAAATTAACCAAAAAACCCACCGTGGTCTCCACATTCTTGATCGGCAGAAACGGTTTTTGCTTGTTTGGGATCCGACTGGCCAGCGTAGCCTAGAAAAAGTTAAGCAAACTTTGTTGTCTTTTTGACATTTTTCCCCTGAGTGAAATGAGGATAACAGCAATCTCAACCAGCACATGCGCTTGTGTCACTTGAAGTGCAGCGCCGTGCTGTTGAAGTACCTCCCCTCTCTCCCTCGGTCCCTCTCCCCCCTCCGTCTTAAAATTCACCTCAAAACGCATCGAAATAAACGCAATCAGGAATAAAGACTAACAAGACAGATAACAACATTGAACACTACACAAACAGTAATTTTTTTCATTTAGGCGATTCATTTTTCATAGTGACACAGGAGGTGCCGGATCCAATAAAAAAGGTTCCGGATCCAACATTGGAGGAGCCGGAACATGTTCCGGCGTGTTCCGGCTCAAATTAAGCCCTGGTGTCAACCAAGACAACCCCTCCACACCCAGAGCTTTAAGCATTTATGGACGGATCTCATCAATCCCTGGGGCTTTGCCACTGTGGAGTTGTTTGACTACCTCAGCGACTTCCACCAGGGAAATTGACGACAATCCCCCATCATCCTCCAGCTCTGCCTCTACCATAGAGGGCGTATTAGTCCAATTTAGGAGTTCCTCAAAGTGCTCCTTCCACCGCCCTATTACCTCCTCAGTTGAGGTCAACAGCGTCCCATCCTTACTGTACACAGCTTGGATGGTTCCCCGCTTCCCCCTCCTGAGGTGGCGAACGGTTTTCCAGAAGCACCTTGGTGCCGACCGAAAGTCCTTCTCCATGTCTTCTCCGAACTTCTCCCACACCCGCTGCTTGGCCTCTTTCCGAGGCCGGAGATTTACGAAAAGCTCTGCCAGAGGTGTGAGTTGAAAGTCTGTCGGACAGGGTCCTCTTCCAGGTGTTCCCAATTTACCTGCACTACCCGTTTGGGCTTACCAGGTCTGTCCAGAGTTTTCCCCCACCCCCTGACCCAACTCACCACCAGATGGTGATCGGTTGACCCTCTCGTCCACCGGGGTAAACTCCAACGTAGCGGCGCTCAGCCGGGGGCTTGTGAGTATCTTCTCCTCACACCCTGGGAGAAGAAAAGAGTGCAACCCCTATCCAGGAGTATGGTTCCAGAACCGAGACTGTGCGTAGAGGTAAGCCCCACCAGATCCAACTGGTAGCGCTCTACCTCCCGCACAAGTTCCGGCTCCTTCCCCTACAGAGAGGTGACATTCCACGTCCCCAGAGCCAGCCTCTGCCGCCCGGGTCTGGTCAGTCGAGGCCCCTGACCTTCACCGCCACCCATATGGCAGCGCACCCAACCCCAGCGTTTCCTCCCACAGGTGGTGGGCCCATGGGATGGAGAGAGAGGTGCCACATAGCTTTTTCGGGCTGTGCCCGGCCGGGCTTCGTGGCAAACCTGGCCGCCAGGCGCTCGCTGACTGGCCCTCCATCTGGGCCTGGCTCCAAACGGGGGCCCCGGACTTCCTCCGGGCAGGGTCACTCTTATCTCTTCCTCGATTTCTCATAGGGTATTTGAACCATTCTTTGTCTGGCCCCTCACCTTATCATCTTATTAATGTCATATTTTGCATTTTAAAATATTTAGGAATGTCAAGATAATTGTCTTGATGATTGATTACCTTTTGGGTGATGTTGCTTTCAACTGCAAGATGAGATGTTTTTGTTAAATAAATGATATTTGCATTCACTGTGTGACCGCAGTGCAGTAACACATTAAAAGTTGAAGAAACATTATGTTTTAGTGAGTAACGAGTAGGACAATAGGTTGTATGTTTATGTCTGTTGTGATCATTCAATTCGTCGGGCTTAATGGAATTGCAAATCAAATTTGACGTTGGCAAATCAGAGCCAGAAAATAAAATCAATAAAGTCAACAGAATCAGGGTTTTTTTTGGCTGATGTTTGTTTTTGTTCTTTAGACCAACATTTGTATGAGACAGAACAGAACAGAGCGTCTGACTTTTGGCCTACAAAACAAATGTAATCAAAACCTATTGCAATGCTGCCCCACCAGAGTCCTGCAGTGGTGAACCCTTTTTTGCCCTACATGTTATAGCATTTGACACGGACAGCCACATGCTAATTCAAAGTTTGAAGTACATCTTTGCAACAGTGATTACGCAACATGTTACTATATAAATGATGTAGGTCATGACAATTATGCTATTACATTAAATTGTTACTGCAACCCGAGATCATCAGATTCTGATGGTGGAAAACAAAACTGCAACCTTTCTGTTGCCCCCATTAAAGGGGTTTGTTTGGGGAGTTTTTCCTTCTCCTTTCCTTTCTCCTATCCTGTGTGTCGAAAAGGACAAAGGGTGTCGTATGCTGTACAGATTGTAAAGCCCCTTGAGGCAAATGTGCGATTTGTGATATTGGGCTATACAAATACAATTGACTTGACTGTTGACTTCACAAAAGCAATTTTGAGCTGTGTGAATATATAACCGGCAGGACTTTATGTACCAAATAATGTTTTGAAAAAATTGTTAGTCTCTCTCCTCACAGTGTCACGCTATAAATAGTGGTGTCACTGTCTGTTTGTTCCACAGCTAGAGTCATGCGCATTAAATCCCTCAGGAACTGCAATAATTACACAGTAGGTCTAATAGTGTGAAAGATGGGCTGAATGCATTAGCATGGGCAGTGCACTAACACATGGCAAAAAAAAAAGAAGTAATCAGTCAAACAAAGAATAGTCATTAATATGCCCTTGTGTTGTCAACCTTGAAAAAATCTTTTTTTTCGACGTTTTTGATGCCTTTTTTTCATAGTTTGTTTTTGCTTTTCCCAACGTTTTAAATTGTGAAATTTTTCTTCTACATATTTTCAGCGCTTATTTCTACATCCCATTTTTTCTGATATAAAACAAAAATTAAAAACGGGTCAATGTGACCCGAAGTCAACCCAAGGGTTAATTATTGGGAAGAAAAGTTACATGCCTGACTAAACGAACAACACCTGGATTCAATCAGCAACAGATGCAAAGAGTTATACTTCATGGCAGAGTAAAGATTATTGAATGGAAGAAAAACGTTTGAGCAGAGATCACAATGACAAAGTACAGAAATTACAATTTTAATATTCATCTAAACGGTTGTCACAGGGTAAAGTTCAATGATAAAAACAAAGTCTACATGTTCTTTTCCGTGTTATATAAAAAAATGACTGCAAAATGTTCTTCAAAAATACTTCCAGAGGTTGAACAATAAATGTTATGACTCACTGTGATGAAACAAGTGCGGATGACTAATAAGCACCAAATTAATCATAAAATCATGCATGTACAGATCACATCTATAATAATGAGGTCTCGGAGTGTTCTGCTCTGTAATGCTGAACACATTACATACTTCCTGTCTCCCTTCTCTTTTTTCTCCTAATTCTCTACTATGTCTGTTGTTGTTTTCATTGTACTATTTGGTATTCTGTGGTCAGAGAACGGAAATATTTGGAATTAACCATAATTGAGTACAGGCTTTGGGCGAGCTGCCTCTACTTGGTGATTGGATGATTTTCACTTCCTTTCCAAAATAGCATTGTGTCGTGTTCAAAAAGCCCTGTTAAAAAACAATAACTGATGCCAGTCATCAAATCTTCTGAGCTGCAGAAATTGTATCAGGATGTTTATAGTTTTCTAGTAAGTGCATTTCACTGTGAGACAAACAACTCATGTTCACACATTCGGACTGAAATCTACAAGATCTCAAGAGCAACATATTTGAATTCTTAAAACTTATTTGAGACATCGACCTTTCCAACATGGAACACCCACAATAAAAAGTTCTTGTGCGGACAAGTTTTGAAAGTTGCTCTTCAGCTGTTATTCATGAAGAAACCTGCATGAATTAAGTTGTGGCACAAAGAACGGCTTAAAAAGGACACTGTGTACACCCACATTCACCAACCCCTCCCATCACTAATTGCAACCAAAAATCTGTCTGCTTCAGTTTAAATCCAGCAAAACTAGTACATTTGTCCTCAAGTGCCCTCTAGAATTTTGCAGGCAGGGACTCATAACCTCTGGAAGTCTCTGTGCCTCTGGCACATAATCCTACGTAAAACAGCACATTTTGATTTTCACACTTTTTTTGTACGGATTATACAAACTAGATAAAACGTGTTAAATGTTGGTCTTTAGAGATGCTGGTAGGCTTATTTTGTTACCCCTGGACAGAACCAGACTAGTTGTTTCCCCACATTTCCGGTCTTTATGCTATGCTTAAAGCAGTTACACGGGCTGATAATCAGCCGTTGGACAGTCTGGCGACTAGTGTTGACGAACTGACCGAAGAGCCGGTTAATTAACCTGACTTGTGTCACTGAACCGGGAGAATCGAGTGCCATACGTCAATGAACTGACTCACTCCTGTTTTCTTAATACATCCATGCATTCGTGCCGTTGTCTGTAGCTGAAATGGCATAGACCACGCACCAAGCTACTGAACGAGACCGAATGTAACCGTGCAACCGGCCGCTCGAGTCTAATGTAATCAAGCAGTGTCTTGGTTCTTGGCAAGTTTGAGATATGAGCCAAGCCTTGTTTCTGGTGCATCTTAGATGATTGTGTTCATGGCAATTCACACATTATCGATGGGGAAGTACATCACATACAAATACACGTCATGTTATCTTGGTAGTTATGTTAAGTTAAATGTTAGAGAAGTGAATGTTGCTACATGTTAGGTAGGCTGTCATGAGGAGACCGCGCACCAGGCTACTGAACGAGACCGTAACCGAGGGTACTGCATGAGTCTATGTAATCCAACGGGTGTCTAGGTTCTCGGCAAGTTTGAGTTATCAACCGATCCCAGAAGCTTTTATCTCTCGTGCATTTTAGAATTGTGTTCATGGAAATTCATAGGCTACATTACCAAGGGGAAGGTATTATATCACATACAAATACACATAATGTTATCTTGGTAGTTATGTTAAGTTAAAGGTTAGAAGTGAATGTTGCTACATGGTAGTTAGACTGTCACCAGGCTACCGAATGTAACCGTGGCCAGTGCGTGAGTCTAGTGTCGGTCAGTATGAGTGTGTAAATAGTATGTCAAGACCGAATGTAACCGCAACCGCTTGAGTCTAATGTAACCAAGCGGTGTCTGGCAGGGGAAGTAAACCTGCGATTTCTGATGTTTTCAGAAACATGTTTCGGTGAAGTATTTATATCCAAAATCCGGAAGCAGCAGCCAGATCCATGTGACGCGTTCGTCCAATCAGCTGCCAGTTTTCATTTTTTGGGCAACAATACAGATTAGCGCCACCCGCTGTTATGGAGACAAATTACGTCTTGTCGCTTTGGTGTGTTCCGAGGCACTTTTTTGACCAACTCGGGGAGACTGATCAGTCCAACTGCCTTTTCTGCCAATGGTCGGCCGTCTGGTTGGTGTGTAACTGCTTTAAGACAGTGGGAGCTTAGGCAATGTCTTATGTAAGAAAGAGGTAAGAACTCTACATACAATTTCTTATGTAGCAGAGCGGACAAAGGAGTCAGGGATAAGGGAAAACTTTCACAAAGGCTTAAAAAGTTGCCATTGTCACTGCCACTCCTCCTTTATAATAGTTCTACATAAAAGAAAGACAGCTGCACATAAGAACTAATTGAATTATCTGTGGACAATAGGATAAAAGGGTAAACTGGCCCTTCTTTTACTGGTTCATGTTACAAGTATAATGGGACATGCATGTCCAAGAAGGGGTCAACACTTTTCTACATCACAAAAACACGAAAATACAATGGAAACAGAGCCGCGTAACAGCTGTAAGTCTTGATGCATTTATGAACTGCTCCAAAAATCTGTATTCCTAAGACAGAGGGACATTGCATCATATATCATGTCATGTGAAGGAGGGACTGATTTTGAAAATCATCTTGAATGTGTGCAGGAGGGTGTGTAACTATGTGTTTACTTGTCCAGTGTTTATTGGACAATGTGGAATCAATTAGACAAGTCTAAAAGGGAAAACACTAGTCTACCGGCTGTAAAATGTAAACTGAAGTCTGGACAAAAACTTCATCGACAGACATGTGCAGAATGCTGCCACTGTTATAAATGTTTTGTTTTGTTGTTTGGTTTTAATATATGCTCAAAAGTCTCCCTATGAAGCAGTATTAACACTCAGCAGACTATCCTGCTGAAATAAAGTGAATTGAATTGAACTGAGGTGTGATTTGATGAAATATGACATGGTCAGTGATGGAAGGAGTCTATTACTAAGATTAGGAAAATATCTGCATCACTCTGCTCAAAAGTCTTCGATTCAAAATTGCACATAAATAAAATAAAAGCATGTGCTGCCCTCGACGTCCAGTACGGCCGCCTGAGGGATTCTGCCTTTGTCGCCGGTGGCCAGAAGGTTTCTGCCTTCGTCGCCGGCCACCAGAGTGCTCCTGCCCTCGTCGCCGGTGGCCAGGAGGTTTCTGCCTTCGTCGCCGGCCACCAGAGGGCTCCTGCCCTCGTCGCTGGCCGCCAGAAGGTTTCTGCCTTCGTCGCCAGCCACCAGAAGGCTCCTACCTTCGTTGCTGCCCTCTGTCCCCTGTTGCCGAGGCCTCTCTGTCCCCTGTTGCCGAGGCCTCTCTGTCCCCCGTTGCCGAGGCCTCTCTGTTCTTCTAGTGGCCCCATTCTGTTCCCCGAGTGACCCCTAGTGGCCCTTCTCTGCTCCCCTAGTGGCCCTTCTCTGCTCCCCCGAGCGGCCCCTCTCTGTTACCCCCTGCGGCCCCTCTCTGTTTCCCCGAGCGGCCCCTCTCTTTTCCTTCCAGTGGTCCCCTGTTCCCCCAGTGGTACCCCAGTACCCCAGTGACTCTGTTTTCCCCATGGGCCCCAGTGACTCTCTGTGCCCTGTACTCCAGTGACTCTCTGTGCCCTGTGCCCCAGTGACTCTCTGCCTCCCCCGGACTCTCCCTCCCTGGGTTGTTTTCTGTTTGATTGTTATTTTTATTTTTTGGTCGTCTGGTATCCGCCCTTGAGGGGGGGGGGGGGCTCTGTTATGGTTCGGACATTTATGTTGCATGTTTTATTTAAGTTTGTTGCCTGCTTTAGTTATTTCTGTATGTTTCCTGTGTTTTCATATTTATTCTGTATAGTTCTGTTCCCTGTTGCGTTGTATCCTTTTTTGTGAATTGTGTATGTTTCGGTTAATCCCTGTGTTCTGTTCTCCCTTGTGTTTAGTCTTGGTCAAGTTTCTGTGTTTAGGTTATTTCATGTTTCCTGTCAGTTTTTCCTGTTTTATTTTGATAGTCCTGTTTTCTGTCTTGTCTTGTCTAGTTTTACTTTCTGTTCTCCAGCCTTGATTGTCCTGCCCCGCCCTAATGTCCTTCACCTGTTGTATCACCTGTCCCTCATTTGTTCATTACCCCTTGTATTTATTTGTGTTTCTCTTGTCGCGTGTCAGATTGTTTTGCCTGTTTCTGCCCTCATGTGTGTTCCCGTGCCGTCAGCCTGCGTACCTTTTGTAGCCCTCTGCATCCCGCTCCTTGGTTTTCTCAGCCTCTGTTCTGCCGTGTTTTTTCCTTATTAAAAATCTACAAGCTTACACCATCTCCTGCCTGCCGTCTCTCTCCACATTTGGGTCCTCCATCTCACAAACCTAACACAGAGACCTTCAACATGGGTCCTCAGAATTACTGGGGGGCCACCAAATTGTTGTTGTTTTTTTTAGAGTTCCCAAGAAAATTAAAATACCTTAATATGAACTCAAAATATAATTTGCAATATTATTAGCAAATATAAATCCGCTTCACAATTTGTGAATCAACTCCTCTGTACACAGGCTAACTGGCTAGGTAGTGACTAAGATCCACAGATACAGTTAATCCTAAGGATTCACTGTGCCACATGTGTGTTTTACATTAAAACATGATTTATAAAATCATGCCAAAAATTATTTTAATAACTTAGTATTCTATGCACTAAATAGGTAGGAAAAAGGCTTTAGGCTGACCTACACGTTATAGGCCCAGTTTAATATTCAACTTAATTTTATAGAATATAAGTAGTAATGGGTCCCTGATCTGTCTCTTTTAGGCTACTTAAGGGGTCCTTGGCTTAAAAAATCTTGAAGACCCCAAATGTACAGTGTTGTCTTGTATTTTATTTATTATTTATTGTATATCTGTATGGGTGTTGTGTACTTGCTGCTGTAGCACAGACATTTCTACATATCTAGTCTTTCTTAAATTGTTTAAACATATTCATTGCTGTTTAAAAACACAAGTTAAAATATGTTTAAAACATGCCATGAACATAACATGTAGGTTGCTCTTCAATGTAAAATGTTCGATAAAATATACAAGCTGCTTCATAATGACCATAGACTATTAGACCGACCATAGACCGAGACTATTATACAGTCTATGACCATGACACACGCATGCACACACAATGCATTTGTTTGGTTGCTTGTCACTCAAAAATTCTAAATTAAAAATAGCTGCAGGTGATTGGGCGTGGAGGAGGAAAAGGGCGGGGGTTAACGAAATTGAAAAAAGGCGGACTGCGGAGGGTCAGAAGAGCGGTTGACAGAGAAGCAGACACATTGGGTAAGTTTTGTATTTATAATTTATTTAGCTAGATAATAAATAGATGGGTACTGGTTTGACTGAAGTTTAGTCAAGCTAATCAATAGCTGACCATTGTGTGTACTAGGTAAGCTGAAGTACGTTTACTTTAGTTGGACTTTGTTACCAACTCATGCTAGAGCCAACGTTAGCTTGTCAGTGTTAGCTTAGCTAAGTAACGTTAGCATTGAGTTGAACGTTATTGTTATAGCTAGTTAAACTGGAATCTTCAGCTGGGTTTGTAGTTTGAAGTTAGTCCGTTTGAATGAAGCACAGACAGACTGCCTGGTAGGTGGTGTGTTTGTGGCTTTGTTTTTAAAAGGACTTTTGAAGAAGTTTGTTAATATATTTTATCAAATGTTTTGAATTGAGCAGTCATTAACTTAAAAAGTCATCAATAGTGTGCTACTGTGTACCAACAGGCCTATAACCACGACGTAAGTTGTCACATTTACTGTGAGCAAAGATTTTTATCAAACAGTAAAATTAGTTCTAAGCTGTCTCTGGTGTGGGTAATTTTAGCTAACGTTACCTCCAGTACCAGGGTGTGCTCAGGCACTGCAATGTTGGACCATAATATTACTGATATAACTTAATGTGTTTTATTTGTCAAAGTGCTTTAACAAACCATTAAGAACAGACAGTAGTTGGGTTAAATCAGACCTTGATACTTATTACTGTTGAGTAACTGAAAAAATAATGTATATAACTTTTTTTACACCATGTGTTTCCATCTGTGATGTGTGTATGTAATAATAATCAGGATTAAACAAATGCTGATTAAACATTT
Source organism: Zingel zingel (assembly GCA_023566125.1). Lineage (NCBI taxonomy): Eukaryota > Metazoa > Chordata > Actinopteri > Perciformes > Percidae > Zingel > Zingel zingel. The sequence goes on from CM042320.1 coordinate 22,187,027, forward strand.
TTCTTTGTTATTGCAGCTGCTGTCTTAAAGTGGGAAAGCAAGGGCACAGAACATATTTCCCATGCCAAGGCAGACCACTTTACATGCCCCTGTACTGCAAGACAGCACCTCTTCTCCCTCCACAGTAGGCCTGCAGGATATTGGAAAAAAAACTGATATTGCGATATATATTTTTTCAGCGATAAGAAAAAAAAGATGAGATGACATACAGTAAAAAGGTCTCTTTGGAAATAATAAATAATTCTCGACTACTGATTTCGTAGGGGAGTGCATCTACATAGAAAATAAAAATAGCAAAGGAAAGTTTCTTATGTGAACCAGTCTTTGTTGAACTTTAATGCTTTACAAACAACCAAAGCAAGTATGTGCTGTGACTACTCTTTTGAAGAGATTTTGGAGAGGGAAATTAGGTAGAAATACACTAGTTAACTGATGTGACACCATTGTATTCATATAATACTATCAATCCAGGCTAAAGTCAATGATATTAATAATAATGCATGCATGTTGCTTCCTCTAACTTTCAGGTTATGGTTGACTAGCGGGGCCTGCTTTAGTTGTTTGATAAATTGTTCAACATTGAAAGTGATTGGTGGTTTGCTGTGCATGCAGAGCCTGCATGTCACACACTAGCAACAAACTGTGTATCCAAGAGCACTTAAATCAGTGGAAATGACGTTATCAGACACAGACTGCTGTTGTAGTTAAGTGTTACGTTTCCAGCGTCGCTGCTATGAACCGTAACGTTAGTTGGGATAGACGCCTTGTTTCTTTAGGCTCATACGTCACATACACACGTTGCCCACATGGCTACCTGTTTTAAAGGGGAAGGGTTGCCGGTGAGAACAGTGAAAGTTTACTTTTCTATCAAGCAGCAAAAAAGTTTTAGCGTCAACATCGCAACGTCCTGCGATGTGACTATCGTGCATGCACACATCGCAATGTAGACAATGAAACAAAATATCGTGCAGCCCTACTCCACAGGCTGAGGAGGTTCAACATCGACTCCAGGATACTCTGCAACTTCTACAGGTGCATTATCGGGAATATCCTGACCGGCTGCATCACTGCCTGATATGGCAGTTGCTTCACCCTCACTCAGAGGGTGGTTAAAACTGCACATCACCAGGATGGAGCTGTCATCTATGGGGGACCTCAAAATCCAGTGGTGTAGGAAGAAAACCAACAGGATAATCAGAGACCCAAATCACCCCAGTCAAAAACTGTTCTGCCTGCTGCCGTCCAGGGGGACAGTAGCCTACCGCAGAATCTGGACCTGCACCGGCAGTCTCAGCTTGTTTCATCCCACAGACCAAGACAAAGCAAGAATGTTGAACTCTTGAGCTCATCACAGGACACTACCATAATGATGTCACTTTACATTTTAATTACTTTTTACTTACTGTTTTACAAACTGTTTACACCTCTCTCTAACCACCCAATTCATTAGGTACAGATAGATAATGTAATGCAATAGCTCTGCCATTAATTATACTTTTACAAAGCTTCAAATGTATAACTCTACTTTGTTTCACCCCCAAATCACAAATACAAATGTTTTCTGTCTCTTACTTTAAGTATCCATTGTTTTGGTGTGAGTTGCTCAGTGTCAGAGATATCAGCAATAGAGTTGCCTGACTTTTTTTTTAATATAATGCCACTATATCGCACTCGGCTTGCAGTGTTTAAAGCACACAAAAAAACATTGTTTTGTTGAAAAACAAAACTAATGTTTTTTTCATAATGTTTTTTCCAGAAATCATGACTCAATTACTCAGGATTACACGCAGAGCTCTTTGCAAGCAGTTTCATGTTGGAACTATAAAAACGAGTATGCTGTACATGAAACTGCTCACAACAAATCTGTAATTAATCAAAAAAGGCATCTCTATGGCCGATATCTCCAAAACTCGGCTACTCACACCAAAACAATCTGATAAATGGCACTACAGGAAAAATATTTATTTTGATTTTGGGGTAAACTGTCCCTTCAACCTTGGCTATAAGAATGTTTTAATTTATTAGCTGTTAATATTTTGCTGAGAACCTCGTTAAAGATTAAAGTTATCTCTTAATTCCAAACTGTCATTTTTAATAGATAAGATTTCAGGTATTTCCAATTGTAAATACGGCAACTAAAATGTCTTGGACAGGTGCATCTGAGGGATATCATTTTCTATGTACAGTTTTAAAGAAGTATTTCTGCACACTGCCTACTAAAATCCGTTTTATTAAATACCATGTGGTGTTCCAACATTGCAACAATAACCTACATGCAGGTTTGATGACCAAAACATGGTATTCAACAAAGCTAGTAGTAAGTCAAGACATGGGACTCTGGACACATTTACAATTACTGTTTTTTTCTCAATGCTCTTATCTTGTTTTTAACTCGCTGTTTTTTAAAAGATGAATCTTTGCAAATGTTAAAAGTTGGGATTTTAATGTCTGTGTGTCTTTAACACGTCTTTAATTGACATTTATATTATGTCCAAAAAAGCCATTCAAAACAACTTTTATTCTGGCTGCCTTTGGGACGTCTTTTAGGTGCCGTCTATACAACGTCCTGAAAAAAATGCACACTGGTCCAACAATTACGTCTGTAACACATTTTTAATTGACGTCTGTACACCGTCCAGAAAAGACGTATAACAAACTTTCATTCTGGCTCCTGTGAGGACGTCTTCTAGATGTCCAACAATTACGTCTTAAACACATCTTTATTTGACGTCTATACAACGTCTAGAATGACGTATAACAAACTCATTCTAGCTTCCCAGAGGACGTCTTCTAGATGTCCATAAATTACGTCTTTAACACATCTTTTATTGACGACTATACAACGTCCAGAAAAGACGTATAAAAAACTTTAATTCTGGCTCCGGTGAGGACGTCTTCTGGATGTCTAACAATGACGTCTGTAGCACGTCTTTAATTGACGTCTATACAATGTCCAGAAAAGACGTAAAATAAACTTTCATTCTGTCTCCTTCTGGATGTCAAACAATGACGTCTATTATACGTGTTCTAGACGACTTTTTGCTCATTGGGACATAGCAGTACCACAATAGAAAAGTAGGGAAAATAGGCTACTCTATCACAAGTGTGCATTCAAAAACTTACTCAAGTAAAAGTACTCTACCCATCATTGTGTATTCTATGAAATGGTTGGTTGGCCCTCACTCAACACAAGAAGGCTCAAACATTGGTTGACCTTTGTGTACAAATCAATAACTGGACATACTCCTTCATATTTAACTACACTTTTTAGCCTAGTAGATCTGAATACAATCTAAGATGAAGTAGATACATACTATATGATGTTCCACAAACTAAAACAGAGTTTGGCAAAACTGCTTTTAGTTACAGTGCTCCAACTTCATGGAATGAGTTGCAAAATCAGCTAAAACTGCAGCTTTTCATTTCACATACTGAATTCCAGTCCTACCTAAAGCAAATATATCAACATGACTGCGCTTGTTTTTAAAATGTGATTTTCTTTTTTTTAATTTATTATTCCTGTCCATCCCTGTCTGTCTGTTATTTGTTGTCTGTTAAAGTGTATCCTCTATGTGCTGCCTTCTTGGCCACGGCTCACTTGTAAAAGAGATTGTAATCTCAATGTGATTCATTTCTCTGGTAAAATAAAGGTAAAATAAAATAAATAAAAGCACAAGGTAGCTTACCATAAAATATAGCCTACTTAAAAGTTATCATAATGCAGAAAACAGTGCACCCTGTGAGAGTAATACTAAAGTAGCCTATCGTACAAGTACCTCAACATTTTAAATGTCCTTACTTTACTTTGTTACTTTACTGCAAGTATATAAGTCCTATCAGAGCCTTTAGTGTTGCAGCCCCATCCCTCTGGAACAAAATGCTATATATCCCTGGGCATTTTTAACAAAAACATATGTTTTTGACCCGAGTCCTTACCTGCTCATGTCGACTGTCCTGCTTTGTGCTCCTTCAGGTCCAAGGTTTTTTAGCTCTGGAGATCTGCTGTTGTCGATGATCCACGGAGATACAGACCTCTTCAAGCCCTGCTGTGTTTGGAAACGCCTAGCGTTGTCAAAGCTATTTATGTCTGAGTTCGTGTTGGAGGATAGTCGTTATGCGGGAAGTTTATCTGCGCAGCATCACACATACCTGTTCTGACCAGGCAAGTTCGTGACGTTATGTTGTGATGCTTCAGTGCTTTACATGATAGGTAATGCTCCTTGATATAAATAACACCGTTATATTAACACATAGACGTCTACTGTTTATCAAGAGGCTACACTGTTCGTTTTTTCCTGTAAAATCTATAGGAATGCTGTACTTCTTTTCCTTATGAAGTGTCACTGCATTGATTAAACCTTTCTAAATTTCTCTAGGTTCCACGTCATACAAATTATTAAATAATAATAATAACAATAATATGGATTTACCAAAACAAAAATAAATAAAAGTTTCCTCTCAAACCAAATAAGTCTATATAGGGCAATTATTAATTACCCAGCATAATACCGGAATTATAGGCTACAGGACTTTAACGAGTTAAATAGGCTGTATTCCTAAGTGATTTTCCATATTCCTAAGGGATTTTTGTAAACAAATAAATAAAATGCTGGCTGTAGACTATGTAAGAAAAACAATACAACTTTGCCTCTGTGGATGAAGCTCAAAGCAACGTAAATCCCTGGTGCAGGTAACCATAGAGCTTGTAACCAATGGGGAGCATATGGCTAAGGCGTAGTCAGTGACGTCAGAAACAAAGAGAAAGAAGATCAGGGGGGAAATGACCATAGACAGTATATAAGGAAATGACACGTTTCTCCCTCTAGTGGTATAAATCTAGTCTTTGATTAAATGTTTTGTAGTACTTACTGTTTTTATTTTTGACTGTTTTTGAGATGCTGCCAACTTGATCCATAACTGGTCCTACAAGCATAATATTCTTTAAAATCCACATCAGTCATGTATTTTAACACAATGTAGCCTATTTAATACACATTATCCTGTTTTTTTTCTTCCTAAATATAATGTATGTATATGTAATGTAATGTAACGTATAACTAACGACATCCTTTATGTCACCGTCATACAAATCTTACAGCTCAAGATCCGTGTTGGTGCCTTTCTTTTTTAGTCCAGCAGGCCACAAGGGGTCAGCCACTCACTGGACTTGGAAGTGCAATTCAACTGAATAAGAGTTAGATGCACACATCATATAATCTATGCTATGTAGACATTCACTCCACATAGCAGAAACACGATAGTAAAAACCTAATGAGTCTTGTGCGAGCTCACGTTTGGCACCAAAGCTGCTATAATGAACTGACTTCATGTTTGTCATCCAGTAATTTCTGAGAAATATATACTTAGCTCTCATTTTTTCTGCAGTTTACAAAATACTTGGTATTATTATTGGTATAAATAACTGGTTGTGGAACAGTTTGTACTTTAACAAACTTTTACAAATAAAGCTCTGAAAATACTATGAAAAGATAATGGCAGTGAAGCATATTGTTTGTGTTTTTCCAGTGTTGTAATGTAGGATTGTTTTTGATGTCTTGGCCTTAACATGCCTTTAGAATGGGAACAAAGGGCGTGGAAACCAGTTACTACTAACTACTAACTACTATAACACTCACCCATGATCATATTCATTTAAATTCCACAAGATCTTCTGCTTATAGTCACCTCCTGTGTGTTTGTATTGACAAACCCTTGTGCAACATGCATCTAATAAAAAGACAGATCCTCTATAAAATGTGTTCGTTTGTATAACAGCCAAGTCATTTAACCAGTTTCCATTAAACATGGCGAGGTGGGAAAATGTTAGTCGTGAGTTTGAGGGAAATTGATAGTCAACAAGAGACATTGTTGGACTAGTTAAGACATGAAAATACAGCTTAAAGTTCACGGTGTACCCAGGTTGTTGAGCCAGAAGACAATTAGCAAATAATATATATCTATAGGTTTCATGAATAATCCACTGTTGGATCAGCATGTCTAAACAGCAACTGTTTAAACAAAGGTTAAAAAGCAGAGTTTGCTACAATTGTGAGATAGGATTAAAATCTCAGCTAAAGTCTATCAATGTGCATTTAAGTGGACAAATGTCTGTATGCAAATGCATGGGTTTGCCTGCAAATGTATGTATGTTTCCAATTTTAGCATGGTTATTCTAAGATTGACATAAAATGTTATTGGACCCCTTGAGTATAAATTGTTACATTTTTGGGGACCCCAAGACCTTTGCTATAGTGCCACACTTAGGTCAACTTTTTTTTTTTTCATATGTAATGTCAAAATGTAATATATAGATGTTGATATTTACTGAGCACTAGGTGTGTGCAAAAAAATCGATTCACATTTGAATCACGATTCAAGCTCCACCAATTCAAAATCAATTCATAGAATTCCAAAAATCGATTCATATTTTTTTATTTAAATTTTAAATTGTATGTCTACTGCAATCATATGGGAAAAGTAACTACATTTACAGACTGTGAATCATTTTTTTCTTTTGTTATTGAGAATCGTTTTTCTAGAGCACATTAATAAACCCCTAAAGATGACGAATATTTTATTTACTAAGTGGCTTTGTCACTTATCAGGCCGCCATTGTAAGTAAATAAATAAAACTAAACTAATAACTAATAAAAAATAAACTAAATTAAAATAAAACCCTTTCCACGTTGGATACTCCATGAGCTTTCCTCTTGCACCATCTTGTGTGCAGTGTCAGCTTTGCACACAAGCTACAGTATTTTGATCTAATAGGCATCACTGTAGCACAATAGGCTCAAAGAAAATCAGCAGTTTATCCAGTGTGTTGAAAAAGCTAAGTCATTTATACAGACAAGAAGCTGGATATCATAGTGCTGGTTGTTGATTTTGGGACATTTCAAAATGTGGTCTGAAATTAGCTTCTCACTGTATTCATTCATATACAAATAAGAACCAAGTGTGACATTGTCTAAGTCAGAAAGATGTTTGAGGTTAAATTAATTAGGATATAAACACAAGATTAGGTTATTAATGAATATATTTTAACAAACATTTTAGTGTATTTTTAAATGTCATTAAATAATACATTAAAATCCCTAAAAATTGAGTTGTTTATATATATCAGTAAACAGCATAAACGTTGTGCTTGGATTGAGCAAACTAACTGTTGAACTAACTGCCTATTTAATGTGATTAAACTCCATGATTAAGTCTAGTTTACGGTCAAAATTAGGAATGACTGTTTTAGCCATGGTTGAAGAGTAAGGAGAGTTTGTTGAACCTAACTTATGCCATGCCAAGTGTATGAGTCCTTCCTGCATGTATTCCTTCTGTTTCCCCAGGCCTCAGCTGTAGCAAGCAGCTCCCCAGAAAGAGCAGCGAGAAGTTAGCGTCCCCTCCCTCTGCAGCGCCAGCTCCTAGCCTGTAATTCTCCGCGGCTCAGACATCTGTATGCATTTCTCTCCGACCACAGGAGGAAAATAGAAATTTGGAAGCTAGAGGCTGTGATTTGGGTGCGTATAAATAAAGTTGCGAGAAAAGGAGAGGCTGCTAATATGATAGGAGTCCAGAGGGTGGGAGGTCTGGAGAAGCGGGACACCCAAGTCACCAAAGCAAGAGACGAGGCGCAGGGGGACAAATGGAGCCTCTGATGGTTTTCTGTAGGACATTCAGATTTAGTCTCTCTGTATTGCGCAAGTGCATCGCAATGGGTGTATTTCATATACCTTATGCAAGTACAAACATGATTAATTATCTGCTATCACATCTTCCTTGATTTGCATGCCTGAACACCATTTTTATGTGAATATACTAGTTCCACTCCTTAATTTAATAAAAACACAAGCATTTCTGTCCAATATAGCATTACATGTCTGATGCATGATTTTAAACATATTTCTATGAGCATGTCATATCTGGTGTCTTTGGAAGCCTGACCTGACCCTAAAGGTGGGACCAAGCAGTAATAAACATACATTGGCTCAGGTTATAAACTGACCATCCAGCAAAGGGCTAATATAAAATGGCAAGTCATCTGCAATAATTCCTCAGATTGAGGGGAAATGACCCATCTCATCCCACTGCAGGCCTCTCCATTGCTGCTGACTCCTCTGTAGTGGTCTGCCTGGGCGGCCCTGCCTTACAACCAAGGGCACACTTAAACAGTTTCCTAAAATGGGATGCTCTGTATATAGTTGGTACAGCAGCAGGCTCACAGCTGGGATGAAAACAACCATGCCTTGCCCGTTCCCTCAGACCCACCCCAGAATCAAACCTATGAAGCCCAAAATGATCACTTTAAAATTGGGTGTAGGTTCAGCAGCGCAACCGCAACAGCCATTTGAACGCAAATCTCTTCATCCCCGTGTTCATTAAGAGGGGATCTGAAAAAGAACTAGAAATGTTTGATAAAGTAAGAAAAAGCATCATGTGAAAAAGAAAATAAAGACTTATTTGTTTTTCAATACAATACTGACTTAACAGTATCTGGTTTATTTAGCTCACTCGCAAGAGGTCAACAACAACAACATGATGTAAAATTAGAATACTTAACACCAAAATACTAATAAAATACTGTAAATAATGACCAAACAGATGTATTTTGTACAGTAAGAAAGAAAAAAAACAGCTGAAAGAAGAAAAATAAGTGACTATCAATGGGAGATGAATGTTGATTGTCCTTTGTCAAGTGGCTTCTCATTATCGTGACATTCAGACTTTGGCTCCACAGTACTCTGTTCTTATAATTTCAGCTGTCATAAAAATTTCTACTCAACATAAATACAATAAATAACAACAAAAAGGACCCAGAGGAGCTGCTTGCTTAATCTCTCAGCCGTTCTTCAGTCTGTTTGTTCCCCTCGTCTCCATTTCAGGCTGTTCAGTCTTTGATCAACCTTAGCTTTCTACTGACCGTGTCTGGGAGACTGCCATGTGTACGCTGAACTCCCTCTAATACTGACATTACAACGAGGGATGCACAAATACTAATCTCTTACAGCACTCACATTACAAATTCTGATTAAGTATTGGTACACAAGTATCAAATCGTTGTGTTGCTTTGACTGAACATAAACTTTTATCATTAGTTTTAGCACAATGGTCCAAAAGTATTATGTTTTATCAATTTAATTGTATGTGTAACTCTCAGATAGTAGTTGAATGTCCTGTTTTAGTCTTTCATTTTTAATACCAGCATTAGTACTGGTGCACCACAAAAAGGACATTCCTGTAATACACAAACCAAGGCTTGCATTTCTTTCTCACCTGTTAGGATCATTTTAGTGCTGAGCAGATTTTAGCCCAGCGCGGGTCCTGATTTCCATGTAGATTTCCTTTATTGCTTGGCTTAGACTGGCTAAAATTCTTAAGAGCTATTATGTCAGCAAGCCCTCATCTGCTGCATTGTATCAAATACCCTCTCCCGGTTAGTGTGCATGGGTTGACTTTGTGTGTTTTTTGTTTGTTTTTTCTCTCCCTTTGCCTCCATTTACCAACTGAACAGTTTCATGAAGTTTTGGAAGCCGTCCTCTCCGAAGAAGTCAAAGGAGCCCTCGGACGTGCCCAGGTGGATGAGCAGGAGGACAAGCAGGACGACGGCCAGAAGTGGAATCAGCAGGTTCCAGCCGGCTGCCAGGATGTTGTACCACTTAGCCTTGTCTGAGCACTCTTGGGCCAGCTGCAGGTTGCCCTGAGTCTTCTGGTCCCTGGCCTACACACACACACACACACACACACACACACACACACACACACACACACACACACACACACACACACACACACACACACACACACACACACACACACACACACACACACACACACACACACACACACACACACACGCACACGCACGCAACCACTGCAGTCAGTATTAACTAATACAGAAATGAAGAATCAATATTTTTCATAATAGCTTCAAGACGGTTAACTACATAAAAGCTTTGACTGTCCTGCATGGTCCAGCTAAATCTTTCTAGGGACAATTTATGTACATAAAGAACAACAATGCTTGTGTCTACATCCATGTATTCTGTAAATAGTGAGAGGAGGAGGGCAAACAAAGGCATGATATAATGTTCAGTCGTGTCTTTTTTTTCAGAACCAGTTCATCACAGCTTGTCCCATAATTCCCAGTTTTTAGAGCGCAGATTCAAGATTGAGCAAGGGTGGAGTGATATGAAATCTTTGAGCTGCTTGTTAGTGTATCCTTATATTTTGGAACGGACCAGGCTGAGTCTTTCACCAGCACTCTCTAATTTCCCTTGAGTACTTGCCCATTAGAAGGATGCCAATTACACCATTTTTAACTCCCTAGACGAGCAGCCAGTCACTGTCTTTAATTTGGGTGGTGAGCCAATACTAGGCCTGTGATTCAAAGCACACAGATGATCCCTATGCACACAGATGAAAGATTAAAAAAACATAATACCTCAAATAAAAGGGTATACACACCCTTTTGTGTGGAGTTTTTTTTATAAACCTTTTATTCTGGTAATCACACAGTTTGTCCAATCTTGCTTTGCACATGGCATTTTCATGGATCTTCGAGCCGTCTTTTAGTAAGAAAATATGTTGTGGTTTACGTTTCTGTTTCTGTTTCTACTGTGATGAAGAGCAACCCAACTTTCTACTGTGTATGCCATCTGACAATGGACCATAACATGTCTCCACCATGGTTGAAACATATTGCTTTTTTTCCATTTTACAAAAATATTTTCTGCCACTCTAAATCCAGCCATGCCAAAATTTTCCCTGACCTTGGCAAAGAAGTAATGCCGAGGTCCTTCTTGCTCTTTTAGAAAGTATACTGTAGTGCTGGCATTTTCCTGTGGTTTATTTCCCAATGTGGTATTTGCCACAACATGCCCGTTGTTTTAAAGCTTTCCTTGCCAACTCGACCCACCCTTGTCTTTTTCTGCCAAACTCACATTACAGAAGGCATTAAATCAGCTTTCTCTCCCCAGATTAGGTTGCACCAGAGTACCACTAATCCAAATCATACATTATATTGTATATTGTTTACCAATTTCAAAATTGTCAAGTATATTCCAGTGTTTCTACCCTACTAGTAAATAAAACAGTTTTTTAATCAGTTCATAAACATTAATAAAGCTTGGAGTTACAATGAATAGTGATGGCTTTAAAATAGTTTGGTTTTTTAAAGTTAATATAAACAGTGTCAAATCAAACCATTTTCACATGACAGTGAACAACGGCTTGGCCCTTGAAATGTTGGAAATTGCTATAGAGAGAGAATCCGTTAGTCATTGTTTAAAGTCATCTTAAACATAAACACATGCACCCGCATCCTATCTTCTTCCTTTTGACACTTCAGTTCATTTCTCGGATGTTCCATGAGTCATGTTAACAGTCCAAACTTCCAAGTAATGTGTGGCCTAAAATAAATAAATAAAGAGAACAAGAGCTCACCTTGATGGAGTAGACAAGAGCCATGAATCCCAGGCAGCAGAAGTTAACGTACAAGGTGTTGCACAGCGACCAGACTAGATAGTCCCGTGGAGCATTCTTGCCAGTGTTGCCCATGTTCACCACGGTGGATCCAGCCGGCTTACGGGCAGACTTACAGTTGGTGAGCGGGGTGCAGTCTGAGGGGAAGTTGTACGAATGGTTGTCCATGGTTAGCGTTTAGACAGAAGATCCCCGGCTATGGGTGAATAAGGTGGGTTTGCAAACTGGCGAGCCTTCCAGATGCTTGAGCACGGTCCCTCTTTGGAAAGTAGTGCCCCCTCTGTGTGAGAGACTTATAAAGGCCCATGGAGAGGGAGGTGACCGGGAGAGGACGCATGGGCAGGGTCCTTTAATATACAGCAGGTCTGTCATTTTGTGGTCAGGCCTGAGAGAGACTGAAATAGAGATACAGCGAGACAGAAAGCTGCATGAGAGAGAAGACAGAAAAAGAGACAGCAAATAAATGCATGGGAGCAGTGTGCAAAGTCTCTTCCACTAAAGTACCCATCACCTCAGCTTTCAGGTCCTAGTGGTTGGTAGGTGGTTAGGTTGGGCGGAGGTAGCATAGGACAGTGGAGGCAGGGGGTGTAGTTCAAAAGCCTTGAAGGTGTTGAGGAGGAGTTCATCTGAAGCACTGTCTGGCTGAGGCCTTGACAGACAAGTCAGTGGTGTGGTCTCTGGAACTGAGTGAGGGCAAAAAGGTCATGTTTTTACAACACCTTTGTAAAATATATGATCATTGTAAAATGATTTGATGTCCACAGTTACAAAACCTAAAATAAAACTTGCCAGAAAGCATCCTGTCTGAATATAGTTTTTATCAGTTGATTAACTTGTGTGTGGGTTTGTTACTTGTCATTGTAAGATATAATAGTACACAGAATATCTTTGGGTTTTGTAGTGCTGGTCAGACAAAACAAGCAAGTTGAATGTGTCACATTGGGCTCTGAGAAAGGATAGTATAATATTAGGCATTTTCACTATTTTCAGACATTTTATAGACAAAACAACTAATCAATGAATTAAAAAAAAATATTTAGCAGATTGATAATGTAAATAGTTTCAGCACAGGGTTGAGGGTTGAGTGTTAGATAACAAAGTTAAAACCTGTTTTATTTTTGCTTAAGCCTTTCTTTTAGAGGGCAGGATGAGCTCAGTATTATATTTTATTTTAAGCACAATTTATTGAGTTACTTAAATTGGAGATTCCAAGTATGACCACATTCTACTGTTGATGGCCACTGAGCAATCCCCTGTGAGTGTGAAAAGGGACAACAAGCATTACTCATATTCTTACAGATTTCCCAAGTCAATACAGTGGGGATTGACTCTGGCAAAACATGGAAACTGACCTGCTTCTCTGCTTTATTCTCCCTTATTTGATGTTAACACAGAGAACACATTATTGATGACATAAACATCCTGGATATGAAGGATTTGAGACTTCATATCCATGAGGAGTTTTCACGGTGCTGTTTATGAATGTTCTGGAGAACAATATTTTGGAGAAAGAGTGATCATCCTAAATTGAAAATGAGCATTGATAAATTGAATATAAGCATTGGTACGGTATAGTGTTGAAATGTGGAACAACAGTGCCCTCTGCTGGCCGCTCACAACAATCTAACAAATAGCTGACAGTATGTTATCCCAGAGCCGTCTTTCTCTATCACTCTGGGTTATCCTAAGCATTCTTTTTTTCTTATTGAACTAACAAACAATATGGGCAGACATATTCGTTAACGTTAATGATATTCCTTCACAATTCGAAATAAAGTAAGAATCGTGTGCAGAAAAAAAAAATAGCCTTAGCAGAGAATGGTTTCGATCCATCGACCTCTGGGTTATGGGCCCAGCACGCTTCCGCTGCGCCACTCTGCTGACGTTACTTCAGGCTCAATTCACATTATTCTTGCAAAATGTTTTCGTCGTCAGGGAAACCCAATTGTACCGAATTTGGTTGCAGTTCCACCCAGAGTTCCACTGGAGGTGATCGCGGTCCAGTGCAAAATGAATGGGACTCTATGGAGCTAGACGGCTGAATTTGTCTCTTTCGCCTGTTTGTCGTTGAGAAATCTCAGATTTCATTGTTGTTTTTGCAAGTTCAACATGGACTATAGGTCGAAAGTTGAATGAACGAGTACTTATGTCCTTTTGACATCTAACAGGTTGAGTTGTTGTTGTTGCTGTTGTTGTTGTTGTTATTATTATTATTATTATTATTATTATTATTTCAAATACCATAACCTACACAAGAGAGACACCAACCTGGAAGTAACCTGTTGGCATGAAAAGACGGTCCCTGGGCAGGATGTCGACGCCCCCCCCCTTGGGTTGTGGTGCCCGTGGGAGCACTCGGAGTCTGTTCGGGACCAAATCGACAATGAGTGATTGGTCAAATCGTGGAAGGCAATAGGTCTGGCAATGGGAGAATAGCATATGACTGGTCAATAGCGCCACTGGCCCGATATAAACAGCAAATAATCAATTATCCTTCTTCTCCGATTAATAGTTGGTTCTTGAATCAACGTACATAGGTGCATACCGCCACTCTCTGTACTAGAGGCGAATTTGCGTTTCCTAGGATTGCGCAAGTGTATCTCGCTGCAGCCTGCGGGAAGGCGGGGCTTGACATCAAGCCCCGCCCACATCCAAGTCAGCCATTTTTCTTTGCTTACGTCACTCCCCATAATATGCCATGTTTTCATTTTGAATCTTTTAATTTTATTTGAAAATTTTATATGTATAAATGTAAATGATCTGAAAGAAAACCGAATATTCACCAATTTAAAAATGACATTAAATTATATTTTGAAACTTACTGACTGACAAATAAGAAAGCCATTCGGACGCTGAACATTTACAATGCCTTACAACCTCTTTAATGTAAATTTCAATTATTTGCATCATTTCGTGTATGTATGTATGCATTTAATGTTTTCAATGTGTTTATGGATCTGTACTTGAATAATAAAGTTTTTTGAAGACAAAAAAAGACAGCCTGGTAGCGAAGCTGATGTAGCCTCTTGATTCACATTAGATAGAAACTGATGGTGTAGGCTAAACACAAACGACATTTCATGCAACAGTGAAGTTGTCATGTAGGTACTACTGATTTCCGATTTTGAAATGATATCCAAATTTAAAAAATGGGTCATTTTAAACGGAAAACGAGCCGTATTTCATTTAATTTAGCCCTCAAAAGTAGAATGGTGTGTTTCGTTATGGACTTTCATATTAACAGCAATAATTCAGTCATTACAACCAAATGTACAAAGGGGCGATTTTGCTTTAACAATTAACAGGTGAACCAGAAGCATACAGGTGAAACTCAAAAAATTAAAATATTGTGCAAAAGTTCATTTATTTCAGTAATTCAACTTAAAAGGTAAAACTATATAGACTTATTACATGCAAAGCGAGATATTTCAAGCCTGTATTTGTTATAATTTTGATGACTATGGCTTACAGTTCCCTCAGAAAATTTGAATATTGTGAAAAGGTCCAATATTGTAGGCTCAAAGTGTCCCACTCTAATCAGCTAATTAATCCAAAACACCTGTGAGGGGTTCCTGAGCCTTTAAATGGTCTCTCAGTCTGGTTCACTAGAATTCACAATCAGGCGATGGGTATTACCTGTACAGTAACACACCTAATCTAAGTATTTCAAAAGGTCGAACACACATTCAGATGTCTAGATACAGTAAAATCGCTACGTGATTACCGTTATATCCGAGGATTGAAGTTGCATTTTAACGGGGCAGTGCAAGTTGCTGCTGTGGTTTAGCTGAAGCTAACGCAGCCTGAGCTTTCACGTTACAATATAAAAAGGTGTTGACCGTTGACTTAGCTAGCATGCAAATTTCGTTCATTTACATGTCTACGAGCATGTTATCAAACTACATCAAGACAAATACCGAGGAATATTGATAGAAAGCAGGGGAAACTAGTACTTCCATACTTTTTTAGCATTGGCTAATTAGCAACCTGCCTGCCATTAGATGTTAGCTTCCGAGCTAGTTAGCAGCTAGCTCCAGAAGCTCATGAAAACAGGGCTTTCATCGGAGTAGTCTTACGTTATTTCCGAACCACTCTTTTCGTTTAAAAATCGGAAATCAAATAATCGAAAAAGTACACGGGCCCAATTACAGTTCATTATTGTTGCATGAAATGTCGTTTGTGTTTAGCCTACATCAGTTTCTGTCACCTAATATGAAACAAGAGGCTATATAGGCTTTGCTACCGTCTTGGTCCGTTTGAGTGTATGGGGAGTGACGTAGGGAAAAATAAATGACTGACTTGGATGTGGGCGGGGCCTTCCCGCAGGCTGCAGCGAGATGCTCTTCGGATGGCGCCCTGATGTCTTACCAAAGAGGTTATAATAATGAGAGGCGACACTCGCCCGTACAACATCTGCGCTAGCTCAGTCGCCGAGCCGCCGCCATTTTGGACTGAACTGAAGTGTTTGCATTAAGGAGATAGTAAAATATGCCAAACGCATTCCCTTGCATTGTTTTCCTGTTTCTAGTCATAATAGTGACTGGTAGGCTTAACGAAAAGCTGAAATTTAAACTATAGACTGAATTTGTCAAACTGACTAACGTTAGGCAACATTAGGCTACTAACATGCTAGCTAGCTAACGCTACACTTTTTATATATAAACTAGGATTTAACATAGACCTGTATTACAGTAAAAGCCACTAATGTCTGAATGCATCGAAGATACCCTTTTAAGACAAATATTATTCAGATAATTATTATAACCTCTTTGGTCGTACCCTGCCTCTTATTTACCCTGGTATTTAATCTAAACCGCAAACAATCTCTATCCAACCAACAAGAGCAACGAGTACTAGCCAATCAGAGGCAGAGTAGGGTGGGGCATTCACTCGCCATATGAAACGCAAATTCGCGTACCGCACAATAATAATAATTACAAAATATATACATTATGAATAGCTTCGTCCATGACCGCAGTCGGTCTTTTAACCATACATTCATGATCGCAGTGTGTGACATCAGGGCTTTACATACTTCAGGTTATACAAAAGTAAAGAGAGAGAAAACAATCTTTAAGAAAAATAAAGAGAGCCTTGCAGCATTACCTTACGGATTCTCACGTTGTTACTCATACCTTCCACGTTCCATATGGCCGTCCTTTAGGTCTATATAGCTATATCTTATCTTAGGACATTCCCCTCTGAATTAATGACATATCTATAATTTGCAAACATCACATGTATCTCTTATTCCATTAAATAAAGAGTTGATTTTATCAGTATGTCCGATTCTTAATCTTGAATAAACACTTACTCTCTTCTGCACTTCCCTTTGAAAGTCTTATTCATCTTAATTGATTTAATGTATGCTGTAATACTGTCTCCCTTTGATATCTTTGAATTCCTTTGCCACTAATCTCTCACTGCCGTTCTTATTAATAATGTGGCCTCACCTTTTCCAAAGCGAACTTTCATGAGTGTTATTAAATACTGTAATTGTGGGATACTTCTAGCCGAACGTGGCAACCACGAATCAAAACAGGAAGTGTCCGCTGGCGGGAAATTCGTAGGGTTACCAAAGAGGGCTTTGCCTTCTCACGGACTAGTTAGCTAGCTAGTTGACTAAATTACATTGTTGTCATATAGGCCTCTCATATATTGACAAGCAGAGGTAAACCTTTCATGTGTGCACTTCTTTTATCACATTTAACATTTAGCTACAGTAACAACAGGCTCGCCAAGGTTGACAACCAACGGGAATTTATCTGCGTTTACCAGCCGCCTGTGTCTGTCTGCAGGTTGATCATGAAGGCTGCAATGGATAAAATCGTCCTACTGTCAGATGGAGACAGTACCGTGGAACTTCATAAGTGCCTGTCGTCCTTTACAAATGACCAGGTAACGTCAAGTTACCCATCATAATCGATCGCATGAGTCAAAAACAAACAAACTGGCACTTTCCGTAAATCCTGTCGGTTGGTTTATGAAATTCTTTCCCCTCTTTTATCTGCTCTAAAGCTAATCACTGGGATTACGAATTACGCACTAAAGGGTAAAAAGGTTGGCGCCATGATTAAAGGCATATTCAAAGGTAAGAAACGTTACACAGTATCAACTGCTGTTAGTGATATTAAATATCGTAACATAGCTGTTAGGCTTACACTTGCATACCTATAGTCAGACTCTTCAAAAAAAAGTTTATGTGACTTGCATTGTGTACTCCCTTTATTTTTTATTATTTTTTATTTTTTTTTTAAGGCTCTACACCCAGTTCCACCGAAGGGTCAAACCGCAGACTTCTTGTTTATCAACACTGCATCCCTCTTTGTGAGTCAGGGGATCTTCAGACTGAGGTGGCAGCTGATATCATTGGACTGCTGATGCTGGAGGTAACAAATAAAAAAGCCTGATTATTATGATGCTTTTTCTGGAGTATCTATTTAGACAAGACATCACTACAAGTGGCTTTTTATTAAAAACATTCCCTCTTCTGTCAAAGGGCAAAAACAAGTAATGCCATGTAAAAAGTAAAATAAAGTCTTGTACTGTAACTAGCAGGGTTGTGGTTGTACTGGTCTTTAAAAGGATTAGTCTTTGAATGAGAAATAAAATAACCTGTCAATGCTAATGACTGTTTGAGCTCTTTACACTGCCCAATGCTATTTAGGTATCAACATGGGTAGATACGTCATCAACATAATGCTAAAATATCTTAAATGTAGAACGTATTACAAACCTAATGATCAAAACAACGTTGTCTGGGAACATGCACACATTCCTGGGGCCTACTAGATTTCTCATCATGTGTCAACCTCTTTTACTTTTTAATCCAAAATCCTTTTTTTACAGCATCATTTACTGAGTTGCTGTCCCATCAGTTTTATAATTTTTTGCACTGTAGAAATGTCATTACATATTGTCACCCCTTGTCCCTTTCCTTTGTTCATATGTCCAGCATGGCACAGACAGATGTCTTTCTAATTCCCATTTTGCTTCTTAAATGTTATACACAGACTCATACACTCCCTGGACCATCTCTTGCAAAACTGGCATCCCTTTTTGTTGAAGCAATTAAGGTGGGAAAAATGGGCAGTGGCAAATCCCTGGAGCTATTTCCTACTGTGCTTACTGCCCTTTCTGCCTGTGAAGCCTTGTCTTATGGCAAAGGTGAGTGCAAATGACTTGCCCTGGTAAATTTGTCATTTTATGTTTTATCAAAAACCTCAGCATCTTAGTTGGTAGTGTAATCTACAAGGTGCAAATTTTAAAATATGAAGCATCTCTGGTGGTTGCTTGTTATTTTATCATAACTGCAGGTGAACTCAGTGGCGAGGAATACAAGAAACAGCTGATCAACAGCCTCTGCTCAAGCAGGTGAGGACATCAAACTACAGCATGTAGGTGATGTGCAATTTTACATGGAGTTTTTAAGGAGTCCATGACAGTATTTTACACAAGCGCATAACGACAGCATGTTCGCTCCCCTCAGTGAGAGACGAAATATCTAAGTCCAAACCAATTTCATATGGATCTTTAACTAACCGTAATAGGAGTCACAGGATGTTTGTATTTATTTTCATGCAGATGGGACCCGCAATGTGTCATCCACCTGACGCCCATGTTCAGGTAACACCTTTGACTATCGGACCATCACATTCTCAGACCCCTTCAGTCTCCCACAGAATAATAAGAGTTTATTGAAGTACCTGTTTTTGCTTTAATAATGTTTAAAGCAATATAATGTTTTATCTGCTATAACTTGCTTCTTGTGCTGCCTCTCAGGACATGTAACAGTAGTCAGTAGTTTTTTGTGTCTGTGTCGGATTTTAGGGATGTGCCCTTGTCATCAGAGGAGCTGCAGTTTTTGGTGGAGAAAGTACTGAGGATGATAACCAAGCTGGATCTGCAGGAGATCCCACCACTGGTTTATCAACTGCTGCTTTTATCCGCAAAGGTGTGTGTGTGTGTGTGTGTGTGTGTGTGTGTGTGTGTGTGTGTGTGTGTGTGTGTGTGTGTGTGTGTGTGTGTGTGTGTGTGTGTGTGTGTGTGTGTGTGTGTGTGTGTGTGTGTGTGTGTGTGTGTGTGTGTGTGTGTGTGTGTGTGTGTGTGTGTGTGTGTGTGTGTGTGTGTGTGTGTGTGTGTGTGTGTGTGTGTGTGTGTGTGTGTGTGTGTGTGTGTGTGTGAACAGATTATCATGTCTCCCTCTGTCTCTAAATGCCTGCCCTGCCTCTCTGTTAGGGTTGTAAGAAACAGGTACTAGATGGAATCATCAGTTATTTTAAAGAGCAAGACGTTCGCCAGGAAGAGGAACAGAAACGGGGAGAGTGAGTGGCTCATACACATACTGTATTCACTTGAATTATACTGCCTACTTTCCATTTACTGGTTGTTTTTTTTCTTCGGTTTCTTCCTCAGGAGCCTGGATCTAGAGGTTCAGTCCATTCCACAGGACCAGTTGAGGCACGTGGAGGGCACGGCTATCCTCCACATAGTCTTTGCTATACGACTCGACCATGACCTCGGGAGAGAGTTCCTCAAATCCTTTAAGGTTATGTATAACTCATGTGTTCGTTGTTGAAGTTATTTTTGAAAGTGTGATTACATGTGTTATGTAGAGTATGCCATGACTCTTGAATTGCAATTTAGCAGACATCCTATGGAGATCTGTGCCCTTTCAGTGTTGCCCTGTTGCTCTCAGTAGCACGCATCCAGCGTTATGAAGAGCAGGTAAGAAATCAATATTATTTTCCCTATATTCATTTAAGTTTTTATTTTATCTGTTCACTTTTTTACTCCTGGTTTGGTTAGGTGTTTGACCTTTTAAAAGGGGCCATCGTCAAGAGCTTCAAAGATGAGCAGCTGCAGCTGGCGTCAAAGTTCCTACAGGACCTCCTGCATGGGCACTGCAGTGTCGCTCAGATGATACTGGACACAGTCAAAAACAGGTCAGAGCATCAGCTATCTGTGGTGGCAAAGATACACTACTTTATCATCTCACATCTATCACGAACACAATATTTGTAGTTAATCCTCTTCAAATGAGTTCTACACCTCCGCCTGTGCAGCATGTTTGGTTGGGATCATGTGACCCAGGGGCTGGTGCAGCTGGGCTTCTTTCTGATGGATGCATTTGGACCTAAACCTGGACCATTTGGCAAGACTACAGAAGGGTCTGCTACCATAGCCCGGACCCCCACTCAGCAGGCATGTAAGCTGGGAGGAAAGGTGCTCCTGCAGGGCTTTAAGGTAACAATTGTTTTTTTATTTTATAGAATTATCAAAATGTAAATGACTGATAATTGACAACATCATTCTATTGTACTGTCTCACTGGAAGATGTGTCTTTCTTCTACAACAGATGCACGAGCCTATCAGAGGCGAGATACTGGAGCAGGTCTTGAATCGATTGGTCACAAAGACAGCCTCACCTGTCAATCATTACTTAGGTAATGCAACCTTTAGATATAAGTCCCAGCTGTCAGTTGTACACCAGTGTCTTAATCATTCTAGTTAGAGACTAGATTTAGTTTTTCTTCTTTCTTTCTTTGTTGTTTCTTTATCATCAGACCTTTTCTCTGACATTGTGGTCTCTGCTCCCATGATCCTCCTGGAGTCATCTTCCAAGGTGACGGAGACATTCGACCACCTGTCATACCTCCCTTTGGCCACTGTTCAGGGTCTACTCAAAGCAGTCCAGGTACACACACACACACACACACACACACACACAGGTTTGTTTTACTATCTTTGTGGGGACCCATCATTGACATAATGCATTCCCTAGCCCCTTACCCTAACCTTAACCATCACAACTAAATGCCTAACCCTTAACCCTTACCCTCACCATAACCTAATTCTAACCCTAATCCTAACACCAAGTCTTAACCCTCAAACAGCCCTTTAACCTTGTGGGGTCCAGCATTTTGGGCCCCACAAGGCTGTGCAGACCCCACAAGTATACTGTATTCCTCGGTTTTTGAATATAGTAAAACAAGCACACACACACACACACACACACACACACACACACACACACACACACACACACACACACACACACACACGTACGTTTTGATTGTTTAATCATTCTTCTCTGTTTAATCTCCAGCCCCTGCTCAAAGTCAGTATGTCTTTGAAGGATTCTTTGATTCTAGTTCTCCGCAAGGCCATGTTTTCCAGGTACCGTACTGCTTTGCTTTTAATCACATGAGGTTCATCAGTACAGTTTAATGAATCACGCTTTAGTAAACACATTTGACAGCTTAACAGAAGTTAAAATGAGAGGCAGTGTAACATCTCAAATAAAGATCATTTCACTGTTCTCCCCCTATATGACTCTCTACTAGCCAACTGGACGGCAGGAAGTCTGCAGTGACTGGCTTCTTGTTGCTGCTGAAGAACTTTAAAGTGTTGGGCAGCTTGGCCTCGAGCCAGTGTAGCCAGGCAGTCTCCACCAGCCAGGTACAGTCCCAGTTAGACTACGTGTGGTCTTTCTGTAGATGGGTGTGCAACAAGGATGCTGAACAAACGTCCGGAGCTGTGAAAACGTGCAATTTTAAACATGGTCTGTCATGTAATATCTGTCTGCCTGAACCCCTGAATAGATCCAAGTGGACGTTCACTCTCGTTACAACTCTGCTGCCAATGAAGCATTCTGTCTTGAAATCCTCAGCAGCCTGCGTCGCTGCCTCAGCCAGCAGGCTGATGTGCGCCTCATGCTCTATGAGGTTAGAGATCTTGTTTTCATGCCATGTTTATTAGTTGCTTTTGATTTTGCTACATGTTACAATAACTAACCATGATTGATAGTCTTGATGAGCTCAACTTCTTCTACTCCACATTAAGCGTAATGCATACATCCTTCAGCTTCAGACAAAATCCTAAAAAAAAATCCTTCAATATAAGGCTGGGAAATATATCGATATCGTGATATGAGGCTTGATATCGTCATATCGTGATATGACATACAGTGAGGAAAATAAGTATTTGAACACCCTGCTATTTTGCAAGTTCTCCCACTTGGAAATCATGGAGGGGTCTGAAATTGTCATCGTAGGTGCATGTCCACTGTGAGAGACATAATCTAAAAACAAA
This sequence comes from Zingel zingel, assembly GCA_023566125.1. NCBI lineage: Eukaryota > Metazoa > Chordata > Actinopteri > Perciformes > Percidae > Zingel > Zingel zingel. Next base: position 22,209,593 of record CM042320.1, read on the forward strand.
AATCCAGAAATCACAATGTATTATTTTTTAACTATTTATTTGTATGATACAGCTGCAAATAAGTATTTGAACACCTGTCTATCAGCTAGAATTCTGACCCTCAAAGACCTGTTAGTCTGCCTTTAAAATGTCCACCTCCACTCCATTTATTATCCTAAATTAGATGCACCTCTTTGAGGTCGTTAGCTGCATAAAGACACCTGTCCACCCCATACAATCAGTAAGAATCCAACTACTAACATGGCCAAGACCAAAGAGCTGTCCAAAGACACTAGAGTCAAAATTGTACACCTCCACAAGGCTGGAAAGGGCTACGGGGAAATTGCCAAGCAGCTTGGTGAAAAAAGGTCCACTGTTGGAGCAATCATTAGAAAATGGAAGAAGCTAAACATGACTGTCAATCTCCCTCGGACTGGGACTCCATGCAAGATCTCACCTCGTGGGGTCTCAATGATCCTAAGAAAGGTGAGAAATCAGCCCAGGACTACACGGGAGGAGCTGGTCAATGACCTGAAAAGAGCTGGGACCACCGTTTCCAAGGTTACTGTTGGTAATACACTAAGACGTCACGGTTTGAAATCATGCATGGCACGGAAGGTTCCCCTGCTTAAACCAGCACATGTCAAGGCCCGTCTTAAGTTTGCCAATGACCATTTGGATGATCCAGAGGAGTCATGGGAGAAAGTCATGTGGTCAGATGAGACCAAAATAGAACTTTTTGGTCATAATTCCACTAACCGTGTTTGGAGGAAGAAGAATGATGAGTACCATCCCAAGAACACCATCCCTACTGTGAAGCATGGGGGTGGTAGCATCATGCTTTGGGGGTGTTTTTCTGCACATGGGTCAGGGCGACTGCACTGTATTAAGGAGAGGATGACCGGGGCCATGTATTGCGAGATTTTGGGGAACAACCTCCTTCCCTCAGTTAGAGCTTTGAAGATGGGTCGAGGCTGGGTCTTCCAACATGACAATGACCCGAAGCACACAGCCAGGATAACCAAGGAGTGGCTCTGTAAGAAGCATATCAAGGTTCTGGCGTGGCCTAGCCAGTCTCCAGACCTAAACCCAATAGAGAATCTTTGGAGGGAGCTCAAACTCCGTGTTTCTCAGCGACAGCCCAGAAACCTGACTGATCTAGAGAAGATCTGTGTGGAGGAGTGGGCCAAACTCCCTCCTGCAGTGTGTGCAAACCTGGTGAAAAACTACAGGAAACGTTTGACCTCTGTAATTGCAAACAAAGGCTACTGTACCAAATATTAACATTGATTTTCTCAGGTGTTCAAATACTTATTTGCAGCTGTATCATACAAATAAATAGTTAAAAAATCATACATTGTGATTTCTGGATTTTTGTTTTTAGATTATGTCTCTCACAGTGGACATGCACCTACGATGACAATTTCAGACCCCTCCATGATTTCCAAGTGGGAGAACCTGCAAAATAGCAGGGTGTTCAAATACTTATTTTCCTCACTGTAAGTGGTGTCTTTTCCTGGTTTTAAAGGCTGCATTACAGTAAAGTGATGTCATTTTCTGAACTTACCAGACTGTTCTAGCTGTTCTATTATTTGCCTTTTCCCCACTTAGACATTATATCCACATTGCTGATGATTATTTATCTAAAATCTAAGTGTGAAGATATTTTGTTAAAGCACCAATTGTCAACCCTAGAATTTCTCTGCAATATCAAGGTATTTGGTCAAGAATATCGTGATATCTGATCTGATTGATCGCCCAGCCCTACTTCAGTATTTGTAATATGACACTTTTGTGATTAAACTGTACAGCAGATAACATTTAGGGTGTGACATGTTTTACACGGAGAAAGCAAATTCTCGCCTATTTCAGGGTTTCTACGATGTCCTCCGTCGCAACTCTCAACTTGCAAGCTCCATCATGCAGACACTGTTCTCGCAGGTATGTGTGTGTATTAAGTGTATACTGTGTTTAGTACAATAGCCTGTTTTGTCATGTGATCTATAACATGGAGAGCCATGGAGTGTCATGTCTTTGTATCCTTAGCTGAAGCGGTACTACGAGCCTGAACAAGACCTCCTGCCCCCGGTGAAACTGGAACCGTGCATCACAGCACTTGGAGACCAAGTCTACCTCCAGGAGCCACTGGTACTCCCGACTGCATTGGAGCATTTTTGTGACTGTGTTTTTTTTGCTGTGTTAATGTCTTACTATAAATAGTGTTTGTTCCATTCCAGGCCCATCTGGTGAGCTGTACTGTACATTGCCTGCTGTGGCTGCAGAACATGCGCCGAACGGCCAACCCCAAAGATGGCGACAGCGATGATGATGAGGAGGAGGAGGAAGAAGAGGGATACCAGTCTGAACTACAGACAATCCTAGAGAGCATGACAAGACGCATGATCAAGAGTGAACTGGAGGATTTTGAACTGGTATGCATTAAAGACAGGAGCGTACACTGAACTACATTGTATAGTGTGGAAAGGTTCGGTTCAGTCTTTATCTTCTCCCCTTTCACTGTCAACAGTAGGAGTACGTTTTTCGTGATTGACATTTAATTGGTCTTACTAAACATGTGTCTCAGTGACCTGCACAAGTCTGTAAGATGGGAAGCACGAACCGTTAATAAAACGAGTAGTCTGGTCGAAGAAAAAATGGGAATCCTAAGATGTGCAAGCATAAAGCATCTATAACTAAGAATTAATTAATGAACATTTTATTTTTAAATTGTATCCAATGTCCTCTATTGCCAGTGTTCCTCTTTCCTCGTTCCACTTTAGCTTCCACGCTTGTCCCGACACTTGCCAGTTATTTGTTGTGGCACTGGAAGCATCATCTTAAGCCTTGTACTGTCTGTGTGTTGATCAGGACAAGTCAGCTGAGTTCTCCGTGGGATCTAGTGTTGGGGTGAAGAATAGTATCTATGCTGTGCTGGTGATGGGAGTGTATGAGATCCTTATGGAGTTCAACTTCACCAAAGCCAACTACAGGTAACAGCCACCTCTCTTTGTATGGTCAGGACGTTGTAGCTGAAATGTTGTTAAAGTGGTGCATTTTTCTTATTTGTGTGCTTGCCTATGTGCGTTGCAGTAAAAGCCGCTTTGAGGAGCTCATGGAGCTGTTCAACCGCTACCACAAACTGTCTGAGATCCTGAAGGAGAAATCCGGAAAGGGTCGAGTGCCTTCACACAAGACCCCCCGCAGTTTACTCTCTTTGGGCTTCATATCAACTCTCCTCACTGTGCTCTTTAGGTAACTGCTTTCAGTGGCTCTGTTCACATGGATTACTGTCATACCTACTGGCTCTGTCTGAATACAAAGATCACATTTTATTAAATGAAATCACGAAAACATTCATCAGGGAATGTAATCATTGTACACTTTGTATAGCACTGATCAAAAGCTATTTCTTTAAATAGTTAATTACCACTGGATTGTTTGCTGAAAATGTAAGTAGTCGCACAAATGTAACAAACAATGTGTTTCTTTCTTTTTAGAGACAGTACTCAGAGCAGAGAGGAGGCTCTCTCAGTGCTTCGCTCAAGTGGAGAATTTGTGCGTTATGCAGTAACTGTGGCTGTACAGAAGATCCAGCAGCTGGAGGAAACCGGTAACACAGATGGCCCAGACGGACAGAACACAGACAGAACTTTCCGCTTCCTCTGTGACATGACAAGGTCGGAATCCCTTGGCTTCCCTAAATAATAGCATTAAGTTAGACCGTGTTAAGGATTTTGTTGTCTACGACCTTGTTTGACCGAGAGTTCTGTCTTTGCATTTTTTTCAGCGTGCTGATGTGGCGTTACACCAACATCCCCAGCGTCGTAGAAGACGCGGGGAGGAAGGAGAAGCGCTCCAGCCTGTCCCTGCTGTGTCTGGAAGGTCTGCTCAAGATCTTCACAACTTGTCAGCAGCGCTATCCAGACAAGATGGCCCAGCTCCTCTCCACCATGGGTTAGACACGCACAGGAAAAAAACTACTGTAAAAGCAGTGAATTTTTACACTAAATAGTACACAGGAAGTCATCACATTTTGCGTTTCTCGCAGACATCTCAGAAGAGGACGCCGAGCCAGACGATGGCAGCGCTACAGAGATGAACTTCTTTTACATCAGACAGTTTCAGGTGCATCCATACGGAATGGATTTGGTTATTCTCTACATATTTTAAAGGTCAAAATTCAAACATTTATTTTCTGATGGAAAAGTGTAAGTCACACCTATCCATTGCTTCCATTTCAGAAATCTGGGTTAATATATTTCCGCACTGATTTTTTTTTTTTTTTTTTTTTTTTTTTTTTTTTTTTTTAATAGGGTGTCTAAGATACACAGTATTTCATAAAAAAAAAATGTTGCAGGAGTCATTTGATATGTGGGATACAAACCCACTTGACTTTCTCAGACAGCAGTGTTTTGAATGTAGCGAGTACTGTTCAACACTAAAATCACATTTTCTTTGCCCGTCGCCAGAGGGCGCTGTTCACACAGTTAAGTGGAGGTGAGGAAGAATTTAACAGCAAAGAGGCTCAGCTGCTGGTCAGCATCTTGAGTGTGCTCTCGCGCCAGCTAAAGCCCTCCTCCCAACAGGTAGGTGTACTACTCTTAAGCGCACTTAATACAACAACCTCTGTAGCAGCTCTCCCACTAACACATTTACAGTTTGTGCAGATGATCACGTGGACTGTGAAAATCTGCAAGGAGACCAGTTTTGGTGAGTGACTGCGTACTTAATCTTTGCGTCCATGTTGGCTACAGTAAGGTGTGTTTTGAGATCTGCGTTTTTCTATCTTTCCAACTATCTTTTAGAGGATTCTGCTTTCTCCAAGGGCCTGCTCTCTCTTCTCTTTAACCTGCATGTTCTTTATAAGAGTCCCGTAAGCCTGTTGCTGGAACTCTGCCAAGACATCCACAGCCAACTGGGAGATATTGATCAGGTACACACGATTGCACTATACAGTGTTCAGAGCACAAGCAATTTGGCATTATACCTTTTTAAAAACAGTTTCAGGGCAGCAGGTGGCATCTGTTGCTACAAGCCATTTATAGTTATTTAAATACGGGTTGTGTTATTATATATATCTCAATTTTTACATTCTTACTTTTCTTCCTGTACGGTCAGGATGTGGAGGTGGAAAAACAGTCTCACTTTGCCATTGTCAACATGAAGACTGCAACCACAGCAGCAGTGAGTGAGGCTTCTGATTTGCTTCAACATCAGTGTCTCTGAATCAGTTTGCGCAGTGTGCTCACCAACTTCATTTTCACTTTTAACGTCTTGCCCCAGCTGCTGGTCCTGTCTCAGGTTGACAGAGTGCTCGATGAAGTGGACTGGCTGATTGCTAGAAAGAAAAGCCAGACGGCATCTGACAAATCGGGTTCTGGTAAGAAGCCTTTCACTGATGCTCAGTTGGATTAATGGGGAGAGTTGAGAGGATAAGGGAAGAGATGCATCTCTTTCAGGGACTGGTACTAAAACTTCTGTGATGTTGCGTCCCTGATGTTTAGGGGAGGCCACCCAGACGACAGGCCAGCAGGATCCAATAGAGAAAGCAGTGACGCTGCAGCTCGGGACTCTTCTGACAGCATTAAATGAGCTGGTCCAGACGGCCCTGCTGCCTGGCACCTGTACCATTACACTGCTGAGAGAACTGAGTCGCACATACACCATCCTCACCACCCTGGTCAAATATGTGCGTATTTGTCCACTCTATGATCTCTGTATGAACGTAAGGTTGGTCTAGTTAAGTCAAAATCAACGACGTTTCATTTCCGGGAGTGTTCCGGTGCCGCCGTAAATTCCACCGGATGTCCCTCATTTCGGCCCGATGTCCCTCACCTTCTGCTTTCTTTGTGTTGGCATTCTAAACTCCGGTTGATTTATGAGGACTATGGTCAACTGCCCCTCAGATCTCTGCAGGGTAAATCCCTAGGGGGTAAGCGAGCGTCTGGAAAGCGTAGATCCTGTGGCGCCATTTTGATGCTAAGAAGCACTCGCCTGCCGTTAGCATCCCATTGACTGCCATTTATTTTTACGTCACTTTGACAGCAAATAACTTTACATCTGAAGCATTTAAAGACGTCATTTGTCCATCGTTTATTTCTAAAGAAACACGACAATGTATAAAAGGCTCCATTACCTTGTACCTCACGTTATGACTCTGTAGCAGAGACTTACTGTCGCATAGTAGAGGAATTACCGTATAGTACAGGAGAAGCTTGCAGGCAGTTTCGACTTACATTAGCTGTTTAAGTTTAATTACTAATGTTAACTAGCATTGTAGTTAGCAGTAATTAGCCTGTGTCCATGTTATCTCCTTACATATACCTACGCTCTCCGTCTCTGCAAGATTGGGAATGATTGAGATTTCTTTTGGCACAGCTACCAGAAGACTTACAACATTCAGACAGGTTGCTCACGTCACATTTACATCTTCAAGCTCAATTGGAGGCTGCGCATTAACGCTCAGCCATCACCGGAAAAGTGCTTCTAATATCCTTCACTGGTCTCCGTCCAGAGCAACGGGATCTGTTGGTCCATTTCCAGACAGCTAGCCATACTATCTGTCTAATCTGAGTTTTCTGTTGCACGACTAAAACAACTTCTGAACGTACACATGTTCCACCAAAACAAGTTTCTTCCCGAGGTTATTTTGCAGAGGCACCGTTGCTCCGTTCAAGTGATTGGTTTAAAGAAATGCCAATAAACCAGAGCACGTTTTTCTCCCATCCCGGAATGTTGTGTGGACTAGCCAGACCCTCCTCCGCAGCGCTGTGAAGGAAGGTCTGGCAATGCAAGACCAGTCAAGTTTGACATTAATTAAATTTGTGTCGTTTTTAGTACATCCAGGTGTGTTCCAGCCAGCACGGTGCACTGCCAGCACGCTTTGAAAAGCTGGTGAGTCTGGGGTGTTGTTTCTCTGTTTTTGAATCTTCTAGTAATTCTGATGTCATGCTAACGGAGTGTTTTCTGTGCAGGTCAAACTGTCGGGCTCCCACCTAACACCACAGTGCTACTCTTTCATCACATACGCACAGGTACATCTCAGTCCAGTTCTGTAGAGTCCCTGCCAAAGCTCCAGGTGTTCAGACATATGATAATCTCGCATTATGACTGTGCAGTCATGAGGGAACGTTGATCTTTTTTCTCTATTAGAGTGGAGAATTTAGTGGTGGAGGTGCAGATGACAAGAAGAAAAAGAAAAGGAATGAAGTGAACACTGCTGCCTCTGTAAGGACATTTATCTCCCATAACTATGTAATTGTTATGATTAATGTGATTGAGTAGAACAATGCATTTACTTTTTTGTTTATCTTTATTATTAAAAAAAAAAAAAAAGTATAGATACACTGTACAACTAAAAAAGTTTGAGCCTCAAACAAATCGGATTTTGAATCCGTTCAGAACTTGCTAATCTAGATCGGTTCTTTTTCTCTCTCTCTTGGCAGGCAAAACTCCTGCGTGAGACAAAAGCCATCCCTAACGTGGTCTTCGGTATTGAGCAGTATGAGAAATACCTCATCACACTCTCAAAGAAGTCAAAGGTATGTGTGAATGTGATTGGTTGAGGTAGTTGACAAAAATATGATTGTCAAAATACATAAAAAGACTTGCAAAATACAGAAAGCTCCCTGTTAGTGCTGTGTTATCAGTTAGGCTACTCATACTGAGTGTTGTCACCAACACCTGTATGTTTGTCCAGGTAAATCTGATGCAGTACATGAAGCTGAGCACCTCAAGAGATTTCCGCATCAACTCTGCTTCTCTGGACGCAGCCATGCAGGAACAGGACGACACTCAGGAGGTAAGTGCAATCTCATACTGGAATTAGCAGCTCCAAAAGGTCCGCTCCCTCTTTCCTTCCACAGTCACAGTGCAATTGATTTTGCTTCTCCTCCTTCACTTGATTACATTAGTCAAGAAAGAGTTGTGTAGCTATGCATATTGAGCTAATTGTTCAAATATATTTCCCTTGTGATGTTTTAAATGCATCCGTTCTGCATTGAAGTGCTCTGAACATGTAACTACTCTGAACACACTAGTCCTCTGATGGCTGAGATCTCACTGTGTTTCTTCTGACATTCCTTTCAGACCATAGAGTCACAGGATGCAGAGGAGACACACGAACCCAAACAGAAGAAGAGAAAACAGTGAGCTAAGCCTCTGTTCCTTTGTTTGATACACACTTCTCCAGATTCTTCACTGAACTTGGCCATCTGCTGAACAGCCTCCTGGCAGCTGCGTGTTTGAGCGGCTGTTCTGAATAACAGTCGCTTGGTCCACAAAGTGCTATCTTCCTTTATTCAGAGAGCCTTTGGTGATGTCAATGATTTGGTATATGTCCAAGGCCTCACCTGTGGAAAGTTTGCACACATTGTTTAACACTCTGGTTGTGTTTAAAAGAAACATTTATTTTGTATATGACATGTATTTTGAAACACGGTAAATGTCAGTTGTATCTGTTCTTTTTGACCAATGTCAAAACTAATTTTTATTTTCAGCCTAGCTTTATATCAAGTGCTGTTGTTTTAAAATAAATATTTTCTCTCTTATTCTGTTTTTTAACACTTTCTTATATTGTGACTCGCATTGAATTTTACCAAGCCTTTGTAATTCATTCCCTTACATTAATAACTACATTGTACTTTATTTAAGAAGTCCTTTTTACTCTTTTCTGGCCAGGTCACACAAGGCTGTGTAATGCAGTTTAAACTGGAAGGTCACTGTAAAATGGCATCTTGGCTTTGATATAGTTGTACAGTTAGATTTTTTTTGACTGAGACATGTGGATGTACTTGTAGTTTTTCAGCAATATTCTATTTATTAATTCATGTTTGAACCTACATTGTGTAATTTTGAGTTGATTTTTTAGCAAAAAACCCTTTGTTCTTTCACAAATGTGCTCATTCATGTGTAATTACTTCCACCAACTAATCAAATTATTTTCGTAAGCGTAGAATCTGCCATTTAGAATCATTCAGAATACATACTAGCGAGTCGCTCGAATGACGGCAGCCATGTAGCGCCTCCATCTTTAAAATACGTTAGCCAAAGAGGGACATACCTCTGCTTTTCGCGCTTTTAAACTCCGTGGCACTGTGATGAATGCCAGGGGGAGATTACTCGCCAGGGAAGTGAAAAAGAATTAAAGCAACAAGACCAATTGGAGTGGCTAGGACAGCTGCGTGTAAACAATGGAGATACTAAGAGCTAATTTCGGGTTCGGCCACCGTAGGAGTTGAAATGCGCTCGGAATGGGAAGGGCTAGAAAGTAATATTCAGTTGGTTGTCATATACAATCTCACCACTAGATGAGAGAAATTCTTACACAATGTAGCTTTAAGGTACCCTCAAAGTAACAACTTCTTTTAATATACACTAAATTATTTATTACCTGCAGGGCTTTAATTATTTTACCGCTTTTTTTATGCAAATTGTTTATATCACACATTTGTACAATACATATATACTCACACTACAGAAAAAATGATGGTGTGCGGAACTCACCAGGTGGTAGGCCGTATCTTCTTTCCAGACCTGTGGGGTTGGACGGAGTCACACAGTCCATGGTGACCTCCTTCCTCAGACACTGGTCAATGTCAACTGCACTGAAGAACGCCACAGACTGGGGAAGGTCCTGCATGCCTAACGCATGGGCGAACACACTCCTGCAGGAGACACAAGCACGCACTCAGAGAAGCTGTTAAGTTTATAGTCTATTCTATAGTGGACGTTCTGACAGGGAAGAATAGATACTAAGCTGCTAGCAGACCTTGTTAGCAAGTTTGTGATCTGAAGTGCCAGCGCTGCTTGGTAACGGTCTTCGCTGCGAACAAGGTACCGCACCTCATCGTGGATGCTGATGCAGAAACGACCGTCGATGTCGTGCTCCTCAAAGAGCCACTTCATGGCCACCAGCATCAGATGTAGGTAGTCCACCGCAGAGCTCTGGACCACCCAGTTCACTCTGCTTGTGATGAACTGACAAGAAATATGGCACGATCTTACTATAAAGACAAAGTGGGGATCTGTGGTTCAGAGACCATTAGCACTAACACTGGACCTCATCCAGTTCGGGCTCTATATGACGTATATTTAATTCATTATTTAGGAAAAAGCCTCCATTTCTATCCTAATAATTTCTTCTTTAAAACAGTTTTGGCTGCTCATGCTAATTGAATGCCACCATTTTGATTAGATTAATGTTAAGAGTTGGTCTATCCCACTGATCAGCACTGCCTCACCTCATCCTTAACTGCCTTGGGCTCCAGCGCTCTGCTAATCCTGCAGCCTAGAACAGGAGTGGCTGGCTGAGCGGAATGAGCAATACTCTCCAGCTTGTTGAACATGTCCGACTCTGTACCTCCAGCCCACAGGCGTTTCTCGACCAAATCCCACCTCTTCCGCCGAGAGCTGAGGCGTTTGAGGAACAGAGAAAGACAGAGCATGAGGGAACAGAGCAACCGAGAGGGCGTGGAAGAATCTGTTGCGTGTAAAAAACGTATTCTGACACGGATCCTGACAATTGTCTGTAGATGTTTGTGTAATGTTTTACTGGCTCCCTCACCACTGTGACACCAGTCTAGTGATCCTCCGCAACTCCTGCAGGGTGACACTTCCATCTTCTTCCTTCTCCACCTCTATACCCAGTTCGTTGACCAGCCACTCACCTTCCTCTGACAATTGGTATCTGGCGAAACACAGAAACACAAACATGTAGCACTAGAGCTCAACTTAATCGCCTTGGCACGAACAACTGAACCGAAACAACTAAAAATACAATCTTTATCTGAACACAACTATTGAACTCGTTGAGCTTACCTGCGTGTGCCCTTTGTTAAGGCGTACATCTGCTTGGCCTTACTGGCAGCTTCTGTCTGACCGAGGCGGTGGTTGAACTGCATTAGCAGCCTCTCAGCAAAGGGTTGTCCTGCACCGTAAATGCGTCCATAGTTGAACACCTTGGCATGCTCTCGGCTGATGCCCACTGAATCGGCAGTGCGGCTGTGCAGGTCAGTACCCTGACTCTTCTTTCCCTGAAGGGTCATCCAGCCAAACGCTGTGCAACCTGAACCCAGCAGAGACTCAAGATGAACACAGAGAACGTCAGATGCTGTTTGTTGAAACTATAATAGTTTGTTTTTTTAAACTAAAGAAAAGTGTATTGTCCTCTACAACTTTAATAATATGGTGTTTAGTTATAATTAAGAACTATATAAGATTTCAAAAAGGGACAAATCTCACCATGAATGCCAGTAAAGTGAGCCTCTCCGAGCACAGCAGCAATCCACAACTCTTGAGAGTCTACATCTGCTCCCACCAGGTGATATCCAGGTGGTACCTGCACCATGGCCTTCAGCTCACTGCCTACCCGATCCCGCTGTGGACACAAAGAAGACAGGGTTACACTTTACTTAAAGCTATCTACATAAGAGTGACATGACACTGTCATGAACGTGTCATAAACATTATAAACAAGTCATAAACCTTTATGACATAACGCTTCTGTCATTAAGTGTTTTTGTCATGACAAGTTAGGGTTAGGGTTCATGTGTTCATGACAGTGTCATGTCACTCTTATGTAGATACCTTCAAGTAAAGTGTTACCGAGTCTATGCAAACTACTGTCAGTAATCTCAGACGTGCAATGTTGTTTTTTTTTCTTTGTCAGCACTGCTTCTTACCCGTGCATTACTGGCAGTCAGCCACGTGGGCTCCACAGCCCTACGCGTGACTGTTCCAGCGGTGATAACCTGAGGTAATATGGCACCATACTGGCCCTCTTCATCAAACTCTTTGTGTCTTTGGGAGACAGAAAGGTTGTTACAAACAGCAATGATTTTAACCATCATGATTATGGCTGATGAATAAACACAGTATAGCTATTGATATACCAGACGCACCTGCTGACAATACGAGGAAGCTCTCCCTTCCGCAGCCACAGCACCATCTGAGAGCTATAAAGACACAGTCAAATCATGTATTTGCCATCTTTATGAAAAAAAGATAAATAACAGTATGGTGGAAACTGACAAGGTACCTTATACGCTTGTGGGCATTCCTCCAGAAGGAAATCATTTTGTTGATCTCCAGGGCTCGTGTAGCGTTGGTTCCACCATGTCCTGCCCTGAGAGTACCATCCTCCATCTTGGACAGGAAGTCCTTTGAAAAAGGACTGCCAACATTGTTGTGATTACCATCCTGAAACGCACGTGAGACGATGAAAGTAAGTCAATGAAGTGTGCCAACGCTAGTTCTTCGGGACACTCGAAGGTAAACAGTGAAACTTCACCTTATGAGGTAATTTGAAAAACCAGCACCCTGGGACATCTACATCGTTGTGGGGGCCATTTCCATGGTGATAATGGCAGTGACTCTTCTCTGGGACATGATGTGGATCTTGAGACTGTTGTTGATATAGAATGGAACAAATCACAATAAGTCACTTTCAATTTTAGCACAGTGAAATAAATAACCCACTGCATGTTAGAACAGATAGTACCATTCCATAATTAACAAGGCTGTAAAAGGAACTGAAATATAGACAATTAAACGGCACAAAACAGTTTTAAAAGGTGTTCATGATACAAAGTCATGAAGCACCTGGTAATGACAACCATTTCACTCACCAGGTTGTTCTTCCTCTCCCCATTTTTCGTCATTCTAACTCCATTTTCCTCTGCCAGACTCTCCAGGGAACCTAACTCCTCCACCTTGAGGAGAAATTAAGAAACACACACCTATGTCATCACGTTGTATTATTCCAGAGCCCCTGGGTCTGATCATTGTTTCAAAGGATTCAACACATGGGCCCTTTATTTTTTTTAACCATAAACCTAATTACTACTGCGAATCTGCATCATGGTCATGCTGCATTAGCTACTCGCTTTTCCTGTTGGTCTATAACAATGTTCGTACAGACAATCACCTTCGTCACTTAACTGTTCTATGGTTATGATGAACAATTTAAATCTCTTTTACATCTCTTTTCGTATAATTTCTAAACAGCGGAATTATGGATATTTATGAAAAAGAGAACTTCTTGTGAACACAACAAGAATGAGGTAAATTACAGGACGAGCGTTTGCACCTTTGCCCACACTGTGCTGTCTTTCCACATGAGATCATCTGAAGGGTTGTAGTCCAGATATTCAGGCTGCACTTTACTGTTCTGCTCACAATACTCTCTGTAAACACTCTCAATAGCTCTGTGGGACAAAACAAATGCTTAAATAAACACCCACACATGCTATGCTGTGAAAATGAAAGACTTAATAATGACTAGTTCATGTATTGATGGCATAACCACAGTGTATTAAGTACCTGTGTGGGCACACAGGCCCTGTACTTTCCTCCTCAGAAACCAGGTTATCCCTGCGTCCGGGTACCAGGTAACCCCACCCATGTTTCTCTGTGTAATGCAGGGGGAAACCATCCCACGTCAGGCCCATCAGTTTAGGAGTCACTCTCATCTGTAGACTGATGAGGTTAGCTCCAGGTGACCAGCTGTCCTCCTCAGACATCTTCTCACACAGCTTACGATACCACCTGCAGGACACAGTAAGGGGGGGGGGAGAAGGACTCTTCATTCTTTTTTTTTTTCAACATGTAGAAGACAAAAACAATACAAAATTAACAATATGTCAACATGAGCTAAAAATCAACAAGTGATAAGTGAATGAGAACAGAAAAACAAAAAACTGACAAGACATTACTTAAATTTAAAATATTAAAATAATGTGGTACTTGTACCATTAAGGACTGACTTGTCATGTCAGTGGAAACTGAAAGATAAAATGACTGTGATGTGTGGGGAGTGACCTTACCCTGGATGTCCAGGCAGATGTTGCCTTCTCTTAGGAAGTCGATTCACCGTTTCCTTCAGATTCTCCACAGCCAGCCTGCCGGGGCAAGGGCCTGCCATCTGCTCCTCAGAGGGTGGACCTGGGTCTAATATCGCAACCATCAACTGAATCATCTCATCTGTTATTTCTTTGCCTTTTGCATTGTTGTTATGATATTTGAACTAAAAACAGCCATCTTAAAAAACAAAGAGAGATATAACATTGCTTTTGTAAATGTGGTCCAGATGTAGATCTGGGCTCATACCTTCTTCCCAATCTGGAAGAGGAGTAGCAGCTTGTGTTTCAGCTGCTTTTTTGGAGTGTTTCTTCTTGCTGCCTGCTACTTTCTTCAGCTTGAACTCCTGCACATCCCACTCAAGATCCCAAAGCCAGGGGTCTTCTTTGTATCTTCAATAAACAAAAACATATATACAATGTGGGTGTTTTTATATAAAGCACTTTAAAGCACCTAGTTCTTGGAGTTATTGAAGAACAATTCTCACCGGTCATCCTGCAGCAGCTGGCAGGCATCGTCTGCTAGAGTCATCAGAGACTTCTTCATCTCTTTTTGAAGCTCTTCATAAATGTCCTGAGAATCTTCCAGGTAACGCCCCCAGTTTTGATTGACAGGAAGGTAGCTCACACCCATCTCCAGCATTCCTGCAAATGTCACTGGATGAGGACACCTTATAAAGGAAAATAGAGAAGCATTGTTATGCAGCAGTGTGGTCAAAGCAATCATATTATTGGCTAGACAATATATATATATATGAAAGTTGATAGAAAATATTTAGTTGGGTTTTTCTGACCTCTCCATGAAGAGGGGAAGCTGTTCTGTGAAGACTTGATGTGTGGCCTCTACATCCATGGCGCAATACTGCATTAACTCCTGTAGAGGTCAGCAAAGCCAAATGTATTTGTCTGTACGTCATGATGAGTGCAAGTCATTAGAGGACTTTAATGTAACGTAATATGAATTCATTTGGCCTTTGATTACAGACATTCGGACACAGGATTTGGCATGAACATCTGACCTGGAAGTTGTTCCTGACATCCATGATGCTGCCCTTCACAAACGTCTCTCTGGCCTCCTTCTGCAGTGGCGGCCCTCCCACATACAGAGCATGGACATCAGCCAGGTTATTAATGCTGCTAATATTAACCCAGTCCCAGGAGCCAATCTAAACACAAAAACATCATGTCACATGATGATAAAAGTGATTAACCTAACCAAAAGAATAATGCATGCTGTAGCTGAAATATGGTGAATTAAAAAAAGGACACAAACCGTTGGACCCTCCCTTTTCTGTCCAGCTTTTTTAATGTGTTCCTTGACCTCCTGAAGACCCCTCCTTTTACCCAGCTTATTGGCCATCCACAGTGTGCGCTGGAACCCAGTCAGCCCAGAGATGGCCATGTGAAGGCTCATGGTGTCCATGAAGCGTACTTTAGAACCCTTTAGGGGAAAAAAAAAAACATATTTCTCTGGATTGTACTGTACATAAACGGCAGTGTCATACACAGGCAGGTACATACTACTTGGCACATTTACTAATTTGACTCATACAATGAGGATCAATAAATCATACAATAAAAATGCGAACAAACTTTTCGTAAAGAGCCAAATTAGACACACACCACCCTCTTAATACTGACCTTTAGTAAGTATTGCTCCTTGATGTAAGATCGGTCAAAACTAACATTATGGCCTACTATGAGCCTCTCCTTCCACTGTCCCCCAGGTGGGCGGGCAGAGTTGATAGGGGTCTCCAAGGGGATGAGGTCAGCTAGGGTCAACTGGTTTGACCAGGAGTACCTCTCTTCAATCAGACGCTTACTGCACCAGGAGTACCTGGCAAGTGAAAAACATACACATATTTTGGGAAAATAAAAATCTGTTGCCCATTTTACAAATACAAACTTGTACGTTTTTAGGAGTTTTGGTAGCATTAGTGGGACAATGGAAACCCATCTTCTGCCTATTAAACAAAACAACTCAACCCATAGAGCCACACCACAATAAAGCAAATCAAGTTTTCCAATAAACAGTTTACTGCCATTTCTCACGGTGAATTTCTCCTCTTTACACGATCTTAACAATTCTTGCTTGTTCCTCACCAGTTAGTTGGAGACACAGCAACAGCCAGTGTGGGACACTGTCCCTCTGTTATGCACACCTCCACATCAAACACCAGTGCCGACTCCTCTGGAAAATCAACCTTCTGACTCTCCCCATTGGGCCTGTAGCGTGTCCATCCAACCTCCCAGTTCCATTCCTGTGGCATGGGAGGGAGCTCAGCCAGCTGCAGCTTGGTGGCAGCCTCAAGGTAGGGAAGACTCTGCTTCTGGGCCAAGATACGAAAGTGCTCATCAATATTTTTGCCATACATTTGGGGAAGCTTCAGCTCCACTTCAGGCAACAGTGAAGTTTCCTTCCCCCACAGCTGATGTTTCTGCAGGTGCCTAATGCTGCGCTCCACATCATGCTTGTTGTACTCTGGTTCCAGCACCCCAAAGATCTGGTCGTGGAGGTTCCTTGACAGCATCTGAATGTTAAGGGGGTTCAGGCGGGTCTTTGTGGAGACCTCGCCCTGAAGAGAGTGAGGCTTGGTGGAGTAGAGGGAGCGTAAACACCTCCATTGTAGAGAGATGAGAGTCCTCTGTGAAGGACAGCGCAACACATGCAGCATCACCTCATGAGGACTTCACACTAGAGCTGAAAGACACAACCAATCGAGACAATCAATTTTCTGACATACAGTTTAGCCCGTTTGTCTCTTATGCAATGTAATGAGAGGCACAGACTGGGACTAGAAATACAGCTGCATCTAGGTACTAGACACATTCTAGATACAGATAATGATGTTTGATTTTATCTTAAAATGTGTGATTTTGCAAGTGTAATATTGTTTAATGGCTGAAAATGTATTGGTCAAAGAACACAACATATATTTCACTCAGATAAGGTTAACTTACTCAAAAAGTTATTATCACCCAACTTTAACAATAATTTGACATAACGTTAAGAGACAGTAATTAAATAAAGTGCTGGACTAAACGTTAGTTATCGTAACTTAGCATAGTACAGTAACGTTAAGTTCCACACGATGAACAGTCATCTTATTTGGTTAAAAATAATATAAGCTAACGTTACCACCAATCTGCTAACATATGTTTAATAACTATATTGCTGTCTAATCCTGCGCGTGTTCAATAGACTGTCGCTAAAAGCAAAAAAGAAAACTCACCCGATCTGTATTGTGAGGTATAACGTTAAAGTAATCAACAAAAATATATTTTAAATCACTCCACAACAAATGAGGTTAATACAGCAACTGAGCAACCCACGCCGGGGTTGTAAGACCAAAGCCAGAAGACGAGGCGCTAGCGACCCCAATCGGTCCGGATGACTGCATCGGTTTCTACCAATACAAAAAATGTATTCGATAAATATCAATGCGCCCACGCTGTTTTTGTTTTGTTTTTGAACGGGCAAAATGAATTAGCCATAACTCCTGACATAAAACAATCCCACATATTCAACAAACATTGTCCAAATCACTTTTGAAAGTAACTTATGCCCTGGTGTTAACCATGTTGTGGCCGCGTGGCCTAATGGATAAGGCGTCTGACTTCGGATCAGAAGATTGCAGGTTCGAGTCCTGCCGCGGTCGTTATTTTGTAAGTGATCTTGATAACAATATTTCGCATCATTGTTGCCTTTAGCAAAAATGTAGATCCGTTATCTGTCATCATTACTATGCGAGAAGGAGCATTATAGTAGTGTGTTAAAAAGAGAAACAGAATTAATTTTAAACCCACCTCTCTGATGTGGATGTGAATACAGTGACTGAGGATGTAGTGTCGGTCTTATTTCACTGCAACACCTGGCTTATTCCAACCCTATAATACAGCCTCGCGTTCCCGTAAAGGTAGGCTACTAGGCTTTACTTTACACATCTACGACCCTAAACCAATGGGTATTTACTGTCTCTCTCTAGATGTAGCTAGTGTTTGTCGTATTGTATTAGCTAGGTCTATGCTCTGGGATGATTTAATCGTGTTGTGTTTTGTCGTTGCTTGTCAGACGATGGCGGATGATACGGAGGATGTTGAGCTGGACTTTGCTGCTGACGAGCAGGAGAGGGCGCGGAGAAGCGCAGTCATAAGGTGCAATGCAGGACATGATTATTTTCAAATGAACTAATTTGTCTTGCACAATTTTTTTTTCTATTTTGCTTTTATTATAGACTAATACGCCTATAAAATTAAAAAGAATGCATGCCAACTTAGTGTAATTTAAATCACTTAAAACGTAAACAAATCGCAACAATTTACTTGGAGTTATGCTCTCTCACATGTGTTTTTTCAGCACGCTAAAATATGCTGAAAGGTGGAGTTGCTTACAACGAATTTGTCTCTGCTTCCTTTAATTATGTGCTTTATTGGCATTATAGGCTCTTCATCATTTGTAATCATATGCCTTTGGTTTAGACACCCCCTCGCCTCCTTTTTTCACCTGTTCTTCCGGGTGGTTGCCATTGTCGCCTATTTGCTCTGTGACTGGATCAGCGAGAACTTTGCATCATGCTTTGTCCTGATCATCACTCTGCTCTCTTTTGACTTCTGGTCTGTCAAGGTGAGAGGTCAACTAGGCCAGCAGCTAATTCCCCTTACTTTCTTATGCCTCATCCCTTTCCTGCCCTATTGTGCACTTCAGTAGCCTACTGATTAATCCCTTTCTTTCACCTCACTGGTTTAGATTAGGCCTACTCACATTTTTCCTTTGTTTCAGAATGTGACTGGCAGGCTGTTGGTGGGCCTACGCTGGTGGAATCAGATCGATGAGGATGGAAAGAGCCTCTGGGTGTTTGAAGCCAAAAAAGTAAGACATTGTTGCCATTTTGAGTGTGGAGGAGCATTTTGGGGATATCAAACTTGTGTGTGTGTGTGTGTGTGTGTGTGTGTGTGTGTGTGTGTGTGTGTGTGTGTGTGTGTGTGTGTGTGTGTGTGTGTGTGTGTGTGTGTGTGTGTGTGTGCGTGTGTGCGTGTGTGTAGGCCTCCCGGGGCAAAATCACTGGGACAGAGGCAGAGGCAAGGATATTCTGGCTGGGACTCATCGTCTGTCCTCTCATATGGACATTCTTCTTCTTCACCTCCCTCTTCTCCCTGAAGATTAAATGGCTGGTGAGACACATGTTGCATGCTCTGCATATGCAGTAGAGGCGCATCACATAATGTCCCTCTTACTTTAAATGCTTCGTCTCTGTGTCTTCCCCAGTCACTTGTGGTAGCTAGTATTTCCCTCCAAGTGGCTAATCTCTATGGTTACCTACGCTGCAAGGCAATGGGAGAGGATGGCCAGCCTGCAGACACCCGCTCTTTCATGGGACAGCACCTCCTGCAGCGTGTGAGTGACTAACTGCCGCATTTTTCATCTACAGTTGTCCTGTTAACATGTCAGTGTTCATTGAGGTTGAACATGAACTCACTGATAATTTATTCTTTTTCAGCCAGACATAATCTTTGGAATACTATGAAGATTACCTCCTTATTTGCAGCCACTCTGGTGTGTGTGTGTGTGTGTGTGTGTGTGTGTGTGTGTGTGTGTGTGTGTGTGTGTGTGTGTGTGTGTGTGTGTGTGTGTGTGTGTGTGTGTGTGTGTGTGTGTGTGTGTGTGTGTGTGTGTGTGTGTGTGTGTGTGTGTGTGTGTGTGTGTAAACGAGAGAGAAAAAGAGGGCGATGGATGAGAGCTGCCTAGTCTCCAAAGTTCCCACAAACTGTATCTACTGTATGGCTGTGCCTTGTGCATGCCATGCTGCTGAGTGTTCACTGCACATATTGCCAATGAATCAGTTTGACTATTATGTCAATAAAAGATGAAAGCATTTTGCATTTTTTCCTACTCTATTGCTGTTGGTTTAACACCATGAAGGCTATCTGCAAATTCTTGAGAGGTAAAAGCATATAGTTTTTAAACAGCTTAGTTTTGCATGTTGTTTGTCTTGCTTCAGTAAGCGTCTACGATAGAAAACACAGGGCTACATCTGATGTAAGGACGCCTAAATATAGCATTAGTCTAGTAGTTTGAAATGGAGTGATTGGCACACCCTGTCTCCGATGTTTGATTGAAATTGTCCCACTATACCTCCAAAAGTTTCAACAGGAAATGCTTATATAACCTCAGATACCGTGCAGCATTATTTATATGTAAACAAAGAAGTTTGATGAAAATGTAGACAGTTGTAATCTGTTCGAGGCCTTTACGTTGTGACGTGTGCTTCAATGCACCACATGATGAATAAATGAGCAAAAGAACAGGAACTGCACAAAATAATCATCAATCATGTTTGTCTTGAAAAATAAATAAAAAATCATTCAATCATAACTTAATATCCTATAGACCAGTTCATTTATTAAGTGTTTGGATTATAAATCATGTGTATATGGTAGGATTTTTTCTTCCATGAGAAATTGATTCATAGGCTACTGCAGATTACAATCTAACTTGAATGCATTTTTCATTCCTTTGTGATTCCAAACATAATCTGGAGGGAAATTTGCTATTTTACACTGGCTATGTTGAGCTAGCCCAATTCAAATAATATTTCTGCTTAGTGGTCAAACCATTTATTTTAAAAATAAATATTAGTTAATTTCAGCCTATCCTTAAACTGGAATGTAGTGAAAGCTTTAAAAATAAAAGCATTCTGAACATACACTTTCAAAAGATTAAATCTTTGTTCGCCCATTTGATATTCAATATTCAGAGTAGCCTAACCCAGGTTTGTGTCTGACATTCTGCCATTATTTGCTGTAAAACGTGGCTAAAAGACACAATGGGAATGACTCTTATTGTATTTTCATTTGGTTCCAGTGTACTTTACAGACATTAAAAGTTCACTAAATATTTTATCCTAACCATATCTGGGAACTGTTCATACTGGCCGTGGCCCCTGGGTTCTCCACACAAACGGCTCATACCCCAAGGATATTTTATTTGTCGAAAACGCTCACATCTGCGTTCAGCCTGTTAGCAGCGTAGGAAGGGAAATCATTTTCTCTTGCTCACTTGTCTGAAATATACACACCTAACAAGTATGCCAATAAAGAAAAATTCCAGTGATGAAATAAAATATGAACCTATTGGTAGCACAATTTGTCTGCCTAGGTCACCAGAATTGTTGTTATATTGATCCACCGTGGCAGTGTTACCTTGGGCGTGGCAAATTATTTATGCCTATTTATATAATAGCAGTGGATCAACATTAGAACTAGGCTATCCCTTTGATAATGTAAATCAAGATATGTGGAATTGATTTTCGGAGAAATTGGTAAGGGAGTGCAATAACTTAGCCTACATGTTGAAGAACTGCAGACACATTTAAAGATGAGCTAGATTCTCACCAAGACTTTGGACTGAAAAAGACCTTTGAGATTCTGATGGCACCATTTGTGGATTTGAGGTTTTTTCTTCAATAGTATATCACAATATGGCCTTGTTTATTTAAAAGAAATTATAAATAGGCCTATACATTGATATAGCATATATAAGGTTAAGAAATATTAGGCTACTTCATAAGCTACTAATGAAAATAATGTTAAATTATAAAAAGCCCCACAAAAGCTTTACATGGACCTTGAGGTGATGCTGTTTTGTCACCTGCTGCTTCCAGGGTCAAGGATGACCTTTAAATCTCAAAGCCAACATGGATGAAGATCCCTCCAACTCCTCAGGAAAAAAAGGAAATTTGAATATATCTACAATATGCATAACTAAAACTCCATATGATCAAAAGCTCTAGAATGGACCACTGGAAAAAGGCTTTGTCTTGTTATTATTAGTAGTAGGCCTACCAGAAGTAGAAGAAGCAGTGGTGAAGAAATCAACCAAAAGCAAGACAACATTTTTTAGGAGTGACACATCTTGCTTGAGCTCGGACAGTCTTTGGTGCCGGCGGACTCTGTGATTGGTCAACACGCTGGTATGACGTCAGTGCGGGAGCGAGTAGAGGAAGCGCGCAGACCGGAGGAGAGGCAGAAGCTGGAGGACTGAAGATGAAGCCGGACGCACCTGAGAGCAGCAGCGCTGACTCTCTACAAGGGCCCGATGTAAACGCAGTAAATGTCATCTGGAGAATTCGTTACGACCTAAAGTTGAGGACATTTCTCTCCAGAGTCTGCTTTGCTAATGGAAAAGGTAAGAAACGCGTGTGTAAATAGCCTACACTAGGATATTTGCACGCACGGCTCTACATTTGACCAGCTTTGAATCAGTTCTCATGCCATGTCCATGTGTCTTCTGCAGATCATTTGTTGAGAATCTAGGGACACATGATGTATGTTCAGTTATTATTATTATTTTTTTTTTAACATGAGGTTACATTATTTAACCACCACAAACGCCCTTGCGGACCATTTAAAATGAGGATAGGCTATCTCTGGTCCCTATTCAGACAAAACCCTTGTTCTTGAAAGTGCCAGAATATTAAACCACGCTTATCGGCATATTTTTATGATCAGTAACAAATTGGTTTCTGTAATAGCTTATGCGGATAATCCCTGTGATGTGAACTAGTCTAGTTTTAGCAGAAGTAGGCCAATCGCAACTCTCATTAAAAGTAGGGATTCGTTGCCCCCAGGAGCACTGAAGAGCCCAGAGCGAATTAAAGCATCTTAAAACCCAGCTCAATTCATATTCAGTAGATTTTTGAAAAGAGTCAGCTGTTGATCTCGGAGTATCATTAAATCTGCTGCATTAAAGAGACGTGTCGTTACCTGACGCGGTCTCAGGTTCATGGTCATTTTCAGGCCGCCCTATAGTTTGGTCACACTGACTTTTCATGATCATCCAGTAAGACAAAATTGGCTGAAAAAGTAGCTGCTATTACTCTATAAAAACGTGTGTTCTAAAGCCTGTATCTTTATGAGTTTACAACATAAGTCAGGTTGTAAAATGTCACCAGTCATTCATTGTGAGTGTTAAGATGTACCCCATAGCCATATAAAATCGCATGGCAGGGCAGCAGTGGGTCTAAATGTTGCCTTAAATGAAAAATACCTCGTTTAAAAGGAGAGGCAGTGTGACAGAATACAGGGCTTTTCCTGCAAATTAACTGTGTGATCGTCTTAGCCTATAAAGTGGATTTATTGAAATGCTACTTAATACGTAACATGTGACTTGCTTGTTTTTCTAATAGGCCCAGGTCTTTTGCCGGTTTAAACTAGATTATTAGTCTCTCCGGAGTTTATAACGATACACATTTGACACTGTTAACTATGTAGGCTAATATTATCCCTATTCCTTATAGGATGTTAATTGAAAGAAATGCTAATGCATTAGGCTCCCCACATATATAGGCCTAAGTAGGCTAGATACAAAATAACGTGTCTTTTTATTTTCTTACTGAAGCCTATGTAATCATATATTTTTTTGAAAGATGCTTTTCAAATATAGCCTTATAAAATGAGACATTTATATTACATGAAGTAGAATTAGGTCACTGTCGAATTGAACACCTTCTATATCACGAAAGGAATATTTGACGGCTGGACGCTTAACTTTGAAGCTTCTTTACACACACACACACACACACACACACACACACACACACACACACACACACACACACACACACACACACACACACACACACACACACACACACACACAATATGTGTTAGCCTAAATGTTTAAATGTAGGCTACACGTCCGATCTCCTCTTATCATTTCGTACCAGGCTGCTGTTACAGTATTCTCAGTGTCCCGTATTTAAACAATAATAAATGTGTTTTAATATTTTAGGCTTACTAAATAATCTTCATCCTCCTTCTAGATCACGTCCGCATCACGTCGGGCTACATCACTGGGAGAGGGGGTCTGTTTCTGTCTTTGGTTATCTAGCTGTATGAGTGTTAAATGCCTGTCATAAAGCTAGATAACCGAAAGTAGAAATGACCTCCGTAACGTTGTGTTCATTCCCGATAAAAAAAAAAAAGAGAGAGGGGATTCCTCAGGCTTTAGACTCTAAAAGGTAAGAAGATAGGTTTGCTTTGTGGTTTGTGATTTTATTGTGATGAAAATTAGCATCAAATAATCCCAAATAGTACAAAACGTAGGCTAAATATGACATCTCAGTTTTTTAAATAGCATAATAAGTGAGTTTTTTTTCCTTTTATAATAAGCACAAACGTTTAGTATGGCAGATTCATTGGCATCTTAATAATTTACAGAGTATTTTCTTTGCAGAACATTTTTTTATCTGTTAATTTATATATATATATATATATATATATATATATATATATATATATATATATATATATATATATTAGTGTTACCCTAACCCTGTTATCAGTCATGCTATTATGGGGTCGTTTTAATGAAAACAAAAATGTATTTGAGACAATATTGAGATAAAAAGGCAAAGTTAACTGAGCTTATTATAGAGTTTGATAGTGTTTTTTTGCATATATAGTGTTTATCTCAATTTATCTTTATTTTGAGGATTCAGTATACCAGCTGTAAAATTGACTAAGGGCCTATGCAGTTAATATCTGGCCCTGTTTTAGGGTGGTTAGGGTTGCTGTCCTTTCAGGTCCTCTGAAACATGGTGCTGAATTTTAAACAGGTCGCTCTAGTGGATGGAGAGGAACAGTGTAGAATACAACAAGAATTCCCAATAGGCTTTTTTTCAGAGCAGATATTTTGACTTGGTACTCATAACATATATACATATACTGTACATACACATAACATGTCCCAGTAAGTCATGACAGTGAGGCAGTGAAGCAGTTGCACAATATCAAGACCCTGAAACTGAAGCTGCTAAAGCATTTTATTATTTACACCTGTGCTTTTCCCACTGTGACGTGTCTTCGTCGTGTCTTCTGTGAAAAAAACAATAAAGCTAAAGTCCTCCAGGATTTCTCTCAGGGATCCCTGGAGGTTCCTGCTTTGGGACACACTGGTGTGTTGCCATGCCAGCCCTATTAGTCAACGCTCACATTTTACCAAAGCAGATCCTCTGGACTTATCCTTTGCATTTCACAGCATACTGATCAATTCATTTACTTAAATCTTTTGGAAGAGTATTTTCAATGTATTATATATTTAGATTTCACCTGTGGTACTTAGTTATTCAAAAAAAGAAAAGGGAGGCTACAGCTTTGTCCAGGCACTCATGTCTCTGGGACTTCTAATAATGCAGTTGAGTGATGTAGCACCCTATACACACAGGGTTAAAGGATATTTAAAGCTGTAGCTAATCTTGGAACCTTTGGGGTACATTGTGTTTGCCTCAATGAGAAGGCCAAGGCCATCCTGTAGACAGGAGCTGAACTTTTTAACTTGGTACTTTTGCATACGCTCAGCCCGGAGAATGCCACTAAAGCCTAAAGAGCACCAAAGTGAGATGAGTTTTCATTCACTCTGTTAACTACCTATTGTAGTAGAGCTTGCTGTCAAACCCGGCTAATTGCTTCGTTTCACAGCGAGATATTGGATATGTGAAAAGGCCGTGGTCCAAGTCTGTTCCCTTCGCCTCCTTAATGAATGGGAATAAAAACACTTGAGGCTTTATTTATGGGATAGTCCAAGGCATTCTTGTTTCAACCTGTGTACATGTATAATGCAAATGATCCTTTTTGTGCTTTTGTTGTAGCAAAAATACACACTCATGCACACAAAAAACACAACAAGGGGACTGCACTTTAAATCAGCAAAGGCCAGAGATTTAAACGTTTTTGTAACTCTATAACCAAGACTCGGTGCACATGTAAAGTGCTGCTGGTTTAAAGAAAAAACTGAAGCAATTGTTTAGTTAAGAGGCAGTGTTTAGCTATACCGATATAACTAAAAGTGCAAAATGTGCTTTTCATGTTTTATTCCTCTGTTTTCTCTCTTCCATCTGCTCTTGATACAGACTTCCAATTAACAACATTGAATGATCGGGGATTCCTGAAAAGAGGGCAGAACCATCATTAAAAGAAAACGAGGAGAGAGGGGAGGAAAAAACGGTCGGTCCGGAAGTGCCACCTCCTCCTCTCCCGTGCCCCCACTCCTCACCCTTTTTACCCAGAAGCCTCTGATGCCATCTGTACTGCCAACGGGGGACACTTTGCCCGTGCCAGGAGATGTACAAAGACCCTACTGGATCCCTGGAGTATGGGCACACTCAGAGGAGCCATCTTGGGAGATGTTGCCGCGACACCTAAAATGGCTGAGCTGGCATACGAGGTAAGCTGCATCATGGTTTTGTGTTGGGTACCAGTGCTGATGGTGGTGGGCAGGAGGTTGGGGAGTGTGTGTGATTGTATGATGGGGGCATTAAGAAGGATGAGGGAAAGAAGAAGAGTTTTCCATTTCCTCCCCAGTCACACATGGCCTCTCACTTTTCCTCTCTATATTCTGCTCCTAATTAGCAGTTAAGGGGTGATGTGAGGGGGGTGGCGGGTGAGGAAGGGTGGTTGGTGGTGGGAGGTGGGGGGTGGTAGCAAACAAAATTAATGAGCTGGCACTGGTTGAAGGAAACCTGTCATCCTCTCTTGTCATGGTGCTTCTTTACTCCCTGATGCACACCAGGCAGTGGTGTACGTCATGTTTCCACCTGACAAACCGCGTAGATTAATTCATGCAAAATTCATGCTTTTATTATGAGATTCACATTATGATATTTAGTACAGTATCTTAACTATCTTAATGTGCTAAACCCCCCTGGTGAATTCTGTTTAGGAGGAGATCCGCACATAATTTCTACTTGGGGAATTGCATTATTGTTTTTTAAAGTACAACCATTCCAATCTTAGATTTAATTTACTATATGAACAAAGATATTTCGGCTCACAAAGCAGTTCTTTATCTGTAGTAATATCAGCACTAATATTATACACTGCCAGTGTATGTATAATATAACATTTGCTATTGATTACAACTCTTAGTATCTATATAAGCAATATGAATCTGCTACTGCAACACTGCTCACATGGTTAAGAACTTTATTTCACACACACACACACACACACACACACACACACACACACACACACACACACACACACACACAGACATACACACACAGACTAAAAATGTCAAACATCACTGATATAAAAATGTCACATTCTTCCAAAATCTGACATGGGCAAATATCAAAGCTCCAAACCTTCACCACTTCCATCCCTGTAAGCTCTCAGACACACTAACACACACACACACACACAAATACACATTCAGATCCTGCGAGCGCCTCTTATCATGGCGTAGAGCAACTCTGTAACCCTGGTGGCTCTGGCAGCAACCTAAAGCAGAAAAGAGAGACACGTGAGCATGTGTGTCCAGGACCAACATGTGCAGCTGCAGTGCTTATGTGTTAATGAACAGTGCCGTGCGTTTTCACATTATCATTCAGCTCCGCTCTCTCACTCTCTCCCCTCTCAATAGCTGTTTAGTCCCCCACCCCCCACCCTAAGTAAAGGCCTGCTTTCCCACCATTGTGGGAGCTGGTGCTGCGGCGGGCCTGGGCTGGGGGGCAGGGTGGGAAAGACCCTCCAGACTAGACATGAGCAGATGCCTGAGACATTAGACTGTCGTGCGGATCACCGGGGTCGGGCGAGCCGCTGAGTTTTAATGTGTGAGCAAGTGTATGTGTGTTTGATATGTGTGATGGGGTGGGGGGGTGTGGTAGTCCAGGCCCTGGAGTGCCACCTGACTGTTCATTAGTCTATTCAGCCTCCTCTGCATGTCTGAAAGGCATGGAGATGCTGTTTTGAGAAGGATTTTACTGGCATGAGAGATGCATTCATAAATGAGATGCATATAAAAGGTCAGACCTGTCACACAGTAGATCACGGTTTGCCATTAGATTCTATCAAAGGTCTAATGCAACAATGTTTAAACACCACAGATGCATTTTAGGTCTTTTATTGATTAAGAATATGCTTTTATTTTATGCAGTGTGTCTATCATCAGCCATGCACTTCTTTATCTTTGCTCAATTTACCAGCTACTTCATGCAGACAGAATCTACATGTATTTGTATTGCTCTCAGGTGGTGAAACAGACAGACATCATGAAAATCTCACAAGACAGTTGTATGCATAGTGTATCACCGAGAATGACTCAGCTGAGGCGATGGGTGTGCCTAACAAGCTGAATGATGTAACCCAGTGGATAATGATTATTAATGAGCTTCATACTGTACATGTGCCTCCACAAAATGTGTAGGCATGTGCAGCCCACATGTCAAAAGATTATTCCCTCTCTTTATTCATATGAACGACTCAAAGCTGTCTTTATAATTGCATTTGCCCTGCTCATATGTGCTAGAGCACATTGCTTCGGGCAGATTAGACAGAAGGGAGAAAGCAAGGTGAAGGCAAGAAATTAATCTTGGAGATACTGTACCTTGCTTCATGCTATACATCTACAGTATGTTGCAGATATATACATAGGGGGGAGGGATGATGAAATTGTGGCTTTCTTAAAGTCAAACTAAAGATTGGCTTGTCAAGAAAGGGTTAAAGACAGTGGAGACAAATGTATACGCTGCGTATGTAAAGGAGGCACCAGAGGCAGGTGGAACACATGGGCAGCCATGTTTGTGTTACCTCTGCATTAGCTTGTGTTAGCTTGTGCAGTGCTAAAGCAGTTTACAGCCTGCAATGAGCTGGGCATGGAGGACTAGTGTGTGTCTGTGTGTGTGTTTGTAAAGAGTAAGGGGGGGAGGTTAGTCTGCAACTGTATGTGATAGCTGCGGCAGTCGACAGAGACAGCGTGGTCAAAGAGAGTGGGTGACTGAAGCAAATTTGTCAGTGAAATGTATTTGTCCTTACTATGCCTGCTAAAAGAGCACTATTTCTAGTATTTGGAGGATGTAAAAATGAGTGACACACACACAGAGACAGATACATGCACACAGAACATTACTTCATCTAATGATTACTGTTCTGACTAGTTGCAATATGCAGCTAGACGTAACATGAAATGAGCATTAGGGCGTGAACACAGAATTAAAATACTCAAGGTGAGCTTATCTTGATTTTAATAGTATAATGTCTCATAAACACTTTGGTGAAACTGCTTAAGAGTGTGGTTCTAATCTGCTCTGAAACAGACAGTTTTCAATTAAGATCGTCTGAATCCAGAACGGTTGAACGGTGAGGTCAGCAGCTTTGACAGGAGGATTTAGGATGTGAATGCCCCTGAATATTTCTCTACACGCTGTAGACACAGTAACTTCAATATTCATTCTTCAATTCCTTCTTGTACATTACCTAAAAACTGAAAAAAATGTATTTCCCCTTCATAAAATGACAGAATATAAATTACTTATAAATCCTTTCTTTCTTCTCTCTTTCCTCTATTATTCATTATTAACTATGTATTGCTTTTGCTATGTGGGATTTTCAGTGCAAGAAAATTATAATGTGTGACATGATGAAGTGACAGTAGCCGGCGCCCACTTCCAATTCTGTGTGGGTGAAGCAGCGTAGTCATAGTAGCGATAAAATGTTAATACCACATCGCTCCTGGGTTACCTCTTCGGATTCTCCTCACTATGTGTGGACACTATTAATGTTTTAACGGCTCTACTGTGATATATAAAGCCCGTCTCAGGGGCCGCCCATAGTCTTGGATGAGGTCCAATGTGGGTCAAGCAAGGCTCATCTGTTTTTTTTTTATGCAACTTTGGCCGAGACTAATCTAGCACAAAGCCTGACATTAAGTATCTTAGAGGAAGAAGATGGAGAAAAGTTTCTACATCCCAGGCTTTTCAGATTATGTCTGTTGGCTGTGGCATCCCTGAGCAGGGGTCCTGTATGCTCTAATGAAAGTAGGGGAGAATTAGGTGACTGAGCCTTTAAGACAGAGCCCCTTTGTAATCATATCAGGAGGAGATGAGGTTCTAGGGTGAGGAGAATTAGAGGGGAATCCTTGGTGTGGCCTCATTTTTACATGTACGTAAATTTGATACGACGGTAAAGGCTGAAAAAAAGGGGGGAAAAGTCCAGAGCATACTCAAGTCAAGTTCAAGTTCATGGGTGCAGCCACTCTGTCTGCATCCAGTCGAGGGAGTTAAGAGAGTCTGTGGCCACCCTGGAGTAAAGGAGGAGGAGGCGTTGGGTGGGTGGGGGGTACATAGCCTTTGACCTCTGTTAGGGTTGCTATGGGAAAGAGGCCGGTGGGCTCAGTAATGTACAACTGAAAAGGCCGAACTGTCAGAGCTGTCCAGCAGACATCAAACCCCCCCCCCCTCCACCACCACACATGCACAGACTAACGCTAACCCATTCACACATACTCACAGATGGCACTGGCCAGCTTGGGAATGTTGATGCGAGAGAACGCTTTATGTTCATCAGACACCATTATAATTCATCCAGCCGTTAGAGTTACACATTACCAGTTACTTCCTCAGTGCAGGCGCACTATTGTGTTTAACCACTTCTGTCTCATTTTTCAGCCTCATCCTACAAATCTGATTACCCATTGTGTGTGTGTGTGTGTGTGTGTGTGTGTGTGTGTGTGTGTGTGTGTGTGTGTGTGTGTGTGTGTGTGTGTGTGTGTGTGTGTGTGTGTGTGTGTGTGTGTGTGTGTGTGTGTGTGTGTGTGTGTGTGTGTGTGTGTGTGTGTGTGTGTGTGTGTGTGTGTGTGTGTGTGTGTGTGTGTGTGTGTGTGTGTGTGTGTGTGTGTGTGTGTGTGTGTGTGTGTGTGTGTGTGTTGTGGATTTATGGTCTTATCAGACACAAAATATACTACTACTGTTGTAAAACAACACTTAAAATAAATAAAAGAACTGCTTGCATTGCCAACAAAGAGCTTTGTCTCCTTCCCCTAGTTCTATAAATAAAATCAACCACAAAAAAAGGCTTCCCAACTAAAACATAACTCAAGTCTTTTCAACCAGGATCCATCTTCTGTGGCCCATACTCCATACTTATGTTATCTTTTGTGTTCTCCATCTGTCTGGATAAACTATATGTATATAGATAAAATTATCTGTGGCATCAGTTAAGCATATATAGTTCTGTCTGCTCAATTTGAAATGATCAGTGTTGGCTATGTGTCAGAGAGGGCATGCAAATCCCCTGGTTGTAATGTGTGCATGTTTCCATGCCCCCTCTGTAAATGTGTGCAAGTGTGTCCTCATTTAAGGTTGCATTCATTCAGGGGAGGGGTCTCAGGAATAAAAGAGCGCATATTTGCATACGCTGCATGCTGTCTGCAGAGAGGGAGCAGTCAAAAAAAGATATCAGAGGTGGACAAAGAGAACAAGGACAAATCCTTCATTGTGGGGTTGGTGGGAGAAAAGGCTTGTCTGAATTGGGGAGTGGGTGAAAATTGACAGAGAAAGAGTTCTGACTGGTTCCCTGTGGGGATAAAAGCCTTAAGATCTCTCCATGCATACAGCCTGAAAATGGGAGAGAAGAACAACATGCAGGGGCCTATTTTTACAGGGCATGAAAAGGAAGTTTGTTTTTCTGAAACACTGCCTACAATTCTGATGTACAAAACTAAAAAATCATGCCAAATCATGACAAATTCAGTATTGACAAAACACACTCATCAGCATTTTGAATAATGCTAATAAAGAACTTAGGTTTGCAGAATCATTATTACCTTTTACATATTGGTTCTTAACAACATATCTCCATAGACTTGCGTTTATATGGCAGTACGTGTGGCCCTTTTTGTTTTTGTGGTTTGAATTTTTTTTCAAACAAATGTTGCAAGCACTTTGCAAGGTTTAAAAAAATGCTTTACAAATAAAGCTTTTAATTAATATTAGGAATGTTGTATGTACTAGTTCTTGACAAAACTAATGAACCGTTATGCTTTTTTTGTTGTCAATTTCTGTCTAATCCTAGAGAAAGTATGTATTGTAGTGGAAAAAAATCGTGTGAAATATTATTACCGCCGTGCACAGTGGAAGATTTTATAGAATAAAGTTGTATTCTTATGCTAATGATTCTCTCCATGTTTATCCTCAGGATGGGACAGGATCTGCAAGCCTCTCGGCACTCTGTGGGAACCTGCTGGGGCACAAGAGACTCATCAGAGACTCTCAGCACAACATGAGAGAGATTAACAGTCACCTAAATGAAGAAGAGTCGTATATAACTGTAGAAACAAAGTAGATCACCTGTAAACCTGAAATGTATAGGCCTAACTCAACATATGTCTGTTATCCATGAAAATACCAAGTTTATTTTAAGACCCTTTAATGATAAAGTGGTGTGTGATTCGACATGTTTACACAGATCTATTATTTTCAAAATTGCAAATAAAATTAAAAAAAAAACCTTGAATGTTCCCACTTCTCACTCAAGAGATTATGTGCATTTCCATCACACATTTTTAATGAATCATTAATGGATTCATTGTTCTCATATGTCTAAATTGAAATGGAAAATTCAGGAAATAAATGCTTTAATAATAAAGTGAATTGTTTTAAGTTTACTGCTGACACTTCTTTGAAATAAAAATGATGGAAATATTATCTCTCTGTTCCAGTCTTGTTTTTGAGCACTATTGTGTTTTATTTTGGTAACCAATTAGGCAGGGAACAATAGATTATTATAACACTGGATTATTACACTGCTGACATGCTAAAGGATGTGTTTTTATATTGAATATTTTCAACAGTGTTTTATCGTTAATTTTCAAAAAAAGCAATTAAAATACATCTAAAATAGACAATGTATTTAGGAGTCAAGCCTGCAGGGCCCTCTCTCTCTCTCTCTCTCTCTCTCTCTCTCTCTGTCTCTCTCTCTCTTTTCTTTTTTGAGATTCACCTGGTGTGTGAGGATGGTGTGACAAAGGGTTTGAGTGACCCCGCATTAAGTTTTAATTAGGAGGAGCAGACAGAGGGACGTGTGTTGAATCAGTGTGGGAAAGAAAAGTTCATCAGCCACAAAACTCAGTTGACAAAAATGACCCTGCCCACTGTTAAAAGATATAATAAGCTTTTGTTCCTTCCCCTAATTTTTTATATATCAGAACAAATTTAAACAGGTCATTTTTGTATCATGGTACAATCACATTGTGCAGATTATTGTTACTGCAAAAAAAAAAAAAAAAAAGTAAGTCCTAAACTAATGACTTAAAAAGAGTGTGTTGTATTTGAAAATCTGGATAAAAATGTGTTGTTTGCTTTAAATCCCAATCGATTGCCCACTAGGGCCCAGTTTGGATGATTAATCAGGTTTTGGGATTACAGGCCTTCCTGGTGTCAGTCGGGCCTCAATCAGTGTCCCACTGATCTGTGTCCGGAGTCAAACAACAGATGGACACGCGTAGGGTCAACAGGGGATTATTTCAGTCCCTTTAGGCTATGTGGAAACAAACGCTTAAAATAGACCAATGTCCATTAGTTACAACTGAGTCCAGAGTTTAGTCATCTCCTCTCGGTGACATTTAAATGTTTTTATTTCTTATATTTTAGAGGTTGTTTTTTTTTTAAGCAATGAACACATATGGTATTATTTTATTCAATGATACAATTTAATTAAAACATAAAATAGTATATGTAACGTATTTACTTTTAAAAACAGCAGGATATTATAGTACTAAAGTGCATGGTAGCTGAGTTTGATCTTTATACTGTAGATATGCCAACATTTATTTGAATTTGAAATCAGTGATGAAATTTACAGCAACCTTTTTTTTTCACTTTTGCATTTGAAATGAATAAAGAGTAAAAGTACCACCATCTCATTATGTGAGAGAAATTTAAAAATAAACAAAATATGAGAAACTTTACCAATCACAGTAATCACAGCAGCATAAGTTTGAGAATACTATAATACATTTTGAGCATAATATACTAAATGGAACATCCAGAAAACAAAAAGAAAGATAGGCTATTGAATATACCAACCAGAAATATTAACTGAATAAAAATAGGCACAAATAAAGAGAGGTCAGAAGGGAGTTGCAGTAAGAATTGAATTAAATAAGTAGGGTGAAAAGAGTGTAAAACCACTGTGTTTTACAAATCTAAAATTATACTCATGTAGCAGTGGAGATCTCACCCATGGAGGGTCGTGCCAGAGTCAGTATGTTTTATTAATCCATCCAAACTCTACAGTGGCTGATTTTGGTGATTAGTCCCCCCACCCCCCACCCATTTCATCATTAAAAAACGTGTTCTTTTCTGTTGACTTTATCCTATATGCTCTCCAAATGTGTGCTTTCCTGTTTCTTTCTGCAAACAAATGTTAGAGAACTCCAGGAATAATCATGACAGCTTCCATGTCCTGTCATCCTTCTGGAGAAATAATTGCTTGAATCGACTACTTGGGTTAAATATTGCTTTTTGAGGAGTGTCTTGTGAGGCCAGGCGCCTGGCCAGGGACCTGTTGGTGAAGTTCCTACAGGTCAGCAAGGGGTCATGATCTGGACAGTCCCCCAGAGGACATTAAAAACAGGCTGTAGAGATGCTGAGGTCAGGAGCCGTCTGAGCCAGAGCCAAAGGTCAAGGGCCGCTAATTAAGTGGCCATTTCCTGCTATTCCCCATTGACCAGACAGACAGGAAAATGCCTGAAGAAGTCGATTTACCGGAAGTTCATTAAACCTGGTTACTAGAAAACATTTAGGGACTGGAACAACAGATAATATAAGGGGGGACACAATAGCAGGTTCACCTCCGAGGAGCTTTTTACAGAGGGAAATAAAAAGAAAACCCACTTTCAAAATAACGTTCAGCCTGTTTAGCTCAAAAATATAATGAAAGTTTAATATCTTTATCATCATTTAGACTTTCATACAAGTATAGCACTAAATAGTATAGATGCAAATAAACATTGATGGATGACTTTCAGCTCAATAATCTCACATTAAAACCGATTAAGAAGCAACACGAGAGAGGAAGATAGAGGCAGGACCTCGGAGCTCAAGTTGAAGAATCCAAACATTTTGGAGGGAAAGTCGGTGGAAGCTGTTTATGCCTTTCCAGCCACTGAATTAGCCTATGTGTATGATCCTTTAGCATAAGAATGGAGATGGGGCCTGTGAACTCCTCTGACACTGACCTTTCTCCCAGGATGTGAATAGTATCACTCAAGGGCTGCCCGGCAGCCTTTCAGTCAGACCTGAGCCTTGCCCTCGCCTAAAACTCCTAATCAGGCTGATTTAATGTATCCTAACAGTCCTTCCTCACCACCCACCCCACTGCTGCTTCGGAGGAGTCGCTCTGTAACCATTTACATGAGGCACACACTCTTTACAGTCCTGCCTCTGGGCCCCTGCACTTTGGGAAGTTAGAGGAGCTGGTTTGAAACAACAGGGGGCCCATTCTCCTTGCAGAGTCTGGCTCTCTTTATAATCAATTGGTTCCTCCTCTGAGGAGCTGATGCTTAATCCAAACTACGTTGGATTTCTCAAATAGTTTAAGAATGATAATATGTAAAAATCAAACTTTTTTTGAAAGGGTCGAGTAGAATGCCTAGCTTCTGCAGTCAGCTGAAATTGACTGTGAAAGCAACAATCAAATATGAATTAGAGAAAGAAATACAAAGACAAATAAAGCTCTACATTTAGCTAATTGTTTACATTTATTTCTAATGTAGGCTAATACGTAATTTTGGAGCATGTAAGGTTAGAGATCAATTAGGAATTCTCTGTAGGAAAAAGGGTGTAGTGCTGAAAGGACAGCGCCAAGTAGAAACTGATCTTGGGACAGATGAATACGCATATACCGACAAAACTCATCTGAAAATAAAAGTTTGCACACCATCATCGCAAAATGAAACCTAAAAATCACCACGAAAGGATACCTATTGTCAAAGTGAAATAAGTTCTTAAAAGAAAAACGGGTTCATTTTCCAAAAATGATCTCATAAAGTTGAAGTAATTCTCTGGTTTGAGGTTTAGCCTGTGTAAATATAATTTGAAGAAACTACGTGTACTTCTATGATATTCCTACATAAAGATTTAGGTATAGCCAGTATACAAATTTGCTAATTAATAATTCTTAAGTCATGTTTAAAAAGTATATTCCAATGATCAAATACAGTCATGTATTTTTTTTTTCGTTCTTGTTTTAGTTGCCTGGATGTTAATTTACACCTATTCATTTACGACTTTTTTACTGTTTACAGCCAACGTGCCTCTCTTAATTGATGCGTAACACCATCAGTGCAGCGTGCACCGCCTCTTGTTGCAGCTCATTCCCGGCCTGTAATACAGTTAATGGACAGCCGGTGTAATGTAGTAGTTCCTCTGAGAGCCAGCCTGCACAGGCTCGGTGTACTCCATCAGTCTTCTATTAAAGGCCACATGGCACACACATGATTATCATGGTAGGGGATACCATGAATTCAAAATAAAGAGACACGTAAAAATGACGGCTCGCCATGCGATTAAGTTGGGCTACAATTGGGTTGTTAATAACTAAAAATGCAAAAATAACGCGAATACCACTTTTGTATCATACATTTGTCGAGGATACAAAAGAGTAAAGTCACGTTTATTATGCAACATGCCGCTTGCAGTTTACAGCCCTTTGATTTCCGTTATCACCGTTTTATGAGAAATTTTAAAAAGATTTATTTTTATTTACGATATTTCCTGAATTGGTTTTTATAAGCCGTTCAAACGAAAATGAACTGTAATCACATGTAGCCTACATGGGAAGTGCAAACATGCTGTCACGATTATTGAAGACAATGCAAATGAGAAATTTACATAAAGGACAACGGCAAGTCAATTCACTCTAAAATAGGCAAATAAAAAGAAAAAGGTTGTAGCCTAATTAACGATTCAAATACAAGTAACCAATAGGCCTACCTTATTTTATCATTTTTATTATCTTTACGAACGTTGTGTGCTCTATCTTGATATCTATTTCATTTATTGCTAATTTAAAGTGAACTCAGGAAAAACAATTTACATTTAAGATGTATCTACACACCCAAATCTAGCCTTCTAAGAAGCTTTCCACTCTTAATATGAGGGTTAAAAAGCAAGCTAAACAGTGTTTGGTGCTGCACAGGCAAAGAAACGTGGTATCTAAACTACAAAAAGCATTTACTTGTTTGTGTCCAAACCAACCGGATGCCCTCCTGAGTGTGTGAGTGAGGAGAGGAAGTGTCTGATTCTTTATGTCCTTTCTTGTCACCGTGCTTATGTTTGCACATCACACATCAGTGTCCATGTCCACTGTATATGTGGGGACACCATTCAGTGAGGGATAAACCCTCTGTTATGACTGCTGGTTTTGTCTTGTCTCGTGGTCTTACACTCCACTCCTCAGATTGTGGTTTACATCCAGACTGTCATAGGACACACTACATTAATTGGCTTGTTAAAATGTAAAATTCCCCCCAAAGAAATAAGCTGTTTTACAAATATACATCTGAGCAGAGGGAGTAGGAATAAGACAATAATGATATTTTGTTTTGTTAACAAAAACATAAATGCACGTCTACTGAGTCAAGAAGAAAAAATGGTTTAGGGACAGGAGGGAATAAAGAGAGTGATGGTATGTGAGAAAAAGAGAGATGAGCCCATATTGAGACACAATCAGCAGTGTGCGCATGCTCACATGAGGCTCATCAGAGCTTCACACTGTGCAGGTTGGCATTTTTCAAAAAGCCACGTGAGGAAGCCGTTCCCTTTTCTCACAAATCTGTCATGACATGCTGGTTAGCTCCGCTGTGATTGGCTAAAGACAATGTTAACCGGCCAAAGGTGAAAGGTAAAAATGTAGCATGGCTGCTTCGAAATGCTACTTACTGCAGCTGGAAACTGATTCTCTTTATGAATTAAAACAAATAGATAGATGTGCAAAAATATCATTTTGACTACAAATATAATTGATTTTAGTTTAAATCCATGTTCCTGCAGGACGAGACAGAGAGATGCTATAAATGCAATAAAAGCTAACCATTTGTTTTCACGGTCTTCATATCTTGCGACAGTCCTTGTCTCCCTGAGGTCTTTGGGTCCATCTCTGCAGGAATTCAAAGCCACATTCCAACAGGCTGATTTTAGGGTGATTTACCATTCAGCATTCATATTGACACAGGGGACTTGAACCGTGTCTGATGTGTGGCTGCTGTTTAAGCCTTTGACCCCAGACTGTCTGGGGGGCCACGGTGACAGAGAGTCAAGGTCAAGGGGAATGGGGAGGGGGATGGGCGTGGGCAGCATCTGACGGGTGGAAGGGCTCCCTGTCTGGGAGTGCAGAACCCAGACAGTCCCAGACGTCTATCTGAGGGGAGACGGTGTTGTGTGTGAACCCCTTTAGATCCCCACATCCTACCCTGTCTGTTCCCTCTCACCTCCATGGCCCTGGAGGGGGAAACGCCCGCTGGTGTAGAGGCCGGCGGGGACTTGTTTCCCATGCCGGGGAGAAACACAAATCTGACTTCCACTAATCCTTTTGATGCAGATCAACACAGACCCACGCCTTAATTTACCCTTTTAATTTACAATGTGCTCTCTCTGTCTCACTTACACAAATGCTTTTATCTTTACATCGGCCAGTGAAGCTCTTCTTTTTTACCTAAACTA
Source organism: Zingel zingel (assembly GCA_023566125.1). NCBI lineage: Eukaryota > Metazoa > Chordata > Actinopteri > Perciformes > Percidae > Zingel > Zingel zingel. Next base: position 22,247,928 of record CM042320.1, read on the forward strand.
GGACACAGGTTGTTAGTCTCTGTTCATTCAATAATGCTTATTGTCCACTTGCACTTTCAAACCATAACCTTAACTGTGAATTTTAGTTTTCTTTCTATTCTTATTATCCACTATCTTACTATTTATCTATGTATTGTACTTACCTATTTATGTACTGATATTCATTTCGAATGTCCAACATAGTCTGTAATCCACTACTTTATTTAGAAAATATTTTAATTTTTATGTGTGAACATAGGCATTTGAAGGGACACTGGGTTAGGATGGGGTATTGTGACCCCTTACAGAAAAAAGGTGTCCACTAAGGACCCCCTCTCATATTTCAGACATCAATTCATAGATATGTTGTTATCAGCTACACCAAAGAGTAATTTCCCCTCTGAAATCCTCAGATGGTTTTATTTAGCTTAAATAACATTTTGGAGGTAAAATTGTCAATTTTTACATACAAAAAACAAAGATTAGAGAAAAGTGAAGACATTAATAGAGATGTGTGAGATGTAACCTACCACATTAATCACATTGTGACCCCTCACATTTATCATGACCCTTTGAAGGAGCCTAATTGCTATACATTTGGAACCACAGGACTGAACCACCAAACTGCAAAGTTAAAACTAGATCCACACCTGATGCATTGGTGTTCTAATTTTACGACTGAATCTAATGACATGTATAACATCAGTCATACAGGCCATTTTTCTGCAGAGGTACTTTTATTTTTGAAGCCTATTTTGCTGATAATAGGCTCTGTACATTTACTTAAAGATCCCCTCCAGATGTTTTTGGACATAACAGTACTCTGCTTGGATTTAGAATTTGTGTCTGTAATAATGTGGCTTTTCCACAAAAAATCAATTACAGGCATATTGGACCATTATTTGGTGTCCATAGCTATGAAGTCACAAATCCTGCTTGTACATAAACATCTTGAACTCAGATTTCAGTTGAACACAGAGAAACTTTCCCTCTTCAGCAGCTGGATGTGAAAACAGTCTTCTAGTGTCAAACCCAGCACATTAAATCATTCTGCACAGTGAAGCTCAAACATTGAAATCAAGCAACAATAATAAAACCATCTTTTGAACTGGAGGGGGGCTTTAAGAAGAGCTTTGAATGCACAATTTTAACAGAATATTTCCTCATTGTTCTAAGGTTCTTTTACCACAACTGCTGCCAGGCTCACAGGCAAAGACACCAGCACAGTAGATTATTACAGAGTGATTGAACATCTATTTGAAGCAGGAGCAGCCCCCTCTACAGGAAATAAACAGTGCCACTTTTAATAGCAGCAGAAACATAATACTATATGCCCCCCAACCCCCCTGTTCACTATGCCAACTAACATAACCTGCCATACACAGACACACACACACACACACACACACACACACACACACACACACACACACACACACACACACACACACACATAAATACACACACGGTCACAGATATAAGGCCCCCCAGACCTCCCGGGTGATCCGCAGTGGAGCGTGTAGCCACCTGTCAATCACCAGATCTCAGCCGCCTTAAGAGAGACATTTCGTCTGGGACAACGGCAGCCCGTCCCTCCCCATACATTCTGCCTCCCCTAGCAACCATCGCCGGATGACTGAGAGGCTTTGTCCCATCACAACGGGAGTCCACCATTGAACCCAGGAGCCCGTAGCAACCAGAATTAGAGGGTGCCAGAAAGGGGTCTTTTTCTGTGAAATGGGGGAGTGAAAGCTCTGTTCTTGTCCCTTCGTCTGGGATTCATATCAGGGGCCTGAATGGCGTCCCCTCCTCCTTTTAAATGCTGGTGTAACGGAGCGTATGAAGGGGCTAGCAGTGAGCGGATAGGATCATGGTTAATCTGCTGTTCCTCTCCACTGTGGTCCGATAGGGACACTTAAGCAGCCTCTGTGGACAGTCAGTGGTGTGGCGAGGCCTGTGGATACCTGGGGAGGCCAGAGCTGGGAGGTTCATCAGCAGGTTGAAAACAGAAGGGAAAAAAAGTGATGGACAGTGTCGGAAGAAGTACTCAGATCATTCAGGCCCTAAATGTAGGCTAACAATACAATAATATAAATAAAAGTAACATTATTTTATTAAAAAGCCTATAAGTAAAAGTAAAGAATTATTATCAGCAGTAGCCTACTGGTTCGGCAGAAAAATGGGTTTGTCACTGATATGAAATCAGTGCATTGGTGTGTGAGCAGCATTTTGTTGGTGTAGCTGGTCAAGATGGAGCTGATTTTACTTTATAGCGGCGTACAGTTAAGTATTTTAGGTCAGTTGTTCCCAATTAAGGGTTGAGTCCCCTCCAGTGTGTCCAGTAGTGGAAGATGTATATTCAGAGGCTTTACTTCACTAAGAGTATCAATACCACAGTGTAAAAATACTATAAAAAGTCCTGCTTTCAAAATATTACTTGAGAGTACACAAGTATTATGAGAAAAATAAAATCTAAAATATAAGTGCATATTTTGCAGAATGGCCCCTTTCAGAGTGTAACTTTGTCACATGTATTGCATTATTATCATTAATGCCTTAACATGTACGCATGATTTCAATGTTTTAGCTGATTAAGGTAAAGCTTTTTAACAGCTCCATGCAGTTAAACCTTGTAACTTGTAAAGTAATTAACTATAGCTGTCTAATAAATGTCGAGTAAAAAGTATGCTTTCGTCTGAAATGCATAGAAAAGTATCTCAAATTTGAGTAGGCTAAATATACGTACTTTCCAACACTGAGTGTGTCACAAAATACATTTAGATCATTAAAGGGTAAGAAAAGAAAAAAAAATGTTTTGCTGCACAAATTTGTATAATTTTTGGGAACTTTTTTTTTGGTCAAATTATTGAAGATTTTACCTCTTTGGGCCTTAAACAATTTTTTAAATGAAACGATCTAAGAAGTTTAGAAGTGAAATCACTCTGGGGAAACTGCTAACAACTCATGGACATCTAAAACAACTGGACACTGCTTTTTCTGTAAAGGGCCACAAGCCCAAAAGGTTGGGAGCCAATATCATGATTTTATAAGCTTATCAAAAACTATTTTTAATGTTAAGCTGCAACTATAGCTTTTAAGTAAAATTCTCTCTTTTGAATACAAGTATCTCAGAATTGTACTAAGAAACCTGAATAAATGAACTTGGTTACTTTCCAGCACTGGTGATGAGGACAGAACTGATGTTGGGAAATTATGACACTCAATACAGTGCTCAGCATAAATGAGTACACCCACGCTAAATTTGACTAAAAAGAGCAATAAAAAAATCATCTTTTGGAAATTGATCTTAATGCCTTTGAGGTATTTTCTATAAAATCATCTCTCAATGCAAATCAAACCAGCTATTAGGCTAACCAACATAAAACCATGCCAATCTCTAGGTATGGTGAAGGCTATGTGATGATGTGGGGCTATTTTAATTCCAAAGGCCAAGGGAACTTTATCAGGATGCATAGCATTCTGGATACTATGCATCCTGATAATGAAATGATAGAGAGATGATTTTATGGCAAGTACCCCATGCCAATCTTTAGGTATGGTGAAGGCTATGTGATGATGTGGGGCTATTTTAATTCCAAAGGCCAAGGGAACTTTATCAGGATGCATAGTATCCTGGATCCATCAAATAACTGGCCTTTAACAATAAAAATCTGCTTGGCTCTATGGGAATTTAACATAGGGGTGTACTTACTTATGCTCCCTGTATTTTAAGGAAGAACATTTATTTATTTATGATACATTATTCATTCACAAAGAAAATTGGTGTCCTTAAAGGTTGGGTTTTTCCTCATTTTTTTTAAATTAAGGCATTAAGTTCAATTTCCAAAAGATGATTTTGTATTCCTCTTTTTAGTCAAATTTAGCATGGGTGTACTCATTTATGCTGTACACTGTAAGTACCCGTATTAGGCATCAAGAAAGACAGTCCAGATATAAATGGTAAAAAGGCTTTGGAAGTCAGATGTAGCTGCTGAGAAGTTACCTTTAGGGGACACTGAAGCTGCACAAAACGTGAGCAGATTAAGTATAGAGAGAAAAAAGTAAGGTCTTGAATAGTTTATGACCAGTTCTATGGACTTGTGGGTTCTTTCAATAGGAGCTTTTACAGCTCTCTTTATAAGGGAGTGAACATGGATCCCCTGAATACTTCTCTAACCTTAACATCCTCGTAACTGTGAAGTGAATTTAGGGGAGTTTTACTGCAGAGTGACTGACTCATATGTGTAAACTGTAAAACAGCAGATGATTTTGCTGCCAACATAATAACAATTAGACATATTATGCCATTTCATTTTCTTAGAATAATACTGAAAAATAAGAAAACAAAGCTGAATAGCCACAGCCAGGTGCTCTAACACGACCTCCCACGTTGTATTTAGCCCTGTAGTGCTCCGTATATTTAACATTGTATAGAAGATTACAAACTAATCTCAACCTACAAACAACATCACTTGCATGCAGAGAAAACATGCTTTTCCTGGTATGTTCTTTATCATTAATGAGCGTCTCCGCAGCTCCCTGTATGGGAGTATGTTTTGTGCAGCTCCCATTCTAAGCTCTTGTCCTGCACCCTCTTTCCCACCGTCTCCTCCCCCCCCAACCTGTCAATCAAAGATCATGATTGAGCCTGGATGGCAGGCAGGCAGTCAGTCACCAGCACTGAAAGTGAGGCCTCATTCTCTGTCTGTCCCTCCCCCTTTTCATGCCCCCTTGTCTCCTCAAGTTTTTCCATCTCACCTTCTCTGTGGCCTCTCGGTCGCTCCCCTGCACAGTTTGTGTTTCCCCCCTGTGGAAGTCACATCTGTGGTCAGTGTCTGTCCAAAGGAGGGTAAACGTCTTCAAACTTGGCTGTCATGATGCCTTGAGGCTTGGCTCCCTCAACCTCAGAGGGGAAGGCCTGGTATCATTTATAAATAAGTCTGATATAGTTTTAACAGGGCATTTGCCCTGTATGTTGCTGATGAATGAACATGAGTAAAGTTGGGGCAGGAACTGGGGGTAGGATGAGAAGAGGCCTGGATCGTGTGCCTGTGTGTGTGTGTGTGTATGTATTTGGGGGCTATCGGGGCAATGGGGGAGTCTTTCTTCCCAGCAGGGCTGCATCTTGTTTAATTGGAGCACTTGTGGCACCATTTCCTCCTTTACTCAAACACGTTACTGATGACAAAAGAAAACAGCACTAAGCCTGCCTTTGTTAGCGAGGAGACTGGACGAGGTGATGGATTCCTCGCTGCTACTCATGTGTGGGAATCATCCGCACTCCCACCATGAGCTGCTGCCTGCCTTCAATCATTGTAACACAGCAGCCAGGTGGGTGGAAGACAGAGCACATGGAAATTACAGCTGTCATCAGGAAATTAAAAAAGGGCTGTTAATCAGATACAGAAATAAACTGCATAGTAAAATGACATTCAGTATGTATAGACATCATGGTCAATTTATTGACTTTTTTTTAATCATTAATCTACTCCACATTTATACCCAGCAATATGCAAAAAATAGCCCCAATATTCAGAGTATGAATCCAAAGGAATGATCTCTATCAATCATTCTAAAATGATAGACTGCTCCAGCATATGTGCGTAGCCCTGTCAGTGATCCTGCCCTTTTGCTACCCTTTGACCTGAGGTCATGATGATGAGGCTGGTCTCTAGTTTGTTTTTGGTCACCCCAGTGTCCCGAGAGAGCAATAAGAGTGTGATCTTTACCCTCTGTCTGAGTCCACTAGAGAGGGGACGCTGAAGGGCTCTTAAAAGCCAAAATCAACTGATTTCCTCCTCTTTTAATTGGTCAATTTTGATTTATTTAATCCACTATTTCCTACTAAATTGACTTTTTGTGGTTAAAAGTTATTCAATTACTAAAATGAATTAATTAATTATACTTAATTTATGCAATTACGACACTGTATTAATTCTTTATTCATTTTCAAAATTACATTACCAATAAAAAAAAGTGTTACTTTTATAAAACAGCATGACATAAATATTCTACTGTGTACAATGTTTAAATGTACAAACAGCAGGTTTTTACAAAATCAATAATTTTCAGATTGATAACGTGGATAAAAATATCCACTTACTTTCTATTTAGCATTTATAAGCAGTGTCAACATTTAATAAATGGTTTATAATACACTGTACTGTAGGCTAGTTGTGAGCATATCTTAGTGTTTATTAATGTATTTCTCAGCAACTACCCCGGTGGGCACCCATAGGTAGATAGATGCTGGTGTAAAAACACATAATAAATGACAATATTATAAAACACAACTCATAAAAAAATAACCTTTTTTCAGAGCTAAAATCTACATTATAGTGTCTTTTAAGCCATTTATTAAGTGCTTATATAGTGCTTATAAATGCTAAAGTTTTACCTTCCAGTGTTAAGTAGTTATTTCAAAATATCACAGCTTTTATTTTTAAAATCCATAATCAGTAACATGATCCATACCTCTCAATGTAAAACATGTTCATGAAGACACTCAAAAATATTTCTGTTTTTAATGCATCTAATTGTAATATATGGAAACTCAACTAAACATAAATAAAGCTGACAGTATAAAGTTGCCAAAAAGTCTGTGTATTCTCTTTAATAAATGTTACCTGCAGTCTTTTACGTCACACAAACAGAAAAAAAAAAATTGTATTAGAAAAAAGGTGTGAAAGCTACTCAACTCAAGCAACTCAAGTGGATTTGAAGAAAACGTAATACAAAACATGATTGAAATATTTCTCTTACAACCACTTAAAGTAACATTTGTTATGTTCTCATGGACATGTTTAAGTTGGTTTTAGTCTGAGCCTTTACATCTGGTTTTATGTGAAACAAGAGAGAAATTCTGCAGTTTTCAGTGAGTAAATCTAACTCTCAATGTTAAAATGGGGAAATCATTCCATAAATCACAAAGAATGCCACTCATCTAATATAATATGTAATACATTAGATTTAATATTAATTGATTTCAACTAAAATATATACCTTATAAAACAGAAAAGATCTCACTGGCAGATTTTTTCACTTCAAACAAACAAACAAAAACCTGTTAGACATATATTTACTGAAAAAAAATGGTTTAATTGGATTGGAGGGGAATAATTGATATTATATTATTATATAATTCTGTCCAGCAGGAGAATAAAAAAGGAACAAAGGGGCAGTGTGATAAAGACAGAGATCCATCAGGTTCAAGGCCTAGCGTCAGGTCTGCTCCATGGTGAAATTTGACTCAGCTCTGAAATAAAAGAGCAACATTTAATGTGTAAAAAACAAGGAAACCTCACAGAAAAGTTCTAGCTCACAGCGTGTGGTGTCAAGGTTTTGATGAATGTATTTTCTTCTATGGCCTCAGATTTGGCCTGAAGATAAACCTGTACACACTCTACTGGGTAGATTACACTGACTCATTATAATCATATCATTTTAATTTCCTCAGTACACATGACTTCAAGGTCACTTTGAAGAGCAAACATTAACAAACAGCACAGGTGAGCTTCACTGCACAGCACACAGAGCACAGGGTCCACGTCAGCATTACACAATCTAGTCCACACTGAATGACAGGGACAGACCCTCAAACACGTTCTTAGGGGCATTCTGAGATTTCATGGGGCATTTTTGTCCCCCCCCCCCTTTGTCCGACACTGATCCAGATTTTGTGTTCACACTGTATTCAACAGTATGAATAGACAGTATTCCTAACAAAGGGTCAGAATTACAAAAAGTCACATGTAGTCTCCGCAAATGTGGATCTGCTGCCACCAAGAGGATACTGAATGCAACACAGTCACACACAGGCACTTCCTGAGATTAGCATAACTCCATGACCAGAACACGGTTGTCAGATGAACTAAAAAGGACACTTACACATCTTTGTTCTGCATGTGGTTGTTGTAATGAAGGACTGGTGTGACGGCCTCTTCATCCTCAGGAAGCTGTGAACAACAAGATGACTCAGGGGGAGAATAATAGTTGGTCACTAAAATTACTGGTAAAATATATGATGCTACGTTCACTTGTTGATGTCATTAAATGGAATTTATGAACCCTTTCTCTGTAAACAGAGGTGGCAGAATGACAGTAGCCCATTCAATAACGTACACAATGAGTGGAAAAACATGTGAAGGAACACAAAACAGTCAAATATTTCTGATCAAGAATAGCAAAAATTCATTCATTTATTCATTCTGTATTTATAACTTTACAACTTCTGTAGATGAATTGAATGAACTACTGAATGCATTGTGGTTTGATATTGACATAAAAACTGTAAAAACCTCTTTATGGTTGTAAAGAATACTCTTACCTCCCAGTAGGGCTCATCATTAAAACAATTGTCATCTGCGGGATCTCCCCAGATAGGTAATCTTAAGATACAACCTGAAAATAATACAAATAAGTAATTATCCCAACACACACAGTCTGTCATCCGCTGCCTGCAAACACATGCATCTTGTTCAAACACAGTAATGTCACAATGTTATTTGCATACTGTATATTTTCGGTTATACTGTTAAACTGAAGGGTGGTTGAATGGCTTATTCCTTACCGACAAGGATGCCTCCGCCCACACCAAAGCAGAGAGCCACACAGAGGCCTGCAGCCTGATACCCACCCTGCTGTGTGGGTACCACGTCTTTGAATTTACCCTCAAAGTCAAAGGTATTAATGAGCCTTTAATACAGAAAAAGAGAGGAACTCACAATAATGTTGTTCTTTCAGAACAAAGAGCCAAAGTATTCTTTTACTGTTTTTTAATCTTCTATCCATTTATTTCAAAAAGTTACCATGACCTCTCTATTTGTAAGCAGGGCCACTCACCCTTCTTCGCCATAAACAGACTTTGATGCAGATGCAGCAGTAATGGCTCCCACAATGCCACCTATGACTCCTGGAATGGCATGCAGGTTATGGATTCCACATGTGTCCTGGATCTTCAAATGCTTCTCCATGAAAGGCTGAAAGAGACATATCAGTATTAGTTATGCTTACTTAAAAATATTAACTCAGCTTTGTATTTTCATTGATATTGGTGCATTTCTGTAGCTAACTGCCTGGATCGATGAACACTTTCAAAAACTAAACTGAGGCCTATCTCATAATAGCTCTAACACAATAAACCAGATAAATACCATACCGTGAGGTAGATATATCCCAGTGTGGAGATTATACCACAGAAGAATCCTACGATCAGAGCACCATAGGGCATCAGCATGAACTCTGCTGCAGTCCCCACTGCAACACCTCCAGCAAGAGTGGAGTTCTGGATGTGAACCTGGAAAATATGTGCAGAAAATAAATGCATCTGTTCGTCACAGAAGAAATTGTGTTATCAGTTTGATCTCTCTTTACTGAATAATGAGGTCACTGCATCAGTTGAAATTGATGCATCCAATCACTTGTTCAGTTGTTCAGGTGGGGCAAAAGTCATGCCAATGTGTTTGACAATTCAACAAGGTGATCTATTTCAGCACAAGTACTGTCAGCTTGACGAATATACACACCTATTATCATGTCCATCATACATATTAGCTTAACTTTATGAGTCTTCGTGACTGACAAAAAAAACCCAGTGCTGGTTGTTACCATGTCTAGTTTTCCATGCTTGTTGAAGAGACTCGAGATGGCCATACAAGTGAGCACAGTTGAGGCCAAAGACAGGTAGGTGTTAATGACTGCTCTGTGCTGCCCGTCCCCATGGTCTGAAATGGCTGAGTTGAAGCTGGGCCAAAACATCCACAGGAAGAGGGTGCCTATACACAGAAAGCAGGCTGGATCTTAAAAATGCAGCAGATCCAAAGTACCTCTAGAACAATGGGAAGTATCGTGAAAGTAAATAAAATTCAGTATTAAATCATGCCCACCAATCATAGCAAAGACATCTGAGTGGTAGACGGAGCCCTGCAGACGACTGCTCTGGTCCAGGTTTGGCCGATAGAGCATCCATGAGATGCAAAGACCATAATAAGCTCCAAATGTGTGGATCGACATGGAGCCCCCAGCATCTCTGGCCTACAGGAAAGATGATATTAGCAGCAGATACAGTAATTACAGCTATAAAAATGTTATGAGGTGTTCTACTATAGACCCATATGTGTTTCACAGGATTTGGACATACAGTATGCTCAGTTTCAGCATCAGAGGGCAACTGAACCATAAATACACAGATCTGAGAACGACATCCAACCTAGTTGGTGTGTTTGGTGAGTTGTAAAAACATCATCAGCTACTGTACACCATGAGATGTTCAGCTGAATGATATCAAAACATAAAATAAATTGTTTCAACTTACATGTATGACACTCAGGATAATATATTCATCCACAGCAAACAATGTGACGCCAAACAGAGTCAGAACCAACAGCTGGACATTACTGACTTTTCCAAGCACCGCCCCGTAGGCTATTAAGCAGCTTGCCACACAGAAGTCAGCATTGATCAGGCTAGGGAAGGAAACAATGTCAAAATGTAGTGGACAAACAAGGAAATATGACATAATTTGAAATCTGTACTGGACAAAAATGGATGCACATTTTCAACAACAACAGTAAACCAAATAAAGAGTACAACCATTCAAGAACAACTAGGTCATTTTGAGCACTTATCTAGTTATCCTACTCTTTCACTGTCTTTCTCTCTTACAGGAATACAGCCATCAAATACACTCACTGGCCACTTTATTAGGCACCCCTTGCTAGAACCATTAGAAGATAGGTACATCATCTGTATTTCCAATCTCCTATTTCCCAAGTTTGGAGAGCCTGTGCCAACTGTAGCCTCAGTTTCCTTTTGCTGACATGTGCAACCATTCTCGTCTAATCTCTGCCATCAACAAGGCATTTTCTTTTTTTCGGACCATCTCTGTAAACCCTAGAGATGGTTGTGCATGAAAATCCTAGTAGATCAGCAGTTTCTGAAATGCTCAAACCAGCCCGCACCAACAACCATGCCAAGTTCAAAGTCACTTTTCTTCCCCATTCTGATGCTTGGTTTGAACTTCAGCAGATCATCTTGACCATGTCTACATGCCCAAATGCACTGAGTTGCTGCCACATGGTTGGCTGATTAGATGTTTGTGTTAACGAGAAGTTAAACAGGTGTACCTCATAAAGTGGCCAGTGAGCATAAGTTGAAACCGAGTAACTTATGGCGGCACTTCAGCAGTATCATCAGTTTCTGTACCTCCAAGCTATTGAGTCCACAAACACTATTGTACCTAGACATATCATTATGGGATCCTGTCAGTCAGACTGGTTTTTCCCACCTCACAGTGTGTCCCTGTGTTTTGTTCTATGAAAACCATGCAAGTGGAAATCTGCCGTATTCCGATCAGACGCATTTCCGAGTAATTAAACAAAAGAGCCAGAGTGGAATAACATCACTTCTTTGAGATGGTCACAGTTGTGGCCTTTTATGCACTGTATTATCATTGAGCCACAAGTTACTGTTGTTAGTTGTATACATTCATCAAAATGAAATAGAATAAGAAGAAGGGATGCTTTAGACTCATTGAGAATATAACCGAAGAATTACTTTTCAACTCCAATTCTGATCTTTCCCTCTGCATCCAGGGAGTGGAACCAGCCTTGCATTAGCAGTGCCCATTGGATGCCGAAGGCTGCGATGAGGAAGTTAAAACCCACCGCGCCGAAGCTGTAGCGCTTAAGAAATGTCATCAGGAAGCCAAATCCAACAAAGATCATTACATGGACATCCTGGAAACCTAGGTCAAAGACAGAAGAAGGGAGAGATGAGGATGATCATAGGAATTGGCACAATGAATAGAAATGAGGAGGAAAGGGTTGCACATCCAGAACAAATAGGAGTCAATGCATTATTAAAATAAAGAAACGAAACAAAGATTCTGCTGAATGAGTTGTCATGGTTAGGGATATTTTATATACACGTCCTCCATTTGACGATCAATATTGCCATATATTCTCGGCTTATTGCAGGTATAGTATATCTCTCTGACCTCTCTGGATGTTTTCCAAAAGGAAAGACACATTATATAATGCAAAAAAATAAACATAAAAATATATCATGTCATATATCATTACATCATAATTGCATCCAATAGTTTCATCAGGACATTGTTATTTCAGCAGAATATTATTTAGCCAATAACTTTAATGTAAATGATTAGTTCCTACTTATGAATGAAATTACATATGAACAATTTTTGTGCTTTTTGGTCAATTTATATAACTATTTGTCCTTGTGATGTGACAGCACTTGTACAGTGAGTCCCACACTGACACATCATATTAAAGTAATAATTAATAATAGACCAAAATCTAGGCACAAACCAGTGCCAAATTTCTTCATGGAAAGAAACGATGCCTGGTCCCTTGTTAGAGGCTCTGGAAGTAATTCAGATTGGATTGCTTTTAGACAACTCAGAAACAGATGCACATCTATGCCGCCAAGGAAAGCCCAATCTGAGTACTTTCTGGACTTAGTCTCTAGCTCATATTCAGACCCTGCACATCTTTGGAAGGCTGTACAATCTAATAAAAAAATAACAACTTCTCCTCTATTCCTACTGAGATCAAGGTCGAGGACTGTCTAGCGTCTGACCATGAAGAGATTCATTTAGCCTTCAATAAACATTTTGTAGCTGCCGGTCACCTTTCTGAGAATGGGGGATTAGATCGCCTTCCAACTGATGACAATGTAGTCACTGTTAATTGTAGGCATACGTTTACCCTTGATACTGTCTGCTCAAGTGTAGTTAAAAATGCTCTCCTTACCATCGATCACAGGAAATGTACTGGAGAGGACAATTTAGACCCCTATTTTCTTAGGCTCCCAGTCCATATTATCACAGAGCAAATAACTTTTCAATCCTTCAATTGCCTCAGGTATAGCTAGTTCCCACCAGTAGAACATGGCTCATGTTGTGTACCTCTATTAGGGAGGTGATAAAAACAATCTCAACAACTATAGACCAATATCCAAACTGCCATGTCTGTCAAAGATCCTGGAATCACTGGTGAATAATCAATTTAAGGTGTTTCTGTCTAAAGCCTCCATTTTGAGCCAATTTTAGTCCAGCTTTAGAGCAGGGCACAGTACTACAACTGATACTTTGGTCGTAAATGACATTGTATCAGCCTTAACCAGTGTTGGGCAAGTTACTTCCAAAATGTAATACGTTACTGTCATTTGAGAGTAATTAGTTATATTACAATATTACTGTCTCTGAATTGTAATGCTTTACACTACTTTTGCGTTACTTTGAGTTACTATCACCAAAATAACCGCGGAAATAGGCTATGACTTTCCAGGTAGCTTTTGAATTTTCACCACCGGATCAACATTTTTTTCTACTTTAGCCTACATCATAATTTATTTATTCATATATGTGTTATTACTCTGAAACTGCTAAGAAAGGTAAAAAAAAAAAATAGCCTAGTGAAGTAAAACGTACAATAGGCCTACTTGACTCAGAATTGTAGAAGAAGTATAAAGTAGGAGAAAAAATAAAAATAGGCCTACTCAATTAAAAGTATCTAGCCTACCTTATTGTATTGAAGTAGGCTACGGTATAGAATTCGTACCGCTGATAAATGTAATGCTAATATTCACGTGTAGCAAGCCAGACAATAATTCCCGAATATCTGTCAGTTGCTCGGACACACTTCTGTCCGCGCTGACGTAGCCTACTGTTGCCTGCTGGGAGATGTTGTCCGTACCATCTCTGGCTCTGACCGCGGGAACAGTGACAAGGCAGCACCTTGTTTCAACGCAGCATCTAGGCCTACGTATCTCGCAAATGTAGAAGATGTCTCTGCAGTTATCTCAACCATTCCAGCAACAGGAAACGTTACTCTTTTACTCGCGGACTTTTTTTTTCTGTGGCGAAATGTTTCGCGGGGTTGGTGAATTCTTAAAAAAAAAAAAAAAAACTTAATTTCGGGTTAAATGCATTGTAACTCGCGTTACTGAGATTGTAACGGGTATAATATTACCGAAATTCTTATTTCGGTAATATTACTGCGTTACAGCAGTTACAATTGTTTTACTTTTGTAACGCGTTACTCTCAACACTGGCAACATCTATATTAATAATATAATTTTGTTAAACTGTCACGCCCATCTGCAAGCTGATGGCACAGTGCTGTATTATGTTGCTGATTATATTCATCTAGCAATTGAAAACTTACAGCGTTCCTTTGATATTGATTGATTAAAAAATTAATGAATTAATGAATCCTGATTATGCTTTTTACCAGAGCCAGAGCTATAGATTTTACTAACCTCAATATATCCACTATGAATGGACTCACGACTGAGAGAGTCACAGAATATAAATATCTTGGCATCTGGATTGATGAAAAGCTCTCTTTCAAATTTCACTCAGGCAAAAAGTTGGTGTTTGGTGTTTTAAGCCCCCAAAAAGTTGGCTATTTCTACAGAAATAAAAGTATCTTCCCCATGTTTTGTAGAAAAAGGGTTGTTGAAGCAGTTTTCATGTCAGTCTTGGACTACGGTGATGTGATTAATAGACATGCATCCTCTTCAACTTTTAAATCTCTAGACTCAGCCTATCACTCTGCCTTGAAATTCATAACCGGTCATGTCTTTGGTACACATCATTGTATTTTATATGAAAGTTTTGGGTGGTCTTCTCTCTAAGAGAGACGTGATACTCACTGATATCTCTTTATAAGGCCCTTGTTGGAAAAACTGCCATCTTACCTTACAGAACTTCTCTGGTACTCAGAGGGACATTATCAGACTCACTCTACTGAGCTCGGTCTAAACTGCTTTTAACTTTAGTGTCCCTGACTCCTGGAACAAATTACAGCACTTTCTTAAAATTAACCCACTTGTGCCTTTTGGACAATTTAGAAATCTGGTTTTAAACCTGCAAACTTCTACTTGCTTTACGTAAGTGTACTTTATTTTGCATCTGTATCATCCTAATTTATTTATGAAATTGTTGTCTTGTTATCTTTCTTATGATGGTGTATTCTTTTCTGTGTTGTTGTTTTGTTGTTGTCTTTGTAATTACTCAATGACATTGCAAATGAGGGTCGACCCTCAATGATCTTTCGAGTTTAAATAAAGGTTGAATGAATAAAGACTTATAATGTAGGTGTATGTATGATAATGCACAAATAAAATACTAGAAGGAAAAGAAACACAATAAAACAAAATAATTATAATGCCTCTATTATAACTAATAACAATTCCATCTGTCCTTGGGGTTGTGCTTTAAAGTCTCAGAAACAGATGACTTTTCTTTGTGAGACAGTTCATAATTATTGATACACCTCAGGATACAATGGGTTTCCACTGTACTATGAAATATTATAGTTTCTATAGAAACATTTACAGTCTAAACCCTGGATCACATCATATTGGATGACACACCTCAGGATACAATGGGTTTCCACTGTATTATGAAATATTATACTTTCTATAGAAACATTTACAGCCCAAACCCTGGATCACATCAGATTGGATGTTTTTTTTTTGTTTTCTTTTACAGCCTAACAAATGATTCGAGCATTTTTCAGGATCCTTATCGCAACACTAGCACGTGTTTTTTAGTACGTGACTTTAGAATGGTACTTAGTGCCCTGACAACAAATTGTGTCAGGATGTTCATTTATCATCTGACATCCAACACCATTTCTGAGATGGCTTCTTGTCAGCCTGACACTGACACCGTGAGTTGTTGGGGAAGTGTAGAATACAACCACACACATACAATAATATATATATACATATATATATATATATATATATATATATATATATATATATATATATATATATATATATATATATATATATATATATATATATAGATATATATATATATTTGTTAATGATAATAAAGAGGTAAGTGTTGACTTGTCAGCTACAGTTAAACTGAAAAGAAACCCTGAGCAGAGTCAAGCCCCCAGGGGAAATGTGCACCTGGGGGTGTCAGAGCCTTGTCAGCAACATAGGAATAATATTAAAAATATTAATACAATGATAAAACAAAAAGCTAAATGTGCATGCATAAAGATATAGAACTTTAGTTTAATAGTACAAAGGCAGGTGTGTAAAGATTTAAGAGTTGCTAGATTATCAAATTAGGAAATAAAAGAGATGATTGAGACATTACATATTTGAAAAAGAGATTATATTAGAGAAAGAAGAAATAAAAACACAAAATCGGATCACTTACTTGGATATCTGAAGTAGAAGTCGTTATCAAGGTTGGTTCGATTGTTAGCTTTTTTGAACTCTACCCAGTGTGAATCTGATTCTTCATTGTAACGAATAAAAATCCCAAACAAGATGATCATGGCAGTTTGCCACACAAAGCACACTGCTGGAAAACTGATATGAACATTAGTATTCTTTGGATAGTCACACAATTGCCTGAAGCTTTGAATACAGCCCATTGTTTTGGTTAGTTTTAATCTTCTGTATGTTTTTTGTTTCTTTTTAAAGTAATAAGAGGCGCAACTGAATTATTCAAGTGAGCCGTCCTCTGTAAAAGTACCCTGAGCATCTTAAGCAAATGTGAAGAGGAGAAAAGATGGGTGTTTGCTTTAATATGAGGACACTCCCACAGTCACTCCCTCTACTATTGCACTTGATATGCACTAGACACTGTTCAGGTGACGTATCATAACCCTCATTGTGTTTTGTCTACCCATCAACCATGCAACTTTTGTCCTCTGGGTTTAATTGTTTACAAAGCATGCAGTATAAATTATCAGCCAATTCTGTATCTTTGCCATCTTCATTCCTCATTACCACTACTTTTACATGTCTTTTTAAAATTCATGGTCAATAAACCATAAAATATAAAAATATACTTAATTTTTGAGTAAACAAAAGCATAAATTACGAATTATTTTGACTAATATTTATGTTGATGGATTATCACAGACTGGTATATGTCAAAGTTTAGTCAGGATACTGTTTTGAAACCATTGCAAATGTCTTAATAGCAACACATAATCACACCTGAAGTTGGAACGTTGCGTAAAACGTAAATAAAAACAGAATACAATGATTTGCAAATCCTTTTCAACCTACAGTATATTCAATTGAATACACTACAAAGACAAGATATTTAATGTTCAAACTGATTAACTTGTTTGTTTTTTGCAAATATTCACTTGTTTTTCCAACAAAGCTGGGACAGGGGCATGTTTACCACTGTGTTACATCACATTTTCTTTTAACAACACTCAATAAGCATTTTGGAACTGAGGACACTAATTGATGAAGCTTTGTAGGTGGAATTCTTTCCCATTATTGCTTGATGTACGACTTCAGTTGCTTAACAATCCGGGGTGTCCGTTGTCGTATTTTGCGCTTCATACTGGCCGCACATTTTCAATAGGAGACAGGTCTGGACTGCAGGCAGGCCAGTCTAGTACCTGCACTCTTTTACTAGGAAGCCACGCTGTGCAGAATGCAGCTTGGTAGTTGAAATAAGCAGGGACGTCCCTGAAAAAGATGTTGCTTGGATGGCAGCATATGTAGCCTATGTACCTTTTAGCATTAATGGTGCCTTCACAGATGTGCCAGTTACCCATGCCATGGGCACTAACACACCCCCATGCCAGATGCTGGCTTTTGAGCTGATAACAATCTGGATGCTCCTTTTCCTATTTGGCCCAGAGGACATGACGTCCATGATTTCCAAAAACAATTTGAAATGTGGACTCGTCAGAGCACAGCACACTTTTCCAGCTATCCCTAGTCATTTTATGAATCTTAAGATACTGCATTAAAAAAGCGGAAAAAGTTCTCTAGTGTTGCTTTAATGTAATTCACAAAAAGCATTGAAGCACCTGCAATTTGGAGCTAAAGAAATTGGCCATTTAAAAAAAAAGATTTTTACAGAGTATGATAATGTCTGTCAGTCCATAACTTTGGTCCAGACTTAAACATGAAGTTTTGCGCAGACATTTGTGGTCCCCAGGGGATGAAGCCTATTGACCTTTCCTGTAGTGCCACCAGTAAGTTGACATTTGTAGCTTTTGAATGAAATATCTCAACTATTGGATGGTATTTAATTGGGCAGTGTTTGTAAGTGTGATTAACTGACTTTTAGGAAAAGTTAAAAATTCTTCCTCTTAAGTGTTAAACTTTGTACATGAATTATGGCCCAAAACATCATATTTAGTCATCATAACAGTTTAAGTGAGGATTGTAAAAACAAAAACAGATTCCTGGCCATCCTGCCTCTCTGCTGGACACCTCTGTCACTCTGCCTGTCTGTTAGGGCTCTGGACAATATTACAGCAACCTCGTTGCTGCTTCCTGTGTCAGTGTTTTAATGTCAAGCTGTGTCACAGACGATCCAACTGTTTGCTGTTTTGTTAGGAAAAAAATATTTCAATACGAAACAGTTATTAAATCTATTAAAGAGAAGTTTTAGGTGGCCCTGAGAGCTCATTGTGCGGATTAGTGCGTTTACTGTGGGCAGGACCAAACTCACATTTATCCCTGGCATATGAAGGGTTAGCTTGTGTGGCAGCTTTACCCCTACTGTATGTGGCTTTTCTGTGGGCACACAGACCCCCCAGACCCTCCCACAGTACAGTTAAAATGTTGATTTAACAGTAAAGTTTCTCAAAGATAACTCATTCATTCATTTGAGCAAACTACTAAGAAGATACTCTTTCTAAAACCTTTGATAAAAGTTAAGAAAAAGGCATACATTTGCAAAAATTAACAAGTTTTAAAGTAGATGTATTTAACAGAAGAGGGACCAGGACAAAGCTAGTAGTGAGGGAACTTTTAATTAATGTTTAAAGGTGGCCAACTGAACAGAACCTCTTATGAAAACTTTGTGGAAGTGTTTTGCATGGAAAACAGTTTCCTCTAAAGCATAAATTTAAAAAATAAATAAATAGTACCATTAATAACAGCTTCAGGGCAACCCTGAATTTCTCCCATGAAATAATAAGGCAGCAATGGGAGCCTTAAAAGTTACTGAGATTATTTAACAAAGACCAAGGTCATGATTTTCCACTTGGCTGCTCTGCAATCATCAAACAGTAAAACCGCAACAATAGATTTTTAAAAATGGCCCAGTAATGTTCAAAAGAGATCTCTCCCATTATGTATCATGGTTACTTATTCCTATTTACACTTAGACATTCAAACTTTCTGGATTTGATGGGAAAAGTTAACATTTTGCAATAAACATTACATCAATCTGGTTAATCTTTAACTCAAGCTAAATGTCTCTACATGTGTAGCCTGCCCGTTCCGTTTGACCCTCTGCTGTTTCCGGCTAACTGTACTTGTGGTATTTAAATGGGTCAGGCTGGAGTTACAAGAGTCATCCTAAACAGATGGAGCATGTCAGAAACTGAAAAATGTTTCTACTTGTGCCTTTGGGGAAATAAACTCTCCCTTCCAAAAGACCAGTTCACAGTAAACTGTAAAAGCATTTCCATTTACCAGGCTAAGAGCGCTGGACGATCGATGTTTAACATCTCAGTTTTACGGTCTCTGGTCCAAAGAGAACTTAGCTTTCCGAGAACCAATACAATGATTTTTCCCGAGGTGAAAAACCACCATGGGGTCACTGTCACAATAACCTAGATTAAATCTTTGTAACGATATTCTTGCAGCTTCTTTTTTCTCATCTCAGATGTTACTCATTTATCCGAGTTGAGGAGGCATGAAGACATAAATGTCAGATGAAGGGTACCAGTGAGGTCTATAGGTGCTTACCGACCGGATAGTACTTGTACTTTTTAGAGGAAAAGTACACTTCTAAGCAGTTCTTTTTTTCCGTTTGCATTCGTGGCCAAGTGGCCAAGCGTACTCGGAACAGACCCTGCCTCTGCCTGCTGCGCTGTGGACCTGTGTGTGTGTGTGTGTGTGTGTGTGTGTGTGTGTGTGTGACGGCCGGCGAGGACACGCTTGTGGAGTTTAACTCCCAAAAGAGAGTTAACCACAGGTTCCCGTTAATCTTATGATGGACATGTGTTGTGATTTTAAAACAAACAAACCGTCAACGGCGAAATAAAAGCCTCTTATTTACGAGAGCGGTCTGAGAGACCTCCAGCTCACAGCGAGGTGTCTGAGCATGACTGGCCGAGCGACGAGCTAGAGGCCGGGGCAGGCGCTTGCTGGCTGTCACCTCACTTCATGGAGCTGGAGCCTATATTCGAAATCTAAACAGTTAATTTCTCGCCTAAAACGTTGTCAGAAGTGAATTTAATGATGAATAAGATGGTGAAAATTGTTAAAAATGTCCCGTTGTTGGTTGTTGCTCTATCTGCAAGTTCTGAGTTGGCAGTGGGCATGACTTATAAGTTCGACCAATCAAGTACACTTAGGAAAAGGGAAAAGACCCTGCTCTGACGTAGGAGCTAAAAAAGTACGCTACTGCGGCCAGAGGAACTTAAAAATCCCCAATTTTTTCCTGTCGGAACACAACGAAAAAAGTGTTCTAGGAACGTTTAGTTCTAAGAACTGCAAAAATCCCTCCGGTCGGAAAGCCCCTTATATGTGAGCTGTGGCTAATGTATGATTTGCATTGCTACACAACTTCCTCATATGGATAAAATACTGCTTTGTGCTGCTCCTGTACCATTTACTTACACACAGGCTATATTACTGCTGTGTAACCTTCCTCGTGGTACAAACAATGGTGGGCACACAACCACAGACTCTTCTTTAATTTGGCATGTCAGAACCTCAATCTACTGTTTAATTTAATTTAATTTAAAAGGCCAGAGGATGAATAACGTTTCTCTTCCCTTTTGTCACTTTAAACTTGCTTCAGCTATTTCCTGTAAAATGTTAGTTCACCCAAAACATTTTCTTAATTACCCCAACACAATGGATTTTTTTCCCAACAGAAAACAATCTCCTGTTCACAATCTTTTAAGGGGAATTGGTAGAATATATATAAATTGAGAATTAGAATAGTGTGTGTTTGAAAGCAGAAAGAGTTCCTTCATACTTGCACAGCTGCCTTCGCAGTTTATTAAAACAGATACTATTTTACATTAGTAATTGTTGCCAAAAATGGACTTCAGTTTGATCTGGACTATCTCAACAAGACATACCATACAAGACACAGTCTATGCTCTTCTCTAGGATTGGTTCACAGGAGTTTGAGTATCACCATGGTACATCGGTTAGAATGTAGGAACAACTGATGTTTCCATTTAAGCCATTAATTGTTACTTTGCACACATTTAGGACAAAGGTAGATGGTGAGGCTTGACGATTATGGTTTTCTATAAATGATAACAGAAAAACACAAATAAGTTTACAGTTAACCAATACAAACGTAACAATTAGGTACCTAACAAACAACGCATTAGTACTCTAACCCAAGGGTGTGAGGGGTAGGCCTACCACTGCTGAAATTGTAGTACTACATAACAGAATAACAGATAAACATCCATTTGACAGTAACATAAGAAATTCAACTTTCTAAATTAGGTTATAAGGATACTTGTATCTCCTAAAAAACTACATCAAACAAATCATGTGCACCGCACACTTACACATTATTATTTCTGTAGTCTCAAGGCAAACAGGCAAGACGACAATAATAGCATTTACCAATATACTGGTCAAGCATTTAATCACATCCAATTTACAAATAACCATTAAAGTAACACAACACATGAAGAAAGCAGTAAACTCACTTTATCACACACAACCATAGGTTTTTGTCTCTGAATCGTGGGGACAGAGGGCCCTAACATGCTGCTTCATGTTGCTGCCAGCCCTAACAGGTGGGACTTCTAGATTCAGATTCAGATAACTTTATTAGTCCCCAAGGGGGCAATTCATTTTTACAGCCAACGCATCCATTAAGGGTTAAACTTAAAAAGTACATTAGCACGCAATGTATATAATGTAATGTTATAAAATAATAAATTAAAATAAACAATAAATAGTACTGCAGCAGTCATACATCCCCCTGTATACAGATGCTTCTCTCTCTCCGTAACATCCACACATTTACACATGACCCAATCATCACCCACACCCACCCACACACACACACACACACACACACACACACACACACACACACACACACACACACACACACACACACACACACACACACACACACACACACACACACACACACATTTTCACATTCACCTGCCAGTGATGGAACAGAGCAGCGGAGTGCAAGAACCAGTTTTGTTATAGTTATGTGTTTTCCTTTAACAGTCTTGTATGTTGTTCATTTAACAGTCTTATAGCAGAGGGAATGAATGAGTTGGCATAGCGGTTAGTTTTCCGTATTGGCACATAGTACCGCCGACCTCACTGCATTATAACAAAATAGAGTAGGCCATGATTAGGAGTGAGTGAAGTCAGGTGAGTATGGACCATGATTAGGAGTGAATTAAGTCAGGTGAGAATGATGCCCCGTTTACACGAAGGGAAGACGCAGATATTTTCCTGCGGTTTGGCCTCTTATTTACACGAAAACCCCGTTTTTAATCACAGAAAACGATTATTTCTAAAAACTCCGGCCAAAGTGGAGATTTTGGAAAACTTCGTTTGCACGTTTGCATGTAAACTGAGACAAAAGGAGGTTTAGGCAGCCGAGGAAGTGAGGAAGAGAAGAGAGAGGAAGTGATTCATTGCTGTTGTTGCTATTTTCGGGATTCTGATTGGCTAACGTGGGCTTGAGCTTCTCGTTACACTGCCACCTACGGATTTGGCAAGCTCTTGACGGCATTGACGGCATATATACACAAGTACATGTGAATGAACACTTTTCTGAAAACTGACAGCTGTGCATGATGTTATTTTTGAAAACGGAGCGGTTGAAATGTCCGTTTATGAAAATAGCCGGCCACGTGTAAACGTAGCATGAATGGATCCGTGCCATGAAAGTGGGCGGAGGGTCACTGAATAGTAAGGCTCTATTCTACAATTTTGGAGGGAGGCAATATCTTTCTGTTTATCTTGTCTGTGAACTTTCCACTTGACCCTAAGATGATATTGCTGCACTTGTATCCAACTAATCTAAATCTGAAACCACAAGAATATAGATTTAGCTATACTACAGGCAAAAAGGACTATAGCTCTCATCTGGAAGAAAATGGAGGCACCTACAATTGGTGCTTGGATCAAGGATATGGCACAAAGAGATTAACATACATATAAAAAAATAATCGGGGGTGTAGTGTAGTGTAGTGAAGTGGTGAACCCTAGAAGGGGAAAGGACTGAGGCATGTCTTGGAGGATGATAGCAAAGGTGCAATTATTATTTATTTTTGTATTTAGTCATATCATAACTTTGCTAGAGGTACAATTGTTCTGTACATATGATACTGTCATAATTTGCTTTTTAGCTCTTAGTACAACAGATGTTGAGAGAAATTTGTTTGTTGTGGGCTAATGTAATACTTGTGAGTGCAATGAAATGTCAATAAAGACATTGTTAAAAAGAAGAAGAAAAAAACATATTTCTGATATAGAAACTTTAAAAATTGTTACATTTGATCAGAGGACAACAGAAGGGTTAAGTTTGAGATGCATCTAAATGCCTTATAAAAGGTTGTAATCCAGGCAACAGATATAGGGATAACATAGTTTTGACAATTTGTTGGGACCACCTACCTAACACAAACATGCTTTGCATGCCAGAGAAAGATAAATAGTAATTTCTGTAAATGTGAAGCATGTCTCTATAGCAAAGGCTTCTACAGAGCATACAATGTTCCTTTTCTTATTACTAGTCAGAAGGTGGGGACATTCTCATCTCCTCTGTACAGGGCTGATCCTGTGAAGCATTGACTGTAAATATGTGTATCCATGCTGGGCCCCCTTAGAAAGATGCACTCCGGATGCAGAGTTCAAAGATGAGGGTTCCGTTTTTTGTATTCACTAAAGCCTAGTTGTTTCTGCACTGTTAGATGCACAGGTAAATGATGTAAAATGATAAATTTTACTCAGACATTTAAGCCTTTTCTTTAGTTTGTGTGCTCAAAGAATTGACAAAACACGACATTTGCATAAAATAAAAAAGTATTAAGTATTAACAACTGGAACAATTAAACCGGAGTAATTCAACCTGTATGGTTCATAAAAAATATGAAAATACACTCTCCCTTAAGTATTTACCATAGACTGTAAAGTATTTATATTATGAATGGAAGTTGTTGAGGGCCTTGCTGTAAATCTGTTGTAACTTCAGCTCAATAGATTCAGTATTTTGGACGTAACTATGTGATTCGGCAGATTGAGATGCTAAGCTGGATATAATCATGCAAACCTCTGCGTTTCATAGAAAGTTAAATGAAAGGATTGAGATCAACAGTACAAGGGGGAAGAAAAAAAAACAGAGGCATGAATTTACTTGTGCTCTAGATACAATCCCAACACATTTTTTCAAAGAGGTCATTGCCACTGTGGGCACCTCCAATGTTTCTATTATAAATAACTCAACGGAAACTTTCCGTGAAGTTATAAACATGCCGTCTTATACAACTGCTTTAAAAAAAAAAAATCTAACCTTGATCCTGTTGATCCAGCCAACTACAGACATATCTCTAAATTGTCATTTTAGAAAAAACTGTTTTTAATCATTTTTAAAAAAATAATAATGATAATAGAAACTTAGAAACATTTCAATCAGGCTTATATTTTACACAGTAAAGAGACAGCTCTCCTTCAAGTGACTAATGACCTTTTGAATGCTGATGCAGGGCTCTGTTGTATTTTAGTTCTTCTTGATATCAGTGCGGTCTTTGATACAATTGATCATTACATTTTGAACTGTCTAAAGGGTTGGGTTGGTATCTCAGGTCCTGCTTTTAACTGCTTCAAATCTTATTTGTCTGACAACCTTTTCAGTACTGCTAAGCAGCTCCTCATTCTCCTTGACTCACATCACTTGAAAATGGGGAGTGCCACAAGGTTCTATTCTGGATCCAGTCCTCTTTCTCACTTTACTTCATTGGGTCACATAATGCAAAAACAATGTGTCCCATCACTGTTATGCAGATGGCAATCAGCTGTATACCCATTATTCCTTATGACCCAAATAGCCTAATTCCCCTGCATAATTGGCTAAACCAAATCAAAAAGTGTATGCATCAAAATTACCTACAGCTTTAATACCAAAACAGAGGTTTTATTGATCGGTCCACACTGTGCGACTCAAATGCTCAAACCCCAGCTGGGTTCTTTAGCTCCCTATACCAAACATTCTTCCAGAAACTTAGGAGTCATATTTGACTCCAACCTTACTTTTAAAAAGCAGCTCAAGACAGTCATTCAACCTTGTTTTCTACAATTAAGAACTAACTCCAAAATCAAATCTTGTTGTCCTTCATGACATGGCGAAGGTCTGTTTCTCTAGACTTCATAACTACAACTCCTTGTATTCCTGCCTCAACCGATTCAGAATTCTTCTGCCATGCTTCAGTGTAAATAATCTCTTTGTTCATATAGCCTATTGGCTGATATAAGTCTTCTCAGCAGTTCCTGCTTTACTGGCCAAAAATTATGCTTTTGTCACTTTCTCTTACAATAAAAAGTCTTACAGTTTTTATTAATTGCTAAACGACAGTGGGCACAACTGGAGCCACATGTGCAAAACTCTAACTACAGTCTGCATAGCAGCAGTTTATGTAGAGCAAACTCTAGTTAGTTTTTCATTGCTTGAACACAGTTTTCAAAACTCTACACATTTATCGCATGGCTTTAACCACAACCTGCACAACACTGAATTTACAGCATGTTGTTCAAATGCTAACACACCGTTGTCAAAACTGTTAACCACACATACAAAACATAATGGATTTCAGTCAGGTGCATTTCAAACACCACTGATTGCAATTTTAGCTGAAAGCCTAAGCAGGTGTCTTGTTTTAGACTTGTTAGTGATCACATACAGTAATATAAGTAGAAAGCACAGAAAGACTTTTTTTGAAATAAAGAACCACCAAGTAAGAATGAAACGGTTATACACCGTAACGAGAGAAAAAGTGAACAGGTGAAAGAACAAAGATACCAATATATCCAGGTAAGATGTCACAGCTATGAAAAAAGAACGTGAAAAACACTACCATTACCACTGTAAAACTGCACACTTACTGCTTTTCAGAAAGTAATGGAGGTGGAAGCAATACAAACACACATTAATTTGCATTTATAGATGATATAGGTGCATGGCAAGAGAGGACATCCAATGTAATGAGAATTTGTCGCATGACGCTGGAGAGAGGCAGCAATAGCCCCACAATTCTTTGTTACTATTATGTACCTTTACTTTTTTACCCCAGTAATTTTATAAATTACTACAGACAAAATAAAAACATTTATCTATTGAAGCAAACTGCTGATTTTCATTCCTTCTTGTTTACATACAAAAAAACTGGTATGTTATAAAATAAAAAAAATCTGTGAAAGAATTTCACCTTTCTTTAAAGAAATATTTAGTATTAATATTAGTGTGAAGTCACACTGTAAAGACGAAAAGTTTATAATTTCTGTATTGGTGTTTGATGCTAGTGTTTTTACTCTCAGTGTGTTCTGAGTGACAGTGTGTGTTGTCTCAATCAGGATTGTTCAAAGTGTTTTGCTGCACTGAGCCTGTTTTGAGACGTGTCAAGAGTTGTATTGTATGGAATGAGTTTTGTAGGTGACATGTCATTTAACAATCGAACATTTTTTTTAAAAATACGTAACATTCACAGTGGGAAAAGGGTGAAGTATACACACGGACAGCCAAATGTAAATAGTAAATATGATCTTGACCTGTCCTGTACTTGCTGATTATGTAAGGAAGGTCAAATACTTTGATCTTGAAATAATAGTGTTGTGTGTGTTCCCCTATATCTTCTTAATGAAACTGATAAGAAAACTGCCTTCAACCAATAAAAGAAAAATCTTTATTGTATAGCTTAGGTAGTCCACAGTAAATACAACTGATACATCAATTATTAAATAGACAATTGTGATTTGTAACGTGTAATTGTCTTATTTAAATTAAATGAAGAAATGTATATAATCATTGGCCAAAACAGATCTGCAAAGCTGCATAGGCTCTGAATAATATGGACTTTGATACCCTTTTGGACATATAACCACTATTATAACAGATATTCTCACTTACCCCTATTAAAGTGACACCAACAAGCTAGCCAGTGTTTTCTTTTCTTTTTTTTAAATTGAAAACCTCTAATCAACCTCTAGTAATTCAAAACTACTTCCAAACAGAGCAGGTGAGTAAAAAGATACATGACCAAAGTGACTAAATAGGTATTGGATACAAACTTGCATATACAAAGTCCTATAGACAGTTTTAGCTTTTATTGCTGCAACATTTGTGCAAAAATGATTTGAGTGCTACAAGTAATGCTTATCATAATATGCATTTTTGTGCTCTATCATTCAAATATCCTGGACATGGCACAGATCGTATAATTTTCTTTAGCGAGGCAATACAAAAAACTTGCAAAAGAAAATGTCTTGCTGAATCATTATCTCACCTGTAAAAAAAAAAAAAAAAAGTCAGCATGTTAGCAGCTAAACAGATCAAAGCACTGGTTGTGCGCTCAACAATGTGGAACCTCATTAAAATGAGTGAGCAGGATGCTCATTGATCTTACTGCTCGGCTTAGCACTGCTACCTTGGTGATGTAATTCTGGCAGATGATGTGCTCTTAGGGGATGATGTGTAACATGAATCCCCCTTGATCTGAGCACCACTCTCAGGCTTATTAAAGCAGCTATCTTGTATTATACTTAAGAATAAAAAAGGAAAAGACATGTGGATTCAGTTTTTGCCACAAAGTTATGTTAAACCAATACAACATTTTTTAATCTTTATTTAGTGAAGTTTCACTGAGAGCTTTAGCGCAGATTGACACCTGGAAGCAGCCCAGCTGACCCCTGAGCAGCTCCACTCAGACAGTTGGGGATAAGGGCCTTGCTCAAGGGTGACTCGCTGGCGGTAATGAAGGAAGGGCGGGTGTACCGTCCTCTCTCAGATTTACCCTGCAGGTCCGGTGATGATCATCCACAACCTTCCAATCATAGGTCCACTTCTCTAACCTTTGGGCCACCACTCAACAGACATACTGTAGAGTTAGTTAAGAAATGTGTGGACTACACTTAACACATCCCAACAGGAACTACCAGTGAATTCCCATAATATGCATCCAGTGATTGAGGTAATGTACTTGAGGTAATGTACCCCTGATTTATAGGCCTTTTTCACAACAGTCATTTTCACTCATCAAAGAAGGAAAAGTGCAGGTGTTAGTACTAATCTCAGCAAGTCATAACAGTGTGTGAGTCAACATGCACAATACTAGGATCTTGAAACAGCTAAATGGAAATCAGCAGTCTATTAGTATTAGCAGTATTCATTTTATTATTAAAGGACAATTCCGGCGCAAAACAAACCTAGGGGTTATTAACAGATGCGTACCCACTCTGTTGCTCTCTGGGACATGTTTTCATGATAATCGAATTAGTTTTTAGCTTGAAAGACGCTAGCGCGGACCGCCGATTAGCTTACAACACTAGTATTCGGGGCACAGGGAACGTAAAAACAAATCGCTATTTATACCACTAAAAAGGCTGAAAATATCACCAATCTTCAACGGTAGCATAATGAGGGTCCCAAAATGTTAACCGAAGCATTGAGAACTTTGTAAGTGTACAGAGAGTTTATTGAACCAGGAGCTGCGGGAGCTCCGTGAAGGGGCTATGAGAGAGAGAGAGCTACCGGTAGTCAATGCCGCAACACAGCGTCGTACTTCGGGAAACTGGTGATGTACCTGCGGACTTTGTGAAGCTATGGCCACCGAACAGGAGTGTCTGTGTTGCAAGGAGTGGGACCTGTTGCATCGCGATGCCCAAGAGACGCAGTGTATTGTACAGTCTGAAGATTTCCCATCTCTGATGAACAGGGCTGTACTTGAAACTTTTTTGGCGACCCAGACCGGAGGGACCAGATGGACAGTCATGCAGAGTGCGATTATTTCAGATATATTGAGCAAATTGCTTTTGATTTTAGTTTGCATCACCAGCTGTAAGTCATGACTGGTTTCCAAGACGGCGGCGGCATGTAAACATGAACGCGAGGGTATTCATAATCTATCTTTTAAATAAACTGTCTGTACACTTACAAAGTTCTCAATGCTTCGGTTAACATTTAGGGACCCTCATTATGCTACCGTTGAGGTGTGGTGATATTTTGAGCCTTTTTAGTGGTATAAATAGCGATTTGTTTTTACGTTCCCTGTGCCCCAAATACTAGCGTTGTAAGCTAATCATCGGTCCGTGCTAGCGTCATTCACGCTAAAAACTCATTCGATTAGCATGTCCCAGAGAGCAACAGAGTGGGTACACATCTGTTAATAACCCCTAGGTTCGTTTTGCGCTGGAATTGTCCTTTAACATATGTGCTTTTCCTACTGTAAAATGTCAAAAATGTTTCCCATGAGAGATCTGTAATGCAACGAACTTCTAGAACGTCTTGCTTGACACAACCATAGTGCACCAACCCACACAGGTGTTTTCAATTATTGTAGCTGATTAAACCTCTACTGAGGACTGTGTGCTTGATTGACAGCTGTTGTGTCGCATGACTTGTGGGATTTTGTTAGCAAAAAGTAGCACACATGCAATGGACTGAGAATTCTGACAAATAAAAAGGTGGACATTTAAAAAAAGAAGTCCACAAATTGGAAGTGATCTTGGACACTAGAGCAAATACCTTGATTTTTTTTCTTCTTTTCACACCAAGGAGACACACTATTGTCAGCATCATCAGTGATTTACAGTTTACACAACTCCTTTGTTGAATGATCACACTCCTGTGATGGTTTCCCTTATGTAATAGGAGAACAACCTAAAAGGAACATGACTCTTTTGTTGAATATTCACACTCCTGTGGCGGTGTCACGTATGCAACAAGACAACAACCTAAAGGCAACATGACTCTTTCGTTGAATGATCACATTCTTGTGACAGTTTCACCTATGCAATAAGAGAACAACCTAAAGGCAACATGACTCTTTCGTTGAATTATCATATTCTTGTGACAGTTTCACCTATGCAACAAGAGAACAACCTGAAAGCAACACCATTCTGTTTACCATACATACTTTCATTTATATATAAAAAAACGTTTACCTCAACCGCATGCTGTTCTGGGTGATGTCCTTAAACTACCACTGATTTAGGCTGCGTTTCATTAGCATTTTAACACCCCCTTCTTCACTTCCCCTAACAACTTGCCATCGGGGGAATCCCCACCGCCATCTTAAAGGAGAACTCCGGGCAATTTTTACGTTAATCCTGATCGCTATAAGTATGTGAGTACTGTCGATTGGAAAAAAAACGAGCCGAATCGGTGCTAGCATCATGGAGCTACTGCAGCTAATGCCGAGAGCTCCCACTTAGCTAAAACGGCAGTTTTGGGGGCATATCATAAAGAGTGCCTTTGTTCCTCTTAACAGACACAAAACGCAACTAAAATGTCTGTGCAACATGAACAGGGCCCTTACATGAAAACAAGATGCGTTTTCAACTCAGACATTGTTTAAATTCACCTACCCTGTTAGCTGCTAGCTGCCGTCTGACGAGTGAGTGTGTTCAGCCAGGCTTCGGTAATAATCATCAAGCAGCAGTTCTGTGTATATTTGTAGCATATATATATATATATATATATATATATATATATATATATATATATATATATATATATATATATCCATTTTGTGTGCAATCCATCTGGCGTTGGTGAATAGTAGTCTCTGCAGTGGCGAACTGTGTGTTAGTTGCCTTAGCCAGGCTAGCAGGTTCGACCGGCATATCCTTCTACCTCCTCCCCGCCTTCCCCGCCTGCCGCGGCCGACAACAATCCACGGGCGCCTGCTGGTCTGGTGGATGTCCTCCAGATGACAGTTGATGCAGAAAAGGTGACTTTCAAAAGCATGTTTAAGGCTTCAGCATGGAATGACTACAAAATAAAAACCTAGACTAAACATTTCATTAAAACTTGTGTGACAAATACTGTATATGTCAAAATCTAAGCTTTGTCTAGCTGCTTTGTCTAGGAAGTGATTAGCAAACTGAAACTCAGAATTATATGTATATTTTAAAAAATCTACAAAGTGATCACACAACGTAGCATTCCATTGATTGCCATTCATTTTGACGTCACTTTGACAGCAAATAACTTTACATCTGAAGCGTTTAAAGACTTTATTTGTCCATTGTTTATTTCTAAAGAAACACGACAATGTATAAAAGGCTCCATTACCTTGTACCTCACGTTATGGCTCCATAGCAGACGTTTTTGTAAAAACAGGCTAACGATTGTGTCATAACCACGCGACTTACTGTCACATAGTAGAGGAATTACCGTATAGTACAGGAGAACCTCGCAGGCAGTTTCAACTTACATTAGCTGTTTAAGTTTAATTACTAATGTTAACTAGCATTTTATTTAGCAATAATTAGCCTGTGTCCATGTTATCTCCTTACATATACCTACGCTCTCCTTCTCTGTAAGATTGGGAATGATTGAGATTTCTTTTGGCACAGCTACCAGAAGACTTACAACTTTCAGACAGGTTGCTCACGTCACATTTCCATCTTCAAGCTCAATTGGAGGCTGCGCATTAACGCTCAGCCATCACCGGAAAAGTGCTTCTAATATCCTTCACTGGTCTCCGTCCAGAGCAACGGGATCTGTTGGTCCAGTTTATATACTGTCTATGGGTATATGCTATGACATCATACCAAGGGCTGATGGGAAGTGAAGGAGGGCATGTTGAAACATTAATGAAACGCAGCTTTAGGGGCCATCCACAAGGGAGGCGCTTTTTGATGCAAACGCACGTTTTGCATCGTTTGGGCCGATCGTCTAAACGAATCCTGTAAACGCACTGCCTGAAAACGTACTTTTTTTAAACCTGGTCCCAGGGTGAAAAAATTTGAAAACGGCTCCCTTTTGGCTTCGTTTGGACGGCGAAGCTGCATACGTGCGTATCAATGACGTCATCGCCACACCCCTCGACCTCTTACCCCGCACTAGCTAGTGCACGGCCACTGACACGACTGCGGTCAAGCTAACTGTATCCCATCTCCATGGTCAAACCAGCTCACTTCATCTAAATACTTAGTCTCTGCTCCCTGACACTTCCCTCTGCTCTGCTGGTCCTGGATTCTACACAAGATATATTGCTAACGTTAAACATCGCTAAAGTAGCTGACCGCTCCAGCAGAGACGTAGCTAGCTAACGTTAACGTTAGATGCTATGGTTAGCTGTTTATAAAAGTGGAAGTAGACAACTTATCAACTAGCCAGCTAATCTGTCTGCTTATCAACTCCTTGAACGGATTATAGTAACTTTTAGCACGGTTTATTGTAGAAAGGCTACCGCAAGAAAAATGTGTAGATTATCAAAAAGACATTGGATTGCAGATGTTAGCTAGCAGCTACTACCATGTCATGTCATATCATTAGCGCTGTAATCATGTCCGAAGGCAGACAGAATTGCAAAATAAAAAACAATCCAAGAGCACATTATACAATGTCAACGAAGACACATTTTCTTGCGGGGGCCTTTATAAAATGAGCAGTAGTGAAAGTTATAAAGTCTAGTCATGTTATGAACCGAAGTGCAAGTGACTGAAGACTATACTGTTCTCCATTTTTGGTGAATTTCTGTAGCAGAAACAGCGCCGCCTATAGGCCTGGAATATGAAGTAGCGTGTTGAGTACTTTACAAATGGATCTGTTTTTTGACACAAAAAAAGATTGTTTTGGTATGTGTGGATGTGGCCTTAGACTCAACTCTAAGTCAACGGGGTTATCCTCGGACAAATGTAAAACAGGGAAAGCCCAGGTGTAACGAATAACATTAACGACGCCAGCAAGCCAACATGAACAGCCAAACCCCTTAAAAGGTGGAACCCCAGAATGCAGCCATTAATTATGTTATTGATCACACCTGCTTTGACAAGCCAAATTGTGTTTGAATGACTTCATATACACAACTTATTAAATAAATCACAAAACAATATATTTAGATAAAATGCTTATGGCATTTTATTTTAAATCATTTTAATACAGCACATCCATTAAATATATATTCTAAAATATATAAGAAGGTATTGTGCACATCCAATGTTATATTAAGGGCAGATTCTGAAGCTTCTGACCTAGTTCATTTGAACTCCAGCATAGGATGTAAAAAGGCTTTAATGTCCATACATTATACATCCATCAAATGACGACTAAGCTGCTGTTCCAATGTTTGAAACTGTGCATCAGGCAGAAGATACCTCTGGATGACATCTATTACATCTTTCTCAGTTGTGAGCTCATAGTCCTCCTTGTTCTTAAATGGTAAATGTCCAGCCAGCTCACAGAGAGCAACATTGAAGGCAGATTCCTCCTTGGCACCGAAGCATGATGTTCTGGGCCATACAGCAATACGAACACCTTTTCTTGAACAGTGATCCTTTTTGTTCTGTGTGCGATCACAGGGCGGACATCCTCTAGTCAAGAACAGGTTGTGAGCAATATTAGCGTCCACCAGAAAGTCTGTGACTTGACAGATGGCTCCGGCAACTTTCTCCACCTGCTCTGATTCTGTGTAAAACAAAAAGCCTGCAGGGAAGTCCAACAAGCGATAAAACCCCTTTTCAGGAACCAGAGGCTTCACTGGCATAGATTCTATCTTGAGCTCATGATCCAGGTAATACCCATGTAGGTGTAAATGATTGACGGACGCAAATGCTCCAAGACTATTGAACCCCACACGGAAGCCAGGATCGGAGCTCAGGAGCACAGATTCAATACCAACCTGAATGGTGAAGCTTGTCAGGACCTGTGGCAAACAGCGTGAAGGATCTGGAACAAAGAGACAATGTCCGAACTCTAAAGGGCTGACATTGACCAGCACAACCATCCTGCAGGGTTCATGCAACTGTCCCTTTTCTTTGCCTCCCTCAACGTCCTTTATCATCTCAAAAATGATTTCTTCTGGATTGATTTTGTTAAAATTAAACTGCTTGGCATTGAACTCCTGTTGAATGCTAAGTATCTCCTGAGGCTTTCTTCTCTCTATTCCTCTTTGAATATTCAGCTGGGCCACATAGCCATGCGGGCCCGACAGGATACGCGTTTGTAAATCACCCAGATGGTAGCGGAAGAGTGCCCTGTTCATTCTGTCTGTCCAGCCGGCATGGATGGTCGTGTCAAACTTTGCTGGCAGCGATGCAATCCCAAGTCTGTTTCCACTGCTCCGATGCACATCTCTGACAAAGTCCCGGGTGCTATACACAAACTGAAGCGGCATGGTTGGATCTGCAGTTGAACAGTGAGGCAGAAAGGCATGAGATTCGACAATAGGGTTCACTATAGTAGGTCTTTTAGGCGTCATTCTGCTGAATCATCAGACAGAAAGCCGGGTCACACAAGTAGTCTGTATACGTGCAGTTTAGTGTCCCAAATTCCCCATACAATGCCCTTAATTATGAACCTGCTAAACCACCTGTGCTACCATAACCCTACCTGGTCTCAAATAAGACCCTCATCATTTGGGACACTCAATTTTCGGAAAATAATTTGTGACACTAAACTGCACGTAAGTCTGAGTAGTCTGTGGATATGGCTGCAAATAACGATCATTGACTTAATGTTCAGTCCACCCATGATTTTATTAATAAATCAATTAATTATATAGTCAAAATGTCCCAAAGCTCTGGCTGGATATAGACTGTTTCAATATATTTTATGCAAAGTAACTTGTAACTATAGCTGTAAAACTAATGTAGTGGAGTAAAAAGTATAACATTTCTCCCTCCATTGTAGAAGAGTACAAGTTAAGTTGGGCCTATAAAGCAGCATACAGTATAAATACTTAAGCCCCGATAACGTTACTTCAAATTACTTAGGTACAGTATCCTACTTCAGTAGATGTCGCCAACGTTACTTAACGTTCACCGATGATACTGACAAATAGTTGTGACAGAAACGAATAGCGTAAGTCAACTGTAACGTTACATAATACAAAAACAGTTGACAAGCAGCTTAGACTACTTGCTTGCAAGTAGTCTAAGCTGCTTGTTTCATTGTTTGTTTGCCCATAACACAAGCATGAGTTACGAGTGTAACGTTACTCACCTTGTTTTTATTTTTGACAGCATGTCACCGTGCCAAAGTCAGCGTCTTGAAACAAAGATGTCAACACAGATTTAACGCCTTTTAAAAGGAACAACTACATTATTAACATTTGCATAATTTGTTTTTTATCCGTTTCCACCATGGGCGTATTAGCACCATCAGAGATAAAGGATCTTTGGCACCATGAATGTATTACGAGATCGATTAGCACCGGTTTGCTAGTTTCCTGTTCCACGTATTCTTCTTCTTCGTATTTTAACGGTGATTTGCATCCATTGCGTTGCACTACCGCCAACTACTGGTGTCACATTTCACCTACAGCTGCCAGCTACACATTCTGTTCAACAACTCAGCTACCGTTAAAAAACTAATCAGATACCTCCTGCCTTGTTCACCTCCTCCACATTCCAGTATGTTTCCCAATCCAGTTCCTTTCAGTCCTGCTCTTCCCATTCCCTCCATCATGATCCTTCTCTCCAACATATACCATATTTCCTACATTTAATTAAAACATGTTGCACAGTTTCTGGTTTTTGACATCTATTACATAACCCTGTTGGATGTTTCCCCATGATGAAAGGCGTTGGCTACTATTTAAATAAGTATGCCCAATTCTCAGTCTGGTGATGACTGTCTCCTCTTTCCTATTTTCTCCTTACATTATCAACACTATTTTGGATGTTTAATTTCTGTATGTGTATAAATGTCTTCCCTTTAGTTGTTGTTCCCAGTGCTGATGCCACTTTTTATTTCCTTCCACACAATGCTCTTTCTATGGAATGCCATTTGATTCAATATTAAATAAATTAATAAATACATGAATAAATAAATAAATATGCCTTTGAAATACATCATGAAATAAATAAATGAGGCAATAAATACATAAATAATTAAATACATGTAAATATTCATATATAAATGAATCAGTTAGTTAAATAAATATATTAAAAGGACCGGACTACACAAAGTTAGCCAGAATGTCGCCTGGGATATCCAGAGGCGGGCGTACCAGCGGTAACGTTGACTTCTTGGACTTGGACATCTTCCACACGGACACGGTGCTCAATCAGTCTTAAACTATTTAAAACTTCGTTGTCTATATGTATATTTCTTGAAGAGAACTTATCCGCCCTAGTATTTCCAAAAATTCTTCAATATGTGCCAAAATAGTATCTGCTGATAAACCATGTTGATCAATTTGATCTGCTAATGATAGCGTGCTATCTCGGAGCCCACCAATGTCTTCCATTATGTCCGCACTCTCACTTCGACAGCTTTTTTTTGCCCACGGCTCAGTTCTGAACGTGAGAGATAGCCATGCCCCCTGATTTGCATAAAAGAACTGGAAATAAATAGATAGGGGAATCAATAAATGTGGCATTAGGAAATAAAAGTCCACAGAAATAAATAAATGTGGATTTATGAAATAAATGTGGATTTATAAAATAAATGTGGATTTATGAAATACATGTCTCTTAAAATAAATAAATGTGGACTTATGAAATAAAAGTACCATGAAATAACTAAAAGTAAAACCTTTTAATATATTTATTTAACTAATTCATTCAATTGTATATGACTATTTACATTTCTTTAATTATTTATGTATTTATTGACTCATTTATGTATTTCATGATGTATTTCAAAGTCATTTATTTATTTATTCATGTATTTATTCATTTATTTATTCATTTATTTAATATTGAATAAAACGGCCTTCCATAGAACGGAGAGTGAGGGGAGAGAAGATAAAGAGAAAGATTCAAGAGTAGAAATTGTGAATGTTGTGGTGAGATTTGAGGGAGAGGGGGGAGTAAAGAAAATGGATCCTCTAAAGTTAACAAAAGTCATAAGAGGGCATATTGGAGAAGTGAAGTATGCCAAAGTTCTAGTAGAGGGAAATCTTCTTATAGGTTGTAGCGGTCAAGAGCAGATGGGTAGGGCAAAGAAAATGATTGATATTGGAAACGTTAACATTTCCAAAGTGGTGAGAATGACTACGGGGGTAATAAGTGGAGTAGCCTACCTATAACAGTTAGCATGCAGAGTCTGGTGGAGAACATGAGGGTGCGGAATAGGTCAGTAGAGAAAAGAGACAGGGATACCATTTTGATAGAGTTTGACACAAAGGAACTTCTAGAGGAGATATTCTTTGGAGTCATGAAATACAGTGCAAGGGAGTTTATACCTAAGCCAATGAGACGCTATATTTGCCAGGATTTGGGACATATTGCCAAAATGTGCAAAGGCAAGAGAAGATGTGCGAGGTGTGGGGGTGAGCATGAATACAGAAAGTGCGGTGAGGGAGTGAGACCAAAGTGCTGTAATTGTGGAGGCAATCACAGTGTAGCCTACTGGGGATGTGAGCTATTGAAAAAAGAAGTGGAAGTGCAGAAGATGAAGGGAAAGGAAAAACTTTCATATGCCGATGCAGTAAAGTTGGTACAGATGAAAAACCAAAGGAAGGAAGCTGAATATAATAAAGAACAGTTGGCAGTAGTGGAAAATCAATATAAAAATAAAGAGTGTATAGAAAAGAAGAAACTGGTTACTTTTACAGCAGGAGTAATGAATGCAACATACGGGATACAATCTAAAACAGAAAGGATTCAGGTCATTGCAAAAGCTGCACAACATCATTTGGATATGAAAGGATTCAAGTGGGAAGAAGTGAATGATGAACTTAGAGTGCAGTCAAGTCAAGAGACAGCATGTATGGGTTAATACTACTAATGATTTTACTCCTTCAGTGGAATGCAAGAAGCCTCTTAGCAAATGGACAAGACTTCAAGCAGTTCATATGCAGTAGGAAAGAGAAACCAGATGTTATCTGTATCCAAGAGTAATGGCTAAAGCCTATTTTAGATTTCATTATATTCGGATATGTATCGGTTAGAAGAGATAGGGAAGATGGTGGAGGGGGAGGGTGTGTTACATTTGTAAGGCAGGGGATTCCATACAGTGGGGGGTTAGGGGTGCTGTTTGGGATAGCTAAATGGGAGAAGTTCCAGAAGGAAAGTGACAGACATTTTACTCTGATTGACTGTGATTACAGACGCTGAATAACAAAATACGACAGGGTATAACAGTAGCTGCATTGGCATCCATTCCCAAAAGTAAGTGTAAAGGAACGAGGAAAGCGGTGCCATGGTGGGACGACAAATGTAAAAAAGCAGTGAAGGATAGGAATAAAGCATTCCAGTTTGTTAAAAGAATACATACAGTTCATGTAATGATTCAGTATAAAAAGGCACAGGCAGTCAGAAGAACAATAAGGCAAACAAAGAGAGAATATTGGAGGTGTGACTCAATTGGGAGCTCCATTCAGGTAGGGGAGGATGATTAGGAAAACGGGTGGGGATACGAGAGAATGGAGTTATCCAGTTTTGAATGATGGGGAGGAGGTTGCGGTAACCAATAAAGAAATGTCTGAGATAATGGTTAAAAACGTTGTTAAAGTACACAGCTCCAATAATCTGGATGAAGAGGGGAGGAGAGGACAAACCAAGGGGGTAACTTAGAAGTTTTAAGGAGGAAAGGAAATGATGAGGATGAACATAATGTGTCTTTTAGCATGGGAAAGACTCGGGCATTGGCTAATACTGGGAATACTGCACCGGGGAAAGATGAAGTATGCTACATCATGTTGAAGTATGGAGGGGCTGAGGAAGCTGTTGTGTCTGTTTAATAAAGCATGGGAAGAGGGAAATATCCCAGAGAGCTGGAAGGACGCAATAATAGTTCCAATAAGAAAACCAGGAAAGGATGAAAGTAAGCCAAAAAATTACACACCTATTGCCCTTACATCTATGTGTGTACATTGATGGAGCGGATGGTTAATGAGAGAATCATGTATTACTTAGAAAGGAAAGGTATCATGGTTTCCTATCAGAGTGGATTTAGAAGAGGAAGGGGCACTATGGATCCAGCTGTATGTCTGGAAGATGACATAAGAAAAGCCCAAGTAAACAAAGAAACAGCGGCAGCAGTGTTTTTTGATGTAGAGAAGGCATATGACATGCTATGGAGGGAGGGGCTAATGGTCAAGTTGCAGGGGATGGGAATTGGAGAAAACATGTTTAATTGGATTGTGGACTTTCTGAGGGGGAGAACCATGCAGGTTAAAGTGGGGGCTGAGTTGTCAAGCAAGCATATAGTAGAGAATGGGACACCCCATGGGAGTGTTGTTAGTCCTACTTTATTCTCTGTTATGATAAATGATATTTTTGCAAATATACCAGAGGGTATAGGAAGATCTATGTTTGCTGATGATGGGGCTCTGTGGAAAAGAGGGAAAAATGTGGGGCATTTAGTCAACAAAATACAGGAAGGAGTTCGACAGGTGGAGCAATGGGGCATTAAATGGGGATTTAAGTTCTCAGTGGAGAAAACAAAGTTCATGCTTTTTACAAAAAAGAGAATTAGAGAAGATAATGAGGTTAAATTGTATGTAGGTAAACTTAAGAGAGTAGAGAGTTTCCGTTTTTTGGGAATATATTTTGACCTTAAATTAACATGGAGAGAACATGTGAGACAGGTGGAAATTAAATGTAAAAATGTGATCAATGTCATGAGATGTCTTGCAGGGGTAAAATGGGGAGCTGACTTGGAAGCAATGTGATATGTATATGTAGCTCTAATCAGGTAAGGTTGGACTATGGAAGTGTAGTATATGGGTCAGCTGCAAAATCTGTGCTTGCGAGCCTGGCTAGGATTCAGGCTCGGGCTTTGAGGGTGTGTCTGGGGGCAGTATCATCACCAGTGTGCGCCTTGCAATTTGAACCAGGAGAAATGCCATTAGAGCTCCGTCGACGTCAACTGAGGGCAAATTACTGGATAAATTTGAGGGGACATGAAGAGGCTCATCCAGCAAAAAGTGTACCACAGAAGTGCTGTGAGAGAGAGAGAGATAGAGAGAGAGAGAGAGAGAGAGAGAGAGAGAGAGAGAGAGAGCACATAAATTGAGCTTTGGTTGGGTGGGGCATGCAGTGGCAAGAGACTTACGAGTGCATGGACTTGAGTTTGCTCAAACTGTAATATGGCCTGTGGAGCCTGTGTGGATGATAGAGGATATGATAGTGGATGTGGAATTGCTTAAAATCAAGGCGAGGAAAGAAAGAGTAGATCTGGTGAGTGAATTTTATGAATATGAAGAAATTAAATATAATGAATATGTGCAAATCTTCACAGATGGATCAAAGGACCCAGAAACAGGAAACACTGGATCTGCTATTGTAGTCCCGAGTTACAGAGGGGAAGTTTGTAGAAGAACATCAATTTCGACATCAACAATTTGTTAAGTGTATTTACAGTGGAGCTATATGCTATATTGATGGCTCTGGGATGGGTGGGAGAATATAGACCAAAGAAGGACCTAGTCTGTAGTGACTCTCTATCTGCCCTGTACAGTCTAAGATCAGGAACATCTAGTTGACAGGATTTGCTCTATGAAATCATGACAGCACATGCAGGAATAAGACAAGGTATTAATATTGTATATTTGTGGGTTACTGCTCACATAGGCATTTTGGGTAACGAGAGGGTGGACTAGCTAGCTAGTTATTAAATTATCAAAAAAAAATCTACCACTACCTCCGTGACTCTTCTTTTTCTCAACCGGCTAATCCACAGCCCTCTCATCTTCCCGACTAAACTGTCCAAGTCAGTCTCCCTCCCTGCCATTCTGACAGATTTAGCGATGTTCCACGGTTTAGGACCTTTGGTACGCGATACAATGTGTATCCCCTCCCCTAACATGCATAGGGTCTGTCCTGTCATCATGTGTGTTATTTTCGGTGTTTACCAGGTCACAATAAACAACCTGAAATAATATGGTGATGTCTGCTGTTTTAATGTAAAGCAACAGTTACATAGGGGATACACATTATATCAGGCCGTTTTTCATCAGATATGTGTATCCCCCTCCCCTAACATGCAAATGGCCTGTCCTGTCATGTGTTTTATTTTCAGTGTTTACCAGGTCACAGTGAACAACCTGAGATAATATGGCGATGTCTGCTGTTTTCTAGCAAAATTGACATAGGGGATACACATTATATCTGGCTGTTTTTCAACTGATATGATGTGTATCCCCTCTCCTAACATTCAAAGGGTCTGTCCTGTCATCATGTGTGTTATTTTCTTAGATAATATTGAGATGTCT
Organism: Zingel zingel; assembly: GCA_023566125.1. NCBI lineage: Eukaryota > Metazoa > Chordata > Actinopteri > Perciformes > Percidae > Zingel > Zingel zingel. The sequence goes on from CM042320.1 coordinate 22,289,228, forward strand.
GCTGTTTTCTAGCAAAAGGTACATAGGGGACATACAAAATATCAGGCCTTTTTTCACCTGATGTAATGTGTATCCCCCTCCCCTAACATGCAAAGGGTCTGTCCTGTCATCATGTGTGTTAATTTCTGTTTCTACCAGGTCACAGTGAACAACCTGAGATAATACGGAGATGTCTGCTGTTTTCTAGCAAAAGTTACAGAGGGGATACACATTATATCGGGCTGTTTTCACCAGCAATCCAGCTGAAGCGGAACAGACAGTTGTAACAGGTGTTGTGCCGAAAACAGACGAAATACGACTGCACGCCACTAGAGGACAATGTTGGTCATGTTGTCCTGATATCCAAACCAAGAGTAAATAAAAATGTTATTAAAAAAGTGACCCATTTTTGAGGAGGGAAATATTTGTCACGAGCTCTTACACGAGAAACAGATAGGACATACATTAGATTACATACATAGGCTACACACATTTATAGGACATAGGCCTACATTACATTACATTACATACATACACACACATATTTATCATGGATAAAGACATACAAAGGTATTCTCCGATACCTAACCTGTCCCTTTCCACTCCTCACTTGACTACCAAAATCCAAACATTCAAAATCCGTAATCGTCCTGGATATCAACCATTAACAGACTATGATATCAACGGAAAAGAAAAACACCGAAAACACACAAAAAATTAAAACCAGCCTCTCTCAGCTCAGCCGCGAGAGCCACCCACAGCACAGTTCCCGCGACTCCATAGGCACCACGATCTGGCCGTTTATTAATGTATTTACAGTTCATTTTTCAAGATAAATGTTTATTTGCATAATCTCGGAGTTACCACATTAAAAACTACATACCTTTATGTTAACATCAGTGTAATTAAATGTTTAATATTTCACATTTTTACATATGAATATTACAATAGGCTGGTAATGATAGCAGTATTAGAGATAGCAGGCAAAGTATTCATTACAAAAATACATAATCAATTGAAAAAGACAATGTTTCATCCTTTAGCTTACATATTGCTGAGTGTTTGTAACCTTCACCCAGTGGTGGAAGAAGTATTCAAACAAGTAACTCTTAAGTAAAAGTAGTGATAGGCCTACCACACTATAGACATAGGCTACTCAATTACAAGTAAAAGTCCTGCATAATTAAAAGTAGAAAAGTATTGTCTTCAAAATGTACTCAAAGTGTAAAAAAGTAGACATATTTGCTTGTCAGAATGGGCCCTGTCAGTCATATATTGTTATTAGTATTACTGGACTATTGTTATTGGTGTATTAACATGTAAACAGTATAGCCTACTTTAATGTTATAGCTGGGGTAGAGCTAATTTTAAATTCATAAATATATAACACAGCATCATTTTTTATATAGCCTTTCACGTTTCGTTTGTAAAAATTTGATTTAAAAAGTAACCAGTAACTATAGCCATGAATCAGATACATGTAGGCTAGTAGAGTACAATAGTTGCCTTTGAGCATAAAATGAAAAAATACTCAAGTAAATGTGCGCATGTGTAAATTAGTAAATGAAGTTACATTCCACCACTGTTGCTGATCATTTGTTTAGGAAAGCTCTTGTTCTTAAGTGTTCACATATAACCTAACCAACCCCCCCCCCCCCCCCCCATTAACAGGCACACATAGAATATCTAAACGGTAAAGCCATGGTAAATCCCCCTGTAACTGGAATAGTATGCGTGCAATATTTGACTGTGAGGCAACTTTCCAGTTTTTCCTAGCTGATCCATGGAGGCTCAACTAACTTTGAAAGAATGAGCAGCTGACCAATCAGACATCATGGTTATTTTAGTCTCTGCATACTTTTGGCGATAAAGAAGGCAGTGATTGGCAGAGTTGTGAATGTCTGCCACAGAGTTTGGGGGCTCACCGCAGTTGATACATCTTTACCAACCGGTTAACTGAAATAGTTGAATTATTTTCATCAAGTGAGAGAAACGATGGAAGGCAGCAACAATGAAGTAAGTAGAGTTGTGTTTGAAAATGTAATACTATTGTAAACAATGATATGTAAAGTTATTGAAATATAAAGAAAGAGTAGGGGGCATCTAAGAACTATTTGATGAATGTTTTTTTTTGTTTCTTACTGAAGTGAAATGGTTTCAACCTTATGAGAGCTTTACTAGTTAATAATAGAGTTGTATCTGTTTGGTAGAACAGATGGCAGTTTGGTCTGCCATGCCTCTAGTTATTTTTAACACCATCAACAGTTTCTGTTACCAACACTTCACTCTTACTAAGATAGACTATATTCTTTATTCTCCACAAAGGGAAGTTCATTTTGCGTCAGGTCAGAATTAACAGACAATAGAATAAAATGAAAATAAAAATAAAAATAGAAACCAGTATAAAAACATGGCTCTAAAAGACGTAACAGTCTTAGAAAAAAGGAAACATGTTGCCCTGGTCTTTAATTTAATCTTCTCTGACAGTTTTGCACTATTCTCTTCTGTAGGCGGGAAAGAAAGCAGAAGATAAAGCTCACACTCTAAATATAAATATGACAGCAGATACTAATGCGGAGCTAACAGCAAAGGATTCCAAGTCACACCTCACTGTCATTGTCCAAGGTATGTCATGTATTCATCTGATCACTGTGTTGTCTATATATTAATACTTTCCTTAGCATTTTAAAATTATTTTAATGGTTTTAAATCATGTTTAAATGAATAACAATTACAGTTAGATGCAATAAACATACCTACCTAGTATACGACTCATCATTAAAGTGTATCTAAGTTCCAATTACTTTTTACTTTTTTTGAGGCTTTAAACCTCTCCTGATGGTGTTATTATTGTGAGATACAGTTGGAAGTCCTGAAAAAAGTTACTCAACAGATTGTGTATCAATAACTCAAATGAATTTAAAAAAAAAGTCATATCACATGACATATGGATTTTGTATAATTAGTCTGACTTTGCACAGTGATCCCAGATGATCACAGATGATGTTCTAAATATTTGATGCTTTCCCCCCTCCCATTAGGTCAGGCTCCCACTTCTGCAGAGAACAGAGGACACAACCGTGAGGACCAATCTGGCACTGTCACAGATAAGGAAAATGCTATTAAGCCAAAACTCCAGATAACTTTTGGCACATTTACTGTCAAGAACGGTGAAGATCTGAAAGTAGAGATCCCAGTGGTTGGCCACCCAGCACCAAAGATTGAATGGAAAAGAGATGGTCATGCAGTCAAAGAGACATCAAGGCTGGAGGTCTCAAATGCATCATCATTAACAGTTCTTCATATCAGACATGCTGCCAAGGAGCACTCTGGTCAATACTCCATCACAGCAAGCAACAGTGCTGGAAAATATACAGGAGAAATCACTGTGGTTGTTCTTGAAAAGCCAGACCCACCCAAAGGGCCGGTGAGGATTGATGAGATTAGTTCTGACTACGTTACCATTTCCTGGGAGCCGCCAGAATACACAGGAGGCTGCCAGCTAGACAACTACATAGTGGAGAAACGGGAAACTCTAAGTACAGATTGGCAGACTGTGTCAGCAACGACAGTAAGAACCACTATTAAAGTCACCAAACTGAAGACGGGAAGCGAATACCAATTCAGAGTATTTGCAGAAAATAGGTATGGAAAGAGTACTGCAATCACCTCTCCTATTGTAATTGCACAATATCCTTTTAGTGTGCCCACTGCTCCTGGCGCCCCCTTTGTGTCCACAGTGACAAAGTACAGCATGGTGGTTGAATGGGAGCCTCCAGCCAAAGATGGAGGCAGCCCTATTAGCGGCTATCACCTTGAACGCAAAGAGAAGAACAGCATTTTATGGACCAAGCTGAACAAACTTGTTATACCTGATGCCCGCTTCAAAACAAGTGGACTGGAGGAAGGCATTGAGTATGAATTCAGAGTCTTTGCTGAGAATATCGCTGGACTCAGCCCATCTAGCAGGATTTCTGAATGCTATGTGGCAAGAGACCCCTGTGGTCCACCTGGTAAACCTGAAGCTGTTGTCATTACTCGAGAGAACATCACACTTCAGTGGGTAAAACCCAGGTATGATGGAGGAAGCACCATTACAGGCTACGTTGTTGAAAAGAGGGAGCTCCCAGATGGCAGATGGATGAAGGCAAACTTCACCAATGTTATTGAGAATCAGTTCACAATCACAGGTCTGACAGGAGGCCAAAATTATGAGTTTAGAGTAACTGCTAAGAATGGTGCTGGAGTTTGGAGCACACCTTCAGAAAGTGTAACCATCATCGCTCAGGATGTTATTGAAGGACCCACAGCTTTCATTGATCCTAAGTACAAGAGTACTACTGTTGTTCAGGCTGGTGAGACACTTGTTATTGATGCTGATTACTTTGGGAAGCCCCTACCTGCAGTAACGTGGCTGAAGGATGGAAAAGAAATTGACAAAGCTACACAGAGAATGGAGGTAAAAAACACCCTAACTCACACAACTCTGACCGTCAGGGATTGTGCACGAGTAGATGGGGGACACTTTGTCTTGAGCCTCAGTAATATTGGTGGAACTACATCTATCCCAGTTCATGTGAAGGTCCTTGACAGACCTGGTCCTCCAGGTGGACCTCTGAAGGTTAAAGTTGGCAGTGCAGAGAAGTGTAATCTTCACTGGAACCCACCTTTAAATGATGGTGGTACTAGTGTATCCCACTACATCATTGAAAAAAGGGAAACTAGCCGTGTTACATGGACAGGGGTTGACCCTCAGGTTGAAGCTGTCAGTTACAAAGTGACAAAACTGGTGCCTGGTAAAGAGTATATATTTAGAATTGCTGCTGTAAATAAATTTGGTGTGGGTGAATTTCTGGAATCAGACCCCTTCATTGCACAAAACCCTTTTACAACACCTAGTGCACCTTCTACCCCTACAGCCAGCGCTGTGACTGGTGACTGTATAGTGCTATCATGGGAAAGGCCAGAGACTGATGGAGGCTCAGAGATTGATGGCTACATCCTGGAGAAATGTGACAAAGAGGGCATCAGGTGGACTAAATGCAACAAGAGAAGACTAAATGACTTGCGTTTCAGATGCACAGGGCTCACTGAGGGACATTGCTATCAGTTTAGAGTATTAGCAGAGAATGCTGCTGGTGTGGGTCCACCCAGTGAACCAAGTGAATATATAAAAGTATGTGAAGCCACCTACCCACCTGGTCCACCAACCAACCCTAAAGTGACAGACTATTCCAGCAGTACTGTGTCTCTGACCTGGTCAAAGCCCATCTATGATGGTGGAGCAGACATCAGTGGATATGTAATTGAGATGAAGGAAGCAGCAGAAGATGAGTGGATCACATGTACACCAAGCACAGGTGTAGAGGGTACAAACTACACTGTGAAGAGACTGAGAGAAAATGCAGTGTACAATTTTCGTATACGTGCGATGAATGCCGCTGGAGTTGGAGATCAAGTGGATCTACCTGGGTCTGTGGTAGCTGCTGAAAAACTGGAGGCCCCTGAGATTGAGTTGGACTCTACTTTGAGGAAGATTGTCAGTGTTCGAGCCTGTTCCACATTACGTCTCCGTGTCACCATCAGAGGAAGACCAGAGCCTGAGGTTAAATGGTCAAAGGAAGGTGGCACTGTCAGTGAGCGTGCTCTAATTGAGGCCACAAGCTCCTACACAGAGTTATTGATTGAGAATGTCAACAGAAATGACACAGGAAAGTATGTGTTGATGGCCGAGAACTGCAATGGCTCTAAATCAGCATTCATCAATGTCAGAGTTTTGGACTCTCCCAGTGCGCCAACCAACTTAGAGGTAAATGATGCAAAAAGGAACTCTGTGTCCATCTCCTGGGAGGCGCCTCTCATTGACGGAGGAGCAAAGATTTTGCATTACATCATAGAAAAGCGAGAGGAGGCCAGGAAGGCATTCACAAGTGTCTGCAGCAACTGTGTGAGAAACTCATACAAGATTGACAATCTCCAGGAAGGGAGCTTCTATTATTTCCGAGTTCTGGCTGTGAACGAGTTTGGCACTGGACTACCAGTAGAGACCACTGAGGCTGTTAAAGTGTCTGAGGCTCCTCTGCCTCCTGGCAAAATCACACTCAGTGAGGTTACTTGCAATAGTGCAAGACTCTCTTGGGAGAAGCCTGACAATGATGGAGGAAGCAAAATCACACGTTATATCATAGAAATGCAGGCTAACGGAGATGACACATGGACAATGTGTTCAGAGAGTAAAGCACTGGAAGCAACTATTAACGGGCTGGCAAAGGGAAAGGAGTATTTCTTTAGAGTGAGTGCTGTGAATGAAAAGGGGAAAAGTGAGCCAAAGTTTCTTTTGGCACCTGTTACAGTAAAGGATACTAGTGTTGAGCCCATTATTAACTTGCTTTCCAATGCATTCAGTGTAAAGGCAGGAAATGATTTAAAGATTGACGTTCCATTCAAGGGTGTACCACCACCAACAGTAGCATGGAAGAAAGATGGCAACTTGCTGAAAGAAACAAGCAGGGTCAATGTGCACACATCTGATGCATCATCTCAGATCATTATCAAAGATGCAAGCAGAATAGATGTTGGCGTTTATGAGGTGACCCTGACCAACTTGACTGGAACCACATCGGCTGAAATCTTTGTTAATGTGTTTGAAAGACCTGGACCACCAAGTGACCTCAGTGTGGCTGAAGTGAGTGCTGACTTTATGACTTTGCTGTGGCAGCCCCCACATTATACTGGCGGATGTCAAATCAGTAATTATGTTGTTGAGAAGAGAGATACAGGCAGCACAATATGGCAGAATGTGTCAGCGACAGTTGCCAGAACATCTATCAAGATTTCCCGTCTGACACAGGGCGCTGAATATCAGTTCCGTATTGCTGCAGAGAATCGCTACGGCAAAAGCCACTTTGTTGAGTCTGAACCTGTTGTTGCACAGTATCCCTTTAAACCCCCTGGTCCACCAACCAATCTCTGTGTTGTTAGTGCCTCAAAGTCTGTCATGGTGGTTGCATGGAGCAAGCCAGACAGTGACGGTGGCAGCCCTATTATTGGTTATCATATTGAATGCAAAGATCAAAGCAGTATTTTGTGGACAAAGTTAAACAGAAACCCAGTGACTGACATCCAATTCAAGGTAACAAGTGTTGAAGAAGGTCTGATGTATGAGTTCCGGGTCTGTGCTGAGAACATGGCTGGTGTTGGACCATGCAGTAAGGCATCTGAGCCTGTAGCAGCAAGAGACCAGTGCGATCCCCCATACAACCTCACAGTCACCAATATAACTAACAGCTCAGTTTCCCTCTCCTGGGACAAACCAGAATATGATGGTGGGGCTAAAATAACAGGGTACATTGTTGAGCGTAAAGAGCTGCCAAATAGTTGCTGGCTTAAGTGCAACTTCACCAACTTACTGGACACCTTCTTGGAAGTGACTGGCCTAACAGAGGGTGAACAGTATGAATTTCGCACGATTGCAAAGAATGCAGCTGAGCTCTTCAGTGCGCCCTCTGAAACCACCGGACCCGTTACAGTAAAGCATGATGTGGAACCACCCAAAATTATCTTGGAGGACAAATTTAGACAGGTGGTGGTTGTCAAAGCAGGAGACCTCCTAAAAATAGATGCTGACATCTCTGGCCGCCCCAACCCTACAGTGTTTTGGTTGAAGAACGGTAGAAATATCGGCACAAAGGGACGGGTTGAGATAACTGCAACAAAGATGCATACCTCTCTACTTATCAGAGAATGTGTTAGGAAAGACTCTGGACAGTATATTCTGACCCTACAGAGTGCAGGTGGTTCCACATCTAAGGTTATCACCTGCAAGGTCCTGGACAGGCCTGGCCCACCTGCTGGACCTCTAGCAGTGTCTGGACTCTCAGCAGAGAAATGCACCCTGTCATGGGCACCCCCTAATGAGACTGGTGGTGCTGAGATTATGTACTACATTGTAGAAAAGTGTGAAACCAGCCGTGTAGCCTGGACCCTGGTGTACGATGACATGATGACAACTACCTGCAAAATAACCAAGCTACTCAAAGGGAATGAATACCTGTTTAGGGTGAGAGCAGTGAACAAATACGGGGAAGGCGAGACTTTGGAAAGTGAGCCCATCAAGGCCATGGATCCCTTTACTATCCCATCTGCTCCGACTGATGTTGAGGTCACCAGTGCAACCAGCGAGGCTATGACTGTATGCTGGAAGAGACCTGCCTCTGATGGCGGTAGCCGCATCAGTGGTTACATCATTGAGAAGAGAGAGAAGCAGGGTGTCCGTTGGGTTCGTTTTAACCACAAGCCTGTCTATGACCTACGAGTCAAAGCCTCTGGGCTGCACGAGGGATGTGAGTATGAATTCAGAGTCTTTGCTGAGAATGCTGCTGGGCTAAGTGAACCCAGTCTCCCGTGCCCACTCACACTGGCAGAGGATCCAAAGTTTCTCCCTTGCCCTCCTGCAAAACCCATCATAATCGATTCATCCAGGTCCTCTATCACTCTGTCATGGAACAAGCCGCTGTTTGATGGTGGAGCACCAGTAACAGGGTACAATGTTGAATTCAGAAAATCAGCAGAAGAAGACTGGACTGTTGGTGTTTGTAACACAGATAAAACAGAGTTTACAGTAACTGGACTCACATCAGGGACGGAGTATGTTTTTATTGTCAGATCCATAAACAAGATTGGCATCAGCGAGCCCAGTCCTGAAACAGATCCTGAAGTGGCCATGGAGAGAGAGGTGGAGCCCAGGTTTGATATTAGCACAGATATTAGGAAGACCATGCTTGTTAAAGATGGCAGCTCCTTCACTTTGACTGTGCCTTTCACAGGCAAGCCTGTTCCTAGCGTAACATGGGACAAAGCAGATGTAGATCTGAGAGTCAGAGGAATGATCAACACCAGCAGCTCTGTCACCTCTATCACAGTGGAAGGTGCAACACGCGATGACTCTGGCAAATACATAGTCAAACTGCAAAACGTTGCTGGATCTGCCTCATTGACGCTGAATGTGAGGGTTTTGGATTCACCTGGTCAGCCAACTCATTTAGCAGTTAAAGATGTGACCAAAAACTCTGCCACTGTTACCTGGGACATCCCTGAGAATGAGGGAGGAGCCCCTGTCAAGAACTACCTTGTAGATATAAGGGACATCAGCAGGAAAGGTTGGACAAAACTCACGGACAAATGCCGCCGACTGTCCTACAAGGTGTCTGACCTGGAGAAGGGAGGAATCTACTTCTTCCGAGTCACCGGTGAAAACGAGTATGGGATCGGTGTTCCAGCTGAAACCAAGGAGGGAACGAAAATGATAGGTACAATCTGTAAATCTGTAAACAAATGATGAAATAAGATGAGAGTTGTTATATTTAGTATAAAAAAGCTGTAGGCCTATTATTGTGATGGGATTAGAGCCTAATATGTAAATGATTTTAGAGAGCAGTTAGATAATATCGAACTATAATATATTATATTAAGCAGTTATAAGGCTCTTTCACTTTTCGTACATTATTCCATTTCCTGCATGAAGAGTAAATCTTTTATTTTATTTTTTTTTTTCAGATACAACCGATTGGGAGACAAATCCAGAAGCTTAGCTTGTCTCCTTACCAGGGTCGAAGTAGCCATCTCCTGTTCATCTGTCAAGATCCTTGTCTCTATTTCTCACATTCAACCAATGTTGTTCAGAAAAAACAGTTAGTGAATGCTCTATGACTTAATGCATTACAATAAGTTGCAGTTTTGTAGATATATTACACACAGAATCTTTTTAAAATGTTTGTATCAGGTTTGTTTACTAATAAGCCATATTAATGATACATTTTAGCATAGATATAGAACATGTTATGTTGTTATGTTATGTTCTATATCTATGGATTTTATAGAAAGAAATACATAAATTTCCTGATTTTGTTTTTTGTGGTTAAAACCCATTGACCACAAAACAAATATATGCTGTTTTGCAATTCTATAATAAAATAAGCAAGTTTGGAACAGTTATTAGAGTCTTAATTTGGATTTGTTATGGAAAGATAAAGGGTATCCTAACACTGGATGGCATGAAGACTTTACAAAAGAATAGGAAAATATAAAAACAGAAAGGCAGATATAGAAATATTTACTGTTGTAGGCTACTGTAAAATTTGAGGAAGATGACTGGAACTTCACTTTTTCCCATTTTGTATAGCTGATAGGCCTACAAGCTAAGTGACATAGCGATAACCTAAGTGTTACACACTACCTGGATATCCAGCAAAAGAACCCTCCTGGAATAGAGTTCTTAATTGAACACTATGAAGGGGTACTTCCGATATTTTATTTATTTATTTTTTTACATTTTACTGCCCATTATAAGTTTTACTTTTAGTATTTTTTTAAGGAAATCTTTTATGGAACCTTTTTATATTGTTGCTATACTATGGTAGTTATAGGAAGGGGTGGTGGCACTTTAGGTCATTCCCCCTGAATATCTCTCCTTGTTTTCTGTCACCTCTCTGTTAAATAAAGGACCCAAAATACTTTTAAAGAGTAGTTAAATCATTTCATCAGTGGCACTACAACTGGAAACAAAAACTAAAGTAAGGAGTCATCGTAAGGACTTTATTTTTATTTTTAGGAACTGTCAAAAGGCCCAGGCATATACAGGTTAGTCCTTGATGTCCATTGATGCTTGATGTCACCTGCTGTCGCCCTTTTGTCATGATATGAGATGTTTGCAAGTGCGTCACTATGGAAACCGTTTCGTAGCCAATACAGGAAAGAGAAGGAACCGGAAGTAAGCCATGTAAAACCAACCACTTGTTGTCCAATAGTTCGGTGTGTAACTCTTACAACAACAAAAGTACATTTTCGAGTCGACATTTTCAAAATGGGAACTACGGCAAGTCAACTTGGCAAGGACTTGCTCTCAGAATATCAAGTAAGTGCCCAAAGCAAAGTATCCAAAAGCAAATATTTCGTAATGGGTGTTAATGTTAACTGGGTGGCGTCAGTAACCAAGCATAACGTAAGGTAGCTATCGTAGCCAAAGGTGTTAAGGCACAAGAAAACTATTAGTCTTTTCATCAGTACAGTATAATTAACTTACGGTCTGTAACGTTAGTTGTAGCATTTCCTACAACATAGGTTAACTAAACACACCGCTAATGGCAGCTATAGTAAACTGTAAACACGTCATCGCGCTAATAAATGTAGTGAAAGCTAACAGAATTGCTATAATATCACTTGTCAGACCGTAGCTAGATGTATTAACGTTATAGGAAGTCAGAAAAAAAGTAATAGTTCCATGTTAGCTCGGTGACTTGTCATTCTAACAATGCTCACTTTTACTTTTAGGAGCTGACATTCTTGACAAAACAAGAAATTCTTCTGTAAGTGATCAGATGTATGTCACATTACAAATGTGTTACCGGTAAAACTGCTGCCGTTAATTAACGTTAAGCTTTTTTTGTATGTTTAGTGCTCACAAGAGATTCACTGAACTGCTCACAAAGGATGAGAAAGAGCTTCCAAATACCAGAGTACCCGCAGAGAGGATTCTCACTCTGCCGGAGCTCAAGGTAAAAAAGCGATTTAATAGTAAAACAGTAGAAATGTGGTGTTATGTGGACTGCTTAGGAGCCGTTCTCATAGCATGACCAGGATTGTCCGTTGCAAAACTGTACTGACCATTGTACTTGTTACTGTCACAGTCCAACCCTTTCAGGAAAAGAATATGCCATGTATTCTCAACATCTGAACAAAAAGATGGAAGCCTCACATTTGAGGACTTTCTGGATCTCTTGAGTGCCTTCAGCGACTCTGCTACTCTGGAAATCAAATCCCACTATGCTTTCCGTATTTTTGGTAAATAAGTTGTTAAAAGAAGTGAGCAGTTTATTGATAATAAAGGGAAGGCTATCAATCTGTGTAATAAGCATATTGGTATTTTCAGACTTTGACGATGATGGAACTCTTGATTGTGGTGATCTGGAGAAGCTGGTAAACTGCCTGACCGGTGAGACAGATGAGACAAGACTAACCAACGAAGAAATGAGACAGCTCATCAACAATGTGAGTTCACGGAGGCTTCTGCCCTCTGAAGATTTACACTAGATGGTTAAAACAGCTTGGTACACAGATGTGTCAGTGTAACAGTTGTTTCCTTTGTATGTTTTTCAGATTCTTGAAGAGTCAGACATTGACAAGGATGGAACCGTAAACCTCTCAGAGTTTCAGCATGTCATTTCAAGGTCCCCAGATTTTGTCAGGTGACTAAAAATCGAATTATCACCAATATGCACTTTACTCATCACGGTTTTGTTCACTCCTAACTGCTTCCTCTATACTTTGATTTCTCCAGTTCTTTCAAGATTGTGCTGTGAAGACCTCTACCAGGCTGTTGCATGCATCACCCTTTAACTCTTATGTTGTTTAATTTTCAATTAAAATAATTTTAGATATTTGCCTTAAATTATATTAACCTGTGGATTTTACTGCCTTAACTATTTTATGCATTGTTTGTGAAATATAAAACTTGTGATTTTTTAAATTTCTATTAAGAAAATTAAAAAATATTTCCAAAAACTGCTGATTTACAAAGTTTCTTTTTGTTACACAGACATTAAAATAACTTTTATATTACAAAATACATTCAATTTAAAGTCTTGTATTTGTTGTGATAATTTACACTTCCTGGTAAGTTGTCCAAAGTCCAGTATCCACATTTATCAAGGGGATTCCATAGTATTTTTAAGACTAAGCTACTTCCTCCTTGACGCCAGCAGCAAAAGTGCTCCATGCCCCGCACACTACATCAACCACACGCATCTGCTGCTCCCTGAAGAACTCCACGCGCTGTGGCTCATCTGAACTGATAAAAGTCTGGTGTCCAAGTTGGCCATAGTCACCTGAAATTCAGGCAATAGAAGAAATGATGGACAGGGTAAGTTCAACATCACGTACAACGTATAAGGTGTGCTCTAAGCACACCGATTAATTAAATTGGTACTGGGAACATGCTACAAAAATGTAACACATTTGCAACAGATTCAAAATCAGTTTATCTCCAAATTTAAACTTACCCCAGCCCCAAGTGTAGAGGTCACCTGTGGCTGAAATGAGAAAATATGATAGAACATAGATTTGCCAAGAAAATGTGCATCAATACACCTATTGTCAAGTGCTGTTCCTTACTTGTTACGGCAGCTGTGTGACGGCAGCCACAGCTGACTGTCCTGATTTCACATGATGGCGTGATATCCAGCAGAGCTGGGAATGCCTGGATCGATATGAATACCTCTTCATGTTTCTCTTCCTCCTTTGGCTCTTCAGTGGGAGATGTGTTGGCATCTTGGCATGGTGCGCCTGTTCAGTACAGTTAATGTTGCAGTACTAGCTACTTACAGTTAAGGGGGTGGTTCATTGATGTCCAATATACAGAATTTCCCAAACTTCAAGTGCTATATATTTAAAAGGTCCAATGTGTGGGAATTTCTCCCATCTAGCGTTGAGATCATATATTGCAATCAACTCTCTCGCACCACGCAGTTCAAAGTACGTATTACAGCTACGGTAGCCTTCACGATTCAAAAAGCCGGTCTCTTGCTCTTTTCAATATCCTTTTTTCTTTTTCTGGGCGAAGAAGAAGACTACTGTTCCTGAAATTTGGATTTTGAATACGTGTGGTCCTCCATGTTTCCTTCTTCAAACTTGCTGGGGCCGGGAAGCTACGATACCCATTAGCAGCATTAGCTGCACTTGTGAGTTTATCATGTGACAGCGAAAAATGCGAAAGGCGGAGCAGTATGTCCTGTATGTCCCTTACTGTAACGTATTTCAAGATGGTGCATGAATATGGAGCGTCTACCCCAGTTCTCTTAATACATCCATGAGTTCATGTGAATGCAAACGTAAAATTTCAAGCCAAAAGGAATACTTGGAATTGATGGTGGTGGTAAATATTCATGAAAAAGGACAAGTTTGTGCAACACAGATTTTGATCATGAACAACTAAACACGTTACACACTGGACCTTTAAAATTGTTTGTGAATTTGCATTTTAAGATATTAACTGTAGCTCACCAAGTAAAATGGAGCTTGATGGCCTTTAGTTTATGGTGCTTAAAGTGCCAAAATACTTTTGAAAAAATACATTGACAGGGAATCCCTAGACCTAATGGTGAACATTTTTTTAATCACTTGGCGTCCTTTATAGATGCCATGAAAATGCTCATATTAAAGCGTGGAGTATTGTAACTATCATACATGCCACACCAAAAAACAATGCAGTTGAGTGCAGTGTGTTGGGGTGAGGTGCACCTAAGCTAACAGACAAGTATTTGCATAGATAGATAGCACTGTGGGTAAAAAGAAATAGGAGTATGATTGTGTTTGTAGATTCAATTTCCCTTACCTGCTTGTTGGATACTTTGCTGCTGCAGTGTTTTCCTCAGACCTTGTGATGGAAGTCCGAGCTGGCCACTGTTATTCCAGCCCCACACATAAAGGTCTCCCCCATCTGAAGAAAAGGGTTATTTAAGGCCACGTAATTTACACCTGATTGAGGGCATAACTATTTTTATTCACTGCCAACCTATTTTTATTCACTGCCAACATCTTGTATGGCACTTACCACTAATACAGACAGAGTGCCAGCCTCCTGTAGCTACACAGCTCATGGGCATCCCCCAGAGTGCCTCCACTGCCCTGGGCTCCTCCTCGGAGGAGAGGCCTCCGTGTCCCAGCTGACCATGGCTGTGAAAGAAACACACACACACACACACACACACACACACACACACACACACACACACACACACACACACACACACACACACACACAATATATGCAGGTGGATGTTAATGGTCAGATTACCAATGAAGACAGATGTGTGAGCAGTAGGTCTACCTGCCCAGTCCCCAGGTGTACACAGCTCCGGAGGCAGTGAGAAGGATGACATGCTCGGCACTCAGTGCCAGACTCCTGGCTCTCAGGTGTGGTGATAAGGAGCGGTAGAGGGGCGGTTTCGTGGCTATGTAACCCCCAGGGACTAATGGGAGATTCACAGGGGGTCCTGGAAAGCAGCAACAAGTGTACTGTTTAGCCAATTATTATATACTTGCATTATACTTGTTGTAGCTGTCAAAGCAGATAAAGATATACATTACCAGAGCTCTCTGGGTGTGGGTTTATTTTCATGCTCCATGATGGAGTTTTCTCTTTCTTCTGCAGATCCCAGGACTCAAGTCTGTCTGAGAAAGCGAGGGTCAAGTACGATTCACTGATGATGGCATCTTTACAGCCACGGCTCTCTTTCATAGGCTTGCCACAGGAATCATTGGAGACGAAACCTGCAAGGCACGCAAAGCTGTCACCTAATAACAGACAGACAGAGCAAGGTGAATACATGAGTAATATTCATATAGAGTGTGATATTGTAGACGCATTCTAATTATGTTACAATAAGATAATTTATCTCAGTTAGACTTACCATCTAAATGCAATGATGCTCTTCTACTCCAACTTGCTCTAATTTGATAATCAGTCGTCAGGCAGCAGTCACTTCTGTCTACCTGATTAGCAAGCTCTGTCGGACTACTCACTTTGACTTCATTTACAGCGTCGCTACACACTCCTTTAATTAATTTATCGCGGACATATATCTGTCCAAATGCGTTAAAGCCAAACCCGAACCACCGCATCGGAAACGCTTTTACCTCTGTTTGGTTTAACGTGAAAATGCCGATGAATTTGAACCATAAACAGTTTGAACCAGTGTTGCCTAATCTTTTCCAATGAAAGTAGCTAGCATTAGCTCCAACACTGGTGTATGTAGCGCCAGGATGTACTGCGCATGCGCTGCAGTATAGTCACAACATTACTTGACAGTGAAGATGGGTGAACTCAGCAGAGACGTGACAATAGTGCGGGTACAGAGGGTTTATTTCTTTGCCCATGTGTTCAGTCTAAACTAGAAAACCACCAACGTACAATTAAGACACTGGGAATGTAGTGGAGTGATAATAATAATAGTGATAAACAGAAAAGCACACAATGCTGTGAATGTACTGGTTTTGGCCTGTTTGGGGCAACATTTTATAAAAAAGACTAGAGAATGCTTGTAATGCTAAAAGCTGCTGAATCAGAATTCACACTAAATATAGTAGTGGAAGTAAATAATGGAAACTAAAGACAATGCATTTTGGAGAATGATAGACAAAAATAAAAACATTTGCAAATATCAATGAATGGCACTCTTTAGTAAGCTGTAGCCTGATTGGACATAAACATACACTTTTGGTGGTGGTCCATGAACATACATTATAAATATAAAGGTAAATACAAAGAGCGCTAAAGTAATGTGAAACAGCAAACCACCTTTGTGAGTATCTGCCTGTTTTCATGTACTACCTTTCTTCTTTATTTTCTTTAGTTTTTATTGCCTTGCACAGTTTTTAGTTAAGACACACAAAACTGATTTCCTGCAAAAGTGAAATGACTTCACTGGTCCAACATAATACTCAAAGCACTTTAACATTACCAGAAGGCACATTCACACGCTGCAGCTGTGTTTTCAGGGTTCAGTTCCTTTGCCCTTTTCCCTCCCTTCCCTGTTCATGATGATGTTGTACTCCACGGCCTTGTCCAGACAGTTTTGAGCTATCTTTGAAACAGGCTCCGGCGTGCCCTCTCCTCCCTTCGCCAACACAGAAAGAATCTCCAGAGTTTCACTCTCCATGAGCGTCTCGGCCAGACTCTTCTCCGCCTGCATCATGTTCTGAACTATGACCACTCCCCGGTGGCGCAGGTCGGATATTTCACAGAGCAAAAGCGACTGTATAATCTCTAGCCAGTGGGTCGTCTGCGAAGAGAGGACAACAGGAAGTAATATAAGCTAAAAATTGAATAATGAATCATTGTATTATGCCATAGTGCTAAGTTGATGGATGTGTGGGGACAGTGAAGTGCTGCAGTGCTCTGCTTACTGTTCCTGGGATGCGGGCGCAGAGCTCCGGCTGCTCAGCGGTCAGCATGGCCAGAGTTCCTGCAGCAGCTTTCCGCAGCCTCTCGTCCTCCTCTCCGCTGTAGAGCACGAGCAGCTTCAGACGATCGTTCCCTGTGGCCAGGTACAGCGTTTGCACCTGAGGACACACCAAACACCCACTTTTACTTGTACTTTTCAACATGTGTGCCATACAATGTGTCATTTTCTATGTATTTATGTCATTTTCTATGTATTAAAAAAATAGACTTAGAAATGCCCTGCTGTCTAAACTGTGTGATTTGGGGGAAAAATAACTCCTAGAAACTGTTGTTTTTACTATAAATATGGCAATTATTTCTGTTTATCTACATGTATTTCTTTTTAGCACACTAAAAATTAAAATGTATTTTTGATTTTGTCTGTCTACATTTGTGTATGTACTATGGTTGAGGTTTTATATAAGCAGTTATAGGTTTCTACCACACCCTCACATGTATTTTTGTATTTCTTCAATGTAATTTTTTTTTAAGTTCTGTGAAACAAATGAACTAAACTACAATCATCTATGAATAGGTGTCTTACCTCTGTGCTTAAAACCAGATTACACATGCACTCTGTGGCAGAAGCTCGGACCAGGTCGTGCTCCTCAAACATGTAGCCTTCAATTTTTGGGACTGCCTTCTCCTTTATGATCTTTTGTCTGTGAAACAACACACATACAAGCAGATACTCTAAACACCGATACAAAACTATACTGTCATAATAAAAAATATATATTATTAAAGGAAGTAAAAACTCAAAGACTTGAAAGCCAAACTATTCAATTGTGAATCTATGACCTGAGAAAATACATATCTATACACTGAAAATGAAAAAGACATGGCCTCAGCTTTGTAGCTCTGTATTAACACTGTCAAACTGTTAACACAGCTTTAGGGTCAGCATTCAGAGACTGCAAAATGACTTGAGACATGACTGGGACTTGCCCCCAAAGTCCTAAAACAAGCTCTAGTAAAACATTTTCACAGCTTTTTTTTTTTTCAATTTTTAGGAAGCAAACAAGGATCCTGGACACATTCATAACAAGGACACATTCATAACAAGGACACATTCATCTGTAACTACATTTATGTTCCCTTCTATAAGGAAAGTAGATTTGCCATGTGTAAAAAAGTAAAACTACAGAATTAAACTTGAACTATTGGTTTCTGCATACTTGTATGTAGGTCATGCCCCTTTACTATGGAGGGAATATTTATTCATAATTCAAATTGAAAGTCCAGAGAGAAAACGAAGCAAGATCAAATTAAAAATAGTATTATTTTACTACACTACTAGGAAAAATCATGCCATAATTAAATGTGAAATGTAAAAGCTTAAATGGAAATACTTAAATTAAAATCTCAAATAGAAAAAAATAAATAATTTTATTTTAGACTTTCTCCTTTATAATTTTTTATTTGACATTTTATCTTTTGAATTTTATGTTTTACATTTGACATTGACATTTTAAGAGTCACCTTTTACATTTCGATTTAACATTAAGCTTTTCATTTAGAAGTGACAGGTGTCGATTTAAATGAGGAGGCGTGGCCCAACGGCTGGTGGGAGGGTCTGAAACCACTTCCAGCTGACAGCGGCTGCTTTGAGTATTACTGGCCGCAGGTAAGCAAGCGATCCCGGCCACCGCCAGCTGGCTGTCACCTAACTGGAGCTTCCAAGTCCGACAACATATCGGAGCAAATGTGCAATCGGCCATCAAATTTTGTAAAACTGCCCATATTCAAACTGTACACAGTTAATTTCTCGCATAAAACAGATATGTTATCGAAATGTAAAAAGTGAATCTTAAAATGTCAAATGTAAAACATAAAATTCAAAAGATAAAATGTCAAATTAAAAATTATAAAGGGGAAAGTCTAAAATAAAATAATTTATTTTTTTCTTTTTTCTTTTAATTCAAGTATTTCCATTTAAGCTTTTACATTTCACATTTAATTATGGCATGATTTTTCCTAGTAGTGTAGTAAAATAATACTATTTTTAATTTGATCTTGCTTCTTTTTCTCTTTGGACTTTCAATTTGAATTATGAATAAATATATCCTCCATACTTTACAATCGTCTGTGTTTTGTATGTATGTATTCTTAGGAGAGACTCCCCCTAGTGGCCAACCTGAGTCTTTCACTGATGCCAGCCAAGTTGGTGAGAGCCATGAGTGCCTCGAAGTTCTGCAGCAGGGTGCATTCAAGACTCAGAAGACTGACGAGGGGGCGCACCATCTCATAGATCTGACAACAGAAAGCAAGACAAGGTTAATTAGGATAAGTTATTTATGTTGGGTTTTTTTTAACTAAAGAGGCTTTTTACAGCATTCAATTCTCACCCTTTCTCCTGGGAAGGCAATCTCTGGGTTAGATGTGATGGTTATTTTTGCCAGGGCTTGTGCTGCTTTGATTTTACCTCCATCTGTGTTGTCAGATGCCAGTGGGATCAAAGCCTAAGGAGAAAAACAGTCAACATAAATAATTTAAACCCCCCTGAAGCAAGGTGTTTAAATCAGTGTGCAGGCTAAACTAAGTATATTTATCAGGGCGCTCTACCTTTCCTCCACCCTGTGCCACGACTGTGCCTCTGTCTTCCTGTCGTTCCACCAAAGCCAAGAAGACCCTGCCGTGAGAAATGGTATTAACAGAAAATCTACAGAGAGAACAGTGAGTGAAAAAGACTTACTGCCATTTTCCTACCTGGCGATACAGTCCCGACAAGCGTCAGTGAGGGCAGGACTCTCCTGTTTGACCATACACACCAACGCAGACACCACACCAGCCTCCAGCAGCTTCATCAGTCTTTTCTCCACATACGAAGGTGCATCCTGACACATGGAAAGACAGACAGATTCATGTAAATGAATCTCTCAAGAAAAAAATGTGCATATCAAATTATTTTGAAAAACACCTAAAGAAAACAGAAGAGCAGTAGAGTTGCTGTGCAATATTAAAGTAATATTGTGTGAAGTAAATGTAGCTCTACCTGAAAAATTTAAAATGGTACCTTGGGGTGCTCCTCGGGCACATGCTGCTTTGCATACTTGGCTAACTCCACCATCTGAGGGTCTGGCTTCTCCACTTCATAGCTGTTGGTGCAGTTCACTAATGTGGAGCCCACAGCAAAGAGCACCGTCTTATCCTCAGACTGCAGGAACACAAAGAAAAACTAGGCTGTCAAGGCGATCCTAGTTAACACTATAGAAATGTTGGTGTGTATTCTTACAGTGGTGGTTTCAAATACTACACAAAAATAAATAACAAAAAGATCACTAAGATGCTCTTCTGAGAGGAATCTGACTTCAGAATTGCCCAGTATTTTCCATGTGTCATTAAAACCTACAATTAGTTTTAGTTTATTATTAGTTTATAATGTCGTGGACAGTCCCCTTTAATGAACTATACAGTAAAAGGAGCAGCTTTAGCCTCAACGGCTAATTTCCAGCTGTAGTCCCCGGCCAGATAACAATAGGCAACCTAAAATACAATGATTAACATATTAAAATCAGTTACATTACATCTATAATAACAGCAGGCTTAAGCAAAAAGGGTTAACACATACAAAAAAGTGGCACACAAACAGACAAGCACAGATAGTGGCAATGGCATTAAATCAGTCCATGCAGTTAAAACAATATGAAGGAAAAGAAAAGAGAAGAGTCTCAAGAGGCCATATTGACAGCACATACAAGACATAACAGAGGCAGGCAGCAGAGATGGAGCGACAGCAACAATGACTGTCACATCAAACACACATCACATCTGACAGATTCATGTGTACAGTACTAGTTATCAGACTGCCATGTTTTAAGGTATTTTGTGAAGGTGGAATGTGTATGTATATCTTTGATTGTAGTGGGCAATGAATTCCAGTTTTGTAATGCCATAACAGTAAAAATTACAATCATCAGTCAAACCTTTGCTAGCTCAAACATGGCCACGAGAGCGTTCTTGTCTTCAACTAAGTCCTCCTTCACGTCAGCATCAAAAGTGAGGTAGGCGAGGCCTTCCACAGACCACCGGCGGGAGGTTGGGGGCAGAGACTCATTACACAGCCACCTAAAATTTATTTTAAATCCAAGGAACCACTCATTATCTGTTGTTTTTAAAATCAGGTTATGCACCAATGTGGATGAGCCGTAACACATTTCTCAGGTTCACGATTCAACACAGGCAAACATACTTCCTGCACTGCTTGGCGAGCTTTAGCGTGGATCCCTCTGCAAACTGCTTCATGCTGAAGTCCGTCCCTCCTGCGGATCCAAGCTTGCACAAACCCTGTGAAATAACCATCAGAGCACCGTGGATCATTTATTTAGAGAGGTTATTCCCTTTAACTGTCTGAAATAGATGTACTGTTACTGTTACTGCAACACTTACCACCAGGGCTCTCACACGTATCCGGTCATTCTCGCTCTTCTTGTAGAGGTCCTTCAGGAGTGCCACGCCATTGGCTGTAATGAAGGAGGCTCTCTTTGCCTTGCCTGCCGCATGGATAAGAGTCTCCACCGCTACCTGCTGGTGAGTTACATCTTCGGAAGCACACAGAGAGATCACTGCATCCATCATTCCTGACATCTCCAGAGTTCTGTTACCCACGTCGCTCGGCCCTTGGAGGAGCACAGACACTGTCTGGATGGCTCGCAGCTTGCCGGTTATGCCATGTCGGCTAAAATGTTGCCTACCCAGAAAAACATCAGAATAAAAAAAAAAAAGAACGAAAATACCACTTTTGGGCTTATGGCTTGTAATAAGGTTTTTTTTCATGTTCATAAGTCATTTCACTACTAAGCATTAGTAAGCATTGGAAATTGGTAACACAAGTTTTGGTGGTCAACTCACTGTACATATTCTTCACATAGCTTGTTGAAGGTCTCCCTCTCTGTGTCGCACTTTAGGTCATCGTAGAGTTTGCTAAGCAAGACAGAGCAGCTCATGTGGGAGTTGTCTGTAAGAGGTGGTCCTTCTGAGAGCTCAGGCACTGTCCCGGCCACCTCCAGGATTTTCTTCAGTCCTGCAGGAGAACAAGGAGTTCATTAATTTGGCTAGAGCGACACCAAATAAAACTTGTGACAGCATATCTTAAATGGGCTTGGGATATCTGAGGCCATAGGCACATTTCATTTGACATTTGAAAACATAAAAGTGAACAAACACTTCCTTCCCCCTTCCAATGGTAGTGAGACTGTACTGGAAATACTGAAATGGGTATGTTTGGCAGAAAATGTTTTGTATCCACCATAGTATAAAAATGTGACCAATTCTACATGATGTGCAGGTTTGTTTCATACCCTGGTCTATCACCCATAACGTAAGTGAGTTATCTGGGTTTTTCAAGGACTTGCGGGGAACTTGTTTGACCAGGAGGTTGATGGCGCTGTCTCTGCCCGGCCCTGACACCTTAGATGCTGGCATCATTTCCAAGAGGTGGCGTAACATTGAGCGTAGCTCCTTGGAGGGTTCTGTGGTAAATTCACAGAGTCAGTTACCGTTAAAAGAACAGGACAGAAAGCTGATACACACTGTTACGTGCCGTGTTTGAAAAAATAAATAAAAAGTAAAAGATTTGTTAGTGGTTAACTTTCATGTGTGGCCAACTCCAAATATAAACATGATCAGAGGCCAAACTCACCAGGAAGTATGGCTTCATCTTTCCCTCTGATCTCTTTTTTCATGCCCTCCGTCAGAGCCTCAAACATCACCTGCAGCAGGTGGCAGGCAGCCAGAGACACAGTGGAGGCTACTGATCCCATTACTGCACACAGCTGCTCCATTCCCAACTCATTCACTATAGCCATAGTCTGGGAACAAAACAGTGGATGTCAGCAGTTAAAAGCGGTAAAGCAATTCACAAGTGTTACTAGCATGGTAAATATAGTCTCTGACAAACATGGATGTTGATATATTGCAACATCTACTGATAAAGTGTGCTACAGCAGACTTAACAATGAATGGAAAAAGAAAAGCATTAAAATTAAACAAAATACAAATAAGAGGGCCAACACTTCCTGTTGTATCTATGTTTTCCAATAAAGAAAATAAGTTTGTAGCCTGTTAAAAAAGAGGGACTTTAAAGATGGTGTAATGAATAACTTTAGAGGGTATTGTCACACTTACTCTGGACTGATGCCCTGTGCATAACCCAACCAGAGTCCTCAGGGCAGAAAGGACAACATCCTCCTGCTTTGACTGAAGAAGTTTCTGAATCAGCTTCACTCCATCGTTACGGAAGATCTGCTCAGCTCCTGCGTCTTCTCGAGATAATACCACAAGATTCTGAGCAGCCTGAAATTGAATAATGGATCACATTATTTTGGTGCATTACAACTTTACAGACAGATCAAAATACAATGAATAAAAGTCAAATACAGTGAATTACAGAAGTTTGTTATGTTCCTGCCTTATGAGTTGCCCTTACCTTTTGTCGATCTGAGTCTTTTGCAGATGCATCTAAGAGGAGGGAGAACATTTGCTGCACACGAGCATCTGTGGAGTTTAGTTGCACCGACTACACGGTTAAGAGAAAAAATCCTAATTAGCAACAGTTTCTTCAGGGTACTGTTTAAAATACAAGACAAACCTCCCTAACCCTTTATCCACTTGATTGAAAAAAACACATCACCTTCTGCTGGATCTGTGCTCCAAGCTGTCTGAGCAGATCCTGGAAGGCTTTGTTTTTGGGCTCCAGCTGGGCACACCTCTGAGCATCCAGAAACGCCTGATCAAGCCGACAGAGTTTCTGGAAAGCCTGAGCTCTCCGGAACCTGGCTTTCACATCACCTGGGTCAGTATCGAGAGCTGAAAAGAGTGACCGACATGACATTCAATATAACTTAGTACATAACATACTGTACATCTTAATCCAGTTAGAGTAACAGTTCATGCAACAATACAGTCAATCATATTTACTTTTACCTGAAATGTTAACTATACACACTTAGTGTACTTAGCAGCTGTAAGTAGTTTCTTCTACCAAAGATAAGACTGAAGGTGTGTGTTAAAAGTTATTCTCAATTAAAATCTTCACCCAAGGGTCTATAGATCATCATGAGTATCTCTGTCATTGAAAAAGAACTGCTGTTGAGCTTTTCAAATGTAATATTTTGTCACGTTAAGCACCCCAAACCGCATGCCACTCGGAGGATCTCGTGTTTGGTTGTATTGATAGCTAGATAGATACTTTATTGATCCCCAAGGGGAAATTCAAGGTCCCAGTAGCTTAAAGACATCACACACAACATACACATACATCATAAACAGGGTGATAAAATAACAAATCCACATGAATGTACTAAAGGATGTATAAGCATGATATGCTTGCAGTGACAGGGCAGAGACTGACCCTGTGATTCAGTATGCATGGTTGAGAGTGTGTCATGGTGCTAGTGCAAATAAGTCCACTAGTGCAAGGATAAAGTCTAGAGACCTGCATTACATATGGACAATATAAGAGAATAATGTAGACATAGTAATATAAAAACTACATAGCAGTACAAGGATAAAGTTAAAAAAAATTATAAATATTAAATATGGGCATTATAAAGAAATAAAGTAGACAGTAGGATAGACACAAATCAACAGTGTATTCAGGTGTGTCTCTTAGTGAAGTGTCTCTTAATTTAAACTAAGATGAAAACGTGTCTTTGTACTGATCTATGAACTCTACAGCATCCTTGGCTGTAATTTAGCTCACCTTTGGAGGCATCAGCCTCTGCCTTGCTGTACTCCTCCTGTTTCAGGTAGCAGGCAGAGCGGTTGCGGTACAGAACAGCACTCTCTGCTTTACTGTCACTCAGCTTTAATGCTTTGGTGTAGCAGCAGACAGCGCCGTGCATGTCTCCTGCCTTGAAAAGGGTGTTCCCCTCCTCCTTCAGGGCTGTGGCGTCCTGGGTTAAAGAGAAAAAGATGACAGAAATGCTTCGAGTAAATGTTATCTGGATGAAATCTAATCAAAAAGCCTAGCTACGTAGCTAACTGCCGTACCTTTTTTTCTTTACTCACACTCATCTTCAAGATGTAATACACAATACAGCGTTACTAAATATGGAGAATATGTAGTTATTATAAAAAAATGTTTAACTCTAATTGGTCCCAAACACTACTAACTTCAGAATAACATTTCACATCTTTGCTACGCTTCCGGGTGTTCGGAGCACGCTGATGACGTTTAGGCAGTAGCCCCGCCCCTCCCCTCACGCACTATTACCATAAAAGGAACGGAGTCTGTCACATGGTCTGTCTCCATCTCTGCCTCATTTGGTTATATTTTCGTTCTGTGGCTTTCTTCAGTCAGAGGCGATTAAGGCTCTTTGCTTGAGTCCACACAGACACAGAGTAGAGGGTTTTAACAAGCTCCTTATGATAAAAGACGAAAGCCAGCAATTCAAGGTTTTGGTGCATTCAGCTGTAGGAAGTATTTTATTGTTGTTAGTGGTCTAAATGCTTATATTGATAGATGGTCAAACCTCAGCCATGCATGATATTTTACGAGCATATTTTATGAGTGTTTTTGGTAATATTTTCTAATAAGCCATGCTTCGTGAAAGGGTTTACAATGTGTAACTAATTGCTTTATTAACAGTTAATACATAATTATGTAAAGCTTTGCAGATCAGCAGCTGACTAAGCTAACACGTTTTTGCTTGCCAGATTGTGAAATATCGCTTTGGCTGGTTGGCCAAATCCATTCATAAACAACCTATTTAACGTTTACAACTTCAGACTTGATGGATTTAAAACAGTTATTTCAATTTATAGCTGCAGATGTGATGGCTGATTAGAAAGTGAGAAACTTATGAGCATCTGGATTATCAATATTTATATCTGCACTGTTAACAAACAGAGATAATTAACACTGGTAAGAAGGATTTTTTTCACAACCTGACAAAAGTTGTTCTAATCAATGGTTTATAACAGATCTATACAAAATTATAAATGATTTATTAATAAAGCCCTATATCCCTCATGTAAGAGCATGACACCATGACAATGTCTGTTTAAATTGATAGTTTAATTAAGAAACCAAAAAGACTAGATACACTACATTACACTGGATATAATGTACAGCCATACAGTACTACAAACATACAATGCCAATACAACAAAACACAAATCCACCATTCCAAATACGTTTAATACCAACCAATGGGACAGATATGGTACATGATGTGGTATGATACACATTGTTTAACTTTATACAATAAGTTAACTATTATCTAACTGTCTGATATAGTCGATGTACAGTCGCACAAAATGGAAACACTCAAATGAAATGCTTATACATCAAAATCACACTAATGTACACTTCAGTTCGTTTCTAGTGGGCTGGATATATTTATTTTTTATAGTGAGGTGACCAATAAGAAAATCATTTCTGTCACTTTTTTGAGTAAAAGAAAAAATGACATATTTGTGGTGGAATTTCAAGCTTACGAACTCATGCCATGTAAGTTGAGACAGTGGTACCCCAGGTCTTATTCAGGTCTGTGTCCAACACAACCTCATAACCTTTCCAAGCAGAGGAGCACTTCAACTTTGTGCCTCCGTGGAAGACGGGAGACGTAACAGCTGCATGATAAGACAGTGCTGCTCAGCCTGACAAGGCCATAGTGGATCTAACCACATTTAGTCTGTTCTGAGATATTTGGGTGCCTACCATATCTTTGTTGACTTTGAAGGTTCAGCTAAACTTAACGCCAGCATGACTTTACATACACCTTCAGGAAGACAGGAATTTCAGAGAGTTGTGACGGCAGGCCATGATAACACATTGTGGTTAAACTGTACTGCCTGCTTAATTCTCTCCTCAATTAGGAATTCAATAAATGCTCTTGTGGAAGTCATCAAAGTCTCCCGAACCTTCTTTACATGTGTGAAATGAGTTGTGCTGCTCCTGAGTTGGTGTCAGGAGCAGTGTCTCCCTTTAGGTCAAAACCACAAAGAAAATGTCTTGGTATGATATTTTCTTCACCTGAGGGACTCTCATTTACCAGGACAGCCAGGCACCATGCATTGTTGTGTTTCCTCTGTTGCTATGGAGACAAGGTGATTCCCTTTGGGCTTTGTGCTCAGACAGACCTGTTAAGACTCTCATATTACCATTGCAGCTTTGTGACTTTAGAAGAATATCCAGCAAGGGCAGTTGGTATATATTTCCTAAGGGCTCGGCTTGTTGTGAGACATTATCCACAGGATATCCACGAGGCGCAGCGACAGAACCAGTGACCCAAAGAAGAGTCCCAATCTGAAATAAAAATCCAAACCAGCTGTGTAAACATTTGTTTCTAATAACAACTTTGTTTTGTGAGAGATTATGCTTTCAGAGCAGGATTCTGGTGAACTTTGTGGTACCAAACCCATTTTTTAAGTCTGGAAATAACACTCTTAATACAGTTCAATCACAAACAGAATTTTGAATAGTTTTGTAGACCCCATAAGTTATCAGTCTCTTATAACTAAAGCAAAACCAAAACAATAGCATATGTTCCTCATGTCCCACACAATCTGCTTATTATTTATCTAAGTGTCAGCTAAACTCCTGTTTCCATAAACACTGCTGTTGCAGTTGTGACTGCATGCAAAGGATCATTACATTTTCCACACTGGGCTTCTTAGGTGTCGTTTACCTGCACAGTGGCGTTGACTTCTCTGCAGCAGTCAGGCTGGTCTTAGCTTTGGTGATATAGTGACAAAATAGGCACCACTGCTTGAGCCCCTCTGTCGCACGGCAAGTGTGTCAGGCAGGGAGGTAGCCACTTTAGGGGTTACATAGTCCCTCTCCAATAACGTTACAAAGCTGCATGCTGTACAACTTTACATTAACGTAAAAAAACCCCTCTACACTCCCAATTCATAAAAAGCTGTAGCATACCAAACATTAAAGAATGGGAAGGAAGTCCTTCATGGTTCAAACAAGTTATTATCTTACTCATCTTTGACTACTGGACATCTTCAGTATACCGTCCATAAGTGCACAAGTTGTCATCACACACTCCAAACATGAAAACATAAATAAGAAATTTCTTTATTTCAAAATTTAGACTAAGAGTAGTAAGCAGAGATTGTATTTATATGTTTTTATATAAATATAAACACACACACACAAACACACACACACACACACACACACACACACACACACACACACACACACACACACACACACACACACACACACACACACACACACACACACGTGTTTGCTTTTAGCCTAGTAACAAGAAAAAGAAGAGTATAGTGTTTATAGGACACTTTTTGTCATATCCCAAGTTATCTTATTTTTGCACTTCTGTATTTTGGACTCTGTCTCGTGTGTCAGAGCAGTGATACGACCACATGCAACTGTAGCCTATTTTCACAGGTACAGCCCACACAGTTATGGGCTATGTGATTCTTCACGCTGAAAGACTGATAATTCTGTACTGGAAACAGCCACCCACATGCAATTTTTTAATTAGTGATGAAAGTTTTTAGCGTGTCTTTCCAGACACAACATACCAGTTATTCAGGTTGAGAGCTCACTGTAAACAGTTCTTTTGTAGATTCATAGCCCTTGTATTACAGTAACATTATTATATCATCACTCTATTCTGTCTCTGAACTGCTGAGTGGTTGATTGTTCTAAACTTACTAAACTACAATAATTAGCAATTACTATTATATATAACTGGGTCACTAAGTGTTGTAAATAGGCTGAACACGGAGCTTTACAAATGTTGTGTCCACTCCTATATATATATATACAGTATATCTACTGTGGTACAAACTATTTTTAAATTTAGCCTAAGTGTTTTTGTCATTATGCTGTCATCTAATTGACAGCATGACACTCAATCACCCTGGGCGTTGTCAATATATTCATATAATAATAATTCAGTAATTTATAAACCTATGTTGCATTGCAGACCCTCATACTCAAAATAAAATGAAAGGTTGGTGCATTTATTTTACCAGCTGCTGTAGCTATTGGCCAATCACCGAGTGATGCGTAGCTCCTCTCTTCCCAGAAGCCTTTGCAGCAGCTCAATGGTGCTAGCTGCTAGGCTAACTGGTTCAGTTGGTGATCTGTCAGCCTGCAGCTAAAAGCACACACACTGCTGGGCTCTACACTCTTCCGGATTACACTCTTTTGACGGGTAACGTCAGATTTTTGTATTTTGTTTACAAAGAGAATAAGGGTCCCAAGGTCGTAACGTAACATGAGTGTTAGCCGAGGTTGAGATGGACAGTCAATGGTTAGCCAGGAAATATCAGCCACGTATTGTCTTAATAGTATCTAGCCAATACTTGCAGGCGTCTGTAACGTTAACGATAAATGCCGTGCAGCACAGGCTTCTCACGGATGTCAAAGGACAGCTGTGACTGCTGTTCACCTAGATGTATCATTAAATTACAGTCCTTATATTGACGTTGTCCGACTCTTAAAGCTAGCTCGTAAACCAGTCTAGCTGATGTGGAAGTGGTAACTTGATAAACATCTAGTGGCTAAAGCGCTAGCTTGTTTAGCTGCATATTCGTGATATCTAATGTTAGTTAATATTAAAGGGGTTATTAAAGTTTGGCAGAGCACGTTAATGTGGCTAAAGGGTTAACAAGCTGCATGTATTACTAGCTAGATAATATCCAAATTCAGGTATTTTAAGTGCTCGTAAGATTAAAGCACCGCAATGTTGCTGGCTAGCTGCCCAGCCATAGCTGACTAAAAGTCATCCAAGTTAATCCTTAACAGAGGTGCCATCCATTGAGTCAATAACCCAAAGAATACTGTTGAGGGATATTTGATAGTTTAAACAGGGGAATATGAATATTGATAAATATTTCCCTTGATGCTACTATGCCATCATTTGAGCAGCTTGAGATCTGGTTCATTTACATTTTGTCACATACATGTAGAGCTGGTAGTCTTCTGTCAGGCACCCCAGCTTACAAAGCCTTTCTTGTTAGATATGTGTGGCACATATGATGTAATAAATATTCGTCTTCCTTCTGACAGTGTGGCTATTTTTCAGTCAGGCTTAGCAAATGTAAGTGCCAAGTTATTATCCCCACTCCCTGTGGCAAATCTTAGATAGTCCCAGTCTAAAAAGTTAGCAGATTATGATCGTGTTGGATTTGCACTCAGATAAACAAGAACACCTATTAGTGCTGTGAGGAAACGCAGGCCACTGTGCTCAGCTTGATTTCCCCCTCCCCTGTTGACTTTACTTGTCGGATCAAAAAAAAAAAAAGTATCTCTCACTCTCCCACACAGTTCCTTTCACATGTGTTTTTTGTCAGTGACAGTTCCTCTCTGGAAGGCTGACTACATATATTTTTTTTGCATGCTCCATTAATCTAAAATTTTCCTAACAGCTGAAGAAGACCCTTTGATGTTATTTCAACTTGGCGCTTGTGATCGAGGACAGACACACTGCCCATGCTGCCACAGTAGATATGCTGTCACTATGCTATTGAGAGAAGAATGACATTTGTCTCATTTTAATTCCTGGAGCTGCCTCGGGCAGAGTTGAGGCTTAATTAAAAAGTTGCTGCTCTAAGCCAAGTTGGTCTTTTTCTCAGCCTACTTCATTGCACTGCTGCAGCCTAGAGTGCAAATGGTTATGGCACCAGAGGCCAACTGAGCAAAAGGGGACTCTGGTTGTACTGGAGGATCAGACTGTGCTGTGGGAGTAGGGACTGGACCAGGAAACCAGGCCCACAGTTACACACATCATGCAGGAACACTAGGATGCCTGTTTGAGCCCCTTCTGTGTGGCATTTGTTTTTTTT
This sequence comes from Zingel zingel, assembly GCA_023566125.1. Taxonomy (NCBI): domain Eukaryota; kingdom Metazoa; phylum Chordata; class Actinopteri; order Perciformes; family Percidae; genus Zingel; species Zingel zingel. The sequence goes on from CM042320.1 coordinate 22,319,979, forward strand.
CTTTTCCTGCAGTCTCATCGGTTTGGATGGTTGAGCACAAGGGCTACTTTGAAGGAGCCCACCGGTGGCTGTGGTTTAGCCAAAGCTGACAGACTGCTTGCCAGCTATTGCTGATTTAGTACCCTTGTCCACTGCTGCCACTTGCTGCAGCCCCCTTGGTTGTGGTCTTCAGTATGGTGAGTGGAGGCTGGAGGCATCGCAGGAGTGGAACTGAACCATTAATACTGGTGTAGCTGATTATTTTCCTTTTTTTCTGAACTCTGAAGGATTGCATTCCAGCTTTTAAGGACTTTTTTCTCTGTGCTGGAACAAACCCAGTCAAGGTCATTTTTTAAAATTCAATCCCCGTAAAGACAACCGCTCTAGAGGAGGATGAAGTTGAGGAAACAGGTGACAGTGTGTGGAGGGGCCATATTCTGTGTGGCTGTATTCTCACTGTATCTGATGTTGGATCGAGTCCAACATGACCCTGCAAGGCGACAGAATGGCGGGAATTTTCCACGGGTAAGAATAATTGCTGTAATGCATCATATCATGTGTGAAAACCACTTTCTGCAGTTATTTCTGTTACACTTATTTCTGCATGATTTGTTGTGATACACTAGAAGTTAGATAAAAGCAGAAATAAACATAAACATATTATTCTACACTTCTATATCCTGTAAGACGAGGCGCAATATGTATTCTTTGAAAAAATATTCAAATGTTGATGTTGTGTACCTATTGTTGTGTAGATATCTTTAGAGCTGATTAATCTCATAATGCTATTTGTTACCTTGTCTAAATCAGAAGCTTTTTCATTCCAGATCATCTCATTTCTAGTCTTTTTGTTCACTGTAGCAGGGAAGAAGAACGTGGGTTTGGTTGAAAGATGTTTTATGATGTTATACAGATGTGTGATCGATGATTTGTGTGTGTATTGTAGAGCCAAATCTCAGTTCTGCAAAACCGGATAGAGCAGTTGGAGCAGCTCTTGGAGGAAAACCACCAAATCATCAGCCACATAAAGGACTCTGTGATGGAGCTCACAGACACAGGAGCTGTGTCTCCCAGCGGCCACCTGCCATTCAGAAGTGCCAATGGTTCCTGGGTCCTACCCTTCGACGGCCGTCCCACTTTCCTTGCTGTCAAGCCCCAGGATTGCCAAGCTGCTTTAGGCAGCCATGGTCAAGCAGACGTTCAGGTGAGCTTGCTATACTACTAATTCCCCCCCCCGCCTCCCGTAGATGAAATGCTGAGCAGCTAATTGGCCTAAACGTTATTATCACTGCTATATTTGAGATGTTATTGGATCATTACTTATTTTTGGAGTATGTCTGGTGAGCAAACAATGAGTTTGTATTTCATTTTAGATGCTGGATGTGTACTCCATTCTCAAGTTTGACAACCCTGATGGCGGCGTATGGAAACAGGGCTTTGACATTACTTATGAACCTGATGAGTGGGACAATGAACCGCTGCAAGTGTTTGTGGTCCCCCACTCCCACAATGATCCAGGTGAGTTGAGAGCAAAAGACAAGCTCAGCTACTGTGAGGCCTCACGTGAGTGGGATGCTCATGATAAGGATGCAGAAATCATTCAAAACTCGATTCATTCATTCATTCTCATTATAATTAGCATAATGCTGACATGATTGACGGTTTAGGCACAAACAATGGAATTAGAAGGATATTGGCATTGGAAAGCTCTAGCTATATATGGTATAGTTTGGATTGGCTGAGATTTAATTTCAGACTGACATTTCCATTAAACTTGTTTACCAGCCTGTCACATGCTTGCTAACTTGAGAGTTAGATTGATATGTTGACAGTCTACAATGGGAATTGCCATCATTTGGAGCTGCATTTGATTATACTCTGCTGCAGTTTTCTTTAGTGTCTTTGTATGCAGCATTCAGTGTCCAGCATATTGTCAGCTCACCCTGAAGGCAGGGGAAAGCAGGTTTACTGGTAATACGCTCAATTCACTAAATGCAAAGAAGGGTTTTTAAGAGCTTTAGTCAACTGCAGGTTAGCAGCTCAAACAATGAGTAACCCTTACACTAAGACTGCAGTAAATAGTCCTGTCCCTCCCAACTGACTATGAGCACTTAACTATCGCCATTTTTGTGGCATTGCTTATGATTCTGCATAATTGCAGCATCAGTATGTGGAACTTTGATCTGTATAAAATACATTCGACTACAATATTTGAGATAAATATTTCACAGGATTTTTCACAGGAGACTGTGATATTCTACACTGTTACACACTAAAGGTGCATAGAAAGTACTTTTTTTGAAACCCCTCTGCTAAATATCTTTCTAAGGGGAACAGCTCAACTTAAATAAAATATGAGTTTTATTTTTGAGTCTCTTACCTGCCCTGTCTTCTTGCCTTTGTATCAGCCAGCTACATAAAGGGATGGATAGTTCTATTGGTAGCAACCGTCTGTTTTGCCAACTGTTCATATTGCTCATATTTATCTTCTTTTGTTGTTAGGTTGGATTAAGACTTTTGACAAGTACTTCACAGACCAGACACAACATATTTTAAACAACATGGTGGTGAAGCTGGCGGAGGATCCTCGCAGGAAGTTCATCTGGTCTGAGATTTCATTCTTCTCCAAGTGGTGGGAGACCGCAGACATACACAAGCAGGAGGCTATGCGAAAGTGAGTCACAGCTTAGCGAAGCGCACAGTTTTGCCATTTATTTAACCACATAACTATTGACAATTAGTGGAGATTTCCTGAGTACAGTATTTTACCCAATGATTACATTACATTTAGCTGACGCTTTTATCCTAAGCGACTTACAATTGTTATATATGTCAGAGGCTGCATGCCTCTGGAGCAACTATGGGCTCAGGGACACATTGGTTGATTTATCACAGTGGGAATCGAACCCAGATCTCCCACACCGAAGGCATGTGTTACATCCACTGCGCAATCACCCCCATAGTATCCGCTGTAAATAGCTTGTTGTCTGGTTAATGTGACTCTCCTTCTTAAGGGTCAGATTATTGTGACCTTGCTTTCTTAATCCTCTCTGTTCAACAGACTGATCCTTGGGGGGCAGCTAGAGATTGTCACAGGAGGCTGGGTTATGACGGATGAAGCCAACGCCCACTTCTTTGCCATGATAGACCAGCTCATTGAAGGACATCAGTGGCTGGAGAGAAATCTAGGTACACCGATCAGAAATGATTCCTTACTCTTTGTCTCTTTGGTTATATTTTGACGAATTATGTATAGAAGTTTAAGATGCTCTTCTTCTCTCTGTGAAATGATAGGCCTTTTGTCATCACCCCAATTATTTTCACTACTTTTAAAAGCGGTTCAATTCAATTATAGCAGTCCTCCTCAAGGTTTGATAGTGACATCTGAGCTTGTAATCCCACATGTAGCAGGTGTAGCCCCTCACTCAGTGGGTGATAAAATACTTTGTGCTGTGGCCGGGTTAGCTCAGTTAGTAGAGCAGGCGCACATATATGAAGGTGTATACCTCGACGCAGAAGGCCCAGGTTTCGAGTCCGACCTGAGACGATTTCCTGCATGTCATCCCCCTCTCTCTCTCTCCCCCCTTTCATATCTATCTGTTCTTTCCATTAAAGGCTGAAATGCCCCTAAAAAATCTTAAAAAATAAAAATACTTTGTGCTACTCTTACTGCTCCCTGCTGAGGGGAATGGTTTTCTAAAAGATGCATTCCTTCCTTTTATCTGAGCATAAACCTGAGCGACTTTCTTTCTGTTCGCTGTCACAGGTATAACTCCTCGCAGCGGGTGGGCGGTAGACCCTTTCGGTCACAGTGCTACCATGTCCTATCTACTGAAGAGGGCCAACCTGACCAGCATGCTCATCCAGAGGGTCCACTACTCCATAAAAAAACACTTTGCCTCCACCCACAGCCTGGAGTTTATGTGGAGGCAGGCCTGGGGTGAGTGGACCAGAGCCAGCGATGTCATCTGATTCATGTGCTTATCTTTGCTAAGCTCATTGCAGAATGAGTAATGCCAATTGTCATGGCTTTTGAGGGACTTTGTGGAAGAAGAACCAGTGCCTAAAAGCCTCAGAAGCGGTATCTTTGCTATTATTTCTCAGTGAATTGGACATCTGCTGACAATTTACCGTCTGTTTGTACCTAATGGAAAGATCCTCTGATATTACACTGTTAGATATTCTCAATTTGTGGTACTCAGTTCTTTTGGGGATGTCATTCACTTTTTGCTGCTTTATCCAGAATGACTTTTGACAGTCCCCAGAGAACGCTGTAGGTGGTGGGAACAAATAATTGCCAACAAGTTTATGAGCACTGGTGTGTCTGTGAATCACAAATACCACCTTTACTCAGAGGAGAACATGCCTTATAAGTGTATTTCATTCTGGTCTTTTGAGGCTGCTGTCAACAATGGATGTCTCTCAAGCTGGTGGTTTGACTTTTACTTTACTGCTTTGACAGACACTGGATCGAACACAGATATCTTTTGCCACATGATGCCGTTCTACAGCTACGACGTGCCTCACACATGCGGGCCCGACCCCAAGATCTGCTGCCAGTTCGATTTCAAGAGGTTACCAGGTGGTCGGATTAACTGTCCCTGGAAAGTGCCACCAAAAGTTGTGGTGGAGGCCAATGTAGCAGAGAGGTGAGACATGTGGGGGTTAAATCTCTCACTTTGGGTACGTGAAGTAGGTTTATCGTGATTTTGTATCAGAGAACAAACTTAAGGATACCTATTAGAGCTTATTCTGGTTCAATAGATGTACAGTGCTGGGATAAAGCCTGAAATCCGGCACCTACTTTTCTATCTATTGTGCAACGGCACCGTTGCTGCGTTTTAGGGCTTAGTGGACCAGGACGGTTGTGATCGTTGGAAAAAAAAAATACAAACAAGCCAGAGCATTTTTTCACTTGTCTCAGAATAGATAAGCGGTGTAGCCAGACCATAATTAGAGCTAGACTGATGTATTGGCTGGGCTGATGTATCTTCTGTAATTTGATTATTGCAGATATATTGTTATTGGTGTATATTTGAGCTGAAAGTAGAGCTGATTAGTTGATATGTCGATTGTCAGAAAATTGATTTGCAAGTATTTTGATAATCGAGTAATGATTCACAAAGCAGAAAAGCCAAATATTCTGTAGTTCTGGTTCCTTAAAGGTAGGACATTGCTGGTTTTCTTTGTCTTATGGAATAGTATGACATTTGAAGACGTCAGGTTGGGCTTTAGTTGGGATTTTAAAGATAATTGACCAATTCAGTCAATACAGAAATGCAAAACATGTTTAATCTTTATAATTTAGAAACAGGGTTTCCGTGACATTGTTTGTCCACTAAAGAGCACTGACAGTCATTTTTCAACTTAAAAATGTCCTGCTAAGGCTGTATCTTGGTCTATTCTTAAATAACCAAAGTTAGGGGTGCCTAGTCAAAAATGTTTGTTTGCTACATGTGCATGTAAAACATAAAAAAAGGTATCAGCCTCCAATGTCAAACATTAGTCGGGCTATGATGTCTACATACTAAACATTTCTTACTTCTCACACACACACACACACACACACACACACACACACATATACACTGTTGCAAAAACTCAATATTATCTTTGCTAATCCCTTACAAATAAACTAAACTTGAACTTAAGCCAATAACAACAGCCAGAGAGGGTGAATGAACGGGGGGGGGGGTGACAGACATGGACTGCAGATAGTCTTGCACCTTTCCAGAGGACATGTTTCTGTGGCTAATGGAAAATACCCCCAGGGCTAATTTGATCTTCCACTTTCCATAGTGATTTCCTACAAAACTGATGCATGCGAAGCAGGGCAGTTTGGATGCCAAGAAATGTGTCGCCTCAGTTTTTCCTTTCCCCCCCACCCCTCTCTCTCTCCCTCTTTCTCAATCAGGGCTCACCTGCTCCTGGATCAGTACCGTAAAAAGTCCAAACTCTTCCGCAGCAAGGTGCTTCTTGTCCCGCTGGGAGATGACTTCCGCTACGACAAGGCGCTGGAGTGGGATCAGCAGTACACCAATTACCAGAAGCTGTTTGACTACATGAATTCTCACCCAGATATGCACGTACAAGTGAGAAAATGACATGTCAGCTGTCAAAAACAGTGTTGCCAAATCTTTTTTTTGGGTGCGTCTTTTTCATTGTTTTTGTGCTTCTCGGCGTGCGCTGTAGCAAGTATCTCACTGTACAACCATTCTTGTGATAATGAATCATGCATTGGTATCTTAACTTGCTGACAGAACAAAGAATCTGTCACGACTCGATGTTTGGTTCAGAAGACGCCATGTAAGATGAAAGGCGCTCGCATTCTAATGAGACATTTTTTTATTTTTTTTTACCCGTGCAGCTGTCTTTTGAGTAAAGTGTGTGTGTGTATATATATATATATATATATATATATCTTTTTTAACAATGTGTCATCTGTCTGGCTGCTCCTCCAGGCTCAGTTTGGGACTCTCACAGACTACTTCAACGCTGTATACAAAGCACACGGAGTGGCCGAGGGGTCCAGACCCGCAGACTACCCAGTGCTTAGTGGAGATTTCTTTGCTTATGCAGACCGGGAAGACCACTACTGGACTGGCTATTACACCTCTCGGCCCTTTTACAAGAGCCTGGACCGTGTGATAGAGTCACATCTCAGGTAGGCTGGATTTAGTCACACCTAACGCCCACAACCTGCTGTGTATTAATGATGCTGTACTGTAGATGTTCTACAACAGGCACTTTGTTTCTTTTTTTGCATTGCAAACAATATGTAGCTGTGGCATACTAGGTGAAAGAGCATACATGTATCTGCAAGATTCTGTATACAAATTAAAGGCGCAATCCAAATCCAGACACAGGATTTGAACCTGGTATCACTCCCAAATGCATAGCCTTTTTATACGTGAACTTACACTAAACCACACCTAAATCCAGTAAGATTTTCATATCTGTAGTTTTTTTTTTCTTCAAACATATCAGTAAAACAGGTCTGTTATAAAATGTTTGTTTTTTCATATATAGTGTGTGTCAAACCTTTTAGTTAGATGCGTGAACATACCTTTAGTTCATATGGTCGTACAATTTATTGATTGGGCCTTCTCTCCTGTTTTTCTCTATTGTGAACAATCAAAATGAAGCGAAAAAAAAACAGCAAAATTCTAAAATGCGTCTGGGTGTAACAAACAAGTGTATCCATATACGCAAGTTGCATGAATTCCAGAATTAGATTTCAGTGGTTCAAATTATATGTAAATTCTTTCTTTAAAGGTGCTCTAAGCGATGTTGGGTGACGTTACTTCTTGTTGACGTTCAATGTATTTTCAAACAAAACGAAGACTAGCTCGCTCCTCCCTCCTCATCCCGTTCCCTCCCTTCTGTGCTTCAGCGCACTAAAGCAGAACAAAATCCTTCTTGTCCGTTATTGGCTGAATGCTGGAACACGGTTTGTGTATGTTTGCATGGTCCAGGTTGGCCCATTTTATTTTTGTTGGCGTGTGTGGACCCTAGGCTGTCTACAGAGACCGCGTTTTTTTTACATTGTGTTCAGGGAACCGGCAGTTCGCGGATAGTGAGGAGATGTTTGCTGTATGTGACAAAAAATGTTGTAGCCTAAAAAACGCGTGACATCGCTTAGAGTACATTTTTTAAGTTTTAAAATAAAAATGCTCAGCAGTCTTAAATTTAGGGGTTTCTCAATGCTGTTTGTCAATGTCCATCAGGGGGGCAGAGATCCTCTACAGCCTGGCGGTTGCGAATGCTCGACATGCAGGCATGGAAGGGCGCTACCCGCTCTCAGATTATGCCCTGCTAGTCAATGCGAGACGGTCTGTTGGCCTCTTCCAACATCATGATGCCATCACTGGCACTGCAAAGGAGAATGTTGTCGTTGACTACGGCACCAGGTAAGGATCTGAGGGTTTTGAAATAATTGACAGTAAGGCTTGCATAGATTAAAATTCTTTCTTTCGTTTCTTTTAAAATCTGTGCCTCCTCTTAGTAATCCGCTTTCTCTCCGGCTGTTTTAAACTTAGACCGTTCAGTACTTGATAGCAAAATAACAACCCATCTGCTGTGACTGCTGCAGTCAGCCATTGATTTGTCCTCCTCCTCCCTAGATTACTGGGTTCACTCATCGGTCTGAAGAGAGTAATCATCAATGCTGCTCATTTCCTGGTGATGAAAAACAAGGACGTTTATCGCTTTTACCAGACGGAGCCCTTCCTGGAGACAGTAAGAGGAAACATGGAGGGACACTTCCACCACTGTATTATAAACTGTTTGAATACTCACACAAGGAACAAAAAAGGTTTCTCAGTGTGTTTCCCGCATTATATACTTCTTTTTGTAGGATGACAGGCGTGCCACTCAAGACTCTCTGCCTCAGCGCACCTTAATCGAGCTGGACCCATCAGGACCGAGGTATTTTCTGCGTCCCCTGGCGTCTTTCATCTCCTCTGCCTCATACCTCAGCCTCTCCTCGCCCATACTGTGCTTCTGATTGCTTTTTCCTTCTCTCTACCAGGTACCTGGTTCTGTTTAACCCCATCGAGCAGGAGCGTCTGTGTGTGGTGACTGTGTTGGTCAACACGGTCAGGGTGCGGGTGCTCACTGAGGATGGACAGACCCTCCCTGTGCAGCTGAGTGCTCAGTGGGGCTCTGCCAGTCAAATGAGTGCAGAGGTGTTTGAGGTAAGACACGAGACAAATTCATTCGGCACGAGCGCAGCAGCAGTGTCTGCACAGTTCTCCATCATTGTCCACACTGGATCTGTGATAGTTTTGTGCTTAAGTTGCAGTCAGACACAGTTACATGTGTAAAGCGCAAACTGTCGGCAGCCGCGTTACATTGTGTGTAATGTAGGCACCAGGTTTTGACAAGGAAGAAGAATAATGCATTAATGAAAAAAGATGTCTTTGGTTCTGCTTCTAGGAGTGCAGTGCTATATCAGAGTATATTTTTAACTTTCTCTATGTACTATTTTTGTATCTTACTTTGACAGAGAGAGAGTGTGAGTAGGCCCACTGTTTTCTATTGTGAAGCCTTTAATATTTGTGTCCTTGTATCTGGACTCTGGCATTTGAGAATGTGAACATGATGTAGAAATAAAATTCAGAGTAGATTTTTGAATAAAAAAAGCCCCAGACTTATGAATGTGTAGCTTCTACCTGAATGCTAGCACTATGTCTTCTTTCAGTTCTCACACCCATTTAATCAGCTCATATTGTATATTGAATCTGCATTAGTAAAATAAAGCATCCCATTTGCTTCACCCCGTCTCTATAGATTTATTGTACCCAAACATAATTCTCTCCACCCACAGAAAGCAATGCATTTAAATGTAGCAGAGAATTACAAACAGTCTCATGAACACCACCTCTCATCACATTTTAATGTTGAAATGCTTTTAACTTTTAATGAATGGCTTGTGGTCAACACTCCCCGTTCAGATTAAGAAGGGAAATGAAGCCAGCACTCTTAAAACAACCTTTTTGTGTGTATGAATGCTTAATTTATTATTACATCCAACTGTTGTTCCACCCTCCATCCAGGCAACATTCATGGTCCGTCTGCCGCCACTGGGCCTGGCTGTGTTCCATCTTTACGACTCTCCTGACTCGCCCATGACTCTCCGCTCTGACACCCTGCTCCGGCTGTCTGATCGGGGCGTCACCGCTCGTGCCGCAGACCCGCTTCCTGTCCGCTCTCAGCAGTCTGACCCACAGACCTTCTACATCAGCAGCCAGTCTCTCTCTCTGGGCTTCTCTGGAACCACCGGCCTGCTGGAGGTTTGTGTTTTTATCAGCTCTTGCATCAGCTGACTTTATATAAGGATTTGCTCATCTGTTTTTAACTTTGATCATTTTGCAGAAAACAACCATGAGCTTGATTTCTCAATAAACCCTGGCTGGTTGATCAAAGTGAACATAGCATGTCTCGTTGCTACACAAACATCCTTTCATCTCTTTTCTAGTTCTTTTTAAAAAAAAAAAAAAAAAAGATTCTTTATGGCTTTTTCATCTGCAGAGCATCAAGCACAAGGATGATCCTCAGGAAGTGAAGGTACAGATGCAGTTCGTGGTCTACGGCACCCGTCCCTCGAAAGACAAAAGTGGAGCTTACCTCTTCCTGCCTGATGGAAAAGCAAAGGTATTCTCTCAGTTGTTGTGTTTCAGATGTTCCCTTGCCTCTTCGAAGGCTTTGGTAGAGTCCCCCTTGTGTATTGTGTCTTTGTATTATGCTGGGGTGCTCGGGGCGGGAAGGTAGGCAGACTTCTTTGTAGACAACAGAGTGCAAGCGCTAAGCCGCCATACTGTATTTACTCACTTTTTCTCCTTCAACTTCTCTCTCCGTCGTTCTTCCTCTCCCGTTTTTAGCAAAAATTCTGTTCATGATTCCACTCTGTCGCTTCCTGCTTGCAGCCCTACAACCAGAAAGAGCCATCCGTTGTGCGCGTCGTGGAGGGGCCTCTGTTCTCGGAGGTGGTGACACACTACCAGCATTTTCAGCAGACCATTCGCATACACAATGTGCCAGGTATAAATGAAACATAACTGCACAACGGAATCCGTTCAAATGGCCTTTGCAAAAGCTTTTTATCCTTATTTAAAATGCTCCAGATGGTATAATACAACAAGGGCCAATATGTTTGACAATTTAGAATTCAATTAGGTACTTCTTTCCTGTAAGCTACCTATTTTTGACTTTGCAAAAAAAAAAAAAAAATACTATTTGGAAGTAGCTTTTGTCATGTTTTTGTCATTTTTAGATCACATTTTTCCATTCACTTCTCTCTGCGGCCTAATCTTTGATTCTCTATGGTTTTGTGTTCTCAGGGGTGGATGGGTTATCTATAGACATCACTACGATGGTGGACATCAGAGATCAGACCAATAAGGAGCTGGCAATGCAACTGGTCACTGACATCCAGAGTGGAGACGTCTTCTACACAGATCTCAATGGCTTCCAGGTCAGTCCCGCCCTCGGCATTAGAGAGGAATAACTTGTATTTCTTTGTACACTATCAGAATATAACAATATGTATGTGTGTATTAGTTGATAACCTTTTTGAAACTGAGTGTAGTGGCATTTTATTCCTCTCAGGAGAACTATCCCTGACCTGAAAACTTGACATCTTTCCTAGCGCTGTAAGTTTGACATATTGAGTCCTCCTGTGTTTGACCTCTTCTTGTAGATGCAGCCTCGCCACCACCACCTAAAGCTTCCTCTGCAGGCCAACTTTTATCCCATGGCCAGCCAGGTATACATCCAGGACAGCCATCACCGCCTCACGCTGCACACGGCTCAGTCCCTGGGTGTCGCCAGCCTGGAGAGTGGTCTGTATTTGATTACATTTGATGTAATGTTGTCATTTTTCCACATTTCATCTCTAATGAAAGTTATCTCTGAAGTGCACTCTTCTCTGTCTTTGTTTACCGCTCTAGCCCTGTATGGAATAGCATCGAAGCACTTCTCTTTCCCTCTTGTCCCTCGAGAGGTTTTCAGACAGCAAAACAGTGCATACTCTCACGTTAATGTGGCGAGCTAATCCTTTTATCATCGTTATGTGAATAATGGGGACGTTTGTAAATGACGAATAGCTCAAAGTGTTCGTCTTCATTGAGTACGTTTACATGCACACTAATTTTCCACTATTATTCTTAATATGACAAAATTCCGAATTTTATATGATACAGCTCATGTAAACAGCATATTCCGGTTGGATATTCTGAATGAGGCTTTTTTCCGAATATACTGTAGCATTTTCCGATTAAGTGGGTTATTCGGGTTTTAGAGGCATTCTTTGGACATGTGTATGCAGCATTCAGAATATGTGTCTCACTCAGGGTTTTTACCGCAGTTTACGGCCTCTGGTCTGTTTACGACTTATGGTCAGCTCTGTGCGTTGCTATGGTTGCTGTACGCAAACCAACCAGCCAACAGTTTGCAAGGTTGCAGACCCGATAAGAAGGAGAAACACAACTACTTTTAAACAGGATCAAAGACTTGGATATCAACAGGTTGTTGGATATGCGCACACATTGCTACGCCGACCTTTTCAAGAAGCTGTTTGAAGGAACGAAAGAGAAATGCTGTGTTCGCACGGTCCAACAAGTCCGCCACCGCTGGCAAACTTTAAAAAAAAAAAATCATATTTTGCACAGCTAACCTAACGTTACGTATAAACGGTAATATTAGTGGAATATTAACTTTCATTAGCCATGTAAACGGCTTAGTCGGAATATAGTCCTTTTTCGGAAGAAGGACAAAAAACGGAATATTATGTGCATGTAAACGTAGTCCGTGACTGATGCCTGAAGGTTCAGTACACAGGCTGTCTGTAAACAATGGCGTCCATGCTCCTCCTCCCTCAGGCAAGCTTGAAGTGATCATGGACCGGCGGCTGATGCAGGATGATAACCGTGGGCTGGGTCAGGGTCTGAAGGACAACAAGAAGACGACCAACCGCTTCCGACTGCTGCTGGAGAGGAGATCCATGGGCAACAAGGTCAGTAAGATGACAGCGAAGGCGCTTATTGCAGCTGGGTGAGCGCTCTTGAAATTCCAGCAGACCACATATGACTCTGGGCTGCTGAATGACTCTCAATAAGCTCTGTGCAACACTGTGCAATATGTAGTGTATGTTCATTAACACCTTTTGTTACTACTAGGGGTGCACGATCCGATATTAAGATCGGATATCGGTCCCGATATTGACAACATAGCTGGATTGGGGATCGGAAAAATTAACAGATCCACGGGCCGATCCAGTTTTGTTAGTTTTTTTTCCCCCCTCTGTCGCACGTGTGTTGCATGCTGGAAGAGTTGACTGTACAAATAAATAAGAATTCAATACATTACATCTATGTTATTTTGTCTTAGTTAGGAAAGTAATGTTTAATTAGGAAAGTCTGGTGCCTTTAGTCTCTTCCACATGGTGGAAGGAAGGTATAAGGTGGAAGGAATACAGTGTATTATTAATTCAACAATGGTATCGGGTATCAACAGATACACAAAGTCCAGGCATCGGTATCGGGACTAAAAAAGTCGGATTGGTGCATCCCTAGTCAGTACTCGTTACCACCCCGTCTGTGTTTTTGTTTTCCTCTCCACTCTCTAACTTTGTTTTCCTTTGTTTTTCCCGCTCCATTACCTTCAGCATGATGGCTTCTTTGCCAAATTCTCGTCCTTGTGTCATTCTTTCCTCTCCCAAATCTCAAGTAATGAAGTTCAAGAGGTAATGTTGCCTTGGTAACAGTAAGGTTGCTTGTTAGCCCACATCATTGTCTTTGCTGTAGCTCCAGTTCCTATTTTTTTTTTTTTTGCTTTTCCCCGTCCACCTCGTAGCCGTAGCCAAACCGGTCCATCTTTACGACGGCGCCATTGAAAGTAACAAATTAACTCATTTATCAAGTAAATGACTACACACTGGCGGAGAATGGAAAGCATTGGTAGCAGTTTTATCATCCAGCTCTCTGGCAAAACTGCTGCCTTCCAACAGTTGTATTGTTATATTGTGCATATTTGTTATAGTGTCTTTTACATCTTTTTTATTGTAATATGTCTATCCTATATTTATGTTTTTAACTGTTGCAGTTGTTTGCTCTATTGTTCATTGCTTATTCAATTTACATATGTTTATTGTATGCACCAAACACACCAAGGCAAATTCCATATAAGTGAAAACTTACTTTGGCTATAAATCTCATTCTGATCCTGATGCTACTTGGGACGAAGTTGTTCTGGCTTTTCCCACAACATTAAACCTCATCGTTTGGAACACTGTAATGCTCTTAATTAAAAATGACACCACAGCGTAACAAACCTAATATAGATCGATTACTACTGTGTCCGTCTGGACCAGAATTAGAAATATATCTCATACTCTGACAAAGTAGATGAGGCCTACTCCTCCATAGAGCAGTAATGGCAAACCGACGACTCTAGAGGTGAGTCATTGATGTTGTAATCGTTACGCTGTCACTTTACCCCTGTGCCTCAAATCTGTCTCCTCCCCTTCTGCAGATGATGGACAGTGCAACAACCAGCTTCCCGTCTATACTCAGTCACATGACCAACTCCTTCCTGAATCACGAGGTCTTGGCGCTGCCCGTCCTGCCCAAAAGACGCGGCATCCCTCCTCTGCAAACCTTCGCCCCTCTCAAGTCCATCCTCCCCTGCGACTTCCACCTGCTGAACCTGCGCAGCATCCAGAGCCAGGTGACATGACAAAAAAAACACAACACCCACAAAATCATTTGGGTATTTTTGTTGTATTAACTTTGAAATTGACCCCCCCCCCCCCCCCACACACACTCCCCCGTGTGAGCAGCAGGACCCCAACTCTCCGTCTCCGTACACAGCCATGATTCTTCACCGTCTGGCGCTGGACTGTGGCCTGGAGGCTCAGAACCTGGGCTTCAACTGCACCACCACACAAGGACAGGTCAGGGTAGAAACACACATACGCTCACACTCAAACAAAAATAAATAAAAAACAAACAAACAGAAGAAACCAGTGTGCTGTATTTTCCTCTCAGCTCTTAATCCTTTTGGCATGAGCAGAGATTTGTTTGCTTGTGAAATGGTAACTAAGTACTCAACTTGGATACTGTTCTATCCTACTTTATATACTTATACTCCCCTACGTTTATCCGACAGCTGTAGCCATTACATTTTTTTTAGAGTAATATTTTACATACAAAACATGATCAGTTTAAAAAAATATGATGCCTTTTTCCTGGTTAAACTAACAGTATATAAAGCAGTTAGCTCTACCCTGAACATTAAAGTGTGGCTTAAATATAAATGCACCAATATTAATAATCCAATAATGTAATAGTATAACACTGCCAGTGACCATTCTTCATTATGAGTACTATTACTAAATTACTTTAGGGCATTTCATTGCTAATGCTTCTGTACTTGTACTTAAGTGAAATTTTGAATGCATGATTTGTACTTGTAATTGAATATTTTAAAGTATGTTATTTCTTATGTAAATTATCTGAATTCTTGTTCCACATTTGTTTTCTACCTGCTATAATCTAAACTGGAAGTTTCCTTATCCCACTTGCACCAGCTTGTTTAGTTTCTAACGCCCTGGGCCTCTCTGGCCTTCTCCCTCTCTCTGCAGCTGAGCGTGTCAGGACTGTTCAAGAACCTGGACCTGCAGCTGCTCCAGCCCATGTCCCTGACGCTGATGCACTCCAGCGCCCCCCTCGCCAACGACTCCTCCATCAGCCTGGATCCCATGGAGGTCTCCGCCTTCAAGCTCAAACTGCGCTAAGAGTCGTCCAGACTTAAAAGACGCAATAAAAACTGAACTTGGACCAAGAACCAGGCCCACGCCTGGCAACTGCGGGGGGGGCGGGGGTGGGGGAGGGAGGGGAGGGGGGGGTCTCCTCTGGTACTCTGTTTTGTCAAGCAGAACCACAAACACTACAGCTCGGATAGGAAATGTTCCACTGTAACCGGACCGACTGCACAGCAGGGGGCAGGAGATAGCTGTTACTCTTTATGTCTCCCAGAGCAGCAAAACCCGGGTGAACTTGCAGCTGTTTCAAAAACAAGAGAGACTGCCAGAACCGCTCATCAGATACACCCCGGCGTCTGTTTGTCTCTGTAATCGAAAATGAAATCTCATTAAGTTCTGCTTTGTAAGAACTTGTCTTTTTCTATCTTTGCTCCATCCTGGACTGAACTACTGAATGTAAATATCCCAAATGACGGGAAGGGTGGGGGGGCTGGGACATTTGCCACATCAGAGTGCAATTTACAAAGCTTTATTTGGTGTATGGGTTTATAATTTCTTTTTTTTTTTATTTCTTTTTTTTAATGTATGCAATGAAGAAGATGCATCCCAGCGATTTGTTTTTGTAATTGTCAGTCAAATTATAATTCATTCAACAGACTTGAATGCAGCAAAGAGAATGTGTGGTCTCTTCATCTCAGCTCGCGAGGAGACCCAAGCTGCGGCTCTTTAAGCTATCGTATGTCTGAGTCCAAGAGTCCCATGTCAGTCACTATGCCAACAATGGGCTCATTATTCATTTTGGATGACTGTTTTACCTTCTGTTCGCTGGCTTTGCTTGTAGATGGTCGGAAGACTTTCCTTCACTTCTTTTTCGTCTTTGCTGATGAGATTTGCACTTCAAAGCCCCTGTATGTCATTCCTGTGCTTGTACTTCACTGCTGAGAGGGTTGTTTTTTGTACCATACTGTATGCAGTAGAAGACTAGACAAAGACTTTACCTCATATACAGTATACCATACAGCATATATATCAGTATGTGTGTGTGTGTGTGTGTCTGTAGAGTATGTTGATGTGAATATCTGAGGGTTTATTTTTTGGGTGTATTGAGGTTACAGTGCACACTATCAGGGACCATTCATAATGCTGTTAGTTATCATCAGTCAGTTTGGGTGTCTATGCGAGCCGTGGGTCACATCATTGCAGGACAAAGGGAGCTTCCCATTGAAGATAGGAACAGAAATGGGAAGGTTTGGTTCACCCAAATTACAAAAAGTGGTATCTGGCTACACAGATTTGGTTTGGAGATATCTATCTAGAGTTGCCACTAATGATCATTTTCATTAAGAAAATGGTGAAAACTGCCCAAGCTTGTGTCTCTTTAATCACTTGTTTTGAACAAACAATTCCAAAAACATTTTGAACTCAAAAGTAGCATCCGTTATTTCAGAAGCTGAAATCTGAGAATATTTGGCATTTTCAAGCATGTTTAGGCACTATATCGGTCTCTGAGATTTCTTCCACCACACCAATACATTGAAGCAGAACGGCATTACATTTTTTGTTGTTGCTTCCAGCAGTAAAACATTTTTAGCAACTGGCCTTTCCAGAAAAAAAGTGTCCACGTCACTCATGATAAACAGACCTTGCTGTGAAACAATTTACTGGAACTACTAAAATAAAAGTACCGATTCCATACTATATACCGGCACTAATTCTAAGCAGGTTTCGAGTATGCACTGTGTTCACACTGGAAAAGTGATAAGTATCCAAAAACAGACCATATGCATACTAACAAGCGCTTGATGTTTGAGTGTGTTGTTGATGTACGACGATGCATTTCACATAGAGAAAATTACATTTGAAACATTTAAACTAACTGTGGGTGGTGGTGAAAACGCTCCAGGAAGACCCAGAAAAATAAAAAATAACTTGCTATCTATTTTTGTGTAATTGGCAATATCATTTTAACGTCACAGGTTGATTGCCTTTGCATGATGCACGTATTGCATCAGTTCCTGTTTGTATAAAACGGTGAAGTATACTAACTACAAAAAAGAACACTATAAAGATTGGTATATAGCACATCTAACTAAATAGTATGCAATAGTCGGTGTGAAAACTAAAGGCGGGACAATGTTTCTGGAAGGAGATGTTGCTGTTGAATTCTTTGTTTTGTATTTGTTGTGAGCATAGACGTCTCAGAGAGGGATTTCTCAAAACTACGACACATCACACCAAAACTGTCTGCTTGTCAAGATACCATTTAGGAATCAATGACTAAGACCAAAGTGAGGAAATATTTGTAACTTGGGTGTAGCTTACTGATCCTTTATGAAGAAGTCATAGTAAACCATGCACACAGAAAATCAACTCAGAAGAAATAAGTTTCCTCAAATGAGCTGCAGTTTTTAAAATACAAAATTTCAGCTCTACAGTGCTTCTTGTCCCGAGGCCATCTAGAGGCACTCAGCCTTTTTCTGGTGTGTATCTGCCTCCACAGCAGCTGTGGAGGATGCTGTCATCCATGGACAAAGCTAGGGCCAGACATCCCACAGGCAGCCCACCTGTGTCACACTTTGTACTGCGCCACCGCCCCACCCCGCCCCACTGTGTCCCATCACTGAACCGTTCGTCTGAATTTTTCCACAGGTCTGCTGCTTTGTTGCTCTTCTCTGGCCTGATGTCTGGTCTGCCATAGCTCAATTCATTCCGCTTTCTCCCGCTACTGTGAGCACTGCAGATCCCCTCTCTCTCTCTCTCTCCCCTCCAGCTGCTGTAAGACCAGACTTCACTGCATCCTAAATTGCACTTTTTCCTGTTGTCTTACCTTGTCCTAACCCTTCTCCTGCTGTTTTGGTGTGTGTCTGAGTCTCTGTATAAATGTCTTATTTTTTTTAGGATGTGATCTCAGTTGTAGCGCTGTTTTTGTTTGTTCAGAGGTAATATATGAAGGCAAGATCTCTTCTGTATTTGCTTATTCATGATGGATTAAAGCTGCAGTAGAACAGAGGAATTGAATAAAGACCAAAAGACAACGATTATTTCTAAACGGTTTCTCTTTCTGAAATGAATTCGATTTCTCCTCTTTTAATGCACTAGTGAAACTGCTATATTTTAATGCTGTTTTTTGGTCAAAAGAGGTGGATTGGTCCTGTATCAGTAGGGGGCAACATTGAGCCAGTACAGTCCATGCCTACACATGCTGTCAGACAGATAACTATCACTTTTACTGTCCAGTGCTACACTTATACATAAATTGAGCAAGGTGTCAGTGTAGAAGCTCACGCTTTATATCACGTGTAGCTAACAGCAAGTTTTCACCCATGTGTACACCTCAGTGAAGGGGAAGGTGACAGGGTTGAGCAGGAGGTGAATATGATAAGAAATGTTTCTTTGGTCACGGTTCATAAAAATGGATCAGGGACCCAGAGGAAGAAAACAAGTGTGGTGGCAGGGACGCCTGAGAGTGATCACTGCATGTGTGGAGGAGAAAGGAAGCGTGTGTGTGTGTGTGTGTGTGTGTGTGTGTGTGTGTGTGTGTGTGTGTGTGTGTGTGTGTGTGTGTGTGTGTGTGTGTGTGTGTGTGCAGGGGGAAGTGATGCCTGTGGAGGCACCCTGGGGACACGCTGCATTTTCCTCTGCTGGCGCCGACCTTTCTGTGTGGAAAGGGAGGGAGAACCAACAGTCGGCGATATCGCCGAGCGTCAGATATACAGCACAAACACACAAATGATGTTTGACCAGCTGGAGTAATGCGACTGGAGCCTCAGTGTCCAATTGATCTGAATGTGAAATCAGCTAATGGGGTTTTGATTTGTTAGTGCTGTTTTAATTAATCTAATATTTCTTGTTGCCAAGTCTTGTTAGTGGGCAGCATTGTAAAGAACATGACGGCTAATTAATACAGGCTAAAAGGGCATACATAAAAATAAACAATGAAAATCAGCTTACAGAAATATGTAATACAGACAGGAATGAGAATATATATATATATATATATATATATATATATATATATATATATATATATATATATATATATATATATATATATATATATTTTTTTTTTTTAATTTTTTTTATTTTTATTTTTTTTAAACTACATGAGTCGATTCACACACATTTATTTTCACACATACTGGATTTATAATGATGCATCCGAGGGGCACTGAATTGTGCAGCCAGTTCTCCCGGTAGATCTAATTATGGGCCACAAAATGAATGAACCTTCACCCGTGAACTCAGTTACCCGTCTCTGTAGACGGTGTTACAGATGGCTGCTAATGAACAAAGCTGCTACCAGCTGGCATTGTTTTCCCACGTGCATGCAAAACTTTTGGATTTACTGTATATTAATTTAAACTTTAAAGGGCCACCACATTGAACCTTGAGAAAACGGTTTCTTTAAATGTTTTTGGCAACACGCTCACTGCTACTGGATAGTAGGGAGAATGCTGGCGCCCTGAAGCGAAACGCCCGGAGTGAAGGGAACACACTTGCTACAATGATAAACAGCCATGAAGAAGTGATGAACCATCTGTTCTCTCGGGTGGTGTTTGTATGTCAGGCTGAGTTTAAGATGCATAAAACCCTAAAAGTTTTAAAATCTGGCAGTTAAGACGCAAACAGTCTATCTATGCAACAACCAAAGTCATTTTTATTCCAGCATGAAACTCATTTCCACAACATTAACATCCATTGTCAGTTAAATAAAAAAAGGTTATAAAACAAACATAGAAAATGTGATACAAGACCTCTTCATTACTCAGTCACGGTAACAATTCTGACCTTTACATCCAAAGGCTTTGATTCAACTTGCGTAGCAGTGTAGTAATCCACACTGTTATAGATGAAAAATAAAGCATGGCATTTGTTTTTCAATGTATGGCGCTCACGATAGAAAGGGAGAGCGTTACCCTGATGAAGATGTTCTGGGAGAGAAGCCCCAAAATCAATATATGCTCTGGGGGGAAAATGAAGAGAAAATTATCTAATTTCTTACCAGCAGCAACCAGGAGGAAAATATATTGTAAAGGTCAGCCAAGCAGCTTTGGGCAAAGTTTTAATTTTTTATTTCATTCAAAAACAGTGTTACTCTACTACAAGTCAATGGGATTTTGTGACTATATCAGATGTGTCTATGCTAGGGTGCTAATACCCGCTGTTCCTTGATTGAAAACAAAGCGACCTCCACAAGTTTCCTGCTTATCAAACAGCCAGCGGGATGTTTTATTATTCCGTCCCAGTACGCTGCAGAAATCCTCAATTTAAAGTTTTCTTACTATCAACTACTTTACAACCCCTGGCCCACAATCTGCCAGGAGTATGATCAAATATAACGCCAAGTTATGAGACGTCTACCTGTGCTGATGGCCAGCTGTTTGTGTTGGGGACAAATCAATGCGCTCTACTGGCTTAGAGGAGTTCAGTTTACTCGTCTCAGCCTGTTGTATAAAGTTCCTCTGTAGTTCTGGAGGAGCTTTGAGAAGTCTGAAACAATAATCATGATGACGTCATCATTTTTTACAAAACTCTGATTGGTTATTGGGCTTGAAATTTCTTTTTCAGAAGCTGGGGGTGTGGAGTTTGAAAGACATGGCCATTTACCGGGCAGAGGGGCTCTAACGTAAGATGCTATGGAGTTGCATTATGGGAAATGTAGGATTCAGGTTTTGGGTTTTTTGACCTATACTTGGGACTTAAAGCCAGGATATCTCGGTGTCTGCTGCTTTGGTTTTGACTGATTTGTCTTGTAAATACCCCTTTAACAAACTGGAAAAAAACACAGGTGTTACATAACACCTGAAATTGGCGACGAAGAGTCAAATGCATAATGAATACATCTGACGTCAAAATATTGTATCAAATAAGATAAATTAACAAATGCAAATAAATACATGAAAAAAAGTAACGATTGACTCTTTAATGCATTTAGATGGGGTGCTGATGGGACAGTAAGGCCTGTGTTTTGTGTTTGTTCTGAGCCTGTGTGATTCTCCTTTATGTTTCAGCTCCATACAGTCAGAGTAAATGCTGATGAGACCCAGGGAGTCGTGGTGTCAGACATTCAGCAGATTCAGCTAGATCGAGCTCTGTGTCTTGATAAAAGATGTCCTCTCGCCGTGACCGTCCACTTCCTCGCTGTCTGATTCAGACTGGTAGGCCATCACGTCCTCATCCCCCCACACAGTGGGGATCCCCTTGTAGCAAATCCTTGCCTTCCTCTCCTGTCCTTGGCCGAAGCCAAAACTGAAGCCCACCCGCACCCCCCCCGTCTGTGAATACACAGAAGGCAGTTTGGTCCTCCAGCCCAAAAAAGCGCCACCTGAGCGCATCTGCAGCAAGAGGAAGACCCCGGCGAAGGCAGCCAGGATGAAGGCACAGCCGAGCACGGCCATGACGACAGGCAGCTGACTGGACGGAGCTACGCCGAGCCCCGGAGGTTCCTCGCCTTCTCCGCCGTTGTCTGCTGCTGCTGGAATCGCCCCTGTTGGCTGCGCTCGCTCACCCTGGACTTCCCCAGCTAATGGGGATTTGCGCTGGACCTGGTTCTGGTGCAGGCAGGAGGTGAGAACCAGGTGGCTGTGAGGCGGGCAGGACAGGCAGTCTGTAGGCCCGCTGCCTGAGCAGGTGAGGCAGGCGGGGTTGCAGGGTAGGCAGGCCTGGACCGAGGACAGGTCCACCCAGTTCTCCAGCGAGAGGTTGAGGAGCTGCGGCCCTGAGGTGAAGCCGGGCGGACATAACTTCACACAACCCTGGAGGAAGAGGGAGAAGCCGGGGCTGCACTCTGGATGGAGCGTGGGAGGAAAGCATAACGGAAGTTAAGTCTCATGCATCCACAAATAACTGGCTTCACAAGTCCAAAAATATATTTACAATTTCCTTGGAAGTTTACTGGAAAGAACTACAGTGTATAATTTAGAGCTACGATCAATCTGCTGATTATTTTTTTGATTCATTAATGATATTTTGTCTGTAAAATCTCAGAAAATAGTAATAAAATAGCAGTCACAATTTCCCCGAGCCCAAAGTGGGTTTTCAAATTGCTTTTTTGCTTCAGTTCAAAATCCCCAAAATGTCAGTTCACAATAGTGTAAGACATGGAAAACCAGCACAATCTCATATTTGAAAAGCTGGAGCCATCACCATCATTTTGCATGAAAAATAACTTATTATTATGATTATTTGATATTATTTGGAAATAAAGAGTTATGAGAAAGTGTTTAATAGTTACTGTACATAGCAGTCGGGCACGGTCTATAAACAGTTGTTGATTTCCAAAGAAATTTCCTTGAAAGATTTGGTAACTCTTTACTTGAAGGTATTGACATAATCGTGACATGACACTGTCATAACTATGGCATGACACTGTCATGAACGTGTCATAAACGTTATAAACAGGTCATAAACAGTTATGACTTCTGTCATTAAGTGTCATTCGGTTTTTGTCATGACAAGTTGACATTGTTTGGGTTGTCTTGGTCATGACAACTTGACATTAATCAAAGTGACATTACCAGGAGTGGTCTTGGTCAAGACAACTTGACATTAAATGTCTTTGGCGTGTCCTTATTAAGACAACTTGACATTAAACAGGATGACCTTCAAGTAAAGTGTTACCAAAGATTTTAATAACTGGAAAACGGAGATCATTCTAAACCCATGTTACTATTCATGTATTTGTTAGAAACCATATTCTTTATATATGTGTTGAATTGTATTCAATTTACAACCACACAGAAATACATGAGCTTTTATTTATTTTTTTTTTCCAACGTATCTCCTGTGAACTGCCTAAAAGATGGTTCACTTGTTAACAGAAGGCCACAACCACAAAATGGAAGGTGTTACAATCACAAATATTACAAAATCCTTTCCAGGAACCTTCCAGTTCTGGGGCCCTGTAAAACAAAGTGTTACCACTAACTCCTGAAATGTAGATTTTAACAGAATTATGGAATGATTAAGAAAGAAGTGTCTGAACGCTTGGAAGCAGAATGAAGCTTCCGATCTCATCTGCCTTTCAATGAGGGAGTCATCCTCCTGAACAGTTGCTGACAACGTAGCACCTCTCGCGGTTTTTAATCTCCCCTGCTGCTCCTCCATACGTCCAACACTATGATTCAAACTAAGATGACATATGGCAATGTGCGTATTCATAGTGTGCGGGTAAACAAATGCAAACGAGGCTTGTAAATGGATAATCTGTATTCACAGCATTCACTTTTCACAAGTTGAAATAGCCAACACGGTCTGACCAAAAGCATGTTTTGTAACAATGACTGTATGCCAGCGCCAATACAAATGAGCCCATTCCACATAAATGGCGCCTGTTTAAAGTTTATGTGAAGTCCGAATGATCTCACCGATACAGATCTGCTGGGCATCAAAGGTCTTGCAGCTGTTGTTGGACGGCCGAGGGAAGTCAGATGACGAGGGGCTGACGACGCTGGGTCCAGTACCCCACAGGATGAGGGTGAACTGACTTAACACAGCTAAGAGAGAGAGAGAGAGAGAGAGAGAGAGGAAGGGGGATATTAAGATGTGTAAGAGAATATCGATGTATTACCTCTCAGAAATGGAACTGATGGTGTGAACTGGCTGAGAAGAGGATATGGGGGTGGATGAAAAGGAAACAAGTGATGAGAGTGGACCAAACACATCGCTGGCGGAGAATCAACACCAGCAGAGGAAGAGATGCCTTCCTATCTCATTTCCCTGGCTGCTCAGAGTTAACAAAGCCACAAGAGAGCTCAGGAACGTACAAGTTAACTCTTCTTGGCAATATGCTGCCGTTTGCCTTTTGAAAGAAAATGCAGCCCAATTTGGAGAATAAGAGTTAATCATCAAAAAGTTGCCATCCACTTTTTTTTTTGCAGAGGAATATTTCTCCGTCCAGCAGCCGCAAAGTTTTAATCCAAATATATTTCTGAGAGCCGCTTCCCCTGGTACCACAAAAATGATAAAATAAACTGAATCATTAGAGAGAGACAGACAAGAGGGGAACTGAGCAGAGGCTATTTAGGCCAGCATGGAAATATGCAAAAAGGACTTGAGTTGATGAGGGGGCAGTAAATGCTGGCATGACTGTAGGTTTGATGTGAAGTGACCAGACTGAACAATTAATGGTGATGAGTGGGCTTACCATAGTCATGTCCATTAGCTGCTACATTTTCTATTTCCAGTGTCCATTCCCCTTGAGGATCCTCGCCCCATGAGTGGGT
The DNA here is from genome assembly GCA_023566125.1 of Zingel zingel. Classification (NCBI taxonomy): domain Eukaryota; kingdom Metazoa; phylum Chordata; class Actinopteri; order Perciformes; family Percidae; genus Zingel; species Zingel zingel. Next base: position 22,344,444 of record CM042320.1, read on the forward strand.
GGTCATGAAGGCCCAGTCGTTAAATCCCTCTGAGGAGAAGTCATTGGGCCTGAAAGAAAAGGGGAGAGACGAGGTGCTTGTGTGTTTTTTGGTGGTAAAATGCAGAAAGTGTGACTTTCCCAAGGAGTATACTTGTGGGAGTATCTATGCACAGATACAATTGAGGTACATGCACATTGGGTTTGTGTGTGTGTGTGTGTGTGGGTGCGTGGGTGCTTGTATGTGTGTGTGTGTGTGTGTGTGTTCGTGTGCGTGTGTGAAAGAGACACAGGCAAAGAGAGATTTATAACATGGCTCGGCTGTTTGTGTACAGTGGTGTGTCTTACTGTGTACCTGGGGAACAGCAAGGTGGAGCGGGTGCCCAGTGGGCTGATGAGATGAATGGCCAATTTTCCTCTTTGGTTGTGGGAGAGAGTGAGGCGAGCCTGAACGTGTTCCAGAGAGCTGACATACTCGGGTCGTCCCCAGCAGGCATCCACGCTCTTGCTGAACACCAGCTTGTTCCCGATGTCTCTGCAGATTTGACGAGTGGAGGGGAGGGTGGTTAATGTTGTGTGGCTGCAGAAATGGACACAGACAATAGCGCTGTGCTGCAAATCTACGCGACCGTCCCAGCTCCGAGGAGAATAAGGGAACATCTATCAGGCTGAGCTGGGTGAAAGAACAGCAAGTGCTCATAATGAGACGACTAAACCTCACTGTAGTACACACACACACACACACACACACACACACACACACACACACACACACACACACACACACACACACACACACACACACACACACACACACACACACACACACACACACACACACACACACACACACACACACACACACACACACACACACACACACACACACACTTCTAACCTTGGTTCTGTGAGCATAGTGTGAACACACTGATGCTGTGGTCCCACTGTGGTCCAGTTCTGTGCCAAAGCCACCATGGCACCTGCATCCAGAAGCCCATAACCGTACGAATGACTCACTGTGGAGAGAAAATGGCAGGTTGGTGGGTGGTGAGATAACACCACAGAAAGAGAAATTACTGTCAGTCAACAATCCACTCTTGACTGTAATACTATTATACTTGTTCCTAAATCCTGAGCCTGCAATCATCAAATGTAGTTCCTTCAGTTATCCAAATCACATTTAGACATCCCTTTCTGCAAATAGAATGTAACAATGTAAAACTATTTTAAAGGCGTATGTATTGCCAATTGTTTTGTTATTAGTAGGAAGAAAAAAGGTCATAAGAGGAAATATCAGAAATACATTTCGTCTGAGCTGGATGGAGGGTCTAGCGCTGTAGCCTACACGTCATGTGCAGACAGAGTGTTATCAGCAGAGATATTAAAGAGAAAGGACCACACCAGCATCTAAACTGACCAAAGATATATTTGCAGGTAGGTTCACATGCTGTTTAATGTGCTGCAGCCTACCATCTATTTAGTTATTCAGTCTGGAAAAATGACGTTAGCAAGTGCATTTTTTTTGGTCGCCAAGGACAAGATGTGCGTTCATGTTTGTAAGTTAGATAAGCAGGATACTTCAGCAGGATAGCTGATGTGGGTTGCTGTTCACAGTCTGTGGATCTTGTGTTGTGTAGCTGCTGTTTGGCTCAATGTGACCGTCTGCTCTGCGTATAGAAGGTACTCTTCCTTTACATTGCACATTTCAAATATCTTCATCTTTAGTTTTCTGTACGTTTGATTTTGCCTTACATTTGCACTATTTAGAATGTATTACTGTATTGTATATATTACTTATCTTTTTTATCTTTATTTGTATATATTTCTTATCTTTTATATTATACTTGTTGTCCTTATTGCACCGTGGGTTGGAGAGAAATGTGTTTTCAATTGCTCTGTAAGTCTGGCACATATTGCAGAATTGACAATAAAGTTGACTTGACTTGAAAAAGTTAAGCCATCATAAAAACCATAAAATCTAAAATTTTAATTTCTTTCTTATCTTTTCTCAAAGAATAACACAGGACACGTGATTTACAGAAACGATATGTACATACTGTAGCAGACCAAAAAAAAAAAAAAAAAACTATAATCCTGGAATGGACACAAAATGACCAAAATTAGCCCCATTTTTTTGGGATGTCAAGCTGGTCGAACATGCAGGCAGACCTGAGAGCGCACCGAGCGGAGATCTCACACAGAACAGGGAGTTTGAAAATCAGTGAGAAGTTGTGATTTTGTGTTAATATTTAGTTTGATTATACTGTATATAAACTTAGCACAAAAAGTAAGGAAATTTGTGTGGTAGATTATTTCTCTGTGGTAACAATGCTTTTTGGCAATAAATCTTATACCGTTGGAAAGCCTGTTTAGTTCCCTTTCAAATGGTATATACCACAGAGAAACAATCTACCAAACACAAATTTCCTTACTTTTTGTGCTAAGTTTATTATATAATGCATGTGCTTTTTTATGCTTAAAATGTCCCACTGTGCGCTCAAGATAGAGGGACAAATATCACACCATATAATACCATCTGTGCTTGATTTGGACAAGTCAGCCTCTACCTCTGCGTCCCACTCCGTTGGTCTTCCAGTCTCCGGCGCTGAGGTGTCCCGGCCGGGACGTCCTCACCACCAGGTGCTGCATGTCCCTCCAGGTCAGGTTCATACTGCAGAGATAGAGGAAGGTAAGGAGAGTAACCGCATTGACTTTCTGTCATGTAATAGCCAAAGGTATTAGTTTCTACATTATGCACATTATGAGAAAAGCCAGGTTTCGCTGACCTCAACTGTACAACAGTACAGCAGAGGAAATGTGAGGAGCTGTGGGATGTGGAAAAGGTCAGGAGTCTGTAGTCACACCTGAAATATGATCCACCTGAGCATATACAGTGAGGACAGCCATACATTAAAAAATATTATACTGAGACGTAGGGGAGGCCCTAAGGGATATGTCAGTTAACTATAACAACGGTATGGGCTCACATTATGGTCTTAACACCGGTGGAAAGCACCGATATTAAAAGGTACGTCATAACCTATTGTGATGAAAGGTCAGGGTACACAATAAAAGACAGGATACAACACTGTGGAGGACTGTGTCTAGACTTTTCTGTAATGATAGTTTCTAATGAGGTTTGGGATTCGGCTCTGTGGAGATAGGTCTGGCAATGCGAGACTAGGGATTCGGGGATGAGGTCACCTTCTATCACAGTAGAAGCCCAATAAAAATGTGCAAACAAATTGATTTATTAAGAGGTACAGCAGGGAAGAATTCAGAGGAAAAGCCTTTGAGTCACCAATGTGGAAACAAACTGCTCCGTGGTTTAATATAATCAAGCCATGAATCACACTGCTTACTGAGTGCAAATCCACAGTAGACAGATATAGAAACACAGAATTGCACTGTTGCGCATCACTCAGCATCAGTATTCACATCTCACATCCTCTCATGTGTTATTAATGGACAAGATCTCTCCCACCCAATGTCACTTCAGCCAAGTATGAAGGGGAAAATAAATAAATAAAAAAACAAACACCAGAAAGCCTCTGCCTATTAAATGATTCCATCTCTGTAAATTCCCAGCCCCAGTCTGATAAACTAGCTACCCTGTTATTACTGCTGTCTGTCAGGAGGGATGTGGACGGGGGGGGGGGCTGACTCTACTGTGGTGTTAAAAGTGAGAGATAGTCTTCGTGGTGTAAAACTTTAGGGGGTCTGTCATTCAGTGCCCTTCTCTTATGATATCAGAGGCAACAGTGCTGAGATAAACCGGGGACGCTGAGCATGCACACCTCAACTGAAACCCGGGCTGTGGCTGGATTTGATTTTGACACCTGTCAGCTACACGCTAATGTGGAAATTAGGTGAATTACGCAGGGTGGAGGACGGCTGACTGATAAGAGGACTTAACACACCGCAAGATATGACTGAAGATACGAACATAACGGAGAACACATTAGCGCTGCTGACAGAAACTTGGATTCTGACACCTGGAATCCTGAGTGAGCGATAATGAGAGACATTCTCCAGTTTAAAATCTTCAATGCCGGCCCTACAGTTATTCAGATTGTCTGTGGGGACTACAGCTGCTGATTTGTCTGGCTAATTAACTGATTATCAAAAGCTTAATTTGCTGAGGAAAGAATTTCTGGGCTGGGATTTAGGCTAACCCTAACCCTAACCGCACTCACTCACTCACACTCACACACACACACACACACACACACACACACACACACACACACACACACACACACACACACACACACACACACACACACACACACAGTGCGTTTCACTATCTTTGTGGGGACTTGTCATTGACATAATGCATTCCCTAGCCCCTTACCCTCACACTAACCATAACCTAATTCTAACCCTAATCCTAAAACCAAGTCTTAACCCTCAAACAGCCCTTTAACCTTGTGGGGTCCAGCATTTTGGCCCCACAAAGCTGTCCGGACCCCACAAGTACACTGGACTCCCGGTTTTTGGACCCCATGAATATAGTTAAACAAGAACACACACACACACACACACACACACACACACACACACACACACACACACACACACACACACACACACACACACACACACACACACACACACACACACACACACACACCTCCCACGAGCGCACAGTAGAGGGTAACAAATTAAGTTTTCAATCAAATTGAATTTAAAAAGTGTTTACTGTAAAAGTGTATTGGCTACAGGGTTGACTTCAAAAACAGCTATATGGTTACAGGAGGAGGTTGTGTCGTTCTCAACTCACTTGGCCTCCAGAGCCAGAGCGATGATCCCAGCAGCCAGCGGGGCCGAGGCAGATGTCCCCGTGTGAGAGTCTGTGCATTTTTGCCTCAGGTCTGTGGTCACCTTGGAGACAGGAGAAGTGCACAGAAATACAGAAGGTTAGACACAGTTAATATGACACATTGAGTTTCCCACTCCAGCATGAGTGAAGTTCACGGTGAGAGAGGTTAGGCAGGGGAGAGCTAGGGACAATGGGAGCTCTGCCTGCAGCAATCGGAGGAGGAGGAGAGAATGAGCAGGTAGGTTCAGTCTCAGGTCTGTGGATCCCTGCCAAAGGGTCACAGCCGGGGCAGGGAATGTCAGCCAAATCAGTACAGTTAGGTCGGGTGGTGGTGAGACAAAGTATCTTAGCACTCCGGGTACACCTCTGCTCTCAAACTCTGCCAATGGCAGAAAGCTAATGAGGCCTGTCTGGGTCACCATGGGGACACGTCGGAAATGACAAGAAGCCAGAGGGTAAGGCGAGCTATGAAGGTCAGGGACTGATTCTTGGTTTGCAAGTTTTGGCCTGACCTATGGGCCTGAAAGACTGTGGCACTAACTGGCCATTAACTGTGGAAAGAAGTCTACATGTCAGAGGAATAAACAAAGGGAGGTGTCTGCACTGTTAGATATCAGAACTGGATTAAAAAAAAATATTTTATTAAATGTTTTTTTTATTGTATTGACTAATTTAATGATCATTTATAAAGAAAAAGTCCAAATATTTGATGGTTTCCTCTTCTCCAATGTGAGGATGTTCTGCTTTTCTCGGTTCTCTATCATTCTCAACTGAATATTTTTGGGTTTTGGACTGTTGGTCGGACAAAACAAGCAATCTGACGACATCACCTAGGAACTTGTGATGGGCTTTCTTTCCCACTATATTCTGACATTTTATATTAAGTGATTAATTGAAAAAATAATCAACCAATTAACCAATGATGAAAATAATAGCTGGTTGCAGCCCTACACTGATTGTTTTTGTTGTTGTTGTTAAACCTAAACCTAGCATTTTCTAAATACCCAGTAACACATTCCCAGCGCCTCAACAGTAAATGAGTCCACGTTAGATTTGTTTAAAAGCCTGGTCCTGGTCTGCTTGTGATTCGACAGTCTAGATACAAATGTACCAAACAATAAATTTGACAAAGTCAACATAAACGAAAGCTGTGTGAACTCACTGATAAAACAAATGGCAGCTTCTGACTGCTAAAGCAACAATACAAGAGCTGCTTTAAATATTAAAATGACTTAAATTTCATCAATCTGACAACGTGTGTTTGCTCGCCTGCAGCATGCCTCCGATGTATTTTGGAGGGAATGGCAGATTTATTGTTGTTTTTTGTTATTCTATATCCCTGAGGCAAGTCTTTCTTCAGCTAACAAGCATCTTGATGGAAGCATGTGGCACCTCTTAGTGTTTGTCAGCTTTGCTCACTATATGTTACGAATCAGTCACTCTGATTTTGATGCCTATTTTTGATTTGCGAGAGACGAGATACATGTATATGTACATTCGAAAAGGGTTAATTTTGGATGTACCAGCATCAACTTTTGGCAAACGCAAAGTATGAGGTGTATGTTTATTTTTGCATTGCTGACATTTACAGTGTGCTCGAGATTTAAAGTATATAGACAATCCTACACAAAATCTGAGATGTTCAAAGTTTGAGTGTGCATGTACACCTACTATCTGTTTCTCCCCCGGGTTTCCAGAGCTGAAGGTGGTAGCAAGGGTGGAAGAGCAGGGCTCGCTGTACCACGGCACGTTGCCGGACTGCGTGGTGCTGCTGATGGAAAGGGTGTAAATGCTGTTGGTGTAGCCGTCACAGTTACAGCTGTCCTGCTCCCGGCCACCATTACCTGAAGCCCACACAAAGATGGAGCCCTGTCCGTCACGTCCCTGTGGTACAAAAACACATATACGTACATTTATATAGACATGCACAGGATAGGTTTAGAGAAAGAGACTAACAAGAGCTGGTTGAAGTGTGAAACATTGCCTTTGACAAAGACGTTTGTCTCACTGCTTAAACGCCTTGTCACTTACACCGTGTGCTTTCGTTCAGAAGCAGTGAACCGCTGTAGGCACAACTCTTATTAATACATCACAATGTCAGGTGACTTATTGCAGCAGAACATCCGATAACAAACACAAGAAATGTAATTACAAAATCTACTCAAGCTGAATATAAGTCAGGGGCATGATAAATGACAACATGATATCTGGCAGTGAGACTGTATGCTCATAAAATACACACACTGTATGAGACGTACAGTTATAGTCCAGTTGGGTTTGGACTTGCCAACAGGAGGCTAGAAATATTTAAGCAGAGAAACAAAGGGTGTCGTTTTTCAACCCAGGAACATCACGAAGATTAGATTGTCCTTTTTGTTCCAAGACAAACAAATCCTTTTTCATACATTGGTCTCCAGCTGATTAGATTACTGCAACTCCTTAATCGCTGAAATGCCCCAGAAATCGATGGGCCGCATTCAGCTTGTATAAAATACAGCTGCCAGGGTGTTCACAAGTTGTAGAAGACTTTTGCACATTTGCTCAATTTTGGCCTCCTTGTACTAACCTATGGCCTTTAGAATCGATTTTTCCTACACTGCTGACCTTCTTTCTCTCAATACATATAGTAGCCTGACGTCTGCAGACCAGCTATTGTTGCCGGCGTCGGGCTGGAGACAGAGACAGAGGGTAGCAGGGCATCTGCAGTCAGGGCTCCGATGTTCTGAAATAGCCTCTGGATGGAGAACAACCTCAGGGTCCTTAAAGTTCCTTTAAGTCAGTGTTCAAGTCGTACAGACACACATTTTGAATTGGTTTTCTTTTTGCTGTCATGTTTTATTATGCTTTTCTACTTCTAAACAATATATTTAGAAGGTACCTTTCCTTCTTTGTTAGACCTTATTATCGCTCTGCCTTTGTTTGTCTGCAAAGCGCTTTTTAAGTGGTTTTGAAAAGTGCAGAGAGAAAAAAGGTATCATTATCATTATAATTTACTCACAACTCACATTTCTATTTAGGATTCATTACACCCTGTCATTCACGTTAATTAAAAAAAAAAAAAAAAAAAGTTCATCAGTGTGAAAGCGGCAGCTAAAAATAAAATTGGATGATTAAAACTCGTCTTCTTCCACATTCAGTTTGAACCAAGTGGGCGACAAAACAATAAACCAAGAAACAAATACTGTTAGGTGAAGAAACAGAAAAAAAGATCTCTTTTAAATCTCACATACAGAATAATGAAACAGCTGATGGCAAAGCAAGATTTAATAAGGTGAGATACAACAGAAGTATACAATTTCTTCTTCCATCCCTCTCGGCCACCCACAGATACACAAAAAGGAACATAAAAAGAGAAAAAAGATGCATGGATGTTTCGCTACCCCAGTTGTTAAAGATTTTGTCTGTCTGTTCTGCTCTCTGCCTGCTTGAGTCTGGCCTGGCTGTTAAACTAAATAAAAGTCTTGTCACATCATCAGTTTTGGTATTTTGGCTTCACCACCCCGACAAATATAAAGATACTGGAATTTTGGTTTCCTTATCACTGATGCTGTAACACTATTTTCTCTGGCTCCGTTAATCACATTGTAAGCTTGCAAGTGTACAAAGGGACCTCAATTTCATCTGAACACAGACTTCAAATGAGCTGGTTTTTAATAGGATTATCTATTTAATTTTCTTAATGGATTCCTACATCTCCATCACACAAATTTACCACAAAATTGGGGTGGAAAGTTTCCTTCTACTGTATGTGTGATGCTGTCTGAATCATACAGCATCATAACAAAGGAGTCTTAGGCCGGCTACACACTGGCTACGTGGCGTGTCGTTCTTATTTCGGCTCCTATGTTATTTATGTTCCTTATATGTCATTTTGACACAAATACATATTAATAAATGACATGTTGCTGTTTGAAAGTCTCTAGGTTTTGATATAAATGCAGATATAAATGTAATAATAATAATAATAAAAAAAAAAATCGATTTTCTAATATTGCACCTGTCAATACAGAACGAAATATTCTGTAGTCTATTTTGCCGTCAATACTGCCGACTTGGTCTTTGCTGTAATCAAATGGGAATATATTTATGTTTAACATGGTATTTCATTTTATCAATGGGAAACATACATGTGTACAGACAAGGCTAGCAGCAGCAGCAGCACCACCGCATCAGACACGTTTCTGGTGTGTAAAGACATAGAAAAATCCACGCAGCCGCCACACAGCTAACACGCAACAGAAACGCCACGCTCACGCCACGCAGGCAGTGTGTAGCCGGCCTTAAAGCTCTAAGTAATACTCTGAAACCTTCCAGCCCAATTTATGACCTGACGCTGGCTTTGCTGCAGGTTAGAGAGGCTAGACGATAACACATTTCGCTGCCACGGGTTCTCTCACTGCCAGGAGAACACACGCTGAACCAGAGAGGTCCTGTTGTGCTGCTGTCAGGCTATTTCTCCTTACTAACACACCGTGATTGGTGGAACATTTCACATTTTGGGATGTGAAGTATGACTCATTCTATTCCACAGAAAATGGGCAGTTTCATTCATTTATATGCCAATTACTGAGGTCTTTGTATCTATTAACTATTCACTATTGTTTGCATCAGTGACTGCTGCTCTGATTCTATTTAATCCCAGCTCACATGTATCATTCGACTGTTCCGCTAACCCCTTCTGATGCAGCCTGCTGACACATGAGAAATGATAACATTAGCCTTTGATAATTGTCATACTATTTAATGTCTTACTCTATCCAACCTTAAAGGGCTAGTCGGAGGGCAATTACCAAACTCACCTTGAGTTTGTCCTTATCTACAGTATATCTCCGAAAGATATCCTCCATTAAATATTGATACTATATGATTGTATAGGTAGAAACAGGTTTACACCTCAGATTTTTTTTTGGCATGACAGAAATTGCTCCATATGTAGCATAAAAGGAATAGTTCAACGTGTTGCGAAATACACTTACAGTACTCACGTCTATGCCGAGGGTTAGATGAGAAGACCAATACCACTCTCACATCTGTACAGTAAATATGAGCCAGCAGCCAGGTTAGCTTAGCGCTTGTATCACTATCTTTAATGTTTGTTTAATCTGTATTATGTATTGTAAAAATGAAAATTTGCCATTTTAATAAGGGTCAGAGTATTTCTTGGCTAGGACCAGTGACCAGGCTATCATTAGGAGGTTCCTGGTCCTGGTGGTGTCTAAAGGCCCTGACACACCAACCAGACGGACCGACCGTCGGCAGAAAAGGCAGTCGGACTGATCAGCCGGGTCCCCGAGGTCCAAAAAATGCCTCAGAACACACCGAAGAGACGCCGACTTGAGCATACACTCTGCACGTGCGCGAGACGTAATACGTCTCCATAGCAGCATGCAGCGCTGCTCTGTATTGTTTCCATTAACAGTTGGACATTATTTCCCAGAAAATGAAAACAGGCAGCTGACTGGACGAACGCGTCACGTGGTTCTTTTTTCCCTGGAAATTCACAGCCAGACTGTCATGGCGGCTTGTTGAGAATACAATCTCATATTGTACTAAAAAATCGCCATGCGGTCCGACGGCCGATTATCGGGCTGGTGCGTCTTCTCTAGTCTGCTTCCCAATTGATTTGTGTTTTTTCCCTATTTTAGCCTGAGCTCAAACATATCGCTAACTCTAAAGAGTCCTTTTCTGCTATGCTTAACCTCAACTCAACCTTACTTTAACCCTGGGCAGTTACCTCTGTGATGCCTAACCATCATTTATCCTGTGTCCTAACCCCAACTGTGGAGGGCAATGGTGTGAGAAACACAACACTTCAATGAGAAACTGACTTTGACAGCAAAATGGCGAGGAAATAGTCTGACACATAATAAAATGGTAAATTGTTATTTTTGCACTTTGTTTTTTGTTCGGATTAGACAAACAAGATATAACATGTAAATTAGTGAGCTTTAAAAGTTTTCTGAACAAAGTTCGGCTGGCTTCAGTGTCATTTTTACCATACAGACATGAGAGTTGTATCAATCTTTTCATCCATTTCTTTTCCGCCTTTAATTTGACAGGACAGCTATGTGAGAAAGGGGAGAGAGAGGGGGGAAGACATGCAGGAAATCGTCACAGGTCAGAATCGAACCCTGGACCTCTGCGTCGAGGCATATTTAGCTGCTGCAATACTGGAATTTCCCATTTTTTGGGATCTATCTATCTATCTATCTACCTACCTACCTACCTACCTACCTAAACATCTCAGTATATGTGCGCCTGCTCTACCCACTGAACCAATCCGGCCACCTTTTCATCCATTTCTATGCAAGAAAGGAAAGGTAAGTGTATTTCCTCAAATTTCCAAAAAACAAGTACAAACCTATGTCAAACCTTTAAAGAACTGATGTGAGTTTGATGGTGATGCTAGGAGCAGGAAACAGGGAAGATATTAGTAGATTAAAAGGCAGACTGACTGACCTTGGTGATTCCCTGGAGGAAAGCCTCTTTAGCCAGCTTGGCAGGGCCGTCCAGTGACTTGCCATCGTCCTCTGGGCCCCAGCTGGCACTATAGATATGGATGTGCTGCGGGTTGAGGCTCAGAGAGTGGGCCTCCACCACGTCTGTCACCTCCCCATCCAACATACGAACTCCTATCAAATGAACAGGCAGCACAGACAGGTTACCACACTAGAGACGTGAAAAGTGGTGGGGAAAGAGTGACAGAATGACAGATGGAAAAGAGATAGTGAGCGTATACATTTTCGCTTTAGATGGGTGGAGAGGTGTCAAAACCTGAAGGAAAAAAAAAAACACAGCATGAGATGACACCAAGAGAAAACTTGTCATAAAAAGACTGAAAGAAAACCGGTCGGACCGCAGATTCCCATTTTATCTTCTGCCACAAAGAAAACAAAACAAGAAATAGAAAAATAGGTGAAACAAAAGACTTCACAGAGTTGCAGTTTTAATGAGCAAGCGTACAAAGTGGCACCCGCAGATGCTGCTCCGATGGATACTACATTATTTTACCGTCACATAAACAGAAACCCAGCTGTTTGTTGAACCAGGAAAAGGCTTGCTTCCTAACCCCCACCAAACACACAGAAAGGACATGTTGACAGACTGCAGGGGAGAGAGAGAGAGAGAGAGACACACACAGAGAGAGAGAGAGAGAAAGAAAGAGCTGAACAAGAGAGCGAGAGAGAGCAAGGCGCACATACACACAGGTATAAATAAGCTGAGGGTATACAGAGCCTTCAACAGACTGGGGTATCCACAGGGTAGCACTGAATGTCACCTTTCATCATACCTGAACGCAACTCTGTCTGAGCCTTTGAAGTGAGCAGCCTCAGATCACTCCTCTGAACATTAATGGCTGTAGAGAGGCGTGAAATGAACCACCCTCAAATAAGGTCCATTACTGGGAGAGGACCCCCGGACCTCAGAGGCAACGCGACGACGTCCACATTAAGACTTCAATAATCCATTCTAGACAACCTTCCTGGCCCTAAAGGCACAAACACATGCCAGAAGGGATGTAGCCAAAGCAGTAATTATTCTGTTGGCATGGGGATTTCGCGTACCACAAGACTGAATACCGAGGAGCATGGAAAAAATGCTTTACTGGGCTAAACATGCGACATGAAGCACAATATTTGCTCGGTTGATCATTATGCACGGGCTGTATTGCAGCGGTAATGATAATCACTGTCGTAACAATTCTCATCAACTTCCTGCGGCTCGCCGATTCCTTATTAAGACAGTGCTGTGCAAGTTTCCTGCTGCTCCAGCAAGTTCGAGGCAGCAGGTAGGAATGCGGCTATGAGTGTGTGTGTGTGTGTGTGTGTGTGTGTGTGTGTGTGTGCGCGGAGGGAAAACAGATACAGTAGGTGGAAGGAAACGCAGAGTTAGCCAAGTAGAGTCAATTACAGGTAATCACTAATCATTGCTCAGTAAGGATACACACATTTAACACATGGAGTGCCCAGACACAGACACACACACGTATTTGGGAGCTGTTTGTAAACAATCCACTGACCCCGGTGACGTGAACAGATTCACAAAGGAGTAATTTATGAGAACAGGGCCAACACGCGGCTCTGTCGGGAGATGAATGGTAATGAAGACAAAGAAGGAGAGTTATGAGTAACATCTGTGAACGGGACAGATCAGGGCTCCGCTGAGTCTTGTTGGCTGCCATCATGTCACTGACAGATTGTTTGGTGACAAAAGTTACTAAAAGCCTCCTTGGAATACTATATCAAGTGCAAACATATTTGGGAGACAAAAAACACATTTCAGACTTAATTTGCGATCACAGGTTTGATTTGAATGAACCCCTCTGAAGGAATATGTTCTTTCTTAATGCATATCTGCACATGCTGACAGCTTTATTATTGTTCAAACAAGAGCCTGTTCCAAAAGTCTTACTTTGACCAGTTTTTTAGGCAGATGATTTAAACAGTGGTATGAATAGATGTCCACTGGGGAAGTTCCCTTGGCATCAACATAACACAATAGGCAGAGTTTCAGGCCCAGTGCCAAATTAAGGTGGAGTGAGTTATCATATTTACTGTTTTGACTAAAAAAAAAAAAGAGGTTCACCATGTCAAAAAGTTAAATCTGAAAGTTTCTATGCATTGCTTTAAAGAAAGCCACTTACAGTATTTCCAGAAGAAAAAGCTGAAGCTATTGTTCTCAGTAGCATTAGATCAAGCACAATTCACTGCACGCTCAGTGCAGCACACTTTCACTTGTGCATCTAAACAACAGGCAGCCAATCAGCCAGTAAAAGATAGTCAATGGTCCAAAAAAAACCATTATGAATATATATTACTAGGTCTATAACAAAATGTGAAGACGCAGCTAAATCTGCAATTCAGATTCAGGTCCCGGACTAAATAGAGCCTAGCTGAAACAAATTCACTTCCACGTTAATTAGTTTGAATTGATTATTGTGCATATTATTTCTAATTAAAAATAATATTCAACTCATTTGAATGAATATTATTTCTAATGAAACATTGTTCCCTATTGAAAATCCCAATGGTCTGCTTCACTCACCTCCAATTTTGGCATTATAGGCCACACCTACACCGCACACACCGTTGTCGGCTGCTGCTGCAACTTCTCCTGCACATCGAGTCCCATGTCTGGGAAAAAAAAGACAAAGTCACAAAGGAGAGAGGAAGATTACAGAGAAACTATTTACACATCAAGCAGGAGCATCACAATAACTCAACAAAATACTGACAGCAGAAAAGCAGCAATTGTTTGTACTGTAACTTCCTGAACTGAGCTAGGCCTTCAAACAATACTGTAGCTGAAGTGTTGCTAAAAAATACACCACAGTCAGAAGAGAAGCATAAACCCAGTGGCCCTTTTGTGACTGCAGCATACTTGTGTCAGAGTTTTAACAATAAGAGCCAGAGAGCCTGATATGCCTTTCTGAATGAAAGATCTATTCATTAGAGTACTTTTAGAACCCAAGACTTACTTATACAAAAGCAGGGAGCCAAAACCTTCATGGTGATAATGACTTACAATAAAAAATATCAGGGACGCACTAGATTTCTTTTTCACACAGCACAAAAAGCACCAACAAGCAAATGCTGGTGTAAAAACTTCACTGTCTGTGCTCTGTTAAAGCTAGAGTACCACAATTATACATACAAAGGAAAAGTTGCAATGTGTATTGAGTGAGTGCAAATTTCACTTGATGATTAGATGAAAAAAAATGTTTGGTTTTTGTATCCAATCAGGTTTTAGTATCATGAACACCCACACAGCCATAGCCCCAATGAAGCAGATTCCATTTTCAATGAATAATAAGAGGGACTTTGATTGTTGCTTATTGTGTTGTGAATATCCTACTTTTTTATCCTATAAAAAAAGTTAGATTTTAAACCAAGTTTTATGTAAAGAAAAATGTGTTTTTCTAACCAATATTCTCAAGAACGAATGTTATATATATACAGTGAGGAAAATAAGTATTTGAACACCCTGCTATTTTGCAAGTTCTCCCACTTGGAAATCATGGAGGGGTCTGAAATTTTCATCGTAGGTGCATGTCCACTGTGAGAGACATAATCTAAAAAAAAAATCCAGAAATCACAATGTATGATTTTTTAACTATTTATTTGTATGATACAGCTGTAAATAAGTATTTGAACACCTGTCTATCAGCTAGAATTCTGACCCTCAAAGATCTGTTAGTCTGCCTTTAAAATGTTCACCTCCACTCCATTTATTATCCTAAATTAGATACACTTGTTTGAGGTCGTTAGCTGCATAAAGACACCTGTCCACACCATACAATCAGTAAGAATCCAACTACTTACATGGCCAAGACCAAAGAGCTGTCCAAAGACACTAGAGTCAAAATTGTACACCTCCACAAGGCTGGAAAGGGCTACGGGGAAATTGCCAAGCAGCTTGGTGAAAAAAGGTCCACTGTTGGAGCAATCATTAGAAAATGGAAGAAGCTAAACATGACTGTCAATCTCCCTCGGACTGGGGCTCCATGCAAGATCTCACCTCGTGGGGTCTCAATGATCCTAAGAAAGGTGAGAAATCAGCCCAGGACTACACGGGAGGAGCTGGTCAATGACCTGAAAAGAGCTGGGACCACCGTTTCCAAGGTTACTGTTGGTAATACATTAAGACGTCATGGTTTGAAATCATGCATGGCACGGAAGGTTCCCCTGCTTAAACCAGCACATGTCAAGGCCCGTCTTAAGTTTGCCAATGACCATTTGGATGATCCAGAGGAGTCATGGGAGAAAGTCATGTGGTCAGATGAGACCAAAATAGAACTTTTTGGTCATAATTCCACTAACCGTGTTTGGAGGAAGAAGAATGATGAGTACCATCCCAAGAACACCATCCCTACTGTGAAGCATGGGGGTGGTAGCATCATGCTTTGGGGGTGTTTTTCTGCACATGGGACAGGGCGACTGCACTGTATTAAGGAGAGGATGACCGGGGCCATGTATTGCGAGATTTTGGGGAACAACCTCCTTCCCTCAGTTAGAGCATTGAAGATGGGTCGAGGCTGGGTCTTCCAACATGACAATGACCCGAAGCACACAGCCAGGATAACCAAGGAGTGGCTCTGTAAGAAGCATATCAAGGTTCTGGTGTGGCCTAGCCAGTCTCCAGACCTAAACCCAATAGAGAATCTTTGGAGGGAGCTCAAACTCCGTGTTTCTCAGCAACAGCCCAGAAACCTGACTGATCTATAGAAGATCTGTGTGGAGGAGTGGGCCAAACTCCCTCCTGCAGTGTGTGCAAACCTGGTGAAAAACTACAGGAAACGTTTTACCTCTGTAATTGCAAACAAAGGCTACTGTACCAAATATTAACATTGATTTTCTCAGGTGTTCAAATACTTATTTGCAGCTGTATCATACAAATAAATAGTTAAAAAAATCATACATTATGATTTCTGGATTTTTTTTTTTAGATTATGTCTCTCACAGTGGACATGCACCTACGATGACAATTTCAGACCCCTCCATGATTTCCAAGTGGGAGAACCTGCAAAATAGCAGGGTGTTCAAATACTTATTTTCCTCACTGTATATGCTATATAGCATGTACAAAGCTTGAGATATATGAACCTGAGAGTACAATAGTAAATATACTTCCACAATCCTCTTCTGTTAAACACAGACATTTCAGAGAGCCCCTTATTTCACCTCTAGGCCTACTCAATGTCTCAGAAAGAAATACTGGAAATCTTTTCTCCTGCTGTACGCGCTACACGGTTACAGGACACGGTTGCTTTTCAATCAGAAGTAACTGAAGTGAAACCTGAGGACAAACACCTGTCTAAAACTAACTTCACCTTGACAGTCACTGGCCATCCAAATGAGATATGAGATGTTATCGATGTACATGAATTATTCACTGAGTCCCTCATCAATACCTTCAACCAGTCTTGAGTTTCAGAAAACAGACAGGTTCCCCACGGAGCGTTGTCTAGATGTCAAATACACCAACACTGCACCAAAAAAAAACTCCAACCCCCCCCCCCAAAAAAAAACGTGCTTTATCAACTACAGATCCGGTCTTATAAAAGACAATGAGAAGTCTAAATTGAAACCTTTACAGCTTTGAATCATTCTAGGCAAAAAAGAAAAAGCAATCGTTAGTGAAATGGATTTAATTTGTTTCATTGACTTCAGGGGTTGAAGCTGTGTGCTCAGACTGCAAATGGATGGAGCAAAATAAGCATTTGGCATTTACCACAGGTCATTAAGATTGTCTCCTGATTACAGCGCAGATATCTGATCAGGAGGTGTCCAGTACAGTTTCACACCCATTTCTGGGATGTGCTGTGTGAATGTTATCAGAACAAAGCTAATTACATCCACAGCTTTTTTTGGAAGAGCCAAAAAATGACTTCCTTTTTGATCTCCCAACCTCCCCAAATGATGAGGCAGAGGACAAAGTCATTTCACAGGGTCAGAGCACAGCAACGCCTCCA
This sequence comes from Zingel zingel, assembly GCA_023566125.1. Classification (NCBI taxonomy): domain Eukaryota; kingdom Metazoa; phylum Chordata; class Actinopteri; order Perciformes; family Percidae; genus Zingel; species Zingel zingel. The sequence continues at coordinate 22,361,716 of CM042320.1, forward strand.
GCTGGGATCCTGATTAGACTCTGCGTAGCTCTGTGATATATTACACACCCACTAATTCTCCGTTTTGTTCGCTTTAAAACACTTTAGCAGATGATTGCTGCTGTTTTCTTCCCACTTCTTCTTCTTCTGTCTTTCTTTTTTTTTTTTTTTTTACAAGTTCAGGATTTACAACATCAAACAAGAAGGAAAAAAAAAAGACGATATGGACTAAACAATGTTGCCTCCTAACAAATCATTTATTACATGACCTGTCAACAACTACAAGCATTAAAGTGATTTTTAAACAAGTAATCAACTGGCCTGACAGGGCGTATTTTTCACTGACAAATATGCCCTTACACAAGGACCTTGGCCCAACATATGGCAGGGTGTAATACATCACAAATGCAATTAAATTATCATCACTGTTATCAAGAGGTTAAACTACATTGCTGTACTGCTAACTAGCTTGTATAAATGGCAGCAGATGATAGAGCGTTGATGGCTCCCTCAAGAACAATATATGTATTCAGAGGTTAAAATGGAACTTATTACGTGGGGAGGCCATTTCTTAGCAGCAGTATGTAGCAGCAGCAGGCAGCATTTTTTGTGAAAATTCCATCAAACACCATAATGGCCTATTAAGCATCAGAGAATCATTGTAATTCACAGGCACAAATCAAAAATGTTTCTGATTATCAAAGAACCATCTAGCGTATTAAAAAGCTGAATACGTAGTCCACAGTCTCAGACATTCAGCTCCCAGGTATGCTGATCTCTGTACAGCAGGACATCTTTGTCTGCATGTGAAGTGGCGAGCAGACCTTTAAGGGAGCATCTATTGTTTAATCAGAGCGCTATTAGAGGCACAGACCTGCCTCCTCATTACATCTTAGCTCACCACTGCGTGCCTAACAATGTCTGACTGACTGGCTCTACAAGCTCGTCCACACAAGTCAATCACGTTATTATGTGGTGAAACACAAGAGTGGGTGCTGAATGGTGTCTAGCAGTCATTTCCAGCCAGAAAAACCAAAATGTGTGCGAGTGACTAGTGAGTAGACTGTTTAATGACTTTAACAAAGTTCGGCATCAGTGCTACTCAGGACAGAGCACAATTTCACCCACTGCATTTTTATGAATGTGCCTGCTTAACATAAAACATAAAAACACAAGTAGGAGAGATCTATATTTGAAGACATACAAGACACTAAGTGCTTCCTCTGTAATTGTATGTAGCAGTGGGTCACTGCTGCACACCATTCTCCATTTTAATGTGTCACGATCCAGTGCAGGTTCCAACTTATGAGCTATTTGTCTTGGAAATTCTACCTTAAAATGATAAATACATCTTTAGGTTAGCACTTGTTGGTTTAATTTGAAGATTAGCTACATTGTAAAGCAATTTTCATCTCACATTTGCTTTTGCAGTGTTGTTAATTTTCTTGCGGTGGAACACTACTGAGTAAACAGAGGAAAATTATATCTAATGAGAACACATTCTTTCACTACACGTTAATACATAACCATCCACACTGGCCAGAAACACACACAGTCAGCACCATGGCCAGCCAGATGGCTTGGTCCAAAATACTACATGCTTGCAATGTGCAGGCATTTGCAGTTGAATCACACTTCAAATAGCAGCTTCAAATGTCAACTCTCAATGTTGTTTAAAAAAGAAAAAAAAAAAGCTTGGCTCACAGCATTGCCTTTTAAAACAATGATGCTCTGAATATGTGTCTGGGAAATAAATTGTCTTTTTCTAAATATCTGATTAGCGACCAAAACCAAACAATCCCAGCTCAAGCTGAAAACAAAGGGGTGTGTTGTATTTAAAATTCAAATGAAAGCCCATGACGGTTAATACTTTGACATGAGGTCTGCAATGCCTTAAGCTGCAACTACCTGCACGTACAGTTATTGTTTCATTCACAACATCGTAAAAAAGGCTTTTGTGCTCCAGACAGCACATATCCTCAGACCAAGGAGCTGCAGCCACAGATGTGATGCCAGGCAGGGGATTCAGCAAAGATGGACGAAGTCAACACAAAGCCAGGGGCCTGGAAAGACGTTTATAGAGAAGCCGTACACACCAATATGCAGCTGTTTTGAATACTATCTGCATGTGGACATGCATGTGTGTGCGAATGAGTGATTGGCCTGGATTGAATCCCGCTAAACCAGCCAGACAGTTTAATATATCCAGGGAGGCTCAGGCGTTCCAGAGCAGACAAAAGGGTTTGAGGCGAAGCCACAGTTCTATCTGCCAAATGTCCATGAAATGAAATGATTTCCGAGACACTTTGCTGAATGTCTCCATTCTTTATCCATTTAAAATAGATTGGAAGAGGTGTCAGACACAACAACTCCCCGGATCATGCGTGAGTGTAGTTTGAAAAGTTAACGTTTATACAAAAGATGTGGGAAAACAACAAACACTTTAAAAATATTGCAGCCCTATGTCGGAGAATGACATGTGAATAAATCATTAAAGTGTGAGCCGAAGGATGGCAAAAATGGCATGCTTTGTCTAAAAGACAGGCTGTGGAGAAAAGACCCAACAAATCCAAAATAAAAGGCAGCTGAAGTAGAGACTTTCTATTCACACAGCCAATGTGACCTGCCTTATCTTATCAGAAGGAGCAAAGGGACAGAGTCAGGTAATGCTTTTATCTCTCCTCCTCAGGACAAGGCACCATATTCGGTCAAGTCATTGCCCTGCCATTTACTGGAGAATGTAGACATGTCACCCAACACAATCTCTCTTGACAGGATGCAATGCAACTAGAGATCATACAGAGTCAATATATTGTGCAGTGCAGTTTATTAATGTACAGTATGCAGACAAAGCCATCAATTATATACTCAGAATTCTACATTGCAAAAACAGCCTCTTCTTATTGAAGGTGACACTTCGCCCACATTTCGATCAGGAAAACTAAGTACCCTGACTTTTGGTCAGTGCGGCTTGACAGCCTCTTTCATTAGACTCTCATATAGGCCCACTTCTTTCAAACACAAGACCTCCAGTTTATAACAACTTTTAGAAAGCTCCTCCAGAGCCACGAAAACGTACACATTATTTTAACAGGCTGAGTAGTAGTAGTCGTCACTGTGATGAATTAACTGAACTCAGATAAAATCGGTGGAGTGCCCATTTGAGCTAAATGAGTGGACCCAAACGATTCAACAAAAGTTTCACAGTTCTGCAGGTGTTACTACCAGCAGATGAGTGAGAAAAGCACATTGTTTCTCAAAGCTGACAGGGCATACTTGTTCATTCAGCACAACAGAGAGACGTGTATTCAAGCACTGAGAATTTATGTTAACAGACAGTAGACGAATATGATCACACGTACACACGCATATAGTATTTGGGTAGTGTTGTATAGAGCATGTGTGTTGAATATGCATCACTAAACTGTAGGATCTGTCTCTTAGCACTGCTCTGTTGGTTGGTTTAGATTTGTTTTTAGAGGGACTAAATAGGGTCCGTTTATTGGAGCTGCCAAAAGGATTAGGCTATTTTCTTCTCAGCTGTGGCCTCAGGCAGGTTTGTGAGTGTGAAGTGGAGATCTCTTCATTGTGTGCTCGAACACAGAGGAGCTGTCTTTAAAAATCCAGATTTTCATGTATTGGGTTTGAGAAAACCCAATACACAAAAACAAACTAAATACATCTGTCAAGCAATACAGGATGTTAAAAGTATTCCAGATGGCTTAAAAGTGATCAAACAGTAACCTAAATGAAAAAGAAACTAATTGCTCAACATTGCCTAGCATGTCTGAACTGGACTATCTTCACACAGACACTACTGCTTTACCATCCCATTCAACAGTATCCAGTCAGCTGAGCAGGGTAATACTGACTGACTCCAGGTGGTCAGACTGCCACCTCCAATCACTATGGGCTAGACCTTGTCGAAATGTTTAGAAAATAGCAGCTTTCAATCACACCCAATCCTTTTCTTAAGCAAAGATTTTAATAGGAAAGCAGACAGGTTTAAGAGTGAGGTTCCTGCCAACATCACCTCCAAAAAATGTCTGCCTGGCTGTCTGGAAAATAAACACGCTGTCCCCGGCAGAATAAACAAGACGAGGGGAAGCAGAATTACATTATTCAGGCCTGACAAAGGCTGGCAGCTTTGTAAACAATAATTGATAAACCCAGTGTAAACAGTGGAGGGCATTTATCAGCAGTGTGTGATGGCCAGAGTAAATAGAGAAAACATATATATTTTGTTTTCCTATTGTTCTTTCTCTGTTCACACCGTCAACAGTCCACCTTAGAGTCTGAGAAAACGTATGTCAAGACGTCAAGGCTCAGAATGACAAATGAAGTCTCATAATAAGGCTTACACAAGTTTCCTTTTCACCAAGATACGCTCACTCTTTACTGTTTACTTGTGTTACCTAGTGGGTAGAGTGCATCTTCTGCATGCATTAGTGGATTGAGAAACAACTGCCTCTATTCAGCAACACAAGTACTTCACACACTAAAGTTTGTCTATTTAAAAATGTCTTCTGCTTCTTAAATCACCAAGGACAAACTATAGCTATTTTGTCAAAAAAAAAAAACATACTGAATGCTGTTGCTTGAGGAATGCCAATTACACACAATGTTGTGTTCTGAAATATGTCAGCAGCAAAGTCAGCGCAGCGCGGTGCGACCTGCTGTGTCAAACACTGTAACAGAGGCACCAAAGCAGACGACGCAGGAGGAAGCCGTCTTCTTTGATTTGTGCTCTCCTTCCGTCTGATTTGTCCTGTATCACACCCTTGACGACTCAGGTTTATTTAATGCAGTATGTGTACAGAAGGGCTGTGGATTTGCAGAGCACAGGACAGGCATTTTCATTTTCATTCCCATACTTAAAAAGCGAACGTCTCAGACCTTAGAAGCCACTTGTCTGCCAGCATTTGGCCAAGGACACAGTGCCCGCAGATAATATTTAACCCCATTGCCATTTTCTGGTGTTGCAGCCTGAATTCAAAGTGGATATTTTCTTTCAACTAAGTACACAAAATATTGCACAATAACACATTTTAAATGTTGTGTTTATAGTGAAGCACATAAACATTTAACCTCCAGAGTCTGTAGCCGTCACTTTTTGATTTAAACAATATGGTTGGTTAAAGGTCCCACGGCATGAAAATTTCTTTTTATGAGGTTTTTTAACATTAATATGCGTTCCCCCAGCCTGCCTATGGTCCCTCAGTGGCTAAAAATGGCAATAGGTGTAAACTGAGCCCTGGGTATCCTGCTCTGCCTTTGAGAAAATGAAAGCTCAGATGGGCCGATCTGGAATCTTGCTCCTTATGAGGTCATAAGGAGCAAGGTTACCTCCCCTTTCTCTGCTTTGCCCGCCCAGAGAATTTGGCCCACCCATGAGAGAGAGACATCATGGCTTTCAAACGAGCAAAGTGGCAGTTGGTCAAGGCCACACCCCCACCCTCCACCTCCCCCCCCCCCCTCCTCCTCAATAGCTACAGACACAGAAATGGCACATACTAAGGAAATGTCATTGTGGGACTGGCTCTAGTGGCTGTAATTCTGCACCAAGGCTGAATTTCGGGAAAGAGACTTCAGATACAGTATTAGGGGACCACTAAGGCCTATATAAAAGCATCCGAAGAGCACCATGTCATGGGACCTTTAAGTAAGTATGGAAGTAAATCTGTTTCATCGGAATTAAAAAGCCATTGAAATTCTGGGGCGACCTCTAGCTCACCCAATAAGAGCGCAGGGTTCGAATCTGACCTGCTGCCCTTTGCTGCATGTCATTCCCCATCTCTCTCCCCCTTTCATGTCTATCCACTTTCAAATAAAGGGAAAAGTCCCAAAAAAAAAAATCTTTAAAAAAAAAAAGCCATTGAATTTCTAGCACTGAATATTTATGCATTGAAATTATGTATCTGAATTTTTTGCCTCTAAATTTTACTCTTCAAATTTTCAACAAATAATTCTCACCTTTATTTTTATAAGTTCATACGTTCAACATAAAAAAATTCAATACACCAAATTCAGATTCAAAATACAATGTAGTACCTACAACTAATCAACTATATATATATATATATATATATATATATATATATATATATATATATATATATATATATATATATATATATATATATATATATATATATTCAACTTCCTCAAATTCAACAGGCCAAATTCAGCTGCAAAATGTAATGTTTAAAATTCAGTGTTAACATCCGGGAACCCAAGGAAAAGCAACTGATTCTAGAATCTAGATCGGTAGTTTGCCATAGTAGCTGCAGCTAACAACTATTTTGTCTGCTATTTCATCACTAAATTCACTTTTGAGGCTTTTTTATGCGAAAAATCAACTGTGGAGAGTTTGAATATGGGCAGTTTTGTGAAATTTGATGGCCAATTGCACATTTGCTCCGATGTTGTGGGGCTTGAGAAGCTCCAGTCTGACGTGACAGCCAGCTGGTTGCGGCTGACCTGTGATGCTCACAGACCCCGCTGTCAGCTGGAAGTCTCTCAATAGACTCATGGACAAGTTTATTTCCTCAATTGTTTGTTTAAATAATAAAACACAATTATCCATTATAAGATAAAACGGCAACCTGTGGTTATCTGCCTAATTGGCAAGAAATCACTGATGAAGGTCTTTAAAAAAAATAATTGTACTAAGTACAGTTTTTGGAACAATTTGTTAATATCACTAACATCCGTTTTATTCATCAAAGACGCTCCAGAGAACTCTCACATTTACAAAATAGGTCAAAACATAATTTTCTTGCTTATACATTTGTTAATCCATAGATATATTCACTAATTTGAGTGATTATCAACACTAACATTTCAAATAGAAAAACTTTACAAAAACATTTAATTTGATTAAATTAAAAAGTACCCTACTAAAAGTCACCACCCTCTTTACCTCTTAATGATTGCAGGGGATGCCTGTCCAATCTTGACTAATTTCATAAGAAATCAATAATTGAATGGAATGAAATAATGAAAAAAATGTGTCTCTTCTGCAGCGACTGGTGCAGGTGCATTTAGCATTTTTCCCATCCAGTGTATTTCTGCTGAAGAAGCAGAACTTTCATGGTCAGAAAAACAAATAGCCCTGTGCCACCAAGGACAAAGCAATTTGATAAGGTGAGAGAAGCGTGCAAACACATCACTTGGTCTTTCTCAATGCCTCCAACCAGATTAGCCACCACACTTCTTCCTTCATCTTCCCAGCCGTGAGTTTAAGTTACTTTAGCATTCGATTCGGTGCTGATGGGTTGGTTTGGACTGAAGGGCACACAAGGATGCGTAGCATGCCAATCGTTCCCCAATAAAGGCCGTCACTGCACAATCTTGAGTGAAAAGTTCTTTACAGAAGCTAATAGCTCTCCAAAGGGAAGTTAGAGGAACAGAGACAGTATAACAACCTGAAAGAAAAAATGTAATCACCACACCAAAGATCGCACCCAAATTAAAATAAGTCAACTGAAAATCTGCACAGTATTGTGCCGTTCTGATGTGGAATGAATATGATCGGATGTAAATATGGTAGCAGTTATAAACATAGCACAGCAAGGTAATGATCTTTATCATCTTTTGATGACCAGTTTTACGCAGCCAGGACCCCAGAGGTCTCAGGAAATAATGAATATAATTGAGTATTACTTAAAGGTCCCATGGCATGGAAATTTCACTTTGAGGTTTTTTTTAAACATTAATATGCATTCCTCTAGCCTGCCTATGGTCCCCATGGCGATAGGTGTAAACCGAGCCCTGGGTATCCTGCTCTGCCTTTGAGAAAATGAAAGCTCAGATGGGCCGATCTGGAATCTTGCTCCTTATGAGGTCATAAGGAGCAAGGTTACCTCCCCTTTCTCTGCTTTGCCCACCCAGAGAATTTGGCCCACCCATGAGAGAGAGAGAGAGACATCATGGCTTTCAAACGAGCAAAGTGGCAGTTGGTCAATGCCTCACCCCCACCCTCCACCTTGCCCCCCCCCCTCCTCCTCAATAGCTACAGACACAGAAATGGCACATACTAAGGAAATCTCATTGTGGGACTGGCTCTAGTGGCTGTAATTCTGCACCAAGGCTGAATTTCGGGAAAGAGACTTCAGATACAGTATTAGGGGACCACTAAAGCCTATATAAAAGCATCCAAAGAGCACCATGTCATGGGACCTTTAAAGAAAACATTTACCGTTTTATTAATTTGATTGATTTATAATGATCCGCAAGTTAAAAAATGTTTAGTATTTCATCGTTTAGATCGGTGATTGAATTGTATTTATTTAAATCCACACAAAAGAATTGGATACAGGATGAAGACATTATCTCGACCTGCCTGACTGACATTTCTTCTTGGATGTCCACACACCATCTGAAACTCAACCTTGACAAGGCCGAGCTCCTTTTACTTCCAGGGAATGGCTCTCCTACCCAGGACCTGACTATAACAATTGACAACTCTGTGGTAGTCCCCACCAAGACTGCTAGGAACCTGGGTGTGACCCTTGACGACCAACTCTCCTTTACTGCCAACACTGCTGCAACTACCCAATCGTGTAGATACATGCTGCATAACATCGGATGGATACGTCCCCTTCTAACGCAGAAGGTGGCTCAGGTTCTGGTTCAGGCTTTAGTCATGTCTAGACTACTGCAACTCCCTCCTGGCCGGCCGGCCGGCCTGCATGACCCATCCGGCCCCTGCAGCTCATTCAGAACGCAGCAGGTCGACTTGTCTTCAACCTACCCAAGTCCTCTCACTAAAGTGCGGATCGGGCCACATTTTTCTGTCCGAACCCGGCCCGAGCCCGACAGGCATTAAGATTTTTATGTCTGAGCCCGGCCCGAGTCCGACTCCGTTAAAATCTCGTTTTTTTTTGTCATACTAATGACACATATGTTTGTTTGTGTGGAAAGCCTGCTTTTATTAAGCAACTGTAGGAAGGCATTCGGAAATGTCAACAGATGAGCGCATCTGGGTACCGTCGGGTCCCGACAGGCTTGGTTCGGGTATCCATCCTCTACTTCTCACACTACACCGCTCCTCCGCTCCCTTCACTGGTTACCAGTTGCTGCCTGCATCCAGTTCAAGACACTAGTACTTGCATACAGGGCCACGAATGGATCAGGCCCAGCTTATATCCAGGACATGGTTAAACCCTACACCCCAGCTCGCCCACTCCGATCTGCATCAGCCAACCTGCTTGCTGCCCCCTCACAGCGAGGGACAACTAATCCTTTAATGAAATCCCGACTGTTTGCTGTCCTAGCTCTAAATGGTGGAATGAACTCCCCATTGACATTAGGACGGCCGAATGTCTACACATCTTCTGCCGCAGGCTTAAAACTCATCTCTCATTTATTGACAGGCTGCGGACAGCAGGTGAAATCATTTTTGTGATTCTCTGCTCTAACCTCACCCTCTACGCCCACATCACACTGACATAATGGAGGAAAAGTGGAGGAAAGTAGAGAAAACATTGACATGATGAAGCACAAACGGATTACCTGCTTGGCTAGACTTCAACCAGCCTTCAACTTAGCCTGCACTCCTTTTAATAATATCTGCCAGAGCTGCCAATGCAAGACTACAGAGCATCTAAAAGAATAAACCCAGAGATGAAAATTCAAAAATCAGCCTTGTGTGTCATCAGTACAAATGAACTGGCCTTCATGGCTATGAAAATGCCCGCCTCTGACTTTCCTTTGCTTTTTGTTGTCCTATGAATATATTCATATCATCTCATTGTGAGGGGGTTGTGGGCGTTACTCTCTGTCGGCATGTATTACTCTATGGTGATTTACATAACTCATTGGATATAATTTGCCCACAATTCAATCCAAACACTGCAGCTCCACGCTTGTAGACACACCCTTGCTTTTCATTTCATGCCCATAAATTGATCCAGTCCGAGATAATTAATTTAGCAATTCAATTGACATGAGTAGTAGAGTGTGTGTGAGTGCAAATCTGTGTTTTTATGTGTGTGTATGTGTGAGTCTTTCTGAAGTAATGGCATGGTGGTGCAGGCAGGGAGTAATTCCCTCCAGTAGCGCTTTGTTTCATCAGCTGGACAGAGTGGGATCTACTTGACTCCGACAGAAAGGGCTGGGGTCGCTCTGCATGGCTGCTCCAGCTGTCGGCAAGGACAAGAAACAAGGCCTATGCTAAAAAAACTGCTGATGCTACTGTAGCCTCTTTTAAGACGAATAAATAATTTTAGAATGACGACAGAAAGAAAGAGAGATAGATTAAAGAGTTAACAATGTGAAAGTTCAAATCAGAACATCTGCGCAGATTCTCATACAAGAGTTTATAATCTCATGAAAACTCGTTAAAGCTGATTTCACTTCTCCCTCTGACCAACTGTGCTGTGCTTTGAAACCCCAACTAAAGAACAAAAAACAACAACAAACTACTACAAAAGGACTTGGTGGCAGTCGTCCCAGAAAAGAGAGAGAGAGAGAGAGAGAGAGAGAGAGAGAGAGAGAGAGAGAGATTTGAGACAAATCCTGCTGTGCTTTCAGAGGCTGGATGTAGCTTCTCATCTGCTCCAGGGGGATTGGACTAAGGCAGAAGACCATGGTGTTCAGAGAAACGGGGAGAAGGGAGAAGATGAAGGTTTAGGATTCGCCTTTGCTGGAGCTTTAGTGTTTCATCACTAAATTGTGGTAAACATGTTTTAATGCGATCACCAAAGGCTGGAAGGGGAGAGCATGAATCACTGAAGGCAACTGAACAAGTCTTGTATTAACAGCAAATAAGTGGCTGCGGAGCTGTACGGACGGGACCTTAAAATGCAGCTACAGCAGCTCGGCTTGTGTACTGAAGCAAGACCAAAAAAAAAAAGAAAGAAAGGGAACTATCTTTCAAGACTATGCAGAATGACTGCACCAGTGATTTTAAACTTTATATAATTGGTTTTTAAATGTAAATTCATCAGCCCAAAGAACTGGACCAAAAGCTGTATAGACTTGGTGCTTTCTCACCATGTCATTCCCTGTCCATTAACATTTAGAGGAGACTAGTGCCCAGTTAAAAACAACGATGCAATGCACTTGCTCACTCTCACAACTGAAATTGATCAAGTCTGCGCATTCTCGCCAAATTTCCATAAAGACTGAAAGCCCGGATCTAATCCTAGCTGTGGTGTTGCCAGATTGCGGCTTTTGCCAAACTACCTGTTCTCATTCCGCTGAGTGTATCTTGGTTGGGGGTCAGCATCTCCATCGTTAACGTCATAGCTGGCCTCAGGGTCCTAAGACAGATGGGAAAACAGTTAGGACATCAATCATGTCATTTGAACTTCAAGCTCCCATTTAACATTGTTTCATTTTTCTCTGAAGGTTGTTTACAAATGGGGAGGCTGCGTCATACTTTGTATGTTTGACTTACGTAATTGCTGACGAGATCTGGGTGGTCTTTCTCAATGCCATCGTCCAGGATAGTCACCACTACACCTCTTCCTGTGTAGCCTTGAGCCCAGGCTACTTTGGTATTCAGGTCTTGATGTGTTGGGGTGGACTGAAAGAGACAAGGGTTTTGTTCAGCTATCAATCTGCTGTTACTGACATGTTTCCAGATCGACCAACAGAAAATGTGTGTGTATTTGTGAGAACAGCTTAAATCAACTGCAAAGACCTATGCTCGCCGCAGAACGTTGTGTTAAAAACAGAAATGCTCAATACAAAAATGAGCACCTAGACATTAAAAGGGAAGATCAGAGGTGGTTCATGGACACTTAAAATCCAATTTTAAATGCATCCCCGCGACATGTCTGCCTCCTCGGGCTGAGCTGCTCGGTGTGAGCATCCTACTGTAGTTAAGCTTTCATTAAAAAAAGACAGACAACCTGTTGCAAGCCAGAAATCTTGGTGAGGGCATTTGCCTCTCTCGCAGAAGAGATAGTAGTCTGTGAGATTTGAGAGGGGGAGGGAGACGAATAGGGGGATATGGTGTGGTAAAGTGTGATTTGGATGAATAACATTGGTACAGTGAGAAGTATAAAGAGAAGTGAGCGCTAGAGATGAAAGAGATGGTTAAAGATAAACATGGGTAGGAATGGAAAAGATATCACAGACAACCTTCTCTGCCCCCTTTTTCGGTTTCCTGCTCATTTTTCTCCACACGGCACGACTCCTGTGCACTTCTGCGAGGATGCCTGGGCGCTTAGGTAAGTACAGTTGAATTCCTGGATGTAGGCTTTGAACTTGCACAGACACCGTTCAAAACATATTTTAAGTAAATGTTTGCTACAAACTAATGGGGCCCATGTACTAGAATAAACCCATATAAAAGCCCTCTACAGTAAATGTTGAAGACAAAACTTCAGCACCGGTGGCATATGCCTTAAGCAAACCCTTTTTTGCTTGGTTTTAAACCCAGAGCGGCCTACAATACTTTATAATGGGGGGGAGAAGTCCTCTAAAGATTAGAGGTCTAATGCTGAATGGCAGAGGTGGTTTCACAACTTCTATTCACTGGTGATTTATGTCTGGGATAGTCAATGTTGTCATTAATCCGTTGCAGTGACAGAGGTTTTGTGCATATGAAAAGGAAAAAGGGGAGATTAGGGTAAATTGTAGCATCTCTGAGAAAAAGCTGTGAATAATGAAACAGACACAGAGCCAGGACCGTTTGCTTTCAATGTTTCACAGGGGATGCAGTTTAGTAGTTGATCTGTCCTGACATTTCATTTTCCATTCAACCCAGCATACTGGATGCATTGTATTATACATTTTTACTGTGGAAACCCTGTGTTGGAGGTGAAGCTGATGTAAATAAATGGCTACAAGGTTAGTCTAAAAGACAGCAATTCAACTGATCAGACTGACCGTGAGGGAATTAATAACTTCTGCCACTGCATTAATGAATACATCCTAAATCAGGTATAGAGCTGAAACTATTGACTGCTGTTTAGAGAGGGCTGAATAAGGAGTCTTTCAAGGTTTAATTAGAAATAATTGAAGAGTAGAAAGTGAAATATGGACAATACTTTACTATTAAATCTGAATGCAGATGACCTTCTCCTAGGCTTCAAAATAATATGAAGGCATTCCGAATGGAATACAAAAACATGATATATCATTACATATTCTGACTGTGCACCTACTAATTTATTTGTTTGGTAGCATACTGCTGATGCTGTTCTAAAATGCTACTGGAAATTACACTATGTATGCCATTTTATGAATAAAACATGCCATAATGCCAGACTAATTAGGTTTAGGCTATAAAGATAGGAAACCATCACACACCAGGTACCACTGCTTGGGGAAATCAGGGTCTGTTGGGTCTTCATAGATATCCCTCTTCTTCCTTTTTTTCACCACTTGCTGCTCCGCCCACAGGACCTGGGGTACACACACACACACACACACACACACACACACACACACACACACACACACACACACACACACACACACACACACACACACACACACACACACACACACACACACACACACACACACACACACACACACACACACACAAATTGTTGCAATCTCCCACAGATTGTAGACATGGAAAAACACGGTCTCAGCTGTGTTCCAAAAGTAATAACTAGAAACAGAGGCAGAGATATGAAGCAAATCTAATTTATTTCATTCCTGAGATGATGAGGAAAAGTGGTCGCTGTACAGTGTGCCAGAGAAGGGCCTTTGAAGTCCTAGAGGTTGCTGGGATATGCACAGGATTGGTAGGGTTGGTTGATAGTAAAGGATAATTCCACAAAAAGTAAATAACAGACAGACAGATAGATAGATTATTCATATAAGTCAATGTATAGTTCAGTTTCTGAAAAAAAATGTTCTAAACATCCTTATCAAAAGCCATACAATAGCAAATCATTTAATGTCTGTCCACTTGCCAGTTGAAATTACTGGTCCACTCAGCATGTTTGTGTTCTTCTTTCATGTCTATATTTTGACAGGTATGTTGCTTTGTGAGCATGATTGACAGTAGTAAGAATGATATGAGATACCCATAGAATTTGATAGTTTGATAGTTTTGCAGATGTATAAGTTGCACATTTCACTATGTGCATTGATAACTGACCATTTCATATCCAAGCCGTGAGCTTTTACATAAATAAGTTAGTTACAGAAGTGTGTGCTCCAAAGAACCATCTAGTGTAAAAGACCTGTGGCATTGCTTTAACAAACTTTACACTTTGTTGTGATTAAATAAAAGGCAGGCAGCTATAAGTTGTAAATTAAGGAGCAGCACGTTCAAATAATAATTGAAAGCTAACTTGGACTGCTACTGCTGTATTAGAAGGAATTTGCATAGATGAAGAAATGCAATGCTGTGCAATGCAAGCAAATGCTGCTGTGCATTGTTATTGTCAGTGATAAATGCATGGTTTTCTGATTTATGCTGAAGGTGACAAAGCTATAACTGATTCCACGTTTGTGTCAAGAGCGTTCAAGTGAAGCGTGTCTAAACGTATGCATTTCCTGTACAATGCTCTGCAGATTCTGACAGTCCAACTTGTTATTCAAGCATTTCAATTATTTTAAATTGGTTTTTCCTTTTTGCTTGTTGCTGTCAGAGTTGTTTTGCGTAGTGAGGCTTCGCTACTTGCTTGATTTCATGCTCTTACAGTATAAAGCATGTGGTCTGAATGAGAACATGTTCAGTGCAGCTACTGAGGGTGGTGTAGCTCCTAACCTAGTTTAAAATCTTGCCTCAGAGAATGAAGCCATTAACCTTATTCAAGTGACCTTGGAATAATTAACACTTATCCCATTTCATTACATTTAGGACGGTACACGACTGACCTCGTTGCACTGCTGCCCACTGCACACCAAATTACTATCAGAGTTAAATTACAAACGATTGACAAATCAGATGATCTGGATACAGCAGCCATCTACTGTAGGATATAGTGTTTCTTTTATGTAGCACATTAATTTAAATGATTAAACGTTAGCACATTCAAGTCACAGCTTAATAATACAAAATCACCTTACAAAAACTGACATTCAGCGTATTGGATGTAATGTAATCCAATCTTTTTAATTATGGAAAATTGTGGATTATTTTGTGTATATGTGACTCTGAAAAACAATGACTGAGAAAAACAAGGTTGAATCGATATCTCCCTGAAGACCAAGCCGGTGATAGAGAGCTAATTTAAAATACAGAGACACAGTATAAGCACCACCCCGAGATCTGGAACAAGGACAAAGAACAGCCAAACACAACCACACAAAGAGATGAGAGACAAGAAGTAGGTCTCAACTTGCTCTAGGTCTGTGATCCGCTTGAGCAATAAACTATTTGCTCCATCTCTCGCAAAGTGTCCTGAGGGCTTTACTGTCTGATGACTAAGGAGAAGTCATGCTGTTATTGTTTGTAATGCTGAGAGACTGACGGAGAGGCAGCCTGTGCTTTGATCTACAAATCTGTGCTTACACAGTTTATGGAGAAAGATGATATGTTAAAGGATAAGTCTGGTGATATAATTTTTTTTTTTGTAATTATCAATAAATCCCATGAAAAGACCGAAACCAACAATGAGTTGATGCAACAGACACTGTATCCAAAGCCTGGTATAGCTTATGTGCCATACATCTCCATTGTTTTCCAAAGACTATTTAAAACTGTCACATACATCAGTGAACCACACGTTTTGATGAACATGGGCACTGTATGTCAATCACATTTTTTCTTGTGAATTACAAGAAATTGATTTACCGAATAATGTTATTTTTTCGGGCATCTTAAATAATGCAAATAAAACAATCTGAGAGAGACATATCACTCTTGCAGATTTCAGTTAAACTGCTCACAACCCTTGGACATGTGCAACCTGTGAAGAGGGCCATTGCCTTAAACACTCACTATTGCAGGAAATCCGCTGCTGAAAATAGTCCCCAACAAATGCATTATTTCCTTCTGTTCCTCCTGTGACTCATATTGAAACATTTACATCTTCAGTAGGAACCAGTGGGCTTGGAGCTGAGTCCCACAGACTAGCTGGGTATTGTGAGACGAACTAACGCATTGCTGGTTTTGGTCTTTTCATGGGATTTGTTGACAATAACAAGAATATAGAATAACCTTATCCTTTAACAGTAAGGCCTCAGCACAGTAAAGTGCTCTGAAACACAGCATGCAGTAAGCTGCGTTGCACTGCGGTTTGTACAAAACTAACAGCAGCCAGCCCAAAACTAATCAATTATTTCCCTCATAGAGAAGGTGTGGGGCGTGGAGGGGAGATGACAAACAACCCTCGCAAGCATAATGGTAAAAGCTTATGCAGCTGCCAATGTCATCTTGCTACTGTGTGATTATTCAAAGGAGATGGTGATAAGTGGCATGTTAGCACCACGGAGCAGAGGAAAAGAGACAAAGGAGGCAATGTGAGAGACGGCAGCCGGATTACAGAGAGGAAACACTGTAACAAGCTCAAAGCTAAGCACTGACTAATCTAAATCCAACCATTATGTTTTCACTTTCTTTTAAATGTGTTTTCTTTGAACCAGGTGAAGCAGAACTTTTTCTTTTTCCTTTTTGAGGGATCACATGGTCACACGTCACACGCACACACATATGAATATACAAATGCACATTACACAAACCCACTCACTTGTGTTGTGGTGTTTTTTTGGCAGTGGTCATGCTTTGCCTGAGGTTTGGTCTGTTTTTGGTTGTGCGGGTGGATAGGTAACCTCAGGAAAAACCATAAACTTGACTCCCGGAATAGATGGGAGTTCAAGCAAGTTAACTTGAACCACTGGCAGAGATGAACCTCTTCTGTCAAAAATGTCTTTATCTCGCTGGCTGTTGTTAGGGCTCATAAAGGCAATCTAGCACACACTCACAGAATAACTCACTTTCCATCTACCAGATTCATTTTGCTCCTTGCGAGCCACTTATTAAAGAGGACATCAACTTTCCATAGACTGTTTCTTATCAGTCCTGCGATTTTGCCAGCAGTCCATTCTGCATTTTATCCCTCACCATTGTATACAACTGGAATATCCAGTATAGTACATCATTAAATCCTCATTAACAATAACAAAATCTTTGCTTCTGTCACTGTCTATACTAAATCTACTGTAATTTGTTACTGATTTTGGAGCTCTCAAGGCAAATCTTCTGACCATTTGAGCGCCACAGTACTCTCCCAGCTCCCAGGCAGACACCTGTGTACCCATATGCTCTCAGAGCCTTCTTAACGTCCACTTAGCCTGACCCCTGACACCACTGGACTCACTGAATGTCACCATATCTCACTAATGATGCCTAGGGACTTCAGCGCTTGTCAGACCACATCAGCCCCTTCCTCAGCCAGCTTGACTTGGGAAAAGCTAGACTAGTCCTCAAGCTCTACTTGGCAGGCCTACCTTCCTACAGATGGCCCCAGTCTGTTCTCACTTCGTAACTGCCCCTTTTTAGCACCAGTCGGGTATTTTTATTATTTGTAATTTTCTTTGTAATTTATTTATTTGAACAGGGACAGTGCACAAAAAAACATTAATAGATGTCTTGTAGAGCCCTGCACGGGCCAAAAACTCCAGCCCTAACCCGGCCCTGGCCCGTGGTGTTCAAGCCCTACCCGACCCCAGCCCGACAACGCCTGCATTTTTTTCAGCCCGAGCCCAACCCGACCCGAGACCAACATCAATCACTTGTTAAGCTCTCTCTGACGCGCGCACTCTTTGATGCGCTCTCTCTCTGACGCGCGCGCTCTTTGATGCGCTCTCTCTCTGACGTGCGCTCTCTGACGTGCGCTCTCTGATGCGCGCTGTCTCTGCTACACACGCAAACACACACACGTCACACGCTACTAAGAGGTAAACTTTTATTATAGGCCTGAAACATCATGACCAAACATATTGGACAAACTGTCCATTACACAGAAGCATAAACATGAAGGGA
The DNA here is from genome assembly GCA_023566125.1 of Zingel zingel. Classification (NCBI taxonomy): domain Eukaryota; kingdom Metazoa; phylum Chordata; class Actinopteri; order Perciformes; family Percidae; genus Zingel; species Zingel zingel. The sequence goes on from CM042320.1 coordinate 22,379,600, forward strand.
GAATATAGTGTTACAGGATCAAACCGCAAAAATAAGTAAATAAACGGCCGACCTTTGCTTTTCAGTAACTGAACTGAAGAACAATGTTCAAAACAATGTCCAAAAATAACTCTTCGCCAACTGGCTAATGTTAAATAAAATTAATAAAAAAAATAAAAATCCGTTGAACTGTGTGTGTCAGTGTCACCTGTTAAATGCACGTGAGTGACGCGCGTGCGTGTTGCGTTTGTGTTACTTTCTTAGGCGATGTATAATATTTATAATATAATCAATATAACAATATTTCATACACACTTTGTGACGTGTGCTCTGCTGCACGAATATTATGGGCACAATGAGGAGAGAAGCTAAAATAAGCCCGAGTCCGACCCAAGCCCGATCTGTAAAAAGAAAAAACGGCCCGAGCCCGGCCCGAATGGGCTTAGCCCGTCGGGCCCCGTCGGGTCCGGGCTTGCAGGGCTCTAATGTCTTGTGCCAGGTTGTAGCAAATTGCTAGTTTCTGCCCGTAGTGTAAGGCGGATCAGGTTGATGTGCTATGATCTGAAGTCTGCTTGATTTAATTGTGTATGTTCAGTTGTAATGAAGTGTAATGTGTTTAATGTGAATTTAATCAGTGTAAAGAATGTTAACCAAAATTAAAGCTGCAAGCAGCATTGGACAGGCCCTCGCGCCTCTGCGCGCGTCGGGGTTACTGGCTGACGCCGCTCCTTGCGACCGTGCATTTGCGCGCACTCAGACACTGCAAATCGTCACCAATGAAAAGGGAACTCTGCTGAGTTCAACGATACCTCACACAAGACTCTACCCATTTTAATCTTGTGAAAATGCTTAAACTTAAATTGGGCTTTTTCTTTCGAAATACATTTTGTTTTTCTTTTGAGACAAAAAAGTGCCTTGTTAATGCAACATTTTTATCTATTTTAGACTATGGAGACCTGTTGTACATGAATGCTTCTGCTAAATGTCTCCATAAGATTGATATTGCATATCATGCTTCTCTGCAGTTCATTACTAATTGTAGGGTCTTGACCAATCATTGTGAACTGTATTCTCGAGTGGGATGGCCTTCTTTGTCCTCCAGGAGGCTGGGTCACTGGTATACTTTTATTTATAAGGCCATGCTTGGTCTTTTGCCTTCCTACATCTGTAACTTAATCTCACGGAGGAGTGTTGGCTCTCACTGTTTGCGTTCGAATGATCTTTTGTTGCTCGCTGTTCCAATTGCCCGTACAGAACTGGGAAAAAGGGCTTTTGTTCATTCAGCCCCCCACACATGGAACATATTGCAAAAAGACTGGAAATTGACTGAATTACTTTCATTGAAGATTTAAGTCCAGATTGAGAGCACTTGAGTCAATCTTTTGTAATTGTTTTTCATAATGTATATGTAATTGTATTGTATGTTTGTAACTTTTTTGCTGCTTCTTCGCCAGGACTCCCTTGAAAAAGAGGTTCTTAATCTCAAACCATGACCAATGACAAACAAACTCTTTGCTGAGTTCAATGATACCTCACACAAGACTCTACATCAAACGGGTCATTAGTTATGAAAAGGGTGTGGCTAACGCATAGAGGGCGGGTCAAAACATCACTGATCAAAAAGGAACTCTCAGCTGAGTTCAACGATACCTCACACAAGACACTACCTTAAACGGTTCAAAAGCCACGGGCGTGGTTAAAGTATTAGGGGCCGGCTCAGTATCACAAGTAGACCACACATTCTAAGTTTCATGTAAATTGGATGATGTTTGTCATATAAGGCTGATTTCCTGTTGCCAGCGGGGGGCGCTATGACCAAAAGTCAATATTGGCCTGTAGATGTCCTCAGGCCTGGACCCTTGTTGATTGTGGGAAATGTCAAGCAGATATGACCATGTACACTGTAGTTACAGCCACTTTCTCGTACATCGCTAAAAACTCAAAATGGCCGCCACGCCCACACCGTTTGACGAAAAGTTTTTCTTTTAATAACTTTTAATCTTAAAGGTGTTGAGATGGTACAGACACAATTTGAAGTCCATCGGATGAACTCTCTAGGAGGAGTTCGTTAGTTAAAGTATAGCACCTTGACCTTTAGGTCTACTTCCTTTTGCCACTAGGGGGCGCTGTGACTTTGAGCCAATATTGGCCTGTAGATGTCATCAGGGCTGGACTCCTATGAATCCTGAAAAGTTTCGAGCCAACTGGACAATGTACACTCAAGTTACACCCACTTCCTGTTTCGATGGCAAAACGCACAAAATGGCTGCCCCGCCACGGCCACGGCCCTATGGCGAAAAGTTTTCATCTCTACGGTCTTAAGATTGCACAGACCAAATTTGAAGTTGATCGAATGTAATCTCTAGGAGGAGTTCGTTAAAGTACGACATGTGGAAATGGCCAAAATCGCATTAATTTCAAACTTTGAATTCAAAATGGCGGACTTCCTGTTGGGTTTATGGTATGGCTCCAATGAAGTTTCTTGTCCGTCTTGACATGCTTCATATGTGTACCAACTTTCGTGAGTCTACGTTAAACGCACTGCAGGGGCAATATGAAACTGCCAATCTCTTAATACAGAAAATACTTCCTTCCACTATGTTGGCATTTAAATGCTGACTCAACTACATCTGGTATACAGAAGCTGAGATTTTGCAGAGCAGGGCTCCAGACTAACTCTTTTTTACTAGTCCTGAGCATTGTAGCCTCTAACTAAAACATTTTAGGGGCACAGGCAGAAAATGTAGAGGCGCACAACTTAAATCGACCTGCAATGCAATTTTTCACATTTCCCCCATGTTAACTGTTTTACTGATAAATGCTTTGGTAATAAATACAGAAATTACAATGTGCTGTTTTATTTTAGTTCACAGTCACATTTTAATTGAATGGTGCTTAAAGGGGTGATAGAATGCAAAACCGATTTCACCTTGTCCAGGGCTCCAGATTAACCTTTTTCACTAGGAGCACAGTGGCCCCCAACTGAAAATTTTAGGGGCGCAACCAGAAAATGTAGGGGCACACACCGTAAATCAACATGCTAACCAAATATTCACATTTCTACTAATTTCCACTGTATTACTAATACTTTGATAATAGATGCAGAAATTACAATGTGCTGTTTCAAATTCAGTGTCACTTTTGAAGATGCAAAATAGAAGGTTAATCGACAGCACCATCGTTGTCATGAAAAACAAAACAAAAAAATTATATTATATTATATATATATATATATATATATATATATATATATATATATATATATATATATATATATAAAAAACAGCTCTAGTCTACAATTACAATGAATTCAACTTAAAATTAAACATGCATTATTTAGGCTACTACTGAACCAATATCGGTACCGATACCTGAAATTCGGTTCCGTTTTTGGTACTTTCCCTCTATAATTGCAAAACAATTATTTCAGTTGTAAAAATTATTGTCAGACCTATTTATCTTATGTACTTAGAACATTATGTTATTTTATTAGAATATGTTACACCCTCCCACCCTCCTCCCAAACCCATCCCTACAACCTATTAAATTGAATAATTATTCATTTCTTACTCACTGTAACTTTTATTCTTGTATTTGTATAATCTTTTTTTATTTTCATGACCGTTTTTAATTGCTCTTTAATGTTTCATGTAAAGCACTTTGAATTGCCTTGTTGCTGAAAGCTGCTGTAGAAATAAAGTTGCCTTGCCTTACAACCTCAGCCTGTCAGTCATTCACCAGGGCACAGAAACCACTGTTGTGCCTGCTTAGTAAGTATAACGTCAACAGCACCACGACCGCGTTCGCCTCGCCATTAATATCATATCGCAGCAAACGCTGTCTGTGTGAAGTTTTGAAAAACTGTAACCACACTTGAAACCACTTTATCGGCATTTCCGTGACTCACTGTGACTTCATCAAAACTGCAGAGCCGACGTAGTTTTCAGCGTCCGCAGCTATGCGTGTGTGCGCGTTTGTGTCAGAGCTCCGCTCTCTGTCAATTTTCAGAGAGAACAGATAAGCCCGAGCTTACGCGCTCTCAGGTACCGAAATTTCGACATTTAACGTGTAAAAAGGGGGCACATTTACTTGTCGCACATGTGCGACTGGATGTAAAATTCAGTCGCACACTCTCAAATTTTGGTCGCAGTCTGGAGCCCTGTTGTCATAGTTGAATAATGACAGTTTAGTGGGTAACTATACATAGAACCTCAAAATCCTATTGACAGCTCTTTCCTCTGCAAATCTCACAATTTGAAGGAAGGAACAGTGTGAAATACCCTATATAATCATTATATCACCCCTTTAACAAATGCACATTCAGAAATGTAAACAAAGTATTATTATTGTCAGTGTATTATTATTGGCTCATGCAGGCTCTCCCTCTCTGTCTCTTTTTTTGTTTACACTGAAATAATCATATCTAAGGTGTTTAAACTTCCATGGAAGTATCTAACACACAGTGTGGGAAATACGGAGTAATGAGGGAGCCAGAGAGAGAGGGGCTCACAACACACTCACACAAGCACTATTTGTTTTTACGAGGTAAATAGTTATATATTTAGCATCCTATGTGTATTTTTTTTCATAAAAGCTGTCTCCGCTTTCTGCTGTCACATTTCTGCCTCTCTCACCCAAGCGAGAGAACAGTACAGCAGTGTGTGGCAAATTTCGGAGCGGATGTTTAAAAATGCAAATAAATCAGTGAATGCACCACAGCACTGCCGAGGTCTATCAACACAGCTCTGCCGACCGGAAGTGCACGCAAGCCGGGTTGAGACGTAAACAAAGTGAGGGAAAGAGAGGAGGCCTAATGGTAGGCTAAGTCTAACTCCTTATCGGCTATTACTACACAGCATTTTCTTCGCCAATGTACGTCTCGATGTCTTTAGCAAACAAATGGATGATCTTTGGCTCGTAAATGTATTATGCATGGCAACATCAAGATTTTCACGGAAACATGGTAACAACAGCGCTGTGCAACAAAATGTGCGGAAGATGAGTGTGAAGCCATGAAAGCGAGACCCACCAGTATAGATAATCACTCACGGATCATCCCCTCTCACACTAATTGGCCATCTCTGGCAGATTTGTTCTCTCCTCCTTTTTCAACATGAAATAAAAAAATAAAAATGTCATTATATTTGCAGGTCGCACATGTGCGAGTAGTTATAAAAAATACTCGCTAGCATGCTGTATGCAAATTCAGAACCCGATGTCCAAATGAAGATAGCATTTAGGGATGGAAAATTTTCTTGTTTTTGGATAGCCTGATGAATGCCAATTTTCCCCTCTAGTTAACATTTAAGTGCAAATGATTTTACAAGAGAGGAGAAAAGGCTAGGCAAAACACAGACACTCCCAGCTGTTGTATTGTTACGGTGGGTTTATTTAGCAAATTTAGAGCTATGTGGTGCCTCGGATTGGATCAGGGGGACAGATGCAAGGACCGGCGAGGACTGAATAGAATACAGAGTTTGATCAGCTGTCATTGATGCTGGCATCCTTTTCTCTTGTGATATACACACTCTCTGTGTGTAATCCAATCTGTCTTTTGGCCTTTTGTTGCCAACATAAGAGTGCTGCAACAAGCTGTGTGAGCGCTAACAACTGCCTTACCTGTGGTTCTTTTTGCAGTCTGATGTGCATCCCCCTGTGGCCAGACAAAGCCCTCTTCTCCACGGCATGATGCCTGAAGTGATAATAATCTCCAAAAACCTGCGCAAACATAAAGGGAAAGGAAATGAGTTCACCTGCAACAAGAGATGGTCTGGATAACACTGTGATCACTAAGGCATTCATGAGCACACAAGCAAATGTGTTCACTTTGGAAAGAGCTGAATAAGGACACATCCATTTGGACATTGAAGTCTAGCATGTTCTGTCCATATTCAAAGCTAAATGCGAGAAAAAACATCTATTACTGCACTGGCTAGTAGAAACCATTAGAAAGCATTATTTTATTCTTAGCTGCTGTGAAAGTGCTATAAATGCCACATGAGAGTTGTTCAACACTTTACTTTATTAAATAAGGTGTTACATTTTTCCCTAGCCAGTCCTGTGTTAGATATTTATTCAGTTTAGGATTTGAATAAAGCACAGAATCATGTTTCAGCTTTGATAAAATAAAATAAGCCGCATATTCCACAGAGCAACATAACCAGAGGAGGCAAGCTGAAAGTGGGGTGAAGAGACTTAAGCTCTTTGCAGATTGGAGAAAATGACACACACACACACACACACACACACACACACACACACACACACACACACACACACACACACACACACACACACACACACACACACAAGTGCACCAACAGAAAGACATCCATTACACAACTGCAGGTGGACACTATCTATCAAAAATGATTAGCCTCATCCATTAGACATAGTGTCACTTCAGAGCTAGACAGAAGCATTCCTCGTGTTGCTGTCATTGTTCCATCACACAGCCTGCTCATAAAAGAGTTTTAAGGACAAGCGATTGGATGACAGTTGTCACCAAAACTGGCCCAAAGTGCTTTTTTTTTGTCACCCTTGCTTTTAAGTGACACAGCAGCCTGCGCCTCCCCGAGTCATTGTCAAGGACAGCTGACCTGAGAGAAAGATAGAGACTAAATAATACAGACATCCAGAGATAAGTGTGCTGTAAAAAGACAAAAATAACTAAACAAAAGGTGGAGGAAGACGAGGAGCAGCCCAGCCACTCTACACCGGTATTCACAAGTGAGAAGCCTCCATTCAAAGAGGAAGCATTGCACCAAGTGCACCAACAGAAAGACATCCATTACACAACTGCAGGTGGACACTATCTATCAAAAATGATTAGCCTCATCCATTAGACATAGTGTCACTTCAGAGCTAGACAGAAGCATTCCTCGTGTTGCTGTCATTGTTCCATCACACAGCCTGCTCATAAAAGAGTTTTAAGGACAAGCGATTGGATGACAGTTGTCACCAAAACTGGCCCAAAGTGCTTTTTTTTTGTCACCCTTGCTTTTAAGTGACACAGCAGCCTGCGCCTCCCCGAGTCATTGTCAAGGACAGCTGACCTGAGAGAAAGATAGAGACTAAATAATACAGACATCCAGAGATAAGTGTGCTGTAAAAAGACAAAAATAACTAAACAAAAGGTGGAGGAAGACGAGGAGCAGCCCAGCCACTCTACACCGGTATTCACAAGTGAGAAGCCTCCATTCAAAGAGGAAGCATTGCAATCTGTACAGTAGTGCCACTGGGGACTGGCTCACCTTCTCAAGCCCAGTGGAGCAAAGGAAGAGAGAGGGGAGAGGAGGGGTGGATGATGGAGGGAGGCAAGGCGGGCAGGGAGACGCAGGGTTTGACAGGCCGACCAGGCAGGATGGATGTGTGTGAGGAGAAGAAGAGCAGACGCAGCAGGATGGAAGGCTCTCCTGGGGGTGCAGGCTGATTCTGCAGGCTGGCTGTCTGCGAGCCGACCAGACTGGAGGCTGAAGCTCAGAGGCATAGTATGGCAGCAGTGATAGAAAGCTGCCAGACTAGTGCCGGCCAATTTTACTTAATCTGTCAAATATTTGTAATTAAAACTTGATTTTAAATCACCTGCTGTGATAATTTCCACTTACACTGAGTGACCATCCATCTTAAATAACTTAGCGTTGTACAAAAATCATCTGTTTTCCCTAAGAGGTCAGCTTGTACACAATAATGTATAGGAAAGAGAAATAAGGCTGATTTTGTTAGGAGACAGCTCTGCAGAAGGACCATCCTTAAAATTATTAAAATGTGGCAAGAGCAGGAAAAAAAAGGAAGCCATGTGTTCAAGCCCAGCATTATTACTAAGCTAACAGATATCTAGCATATAAATATACCAAACCGGCAATACAGTAGTATAGATAAGTAATAAAGTAAAACGTGGTGCTAAGAAGGTGAATTATTGCATACTATCCTTGGACACACTGATGTGAAAGATCCTTGATTGATGCTGACCTTACAGACACCCCGTCTTGAAAATAACTTCAAAGCCATGTAAAAAGAAATAGCTTCCGAACGATGCAAGATTGAGGTGTGATGAGGGATATGACCCGAGGTATTAATGAGACCCAGTTTCACATAGATTGCGGCAGGGCAGAAAGCTAATTTGTGGTGCACCGGAGTGGCTTTTCTTTGGGACAAACCTATTTCCTAGAGTGCTGATGTCCTCATTTAGACCAAGAGTCTATGGGTCTTGGGAAATTGAGATAGAAAAGTTGGTGTAGCTGGCCATGAGTGCGCCTGAGTCATGCCCATCTACAGTCTGAACCCGAACAAATCATATGGTGTGTGTGTGTGTGTGTGTGTGTGTGTGTGTGTGTGTGTGTGTGTGTGTGTGTGTGTGTGTGTGTGTGTGTGTGTGTGTGTGTGTGTGTGTGTGTGTCGGCGGTAATAATTGAGAGCACTGCGGGTCATTAGTCACCTTGCCACTATACTCTTGAGTCTGCTTTGGAGGAATACTGCCCTTACACTCACATCTCATGTGTTACTTTGTTTCGCACCCATCTCCATTTTATACCTTTCTGTAGCCTTGAGGTAAATCTTTTAACAGAACTGTGCTGTATAGGACTCAAAAGCCCAACGATAAAACTACTAATCTAGACAAGGAAAGTAGGGCTGCAATGAACAATTATAATCATTATCAATTAACCTACCGATTGTTTTGTCAATTAATTGGTTAGTCTAGTCTATATGTCAGAAAATATTAAAGAATGCCCAAGGTGTCGTCTTTACATTGCTTATATTGTCTGACCAACAGTCCAAAAGATATTCAGTATACAAGGATATGAATAAATCGACTAATTGTTTATTTGGATAAAGTCAGATAGTCCTGCATTGCGAGCAGTATATAATCCTTTTAAAATAAAAGTCCAAATAACTGTAAATCTAAATGTATTAATATAAGCTTATTCCACTTGCGAAGGGTTTAGTATGTACTTCTATTATACAGTACAGATCTTGCTGTGATCTCTAAATATCTACACGTTATATTTATGAAAATGAACGTCAACTCTATGAGAGAGCAGAGTGAAGTTGTGTTAAGACTTTCCCAAAGGTTTTTGTTCTGGCCAAATCCAAACCTGCTTACGGAAACCATTGCATGCTTATTTCCAGAGGCGTGTATGTACGGAAGCGTATTACATTCACCATAGAAAAAAAAAAATGTAGACACCTGATCTCATAATTTTGAGAAAAGATCTCGTAATTCTGAGATAATTTTAAACACCAAGAAGGCAGCATATCGAGCTAGTTGTCAGTAGGCCACAGCTCAGTGATCAACTGTACCACGGAGAGGTAACATTAAATTCAGCTGGGTTAAGTTAGCGGGATACTTCTTATGTAACTTTATAGATAGTATTAGTTAATGGACATATCTGTTCAACTGATCCTACAGAAACACTACAATGTCCAACAGATCAGAATGGGCTTTCCGCCGGAACAACCACAAAGTCCTGAGGTGCCTGTGAAAAGTCGACAAACTGATATCCCATCTATAGTACTTAAATACATTAGCATCTCCCAATGTCTCAAACCCAAACCAAAATAAAAAAAACGGATTCAACTAAACAGGTGAGACGTGTGTTGTAATGAATCAACTGTAATACCTAGTGTGACCAGCGGAGGGTCACAAGCTACAAGCTAGGTTTTGGTGATGATGTTGGTTTGTACATTAAAGTTTGAGCACAAGCTCATTGTGGATAAAAAACCATGTATCATCTTTAAGACACAAACAACACATGACGTAGGCCTATTTGCTTCCATGGCATCAGCTAGCAGCAGCAGCTGCTACCCCCGCGACCCAATACCGAATAAGTGGACGAAGATGGATGGATGGATGGCATCAGCTAGCCTGAAAGCTTCACACAAGAGAGCTGTTTTCTGTTGTTGTGAAAATGCATTCCTCTTATAATTACGAGATCTTTTCTAAAATTACGAGATCCTGATCTCGTAATTACGAGATCTTTTCTCAAAATTAGGAGTTATTTTCTCCCAATTACGAGATCTTTTCTCAAAATTACGAGATCAGGATCTCGTAATTACAAGATAAGGTGTCTAAATTTTTTTTAATGTGTATGTAATACGCTTCCGTATGTATGTAAGTAGATAAAGTATAGAAAGGAAAAGTAAGTTAGGGCTGTAGACATATAACCAGGGCCACACGGAATCTGCGGACGCAGATCTTCTGTAGATTTTAAACAAATTAAAATAAATGAATAAAATAAAACTCTGAATGATAACATCTCCACCCCAAGCAGAAAAAAACAGATTTTTCAATCTGGATCACAGCTGAAAAGCTTTAAGAAAAAAAAAAATCTGCAGATTCCATTTGGGTCTGTTAACATGTCATGAATCGAGGACAAGCCAAAAAAAAAGCTGATAACCTCTTATGAGTAAGACGGTCATTTATGAATGGCTTTGCAAACTGAATGCTGAAGTATTTCACTTAAGTTGATGTTTCTTAGATAGTGAAAACAGTAGATTGTGATAGGACAGTAAAATGTCCTTGTAAAATCCAGTGAAAGTAGCCCTTGTAATGTTTTTAAAGATATAATAGTTTGGAGCATAGTAAAATCCTTTTTGGCCCCTTCTTTGAAATACCTGAGCTCCAAAGCCATCCATGAGTGAGATGCTGCTGAGGTCTTTTTTTTTTTTTTTTTTGTTGGCTGAGAATCAGAATTTGACTGAGAATAAATCATTTTCAGTAATTGTTAAACCAGATATCAGCAGCATGAGTTATGACATTTTGGTGAACAATTTTTTACGAATTCAAAGCCCTGATGACACATAAGTACATACTTTTCTTACCCTTTTCTTTAACCCATTAAAAGGTGCTCTAAACGATGTTGGGTGACGGCACTTCTTGTTGACGTTCAAAGTATTTTTAAACAAAACGAGGCTAGCTCACCCCTCCCTCCTCCTCATCCCGTCCCCTCTCCCTGCCTTCCGTGCTTCTGCGCACTAACCCCCACCCCCCACCCCCCAAATCCTTCTGGTCGGTTATTGGCTGGAACGCTGGAAGACTGTTTGTCATGTTTGGTGGTGCAGGTTGGCGCACTTTGTTTTTGTTGCGGTTTGTGGAGCCTGTGCTGTCTACAGAGTTACAGTGAGGAGATGTTTGCTCTATGTGACAAAAAATGTTGTAGCCTAAAAAAACGTGTGACATCGCTTAGAGCACCTTTAAAATTGTATTACCTGCATTAAAACTAAATGATTGTCATATTGCTTATGGTTCTATAATAATATTATTAAATACTACTATAATAATTTCCTAGCTGATCACCAGTAAAGCACTAATTAATTTTCGGTGAATTCACTCAGAAACTGTCCACTGAAATGCAGACTTATGAATACAAGGCACTAAAAGATTACAAGACTTCACAAAAGCCCCTAATGCAACTATAGTTTCCACAATGGGACAGCCCTCTCTGAGTCTGCAAGCATGGACTCCAAGACTGCACCCTCTTGGATCTGTGTTCCTTATTTTATTCCGGGGCAGTCCCCAATTACAAGCAGTTGTCCCAAATCCTATCCCGTTTGTCCCGAAAATTAGACCTGAGCATTGATTAGTCCTAGCCTAATAAAACTTTAAATACTGATCATTGTGAAACATTTTGTTGGTGTTGCCCACAGACTGGCACTGGTATGTCCATAGCCTACATGAACTATGCCTGTTGTAGACTGTTTTAGCTGTGTCCATTACCCATAGTGCCGCATAACTATGCATAGCGGCGACACAAAACTATGATGTTGTTGAATTAAAACATTTACAGCGGGAAATGAAACCATCCATTGCTGACATGGAACCGGTGTCCCATGACCTGCTGAACATCCAGCCAAAAAGCAAAGACGTTACTCCAGGTACCGGGAGGAGTGGGTGGAAAGAATTCGGTCCCCCTAATCTGTGTTATTATAGTAATTAGTATGGAAAAATATTCCTCTCTGTCTGCTCTTAGTTGGAATCCCCTGTACGGCCGTGAGAGGAATTTCTCTGACTGTTTTTTAAAATAAAATAATTTATCATCTGAGAACTGTCTAAAATGGGTTGTAATTTGAACATCTTTGAACTTATTTTTGAACCACTTGCGATTGTGCACTCTCCCCACAGATGTGGAAGTCTACGTGCTGGTGGAGACTGAATGCAACTGACAATAAGATCGCTTATCAAAAGCTTTTCATCAGTCCGAGAGCTGTGTGAAGCATCAAAGAGGCATCAACATGTCTTCAGCCCACTTAGTGTTTAACTTTTGATTTTTTCCCCCACTAATAATCCTTTACCTAGCCTATTTTCTCTACCTACCACTCACTGTTGGGCACTTAAAGTTAAAAGACACAGTTTACAACAGCATCTTCCAAAGTAGAGGTCACACTGTACATTTTGCTACACTCAACCGGGGAATTCAAGCTATCTGCTGACAACGTTATCAGTCAGAGTGGTTGTTAGACTTCAAGGTGACTGAAAGTAATGTCACGGTGTGTCTTCTACATCCCAAATTCTGCTGTGTCCTGTCCTGGGCTCTTCTATGGTGGCTGCCTTGGTCTCTAGCCACCCACCGCCACAGTTGTTAAGTCAATATTGGCCATGGGGGATTGGCTTCAGATCAGTGGTGCCGAAAACAAAAATGTAGCAAGCTTTCACTGGGCTGTAACCTGATGTTATTTCACATTGCAGAGTGTGTGCATACATATGTCTAGGCAACTCTCCAATGTCACATACTGATTTGAAATGAGGGAAAGTTTTCTTTTCATTCTCATCAGACTAGTGAAGATAAAATTACGAACCACACTTGTTGAGAAATGTGCCTGAGAATTTTTTCCGTGCCAGACAAGCTGTGGTTGTCTCAAGCGATAGGCGATGAAAAAGTACATAGTAAAATATAATTTTTCTTATCACCGCATTGGCATTCTGCAGAGAGACTTAAAAGAATTCCAATGTTCAGAAATGTGGTGGTGTAGAGGCAGCAGAGAATGAGAGTATGTGTGTGGATTCCAGCAGACTAATGCACTGATATAGTGTGTGTGTGTGTGTGTGTGTGTGTGTGTGTGTGTGTGTGTGTGTGTGTGTACATTCAGCATGGGTACTGAATACAAATATTCAGTATTCAGCATTGGAGTTTAAAAGGTCCACTACACTGATATTGACTGTGAAAGACTTTCACATTAAATGTATTCCCTAAGCTTGAGAAAAGTGCACAGAGGCAAATCCACCTTATTGGAACGGCCGTCAATCAGCCCCATCTTCCAGGGATAAAACACTAGCATCAGTGGTTAGTTAGAGACACAGCAATAATAGTAATTCACTCAAAAATATATAACGAATTAAGAATAAAGTTGCATTTTAAAGTTTTGTTAAGCAATAGCTCAACAACCCGTGGTATGATGTGATTATATCACAGCTAAGGGGCGCTACTTTATTAACCCCAACTCCCGTTTCGAATTTCACCCAGTCTCATCTGATTCACCTAATCTGTGTTATTATGGTATTTAGTATTTAGCATTAAAAAATAGTCCTCTCTGTCTGCTCTTTCTTGGAATCCCCGATACGGCTGTGAGAGGAACTTGAATTCTTTGACTGTTTTTAAAATAAAATAACTTATGAACTGAGAACTGTCTAAATGGGGGTCATCAGATGTAAATGTCAAGAATTTCAAGCTTGTAATTTGAACAACTTTGAACTTACAAGTGTGCACACTCCCCCCTACAGATGTGGGAGTCCAAACAGTGATCCCCTTTATTCACTGCCTGTGATATATGATTCCACTAACCTTGAGGGAAGATGATAGTGGACACACACTGTAAATGTGTGAGACACACACAGCAATGCACACAATGCTCTTCTGCTCCTCTGTACAGTAGAGAGGCACTCAGAGGCAGCTTCTGTTGCACATCTGAGATAGAAATGTCAGAGGCACAGCACAGCACATTGATTACCACACAGCCCACCGAGCCTTTTCTCCTCTTTCGCTTTTCAACACATACAGTGCAAAATCCCTATAGCAATGGGTGCGTCCTCTGTATGGTGTGGTATTTGCTGTGAAGTTAATACAATTGTTGTGTTATAGTCTCCACTGAGTCACTGGGCTGCCATCTTTTGGACTAATTACAGCTGAAACTCTGGGGTTCCTCTTAGTGGGAGAAAGTCATTATTTTACTCTAAGATAGAGACTAATTGAGTGTTTTCAAACGAAGGGTAATTATTTGTTTGCATCTTAGCGCCGATCCTGCATGTTGCCCGCCTCGTCTGCATTACCCAGCTCAGGGGATTTGTTGTCTTGGGAAAAGCTGAGCCACAAAACTGTTTTTGCTAATTATGTGGCTGAATAGCAACTCTTTAACAAAATGCCTATGAAGACCATCCCTCCGATAGTGGTAAAATAACAAGACAGAGGGAGCATGAAAGGTGTGAAAACCGATTTGGGCCATTGAATAAATGTTCTTGAATAAATATAAAGAAGAGTTATTAAAACGGTTGTGGGGAAAGCACAAAGACCTTAGTCTGAATCATGTTGTGTCCATCTAGACCTATTCCTATTCCGGGAGAGTAGAACACATGGAATATGAAAGATAGAAGGGAAATATAAGTGAGGCAGAAGAGAAAAAAGAGAATAGATGAGTAAAGAAGGTGGAAAACAAAGTCGGGAATGGCTACAAAAGGCACACCAGACACTAAGGGAGCCCATACTGATGCATGACCTTTGGCTAAAATTAACATAACTCTAAATTCAAACAGTTCTGTCACAGTAAATGCCTTGTGATTCTAATCAATGATGGTATCATCCTCTGTGATTCTATGCCTGAATAAAACATGGTGGATGTACACTGTATCTCTTATGCCTTGATGCAATGGGTTTAGAGTCAGATTAGGCCAGAAAATTAAATAGGCTGAGTATATGAATCTCACGCATTTGCCGTGGACAGAAAAAATGTGGACAAAGTAGCATTCCTGATATAATTTATCTCTGTGGTGTGATTTTTCAGAGAAAAGATAAGGGACAGAGCAGGGAGAACAGGCTTATCAAAAACCACACTCTCTCACACACACACACACACACACACACACACACACACACACACACACACACACACACACACACACACACACACACACACACACACACACACACACACACACACACACACACACACACACACACACACACACACACACACACACACACACACACACAGTAAAGCTATCATCACTCAGCCAAACCTTCCTCAGAGTGGTACTGATACCAACTCACAAACACGCTGGTGTAAGTCATTCACATATGTGCGTGCGTGCAAACACACACACACCAAAGATTCAGAGCTCTGGCCTTGAGAAAGGGAGACTGGGACAGATTTAAAAAAAAATACCTTGCATGTGAGGGAGTGTGTGTGAGAGAGACCTTTTACATTTTTCAGATTACTTCTTGCTTTTTTAATTTAAGATGTATCCCACTGGGCTGATCTTCAGTCTCAAACCCTCTCTTGGTTGGAGAAATGTGGTAACCAAATTAGTAAACACCCAACACTAACTATGCTTCACCGGAGCAATGCATATTCATGGAGTCAAGGGAGAGTTGAATCCATTGCTTTTTGCAGTGATCCAGCACAGGCTGGTTTCTCCTTTGAATGGTGATATTAGTAACCATGCGGTTAACCTGCTCTGAGATTACGGGGTGAGGGGAGCTAGGCATCTCTCCATGTAATGCTGCTTTTTCTATTCATTGAGCAAGAAATAAAGAGAGCGAGCGACAGAGAGGAGAAAAAAAGAAGCGAGAGGATGAGGAATAGAATAACACAGATTTAGATGCATTGGTAAACAGAGTGTTTGCTAAAACTTGGACCACAAGGGGCCTCTTCCTCTTGCCACGAGGAAAAGCAGGAGAAGACTTGATGATGTATGAAAACAACTTCAACAGAAAGCAAAGGATTGAGATCAAACTGGGTTAATTTCCAAGCCGTCGGGAGACAGGTAGAGTAAACAGACATTTTGAACAGAACAGCATCAGTGCTCTTTGGATCTAAAGAAGCAACGTTCCACCATGGTGAGTACATCTGACAAAGAGCTTAGGCAATGAAGCATAGCGTTATGCAAATGAGGTGAAAGAAATAGAAATAGCAGGAGAGTGAATTAAAAATAGAAAAACTTTGTGAAATATTGAGTATGTTACGGTGTTTAGTATTCTAAGGTGTCGTGCTGGTTGGTCGCCTTGATTGCTATGCCATACATTTTTTAAAGCAATTCTGACCTGAAGTGAATAGCACACACAACCTGCACTTGACTCTGTCATACAAAACACAATGTCTCTCTCTTCTTTCTCCTCCTCCAATCATTTATGTTAATAGCGCCCTTGTGCTTTGTTTCCACCTGTTGTCAACAAGTCATGAAAGGGCACACTCTCTTAAGGAATGAAAAGCCTGCTACTTGTTAGTACAGTAACTACAGTCCATGAAAAACCAATGTCAAGAGCACTCAATGTGCTGTCCTATTGATTTTTCACAGACTCAGATCATTCAATCTATCAATGGCTACAAGCAGGGAGGCAGGAGCACTGAGAGAGGTGCCGTGGGTGTTAAGCTGCAGTGATGGACTACTAAAAGGGAAATGTGCAGTATGTGCCCTTCACTTCAAGGGCTCAGCTAAGGAAAGTTGGAAGCTGTCAGCACCTTCAGACGTACAGCAACAATGCTGCATGAAAAAAACTAAATCTTAGAGATCCCCTCACACTTTCACTTAAACATCACAGAGCAATGAAGAAACACCTGTGCGCACATGCATTCACCAAACACACACCGACTCACTCACACCTCTATATCTCGGTCTTCTGCTGCCTCTGTGTGCGATGAGGTCAATAAAAAAAGAATACTTCAGGCTTCAGCTGTCCCCTCAGGCTCCTTCCTTTGACGGTGGCCTGTTTAAAGAGCGCCGGGATTCTGTGAGGCTGCTGGATTATTCATTTGCAGAATGTAACTCAGACCACTGCTCTTTTACACATCACCTATGCTGAATTCCCTGGTGCCAGAACAGCCTCTGTCGGGCTTCATCACCCTAGTTTTCAACAACTTAAGTAAATAGGTTTCACTTCCATTTCCATGCAGCACGCGTCAGTTTAATTCTTATTCTAGGTGTCTTTTACTCTCCCACCCCACCCAGCGAGGCTTCCTCTGGTTCCATCTAATAAAACTGACACGTTCAGTGCTTACATTTTATCCCTCTCCTCATGTTAAGAGCCTTATTAAAATCATTCATGTCTTCCTATCTGCTCAGTATAAACTGACAGACTGTATGTGAACGTATTACAAATGATCAGATTTATCTACGGTATACTGTATGCATTTCTGGACATTGTGAATTCAGTTTGTAGCATTTGTCTGAGGTGCTGGGAGGTTTTTTTTCTTTGCCTGCCCAGTTCAGCATTTTGGTGATTCACCATTCGCTGCAGTGGGTCGAAAGGGGCAGTATGTTAGGTGTGTCACTGGCAATCCAGCGACGAAAAGCAATTTTGGTGTCAGGATTGAGCTGTCTGCCCAGATAGGGTCAACAGTTCTATGTGCAAGGCACACTTCTATTATTCAGTCTTTTTGTCATTTTATTAGATGGAGGCCCATACCATATAAACCTCCAAAAACCACACCGAACCCATTTTTATTAATGTGCCCGCTTCCTTTGATAATACATTCTTCAACCTTCATCTAAGAAAATATATTCAGATTCTTCTTCGAAAAGTACACACAACCAGCAAAACACTATTTTATATTTATTAGTGCTGTCAGTTAAACGCGTTATTAACGGCGTTAATGCAAACCCATTTTAACGCCATCAATTTTTTTATTGCGAAAACGGACGTTAGAGGCAGGCACGGATTTAGAATGCAGTGGCCCCTGGGCACAAAACCTTGGAGGCCCCCCCACCTCCCAGAACTCATGGCCCAAACTCACACAGCATCTTTATTTTTAGAAACAGTAAAAGGAAGCTGTGGGTTTTTCATAAGTTTAAAACAAAACCACTTTCTCCAACTCCATTTCTTGTGATGTTAACTGTGACAGCAAAGGAGATCTATAAATATCTATAAAACAAAAGACAAAATGGAAACTATCACAGAACAAAATCAACAGAATTTATTGCAATAAAGCAGATTAAAATCTATGAAAATACAGCCTAATAACATAACTAAGAATAACTATAGACATGTCTGTACAGCCTGTCAAAATCAAACTAGCTTCCCACAATAGCACTACATCAATGCTAATCTCAACAGAAAACATCCAGTCTACTCATCCCTTCCACAGAGCGAACCCGACACAAGTAAATCACACCAAAAACAAAGAAGAAAAAAAAAAAAAAACCAGTGGTGACCACAATAAAACCACGGAAAAACAGCTGATTGTTGAGCACCTCTTTTACTCTCTCTCACTGTCTGTCCCCTTCACGCAGAAACAGACGATCAACGATCTACTAGCCTAAAGTGTAACAGAGCTGTGTTTATAACATTGTAATCAAATATATAAATGAAAATAGATTGAGTATAACTTATATATACACATATAGGCCTATACAGATCACTCTCAGCGTGAAATGTAGTTCTCAAAGTTAAGTTGCACAAGTTAATGGCAATTGTTCTGTATTATGATTTTAATGTATGCCTTAGTTTGAGGTTCAAGCACTGAGGAAGATGGCACTGAGGTTCATCAGAGCAGCTGGGTACTAGGAGACGGCGAGGACAGTGAGCTGGGTGTACCTAGGAGACGGCGAGGGCAGTGAGCTGGGTGTACCTAGGAGACGGCGAGGACAGTGAGCTGGGTGTACCTAGGAGACGGCGAGGACAGTGAGCTGGGTGTACCTAGGAGACGGCGAGGGCAGTGAGCTGGGTGTACCTAGGAGACGGCGAGGGCAGTGAGCTGGGTGTACCTAGGAGACGGCGAGGGCAGTGAGAAAGGGAGCAGAGTGGTGCATAATTTAAATGAGTTGTCAGGACTTGCAGGGAAAGCTGTACTTGTGGCAACTATTTTATTCTGTCATAATTTCCTGAAATGTAATTAAATGTAAATAATGTAATGACACCTGACAATGTAACGCCATCACCGATGTTGTTCAACTCAACATCTCCACCAAGTCCATCACCAGAGCAACTCACTCCACTTTGACCATTGGCCTCAGTGACATGAAATCATGGATGCAAACCAACTTTCTCAAACTTAACTGTGACAAATCAGATACTATCATCATCAGTCCTTCCTCTTCATAACCACGCACAACTTTTGCTTCAGCATTAATAACTCCACTCTGTCTCCCTCCTCACACATCCACAACATCAGGAGTTATTTTTGACAGCAACCTCTTCTTCGAAAGGCATGTCATCAAAATCACCACCTTAACCCTTGTGTTGTCTTCGTTTCAACCTTGAACCTTTCTGACATTTGTGACGCCTTTTTTCACAATTTGTTTTTGCTTTTTCCAACGTTTTAAATTTTAAAATTTTTCTTCTACACATTTTCAGCGCTTATTTCTACGTACAATATTTTCTGATATACAACAAAAATTTAAAACGGGCCAATGTGACCCGAAGTCAACACAAGTGTTAAAATCTGTATCAGTATCACCTTATATATTTGTTTATTTGCAAACTTTACACTTTTGAGAAATAAGTATCACCTACTTTATTTATTTATCATTTTTGTATTACATTATCTGCAAAAAATATTATTTATGGTGGTGACAAAACCTGTATTAAATATGTACAGTTAGGTGATTTTGCCGTTGCAGAGATGCCTTCTCGCTGCCCGATTGTCTGATATGAATGACTGCATTGCAATGATACATGCCCTTGGTGTTCTGTCTTACACAGAAAACTAATACTTCACTGGTACGACCAACATACTGTAATAACATTCAAATAATAAAACAATAACATCTTGTGAGTAGGCTTTAAGTGATTTAATCAACGGAAGGTTCTAAAAATGTTAAAAACAACAAAGCTATACTTCACCAATTCTCTGCAGTAAACTGATGTGAAATATGACGTGAAAGTACCCTCAGCTAGAGAATGACTCCCACATATTATGCATTGATAAGCCTAGACCGCGTATCTGGTCATAAAAATGAACAGTCCACATTAATACAACACTGTTCCATGATTTAAAAAGCAACATATCATGCGGGGACAGAGCAGAGGTGCTGGGCTCTAGCCAAATCAGAAAAAAATGTTTATTTAGGTGGGTCGGTGGATGCAGATTCGGAAGGCTTTGGCACTGATCGGGGCATCTATAATAATCAAGGGTGGAGAATATAGTTCCCAGTTTGTTTACGGTTAGAAGATGGCTGCGTCTCATGTTACGTTGTTTTTTGTACACACTGTGACTCTACAAATCACAACATGTAAATAGGAACATGTTAGCGTTATTTTGTCACTTATTCGGAGCAGTAGGCTAGTTGGAACCAGTTACCTGCATGTTCTGTGCTAGGCTAAGCTACCGGTGGAACCGTCAGACACCGCTACAACACGCACGGACACGAGAAGGGTATGTATCGACTTGTCTAACTCTGGGGGTTACAGTGAATAAGCTAAAGTCCCAATAAGTCGGCGTGTTCCTTTAAATAAAAAAAAAATAATAAAAGGATGAGGCCACACAGTTAAGTGGGGTCTTGGAGGCCCCTAGAGGTCGGAGGCCCCCGGGCACCGGCCCAAACGGCCCGGTGGTAAATCCGGGTTTTGTTAGAGGCAACTGAAACATCGCCGCACAGGACGCTAGTCAACACTACACTTAGCTGCAGTTAACGTTAACCTACTGTTAGCTAGCAGCTGGAGTAAACACGGTTAAAATGCTGACAGCTAAACGGTGTAAAGTGTGACTGTATTTCACTGTAGAGGATTCTAACACCAGACTGTAGCTGCCGTTGTCTGAAAAACACAGACTCAGCCTCTCGGTGCATTCAAAGTTATTGTAAAATACCCATCCAATGGTTGTTTTCGCCGTTTTGTGCTCCTTTTTTTTTTTTTTTTTTTTTTTAGATCAACTTTTTATTGTTTTATATTTTTGACATATACAATTGAACAAGGTGCTCGTTTTTTTAAATATGATGAATATATATATATATATATATATATATATATATATATTGTTGTATCATGTTGATAAGAGCATTAAAATGAGAAAAAAAATAATGGGACAAAAAGAAATCAAGGGACTAGAGAAAAATGTGTGATTAATTGCGAGTTAACTATGACATTAATGAGATTAATCACGATTACATATTTTAATCGTTTGACAGCACTAATATTTATATATTTTTTATTTCTTTAGAGTGAGCCCGTGCATCCTCTAAAGTTGAGTGGACCAGAACAGCAAAGTCTCCTCAAGGGCATCAGTGTTTAATGATTTGTTTACACAAACCGGTGAACAAGAACTTCTATCTAAATATACAATATATATGTGATCAAAGAATAACTACATAGGAGATCTATCTTGACAAAGCATTCAGCACCAACCTTCAGCTTTTCGGTTTTGATGCTAAGCACTATGCACACAATTCAGTCAGCCCTCAAAAGGTACAGACAGCCTTATTGAGTATTACTCTGTGCTACCATAGATTTATACATCCTGTACATGCACACAACTGTGCACGCTAGACTCATTTTTGAGTCTAGCGTGACTCATTAAGGAGTCCTCAAAAAAGAACAAGAAAAGAACTGCACTTTGGGGACGAGGGAATGACTAGAAGTAGGTGGAGCAGATATATATGGCTTCTGTGAGAGAAAAGAGCCCGGCACACTGTTTGTCTGATATGTGTGTAGCTAGAGACTCAATGATGTCCAACAGCAGCAGCTGGCTTAGAAACATTCACTGTTTAATTAATTTGTTACATTTGTTCTCCTAAAAGCAAGAGAATGTGTATATATCATATTTATATTTCAGTCATGTTCATGTTTATCGTTATTTATTAAAACGTTTATCTTTTAAATCTAATATTTAAGACTATGGGGAAAAAACAAGTGAATTTTTGCCTGAACCATATAAAGTGATTTCTCTGTATCTAGATGTGAGGAAAACAAGATCAAAGTATTATCTACTTCCACAGATATAATACTAATACATAGTATTTCAATTATATTGTGGTTTGAATTGAAAGAATTGTATTATGTGATACAGTCTAATAACAACCTATTCTTACATTGCTTGCGTACACCAGACAAAAAAGGTAGATCATTCACGGTGGCCTCATAGCTCAAAGTTTACCGAGAGGGGCCCAGAACGTGCAGCGGCCATTGAACTAGAAGAGCAAGCCAACTACAAGAGTGGAGGGGTGTGACTTTGAACCAAGTCTCGTTCAAATTCATGGAGCATTAAGCTCTTTCCTTGAACTTAAGAAGCGCAGACAGTTAAGGACATTGAAACATAGAGTTTAAGAATCAGGCTCTCTTTGTATTGAGAATGGGAGTGTGAGCTTTGCATAGTTTCATGAGCGCCTGAAATAACCTCTGTAAGGGAGCTGGCTTTGTGCTCAAACCTGATGTGATGGTGAAGCAGTTAAAAGCGCTGGACTACTACGAGTCACTGCACAAATGCTTTAGAAACAAAAGGCAAGACAAATACAGAATCATATCATCTGCGTAAGCATGTGTACTCGTACTATGACTTATTAATAACATCAAACTAAAACCGTAATTAATATGTGTTCACTTAACACTCTATTCCCTTCTGCCATTAAAAAAGGCACATTCCAAACTAAAAAAAAGTGTTACAGGGGAAAATGATCACTGCTGCGTGCATACAGAATCTTGTAAAGAGGTAACAATTAAGGACTGTTGTGCAGTGTGATTAAAGGTTCGCTGCCACTTACTTAAAGGCAGGCAAGAAAGTAAAAAAATACTCATATGTACGAGTGTTACATAAACATAAACATAAACAACATACAACATCTTATATAATTTATAGCTATGCTTATGCATTAGTGAACTTGTGACTTCCACCCACGTTCCACTCCAGAGTTGATTATTTGATCACTTCATTTAATAATTTCACTGTTTTTTTTATTGTCAGCAGGGGCTAACACCGGCGTGACGGTGTTGTTGAGACAGTGGTCAGATTATTTAATGATTAAGCATAAATTAAGCTATTAATGTGGGCTTTTTCCCATGACATTCAGCCAAGCCTGGGAAAGCGTTGTTATGGTGCTATTCAAGGCAAAACATCCCTTCGCTGCAAAGG
Organism: Zingel zingel; assembly: GCA_023566125.1. NCBI lineage: Eukaryota > Metazoa > Chordata > Actinopteri > Perciformes > Percidae > Zingel > Zingel zingel. The sequence goes on from CM042320.1 coordinate 22,402,787, forward strand.
GCATGACATTTACAACCATTTCATCTCAACACAATACAGTGTGATCAGTAGAAGTGAGGATTTACAGACCAAACGTCTATAATCATTTTACAACAAAACCCAAACAGGAGGCGAGAAGAGAAAAATAATTGGACGATGATTTAGAAAACAATTATTTGTGTGAGGGGGGAAACTAGAGTTCAGCCATGGGACATTTTTATTTATGATGCAAGAGTTTAAAGACATCATATTGTAGCAGGCTTATATAAATCTAATGCAGTGTGGGGTGTATGCATTTGTGTGGCAGCACTGAAAATATGAGAGAACACAGCACTTATTATAAAGGACTCTTGTGCAAGGTCCCATGATAGCCTTCATAACAATGATAAATGGCTGAAGCATTCTGGTAAGCTCCATCATGCAACTACCACTTTTAGGACTTTTTCTATTACGCTTAGGACGGGAGCATAGTGAGAAGGCTTTCTGCAAAACAGAACAACGGATTAACACCCTGGGAACCTTAATATATTTTTTAACCTCATTTTGTTTTCCAATTTCCTGCCATGCATCTGTAACACTAGAGACACGGACATTTTCTAAAGGCTGGATCGAGGCAGCCTGGTGTGTTGCGCTATTCGTTTTATCAATCCTCCTGTAACACAAAACAACAATTGAGCTGGCAGAAGAATGCCGTAAGGCTTACAATGTGATGAACCTGAGGAAAAATAGTTTCAGTCATTCTTTTACAGCCTCTATGGTGCCTTCACAATTGTCATCCCTCAACAAAATTTACTCCACTGCTACACTGCTTTAGAAGGGTGGACACATCATGATAAGCCTGCTATGATTATAGTGACTGTTTGCCTGATTAATAAACGTGCATCATGCAAGCTAAATATGGGTTCAGTCGTGCCATTACTTTACATTGTTATGGCATGCATGTATGTACTATTGTCTGGCTAAGTGGAACTACTACACCCTGTCCACATGTTGTTTGAAAAAGTTCTGTATTACAACATGCAGTACAGATGGAGGACAGATGTATGATGGGCGTATAGCTTTACAACAGCTACAAGTGTATGCAAAACAATAATCATAAATATTTCAGTCATCTTTCCCATTACAGTATAACGTAGTCTAGAAATTTATAGTGCACCCTATTCTATCCAACCTCTTAATGGGGAGATTTAGGTAGTTTGTGCATTACTCCTTATTATGACCATGAAGTATACATAAATGCTTGTCCAGTCTCTGGAATAAAAGCATAAATCAAGATGTGTGGAAATTGTATTTCTTTTATCAGTTTATGAAAACAGACTGAAACTAAAAATATGTTTAAGTTAGTGCAGACCTCTGTGTGCAGGAGAGAAAGTAGATTTGGAGTTACAAGGGTTAGGCTTATCATGGGCTAAAGTATTCATGTGAATGAACAGAAGGTACTGCATCAGATAAACTATTACCCTATGGAACCCATTTTCCACAACTTAAATCACTGTATATCTGAGACAAACTCTTTATCAAGAGCAAGAGTCACAAGGTTCTAAGTGCCATTTTGAACAAAAAGCCGCTGGTATGTTCTGGGTCAGCTGCTCCATTCTTTCATGTCAGTTTTATTTTAGCGAATACAATTTGAAGAACCTCTGCATCGTTTAAATTTGAGACAGAACTGCTCATGTGGCTCGGCGCTCTGTTGTTGCCCACAAAGGATTGGAAAAGAGAATGAAAATGAAGAGGAACACTGCAAAAGTATTCTGCATTCATCCTCTGCCTTGAACAGTCATTCTTTGAGATACTCATTCTTCATTATTCAGGCTGAGAATGAGCTGACAGTCTTATACTGTAACTACCTAACACAACTCCCAATCTCTGGATCTGCATGACAGCACCCATGCGCTCATACAGAAGAACTCTCTAACGGCTGCACATGGATCGTTAGCAACTAATTACACAAATGTTCATAGTTTGACTTAAAACCCATATACTGTATTTTAGAGAGTAACTTTAATCTATATGTATATAAATCAGGACGCTATTCATGAATTAAATATAAAGATCTATTCTTTGGACTGTTTGCTTTTAACTTGTAATTAAATAATGTATGATTGACTGTGAAAAAACTGAATCAAACAGTGCCTGAGTCCGGGAGGCCCAACTGGCTTGTTATTTCACCATCACTCTCTGTCTTATCTCAGCTAAATCGCATCAACCCGCAATTGACCAAGAGTCACGCTTCAGAGGCGAGCCTGATATCTCCAGCCTCACAGACCTTTTACTTCTCCATTCTGTTTTCCTCAAAAGGTCATATTTTTTATTTTTACAGCGGCACAAAGTACACTTTGCTCTGCACAACTTTTTCTGGTATCATATTTTTCATATCTTGTCAGACTTTTCTTGAGGATAAAGAGAAAGAAAACAGAGGGAAAAAGCTCATGGACCATGGTCTTGGGCTTGGCCTGTGTAAGACAATACATCATTGTAGATTTTTATGAGCCGGTTGACAAAAGTTTTACTTGATTTGTCTTTTACTTATTAATGAATAATTAATACATTATTTTTCCTTCCTAAACAATCCCTGAAACACAACAGAGAAGGTCATTTGTATGATCCAAAATAAAGGTAATACTTTTTTTCTTCTCTTACATTAAAGACCTAAAAATGGCATGCTGGTTCTTGATTGCTGCAACAGTCTCTTGTGGAACATCCCATATGTCAAAAAACAGAAATAGCACGTGCATTGGAAATCCATAATTGAAATGCAACGAGATGTCTCATTTGGCACTTGAGATCTTGTGTTATGTAGTGAGACGGATGTGCATGTACCATAGAAGGGTTTCCAAGGCAATATGTGCGCAATATGTGCGTAAGTATATAGGATTTGCTTCAATTCACAGCCTCCCAGTACGTTTCTGAACTACGGGCAAAATACATGTAACTCCAGTATTTCATTACTGCTGGTGTGGTATCAATATCTCCACAAATTAAGAGAAAACTTTTAAACGTTATAAATGCAATGCAAACATTCAACCACGGACCCCTGCTGAACCTCTGCCCATAACTCCCTTTCATTAAAATGAAAGTGTACTGAGCTCTGATTTACATTTAATGTGGTCTTAAAATATTCATGCCAAATTGACTGGTTGCACATACAAAAAAGAAAAATCCAAGGCATTATACAGGCATCCAAACAGGATATGAAATTTAAAAATGAAATGCTAAAATGTCAAATAAAAGATATCATTGTGAGTTATCCAAATATGCCATTTTTTGATAGGCAGAGTGTGGGCACACAGCAGGGAAAATAAACTAATAACTTCTCAATAACTTGTCTCGTGTCCTCAGTCACAGTCAAATGAAATTATTGTTGGTACACGTGTAGGCTATGTGTAGTGGAGCTGGGAAAAAAAAAAAAAAAGAGGTTTTCAGAGATTCTCCCAGCAGAATGTAATACTGGTTGAGCACTAATCTGATCCCTCACTCGCCACTCTTGGTAATAATTCCCCCCCCTCACCTATAACTGTATTGTTTTATTTCAAATTGTTATTTTCATTTATTCCCTTCTTGATACCCCCTCATATTACATTTCTAATAATATTCTCAAAGCCAGGATCAGCGAAGAGAAATGTCATCTGACTGCACTATGTTAGTACAGTCTGTACTGAGCAGTGAGTAACTCTTTGCTCGCATTGTTTGAACAGTCCTGTTGTTTGGTATGCAGTATGCCTATGGTTATTCCCAATGTGGAGAGCCCAAGGCTGACTCAAGGTCTGTGCATTGGTCTTTTTTTAACCTGTGGGCAGGATAAGGGATGAGCTCCCAGGACTACAGTAGAACTGCAGAGAAAGACACTTTTTTCAGACATAAAAAAAATGCTTAGTATGTGTGGGCTGCACAATATATTGTTTTTGAATCGTCATCGCGATATTAACTGTCAAAATAAACACATTGCGAAAGGCTGCAACATATCGCAAAAGACACTCAAGAGATTTTTTGTGTTAGTTGAAAGAAAATACTGCACTCTGAAATTTTATAAATTTTTTTAGTGGTGCCTTTTATATTCAATTCAGTGAGTCACTTGTGATACCGACCAAGTAATAATCGTTATCGCGACATTATCACATACCGCATATTTTCCTCATATCGTGCAGCCCCAGTGTGTAGATTGCTGGCTCGACATTGATGTAATTTAATCACTCAAGCTGGCAATTTGCTTTAAGAGGGCTTATTCTTATTTTTCTTCTTGATGTGCTTGAGTTCAATTTTGGGAAACACAAATTGATTCAGTAACAATAAAACAAAAGTTTATTCTACACTGATTATAAATCAGTAAAAAAAATGCACACAACTTATACTGCCCAAACAGGGTTCAGCACACATTTTACTCTGAACAGTAATATTACCTGTACTGCAGCGGCGGCAGCAGCAGTACCTTAGCAGTAGTTATATTATTATTATTATTATTATTATTAATATTAGAGTTTTAGCATTTATATGGCAAAAAAGTGAGTAGTTTCATTTCATTTTGATCTTTGCATCTTGCAAATGTTTCACACTGATTGTTGCTAAAGCCGGAGTAATTTGATTATTTCTTTTAGCAGATCAATGCATTAAATTGACATAATTTATAATTAAAGCATTGATGCAATGAGCATCCAGAGCAATTCCGAGGCAGTCTTCTCAAAGTGTTTTGCAGTGATATTGTCTGTAGACACTCTGACACGATGGAGTTCACAAGCCTGAGCCACCGAACCAAAACAAATCTCATGCAGCCAACTTTTTAAACTGTTCGACAATTCTGTAATTTGTGGCTGAATGCTGCATGCCCGGTACAGGCATACACCCTGACAGTTGCATTTGCTCTGAGTAAAAATATGCAACAGCCAAGGATTTGTGTGAATGTCACATTCAGGACCTGCACACGCATAGATTAGATCGGATTTATACTTCTAATAGTCTGCTCACATACATATAGCCCCTCTCCATTGCAAAGGATCTTTCAGGAATATTCAGTGAGGAGAACCAACAAGGAATAATATCATAATAAGTTGTATGTAATAAAATAGTAGTACTACCTTTCTGAAACTTAAAATTGTGAAAAGACGATGCCAGAGAAGCGTTGATTCAACAGTGTAATGCATTTTGAGACCCTATTTTCCAAAAGTAGTCTCACATTGCCAGACCTATCTATACAGCGCTGTGGAGATAGCTCTGGTTACACCACACATACATTCTGGGATAGGAGAAAAAAATGCAACAGTGGCTTTGCAAAATAGTCTTGGGAAGGAACTTGTTTTTTGGTGGAATATTTGAACCCCGCAAAAGAAAACCCTTTAATAAAATATTAAATGAATAACTGTAAATAAATAACTGTTCACACAATACAGTAACGTGAACTATTTCAATTAGCTGGATACATGTTTAAACGGAATTTACTCTTACCAGTGTAACGTTATCGCTGTGTGTACTTCGTCCATAATAATTCCCGCCAATCAGTCCCAAAATGCCCCAGTTAGAGAGTAAATGCCATAAACATATTCTTTGTAAATCTTTACAATCCCTTACCGAAAGAACCAAGCAGGCCTGCCTTATTGCACAATCCAAATTGTCTTTAAAACTTGCCATTTTCAGCGTGTAGCTCACTAGCTCAAAGGATGTTGTTTCCTGTATCGAAGGGATTTCGAGAACGGCAACACTAAGAGAGCAGAAAGTGAGGGGCAAAGCCTGACATCCGGCGTGTGGATGTCAGGCTTTATTTTGGAAATGTACTTCAGTTAATCCAGACTATCTAAAAGGTAACTCAGTCTAACCCTACTTCTTCAAATAAACAACACAAACTAAAACCTCTTAACTTATTATACAGGTGAAAAAACACCATTCCAACCGTCACAACAAAACAACACTAGGCGTATAAGCATTAAAAATGCCATTTGTTATCAGGCTCTTTTATTGAATTGCATTACATTAGCATTTTTTTCAATGAGGTCAATAATACATATGCAGTGATGCACATGTAGACAGAAAGAGAAATTTGTTAATGTAAATTGAAAAACTGAAAGAGCTCTTCAATAGCTTGATCCTTACATGACTCCAAGATCATGAACATACTCTAAGAGTTCTTGGACAAACTGGATCAATTGTAATGTAAAAAGTAATATTTAATGGGTACAATCAGAAATATTGCAGCCAAAGAAGAACACAAACTTGCAAAGTGGTGGCTATTGTATCTGCAGTCGAGGCTGACATTACATTACATTATTCCCTGTGTACAAAAGTCAATGCCTTATAAAAAGGAAAGTTCCATCTTCAATTTACTCAAAGCCATCCTAAGTCAATAATGGGCACATTATGAATGTGAGTAGTCTTAAAAAAGACCTCCCTAAAGAAAAGAGACCTGAATGGAGACAGACAATGCACATGCATGGCTGGCTCCATATCTCAGAGGAACAGAGAGCAGCCTGATAGACTTTATCCTTTTCCACACACATCTATACTGCCTGCTCTTAGAGTCATCCAACCACCGTTACCATGAAAACAACAACCCTCTTTCTAACCTTCCTTCTCTTCCAGTCCAAAACCTGACTGCAAAATTGTTAGAATGCACTGTTAGTAGAAGGCGTAACTAGAATTTTATTGGTCAAAGATTCGTTAAACCAGTCTTTTGAGCATGTTTTGAGTAATGCTTTCTGCAAATCTCTGGCACCACACCAACCCATTTCTACGAGAAATTTTTGGAAACAGCTAAAAAGGTCTGTGACTGCAAGCTCCATATAATGAAGTGGTGCATTTAAATGAGAGACAGCTCTGGGACGAGGAGGCACACTTCACTCAGATCAGCAAACACTGAAATAAAGTGGAATGTAGAGGGTGAAGAAAGGGAGAGGGTTAACAGAAAGAGGGGGGAGAGAGAGCACAAAGGAAAGAAAGTAGGGATGCAAAAACACCACATAATCGTAATCGTGATGTGATTAAGGGCCGAGCATAACGCGTACATTTTTTTTAATCACATGCCGCCATTTATTAATTTATTTTACACTTCACTCGGCTTCACGTCGTGTCTAACAGGCTACTATTTTGACCCTTTTCCGCACCTTTACTTATCATCAAGCTGCCATACTCCCTCGTAACACATCCTACTGCTGCAGGCTGCAGGCATGATGGAGAAAGACAGCAGAAACGCAATTCTGAACGGCGCTTTTTATTTTTCAAAACTCCCGAAGGCTCTTAGACAAGTCGAAAGCCATATGCACATTGTGTAAAGCCAAATTAAAATATCAACGAAGCACGTCAAGCTTGAGCTACCACCTACGAGCTAAGCATAGTACAGTTAACGTGACTCAAGTTGATGCTAGCAGGCTCTGGCAAAGCATTTTTTTGGAGAGTGCTACTTGCCGACCTGTGGATGAAACCAAATCCAAAAAAATGACTACAGCTCTTGCGAAATGGGTGGCAACTAACTGCAGACTTGTCAGCATCGTAGAGGACTCGGGTCTTAAAGAAGTGCTACGGTTGGCATGTTCTGACCCGTCTTATACGTTGCCGTCGAGGGGGACAGTAGTTTCACGCATACACAGCCTGTACGACACGGAGAAAGCAGCCCAACTGGAACAGCTGCAAAGTGCTGCAAACGCTGTCTCATTAACCGGTGATCACCGGACGTCAGTCGGTAATCAACATTATTTAGAAGTTACTAAACACTATATTGACTCTGGTAAGGATAGGGATTTTTTGTTTTTTAGTTAGGTACTTGGAGGAATTGTGCAATAATGACAGATTCACACATTTTTCTTTTGTTTACAGTAAATAAATAATAAACAAATACAAACCTTAAAGTCAAGTTCATAAAGTAACTTTCCTTGCATTCATTTGATTCCCAATCAAGATACACTGGTAAGAATGGCTTTTTATTTTTAATATGTACTTAAAAAGAGTTCTGAAATGCAAAATAATAGAATTTTAATAATGTGATAAAACATGCGATTAATCGCAATCATAAAAATTAATCGTCTGACAGCCCTACTTAAAAGTATTAACTGAATGCCACATATTTAAAGAGAGAAGGGTAACAATAAACACAGGGAGATAAGTCATAATTAAGTACATATACCTTTAGAAAGAGCATTACCTTTTTAAAATCTAATTTAAGTGGCTTTGAGAACTATGTGTGTAGTAATGTATTGCCAACAGAAATGACCCCGCAGTCTCCCAACACTGAGTCAATCTACTGCAAATAATATGCTGGCAAATTTCTCCATGGCAACCTAATGCCAGAACAGGCTGTATATTGGTGTGCCAGCAGGCAGACAGTCACAAATGTTTTATAGTTTAACTGTAAGGCAGTACGCAGGAGCAAGAAGGTTAAACTAAACCCTAAGATAACTAACATCACAAAAACAAATGCACACACACACACACACACACACACACACACACACACACACACACACACACACACACACACACACACACACACACACACACACACACACACACACACACACACACACACACACACACACACACACGTGATAATAATAATAATGAGTTAAAGCCTTTTAACTTTTAACGCCACTAATCTTTTTGACGCGCAATTAACGCACAAGCGTTCTGTGATTTGGGCCTCAGGTATCTGTAGTTTGGGAAATCAGGAAGCGATGTAGCAGTAACCTCTTTATTTACACTCTGGGGTCAGACTCCATTTAAAAAGTAGCTTTTTAAATGCTTGTCGACAACCGGTCGCATGGCCTTGTGTTCCCTGATTAATTTGGCATGCAGTTAACACACCAGTCATCATTTCTCTTCCACAACTCCAGGCTGTTTTGGAAGAAGGAAATAACAAGAGAGTTATAACTTCTAATCCAGAGATCTTCAACAGGGGGTCAGGGACCCCTAGGGGGTCCTCAGAGTTACTGCAGGGCGGCCATCAAATTATTGTAGATTTTTTGAAGGTTTCCATGAAAATTAAAATATCTTGATATTAATCCAGCATGTTATTTGCATAAATGCTAATCTAAATCAGCTTCACAATTTGTGAACCCCCCATTGAGGATAGGCTTACTGGTCCATAAGCAAGGTAGTCACTAAGATCCACAGATACAGTTCATCCAAAGGATTCACTCTGCCTTTAAAACATGATGCCAACAATTATTATTTTAATAGCTTAGTATTCAATGCACTAAAAATGTGTGTATGAAGGTGTTAGGCTGCTCTACATGTTATTGTAGGCCCAGTTAAATATGCAACTTTATTTTATACAATATGAAGTAGGGGGGCCCCTGCTCAGTCTCTCTTTCAGTTAAGGATTCCTTGGCTTAAAAAACGTTGAAGACCCCTGCTCTAGTCGATTTAGAATGAGGATGTGTGGGTCTGGGTGTCAAAAGTTGTAGCTTGCAGAAGTAATCAGGCTATAACAGAAAACAGAGAGATACAGATATCTACATTACATGCATTTTTCCAATGTTGATTTATTAACAAGAGCCCTGTAACTGAGCTGTATTTCAACAAACCGAATGAGACTGAAATTACAAAATACAAAAGCTCTGACTAAAGTTCTGACTAAAATGACCATTCAAGTTCATTTCAATTTGACAAAGTATTCACAAATTGAAGAAAATGACGATACCAGTACCAATACCAGTAACCTTGTGATACCGAACAAATAAAATACTTTGCATCATGTGAATCGAAGCATTCAGTTGTGTAAAATGCGATCTGGGAACAAAAAGGATCAAATTCAGGTATCGTTTGACCAGAGAATTTCCAATACTACTTAGTACTGGGTTTTAGGGCTGCAAATGTTTTTATTTTTATTTTTTACATTTTTAAACAACCAAAACTAGACCTATATGTGAATATTAGTTATACTTAACCTATTTTCATTTATATATTTGATTATAATGTCACACAGCTCTGTTACACTTATGCTATTAGATCGTTGATCAGCTGTTTCTCCGTGGAGAGAGAGAGAGGGAGAGAGAGAGAGAGAGAGAGAGAGAGAGAGAGAGAGAGAGAGAGAGAGAGAGATGTGCAACAATCAGCTGTTTTTCTGAAGGAATAGTCAGCGCATCAGCTCAGATCGTGGTCACCACTACGTATTTTCTTGTCTTTGATTTTGGTAGTTGTTGTGTTTGATGTAGTTTCATCGTCCATACGACTCTGTGATTGACTTTTGTCGGTCCTCTTCGTGGAATGGATGATTAAGTTAGACTCAATGTTTTCTGTTGAGATGCTAGAGCACTGACGTCGTGCTGTTATGGTGCTAAGCTAGTTTGATTTTGCAGTAGACACACTGTACAGAGTTTTAGTTTTAATTACGTTTGAACTGATTCCAAACTTTGGACCCTTCCTGTGGTTTCCTCCAGCCGGTCTCTTCTCTTAGCCCCTCACTATTTACCTCTGGCATGTGTCGCCAGCAGCAGACTGAGCCGTCTGGTGTGCGACAGTAGCGGAAACACCGTCCGTCAGCGATACAACGTTAGTAACATTGATTTATTGAAGCTTTGAGGCAAGTCATTTTGCATCGAGGATTTTTTGTAATCGAATTATTCGAGTTATTCGAGGAATAGTTTCAGCCCTAACGGTTATTTCGGTCAAGTACCGATATCCAGTGGCTTGAACGCCATAGCCAGTAAATTCAAAATATGAATATGGGCGTTTGTTTACATTGGGGAACAAACAATATAAGATTAATCACTTCTGCATTATCTAAAAAGATGCATTTCAATCCTCCAAAAATTATTGCAGTGACAAAATGTTTACTTATAATAAAAAAAAGAAAAAAAGAACAAAAGTGGGACATTAGTGTGACAGAGCAAAAAATGAGAAAGAATCTTCTCTCTTAAAATAATCTCCTGGTACCATTATAAAGTATTAGCACCTCTGGAGACTCTTTCTATTGGGATTCGTTAGTGCCAACGGCAAGACTTCACAGATTTTATTCAGAGGCACTCCTTATTTTTCCTTCAAAGTCCTGGGGGAATAGAAGACAGCAAATACTGCAAGTGCAGGCATTGCTGCAGAACAGTGTAGTATGGGTTTATAAGAAACTAGAATGGCGAAGAGTGAGGATATAAACATCTCAGAACATGTATGCACTGGAGGGAAAACAACAGGCAGAGACGGAGATAGAGAACCAGAGCGAGAGAGCGATACTTTTTAATCTTCCTTTAAAGTGCTCATATTATGCTCATTTTCAGGTTCATAATTGTATTTAGAGGTTATATCAGAATATGTTTACATGATTTAATTTTCAAAAAACACCATATTTTTGTTCTACCCTGTGTGTTGAGCTCTCTGTTTTAGCTACAGAGTGAGACATCTCACTTCTAGTCCATTTTGTTGGGAGTCGCACATGCGCAGTACCTAGGTAAGGACTACTAGCCAGTCAGAAGCAGAGTATGAGGACGTGCCACGCTAGCAGCTAGGCGAGCATTATAACATGTGTTACAAAGTGACGCACGTTCGTCGCGGAAGTAAAGGCTGGATTACAATAGAGCTGTTTGGAGCAGTTTGTGAACAGTGTTTTCTGTTGGAGATGGTAAGTCCCTTTGGGGTGGACTTTATGGACCTATAACGTGCACAAAAAAGATATATAAGACAATAAAGGAAAGGGAAAAAGCCAAAAAGCATAATACGAGCACTTTAAATAAACTATTACCTTAAAATGAGCAACTGCCACATATACACAAAAACACACAATCACACTCAAGCCAAACAAAAAGCAATGACACTATCTGATACAATCAGCCCGACAGAGCTCGCTTTACAAATAAAACTTTAATATAAAATAATTAAACTCTCCTTGCCCAGAGAGCAAACTGCAATATGCATTCTTGAAAGCATCCGTGTCATTTCTTAAGCAATACAACATGAACTCAATCCCGACGTGCTATGACCAGCTCACACAGCCAGATAAGACCAGAGAGAGAGAAAGAGAGAGAGAGAGAGAGAGAGAGAGAGAGAGAGAGAGAGAGAGAGAGAGAGAGAGAGAGAAAAAGAGATGTATTTCATGTGTTTATTTTGTTACATTTCATGCCAATACACCTCATTTGAATTGAATGAAATCAACAAAGAGAGCGCGCAAGAGAGATAATTGGCTAGTAGGCTGGCTGGTGCATCACACAGTTGGCAAGGTATCCTGTGCAGAGTAATGGACAATGGCCTTGGAGCGCATTACATTCTACCTAGCACAGAGCAGGTATGTGTTTGTGTGTGTTTGGGGCTGTGATGGTATGAAATTGAAAAACTGGACTGAAAAAGAGAGAAATTGCAGCAGGACTATTGAATTTCTAAGGAATATTATAGAACAATCAGCCATCACAGGGTGACTGCAATCAAACATTTGCTCACCAGCTGGAAATTTCCTGTCACCTCTGTAACACAAGAGCCCGTGAAGTGTTTATCCGGCAACTTTTGAAAAGGGTCACGGCCGCTGGAACAGACGGTGGGAAGTCGGATAACTTGTGTATTATTTATTTCAGATTACACTATAGCCAATTTTTTGGAGTTAGTTAGCTATAAATAGAAAGAGACCCAGATGGAGAGAGAGAGAGAGAGAGAGAGAGAGAGAGAGAGAGAGAGAGAGAGAGAGAGAGAGAGAGAGAGGCTCTGGCATTAGACGTCTACTCCACAGAGCAGGGTGATTCAGTCTGTCAACACCCAGAGAGCCTGCCCATCCTCATAAAAACAATGATTCTGACTCGGCTCACTAAGAACACAACGTGACATTTAGCTCTAAACCATGGCCTGGAACTCCCACGCAGACACAAAAGCATTATTGGAAGAAAAAAAGCACACACTATTGAACGTATTACAGAAAAACAGACAGAACAACCCTCCGTGACAACTTGTAAAATGCTAATGCACACTGGGAAGTCTCGATGACATTTACACTTAAACCCTGGTGTTGAACACATGCAAACACACACCCACTCAGACACACACAAGCTTTCTTCCCCTCACGCCCACTCAAATAAAATTAAGCTGAAACATTATAAGTGAATCTGCAAATACATAAAGACGCACCAAGACAATAAGGCATTTCTGAGCACTGCAGCGAACAAATCAACAGTTACATAATGATCCTGTAATCACATTAGTGATAAAAATTCCATTACCTCCTGCTCTGTAGAACAACCATCAAAGATGATGGGAAAATGACTAAGCCGTTTCCCCTATAAGGCCCCCAGCCTTGTTTAACCCATACCCTCACATGACCCACACTGTACTGTCACAGCATGGACACTGTGCATAGATCATCTTTCTCTCATAGCACCCACTCAGGGACTGGAGTCTAAAATAAAATGTATTTGGGTGCCTCTGGGAAACAATGACTGAAGATGTACTCACAAAAAATCTAATTTCAGACAGTGGATCATACTAAATTTTACTTTCAGTCATCCTGCACTGATGCTTTTCGGTTCGTAATACCATACTCTCTTAGCGTCTCCCACACACACTCACAGCCATCCTGCTATTACCACAAGTCTTACTTTTACTCTTCATATTTTTCAAATGGGAAATTGTCAATTATCTCAATTCTTTCTACCCTCTTTCCTACTCTCCTATTTTCATAGTATCCATTTTCACCCTTTTTAAACTTCTATTTCTTTTGTTGGAATATCTCACATCTAAACTGCAACAAAAAAAAAAAAGCACACCTGTAAAGGAGACAGACATCTTGTGGGCTGTGGTGTCATGCACCCATCACAGAAAGGTATTGTGTGTCGGCTGGAATGAGGTGATTAGATTTTTTTTAGGACCCACTTTGGGGCTTTACTCCCGTTTGGGGACCTGAGCGGCTTAATGTCAGATGCACTAAAATGACAAGCTGCCATCTGGCATTAGAGATTCAGTGACAGCTGTCTTAAAAGACTCGTTCCTGTGACTGCCTCTAGCTCTACTCCTTTGACTCAATCACAAATAAGGAAAAACAAAACTATTAGGGCTGTCAGCATTAACGCGTTAGTCGCGATGCGATTAAGGGCCGAGCATAATGTGTTCATTTTCTTTTTTTTTCTTTTTAAAATCGTATCGCATGCCGCCATTTATTAATTTATTTTCACTTCACTCGGCTTTGCGTCGTGCCAAACAGGCTACTATTTTGCCGTACTTCCTCGTAACACATCCTGCTGCTACAGGAATAGCAACACGGATTTCGGTGCCTCATTCTTGTGCCACTGATATGTCTGCACCTCTCTCTGATGCTCTGAAACAGACGTTACAGGCAACAGAAACATTGCTGCACCACGTGATGCTAGTTAACACTATACTCGACAACAGCTAACGTTAGCCTACCGCTAGCTAGTAGCTGGATTAAACACGGTTACAATGCTGACAGCTAACGCTAAACGGTGTAAAGTTTGTCTGTATTTCACTGTAGAGGATTCAACACCGGGATGTAACAATCTGCAGCTGCTGTTGTCGGAAAAACACAGACGGTGCGTTCGATGAAACTGGTAATTTACATTCTTGTGGTGCATTCAAAGTTGTTGTTAAATGCCCTTTTCCCATCTGGTGGTTGTTTTTGTCATTCAACAGCTATTTACTAGTGAAATAAGTTATTGTTATAGTGATTACATTATTATTAGGGCTGTCAAAATAACGCATTCATTTTGATTAATTAATCTGATAAAAAATAACGCATTAAAAAAAATAACGCAGATTAATCCATTCCATATTGACGTTTGACCCAGAGCCGTTCTAGCCACCATTCGACTGTAAAATGAAGTAGGGAGACGAGAATGTGATGCATGGATCATTAATTGGAACATTTACTTGTAAAAATCTTCTTCCTGCCAACCCTGGCTACCGAAATTTGGTGCCACTGATATGTCTGCGCTGCTCTCTGATGCTCTGAAACAGACGGCAACACAAACACCGCTTCACGTGACGCCAGATAACACTATACTCAACAGCAGCTAACGTTAGCCTACCGCTAGCTAGTAGCTGGATTAAAAACGGTTAAAATGCTGACAGCTAACGCTAAACGGTGTAAAGTTTGACTGTGTTTTAGCCGTTGGAAAAACAACACAGATGGTGCGTTCAATGAAACTGGTAAACTACAGCCTCGTGGTGCATTTGAAGTTATTGTAAATGTCCTTTTCCAATCTGGTGGTTGTTTTTGTCGTTCAACAGCAATTTACTAGTGAAATAAGTTATTGTTATACATTATTATTAAATCATTTAATTTTGACCATATGGCCTTAGTAATAAACAAGCCGTTCTTTAATGTCACCAACTGTTTAGTACCCTTTTTTTCTCTTTTCTTTTTTTTTTTACTTTCTTAAAAAGTATCGGTTCAGGCACCGTTAATTATGTATGCGATTAATTACAGAGTATGTAATTAATTACATTAAATTTTTTAATCGATTGACAGCCCTACTTATTATTAAACATTTAATTTTGACGATATGGCCTTAGCAATAAACAAGCCATTCTTTAATGTCGCCAACTGTTTAGTACCCTTCTTTTCTTTTTCGGTTCAGGCACCGTTAAGGCACCGGTACCATTTTAAAAGTACCGCTTTAGCACCGGTATCCAAACCAAACAATACCCAACGCTAATATTGACTCTAGATTCAAATGTGTGACTAGACTAAATATAAAATAAACAAATACAAATCTTAAAATCAAGTTCATAAAGTAATTCATCTTGCATTCATCTTGAATCTTTGCATTTATTTGATTCCCAATCAAGATACACTGGTAAGAATTGCTTTCCATTTTTAATATGTACTTAAAAACAGTTCTGAAATGCAAAATAATAGAATTTTAATCATTGATAAAACATGCAATTAATCACGATTAACTATAGAAATTCAACGATTAATCGCGATTAATAAAATGTAATCATTTGACAGCCCTAATAACTATACATCTCCACATTAATCTAGTGGTTTAACGGACAGAACAGAGTTTGGAGAGGTCTTCGTAGTTTGGGTGATATGAGGGAAGGAGAGATAAACAGGAGAAAGAAAGCCATAAAAGTTTTTTTAGGGAAAGTGATCACATAAGGGGAATATGAAAAAGAAGAAGTGCCTCATTCAGAGGAAGAGAGATTTTTTTTTTTTGCTCTACAACATTGTGTCCCTGGGTGGTTGTCTAGAATTTGTATGTGTGCTATGTGAGCAGAATATTTAACAATCCATTTTACCCAATTCACTAATACTAGAGATTGATTCTCCATCTAGAATTCTCAGAAGCAATTAAGAGTAAAAGTCTGTTAGGGGGCCATTACACCCAATGCACACTTCCTTTCATTGCACAGTTCAATGCATTTAGACTTTTGGAAGATAGGAACAACCGCAACTAGATCAATACTAAATGAACTCCAGATCCAAGAAGAATGTAAGTCAGACAAGCTCAATGTTAAGTCACATGGATACAATTTAATATAATGCCGTGGACGATAAAGAGCATTACATAATGACACACATCAAATATTGTCCAGATTGCTGTAAACCCATGTGACAACTGTTCTCTATGATGATATCAGGTGGACTAAAACCATCTGGCCTTGTACTCCAGACAAAGATCTGACAAAATAAAGAAAGCAAAGATAAGCCTGAATTGATTTTGTGGGGTGGCAACATGCAGAACCACCTACGCATATTCCTCAGAAGTAATCCAGAAGGCTGTTCACTGGCGTGTGCAGCACTCAGGCAGCTCCACAAAGACGCATGCAAATGAAGTCTCAAGTGGAGTAACAGGGGTAGAGGGGACCAAATAGCGACTCACTGTCAAATGCTGAGCACAAATATGGAAAAGCTTAGCACTGAAAGCATTTTGATATTCAAGGGACTTCACACACCACTGAAAGAACAATACGTCACTACTACTTCCCCCTCTCCTTCCTCTTCTGACAGTTATTCTTCTTTGGCCTATCTGCAAATTGTATGACACAACGGCTCATTTAATTAAAATGATTTGGCGATACCAAAAACAGAAGCTATAGTGGTGGCAATAAAACTAAATGACCTACATCATAATTAAATAGAACAACCTTCCTTGAGACCCTGAAATAACAGCCTTGTTATTCCTGTCTATTCCTGACACTCCTCCGTAAACACAACCAGTCTGCCAGTGTGTGTGGAAGTCTTGTATGCCCCACTTAAACTACAAGAAGAGGAAGAGGCCACACTTTTTGCAGTCTGCTGCAAAAACAGGATTGCCTGGAGGGGGTCATGTCTGGCTCTCTGATGCTCGGCTTTGATGTACAACGGGTTTTGTAACATTAGTGTTTACCTATGAGCCATAGCTGTGTATGGACACAGTCTCACATGCAGTGATATAGTTAACTATGAAAGACGCCGCCTCCATGTGTACAAACTCATTCATGCACGCACACATACTCTAAGTAGGACTTACATTGCCGTGGTTGATGAAACCGTGTTGCCTGGCGATGCGGTCGGCTTCCTCTGGCCCCCCATTGATCTGGACAGCCCAGGTGTTGGTGTAGACCTCTGCAGCTTCAATCCACTTCAGTTCGGCTATCAGGAGGACAAGGACTGCCCATAAGTGCAGCAGGACCACCCTGGCATCCATGAAAAGGAGAACACTTCACAGGGCAGTCTATCCGTCCGTCTGTCACTGCTTCCCAGGCAGAGTGGGGCTGCTCTACCTTACAGCAGCAAAGTCGAACAGTGTCCTAGAGATGAGAGGACAGAGCCAGCTATAAACACAAACATGGCCTTCTTAACTGGGTCATTCTCAGGCCTGAATTACCTACTGCAGATACCAGAAAACGAAACCAGAACTGCAGCAAAAATAAACAGCACACCCACAGACCTTATCATTCAGCATACAACTCACTGTCCATTGTCAAACTCAGAGAGAGAGAGAGAGAGAGAGAAAACATTTTCATAAATGTGCGACGGATAAATATTAGGTCAAAACAGACAAGGGTTCTGCCCAAAAACAGAATTATTCTTCAATCCTCCCTCATCTTGTTCACACCTGAAATGGTAATGTATGATAATGATATACAGTAGGCATGTTGCTGCAATACAGGACGAGCTCCAAGCAAACCAGCAGCTAGTTGTGGCTGCTACAGAGGACATATCAACGCTCGCCCAGAAACTGCTCTTAGTTTGAGGATATTCAAAATTTTTAATTCAACCAACCACTTATTATGTATGAGAAGGTACTGTAATAATTTTAATTGAAAAGTATAACAACAAGCATGGTAACCATCATTTGAGCACGTGTTCAAAGGAAAAACGATTTTCAGGCTGGGGTAGTGTGCTGGCTTTTGATTTGTAGTTCTTTGAATAGAGAGAAGCCTATAAGTCACATATAAAAAAGGAAAAGATGTGTGGTAAGTTAACTAGCTCCAAGTGAGAAGAAAGATAAGGTGTGGGAATCAGTCCATCCTAAGAAAGATGTAGAGGTGGGAAGTGATGCAGGTTTAAATGTCTGTACAGTCCAACAGATGATCCCACCAATGCTGCATCAAAAGGCCATTCAGTGAGTCAGTCCCTGCTACACTGATGTCTGAAATCTGTTGGGTTCACGTACGACTTTCTGCTGGATTTTCTAGGAGGTTTAAAAATTCAAAGAAATAGAATTTTGTAATACAAACCTTCTTTCGGATGGGTGAAAACAGCTGACTAGCACATGGACTGGTTGTTCTACTCATCGCCATGGCAGGATGTTTTGGTCAGCATTCTTTTTTTTCTAAACCTGGCAATGATGCCAACGTTCGGTCTGAATATTTCAGTACCAATGGGCAATAAAAATGACATTCCTACTCCCTAAAAGATGATCTCTTTATTTTGAGCAATCAATGAGATTTTTATTTGCTTCCACCTTACTGTCATTTGTGCTCACACGGTATCTCATGGACTGGTAGGCAGATTGTCATGATCTTTGCTCAGCAGTTTGCGGCTTCCAAGGAGATACACCTTTTTGAATCTAATGACCACATGGTCTTTCCTCTATGGCCAACCTCAGGACAAATTCATTTTTATTACCCTTAAGGATCTAGCAGAATGTGTTCATTCTGTCAAACTGTTTCAAATTATAAAGTGTGATGAACATTGCAGGCTTTAAGGGGCTGCTATGGGGATTTAGACTTCCAGTCTTGTTAATGGATTTCTTAAAAACAATAGGAGCCCGTGTCTTCTGCAAGGTAAGGCAAACCTGCAGCAGAACAGACTGTACTGACCGTGTGGAGTGTGTTTAGACTCATAGGCGTTAAAAAGTGAAAGAAAAACAGTGCATTCCAAATAAGTGGCGATTATTTTGGCAGTAGGTGGCAGTTCACCTCGTCACCAAGTCTGTTCACCTACCGACAGCACTGTTAATATAGATGGCACATAACAGTTGAAAACAGAACATGGCAGCACAGACAGTCCAGCCATACTGGGGAACAGTTCAGGAATATGATTACATGTTACTGTCCAATTATCTCTTAAGATGATAGTAGCTAACAATCATACAATAGGACTAAAGACATCTTAGCCTTTTGGTACTCTCAGGAAACAGGGGTGAGGTATATTACACATGCTAAATGTCAAAAAATGATAATGTCAAAAATAATATCTCCTTTTAGTGAGTGCTTCCATACTGATTTCCTACAGTGAATATGGGTCCTGTCAAATTACTGGCTCTTTCTTGAGGACTTGGAAAATAAAACCTAACTCTAATTAAAAGAACGCTTAATGCTTGGCAGTGGGCAATTTTAAAATGTAACAAGGTAGTTGGTTTGCAGGTAAGCTGTTGTTATTGCCTAAGATCCCCCGTAAATCCATTAGTTATGCATATTAACTACTATTCAAATAGAAGAAGCTCACGGAATACATTTATGGCTTCACAAATACATTTAGGAGTGGGTGTGATTGGAGAGCAGCAGAATTGGTGGTGAAAACATGACCAGGGGCTGTCACTCTTCCTGTGGTGCAATTCTTCTGAGCTCATTAGATGCTATGCTGGAGTCACAAAAACAGGAGCAGGGGGTCTGCTGTCACTGAGAGGGCTGGGAGAGGGAGGAGAAGATGGAGAGGGAGGGAGAGAGGGGGAGAGAGAGAGGGGGGGGGGAGAGAGAGAGAGAGAGAGAGAGAGAGAGAGAGAGAGAGAGAGAGAGAGAGAGAGAAGGGGGTATTCCTCATCCACACAGCATTGCAGAAAAAAACAACACAACGCCCAAAACACCTTCTCTCAAAACACAGCCTGGAGAGGAGTTATCAAGAGGCTGCTTACTCTTACAATATACATCAAAGGCCTTAAAATGAGATGCAACTTCAACCTTCAAACCACAGGAGAACCGAAGACTTTAGGATCTAAACCACAATGAAAATAGAAAACCAGTCGCATAACCTTTTCGAGATTAGTACCACACTTGTGTGAGTGGATATGCAGGGTGGATAAGTGATAGGGTTGGGTACTGAAACCCGGTTCCACTATGGAACTGGTTCCTACGCAACCGGTAGGAATCGGATCGGATTAGAACGCAAATTTCAGTAACTCATTTTGTTTCCACTTAATGTGTCGACTGAAATATTTGTCCCTCTGTTGCTCTGAAACGGACGTAAAAATATCACGCTTTCTCTGTAGTCTACCGTTAGCTAGCTACCGTAAACTTAGGCTACTTTTAAAATGCCATATTTTCCCTCTGGGCTCACCAAAACGGACGTAAAAGCATATTACAGCTACCACATCTATAAAAGAGCCTTTCTTTGATGTCATTTTTTCAAGAATCGGTTTAGGAATCGAAATCGTTTTAAAAGTACCGGTTCGGCGTCGGAATCGTAAAAATCCAAACGATGCCCAACCCTAAGAAGTGACCTGTGGTATGCTAAAATAACAGAACAGCTTTGAATCATTAATTCAGCACTGTCTGTTTCAAGCGAAACATTTTGCTCAATATGTCCTATTATGGAACAGAGCAGCAGCAGCAACAACAGGCAGTCCCTATCAAAACCCTTTGCTTAGACGTTCTGTCAAGAAAATTCATAATGAGCAATCCTCTCCTCTGCCTCAGAATTGACAGCTGAGGTGCACTTCACCCCCGACCGCTCTGGTAGAGCTGCTGAGTGGCCATCAGAACACGACTGGGATGTACAAACAAACCACGGGGATTCCTGTCCTCCTCACTATTCAACTGTACTGAGCTACTGAGAAGAGAGGGCGATGGATCAGCAGTGCTTAAGACTGTGCATTCATTATTGTCTTGATATCACACTAGCTGTTAAGATATGTTATAAGCCAGTCTACTGTAAACTGATTTTGCAAAAATCCAGCAAGATCGGAGGGGGGGCTTTAATATACAATAATATCAGTATGGTAAAATTAATACTGTATCAATATGTTGCCAATATAGTTAACAACATGTTGTCTTCTGCTGATCTTTCAGGCTGTGTCATAGCTATAGTATATAATGTCTTAAATGGTATTGTGAGCTACAGCCTGACACACACATCAGTAGGATCTATATTATTGGCCAATACTCGCTTATCACAGATTATTGAGGATGGCAGTTCTGGTATATTTTAGCAGGTTTGGTATTTAGGTTTGCATTTAAAGCTTTTTATAATAATTTAATAATTACATTTCAAGTTTACTGTTCATTACCTTCATATCTTGTATTTCCTGTTATTGCCATCTTAAGCGTATGCTTATTGCTCAGCTGTAAAATATCTGGCCTCCTGGAACATCTTTGTCACAACTCTTTATTAGCCAAATGTGAGGGATCCTTGACAAAAACAACGTACACCAGCCAACTCTTGTAACACTCTCAAACATCCATCTTGGTTTTGGCTTCAGAAATCCAGCATTGGTCAGTTGTAGCAGAGTGAAATGATTAATTAATGAATGACTGACTGACTGACTGACTGACTGACTGACTGACTGACTGCTTGGCCATGATTTCCACTGCTGATTAAAATACCAACAGTCTAACCGATAATTTCACCACATTATCAGTATTATGGCACGGAGTCCAACACATTATATTATTTGATTTTTGTAAGTATAGCCCACATCTAGATCTACCTCTTATAAAGTGAAGAGTTGGAATTAAGAGAACTGGGATTGAGACTGGAAAGTTGTCAGTTAGATTTTCCTAAAAATGTTAGACCAGGAAAACACTTGAGTCCCCTAGCTGTAGCAGATAAACTGCTTAGTAAACAGCAGCAGGAGCCTACGGTTACATGAACATACAGCATATACACCCAGGTAACTTCCACTACATCAGAATCACTCCGGAAAGACGCAATAAACATAATGTGACAAGATAACACATCTACTCTTGATGGGGATGAACAGGTGATTTCCATTGGTAATGACAAGCACACTAAGCCTGTGACAGACCATATGCAGCACTCCAGCTCTATTTCAGGCTGCCCACCCGCCAAATCAACACCCACCATGTGCTCTGGGCTGCCCTCTCACAGAAAACCAAGGCACAGAAGAGAACTGCAGCATTTGTGAAGTACCCCTGACAGCCAAGCATTCTTTCCTGAGAGGGAAAATTGCTCCACGTTAAGAGCGAATTTGGAAAACCACGGGCATTGCACTGGCACGGTGTGTTCTGTCAGGACAGCGGGACACAACTGGAAGTGAGCTGTACAATGATAATCTGAGACACACTTTGAAGTGAGTAAGAACGCAGTGATGACTGAGTAACACTAACGCCTGATCCATCTTCGCTCCCACTGCCTACGAGCTACGGAGATGAAAAAGCCTGATAAAATGTTGTCGAGGGCAGGAGCAATGTGTCCAGGAGAAAGAATCAATTCCGTAAGTAATGTCCCACAGAGACATCCTAACCAACTTTTAACAGCCATCTGAATCTTGGCATTGTTCCCTGTGTCAAACTTCCTCTCATCCACAACACACTGCCCTAGTTTATAGATGAGTTATATTGTTGACAAGTTTGTCTTTCTACTTCTTTCTCCTCCACTGCATTCCTGTTTTATGCTTCTTATAAAATGCGTGCTCCTAAGAGCTCAGTTCACACCTGAAGAATTACCAGTATTGTTAAACCCAGCGCTGGTGATGAATCAACAGAGCTGGAGAGGTGGTGTTTAGGGCAAAGTGTGTATGTGAACCACTCAGTTTGACTTCCTCTGGCAAAAATAAACATAATGGAGCCAGGACCAACCCTTTTAACAGCTTTGATCTCTTAACTGGGCTTGGCAAGATTTAGGCAAAACAAAGGGATGCACAAAAGATTAGTTTTATAAGGTAATCTTTGATGCAGTGAGGTAGTGCAATCCGATTCAGTGGGGAACTTGGAGCCGTGCCGTTTCTTTCAAAAGCTGGTGGCCTTGACTTCCTCACTTGCTGAGATCCCAGATATCCGTTTTTTGCACTTGAGATATAAAATAACACTGATAACCAGAGGACAATATAGGATGAGTGCGATACATTTAAATTGAGTTTTTCAGCTTGTTGGTTCAAACTGAGCTCACTTTGATATTCTCAAAATAGCCACATGTATCTGATGCCTGTGTGAAGAGGAATAGTGCGTAAAATTCGTCTAAACAATCTATGCCTTGCCAAGCAGGACTAACTGAAATATATCAACAATGCACACAATACACATATAGCCTAAAAGTACCTGATGAGGGGTTTAGCCAAATAGCTCTAACCCTTCTCTGGTTTAGCCTATTAAGGCTCCAGGGTGAATAAGTAAGACAAAAAGTAAATTAATCGAGTGTGTGCGCAAGAGAGACAGAGAAGAGGGAGGAAAGCGGAACATAAATCTGAATTAACAGAGTCAAATGAGACATGCTGCAGAAAACTGCACAGTAAAAACATGACAACAACAAACATGCCGTAATCTTACCAAAAATAAACTTCAGACAGGAAGCGCTGCGGACCAAAGCTGGTCAAGTCATGTCTCCTTCACCTAGCTATACTGGATTAAGCCTGTTATCTCACTGGGGAAGGATTCACCTTACTGGGAAGACTGGTAAGAGATGTCGGCAGCGCTGGCAGAGACTTTATGCTAAAATAGCCTTTATAGTTTCCGCAAATACTCCCATTGTTCCCACCCACTCTGCTACAGCTCCCCTCTCTGCTTTGAACACATCTAACTCCTGGCTTTTACAAAAACTAAGAAGAAACGAGACGTCATGCCTCCTCCTTCTCTTCTTCCTCCGGGCGGAGACTGTTCTTCCTCCTGAGGCTTGACTTTCAACTTTACACCTAACCTCTACTTGGTCCAGGAGATGAATAATAATGTACACAATAATAATCCGAACACGCCCATCCTCCTCCAAAAGTGCTGAATTCAACTATGCATCCTTGATGTTATCCGCCAACAACTTGCCACCACCACTATGGTTATATTTTGCCAGTTAACGTTAACTTAAACCGTCGCACCCAGTTATTTCTTTAACGGTTTCTTCTAACGGGTTGAGTTATTTCACATGGCTTGTTTTTCTGGCATTCATTTACAAACGCAAAGTAAATACACGGATAGAAAAAAAGGAGAGTAAGAGGCTACGTGCCAATACAATATAACGGTTCACTACTGGCTGGAGATAACAGCAAACTGCCACAAAATCCTTTCTCCAGGAAATACGTCACGTTTAGAGCCGACTGGACTGTCGCGTATGCTTGATTTGTTACACCGTGGTCGTTGAAAGGGGCGGGTGACCGTTTATGTAGCCCAAAGCAGGAATAAACTTACCCAAGGTCACGTTTATCCACTTTTTATTCGACATTAACAGTTTACCTTCTTAAGCAGGTAGAATACATTAATAAGTGGTATAATATAAAATATAAATGCATGATTTATAACAGTAAAAAGTATACTTTTGTACAAGAAAATTATAGCTACTTAACGACAAAACCTCGATTAATGTTTGTCTAACGGTAAGTCAAAGCCTTTTTTGTAATAATTATGGTTGTTTGGGTTGATTCCAACCGCTGTCATGGTTATTTTATAGTTAAATAGGATTTCTGGCCTAGCTACGCTTGTAGCCAAAACACACGTCCTTGTTTTCCAGATAGCATGTATGGATAGATATATGTACCGCTGTGTGTGACCGCCATCTTCTGGATATCTACTCAACTTACACACATGAATAAAAAGCACACCGTACGGTAGAGGGGGCCATGACACATAGCTCTAACGTTACTCCGTATGGTTGTGTCTACCCGTTACAGCCTGGCATAAAACCCAGCTCGCTTTCAGCAGCCCCTCCTTTAGCACGGACCAAAGTTATCCCGGAGTAAGGACATCACGCATGTGCCGTCAACCCGGATGTAGATATTTTTTGTACGCGTCTATTCCTATTCCCCATCTCGCCCAGATGTGACAAATTTGCTCAAATAATGAATTGTATCTCTTAGCACCGGTTGAACAAAGCTTTGCCAGTCCAAACCAGTTAACCAAATCGGGTTAACCAGCCGTGACAGTGTCTACCTACGTTGATGTCACAACTGAGTAAAAGCTCCACAACAATCTGTTTCCGAAGAGCTGCGCTTTTGATTAACGGTGAGATAAGTGGGTAAAATAACGTGTATCTTAGTATTGTTTAAACATTAACGTTAAGAATACATGTGTCCACTTAAAGCTCCATTTTTTTTGACGTTAGGTGCTCCTGAAGTCAGGATGACAGAGGTACTGTAGGCTAGGCTACCAATGTGTCTTCATATTGCCCCGTCATCTTGCGTTACAGAACACCTCCTGTAACTTACAGGATGGACTTTCGCGGCAGGAGGCATGAGCGAGGCAGCAACTGGACTGACCCGGAGATAGTGGAGCTGCTCCAGCTGTGGTCCGATGAATCGGTCCAGATTGAATTGGAGAGTTCATTGCGCAACCAGCGTGTATTTGACCGCATAGCCCACATCTTGCGCGAAAAGGGCATTTACCGTACCGGTGACCAATGCAGGGAGAAGATCAAAAAGATGAAGCTGGAGTACCGCCGCATTAAGGACAATCACAAAATGAGGTCTTGGAAGTTCTATGATGTGATGGACAGGGTGCTGGCGAACCGGCCGGCTATTACCTACTCCTCCTTGGGCGGAGCTGTCATAGCTCAACAGGTGTTTCAGTGCCCAGGTGGGCCTGAGGCATACCTGCAAGGAGTTCCAGCTGGCACCTTTGGTCCTGCCTCCTCAGGTGGGTTTCTGTTTGGTCAGCCTCCAAAACCTGGAGATTCACTAGATATTAAATGTGAAGATGTTGAGGAGAGCCTGCTGAATTCAGGTGTCGCTCCCCCCGAGATGTACTATGGATCTGAAGATGACCAGGAAACTGATGGCCAGTCTCTCCCGGGGCCAGACGACTCTCTGGGTCATGGACAGAGCTCAACAAATGCAAGAATCTCACCTTCAGGTTGTCAATCCAAATACTCGCATCATTATCATCACTATTACTGTCATTAACATGAGTTTAGAAAATGATTATTGACAAGTTATTTCTCTTTTTCACATCCCCAGGCTTTAGTGACCTGAACATTGCCGGTTCCGCCACAGCTGTCAGCCAGGCTTTTGGTGGTCCTGGGCCACAGGACACATCAGAGGGGCCCAGTAAGAAGGGTTCTCGTCCCACAAGCTCTGTGAGACAGAGGAAGCGTCGCCTGGGTGGCAAGACATCATGGAGCTATGGGGGCGCTAGATGCGTTGGTCAAAGAAGCCTGGATAAAGCCTTGGCCAGCTTCCTGAAATGGCAGCAGTCCGCAGAGGAGCGCCTCCTCTCCCTGGAGGAGGCGCGGCTGGAGAGAGAGCTGCAGGCTGAGGAGCGCTGGGAACAGCGGGAGGAGAGGAGGGCGGAACAGGAGCGCCAGCATGAGCTCCGCCTGTTCAGCATGCTCACAGGGGTATTGGTTGCTGTCAGACAGGGCGCTCCGACCGCCGCGACAACACCGACTGACCCCTCCGTCTCACCCCTAGCTCATCTGTCAGCATCCCTGATGACCACGGCCGCCCCCTCTGTCTCGTCATCTTTATCTCAGCCACCTTCAGAGGCTCCCACTACACAGGCTGTTTCCACTCAGGAGACAATAGAGTCAACACCGCCTGCATCTGTCAAGGCCTGCAAAATGTCTCCGAGTGTTTTGGCAGCACTGAGAGGTGCAGAAACTCTTGGCCCTAGCGTGTACCTGTCCAACCGTGGTAACAGCATCCGACAGACTCAAGGCATTCTCCAGGAGGGCTACGCCCAATATTTAATGGACAAACACCATGACACAAAGAACCCTGATGTGAGTCTGTGTCATGAATAAATACAGCTGTCAGACAGCTCTGATGTGGCAAAAAAAATGACACCATAACAATTACTCATAAGCTATTTTTCTTACTTCCAGGGCATAATCAACATGGGTACCAGTGAGAACAAACTATGCTATGATATTCTTGGTAAACGGGTAAGATTAACAGTGCACTCCCATCCTGGTAATCTAAATTATTCTGCCTGCATTCACAAATACATTTCCTTTTCCTTTCTGCGACAGCTGACCAAGCCTGACATGCCACATTTTGACCCATCCTTGTTGCAGTATTCAGACTGGAAGGGACACACATTGTAAGAGATTCAAGTGGACCTTTATTTTTGTCTAGATGAGCGGCTCGTAGTAATGTTACATTTTAACAAGAAGTAAGTAGTAGTTCAAAGTAAAACCCTGTCATAACCTTTCCATCTTGCTCTCTTTCAGCCTGAGAGAGGAGGTTGCAAAGTTCCTGACTCACTACTGCTGTTCTCCAAACCCATTGAAAGCTAACAATGTGAGTAAAGATGATTGCTTTTAATGCTAGAAGGGATGTAACACAAGCAATATGAACCGTGTGTGTAAGACAACTATGGTAGTCAATTGAATATACTATATAATATAGTATTCCATACTAAATATTGTATATGAAGGGAATAACAATATATTCTGCATTGTATCATGTTAAAAACCAAGGGAGTTTGTGGAAAGCATACAGTGTAAATAGCAGCGGTGGAGATAGTATTACTCACACACTATACACTAACAGTTCTGAGGTGCTTTATCATATTTACATTCTGTAAGACTACACTACTTGCATTCTTTCCGCAATATATCAGAGGGAAATATTGTACAACATTTATACTATGACTGTAGATAGTGGGCACTTTGCATAATAAGATTTTGCATCCAGTCCACTGTACAAAAGGTAAATATATTATTCTCGCTAGTGTTTATACTCCGGAACACTATAACATCTACTGTAGTGCCACCTGAACAGCACTTCAGTTCTACCTATATACATTAATCTATTATTAATAATTTGAAATTCTGAAAGGAACTATTCTTCAGAATGACTAGTTGCGCTATCCACATGGGGTGTGCAAAAAAATCGATTCACATTCGTATCGCGATTCAAGCTCTACCGATTCAAAATCGATTCATAGAATTCCAAAAATCGATTCATATTTTTTAATTGTATGTCTACTGCAATCACATGGGAAAAGTAACTGCATTTACATACTGTGAATCGTTTTTGAATCGAAAATCAATTTTGAATCGAATCTTGAGCCTAAAAATCGATATTGAATTGAATCGTGACATTTTCTGAATCGTGCACCCCTACTATCAACTCTGAATTACACTTCTAATAATTATTTGTCTTCACATAGGTACACATTGAGTGCAGGAGTTGTTTTTTATTTTCCATTGCACTGACAAACAGCACAGACTGCAGGACTTTTAATTAAGTATTGTAACATTGTGGTCTTCCTAATTATATATTTTTTATTTCATATTCTTAGAATTTAAATCACTACAATACATAAAGCATCAATGGAAAAAAAAGGGACTGGAGCACACTGATTGACTTGCAGCCAGGGCTGAAACGATTCCTCGAGTAACTTCAATAATTCGATTACTAAAAATCCTCAAGGCAAATCATTTTTTAAGCTTTGTTTAATTAATGTTACCAACGTTGTATCGCTCACGGTGTTTCCGCACGGAGAATTATTACTGTCGCACACCGGGTTGATGCTGCTGGCGACACATGCCATGAATACGGTTTGTTTACAAAATGAATAAAGAGCGTAAGAGGCTAAGAGAAGAGACAGGCTGGAGAAAACGACAGAAAGTGTCCAAAGTTTGGAATCCGTTCAAACGTAATTAAAACGAAAACTCTGTACAGTGTGTCTACTGCAAAATCAAACTAGCTTACCACAATAATAGCACGACGTCAGTGCTTCAGCATCTCAACAGAAATCATTGAGTCTAACTTACTCATCCATTCCACGAAGAGGACCGACAAAAGTAAATCACAGAGTCGTATGGACGATGAAACTACATCAAACACAACAACTACCAAAATCAAAGAAAAATATGAGAAATGAGAAAATACGTAGTGGTGACCACAATTTGATCTAAAGAGCCGACTTGTTGACTATCTCTTCGGAAAAACGGCTGATTGTTGCGCACAATTTTCTCTCTCTCTCTCTTCACGGAGAAACAGCTGATCAGCGTTCTACTAGCATAAGTGTAACAGAGCTGTGTGACATTATAATCAAATCTATGAATGAAAATAGGTTGAGTATAACTAATATTTACATATAGGCCTATATACAGATCAGTCTCAGGTTGAAACTTGTAGTTCTGAAAGTTAAGTTGCACAACTTAAGGTAATTTTTATGTATGTTTAATGTATGCCTTAGTTTGAGGTTGTTATTGCATTTCAGCAAATGTTTTCTTTTAAAAACAATGTAATATGGCACTTAAATGCACTTAATATATTTAGTTTTTTGAGAGATGATATTGTAAGCAATGTAGGCAATAAAAATGTAGCTTTTTCCGAAAATTAAACCAAACTATTGTATAGTATTGCTCTTCAATGAACCTAAAGTATTTCTTATCCGATTAATCATAATCGATAGCTGCAGCCCTACTTGCAGCCTTTCATTTTTGCAAACAGGCTAACTTTTCGACACTGCTGTGTTTCTGATTTAAAAGGGACAGAGACAAAAGGCAAACACAAATGTAGTCAACAAAGAACAGGTTGGAATAAATTCATTTTTGAACCACGCTACAACAGTAATGTGAAGGTAGAAGAAGGACGTACTGAAGACCAGGCAGAGGGAGACTCAGTGTGGGGTTCTCTGTCTCCGGTGTGTTCCCACCGGAGACATTACAAGACACCCCCCCGCCCCCCTCCCGGACGGTGCATATAGTAGTAGTGGATAGGGAGGAGTTAGGAAGGAGAATGGGTGAAAGGGAAAGGAAGGGTGGGTAGAGAAATCTGAGACAACCAGAGCGGGATGGGTTAACAAGGTAAGTAAGTATTGACGGGTGATTAGAGGTGTGGTTGAGGCGTGGCCCTGCTCCTGAACCTGATATTTGCATTTCTGTGATTTGTGTAAAGAAGGTTCCCTTCCAATGACTGATACAGATGTCCAGCAAATTATGTAATTACTGACAAATAGGTCTTTTTTATGCTGCTGCTGCAGAAGATGGACTGGATAACAGTCATTCATTCTCAAAAAATATAGCAGTGGATTCAATTCATTTATCTGATTAACTCCGTAATGATTATGAAGATGCTAAATGCTGCAACTGAACTAACGCAGCTTTTTTTTTGTTTCCGGTTAACCAACTTAAATTCAAATGTAATGAATGTCTGTTTTAGAAAGTGGATGAATTAGTAGCATATTTATCAGTCCTCCTTCTGTGCCTTAATTGGGTCTTTCATAACACGGTGGATTTGTGTCTTTGTTCAGGTTGTGGTGATGAATGGCTGTGGTTCCCTCTTCTCATGTATTGCAGCAGTAATTTGTGACCCTAAAGGTAGGTTGAGAATGCTCTGACACGCACACACAATACAGCCATATCTCTGGTGTATGAATACAAACGTGCACAGTAACAACAGGATTTTTTTTTTTTCTGCCTGTTTTTTTATTAAAAATGATCATTGAATAAAATATAACAAAATGGGGAAGTTATAGCATAATCATTTAAACGTTACACTTTTTTATTTATTTGATGTAGGCAGCTGCATAAATTGCTTCTTTAGTGCTACAAGCAAGGCCTCATTTTAGGCAATGCAATATATTTGTTTAGCTCAATAAGTGCTTTGAAAATCACAAGCCTGAACAGCAGCACATGTTGGTCTTTTCTCAGATCTCACTTGGTATCACAAGATATGATAGATCAATCCTGACAGCAGACCTGACTATTCTTATCAATAAAAAGAACGCCTCCAAAGCTATTGAGCGTGTGAATTTACTGGACAGCTTTGAACTTACCCAACATGTAATAAAGCCACCCATCAGCCTGGTAAACATTCAAGACTTAGTAATAACAACAGGGTTAAACATGGACAATGTCTCAGTATCTGACTTACCTATGTCTGAGCATCACTGTATGTTTTATGATGCCAACCTAATCTCAACAAAGAGATTCCTAAATGCGAAGGCTGAAGCAAAGTTCTCTTATATTATAAAATAATTTGAGTCATACAGCCATGACTGCTCTTTTAAATGCCATTATTGAAAGTTTCAACAACACCTTGTCATCTGCTTTAAATACTGTTGCTCCACTGAAGGTTAAAAAGAGGTAGACTGATCCCCATGGTTAAATAATACCAAAGCAAAGAAAGGGGAGGTAACCAGATCGGCCCATGTGAGCTTTCATTTTCTCAAAGGCAGAGCAAGATACCCAGGGCTTGGTTTACATCTATCACCATTTATAGCCACTGGGGGACCATAGGCAGGCTGGGGGAACGCATATTAATGTTAAAAAAACCTCAAAGTGACATTTTCATGCCATTGGGACCTTTAAAAAAAGATGTAACCGTGGGAAAAGTTACCTGTATTACATAATTGAGCTTTGCAAGGCTGTCACTGAGTGTAACTCCTCCACCTCCCCAATGACCCTGTACCTACAGCATTTCTTAAAGGAACACGTCGGCTTATTGGGACTTTAGCTTATTCACCGTATCCCCCCAGAGTTAGATAAGTCCATACATACCCTTCTCATCTTCGCCTTCTGAGAATATAGTTCCCAGTTTGTATACGTTTAGAAGATGTCTGTGTCTCATGTGACCTTGTTATTTGTTCACGCTGTGACTATACAAATCACAATGTGTAAATAGGAACACGTTGGCGTTATTTTGTCAATTATTGGGAGCAGTAGGCTAGATGGAGCCGGTTATCTCCAGGATCTGGGTTAAGCGAGGCTAGCGGTGGGTGCGTTAGACAGAGTTACAACACGCACGGAGATGAGAAGGGTATGTATGGACTTCTCTAACTTTGGGGGATACGGTGAATAAGCTAAAGTCCCAATAAGTCGGTGTGTTTGACAGTGTTTCAAGTCATGTCCTAAAGATTAGAAATGCATATCTTCAAACAGGCATCTTCCCAGAGCCCTTCAAAACAGCTGTTGTAAAACTATTACTAAAGAAATTCAACATAGGTGGTAATGCACTGACCAGCCATAAGATACCTCAAAAGTAGTAAAACCTAAATAGTAGCTTATATGGGTTAGCTTGCCGTATGTGTCAATTTCATGTGGTCATTATGTATTTCATGTTGTAGATGCCATTCTCATTCCGACTCCTTTCTACGGCGTTATCACTGAGGATCTACAATTGTATAGTGATGTAAAACTCTTCCATGTTCCTCTTGACTGTGAGGTAGGAATACAGAGCCTGATTGACTTGCAGAGCTTATGTGCTTGTGTTTAAAAATGTGTTGTACTTGTTGTGCCTTGCTGATCGTATACATTCAATATAATATATATTTACATGGACATTGCATTCACCTTTAAATTCATCATGTGATCTCACGCAGCATTGTCAGTTGTCCAATTTGAATGTTGTTTCGTCACTTTTTATTTTAAGGCTGATGGCAAAGACAGTCGACCCTTCCACCTTACTGAAGGCAAACTAGAAGAAGGTCTGAAAAGGGCTAAGCAAGAGGTAATTCATGAATGCATTTATTCTTAAGCACTTGACCTTAATGAATATTTTAAGGAAGACCGAACCACTCCAAAAATCCTTGGATAGAATTCTTAGTTTAGATAAACGTCTTGGATGCTCTCTTTTTCTCAGTGATTGGTTTTTCATCTTTGTTTTTAAAGACTGTGAAGACACATTTTTAGTTATTTAGAATCTGGCCATCTCTTTTAGGGTTTGATCATCCGAGCTGTTATACTGATGAACCCCCACAACCCTCTGGCTGAGATCTACACCGCGGATGAGATGATTGCCTTCTTGGAGTTTGCCAAAAGGTATGTTTGCCCCACTTCTATCTCACTGTAATCCTCCCAGCAGTCCTGTGGCTCCTTTAAGCACATCGCCAAAGCACTGCATACAGTTCCTAGTGTGATCTCTTTTATTTTACGGCCCAAGAGCTCTGTCCCGTGTGTGGAATATCAAGCGCTCTTGATTAAATTTTATCATCTCTCCTAACTATTAGCATATTGTCAAGTGCAGCCATGTGCCAAGGAGTCTCCTGCATCATCTATTGTTTTCTAAATGATCTTACCAGAGTTAACTCCCTCCACACAGGTGTTGTAACCATAAACCACAGAGCTTTTACACTGACGTACGGCGTTGAAGGGACCAGTTTACATTTATGTTGCATTTCCTTTGTCATTAACAATCATTGACGATATAAAACCACATCTTATTAATGCCTCACTGTATATATTTATATTCTTTCTCTCCACGATTTCCTGCTTTAGAAATGAGCTCCACTGTATCATTGATGAGGTCTACATGCTGACGGTCTTTGATGAATCTGTCGCCTTTAACAGTGTCCTCGGTATAGACAGGTACTGCATGAACCTAGCCTCTGCTTGATTACTCTATTAGACCTTTAATCATAACAACTGAGGCTGAACACAGCATCTTAGCTAACAACGTGCTCTTTTTTTCAGTTTGCCTGACCCACAGAGGACACATGTAATGTGGGGGATGAGCAAGGTACGTACTGTATGTATGAGAGTGTGAAGACAGGAGACTTCTTACATCACTGCTCACAGAACAGTGAAATCTCAGCTTTTGCTGTGTGGGCGTTTGCTTTCACCATTCTTCATTATTTACTTCCTCTTGTCGTTTCCAGGACTTTGCAATGGCAGGAATCAGAATAGGCACTCTGTATACCGAGAACAGAGACCTTGTGGAGGCGTTGGCCCAGCTGGGCGCATTCCACGGTGTCTCGGGAAACAGCCAGCACCAGGTAGCACAACTGCTTCAGGACAGAGGTACGGATCCAAGCTTCACATGTGCTTTTGCAAACATAATGTATTGAGAAAACAATCCTCACATCAACCCCCTTTTGTTAAAGACCAGTCAAGAGTAAATGCATAAATTCAAATTATTTTGGATGTAATCTTTTCAGCAATTCAAACATTTTGCTTTGCAGCAGTTACCGAGAGATATCGTCCCTTTTTTTTTTTTTTGCCTTCCTCTGATATGACTTGTAACATTTCATTTACACTTACCTATTGTCACTTCACACTCTCGTGTTCCAGAGTGGATCAGCAAGGAATTTTTGCCTGAGAACAGGCGCAGACTGAAAGCTGCTCACAGTTACCTGACCGGAGAGCTGCAGAGTATGGGCATCCCCTACCTGGACAGACATGCTGCACTCTATGTCTGGGCGGACCTCAGAAAGGTACCAAGATCAAAGTCACGCTAAGATGTTGGGGCTAATATTTCCATTCTGACTCTCACTAATTTCAAATGAAAAATAACCACACATGGTTATGTCTGGAAAAGGTTGTGTTCCTGTGGGCTTAATGTGTCACTTCCATCTCTGCATTTTGGTAGTTTCTCCGAGAGCCATCGTTTGAGGAGGAGTTGTCTCTGTGGAAGGGGTTCCTCAGACACAAGGTGGTGGTGAGCTGCGGTCAGGCCTTCTGCTGCTCCACGCCCGGCTGGTTCCGCATTGTCTTCGCAGACCAACATCACCACCTTCAGCTCGGTCAGTCTCTAGTGTAATATACCCACTCAATTGTTCAGCTACTCCCTGTCTTATATTATATATGCTGACAAGTTGATAGCTATTTTTCAAGTTTTTAAATAGTGAGTTGTGTTTTTTTTTTCCCTCTAATTCACATTTTCTGCCTTAAAGTAGACATTGATTAGATCATATCTATTATTTCATTTGTTCAGTCAATGGTTTGTTTTATTCCAGTTGATCTCCTGCTTTGTGTCTTAAGCTAGGTAATGATTGGATAATAGTTACTGACTTGTTCAGTTAATGTTTTGTGTTATTTCAGGCCTGAAGCGGATTAGGGAGGCCTTGAAAGAAATTGAAGGAAACCCCGATTCGCACGCCATCAAAGAAGCCAGTGATGAGAGCGAAAAATCCGAGAAAGAGGACAGTGACGATTCAGACAATGCTGCAGTTGTCAATTCAACATCATCACCCGAGAGTAAGTCATCTGACCAGCTGATGGAGAAGGATTGCCCTGTTCCTGACACTGGCCCACTGGACACTGGAGACTTAGTGTTGCTGGACTGCCAAGCATCGAAGCCTGACAGTCTGGATTCTCTGATTGGCACGCTCAGGCACCAGATTCACTCCTCCGATTGGCTGGAGAAAAACACTCCAGAGCTGTCTGCTGGGGAGGACCCACAGATTCTTGATGTATTCAAGGCCCTGCTGCAAAGAGCTAGAAAGTAAGCTTAGGATAAAGGGGTCCACATTGTAGCTGCCACATGTCAAGAGGCAGTACATCAGCATCCTTCTTAGTCTCTGGGTTTATGGTTCAAAGCTTGACACAAATACCTGACACAAGGTCAAATCTGATGCCTATTTTTGAGTAACCGGGGAATATTTGCTGTGAGAAGGCTAAAGAGGAGAGAAGAAGAAAAGTAAAACAGGCAAGGCCATGATGGAAGGACAGGAGCACTTTTCTTTCTGCATCTCTAGGCCTTATTTTAAATCTGCTAAGGGAGATGGCCTTGTTTTTTTGTATTTGTTATCCAGACTGAAAATATGTATGTTTATTTACTGCAACTCTAAGTGAATGCCAAATATAATCAACCAAACGTCACGTTCTATTCTTCTCTTAAATATTCTAATCTGAATTGTACATCTTTATTATTTGCTCATATGCACTTTATTCTATCAGAATGTATTGCACTTTCTGTAAAGTTAATGATCTGTAAATAAATGAATTCATTTATTCTTTATTTGACTATAATCTTTCATTTAGAGTGAGATCTGAATGGGCCAGTGATAAATATCTTGACTTTCAAATGTTTATGTTTTTATTTTAAGAGATCTACTATATTCTTTTGTACGAAACACGCTCTGAAGGCATTTCATTTTTTAATATTTCCTTCTGGGTGGGCTGCGGGGCCGTTCCGTTGCTACAATGGGAGGTGAAGGGGGGTGGTATGACGAAGAGGAGAGATATCTGAGTTTCAAGATGTCATCAACCACATCACGTGCCCCTGCTGTGAGAAACCGAGAGTGGGTTTTCCTTAAATGTGTTGTCATGCATAATCGTCTGTTGACACCCCCCACACACATTTCTGCGTTTGACATAAACACGTCTGTGGGGTTTATTGCTGTTACAGAGTATATCTCAAATATTAAGGGATTCTACATGTTTCTAAACTACCTTTTTAATGTCCGGTTATTCTTTATTTCCTTGCTGCTTTATGTTAGCTACACAAACTTCTGCTTCCTCAAATACTGAATGGCCATTGTTGGTGCTTTCACTTTCTCTACAGTGAGAGTTGGTGGGCCACAGTGGAGAATTCACAGGGAAATTTAGCATGGGGGACTGGGGGAGTTTCCATTGCAGCGGAGGTGGAGTAACACAAGGGTTTGACTTGCGAGTGAGAGCTTGTGGTCCTGAGCAGTACAAGCAGTGTGTTCAAAGCGCTTGTACAGTAGTGTTTGTACAGCAGTAACCATAAGTCGTCTCTGTAGTATACTCTTTGTTTTACCTGTACACAGACGAATTTCACAGCTTTGTTCCTGACACCTTTTATGTTCTACAACAACAAAGGTAAGACAGTACTTTGATTACAATTCCACATTCTTAAGCTAATGTACTGTATATGAACTAAATGACTAGGTTAATTCTAAGACATTTTCCTACTGTTACCCAACTTTATTACACTAATTCCACATCATTTTTCTTCCTGGCTCTTCTGTTTTCCCTGCCTTCTGTTTTCTCTCTCTCTCTCTCTCTCTCTCTCAGTGGTGTAGAAATATGAAGTTGCTGGAGCTGGCGGACTCTGGCAGCCGCTTCAGGTTTTCTCAGTCCTGTGTGGGGTTGGCGGGTAGCCTGTGTGTGTGCTATGCAGTCTGGACACCATTCTGGCTGAAGGAGAGGGGACTCTGGACAAGGTGGAATAACACTAAAAGTGACCAGACAAATCCTACAGATGGCATTGTCTTCAACGGTGAGCAACAAGCCACATTTACATAACTGACATTTTCCTGCAGTCAACAAATCAAAGCTGTCACTTACCCGTTAAGGTTGAAGGTGTGACTGTCGTACAGTATGATGTGGAATAACATGTATTTCATTCATATTGAATGAGGCATAAACATGTCTTTGCTGTGCTGTGTTAATAAGGTACTGATTTTGCTAAAATATCCCACCGCTGAATCTCTAGAGGGGATCAACATCAGGAGGAGCATTTGAAAAAACACTGGGTTGCACAGCAGCTTCTCAGTAATAGTAAACAAGTTTGAGCTCGCTCCTGTACCAGAGAAGTGCATTCTTTGCATCTGCTGAAGTTTTCACATTTGGCTGGAGGCAAATGAGCTGAAATTTTGGTCAGCTGGTCTTTGTCAGCTACATCTTGTTTGTTTTTTTTGTCAAAGAAATTAGGTCCCCTGTCAGTTCGTTCACTACACACCTCACTACGTGTAGGCACAGGTATGCTGCCAGCTAATCCACTTCCCAAAAAGACTGAAGACCGCTGCAAGTTTTTATTGGAAGCGATTGTCAAACTATAAAAACCTTATTTAATAACAGATTTAACGATAGTGATTATAAAAAAAATAAATAAGGAATAATACAATTATTAAGATTTATTTTTTAGATATTCAATTATTAAAAAAATGAACCAAGAAAAAACACCCAACTGAATCAAACTGCTGGTAATTATTCACAAAAAGAAATTATTCCATCTGTCAGTTTGTTGTATTCCAATGTGTCATTTTTTTATTGTGCAAACACACTTTCAGAATAATGTAGTGTGAGCTCAATATACATGAAAACTACCTAAAAGTCCATGAACTCTTGATTTGATGTTTTTGGTTTCAGTTGTAGGCAGGGACATGTCATCATCATCATTTCAGGGAATGTGTCATGGCCTCAACATGTTTTACTTCATCATGCTTCCTACAGTATTTCTAGTAGAGACGAGGCCTGAACGATTCATCGTTTTCAAATTGAATTAGCGATTTGAAAGAATGCGATCAGCTAATCGTGAAGACCGCGATTAATCAAATGTGAAATCTTTGGTCTAATTTAACATTTTTTATTCCTCTTTTCATAATTATATTTACTGTTTTTTTATAAGATAAATGCTGGAATAATGTTACATATCACAGATTGTCAACAGAAACGTCCTATTTTCAGTGGATTTTTCTTTTATTTTGTATTACTTTATTGAAAATGATCGTAGAAGGTGCAACATGTAGCTAAAACAAAATCGCAGATTGAATCGTAATCACAAAAACAAAAAAATACATAGGATTGTCATCCTATTAATTCTACAAGGGAAATTTCATATCCATAAAGCGAAATTTTCTTAATCTCGGCCAGCTTTTACTCACTTCAGAATTTAATTTCGAATTGTTTTTGAGTCTATCCAAATTATGAATAATACAAGTATTTATATAGCTGATGTACTTCAAGATTTTTTCAAGGAAATGTGATTATATAGCCTACATTCAATTTGACATTTTCTTTGTGAAATTAGATATAGTTGACACCCCCCCCCCCCCCCCCCCCCCCCACACACACACACACACATTTCTGCATTTGACATAAACACGTCTGTGGGGTTTATTGCTGTTACAGAGTATATCTCAAATATTAAGGGATTCTACATGTTAACCCTAACCCATTCAATGTCACCTTTTCTTTGTATTGTATTGTCTGTATTTTGTCTTTTTTTATTTTTACTTATTTTTTCCAATTTATGTATTGAAGTGCCTTTCTTCTTGAGTTTTATTTTTTTTATCATTAAGTAAGGTTGTAATCTTCTTTGGATGGGAATTAATATCTTTTTGTTATGTTTTTGGAAGTACGATGCTGAATTGTTCAAACACTGTATAACATACACTAGTACTACAAAAGTTTGGGTTCACTTAGACATTTCCATTCCACTCCATTATAGACAGAATACCAGCTGATCTGAGTGGGTGGCTGATCTTTAATGCAATATCTACATTGCACATTATCAGCAACCGTTCATCCAATGTTCCAAAGGCACATTCTGTTTACTAATCTGATATCATTTTAAAAGGCTAACTGAGAAAACATTGGAGAACCCTTTTGCAATTATGTAAGCACATAATGTAATCTGAAAACTGCTTCCCTGGTTAAAAAACAATGCAACTGATCTCAGCTGGTATTCTGTCTGGAATAGAGTGGAATGGAAATTTCTAAGTGAAAAAAAAGATTGAATCGTAATCGCAATATCTGGCTGAAAAATCGCAA
This sequence comes from Zingel zingel, assembly GCA_023566125.1. NCBI lineage: Eukaryota > Metazoa > Chordata > Actinopteri > Perciformes > Percidae > Zingel > Zingel zingel. The sequence goes on from CM042320.1 coordinate 22,442,337, forward strand.
TTTGATTTTTTTCCCTCAAGTCGCTCAACCCTAGTAGAAAGTAATGTAACTGTGGCAAATTCAAGTTAGTATCAATCAGTCCAGTTTACCGTTCCCACTTTGAACTGTGTGCATGGTGTTGTGTCTTCCAGCCGTGGAAGCAGAGAGAGTCTTTGGAGTCGTTTCCTTCCTCATGGCTGTGAGCACTGGTGCTTTGTGTCTGGTGTTTGCCCTCTGCTGGACACCTCGGACGGTGCGCTCCTACTCAAACACTCGTTCTCTCCTCATGGCAGGACAGGCCCTCTACCCATCCACACTGCTGCTGCTCACTATGGCCTCTACAGGTAACACCACTGCACTGCTCACAACACTTACGTAAACCACACAGCATTATTAACCTCCAAATAGCCTTTTGGTTTGTGTAGTTCATGTCAAACCCACACCACCAGAAATTCTTTTATGTACTAGTCATTTACATACCCTGCGCGGTTTTTAAAGAGACTTTTTTTTTAACTTGCCTTGGAATTGCAGTTCATTATCATACAAACTCTTTTCTAAAGCTCCAGGCACATAATAATTGACCTTAATGACTTTTTTTCTTTTCCTCGCAATTATGCTTGATTCGACACATTTTTTTTCTTCTTCTGTCTACAGGTTTTTTCTTCCTCCTTAGCTGGTCTCTTTTCACCCATCAGCACCAAGAAGAAATCCGTCAAGACTTCTCCAGCCTCGGCTCCTCCTATTGGCTAGGGGCTCTAGGTTGGGTCCTGCTGTTGGTCGTGGAGATGATAGTCTTTATAGCTGAGCAAGCTGTTGTGCCTGACATCCTGCCAGACTTAGAGACGGCTGTGGAGTCGTGGCGGATTTCCTCTCAACTTAAGGCCGCTAAACGCTCTTTCAGCGATAGTTATTACCCTGGTAACAGGAAAAGCAACATGGCTCCCAAGAGCCTTAAGGGGATTTCAGAAATAGGGACATGACACAGGAAATGGATTTGAATGTGTAAGTTACACATTAAAGCACACAGACTGAATGAGAAACTAGCTATTTCTAGTTGCTTTATAGCTCTATACAACCAGACTGAATATTGATTAACTGTGTTGGGAGCTAAGTGTTTGCCAGAGGAATTAAAGTCTGAGTCCTGGAAGTCAGTGGGACTAAAGGCTCGGAAATGAAATAAAAACACACTAAAGACCAACAATACTGGCCGGGAAACTGGGCACCAAATGTAAGACGAGAACTGTTCTCTGACAAAGTGCACGTGTAGACTGGTGTTGGAAAAGTTTTGAATTTCATTAGTCTTTGTCCAGGTTTGCCCGTGGGCCAGGAACAGATCCCGCCGTGGTGGGTTTTCACTTGAATTTATGTAAACAAGACACTCACTAAACATTCAACTAGTAACTTTAACTGAGAGTTTCAGTAGGAGCTGCGATGTACTGTAGTTGCCGAAAGTTAAAAAATAGCGCCATCTTGTCATGCACATCTGACACTTTTGACGGTCCTCAACCAACAAACGCCAAATAGGTTATATTTAAATGATGTCAAATACACATTGTGTTTCTTTGTTGTTTTCCTATAAAATGTTTCCTGTTTGCTGATGATGAGTAATACACAGCACACACATCTGTGGTCATACCCTATTTCAATGGTCCCTTATTTTTTATTACTAATTAGTTGTGATGTGGTGTGATAAATGGTATGTTCAACAAGGCTTAGTTTGACTATGCTTTGATTTGATGTCCACACCTTTCCACAGCTAAATAAAAGGTTTGAAAAGTTGATTACGTGTGGTTGGTGTGTGTTTGTTTGTGTGTCAAAAACGTGATATATGTGGATGAGTGGAATGTGGATAAATGGTATATGTGGATGAGTGGAAGCATGGAGAGTGTATGGTTGGGGAGGTGTGTATGTAAAAGTATGAGTGAGCATGCATGTAGTTTAAGATCCTGTGGAGTAGAGGAATACTGTTACTACTAGGAGATCTATTCTGATTGGAGTATGAAATTACACAGTACGCTGGTATATGTATTACTTATTGATGGAAATACTAAAAAATAATTATATAAAAAAAAAACAAGCTTATTGTCTGTTTTAAAGTATGATCTGAGAGTGGGAGGAACATATGGCTGAACATGAGGGTCAACTGCTTGGACAGTTGTCCTACCGTACATCAGCCTACCAGGAGTTGCATGTGTACTGAAGCAGAGTTTTTGCCAGTCAGCCCTACATCTGTCTCCTTTGTTGAAACACTTACCTCATGCATTTCCAGCATACAGTTCCTAGCTCTGCGGATCATTTGGACCACCCGACAACAGACTGCATCCAAAGTCGTTATTTACTTTTCTCTCATACATTCCCAGGGGGAAGAGGAAGCACTCCCATGCTGGACTGCCTATGTTTATGTTCTCAAACTGCCAAAGTGGGGGAGAATGAAGTGTCTCTGGCTCTGTTAATTGGGCGTTAATCAGGTGTTGCTCTAATTAAAAGGCAGTTCCGCCCTGTTGGGCCCTGGTAATTAGTTTGTTATTAAATCCACAGAGGATTTTTGTCTCTTTTTCAATTTACCAACAGGCTAGTGCTTAATTGCTGTGTAAATGAGGTAAATGTCCTTGAAGGTCGTCTTGCATCAGCAAGCGATCCATGAACAGAACTGTTCTAAACAGCTTCCCCACCCAAACTTCAAATCAATTCAATTCATTGTGTCCACCTGTGCTTCTCAGCAGTGACTGTTATTTTAGTAAAACAATTCAACGCTCATTTGCTAAATCGGGAGGGCAGGTACGTCCCTTTCTTTTAAAATTGATTTCCTTTTCATCTTAAGTTGTCTTCATTCCCCCCTGTTGAGTGCTGTCTGGGCCATTGAATGCACATGTCTTTTATGGCTGCCGGTGTCTCATAAACAAACCCACCACTTTTCACCTTCTACCACCACAAACGCTGCTCCTTCACCTTCCAGAGAATAACAGACCAAAGGTTGAGAATGCCTTCGGAGAAAGACAGGCCGAATCAATGTGGAGATAGAAAGAAAGAGATAGTGCGACGTTTAGGCACAAAGGATGAAATGACAGATGAATGGTAGAAGATGTTACGCACAGATAGACAGGTGGCCTGATAGACACAGAGAGATTGTGGCTACTGATTGTTGAAGGGCATTTGCTACAAAGACATCAATCAGAAGATTGAGCAGGCCGCCAGCGTTTCCTACCCGTGGCCGGCAGAATGTGTACAACACAACCTGGGATAAACTACTGTTCTTCATATCAATTAGAGACCAATTATACAGCCGTGTCCTACTAATTATGCTGCACTGCCACTACCCCATCCCCCTAGTATAAACTGTGTGTTTCTCTTTGCTCCTGTGTGTTTGTGGTTGTGTTCTTTGAGATAAATAAATAAACCTGCTGGCTGCCTGGGCGAAGCATCCTTTATCAGGCTTCCAGTGCTGTACATTTGTGTTTTAGAGGTGAAGAAAGCAAGCTGTTGTTTTCAGCTTTACCTTTTGGTGGTGCTGGTGTAACATTGATTGCCTTGCCTCTTTCAAAAAATTCTGGTGGAATGTGGGAGACACTGTTCCCATATGATGAGTAATGAAATCACACAAAAAACCTGTGCACGTATGTGTGTGTGTGTGTGTGTGTGTGTGTGTGTGTGTGTGTGTGTGTGTGTGTGTGTGTGTGTGTGTGTGTATGTGTGTGTGTGTGTCTGATTGTTAGCTGCGAGGTAGACAAAGTGTGATTAATATTCTCAAGCATATTTCAAAGGATTTTGAGCCAGAATGCACCGGACTACATAATAAGTCAAGTTTTATTTGGTTCGATCTGGAAGCATGATGAATTATGAAATAAAGCGAGCACTCCATGCTTTTTGCAGTTTTATCTCTCCATGGTTTACATAATTCAGTCAAAACATTTGTAACTTTCCTGACAGGTTAATGCTGTTGGGTTCAAAGTCAAGATGCTGAGGAAATACGCCGAAAGACTAGACAGCAGGGGAGAAGTAGACATAAAGATGAGAGAAGGAGAGAACAAAGGGAGAGAGATGTCACAAAGCAGTTTCACGCTGACCCTGAATTCAGTTTTTGTGCTGTGAGATTTTGATTAACTTTGTACCTTTCGCTCACCATAACTCCAGCCCTGAATGTTCTGATGTAGTCAAAATCAGAGTTTGACCACTGCAGTATTGTGGCCTCCACTGCATTGTCATTAGTATAAGTGGACACTCTTTGAAAATGGAAAAGTCAGGAAATTTGATATCTGCAGTTCTACAATCTCATAAAAAGCAGACAGAGGGAGGAAGACACAGAGAGGCTGTCGGGAGAGTACACCTTGTGTCCTTCAGTCGTCTTTCTTGCAGGGACCCGGTTCATCTCGCCTGTAGAATCGGCAATGAGCCGTTGCTCTTTGTGACCGACATCCCACCCAGACCACCTGGCTGATTACACTTGTTCAGCAAAACTGAGTGCGACGAAGACAGATAGAAAGAGGAGAGGCAGAGCTTGCTTCGGGGGAAAAAGAGTTTCTTGATTATCCTGCACCTACATTCATCCATTTGATTTGAGAGTGCATATGTTTTTGTATAGTGGAACTCTCTCTGCTGTCTCTTTGAGTTTGAATTCCTGTGTATGTACCATATATATGCCAGCCGGTACCGTTGTTCGTAAGTGGTGTCGTCTCGGACATCTCAGTCCAGACAATGACACTGTAGTCCCATTCTCGTCACTCTATTCATCCCCGGCCAACTGTAGCCGCTCCTTTCCTCTTATCTCTGTATGACCAAGGAAATTAAATTACAAATATAATCACTTGGCGCCAGTTTCTTTAGCAGTGTGCCTCTGCTTTGCATATAGAGTGTGCTTGCTTTGGGGAAACGTTGTGTGAAGTTACTTATTGGCCTATTTACAATAATGGGCTCTGTTCTACTAGTGGAGTCACACACACCTTTTCACAATGACAGTAAATGGCACGAGGATGTGAAGCGAGAGCAGGCTGAGGAAAAAAAAAAAAAAAAAGAGTATAAAAGACAGACAGGAAGACATGGTTGCAGCCACCTTGATAAATGAGTTAAAATGAGTAGACAAATACTGCATTATATAGGCTTTTTTTTCATAGTATGTACACTACTTTTTAGGCACACTAACGATGTTGCGCTTTGGAAATGTTTGCCTGTCAGCTGGTCGGTCCAACACTTTGGTCCAGACTGAATTATCTCAACTACTGAAAAGATAGATTTGTACCGACATTCATGCTCCGCACAATCCTAACGACTTTAGTGATTCCCCTGACTTTTCATCAATAGCGTCATCAAGTCAAAGTTCACTCCTGTGAAAAATCTCGATATACTGGTTAGATTGTTATCACAGTTTGAACAAATTATGCCTAGACATCTATGGTTCCATCCCATTATTGGATGGATTGCTGTGAAATTTGGTCCAGACATGTATGTCTAAATAAATATAAATAAATATCTTTGCTGATCTGGTGACTTTTCAGCACCACCATCATTTGCAGAATTTTGGTTGGTGACTAAATACCTGAAAAACTAATAACTAACTATCCTCAGCTGTACTTTGTGTTTAGTGCTAATTAGCAAATGTTAGCATGATAACACACAAAACTGAGATTGTGAACATGGTAAAAAAAATAATGCTAAACATCAGCTATGCTTAAAGTGATGGTTCGGAGTAATTTCACCATAGGGTCCTTTGCACCATGACCTCGAGCCAAACAACCCCCAGTAAGCTTTCACCTGGATCAAACATTGGGCGACTTAGCGTTATCAGCTGGTTAGCTTAGTTCAGGCGCTAACGGATCCAGGTTTGTATCCCGTAAATTACCCCAGTAATAATGCCCAAAATGATACCAAACTTCTACAGTAGTACAAATAGGTTATGTACTCATAAAACGATGGACTGGAAAGTTTAAGTACAACAGGAGTTTATTTAAATAACACTTGCCTGCTGGCTTCTGCTCTCTGCTGCTACTGCTACTGGGCAGTAAGAGTGCTTAGGGACGTCTACGAATTACAACACCGAAAAGAAACAAAAATATTTATTAATTTAATGATTAAATAAGGTAGTGTCTCCAAACTTACCTCAATTATAACGTGTCTCCTGCTAGTTGTACTACAGCACTTACTTTAAAAAAAATAAGTTAAATTAATAAATATTTTTGTTGTATCTCTTTTCGGTGTTGTAATTTATAGACGTCCCTAAGCACTCTTACTGCCCAGTAGCAGTAGCAGTAGAGAGCAGAAGCCAGCAGGCAAGTGATATTTAAATAAGTCCTGGTGTACTTACAAACTTTCCAATCCATCGTTTTATGAGTACATAACCTATTTGTACTACTGTAGAAGTTTGGTATATTAGTGGGGTAATTTACGATTTACAAACCTGGATCCATTAGCACTTGCATTAAACTAACCAGCTGATACGCTAACTCGACCAACGTTATAACAAGGGAAAAAATCTTATTGGGGGTTGTTTGGCTCGAGGTCATGGTGCAAAGGACCCTATGGTGAAATTACTCCGAACCATCACTTTAAGTACTACCTCACAGAGCTGCTGGTGTGGCTGTAGTCTTGTTGCTTAATATACTGCAATGCAATGTTTTGCCTTGATAGATGTGTCAAAAAAGTGTCCACAATCTCAATTTAGTATTTCACTATGGAACAATGTCAATGAGTCAACGAGGGAGTGATTTCAGATGTGCCATCATTCACTCACTCACTGATGCTAACTGTCATTGTGTAGACAGCTTCCTCTAAAGCTCAAATCTATTCCACACACGTTAGACCATCTGACTGGATAAACAGTCCCCATCTCTCTCTCTCTTCCCCTGTCTCTGTCTCTCCTGCAGGTCTTTCGCAGAAAGAGAAGGGATGAAAACTTGTGTATATTAGAATGATGTGTCTCCCATGGGAGCCAAAAGGGAAAGTTGGTAAAGAGTGAGGGGATTATGAATAGAATAATAGCATTTTTATCATTGTTATTATGAGAAGGCCATCACAGGCCTCCCATGCCTATTCCCTATTCAGTCAGGAATGTATTTGTTTATGCAGAGACTGTTATACTTGTTTTTTACAGGCAGACCAGCAAATGCAAAACTGTATCAATGCCTTCGGATCTACCCGGTCCCAAAGCAGTCGCCGAGCAGGTGGATGGTGTTATTTATTTGTGATCTTTATGTATTCCGCGCCAGTTACTCTCCCCTCCAACTACAGGGACCACGTGTTTGTCAGTCCCTTCCTGAGGCATCTCTGTGTTCTGCTGCATTGAACGCCATATGCCCCTGAGTTATGCTCAACTGCTTGATTATTTCTCAGCATAGTCCAATCCACGGACTACATATGATTGTGAATATTGAAAAAAGATGGGACTTTCCAAACTATTGTTCTCAAACAATTACTGTATATGTCTGCTCCTGTGCTCGTAAAGCCTGTAGCTATCATCATCCTCGTCACCAGCAGGTTACCGTGAGAGAGCGGGGTCTTAAAATAATGGCTCCCCGCTGGAACGTGTGAATTATTGCAAGGACTGGCTGATAAATGCTCCACCACCCAGGCTCTGGCTCCATTTGTAATTTCTCTCTCCAACTGGACTGGCTGCCAAATGACAACAACCTGCCTCCCCAAAGCCCCCACCTAGCCACAGTGTCCTTCACAGCTCCTCCTCCTTCATCTCCTATAATTACTGTACTGTATAAGTCGGCTTTAAGACCAGTCACTCTAAATCAGCCTTGAATCACTGTGTGTTACTTTGTCCATTGTACCCTTGTCTGAGCTGTGGCAGAGCTAGTGCAGAAAAGGGCACAGCTGTCCTGGCATTTCCTATAATGGACTTTGTAGTTAAAAGACAGGGAAATAATAAGCAGATCTACGTGCGGGCAAAGAGCTCATTGTGTTTGGTGGGAAGTTACGACCATGGACAGTTGGGGGTTAGAGTTGACAGACAACACCGCTACTCTTTTCACACTCCTTGACACATAATGGGACCATTTTTTCTCTCTACATCTCTCCCTAGAGGCCATGATTTGCTCATTACATTGATAGAGGGGGACTGAGGGAGGGAGTGGGGAAGTGAAAGAGGGAAAATGACCAATCAAGAGACAAATGGTGTGAAATTTGGTGCAGAGAATTCACTATTACTCTCATTTCATCTGAGAACTGTACGGTTGTAGGCCACTTATTAAGGTGTTTTAACAACTTGCCAAGAAACCCTCCCTTTGTGGATGCACAACGTTTGGAATCTTGAGGAGTTGTTTGCAAGCTACTATCCCTCAGCTGACACACCTTCTGTGTAAACTAGCACCAGCCAGTTTAGGAAAAGAGGACTAAGACATGGTTAAACACCAGACAAATCCAGTGAGTGGATGTTTATTTGACTAGAGGTCCCCTGGCATCAAAGGGACTGCTCCTCGATCTGGGAAATCTACATTTAATTAACACAGCATTAAAGAGCATTGTTATTTTGATTAAAGACACTGGTCTTGATTCCCCACTCTACTCTTGTGCTCCTGAATACCGCTCAGGGTTTAATTTCATTTGGTTTACTGCAAGTGGATCAACATCCATCTGTACTGCTCAAGTCTCGCTTTTCAGAGGGCCATACTGTAATCACACTATTTATTCACTGCAATCTCTGCATGTTTTTTTTAAAAGGTTCACAGTTGCTGTAGCTTAAGATGTTCTACACATTGTCTAACTCACCAGAACAAAGGAGATGAATGGAACCTGTCCAAAACCAAAATAACTCTGCAGCGCCTCAGGGTCCCAAGACTAGACCATCCAATAAAATGAATATTTGGATAGCTGGACATGGAAGATATTGTGGTGTCAGGCTGTCGGGAGCTTGTGGGGGATCTTATTTGTAGAAGATGTGATGTTGTGGCGTGTCTCTACTCTCTGTTAAAGCTCCATCAGTCAGGATGAGCCGACAACAAACGCAACCGAGTCATACAGGGTCATGCAAGGCCTCAAGGCAGCATCACTCAACTCAGCTGTCCCCTGGCTGTCACTGTGTGCATAGGCATGCTAACCTGTGGTACAGGGGGAGGGAGAGCCAGTAATTAATCCCTTTATTGGAATAATCACATAATTGATTATTAACAAAAGCTGAGGTGAGGGTGAGAGGAGAGGGGCGAGACGAGGGAAACAAGACTTTGAGAGGGAGAGACAGGGGGAGATGAATGAGGGTGGATTTGAGCAGTGGGGTAAGGGGTTCATTCTGGCAGGTAGCTTGACGAATAGCTCTGCATTGAAGTCTGCCTCTTTGAGTATTAATCTGCCAAATCATGTCTCCGGATGAGGGATGGAAGAGGTGGACAGTGGGAGGCGACTCACTAAGAAATGGCTGAAGAAGTTGTTGAACGTGCTATGAAAATGCAATTAAAAATTTGCATACCGAATGCTCAGTATATTACATAACACTCAATGAAAATATGAGATTGAAATGCCCTCTTTACCCTGAATACAATCACAAAGATGCCTACATTCTTTATGACATTTAGAAATATCATGCTGCAATTTCAGTCTGGCCTATTCAAATGTGGACGATGCTGACATTTTATTCCCTGTGAGGAAGATACCAATGCTTCTGTGGAATTCATTCAATGTCCATCTCTGCTATTGACACTTTTCCTTAAGCTGCCAAGTGACTTGAACTGCCAGGGGGTCTTTTTGGGACCGTTGCCTTACATAGTTCTGCCTGGAAGGCTTGATCCTTTGCCCCCTTTCCTTGTCACAGCCTGCAATCAGCCTTAAGCCCTTTTGTGTTCTCCACTCTGAGATAAGCCTGTTATCCTGTGCAACTCCTTTACACAAGATCACTACTATACACACCTTCTCTGTTTTTCACCTCTTATGCCTTCCCTCTTGTTCCCTTTCTCTGCCTGTTTGTCTCTTTGTTCTACACACACATACCCAAAAGTAATGATTCTGAAGTTTCTCAAGGATGGATTAATAGGATAACTTTATACTTATTTGGTCTAGCTCCTGGGTGTCACCAACACATCTGCATGGACTCACAAAAACAGACACACAGCCCCTCCCAACCCCCCTTCCCCCTAACACATGTTCTGCTCCTGCCATATTCCTTCTCATCCCTGCCAATGCACGCGCGCGCACACATACACACACACACACACACACACACACACACACACACACATTGCTGCTCACTGCTGTTGTTTGGATTCATCATATTAGAAAAAAACACCCCCTCCATAGTGCAAGGTGTTAGTTCACTGGTGCATTGCAAACTCCTGTATGTCCTAAACTGCAGCCTCTAGTCCCGCAGGATTTGCTCCTCACATTCATAACACTCTGCTCCATGCCAGGTGGCTGTCTCCACAAGTCCTCTTCCCCATAAATCAGACTGTCTTTGAGTTGATCAATAACAAGTCAATTAGCAGGCGCAGAGAGATGAGGGTCTCAGGGGGTCACCGCTTGTTTGTCAGGCAGACATCTGCAGCTAGGTGTGTCGTTTACCTTGGATACGCGTACCTACTTGGCTACCACAAATCTAAATATCAGCTATAAATAGGCTTGGAACATCTTGCTACAATCCATCATTTGCTTGTTCTTGGATATGTAATGTATCAAGCATCGTGTACTTCAAATCTCCCAGCTGTGTCTGATGGATTTTGGTAGGCCTAGAAAAACAGCACCCCTCCACCCCACTAACTTTGCTGTGTATTTGCGCTTCAGCATTTCTTGTGATCAACTATACTTGTCACAAAGAAACCCACAAACAAAAAAACTACCATTCCTGTCTAAGATCACACTTGACCTAGTCTATATCAACGACGTTTCATTTACGGGATTGTTCCGGTACCGCCGGATGTTCTGCCGGATGTTCTGCCGGATGTGCCTCATTTTCGGCCAGATGTCCCTCATATTTTGCTTTCTTTGTGTTGGCATTCTAAACTCCGGTGGATTTATGAGGACTATGGTTAACTGCTCCTCAGATCTCTGCAGGGTAAATCCAGACAGCTAGCTAGACTATCTGTCCAATCTGAGTTTTCTGTTGCACGACTAAAACAACTTGTGAACGTACACATGTTCCTCCAAAACATGTTCCTTCCCGAGGCTATATTGCAGAGGCGCCGTTGCTCCATCCGGTGCTTAGTGCCACCCAAGACGATTGTGATTGGTTTAAAGAAATGCCAATAAACCAGAGCACGTTTTTTTCCGATACCCGAATGTTGTGTGGACTAGCCAGACCTTCCAAGACTACACTTGACCACATGCACCAAATATAAGCCTGCCAGTATTCATCCTGCTCCCCTGTTAAGCTGACAAGAGTGGGAGAGACCCAACTGTTGTTTGGTTCCCACTGACTGTGTATCTAATGACTTGGCTGGCAAATTCAATGCAACAGCAGCAGTCTCCTGTGGCGAATACACCAGATTAATCCCCTGGATAATTACAAACAAGAATGATCTTGGGCAAATACTCCCCATACCTACTGAGACATTACATCAAACGATGATGTCTGATTAAAAATAATTCCGAATAGTGACAGAGAGACGGCATTTGGAGAAATTAATGAAATGTGCTGACAATATCTAGATGGAAGGATTGCAGATATAAAACACACGGGGTGGACAAAATGACAAGTAAAACCATACACACAACACAATGCATCTGCCTTGGAATAAACAAGACCCCTTTTGAAAGATCACACTAATGTAAGAAGAAGATGACTAACAGACACTTACAGTACCGTAACAGGATATCTGCTTAAAGGAACACGCCGACTTATTGGGACTTTAGCTTATTCACCGTAACCCCCAGAGTTAGACAAGTCGATACATACCCTTCTCGTGTCCGTGCGTGTTGTAGCGGTGTCTGACGGTTCCACCGGTAGCTTAGCCTAGCACAGATCCTGGAGGTAACTGGTTCCAACTAGCCTACTGCACCGAATAAGTGACAAAATAACGCCAACATGTTCCCATTTACATGTTGTGATTTGTAGAGTCACAGCGTGTACAAAAAACAACATAACATGAGACACAGCCATCTTCTAACCGTAAACAAACCGGGAACTATATTCTCAGACAGGCATGCTGCAAAGCAAATCATTCCGCCCAAGTACTATATTCTTCCGCCTGGGGGTTACGGTGAATAAGCTAAAGTCCCAATAAGTCGGTGTGTTCCTTTAACAGCGCCCCCAAAATATGGCCCCATTGGTGACCTTAATATTGAACACCTCAACACTTCTGACAGTCACACACACAAACAAATCAACAAAGATTCTCTCCAGCTTTAACAAGTTGCAATGCACTGACTTGTAACCAGATCCTGTATTCATCTATGTTTTTTTCATGTCTGTGTCTAAAAGTTTGATCAGATTCTAAATTTGAAATGTCACTATTAAAATTATTTTGTTATAAAATGTTTGTCAGACTTTTTATTTGTCAGTGGGACTAGGAAATTAATTTATTCTGTAATCTGTTGTGTCTCTGCACTGGTAGCCTTTTTCACAAGTTTAAGAGTATCTATCTTTCTGTCAGAGAGAGGCCACCTGGCTGAGGTAAGCCTGCAGATTGATGTGAGGGAGATAAAGGTGACATAGAAGTGTTTCCAGCTGAGGATCAATGTATTGTGGTAAAAAAAAAGCTTGTTTGGGGTAGGCTGTTGGATTCTGTACATATACTGTACATGCTTGCAACTGTGCTTTGGGGTTGACCTTGTTTTTTTTGTATGTTTTTTTTCTCCAAAAATCAGCTGCCTGCATCAGGTGTCAGGAGTTGACTGTTGGGATCCCACCAAAGGAAGGGTATAAATACAAGACATGATGAGACAGACAGGAGCAATTCCACTGTATGGAGCCACAACTCCTGGTCACAGATGCTCCAAGCTGTGACAGACTCTTGCATAGACAGTATACGTAGTGTGTATAGGGCCTGGCTCCAGGGCTTCCCTTGTGCTCCCATGCGAAGAGGACCCCCAGGGGAGCTGACGCCAGCTGAGACTGAAAAACAAGGTAAGAGCCCAGCTGACACACATGCATACAGGCTCAGCTGTTTGTCTCAAAGGAGAGTTCAGCATGTCAACTACACAGAGAGCTAGGAAATGAAGGAGTACTGCCAGATTTGAGCCTCTCAGGGAGAAAAAGCAGCGATAAGACCAAAAGATGGATAGACGAAAGAGACTAGAGTGTGTGCACCATAGTTGTGCAATGGTAAGATTGTTTGACTGATTTATTGTCTGAACTTTTAATGGAACCTAGATAGTATGGAAGGAGATGAAATATGGTGTGTCAATGCAGCAGTATCATTGATCTTACCTGTGCTATAGCATCGAGAGCACTTGCCTGTTGAAATACGACTCTTCGATGTAACAAAGTTGTGTTTGGAATACTTCTTTATGATCTTCATTCAATATGATGGTTTCTTGTTTTCTTTTCCATCCTGTTTGATCAATATGTAATATTAATATTAGTAAGCTTCCTGTATTTTAGATTTTTTCTCCCCGCATTTAAAATGCCAGTCAGAGGCTCCCGGGGCTCCAATTCTCTCTCTAGCCAAGAAAATGACTAATATAAATGATTGACAGCATTGCAGAGATAAGGTTGCCCATTTAGCAAACTCGCTGTGTCAAAGGAAAAAATCAACAATGGCTCCCTGAGCGATGGGATTGGAGATGAGAGAAATGAAGATTTTTGTCCTGTATCGATCCACCAATGCTTGTCTCATGCATTTTACACAAGATCAAAATGCCACTTGTGTTATAATACAGCACTCTGGGATGGGGCTCACTACTCTCTGTTCAGTGGGATTTCAGGGAACTTGGTGCATTAATTCAACAGGAATCAAGTAAAGCTTTTAGATTGTGTCATGGGCTCAACGCTGAGAAGGCACTGGGGATATCTAAGCATTTGAACCTTCACATCTTTTCTCCTGCATCCACAGCCATGTATCTCATAGACAGCTGAAATTATTTTCTCACTTTTGTGATGCATCAAACTAACCTCTCCTCTCCTCTCCACTCCTCTCCTCTCCTCTCCTCTCCTCTCCTCTCCTCTCCTCTCCTCTCCTCTCCTCTCCAGGGTCTAATTTCTAAGTCGCATAATGGCGGAGGAGAGCCTGGAGACAGATGGCCCCAGATCCTCCATGCCGGCTGAGCTCCACCATCCCCACTCTGAGTACTCTCTGTGGAAGTTTAAACTGTTTCGGGTGAAGTCTATGGAGAAGGTCCCTCTGCCCAGTGAAACACAGCCTGAGAAAGGAGCCTTGTTAGGGATCTCACATCATGCAGCTCCAAATATAGAGTTAGATAATCCTGTGAGTCCAGGGAGTGTTATGAAATTGTGCCTTGGGGGAAAAAGCAAGGAAAATGTGGAGGGCCCTGGCTGGAGGGTAGATATGAAGCTACAGGAGATGGACACCCACATGAACCACCTCAGGTGATAACATGTCACTATGCTATATTAACTTCCCTATATAATATGCATTTCTTTAAAAGAATTTGACAACATTGTTTTCCTCTATGAAGGTGCTTGTGCCGTCTCTGTGGAATGGCCCTGAGAAAAGTCAAAGGACCGGTGCACGACGTTAACGGGGATCTGGATGAGATCAGCAAAGGTGCCCTGCGTAAAATGGGCTGCAAGTTTACAAGCTGGCCAGAGGTCATCCTCAAAGTCTTCAAAGTGGATGTGACAGAGGACACAGAGTCTGTCCAACCTCTTCTCTTCTGCCATCGCTGCTGGGTGGTTGCCATACGCGGAGGCGGCGTCTGCAGCTTCTCCAGAACGAGAGTCCCGGAATGGAAACCCCACTCTTCCCCCTGCAATCTTTGCTCCCCCAAGAAACCTTCATTCCAGCGGACTGGAAGGAAGAGGCGAAAAGCCATTCCCAAAGCCCAGAGCCTGGCAAAAAGGACCAGGTGGGACTACAGCGACAGCATTGCCGTGGGTGACAGGAGGGCTCTGAGACCATTCGGAGACCATCATAATGCTCCTGTGCTCCGGGCATGTAAGAAACCCAGCATCCAGAGAGAGCAATGGGTGAGGAACATCACCCACTGCCAGAAAGACCATGTGGATACCAAGCTGATCTCTGAGAAGCTCCCTGTGGACTTCCTCTTTTCTTTCACCTGCCTGGTGTGTGACCACCTGCTCTCTGATCCAGTCCAGTCCCCCTGTGGGCACCTCTTCTGCCGCAGCTGTATTATAAAATATAACCACGTTCTGGGACCTCACTGCCCGGCCTGCAACTTGTCCTGCGCCCCTGATGATCTCAGCACACCCACCAAAGCCTTCTTATCAGCCCTACATTCCCTGCCTCTGCTCTGCCCTAGGAGTGGCTGTGGCAAGCAAGTAAGGCTAGACTCATTCAAAGCTCACTGTCTGGGCCATGAGCTGGATGGGCAGGACACAAAGCAGCAGTCATCAGAAATCGACAACTCCCTGCTAGCCAATAAAGGGGGAAGACCCCGTCAGCACCTGCTGTCGCTTACCCGTCGTGCCCAGAAGCATCGGCTGAGGGATATGAAGAACCAGGTGAGGGCGTTTGCAGACAAAGAGGAAGGTGGCGACCTGAAGTCTGTGTGTCAGGCTCTGTTTCTGCTTGCACTGAGGTCTGTGAATGAACACCGGCAAGCAGATGAGCTAGAGGCCATGATGCAAGGTAATAAGCTATTATAATGTTTTTTGTTTAATCAACATATAACCCTCCGTAGCCAAGAAAAAGGGACACAAACAAATCAAAAGTATGATAGTGTTTGCTCATTAATATTTATGCCTGTCTCTGAGGAATACAGTCATCTCATAAATAGCAATCAATTGAAAAGTTCACTATTGAAGATGGAGAAGTTTTCTCTGATTTTGATTGAAAAGCATTTCATTATTGTCCGTTTGTTGAACCACCGCTGTTGCACGCTCAACCTCTCCCTGATTCTCTCCCACACACATTCCCTGCCTGCTTGGCCGTCAGTCTCTCAGTCTCACACTCCCTTTAATGCACAATAACAACTCTTGTGAAGGGGCTGTTAGAATCAAAAAAACATCAGCAGCTCTTGTATCTGCAAATTACACAGACAGCACCATCCTCCTCTCTGGGGAATAGAAGCCAGCTGGTGTCTGTTTTCATCTGCAGCCAATACATCACTTTTGCCAGCTTCACTGACTCACACTCTGTCCCCTTATAACATTTGGAAATTAGGAAATATTGGATTCTGTAATCATGGTCTTGTGGGCTTTTGACAATGATACATTCACATTTGGGTGGTAAATTTGCGATTTTCTCTGTCTCATAGTATAAATGACTCTAAACGCGGGATATCAAATGAGGAAATGTTGGATACTGCAGTTCTTTTTAAGCACTAGAAATGGGCTTCTGGTTTGGTGTTAAATAATTCTTTTCATGTCTAAATCCTTTCGTCTCCCCTTCTTTTTTTTTTTTTTACTTTGCCTCCTTCTGTCTCCCTCTGAAACGTTCTCTCTTTTCTTTTTCTCTCTCTCTCTCTGCAGGCAGAGGCTTTGGGTTGCATCCTGCTGTGTGCCTGGCCATTCGGGTCAACACTTTCCTGAGCTGCAGCCAGTATCACAAGATGTACCGGACTGTTAAAGCCACCAGTGGCCGCCAAATCTTTCAGCCCCTGCACTCCCTGCGAGCTGCAGAAAAGGAGCTTCTCCCTGGCTTTCACGAGTTTGAATGGCAGCCCGCTCTCAAGAATGTGTCTACATCTTGCAGTGTTGGCATTATTAATGGAGTCTCTGGATGGGCTTCCTCGGTGGATGACTTCCCAGCTGACACCATCACTCGACGGTTTCGCTATGATGTAGCACTGGTGTCAGCATTAAAGGATCTGGAGGAGGACATCATGGAGGGGCTGAGCGAGAGTGGAATGGAAGACAGTGCTTGCACCTCAGGTTTCAGTGTCATGATCAAGGAATCCTGTGATGGCATGGGTGATGTCAGCGAGAAGCACGGTGGAGGACCAGCTGTTCCTGAGAAGGCTGTACGTTTTTCTTTCACTATTATGTCTGTCTCTGTCCTGGCAGACGAGGAGGAGAAAGAGGTTACCATCTTCACTGAGCCAAAGCCAAACTCAGAACTGTCCTGTAAGCCCCTTTGCCTGATGTTTGTGGATGAGTCAGACCATGAGACGCTCACAGCCATCCTGGGGCCTGTAGTTGCAGAGCGTAATGCAATGAAAGAGAGCAGGCTCATCATATCCATGGGTGGACTACCTCGCTCCTTTCGCTTTCACTTCAGAGGCACGGGATATGATGAGAAGATGGTGCGTGAGATGGAGGGCCTCGAGGCCTCAGGGTCCACCTATGTGTGCACTCTTTGTGACTCCACACGGGCAGAGGCCTCTCAAAACATGGTGCTACATTCCGTCACCCGCAGTCATGAAGAGAATCTAGATCGGTACGAAATATGGAGAACCAACCCTTTTTCTGAGTCTGTAGATGAACTGCGAGACAGAGTCAAGGGGGTCTCTGCCAAGCCCTTCATGGAAACCCATTCCACGCTGGATGCATTGCACTGTGACATTGGCAATGCCACGGAGTTCTACAAAATCTTCCAGGATGAGATCGGAGAGGTGTACAAAAGGGTCAACCCCAGTCGGGAGGAACGGCGCAGCTGGAGGGCAGCCCTGGATAAACAGCTGAGGAAGAAGTTGAAGCTGAGACCGGTGATGAGGATGAATGGGAACTATGCCCGGAGGCTAATGACCCTAGAGGCTGTGGAGGTGGTGTGTGAGCTGGTGCCCTCAGAGGAGAGGAGGGAGGCCCTGAGGGAGCTTATAAGGATCTACCTCCAGATGAAGCCTGTGTGGCGCGCCTCCTGCCCTGCCAAGGAGTGCCCCGACCAGCTGTGCCGCTACAGCTTTAACTCCCAGCGCTTTGCTGACATTCTCTCCTCTACATTTAAATATAGGTATGATGGAAAGATTACCAATTACCTGCACAAGACCCTGGCCCATGTGCCTGAAATCATAGAGAGAGATGGATCCATAGGAGCTTGGGCCAGCGAAGGGAACGAGTCAGCAAACAAACTGTTTAGGCGTTTCCGGAAGATGAACGCACGTCAGTCAAAGGCCTTTGAGCTGGAGGATGTGTTGAAACATCACTGGCTCTACACTTCCAAGATCTTGCAGAAGTTTATGGAAGCTCACAAGGACTCTGCCAAAGCTCTGCAAGCTACCATTGACCCAGTACAGAGCCAGGATTATGAGGACATGTCTCTGGAAATTGATGACTTTTGATTTTTATTTTACAGTAATGTGAACCTTAAGTAACATTTCATTGCTTTCAAGATAGTTGTATAATATTTGAATTGCTTCCATCAGAAATATGGACTTGTTTACAAATGTACTTTCCATATTCATTTATTGATATTTAAAATAATGGGGAATGGAGCTTATGGACTTAAAGCTAAGATGTTCTACATTTTTGTTTTATATTTTGTTGCGATTGAAGTATCTTTGCAAATTCAAACCATCATCTTTTGTTGTTGTATTTTTACAAAATACTTTTCCCATTAAATAACCAATTTCTTGAACTCGAACAGAGTAAATTCTAAAATTTAATGGACAATAATTTTATTTTCACACCACATTTTTACTTGTATTTGTGTTGCCTTGTTGTACATATATATTTGCCTTGCTTTGTTAGCTGTTATTTATCACAGTGCAAAGATGGGGACACAGAGGAACATAGAAGTGACACACAGGTTTCTTTTTCTCCTGCTCTTTGCAGGAAAGTTCTTTTTTTATCTTCACCGTCTGTGAAATATGGCACAGTTTATTGTATTGCAAGGATATGACACATTTATGAATTTATATAGAGAGGATATTTATGGAAACAGATGAAAGTGCTGTAAGTCATGGAGTGAAATTGTGTTAAAAAGACCATATTTGTGGCCACTGTATTAATATATCATTTGAGCTGAAACAAAATGCAATCACAGAGACCCAAATGTTTTTTGTTTCATGAGTGCCCTCTGAAAAAGATTACTTTAGTGTTTTATCGTGGGATCCCTGAGGGGCAGAATGGATGCCAGGTCACTTTGAACCAATTTTTATCTCTTTTAGTTTTTGCACAGCGGAGGATAGATGATTCAAATTCGAATTCTTCACATAAAATAAAGCATATACTGACCTTTTTGTTGATATCATAAAAATATAGTATGGTCCATTGCGAAGCCTAATACCCCATGGACTCTCCAGCAAGCAGGGTTTTTTTCTGTAGTTCTGTATATAACCTGGCTCTTTTTCTGCTGATATTTCTTCATTGCCACGGATTGACAGAGGAGAGGGATGAGCGGGAGCTAGAAACTGATTTGTTGGCAACTTTATTTGTTTGATTGATTGATTATATTATCTTTATTTGTGCCCTCACCATTTTGAATTGTGACAGGCAATTTTGTTTTCCTGTTTGATTGAAAGTTTGATTTTATTTTACTGTCATAGGTTTAACCAAGTGACAGCTGTGAAATATTCTCATTTCATTCCATAGTTGTCTTTCCTACAATACCATCATGTTTTAGAGTGAAACTAGTCTCTTATTTGTTTTGTTGCTATAATGAATTGCATTTCCAAAGTAATGGATGATGGATGACTCACAGAATTCCACTTTTTTTACTGTGGATTTACTCATTTTCTGTTTACATATTACACTAAATATCTGATAAACTGTTTACTGGGGTTGCTGAAGACTTTCAGTGGTGATTTATTTCTGCTGTATTTTCACTGTAGCAGTCAATTTACCATCCTTTTGACGAGTTACCTGAGTTTGTACTTGACCTTGTTTCCTCCAAAGAATAAATAAAGACATAATCTGATTTGATCTTCTGGTTGTTTCTTATTTAACAATTTTTTATATGATTTTGTGTTTTAATATTGAAGAATTCTGAGTTTGATCCTGTAAGACAGCACTCGTAACTGCTTATTTTCACTGCCTAAAAAATACAAAATAATGAACTGTCATACAGCAAATGAAAACACACACTAGAAACACTGCTAAAACATTGAGATTGTTACATTACATGTCATTTAGCTGACACTTTTTTTTTTAATCCAAAGAGAGGGGAAATGACATGCAGCAAAGGGCCACTGTGTCGTGAAATAAACCTCTATACATGGGCACCTGCTCTAGCAACTGAGCTATCTGGGTGCCCATGATATACTTTTACATTACATGTCATTTAGCTGGTGCTTTGATCCAAAGCAATTAACAAATATATATATCAGAAGTTGCATGCCTCTGGAGCAACTAGGGGTTAAATGCCTTGCTCAGGGACAGTTAATGTATTGCAGTCAGTGGGAATCAAACCCAGATCTCCCACACCAAAGGCATGTGTCATATCCACTGCGCCATCACCACCACGATTGTGAAAGCTCTTTAAAAGGATACGGAGTTATAAAGACCTTTAGGTTCAGGTTATTCATTCAGGTTGCCTTTTAATTAATTACTGATGTAACTGACTACAGATTTGTACATAAGGTATATTTTTATTATTTATTTATTAATTATAATTAAAAAAAAACTATTTAGGTAGATTTGGCTCTGGGAGCCAATGTTAGGAAGTGTTAATTTAATCTCATTATTTTAACTTTGGTCCATGATGGAATACTACTGCAAACTTAAAAACTAGAAACATTGATATATCAAGATTTTCTGTCACATAAAATCTTTTTAAAAACACATTAGAAATAAACAGGTATGAGGACAGAATATTGTTTATTGTTATTTTAATTTAGAACAGATCCACATATTGGGTATTTTTATTTACTAATCATTTGAATGGTAAAAAGAAATGTAGCAAGAATTCAGCTCCATCTGGCTATGGAAGGAAGTGTTAAGAAATAAAGATGAATACAAAATTACAATAAACTGTTATACAGCTGGCAAACTAGACACATTGCAGACAGACTTGCTAAAATATTCCACGACAATGTACAATTATAATGGAAAGGTTGCAATTTTATTGTTTATTTTCTTCACAAAATGTTTGACTGAATATAAACAAGAAACATGCTGAATACACACAGCATTCTTAACAGTGATCGACACGCATCATAAACTGAATTCAGTCGAAAAGCCTCCTAAAAAAGCTTTTTTTGGCAGGGGACATCTTGATTGTCGGAGGCGTTTTCCTGTCCTTAACTTTCATGGGGATACGCTTCGGAGACATGACCTGTCGAGGTGGGGTCATCTCCTGGTAGGGCAGGCCTCCGTGGTCATGGCAGAAGTACCTTTTGCTGCCCTGAGAGAGCCTGAGCAGCAGGGTCTCAGACAGCTCCATGCACTGGGCATGGACCCAGTGTCCCTCTTCCCCTCTGGAGCAGAAGATCATGGCTGGCCGGTGGAGCTCAGTAGAGTAGTATGGCTCCCACGTGTTGGGGTCCACCTGACAGCCCAGGCAGCATTTGATCCAGTAGCCTGTTTGTGATTCGTCCTCCTCATCCTCCTCGTTGTAATTACCCCCTTCTCCATCACTACTGTCCTCCAGCTCATGGGGCTCACGACCAAAGTAGAGCTCCTCAGAGTCTTCGAGAGGAGTGGAGTCGTCGAATTCTGTTGACTCCTGGCTGCAGCCCTGGGTTACTTCATTCTCTTTGGTGTCGCCCTCTGTCTGGAAGCTGACCTGATAGAAGTAATGCATATCTGCTTGGGACGGCCTTCCTTCAGTAGGTACAGCAAGTAGGATGCTTCCCTCCCTTGCACTGCCGCCAAACCAAGTGCGACTATGGATGATATCTGGGATCCACTTAGGTGCTTCTAATGGCTCAAAGTGGATCCCTTTATCATTCAGAATCACAGTGCTGCACTCCATCCTCTTTTGAGAGTTTGACTGATACCCACCTAAGATGATATATCTGTGGGTAGGACCTATACGGCTGATTATGGCACTAGAGATGGATATGCCAGTTTCAAGAGTCTCACAGGAAAGCAAGGGGCTGCCTTGCAGAAGCTCAACACGCAGGCGGAAGAGTCGAGGGAGGCGGGAGTCAGAGGTGAGCGAGTGACCCCCGAGGAAGTAGACACAGTCCTCTCTGGCAAGGGCCAAATGGAAAGACTGTCCGTCGCTGAGCTCAGGTAAAGTGTGAGCAGAAGAGCAACCAAACTCCAAGTCAAACAGGAACACCTGGGGGGGACAGTCAACCACACTATTCCAGGTCTCTGTGGTCCGCTGTCCCGCAGGCATGTAGGATCTACCACCAAACAATACACAAGCTGTCTTCCCACAGCTTTGAACTATGCTCATGGTGTGGCCGTATCTGGCCCCTGGCACTTCTCCCACTAGTTCTTTCTCTTTGCAGCACAGGGTCAGTTTACGATTGCAGCCACGGCTATCCATGGTCAGCAGGTACAGGCTCGATGAGATCTCGTTATTTGGGGTGCGGCCACCGTGGATGAGATAACTCTCTGGAAGCCCGTCATAGGGGTCGAGGCGGCAAACAGCTGGGCAACGTAACGGAGGAAGGTAGCATGAGTCATTGGAGAAAGAGATGGCCCTCAACTTCATCTCACCACATTTAATGCGAACACCAAACACTCCCGTAGGACATGAGCGCTTTGGCCAACCTTTCTGGCCAAACAGGAGTACTTCCCCATCGAGCTGCAGCAGAGAGAAACCGGGCTGTATAAGGCCTGCACAGTTCACTGGAGTTAATGGTTGCAGGGTCATTTTCCGGCAGCTGCCTGCGTCAAAACAGCACACAAACACAGAAACACAAAAATATGTCAGTCAGCTGTTGATTGTTTTCATTCAGGGATGAAGTGTTTTTGCTTCCTGTTTATACAGTAACACCTGGAGGATCACAATCCACATAATCCAGACCCCAAACATGTATAAACAGGGCCATACAGTCATTCAGCCTCTCTGCAAGACATTCTCTTTTTAAACTGCTGAAAGATGTAAAACATAATGATATAATATAATAAATAAAGGAATGGTAATTATGGTAAAAATAACAATAACTAATAAAAAAGTATACTACAACTAATACTACTACTTATTATTATTATTGTAATATTAAAAAAAGAGTTATAATTAAAAATGTAGATTTTAAACTAGATTTTTCTAAGACTCATTTTGTCAGGATGTGACATTTTGGGGATGGAGAGCAACAACCGTGACACACCTACCAACACTACCAATGCTGAGGTTGACATACTGCTTCTGTTACTATATGTCTTGTGTGTCTTGTGTGTTCTGTATGATGCTGCTGTTGCTATTGTTTGGCAACACAAAGTAGCAAAGCGTGACTGAGTCTTAAAGTCAAACATCAGCAACAGTCGTATGTCCATAAGTAAGGAAAGATTACCTCTTCATAGGTTCACTTTATTTTCAACCACACACAAAACCTCATATTTAAACTTTCTATCTTTGAATCAGAACCTCACAGGGTGTACTTTAATGCAGCATGAGAAACAAACAAACTGTCACTTTCTGGGAATGTCACAGTACTCATATTAGTAGTCAGTGCTATTACAAAATTATTGGACAGTGGCACTGTGTTCATTAGCTATTGGTAATGTGGATTCTACCTTTGAAATGAAGATAAATAAAAACAAAATTACTGAATTTAATTTCCAATTTAATGTATGATATAATATCTCTTAATAATGAATTAGATTTTAGAGTTAAGATAAGTTATTTATCCATTATTACTTCAAATGACTTGTATAGCAATAGAATGTCATTTTAGTAGCGTTAACAGCAATATTAATACTGGTATGGACAGTATAAGTGATTTCAACACAGACAGTGTCACTGTACAAGAGTACCAGTAGCATGCTATTGATTTAAAAAGCCTGAGAACTTTTTAGAATCATATTTTTTTAGTTTGCTTACCTTACGGCCAGGGCCAGGCTGCCGAGCTCACTTTAGTGTGAATCTGAAGATAAACCTAAAAGGCTCTTTATGTAGCCAAACTTTGACAAAGGCAGACGGCGAGAGAGAGAGGAGTTTGTGAAGCTTCGTTGACTCACAAACACTTCCAGATCTTGAGGTTAACTGTCTGTGACTGCTGCTCACTGGCAGGTGTGCTGCCTGAATGCATTTAGTGTATCACTTCAAAGGTATCACTGGATATCAGTTAAACCAGAGAAGGTACAACAGGCTCTTGTCTGTCTGAGCAAACCTAACCTCTATAATTCCTTAAGAAAAATATAGTGTATGTTTTTTTTTTCTTCTCTCCAGTACTTTAAAACGTTTAAATGTCAGATCCAGAAGAAAATAGGACATGCCGCTTTGCTCTGGTTTAACACGTTTTAAGAAATTGCATTTTTAAATTAAATGAATAAATTGTGTTACACACATCCAAAACTGGCTTCAATTATGTGATACAGTACCGAAATAAATGATTGAAACTGATGTTCATAAACAAATCATGCTGGAAATGTGACCTACATTGTGGAGGAAATGCATGATGACAAAATGCTTTGAAGTAGTCCAACATGTACTATTTCTTCTTTTTTATTGCCGTAACAAGACACACCTCTGATGTGAAGCTTTTGTCAATAGGTTGGAAGCAGACAATACAGATGGATAGAAAACCACTGTGTGTGTGTGTGTGTGTGTGTGTGTGTGTGTGTGTGTGTTCTCTGTGAAATTAAGTCTATCAGACAAACTTTAAATTGTTATAGTTGTTATAGTTATTTCTGGGAGAAAATACTCTGTAATAGCAATGTTTGGGGAAAATACCCTTATTCATAATTTATCTTGATTATTATATTAACTGATGCAGATGCGAACAGCATTTTAATTGCATTTAGTTTACTGATATGCTTCCAACATTATTTGGGGAATTGAGCATTTGAAATTCCTTTAAATCTCATAATTTATGACATGTGGCCAAACCATTTTCTAATAGCTGATATTCTCAGATAATTAACGTCATGTAAAGGATTGAAATTATTTTCCTAGTTTATTCACCATTGCTAGGGCTGTTAATTCACACACTCATTTGTTAACTATGATGCAGCATATGACCAGCCCCAAGTTGTATTCAGACAAATGAGTCAAGGGCAACCATTTCAAATGTCAAAACAGAAGTATTCATTGAAGCAGCGCTTCATGAGAAAGAATGTGTCCTTTCAAATGTAGTGCTTGTTTTATATACAGCCTTCACATTTTGAGCTTTGCTACTGTAGAGTTAATTAAAATCTTTGTTTTTGGATATGACGTGTTTCCTTTCCCTTTATTTTCCTTGTGCTTTGCCTTCAGATTAAGCCTCTTCCTTTTTCCTCATGGTTATTCTTTTTGGCATCAAAAATTATCTGATCTTTTAAACACTGTCAGACTGCTCTTATAGCTTGCTGAAAAAAGCCCAATACACATTTTAACAAATATGGCTATTAGTTGGAGACTACCTTATACATAAACACACTCCTTCAACACTGAATGACTGTATGCAGGGAGTATGAGTATTTTTTTCCACACAGTACACTGAACCTAAAGCACTATCATACTATGATGCTGTTTTGTGAGGGGAGGGTAAAAGAAACATCATTCTTCAACAATGATGAATACATTCTAGCAGCTGGTTAAGTCTGAAATTCCTCTGTGTATGCCTCCGCTTTAAAGATTCAACCTACTGTAGGTAAAAGCAGATCCCCTATGTGAGTGACACAGACATATGCCTAAACACAGAGAAAAAAACTGAGCTGGAAGCAGATGTCTACCTTCTTATTAGCATAATGTTTTTGTGCACTGAGCGGCTGAGAGAAAACTTGAGGAGTGTGCAAAACAAAGGCAGAAACCACAAGTGCCTGGAAGACCGTTACAGCATGAAAACACAAAACAGCAGAGCACCTGTGTGTCTAAACTGATGCTTACAGCACTGAGTGGAAGAGTAAAATAATTTACTAGAGAGGATATAACACATGAATTCAGATGTCAGTGGGATATGCTTTTTTTTATTTTTATTTTTTTTTAGAACTGTTCCATCTGTATGAATTTGGACTTGGAAAAATAAACCTCTCTAGTCACCTCAAGGCATGGGCACAAAGCGCAGTTAAAATGTACTGCCTGCTATGTAGCCACAGCTGGGATGGTGCAGAGAGTGAGTAGGAGGCACAGCAGTGTGTGGCAGACCCCAGGCCATGCAAGGATTTGTACATAATTGATAGAACAAAGTAATTAGATTCTATTGTAGCACCTGTTTCTGTCCCTTGTAATATATCATTACCTGCCTGTTGCTACCCTGAAGCCTGGTTTTGACGGATGGCGCGGTTGACAGCTCTGATGTTCTGACGATCATTGTGCAGTGGTGTTTATCACTATTTAATGTTACGGTAATTGCTCCCCTTGTGGTGATTGGTACTGAGTGCTGGTGTCGCACTTCCACCTCACTCCGGTTGATTTTTGCTGCTGCACGGTGGTTATCACATGGTGAGAGGTGACCTGTCATCTCACGGTTCAGTTTTTACATTCAGAATCATTGTTTTCACTCTGCAACACTCATGTGAATCTCAACCCTGTCTCCTAAATGTTACAATGCTACTATTAACAATAGACTCTACAGCTCGCTGAGCTCCATGGAGCATTTTGGCATATTTCAGCTTGTTGTTCTGGTTTCATGGCCTGCTGCAACTTTAATGTTTTAGTTCACTCTCATCAACCTTGTTTTCAGTCACAGCAGGGTGCTGTTTCCAGTGAAAAGGTTCTGATAAAGCAAATGTGCCCTGCACCAAACAACAGACAGACACAGTTTCGTGACTAGCTGGTGAAGCATTTAGCAGTTAAAAAAATGGTGTTTCCCTCAGGAGTTAGTAGAGACCAAAACTGAGTTAAAAGACGAGTGAATATTCATCAGGTGACCAGAAACACGACTCCAATTCATTGTAATTTTGCTCTGTGTTTGCTGAATGTGTTAATAAGCAACTGCTTACTTACATGTTTTATCTATATCAATATTTATAAGGTGACACTGTCTTAGGTTATTGTGCTGCCCCCAAATCCAATAAATGCATTTATGCAGGTTTACATTTTGAAAAAGAAAAGTCAGGACTGACTCGAAGCATGACACGGGACATATTGACTTTTTCAATATATAAGCTTGACTTGAGTGTTTTAGTAGCCTAAAGCTAGTGTGTGGGACACAGTACACAAATCCCAAGCTCTTACATTAAAGTCCCATGCCTTGTACTAGCTCTTGAACATGCACACATACAGCCCTCATTCTATTACTTCTGTCTGACTTCCTGAATTGGAAAAAAGTACTGACAATTAACGCAATCCGTGTAGTATATGTTTTCTCAACAACACATTTGGCAAAACAAATCACAAGGATATAAGGAAATGTTATAAGAAACAGGGTTGTTGAATACACAGTGTCCCTTCCATGCTCAATGTTCTTCTGCTTCAAATCCCTCTTCTTTTATCTTGTTCCTATTGTTCTTGGATTCCCTGCTCCATGTGTTTCTCCTCTGTTGTCCTCTCTCTGTGTAGGTAAGCAGCAATGTTTGGCTCCCTTGTTGTGGCAGAATGCCAGGGATGCAGTCACTGCCTCAGATACTCTGGCACCAGACCAGATGCTGGTGGAAACCCTGGAGTCTTTTTCTTCTATGGTTGGCTTCATTTACTGTACTCTTCAGGGCAGTGTCACAGTTCATGGGTTGTGACTGTTATATGTTGAGCAGGCAACCTAAAGGCATGTTTTAAGCTGATAAGCTTAGATCTGTCCTCAACCCGCCTCTACCTTCTCCCAACAGGGAATACGGTGAGTAGACAGACAGACGACGGTGGCCCTGCAACTTAACCCGCTCCCGAGGGAGATGGAGGGATCAAGAGACAGTGGAGGAAAAGAGCGGTCAGAGCGCAAAGGGAGTGAGATGTGACAACAGCAGGACAGCTCGCCGGATGGATCTCTCCTGTAGATCAGGTCAGGGTCAGTGGCTTGTTGATTCCCTGCTGCACCCTGTAAGCTTGATGGATTGAAGCTTTGAATATAAAAATCTTCATAACAGTTGTTAATCAAACTGAATCCCCTGGTTGAATAACCCCTCCTCTCCTTTACATATCCCAGTGCTTTCCTCCTTTATCTGTGTCTATCTCCTCCAGTTTATCTCCGCAGTCCTTTATTGCAGCGAGTCTTGCTTTTTTTTAAGCAAATGGTCTGAATGTTTCAGCGCAGAGGAGTTTCCTTCAGATATGTACACTGAAGCATGAACAGGACCTCAGGCAATGCCAGCTATTGATTTTACCATGATTCTGATTAGAGGGCTCCCTGTTGCAATCAATACCATACATCAGTGAACTGCACAGTGAAACTGATGTTCCCAGATAGGATCCCATATTTGGTTTGCAATTAATCACACTGTTGATTATTTTTTAAGATTAAATAGGCAGTTGAGTGAGAACAAGATCCCTTAGCATAAAAAACTGTTAAGCTTGAGAGGCTCTCGACTGTCCAAACACATTGGACAATGGATGTTACAACTACAGTCAATAACACCACTTGATCATGATGATTACATTTTATAGGCTGCTAGACATTGTACACTGTGCGATAAGAGTAATGATGAAAGATATTCCTCTCACACTGCTCTCATTTACTGTGTGTCTTATTATCTTTGTGTAATGAATGATGGCGCTCCTGGTTTGACGGATCTCAGCTGTGGGAATGAATGCTACGGCGCTGGAGGTGAGGCTGGAGGTCCTGATTTTGCACAATGTATTATTTACAGGGTTTAATATAGTTGCTATTTATTAGGTAAATCATTTCAACATAATTGATTAGATGCATTGAAAATATGTGGTAACAGTTTTTTTGGGAATAGGGGCAGTCTAACATTAAATGTATTAAGCTTTTGAATTTGGTGGAATAAATCTGTTCTTTATATTTGAAAACAGGCTTATTTTATAGCTATAGTGTATTATTTCAAAGCTGCACAAATCAATATTTTCATATTTACAATGGATCAAATTATTAGGCGTAATGTGGAAAGTGTCCCTGATAGTGACAGATGCAC
Source organism: Zingel zingel (assembly GCA_023566125.1). Taxonomy (NCBI): domain Eukaryota; kingdom Metazoa; phylum Chordata; class Actinopteri; order Perciformes; family Percidae; genus Zingel; species Zingel zingel. The sequence continues at coordinate 22,471,252 of CM042320.1, forward strand.
AGACAATTATCACCTGACTTTTCAGTGTACCCTCAGGTCTCCGGAGCATTTCAGTGTCACCATAGTCCCAGCACTCTCATTGACCTTGATGCCATGATAATATTGGACCTACATTCTCCAGAGATACAACTACAAATGGATGCATTGTCATACATTTTCTTTCATGGTCCCCACAGAATAAATCGACATTCCAGCTAGCGCCACCTTTAGGCCAACATTTTAATCAGACATAAACAGACCAATGCAAAGCTGATGGCAGTCCTATCAATATCAGATGGATATTGTTGTAATGTTTGCATGCTAACATGCTTAAATTAGACAGTGTTATAATGTAACAAAGTACAAATACTTTGTTACTGTACTTAAGTAGAATTTTCACGTATCTGTACTTTACTTTATTTATATTTCTTACTATTACTTTTACTCCAGTACTTTTACTAAATGAAATGTATACTTTCACTCCACTCCACTTTCCCTAAGCATCTTAATCGCATCTTAATCGTTACTACTAAATAAAATCAGAAGAAATTTGTTAGACTGTAAAAAAGCAGTTGGCCGAATCATTGCTTGTGGATTTCAAGTTAATGCATGCTCCGTTCCAGTTGCTGACATAATGCATGTTTGTTGCCATGCTCCAAAACCATAGGCAAAAACTAAAGAAGAATTAGAAGAAGAAGACGAAGAAGAAGAAGCGTAATAATTGATAGCTGCAGGCTTTTAACAGACGATGACCACCCCAACAACAGTGGTGAACTCGGTGAATAGAGTTGTGATGAAGATCATTTTACATACCTGTGGCCGTATTTGCAAGAAATGTTTTCGTACGTTGGAGTGAAAGATTATTCCTAAAAAATAAAAAATAAATATTTTTCAGTTTTTTCTTTGTTGATGTCAGACTTTGAATTTAATCTTTAAGAAGGTGCGCAAACCATGAATATCATTCTTTACTAAAACAAAGCCACAATAAAGTTTATAATTGGTTTTTGTTACTTTTAATTCTAATAGTTAAGTGCTGTAGATTTAATCTGATACTTTAAGACTTTTACTCAAGTAATATTCTAAAAGGTGACTTTAACTTCTACCAAAATCATTTTGTAATAAGATACTTGCACTTTTACTCAAGTATTGCTTTCAAGTACTTTATACTAGACTGAACCTAGATGATGACGATGGTAAATATTATACCTGCTAAACCTCAGCGTGTCATTATAGTCATTGCAAGCGTTGGTTGGTCAGCATGCTGACGTTAGCATTAAGCTCGAATCACAGCTGTGCTTGTGTACAGCCTAACAGAGCTGCTAGTGTGACTGAAGACACGCTCTGGTCAAAATCGCAAACTAACATACCATTCATATGCGTACTAAGTATGATGTAAAATTGAGTATGTAGAGTGTTCCAACTGCATAGTAGGTGGATTTTGTGTAAGTGAGATTAGGAAGAATATCTAAGTATGCAATATAAATTTACTGGACATGCTCAAATGTCCCAAAATGCACTGTCTAATGGCAGACTGCAAGGGAGATAAAATAATGAATCGAACACAACCTTAGTCTTAGTATAGTTTTGCCAATAACAGAATTTGTCTTCAGGAACCAAACAGTTATTGAGGTCAGCTTTTAACTCATATTTGAGGAATTTACTTTTTACCGTTTGCACTCAAAACCTTTTCCTCTGTTTTGTCATAAATGAGATTGGCAGATTAAGCGAGGTATTCTTTAAGAAGAGCATAATAATGACTTTATTCAGGACACATAGTACAGTAAAAAAAATAGACACTATTTACAAAAATATAGCAATAAATATATAGTACAATTCATATAAATTAATAAGAGGTCAGCAACCTTCACCTGTAATATACAAACAGGAGCGCCATTGTCTCCACAGTCGTTTGTAAACCTGACAGAGCTAATATCAGTGTGGGCTAAAGCATATTAATGACATTGTTGTTATTTGAAAATAAGGTTGTTTAATTGTGCGTATGGATCTTCATTAAAATCCATTCATCCTCATTTATTTCCGATTATGCTGAAATTAGAGAGGTAGAATTTTGCCATGCTGTATTGATGTGAGGCTTTGAGACGGTCACAATGCTATTTCACGGAGAATGGTTCTTTTAATCGAGGCTCCGACAGTAAATTACATTCACAGAGTTTTAACAGTTTGTACATTCAAAGAAAGGAAAACTCAATGAAAGTTAAATATTTCATAATCCATTAAAGTATCAGAACAGTTCCTCAGTGCGCTTTCGAAAGGCATTTATGTGTGAACTTTTAATTTAGTAGGATATAGATAACATTAAATGCGTATTATATGTGTGATTAAGGAAGCCATTTCCTTTTAAATAGTCTGTGTTACCATTTTTATGCATAATCAGCATGCATGTTGCGTAGCTCTTTTGCGTAATGTAGACTGGCTCAATCAACGTGTTTGATTTGATGTTGACTATGTGACACAGCGGAGTGACAGGTAAGGATTGTGGAGTGGTGGGGGTCGTCTCAGTAATCTCTGCCAAATGATGCAGAAGTGATTTGGCTATTGACTCTGTTGCCACTCAGAGATGCTGACATAATGGAATGGCTTACTGTGAACTCCCACCTTGATTAGCATGTGTAATTATAAATATGCTGCTGTAAGCGTAAAAATCAGAGTGAAAGGAGGCGTTCTGGAAAACGGCTGCACTCTTTGACACTGAAGCAGCCTGTAATTGCCTCTACCAAACGATCAATGAGTGCTCAGCATTTGTCAGCCTGTCGGGATTATTTGGGGAGACTCAAGCCAAGTTTTAGGAGTTTTGTTTCCATAACTTATAAAGAGCAATTACACCTGAACAATTCCGTAAGACACAGACACAATGTTTTGACATTCAAACAACAAATAAATAAATATACATTGAAGTAGATTTCTTCGGATCTAGGCTATACTGCTGACAAGCATGGATGTGTTGTTAAAATTAGCTTCCAGAACAATGACATTCCATTTAGTGTGACATGTTGGATGACAACCAGCGCTAAGTGAGGGACACCCCATGATACTCCAACATGTCAGAGTTAGACACGTTTCCCTCCCCCCTGACACTATTAATTCCTATCAATTCCTCCCCCCTCAATTTACCACCTCCCCATCTGTGGTTGTGGGTGCGAAACATGTAGTGCAGATAACTGTACTAGAACATGTCAGGCGCTAATTGTCTAGTCTGGCTCAGGGAAATCATAAATGATTTACATTACAGTGGAGCTTTGCATCAGAATTTGCAAACACCAGAATTAGTTATTGTAGTGTATGTGTCTGTGCTCGTCTCTGCTTCTCTCTGTGTTTGCTTTGGCTCTGTGGATGCAGCAGCATGGAAGCCATTTTTAAGGAAGACAGTTCATCAAGAGGAGTGACAAGGAAGAGTAACAATACACTTCATACTTCAAGGTGAAAAGGCACATATACGCTGAGGTTATCATGCCACAATCTACCGATGCATATATCAATCCATCAATCTAAGCACAGCAGCCCAAATGCTCTTTTCCCTGCTAATGTCCCCCAATGCTTTCTGGGGATCTCCATGTTGTAGCAGGGAGATTAACTGCTGGGTTTAGTCCCCCGCCAGAATGCAGTCCCTGGTCGCCCCCGTTCAGTGAGAGCCTCAGCCTGTCACAAATGACTAAGGCAGGCCACCTTGCAAAACAACCATATTTCAGCTGCTTGTATCTCATTCACAGGTGAACAGTGCTGATGAGAGGACTGTGCTTTGTTGTTCAACTCTCTCTCCAAACAGCTCAGCTGCTAAAACCTAACTGGAGATCAATCTATTGATCCCCTCTACACACACAACACAAGTGCTTTGGAAAAATAGTTTCTTTAGATTTCTAGGCAATACCTTCTTCAAGAGCAGATACACACATATTACACACGATTGGAACATACCTAAAATTATGAAAGTTGAAAATGTCCAAAACGTCCTGCCCACATGTCTGTTACTGATCACAATTAATGGCAAAGTGGTATTTTACACCTGCCATCAAACATATACAATAATATAATATCTGCAGTCTATACTGTGCTGTGTACTTGCTAATTAGATTTTTTAATGACTTAATTAGTAGAACTGGTTATGTTTAATATATCATGCATATTATGGCAAGATGTTAAGCAGCTCAAGTGCCACTTAAAATGGGGGACCTCCACTCCTGATGGCCCATTAAAAAGGAAATGTTCTCACAAGGGCCCTTTTTGTCCTGTAGGTGCCTTTTTCAGATTGAAACAACAATAATTTTCAAACAGGGTGTTGAATAAGCTTTTTGAATAAAGGTTCACTAATGTTACGGTCACGTAATGTTGTAGTGTTAGCTTGTGAGCTACTGGTGATCTTTCAGCAGCAGCGTTTAACTTGTGGGTAGGGAAATCTTAGCAGCCTAATTAATGGCACAAAGTAGACTAACAAGAAAGTGGGGCTGGCTGTTTAATTATGATCAACATCATGTCTGTGATTGCCAAACCAAGGAGGAGGAAGGGTTAGCAGGGAGGCAGAAGGCGGAGAGTGTCAATATTTAATAGTGTTGGCTCCTTCAAATTGATTGAAATTCCCTATTATGAACACAGGGGAGTACATAATCATATACCTGTCTTTGCCTTCTGCTCTCCTTTCAGCCTGCTCTGCCTTGGCCTTTGCAATTGCTGTGATGTTTTGTCTGCCTGCTATTACCAGGGTTTTTTTGTGGACATGTCTTTTTTTAGGTGCTTTTTGTGCATTGCACTGTTTTTTACCCCCTCTTGCTCTCTTGTGTCTGTTATCTGCCTTTGGATTCCATTAGCACAGTGACAGAGAGGTGATTACACCCAGCCCAGGTCCTTTAATACAGATTAGACGTCATCTGTGATGCCTTTCATATGCCTGCCATCACGCCATCCCTGAAGTTATTGTCTGGGGTCCTTTTCCTTGAGCTGTTGATATGGCCTGCCATATTCTCCTGTATTGCTACTGCATCTGTATTCTGTGCACTTTGCCACGGTGAATATCAGTATTTGACACAACTAATAAGGCTTTTCATTTTGATGAAGAATTCTCTCTTAGAGCAGCCGTACTGGCCGAAGCCTGCTGTCTCTTAGTGACACAGAGCTGTTTGCTTGGGCTGTGGGTGGAGCTGAGAGACAGCTTGCGTCAAACAAAAGTGGTGTGTTTGGCGGGCTCTCCGAGCACTCTCAGCCACTTTCCATTCCTAAAGGTTATAAAATGTACTGCTTGCAATGTCCACTGGCACTGGTTGAGAATTTGAGAAGGTAAAATGACTTTGTGAAATTATCATTTCCATGCATGATTTCTTGGTGATACAATTCAATTACACTGACAAGCAACCCTTTCAGAAGCAACTGGAGCCTGATTTTAATTGAACAGCGAGTCAGCCCTCATTTCCACTAATTTGATTGTCACACTCCTGAATTGCATTTGATGATCTCACAAAACCAATAAGATAATCATTTGCAGTGTAATGCTGTACTTATTTTAATCTTAAGGAAAACAACAGATTTGGCATGCAGGTAAAAGAAGCTGTCATTCCAAATCAGGCCGAGCCAGTGGAGCATCCAACACAAGGATGGGAAAAGCTGGAAAAGGACATAATGGTTTTGTCTTTCCACATTTCACCATGGGCCTGTCTAAATGCAATTAAGTGTCCTCTGGCGGCATTTGTTACTATGTCGATGTACCTGGAGTGATTTGAGGTGCAAACATTTACATTTATCTGCACACTTAATGCTTTCATGTGTCCTGACAGGCAAGAGAAGAAGAAAACAGGAGGACTTGTCCTTTGTTTGTCATTCTATTATGTTGTAGTTGGGGGTGTCCTACCAGGGAGGTGAGGATGATGATACACCGACTCACCTGACGCAGCTGTAAGTGACCCTCACTGCCAGAGGCCGAGGACAGAGACAAAATGTCACAGCACAACTGATGGCAATAATGAAACCTGGCAGTCACAAAAACTTATGTTGAAATGATGAGATTAGAAAGTCTCAAACCACATATTTTGTGAAGACTGGATACATTTTGCTTTGCCACTTTCTGGAAAACAAGTAAGAGTGAGTAAGTGGGTACCTCAAATGATATACGTTTATGTGAAACAGAAATTAGGAATTTAGTAAAGAGAAGCAAAAAAGAGAAAAAAATGTTTATGTCCCTTGAGGCAGGACAGTCCCGCAGGACAGACACAGATGCATGACTGTTTTGAATAAAATAAATGGCACTACCCTTCTATGTGAGATATGCAGACATTTTGTGAACAACCATTTATTGCTAAATTGTATGGATATATGGTAGATTAATTGATTTTAAGTCAGTGAATCTAGGTGGGGACTATAAATTCATTAGATGTCTAGGGAAAAGGTCTTTAATAAAATAACAACTAAAGTGTATGCGTGTGTGTGCGTGTGTGTGTGTGTGTGCAGGGTACAATTGTCAGTTTTTCAGTTTTTGTAGCCCACTGGGTGAACATGCAGCACTGTAATCAATTTCATGTCGCTACAGTCTGTGTCTGTGCTTTTCTGGAGAAACAAATGGCTTACAAAGGCTGTAAACCTGGGAGGTGATGTCAAATTGTATGTGTTAGCTAATTCAATGTAGATTAGATCTGTGTGTTGGTGCCTCTTTAATAATAATGACCCTGCAGTGACTTTTACCACCCGTATTAGCCTTATTTAGTTTTGTTCCCTTAGCTGTCTATAGGTTGCAAAGGCTCTCTGTTCTGTGTCATCTGTTTCACATCTCACTTTCTGATGCTGTTGTCTTATGGGCCTGGAAGTGTGCTTGCCTGTATACAGTATATATCTGTGTTGTTGAGTGGAGAAGAAGGAAAACTAAATGGAATGTTTGTGCTAAAAAGAAAAACTAAGCTTGCGTGACAGGATTTGGCAAGAGTTCACAATGCAGAAAATGGTTGGTTTACTTTGCTTTAAAATATTAAGAAGAATGTGCTCACATTTGCGTACTCAATCTGAAGCGATGCATATTTAATATCTGCTCCTGTCACCTCACATTTAATTGGTGGATGGCATTGTGGAGCCAGACCAAAAGGACAAGACCTTTTCAGGGTTATATTAAACCTTCAAAGCAGTTAGAAAAGCACACCTCATTGATGCGTTTCTTTGGCAACATTTTGTATTATGGTTGAGTATAATTTCCCTGTATGACTTACATCTGAATTGCACAAAGACACTTGATGAAGGTCATCTGTGTATCTGACATTATGAATTCATGCTGCTAATGAAAGCAGCCCATTTTATTGAGGACGATTTTACTGATTGTCTATTTAATATACAAGCTATTCTCCCAGTGTTGATCTGACATGCATTAGTGTGCAACTGATTTTGTATATGGGTGAGCAAGTGACTCACATAGATAAATAGGCTTTAGTGCTGTAGGGGTCCTGAAGCACAGGCTCATTATCCCCCCAGGTGGTGCTGCTGCCTGTGGTGGCAGAAAAGTAAGGGCCATGACCACAGCTTTCAGTTGGTGCTACCCCGACAGGAGAGATGAGGATTAAGATAAAAGGGGCACCCCCAGCCCCTGTCTGCCCCCTCTGCTGTTTGCAGGTGCACTGTTAGTGGGGCACCAACAGTAACACCCAGGTGATAAGGCTGAGAGAGAGCAAATCAAACAGAAGACAGACATAAGGCCTCCATCTGGCACAGCTGTTCATAGTTTAGCACTCTTTGTTCCTTTACTGTTCAGAACCAAATTTACTTAATATTTCAATTATGTATATTGGTCCCTCTGGACCACTGTCAAGATAAAGATTGACCCATACTCACACAAACATAACATTTTGAACTGTGAAACTGTGTTGAATACCAAAGACATATAATCAAAATTTTAAATGATAAAATAAAGTTGCAGTAGAAAAGCACCACTGTGTAAGGCAATAACAAAACCGATGCAGTATATACGTGAAACATAATCACACGTCTTTACAGTTTTATTTTCTGGCAATGCAGTAGCAGGGTTTGGTTATAATTAGCACCATTTCCATGATGGGCTGAAATTGCTGGAATGTTTTTCTACATTTCCTACCACTGAGAAACACTGGGCCTTGGACTATCACAATACTATATTTACCACTGTGATCCAACAAGCAACACAGCCATTTAGCCAGTTAAGCTCGATGTACTGCCAAGCAGACAGCAGCTGGAGAGTACGAAGCTGAAATTGTACAGGCAACATTTGGCATTCACAGGACATTGACAACAAAATATCTTTTTTCACTTAGCCAGATGGGTAATAGATGAGGGACATGGTAATAGGTAAGAAAGTGATGTTTCTGATGACATACAGAACCTAAACATGTAGACTGAGGACAGAAGAGGCGACTGGTATTATTTCAGGCTGCAAGACAGAATAATTTGTCTATTTCATGGGCAGATGGAAACCAGAGTGACAGATGATTCACTTTATTTCATCTTCTCTCTACTGTTATGTGCCTAATGCTATCCCAGATCCTTTGTTGATGTATATAATAACACAAAATAACACAAACAAACAAGTACAAATACTGCCATGGTGCACTCGTGATGATGAAAAAGAGAATTCAGCCCTTTAACTTAAGCAAAACTAGCAATACCACAATGAAAAATAGTCCATTACAGAAGTCATGCACTCAGAATTTTACTTAGGCAAAAATACACACATATTGTCAGCTAAATGGGCCTAAAATATCATAAGTACTCAGACTTAGTGTTACATTGTTATATTGTTACTGATGTATTATTGTGCAGGAGGCATTTTAACAGTGTTAATTTCAAATATTCTAGTATTCCAGTGTCAAGCAATGCATCCCGTTTCATATGCTTATTATAGTTTTACAAAATCTTAATATGTTAAATCATCAAATAAACATGATGGCGTAAAAAGTAAATTATTTCCCACTGAAATGTAATGACTTATAGAAAAGTAGCATACAAGATAAATACTTATGTCGTACAACTACCTCAGAATTGTACCTAAAGTATAGTATTTGAGTATATACTGCTACTTTCCCCCACTTTAGATAGACATAATTGATTATAAGCTTACATGTGTATAATTTCTGGCTCAAGAACTGATCTGCTGCCTTCTACAGGGAATAAAATAACCCCAGTACAAAAAAATAATAATTAAATTAGTTGCATGTCTCATTTAATTAGGTCTGATGTGTACATTAAAATGATTAAACAACTTATATTTCATGAGTGTAGAGCACATAGAAACCACAATTTTAGAGGACATTTTTTTTTCCTACTTTGGACCAGATACAGAGCTCAGGGTCTGGTTTACCATGTTTACAGCCTTGAGCTGAAGCTTACGTTAGCAAACACACTTCCAATATACTGCAGTCCCACTTGTCCCCTGTAAGCCAAAATATTTTATGGATGATGATCATTTTTATCGTTCCCAAGATAATGTGTCAGCTGTAAAACGATGACAGATATCACAAGAATCATCCTGTGGCAATTTTCTCTTCTAGAGATACCCTGATGCCAAATGAAAGAACATATTTGCTTTGTGCAGAGAGAGACAGACTATTGTAAGGTACAAACAGAACTGTGGAGTGCACAGTCAAAGCATGCCATTTGTAATACTCTTGCTGAGAATGTTTTCTCCTGGCCTATTTAAGATAGGAATAAAAAATGGATGCCATTAATATTTTGTTATTTTACCCTTGCCCAATATGTCTCCATGGACTGCTTGCACCCAGGGTATAATCAGTGGAGGTAGTGGGAATTTGTTTCCCTCTGGCAGGAAGGTGTATTTCTCCTCCTGTTGGTGTCACTGTTACCACATCTGAGGCACTGAGCCTCATCCAATGGTCACACTGCACTAATGAGTTATGGTGGCGACTGCACACAGACCACCAAATTTCTGGAACACTGAACTCATGCACACATTGAGACACATGGCCTGGACACACATATACACTCCCTATACATGTGTGAGCATACACACTCTCAGTGTATGAAAGTGTGATAAGGCGAAATTCAACTTTGCTTCCACTTATTAGACAAAACGAGGAACCAAGCAATTGGTCTAAAAAGCTGCAATTGTAAGTACATTTCATAGATTTAAAGATAGAGGAGAAGCCCCGCTGGTGTAAGTGAGCATTGCATCATTGTCATAATGGACCTTTCTGGCCTGTCACGTTACTCAAAAGCTTTAGATAAATGGACTGTGGTGGCTGTGATTCACGGATACGTCATTTAACTCTTGTTGATATGTATGTGAACATAGAAGGTTTGTGCAATTTGATATCCTCTCCACTAGCTCTCCCTCAAAACACATTTACATCTTTTGGAGCAGGCGGCTCTAATTTATGTTGGAACTAAATGATGCGGTTACAAAAATGTATGATAATAATGCATCATGTCATCGTATGAATACACAGAGAGAGAAAGAGAAATGTGTGGATCTGTAGAGCAATATTTTTAGTAGATACCCTCACTGTTCCTTTGTGGCAGACAGTCACCTTGCCAATACTCAGGACGGAACCACCTGTCAGGGCTTGCCTTGGGCCCCAGACAGGGCCCTCTGTGTTCGAGGCAAGATTTTGTGGCGGATCAGTGGGATTTAAGGGGACAAACAGACTGCCGCTGTACACTTCCATATATGTTGCCGGAAACTCAATTTGGTTGTACTGCTCCATATCTCTACGTTACCTGCTTGAATCCTGACGAGGACAGGGACAGTAGAGAGATGACAGAAGAGCAACAGAGGGAGGGTATTTCAAGTTCAGGCTGTAGTTATTTATTCAGCACATTTCAGGTGGTAAAAAAAAACAAAATGTTTTTTTTGCTATTGCCAGATGATTTATATGGTAGGATTTTAATGAGATATGCACTTTTTGATTTTGTTTTTTGCAGTCTGCATTAACGGTAATGAACATGACCTTTGCATAAGCATAAGGTTTGGTCATTAACATGGATCAACGGAGATTAGACAGCAGTTGTTGCAATAACATATGATACAACCTTTTCTTGACCTTGTGCAGCCATGCATGACTGTATTTTTCAGAACAGTACACTTGATATCAGGGACGGGGGGGCAAAGCTACAACCACTATCTGCATCTGGTTTTTCTTTTTTTCTCCTCAACTGGAATGTAGTTAAAACAAGAACTAGGTCTATACTAGCCTGACGTCGTCACACTCAGATTCTAGTCAGAATCTGAGTCTGATACTGCTCCATTGGGCTGTGATTATGGGGCATGTTTCAACCGAACCAGGAAAGAAAATGCCCCTGCACTCAATTGGATAGACCTACAAGCAATAGCATAGTTTTTACTGTTTTCCCTCTGTCCCTAAGCCAGACTTTCAACCTCGCTTAATTCTAAATTAAATATTTAAATAATGTAGATTTCAAGTACAAATGATAAAATAATGTCTATTTCAATTATACTTATTATATATTGCCATATTTATTCACATTTTCCTATATTTTTTATAAGTAGAACCCTTGTCCTTTGGGCTTACTGTCATTTCCACCACGCTGTACAAAATAGAATCCTGGGATCATTGTTTTAGGTTTGTATACTTAGTAACCATAGCAACAGAAACTCCACAGTGGAACACATGGCTGGATGAAATGGTGTTGTCTACAAGGGGGTAATGAAAAGATGAAAAATCAAGGTAAATATGAGTAAAACTGAGAGTATGTTTATTGGTCGTCATTTCCAAACAGCTCATATTTCACATGGACATAAAAATAACTGGATACATTTAATTTAATAATGTGTAATTTGTGTATATTTAATGCTAACTCTAAAACTAATATTAACAGGCTAACATAGCATGATATTTTAGAGGTAAAGGGGGGAAATGTAATTTCCACCACAGTTTGTGCTAAACAGAAAATTATTTGGGCTATAATACTAAAACTTTAATGTAAAAAAACATTTAAATTCAAAAACAGTTGAATAAAACATAACTGAACCTCTGGCCCATATGCAAGTTTGACAGATACAGTATTTAGCAAATACAATGTCTATTTAGTCAGATTCAACTTATTCCACATGATTACGTTTGACAGTACATGGATTTACGACATAATGCACATGACAGTAACGTTTAAAGGGGTGATAGAATGATTATATAGGGTATTTCACACTGTTCCTTAAGGTCTCCTAATAGGGTATGTAACATTGGTTGGGCTGAAAATGTCCCAGGTGCTATTTTTTTGGCTCTTATGCATCCCTGTGGAATTAAGGCATGGATACCCGAACCGAGCCCGACGGGTTCCGACGGTACCCGACAGGCCGGGCCGGGTTCGGACAGATATTTAGAAATTATGTTCGGGTTCGGATCGGGCTCGGTCACATCAGCGCAATAAGGCATTTGCTGTAAAATGGTGCTGCGGCTCCTTTAAGAGAGCTCAGTGCGTATGTAAAGTGGGCAGAAGAGAGATAGAGAAAGAGGAAGCAGACGTGTAGATGCAACCACCGGAGCAGAGTTGGTGGAATAAGTTTAAGTTTTGTAGCCAACACAGTGTGTGCGGTGTCCGAGATAAACCCCAGACTGAAAGCCAAGTTCATTCATTTGCTCACCAGAAACGGGATATAACCCTAACGTTATATAACGTCGGCCCTGGAGGTAACGAGTCTCCCCTGGTTTTCTGATCACAGTCGGAAACGAAGCAATCAGGAAAGGTTAGCACACTGAACATTTTAAATTAAACAGCTTATTAACGTGCGCTTGTTTCCCCGTGTGTGCGATGCGCTCATCTGTTGACATTTCCGAATGCCTTCCTATAGTTGCTTAATAAAAGCTTTCCACACAAACAAACGTACATGTGTCATTAGTATGAGAAAAAAAATGAGATTTTAACTGTGTCGGGCTCGGACACAAATATCTTAATGCCTGTCGGGCTCGGGCCGGGTTCGGTCATGGCTCTGTCGGACACGGGCCGGGCTCGGACAGAAAAATGTCTCTATTTGGAACAACAGCTTTTCTTCCAAATATGGTATGCTCCTGAATATTTAGATGAGCTGCACGCTGATTGGTTGAGGAACCACATACACTGGAGACGAGACAGCAGGTCTCATAACACTGCAATGTTATACATTGTTTGTCTGCTATTTCGTTATTAAATTCACTTCTGAGACTTTTTTATGTGAGAAATCAACTATATAAAGCTCAAATATGGGCCGTTTTACGAAAATGTATGGCTAATTGCAAATTTGGTAAGCCGTGTCTGACTTCAGGAGCTCCACACAGTCTGCCCCTGCTGGGCTTCATACCCAGGGGGAAGTCACCGTTTCTGGGTTACTAGACTACCGGGGCTCGAGGTTCCGCAGAGCTCCGTGGAGCTGGCCGGCTGCCAGCTGCCGGAATAACTATTCTATATTTACAGTTTGAATTTCATCACGGCATGTATATCACAGATACCCTAAGGTCTTACAAAGCTAACGCTTGTGTCCGATTTCAATTTAATGTATTTTTGTTTCGTTAACTTCTAGTGTTCCTTCAGTCCTATGGGTAAAGATCGCAGCTAGCTAGCTACACTTTCGGCATAACTATAATATATTTACACTCTGAATTTCATCACGCCACTTATATTACAGCTACCATACGGTCTTACAAAGCTAACGCTTGTGTCCGATTTCAATTTAAAGCAATTTTGTGAATTTGAGGGGTTTCGTTAGCTGATAGTGTCCCTTCAATCCTATGGGTAAAGATCTCGGCTAGCTGCAGGCCCTGGAGCTGCGTCAGGGCCTCGGCATTTGGTAGTCCAGTAACCCAGAAACGGTGACTTTGCGCAGGTATGGAGCGCCGGGGGCTGCCGGCCGTGACGGAGATCCATCTAGCTCATAGCGGGCCGGGTCTGTGATGGAGGACACGCCGGGCGGCGAGGTAGCACCGGCAGCTGTCACGTTAGCCTGCTGAGCTCCTGCTGAGCTCCTGCTGAACTCCGACACACAGTCGAACAAAATTTGCAATTAGCCATCAACTTTCGTAAAATATAGTTGATTTCTCGCATAACAAAGTCTCAGAAGTGACTAAGCTGACTAAGCTGACCTCAGGTCAGTGATGTAGCCTATGTAAATGTTGGGACGTGACAAAGGTAGAGACTAGAGCCAAATGAGGAGGAGCCACATAGTTGTCGTTAACTATGAGCTTTGTTGAGATTTGCCCGTTTTCAGCAGCAGTTTCAAATTGTGAGATTTGCAGAGGAAAGGGGTGTCAATGGAATTTTGAGGTTCTATGTATGTCCTAGAACCTCCTATCCTATTTACCCTCCAAACATAGTTTGGAGGGTATGTTTTAGTCTGTGTATGTCATAGTTTTTCAACTATGACAAGGTAAAATCGGTTTTGCATTCTATCACCCCTTTAAGTATAGAGTGTTTGCTCTGGTTCAGCATAGGCATATAGCATTTAAGCATATACATTTTCAATTTCAAAATATATTGCCTATTTTATCTGTTATTCAACATTATATTCAACTGGTTATATTAAGGTTATATTATATACAATTAAATGAGAGGCTAAAGTGGGCGTGGCCTTTTGTCTTGGGCTGGAGCACTCATTTCAGGAAGCAAAGCTGCATGAGACAGCGTGCCACCAAGTGGTAAGATGAATATTACTTTTTTAAAATGTTTAAATTGAAATACTTTTATATAAAAAATGATGCATGAGTATGTAAAGAAGTATGTTTGATTGTTTAAATACTTTTTTAGTTTTTATTTATATACTAAAAGCGTGTTTTTTGGTTTGTTGCCTCAGGGCAACATTGCACAGTAAGAACATGCTGAAGTGAGAAATGTTCTCGGATGCATAATTATGACCATAGTCAATTTTTTTACTTTACTATCTACTGAGATTTACAGGAAATGGACACAAGAACATGTTATGGCCAGAAGGAACGAAAGTTATGAATGTAACTACGGTTCTATGAATCCTGGATTACTGCCAGAGGCAGTGCTTAACACTGGATGACTCATATCAACAGAGTCACGAGGAAACCTGAGTACCCACCTCACAAGGATGACGTGACACATATTTCCTCCAAGGGCACACCTCTCAAAGTCGACCACGACGTGGAGACACTCCTGTTAGAGTGGCATTTCACTCCGGGGGAGGTGCCAGGGCGCCTTGCAGCAGAGACTGTGAAGCAGGGAGAACGAAGTCCTGGATGGCCAGAAGGGGGCCACCAGAAGAAGCCTATGGTCCTGATGAAGCACTCTGAGAAGCGTCGGCAAGATCAGAGGACACAGTGAAAAGGCATAGAGAAGGCCCTCCGGCCACGCATGAGCTTGAGCATCCTGGCCAAGAGGGCTATTCTTCTCCATTTGTTGTTGCTGTTTGTCAAAATGAATACATTTATAATGCTTATATTGCTTGTTTTCCTTATTCCACACATGATATGTACTATGGAAATCCTTGGCGTTTTAGTGCCCTGGTAGCACATTGTTGCCCTGAGCAACAAATCAATATTTGATAGGGGGGGTGGAGGGGGTTACATTTTATGATTGAAGTATTGTCAGGGACCCCCCCAAGCTTCCAAAAAATGAGGTGGAATATTTCTTTCACCAAAACAAAAGAATTCATGCCATAGAGGGTTAAGGTAATGATGACATTAAGGGTTTGCTCTAGTTTGCGCTAGTTCATACTTAGTTTGCTCTAGTTCAGCATGTAGAAAACAGTGAATAAATTATATGCTGATTTTTAACACAAATTTGTGTTTTTTATTTTTTGGATTGCTTTTAATTTAAAATTATTGGTGATATGTTTTTATTCACTAATGCTGTTGCTTATTCAATTTGTGTTGATAATTCAAATGGTGTTGATAATTAAAACACCTAACTGCAATAAAATGCAGTTAGGGGTCAAATATGTGTATACACTTTAAGAAATACATGATTTTGAGCTATGATAAGTAAATGAAATGTTCCAGTGACCTAGTTTTAGGTTTTGTTTAGTGTAAACATTGTAAAATCTTTAGTTACATTTCTGAAAAATAAATAAATTACAAATTTGAACAGATGCGTGTGCTATTTAATCAAAAATATATAACAGATATTTAATTGCAAAATATATATATTATTCAATACAAATCATCACAGCCAACTTCAGGGAAGGTTTCTAGACATATTGAGAAACCAACTGATACTAAAAAACTGTTTTTAGAAATGTTTTTATTTTCTGAAACTGTCTAGCTCAAAGAGTGCCATAGTTGAAGAATTACCCATTTATGGAATGGACCACCGGAGGAAAATACGGGAGGGTCATGTCTTTTTATTCTTTGTTGAGGTGAGGGTCATCCAATTTTCTTTAGTCTAGGGGGGAGGGTCACCTAACTTTTGTATTCATGAGAACAGCAAAATTTCGAAGTGGCTTGTTTGGTTCATATTTATCCATGTAGCTCCATGTAGCTCTCTCAGTCTCGGCCCCTATCGCTAGCAGATGAGTCCCTCCTTGTTTAGTCAGCCAGACAATTTGAGCTGTATCTTTAGAGACCGTGGGATTTCCCAAACTGAATAAATCCCGCTCGCACATACAAACACAAAACCGCTTTGCTAGCTCCATCGTGTTGTAACTAAGACATCTGCTAAAAAAATGATTTTATTCATTAGCATGATTGCCGTACTGTTTAGTTCAAAAACATCCAAAACACCGTACAAAAACATAGCGGACCAGACGCAATCTTTTATTTTAAAAAGTCGAAGCTCGCACCGCGGACAGCACCAGCCGGGAGTTCATGAGACGGGAAGTCTCCAGGCTGCAGCCCCAGTCACACCCGACTCAAATATCCTTTTGGTCCCGGTGATTATTCGTGAAATTATGCAAATGACAGCTTTTCAAGGCATTTGAGAAGGAAGGAGTGGTAGCATGCAAGCTCCCAAATTGACACTGGTCTGAGAAATGGAGTTTTGGATAATGTTCAGCTTCGGCAGCTTTACCTATGCTAAAATATACAATGACTGAGGAAGCCCAGTGACGAGTCCATAGCAACCAGTGTTGAATTTATTTTTACCCAGGGTGCTTTGCTGAATGGTCTCAATGTTTTATTGTTTTATTTCATGTGAATACTAGTTTCCTAGTTGTCACTCTTTTCGGCCGGACGTCGGTTACCTTACGCTTTCTTTGTGTTGGAATTTTAAACTCCGGTCGATTTATGACTATGGTTAACTGCTCCTCAGATCTCTGCAGGGTAAATCCAGACAGCTAGAACTGGAAAATTCCCCTGCTTCCATGAAGTCACCGGCGTGGCAACATTTTGTCTTCCCTGTGAGGGAGTTGTGGAAACAAACAACAAAGGTAAAACAGGTGGGCTCCGACGGGACTCCATGGTGCATTCAGATGGATCACTGTAAACTAAACTGCTTTCAATTGCACTTCGTTAATTTTGAAACTCAAACTGTTGTAAATTACCCTTCTGCCATCTAGTGGCTTTTACTGTAGCATTGCCGTCACTGCTAAAAATACATGTTTAAATCAAAAATGCAATCGAAATCATGACCATAAAATCGAAAGTCAAATCAAATCGTGGATTTAGAGAATCGTGACACCCCTGGTTTGGAGTACATAATCTGTTTACATTAATATATCCCCACAGTATCGAGTAACTATCGATGTTGCTATTGTGCCACTGTGAGATAACATCTACAGTAGAAACCCAGATTGATGAACAGGGTGAGAGTAGGTAATATACTACGGTAATAAAATAGACAGCTCCCATCACAGAACTGAATTAGGCTCACAACCTAACCCAACCTCTGGCTCGCTGTAACTGCCTACCTCACACCCACTTTCAAACATAAACAGAACCATAGTCACAGATGATGCCCTGTACAAAGACAACTTTGTGCTAATTCACATTAACCAGAAATCTCCCACTGACCCAAACAAATATACGCTAATGGCATGGGTACCTCTGCTGCTGAGACTCACATTCTGTCATTTTGTAGACAAAAACATTTTAGGTTTATGTGCTCCTCAGCAGTTATGTGCTCCTCAGCAGTTATATATCATATATATATATATATATATATATATATATATATATATATATATATATATATATATATATATATATATATATATAAGCACTACTGGTACATGGCTGGCTGCAGGGCAGAGGCTCCGAAAAGTCTGAAATTGAAAGCGAGAAAGAGCATCAGCCGCTGTGTTATAGTGACCAGGGACATAACGGGCAGTGATAATAAAGTTGTTAATAACAGCTGACCAAGTGATGTGTCTCATAAAAGGCATGATTTTATTACACGACGAGCGCCTTCTATTTATGATGCTGACCACAGCCTGATTGTCGCAAAGTATGGAGATACGTATCCGCTTCCAATAACTGCCCTATATCTGACATGCGACAGCTATGGGGTATATCTCGTACAACGCAGAAGAATCAGACATTGAAAACCAGGGAGGCCAGTGGCCTGCAAACCACTGCCCTAGGAAAAAAAAAAAAACCCGCAGAAGGGGCAGCATCTGTAAACAACTGCATCGAGTCAGAGGAATACACCACGTCATCATAGAAAAACGAAATCCCATTCCATTCACCCAGAAGACGGAACCAAAAACTCAAATCAGAGCAGCACCCATCATCCAATGACAGGATATCATGCAGACCCGGCACAGAAGAAGCCATATCCAGCAATCTGGATATGAAGGAGCGTCCCTGTGGAATAACGCGCATTGCAAAATTCAAATGTCCAAGAAGAGAAAGCAATTACCGTTTGGTTTACCTGCAACCAGAAAGGACTCAGCTATCCCCCGGATACGCTTCAGTTTCTCCAGCGGAAGAGAAGCTTCCATTCGGACAGAATCCAGTGTGATGACGAGAAACTCCAGGCGCGTATTGGGACCAATAGTTTTAGCCTCCAACAGAGGTACACCGAGGGACTGAAAACAAACCCTCAGTTTGCCCAGGGACGAGTCAGCACTATCATGAGGGGGATCAACTAATAGAAAATCATCAAGCAAATGAAGCACCAAAGGTACCCCAACCCTGTTAAGCAAGATCCAACACAGAGCTTCTGAGATGTGATTGAAAATACACGGGCTACTCCTACAACCAAAAGTTAGCCGCACTCTGAAATAATACTTGGATTCCCACCTAACACCGAAAAGAGGCCACTGGGAAGGATGAATGGGCACAATTTTGAACGCGTCGGTGATGTCCGCCTTAGAGAGCCAAGCCCCGTTCCCAGCCAGTTTAATCAGTCTAATAGCATTATCCACGGTAGCGTAATGCAGAGAAAAAGGCACAGGCGGAATGAGGCTATTCACACTAGCAATATCTCCGCAGCGCGTTGCTGACAGATCAAAAATCAGCCGATTCTTGCCTTAATATTACTAGTACGAAACACAGGAAACGGTGAAGAAGCGAATGGCCCGATAACATACCCTTTCTTGACCTCATTATCTAACAAAAGTGAGACGGTATCAGGATCAGAGACAGCGGAAAGAAGATTTTTTGCTACATGTGTCAGAGTAGGATAAGAAAGGACACCCACCCTAAAACCCTGAGAAAGACTTGAGAGAATATGGTCCACAAACACAGAATTAGGATGAGATGAAAGTTCAAATGACAATGCCTGAATATTTATTGGAGTTGACTGATGTATCTTCAAAATGTCTTTGAACCACGTTGATACTGTTGTTTGCCCCTCCGTGCTGGAGCCGGGCGCCGTGGGCAGACTGACCTGGGATGAGCATCTCGGCAGTCGCTGCAAATGTGAAGGAAAACGCAATTGGGGTACGTACAAACACCTTCATTAAAACTATTACAAATGGGAGTATATCTAGAATTAAGAACCTGACGCCCACGAGAATCCACACCAGGAACCGGATTCGTCAGAGGAGGCCGCTGCACAGGACCCGCTCCGGCGTTATTACTCTGAAACGCCACACTTGGGCAGAAAGAGGCAAAATGTCCCATAACACCACAAGTTGCACACACCAATGCTTGAGATCCCCCCGCCATCATGACCAGAAGCTCAGTGTCAAGTATGGACCAGTTCAGGCGGACATTGGACCGGGCAATATACAATGCAGACTTCCTAGCAAATGCTTTGTGGTACTGATAGAACACATTCCTACCATATCTCAGATTAAGATCAGCAATAAGAGCCAAATAGGCGTCAAACTCCTGTCTCCTGTCCAGATACACGGAACAAATCACGTCACGGTAAATCCCGAAAGCTACCACAAACTGCCCGATAGAAAGCTCCTTAGAAAGCCTGGGATCCGCAGATTTGAATATGGCAGTCCCCGGAGATCAGAGACCTATCACACTCCGGGGACGGCAAAATAAGGCTCACCAAATTAATGTCTTTCCCCATCAGAATCTTAGATCTCATCCGGGCCGAGACATTAGCCGCTTCCGAAATATATGGCCTACCTATAGCCGACGATGCAACACTCGAAGCCAGGGAATAATTAGCATCAACTGGGGCCGACACTGATGCCTGAGGAAAACCGGGCACCGGCTGTGCCGCAGAGGCCAGTGTGGCATTGACAGTCACCGAAGCACCGGCAGCAGAGTTACACTCCACAGCCAGCAGCCTCGTATCCAAAGACTGCATCGATCTACCCAGGGATTGTAGAGATTCGAGAATAAGGCTGGATTCAGAGGAACCACTAGGAACAGCCGAAGCAGCCGCCCGGCTGTTAGCACCTCCACCGCGGCGTTTTGGCGGGGCGCTGGGAGGGGGATCCGCCTTCCTGGTCCGCTTCCGACCTCGAGCCGCCGCCGGGATCGCCAGCACCGGCACCGGTGAGACACACCCGGCTTGCGTAGCCAGCTCCCGAATCTCAGGAGAATCCAAACCTGGAGCTGGAGTTATACCACAGTTTGAAGTTGCCGCAGGAAAACCTCCGTCCCCTCCAAACGTGATCTGTGCAGCAGAGCCAGGTGGGAGCTCCTGCGAACCCCATCCAGAGAACCAGCATAAACCTCAGGAGATACTTGCCGTCCTGGATCCGGTACCTCCAACGAATCAGAGTCGGAAGCCGACATGGTGAGTGCGCCGAACCAAACGCAACACAGGAAAAACAAGTGCCATAAGCCAACCACTACAATCGCACTTTCTTCTGAAAATACAACTGACAAGAATAGGAGAGAGAACAGATTTAAAACATGGTCATCATGCTGTGATTGGTTAGAACATATGTGCCAAATTCTAATTGGTATACACAACCGTAACACCCACTGCCCAGCTGATCAGTTAAAGAGAAGAGAGATAACGTATTTGGAGTCTCCCTGACTGAATTTACGCTGAGCTACATGTGTGACTTGACTGTGTTCCTACCCAATAACAAAAGACATCCAGTAACCTGCTGCAATACAAAACAGCAGCCTTAAAATTCAACAATTCAGCATTGTCTTCTCCCATACCAGGGAGTCGGCCTAATGTGACACTATTGTATGTTTGTGACATGTTTTTTGTCACAAGTGGGGGCTGACTTGTCAGCATTAATCTCTGGCCTTTCTCCCTGGTGGCTCTCTGCAGGCTCAGGGCAATCAGCACTTAGTTCTGTTGGAGCAAAATGAGAAGCGAGGGATCGTTGACATAATGCTGAGGCTCCTCTAGGTCCACTCATCCCTCTCTTCCCTGGGAGGGCACATGTAGGCACAGTGCAAGGCACAACAAGAGGAAATGTATGGTGTGTTTGGAGGTCAACCATTCCTTTCATTTTTAATAACCGTCTGGCTATCTTACAATATTTATGAAGCCTGTATCTGCTGCAGACGGGATATAAAATGCAATAAATGCTACTATATTTCCTTTGGACTAATTAGGCCTGGAGTCATTGCTATCAGTGTGACCCTGGTGAATGAGACTTAGGCCTGACCACCACGCTAAGGACAAAAGGAAATTGTGAAATGCAGGCCCCCTTCACCAGCCCTCTTTAGCACAGGCCTTCACCGTGGCCTATAGAGAAAGTGAAAAAAGCAATTTTATGTTTGGTTTACGATTGAAGTCTAAGGGCTGAGCGATATGTATCACCAGGGTAACATTATGCGCTTTGAAACCTCATAGCGGCTGTAGCAGACAGGAAATGAGACAGGGTTTTTCATTTCCCTGTTGCTATCTTCACTCACAAACTAAATAAGGACCCCTTTGCCACCGGGCGCCGATTACATCTACCTACTATTCACATTGCAAAAGGAAGACGGCAGTTCTGTAATCAGGAATGTAATCTACATCAATTTCATTTTCATGGTAAATGCTAAAAAGCAACAGGGTCAAGATCTCGGGGGAAAGAAAAGGGCTGGTAAGATAATTGATTTCACTTTCTGGACTGTCTTGGAACTGGTGGGATGTGAGAAGGATAGCGTGATTGACACGTCGCTAAGCTGTGAAGATGCATGCTGAATGATGGATAGATGTCATAGCTAAAGTAACAAGCAAAGCTGTCGGATTTTATCACCTTATTATGTTGTTGCGGCTGGCGGAGGGGCAAATTTCAAATCTCTCGCAAGTAATTTGCACTTACGCCTTCTCTGTTTTCTGTTTCCTTTTTTTCAACGCATGCATGTATTTTCTCAGTTTTCTCTATCAATCACTCTTCTTTCTTTAGCAAGCAGTGCAAGCTGTTGTTTATTTGGGGGGTTGTCCTTTACATTAAAAACTACGCCTGTCATGTGCTTTGCAGTTATTTCATATTTACTCTTCTTTGTTTCTTATTTCTTTGCCTGCTTTTACTTCCACTCGCTCTTTATAACGGCACAATTTCTCTCCCACATGCCCTCTCCCATTTGTCTCTTCGATTAATATAAAACCTGCGTCCACTTGCTCCACTATTTCACTGGAAAACCAAAACAATTGGTGACTATTTGATTGGCCTTGGCCTTCACGGATGCTGGGGGAATAGAGGAGGAAAAGCAAAAGCATTTGATCTATTCATCCATCCGCATGGAAATCAATAGGCGCTGTCTCTCAGACACACCTCCAGTGTCCACGCTCACTATTTTTTTTTACCACAGGAGATCTGCCGACCATCTGAGTCAGCTGCACAGATGTAAAGTGGACACAGCCAGGGGCGTTGAGTCCCACTGCTGCAATAAACACAGTCATCTGCATAAATTAAAATGAAATGACACATTTAAAGATTAAAGACTATTATTCCATTCCAGAAAATCCCCAGTCTCAGAAATACTGCTGTGATACAAGATTAGAACAAGTTGAGTATGAGGAGGAGGAACTGAGTCATAGACTGGCAGCAGTGAAGTTTTGCAGAGCTTTTTTAGGTATACAGTCTAGCAGGTGTGTCGCTGCAACACACCGCATGCTTTCGTTGCTCTCCAAATGAGCCTAGTGGCTTTGCCCCAGGCTTTGTTGCCTGCTTGTTAACCTTTTAGATGGCAATGAAAAGGTTGCTCTGCTCATTGTTTTTGTGCCCTCTGATTTATAAGTTTGCTCTCCTCTATGTTTATTTGCAGAGGCGAAGCAGGTGCACTTACTGTACAATCTGCTTGTGCTATAAGCTATCAACAGGAGGTGACTGTCATCTTGTCATAGCAATACATGCCGTGATTTTGTTCAGCAGTATATTTTGTGGATGATATTGTGAAAGATATATTATGCAAAAAATATTTAGTGGTATTATGGGGCTAGTTTGGTTGTATTTGCACTCTCGATGGAGTGCAGGTTAATTGAGAGCAAACTTCAAGATACTTTGTAAATGACACACTATGTAATGATTCTTAATTATTTATGAATTTACATATTGACCACGTTCTGAACGAGTGAAGTCTGGTTAGGCCAAGTGACACAGAACTAATACTACATGTTAATTACTTATTATATATATAAATAAATCACTATTTTGATGATGATGGTGGATCATAGTGATTATTTATGTAACCACCAAAGTTTGATTTTACAGACTGTAACTTTAATGTTTTGGTTCACAACTCTGATCTTGAGTTGCTCCAGATGCAGCAGGCAGCTGTTCTTCGCAAACAAGCTCGGATAAAGCCACTACTACCAGTACCCAATGGCTAACAGACAAATTTAGCAACTAGCTGTCGAACATAGCTAAGCATTAAACTGCTAAAGAATCAGATATTTCACTCAGAAGTCTGTCAAAACCAAAACAGAGCTAAAAGCATACACAAAGCATAAAGTAAATATAGGAATACGGACCAGGGTAAAAAAAAACTTATCTACATTCACCTATTTAGCTGTTGGAAAGGCAATGATACCAAACACAAGCGTTCACATTTAGCAACTACATATTAGTGATACATAAATTATCTGGCAGTTCCTAATTTGTTCCTTAATTGTTTCTTAGAATTTTTCCTGAGTCATTTTATATCTTATGTAAGGGATAATGAAGAGTGAGCCATTACTGCAAATAAGAACCCCAACAGGGTGATGATGTCTTAAATCAGCCTGAAAGGGTTCAATTCATGATAATGACCGACTCGCTCTACATTATCTCGCTTATCACATGGCTACTCATACAGAGGTTACCCACTGATAATGCTTGTGTCCCAGTCGGAATGGTCCTGTTGAGTGAGCTAACCATGATGAAGCTAACTAATGCTCTGTTTGCACTGTTGCCAATAGCGCTGCGAGCAATCGCTGTTTCCTCCACCCTGAGGGTGGATTTAAAAATGGTCCGCCAGTGTCTATGATCAGAACTCCGTCCATGGCATTAGGCTGTTATACTTAGCAAAGGTCTGTTATACAGAAATAGCAGACCGCAGTGCCATGATTGACTTATCAGAATCAAGTATTGAGCCAAGCGGTGTAATAATTCTGAATATAGTTATCACCAAATGCTCTGAAGACCCTCCTGCTAGTAAGCTGCTTCAGGGGAGTTTGAATGTCCAATTACAGTTTTTCCCAGATTGAACATACCCTGTGTAAAAACAGTAAATTTCCCCTGATTAGTTTTTCAGAGGTGACATTAACAAGACCATATTTCTCATTTTTAACCTAATTTATGTTGCTGCTTCAGGACAACTGACGTGACAGTCACCATTTGGCACTAGCGTGCAGCATAAAGGAAATAACAGAAGCAGAACGTTGGCATTCTGCAGGAAGAGAATGACGTAAAGTGAAATGCTGATTGAAAAGTGGAGAAAATCAATCAAGCGAGTCTGTCTGATTGACAGCTTGCCAAGGTGTTTTCTGTGGAGGTGTCAAGAACAGCACAATTGCTCTCCCCCGTCCTTTCTGCTTCCCCCTCTCTCTCACTGTCTCATCCATCACTTGCCTCTTCACCCATCATCACACTGTCGTCTCCTCCTAAATGTCTCACCAAACTCCCCCAATATCTCTCTCACGTTTCACTCCATTGTTCCTCCTCTTCAACTATCCCTCACAAATGCTCCCGTTTTCTCTCCCGGTCACTCCTTCATTTTCTCCTCAGAGAAGCCAAACATTTAAGGCTGCAATCTGACACTTCTTTAATCTTGTTGTTCTGTAACCTTCAGGGGGGAAGAAAGTGCTGCTCCACTTGGGGCTACCTTTGAACAACTACACCAATCCATCCTTTATACCCACACTTTTCCATTACTCAACTCTGTGAAGTCGCATGTTTGCGTTATTTATTTTTATTATACTCTCAGATACATTACAGTGGCAGGATGGACAAAAACAGGGAGGGGGGGGGGGGTTGTCCCAGCACAGCACCAAGAGTGCACAGATGCAGGATAGTTGAAATATGGACGGTGTGGCAACATTAATGGCAAAGCTTCTACAAAATAATTCTGTCACTAATGGTGGCATTGAAAAAAACGTGAGCTGCTTTTTCTCGTGTGATTTGGGCTCATTCGTCTCCTAAAGGGCAAATTGTTCAGTTTCAATCACTTCTAACATTTCGTTTCTAACTTTTTGAGTGATTATCTGAACCCTCATCTTTGTAAATGTGGCGGATAGAAAGGGCTTGGGTAATGTTTGAGAATTTCATATCACTGGGGTGGAGCTATTTTTCACCTTGGCTACTGTGACATCATAGACACGCTATTTAAATCTGTGAAAGTTCTGTTGATGATAAAGGATGGACTGTGCTTCAGGTGTTATGATAAATATGCTTATTTTTAAATTTGTGTATGTCTTGTAGTTGTATCTTACCTGTTTTTTAGCAGTGATAACGGTTTACCTTACTGATTCCATACAGGAAACAAAAAAACACAAAATTGCATAAGTTAAAGATTTTCTCACTAATGATGGACCAGACGCTAAGATGTCTTTATTTAAGAAATGACCATTTAGATACGATAGGTACTGTCTCCATTATATCTGGTCACTATAGTTACAAGTTTCTAAATTTTCAATAGCGAATATGTTTTGTGTAAAAGGTAACACTGCCTGATGCAGCAGTTTGTCAATTTAGGAGGAATGTAGCACTTTATTAATTGATGAAGTTGATGTACTTGCATTATTCTTAACAACTTATAATGGTGCCTTATTACAGAATGGTATAGTGTTCAACTATGGTGATTTTTGGGTCATATTTACATTGTTGAATGCCCTTATTGTAAGTCACTTACAAACAAACACGTTAGCTTATTAGTTAAATAAATATAGTAATGTAAAAACAAGGAAACCTTTAGAGTGAACTAAATACAAAATTAAGAAGAAAAGACTACACAGCTGTGCCAGCAGCTTTGTGAGGCTGTGCTTTGAGCTGCAAGCTAAATCCCCCATCCAGTCTCAAAATTCCTCCCTCTATTCAGTATAGGAATGTTGCACCTACTGGATAAAACATTGTCACTGAACATAATCCTGGCAGGAATTACGATTCTCCTCCAAAGGCATATGACAAAACAAGCGTAGGCTACATAAAGTATTTTTGTAGGAGATAGGGTTGTACTGCTGCAATTCAAAGACTTTTGACAGGCAAGCAACTTTTTGGGCAAGCAATATTATTTTTTAGCTTTCAGGTTCAGAGTTATGTGCTATTGTACACTCATTTTGTGTATGAAACAAAGAACAGTGCAGAATACATTTTTACCTTTGGTCAAGCATCAGTTGAAGCTGTCTGGAAAGTTTTTGTTTTTGTTCAGTCATCATATATTTTATTTCTATGGCACATGTTCAGCATTTTCAAACTGTTTTACTCATAGCTTAAATTGAATGGCAAGACTGTCATGTTCCACCTGTCAGAGTTCCCAAAGATATTTTTTTTTACTGGTGGAATAATTTGTACAAAATTGCAATATATAATATTCCAGATCTACATCCATTTAGAGCTATTTTAAACTATTTTAGCTGTCAATGGGTGCATGTTTTTTTTTACTCTTCGGGTTTTGTAAGTTTCTCTCAGTCCTTGAAAATGTGTTGAAGGTAAGTTGAAGCAGCTGCTTTGTGTCAGTTACCTCCAAAAGAGACTCCTTTGTGTGCGGGGATGGGGATCTGGGAACCAAGCCCTGTTGAAATGACTTGTCAGTCAGTCTGCACTTCTGTATTAAAAAGTGCAGAGAAGACATATTGACTCAGCCATCCCTGAGTGCCCTTGCTGGCTGGCTTCTAGACAGAGGGAGCCTTGATGCTAATTATAATGGGAAGACAAAGTCTCCCCAGCGGGCAAGTAAAGAGAAATATAGTAGGATCAACTAAATGATTAATCATGTCTTTTAGTTCCGCAGCTATAAGGGGTTTATTATTTTATCACTCACTGCTCAGAGCATGCAGTCATTGGTAAAATTATGAATTGTGTTTGTTTAACAATACCAACTCAAGCAGAGGACAAAGTGTGTTTTGTTGGATGATGACTGGGACTGGAGCACTGGAGTAGACACTCTTGGACATATTTGTAATGCAAATGTAACCAGCAGGTAAATTCCACCTTGTCACGCTCACTCAGTCACCTGTTCCCCATAAACCAATTCCGTGAGTCTCCAGATCAGTCCCTCTGTAATAAAGACCGGTAGTAAACCCCATAAATTCGCTCTGCACCATTTCCTGTTTCTCCCTGTGAGGAAGGCTATGTAGCATGCTCCTGTCAAGTTGTGTTAGCGTTGTTTGTTTTGTTTAAATATGTAATTTAAACTCGTAAAATGTATTCCAGATTGAGGTCCCTTGTATTTCCGCTTCCACGCCACAATCGGAAAAGCCTTGAAGTCCGCTCGGGCTGAGTTGTTTATAATCCCTATTAGGAGCGTTGCTACAGCCAAGGTAAAACATTTTGTCAGGACTGGTTGTCGATATCAATGCTATTCAAATAAATATACATTAATGCATGTCTTTGTGTCCCTGCAGCACATAGACTGCTAGTGGCATTTAGAATTGTACACCAGCTGACTAGATTTGTTATTTTAATCTTTGTTTTATTCACTTTTTTTCTGGTTGTATTATACTGCCTATTGATTGTCTTACTTTACCATTATTGTAATTTTGGCTTTAGTGTTTTTAGTTTTTATCATTGTTTGTGGAGGAAAATACGGAAGCAAGTAAACGTTCTTATCTTACAAGAGTAGTTGATAGTGAAATAAGTGGCCAATTCTTCTCTTTATGTGCATGTTTTAATGTGTTCCTTTTTAGGGACCTCACATTCCACCCAAGTAGCTTGGCTGTGTTCACTGAAACCGTGGTTATAGAAAATACCTGTCTCAGGTATCAAGAGGTAATTCTGGGGACGGTGGCTCTCGTCACACCAAGGGATGCTTTAATAAATCACTTACTAGAATCTGCAAGTATTTCCAACAAACATGACTGGTGATCATTCTATCTGATTTGGTGGAGTAGAAAATGTGAACTAGATGCCTGATTTGTATAGCTGCCAAACTCACCTACGTATGAAATCGTCAATGCAAGTGTCTTGAAATTCCACACTTCATATGATTGAATCTTTAATATAAGGTAAATGTAATAGATAAATAGTCTCTACAACTATCTATGATTTAGCTAATAATCTTACAATGGTGATTCAGAATCAGCCATTACTTTACTATGTTCCGCTAATCAATTTATAGACACGTTATAAAATGTTAGATTAAATACATATAAGATACAAAGTTACAGCACAGATGAAGAGCAGAGAGAAATGAGAAAAACTTGAAGATGGTTGTTGGACCAGATAAAAAGTAACTGGAATGAAAGACAAAAGAAACACAAAGATTAATCAATGAAAAAGGAAGGGAATAGAAGAGGAAGAGACCTGTGATGTGAAAGTAGGAAGAAGGAAATCAATACGACTGGTCTTCTGATTAGAGACTCCCAACTTGAATGTGGTAGTATAGTTCTCTTGTGGATTGCAGTGCTTTAGTGATACTCTGCGACAGATGAGTTGAATCATCACATCCTCTCCTGTCTCATCATCTCCAGAGTCCAATATGCGTCCATTTAGTGACGTTTCCTGGCCGAATCCTGGCTGGGCCGAGTAAAGTAAGTACTTCAATGCAGAAAGAAAGGTATGGTTGTTGAGGCAGAAGATTAGAAAAAAATGTGTTGAGGGTGAAGGAGTCCGGGGCAGAGATGAGAGCGCAGGTATAGCAGAAAAAGGCTGCAGTAAGAAGAAAGGAAGAAAGATGTAATAGAAATGAAAGGGCACTCCTGCTGTTGATAATTGGAGTAGTGATGTGCCAACACAGTCTGAGAGGTTTTCCACCTAAGGGTACTGTACCACAGGGGCCCAGACACTGAAACCACATTACAGCCCTCCTGTGTGCAATAGCCACTTTCCCCCTCTGGCTGGAGCTCGACAAGGAGGAGAGAGCAGAAAAGAATACTTGAAAGAAAAAGGGACTTTTCTGCTCTTTTCTGTCAATTTTCTGCAAGACATCAACCCAGAGTCCAGTGTGAACAGTGCTGGAGGTATTTTCTGGGCTGAACCTACTGAGTTTGAGATATCATCAGTGCTCAAATCTCAAAAGGACTTGACAAATTAAGAATTTTAGATCCTGTATGTTTGCCATGCTCCATTTGTTATTTATACGCTTAATGATAATTATTTTTCTTTCTAAAAATAAATTATGTACTTGTACAATACAGATTCCTTTTTTATTTCTAAGATCTTAATTCAGTTAATGTGGGCTCCAATATTTCAATGGGTAAAAACCAGATGAAGTAATTGCCGTCTTTTTCCATTTATTAATCACTATAAACAAGGGATGCTCTACACAAAGACACTGCCAGCCCAAACAACGTTGCCTCAAAATAAGTCTACTCTTATATCTCAGAGACTGTCTTCACAAGAAAAAAAAGACCGTATCAGTTGTTTCAGGAAGTCCCCCAAAACAACATTTTTACATTCAGGTGACAAAGCCAAAAAAATAGAAATGTAAACCGTTGTATTGTAACCCTTAAACTCATTGTAAGCTTCCTTTAACCATAGCATGGTTGTTCCCGAACCATAACCAAGAGATGTCTGCCTTCTCTCAATATAATGAAACTAGATGGCACTTGTCTTCTGGTGCTCAAAGTGCCAAAAATATATATTTGAAAAAATCAACAATGCAATGTCTCTCTGTGATCTAAATCATGACCTGCTTTCTTTTTTTGGGGGGCGTTTTTAGGCCTTTATTTGACAGGACAGCTAAAGACATGAAAGGGGAGAGAGAGGGGGAATGACATGCAGCAAAAGGCCACAGGTCAGAGTTGAACCCAGGCCCGCTGCATCGAGGAATAAACCTCTATGGGCGCCCGCTCTACCAACTGAGCTATCTGGGTGCCCATGACCTACTTACTTAAGATAATCCACAGACCTGGCTGTGAGCAGTTTCATGTAGGAACTATTTTCTTTCTACCAAAATACACCTGCCAACTGTATCACCCCACAGAAGGAAGCATACTCATAGAGGAGAGGCTCGTGCTCATGTTAGCGTGAGATTTAAAGGTTAATGGCGTCCTCCTCGACTGACAGGTGAGCTAGTAGTATCGATATATTAAACTTACTAATAAGCATGAGCCTCTCGTCCATGAGTACACTTCCTTTTGCACGTTGAGACGGTCGGCGGGTGTAGTTCGGTAAAATGAAAAATAGTTCCCTCATGAAACTGCAACCAGGGCTGTGGATTATTATGAGTAACCAGGTCATGATTTCTAGAAAGAGTTTTTCAAATGTATTTTTTTGGCACTTTGAGCACCACAAGCCGAGTGCCATTTAGTTCCATTATATTCGAGAAAAGGCAGATACTGTATCTCTATAGACGATATCTCCAACACTGGGCAACTTACACCAACATAATCTAGACTGATAAGTAGCACTACAGGTAGGAGGAAAAATATGTAATTTTTGATTTTGGGGTGAGCTCTCCCTATAACCTAATCGACTCAAGATGATCAAACAACTGTATTTTCCCAATAGTGATATGTATTTCTTTTGGAAGGCACAAACAAACACTGCCATCCTGTCTGTGGGGGCGTCAGATCAGAAAATGATCATATGTGTCAGTCTATAGGACAAAATGAAATAATGTTATTGTTTAATTTGGAGGACTTGTTGAAATCTTCCTCTCTCACACATACATACACACACAATTCAAATTTCTGAAAAAGCACTCAAGCGTATGATAAAGTTGCTCATAGACTGATCTGTTCTTTGTTACGGTCAGCAGGTTCTGGTCAGACCTCCTTGTTCTGTTGCAAATATGTCCCAGTCTTCTCATCATCATTGTGACTCACTGTCAATTTTGGTCCATAATTTTCTGAACTTATTGTGAGCAATTATGTTATATGTGATGACAGCAAACATTCAAAACACAACATGTGAGTGGGTTAGGAGTGACATCTGTATAATTAACTTATTGTTGTACTTTTGTGGGAGGCACAAATAGTGTCAGCGTTAAGTCACTCTGTGAAATTCTATAGGAGTCACAAATGAATTGATGGTATGTTCTATTCAGACACACTTTGACAGTTATATTTGCAGAAAAATGAGATGTTGCGTAATCAATTGATCTGGCATGTGCAGATTCTCTCTGCTGTCAATTCTGATCTTTATCCTGCAGACACAAGTCACAGCCTGATTAGTTATATTCTTTTTAAACAAAAGTACTGCATAGTGCAAACTGAGGCTAAAGAACCTACATGAAAATATGTTGATACTATTTAAACAATTAGAAAAAATATGTTTGACAGGTTAATTGGTGTGCATTTACCGATTTTCTTTTAGCCAATATGGCAAACATCCGGTCTGTTTACAACCTGCATGATTATCTGACTGTTCGTTAAGGTTGGGCATCATTTTGATTTTAACAATTCTGATTACAATTCGATTCTTCTTTTACGATTCCAATTCTTTGATGGGTGGAGTTGAAATGGGTCACATTATTATTTCACAGATAAGAGTAACATTTTATTTAGATTCAAGTGTAATTTAGTGTTGTTTTTGGCGGCCTGTTTTAATTTTAGTTTTAGTGTCAAGCTGTCATTTTAGTTTTATTAGTTTTAGTCACGTTCATAGTCTTTTTAGTCTAGTCAAGTTTCAGTTGACTAAAAGTCTGAGCATTTTAGTCTTATTTTAGTTAGAATTATCCATGACTATTTGTCTAGTTTTAGTCAACGAAAACTGACGACATTTAGTCCAGTTTTAGTCAATGGAAATTGTATTTTAGTCTCTTTTTAGTAGTCCAATTCTATTTAACCCAGTCAATATAGTATACGTACCTAGTAGTAAATATAAAACCCAAATTTTCTTTTAGCCAAACCCATTTCAAACAAGGTTATCTTATTATATTATTGTTACCTTATAGACTCAAGAATACATCCATTCCAGACACGGAAGACACTCTGATTTGAATTTACAACATATTCATTTTACCAATGTTAGAAGTACACACACAAATTTAAATAAAATAAATACAAACAATAAATAAAATAATAAAAAAAATAGCATCACATGACAATGCCAGAAAAAAATGAATACATTCAAGTTGTACCGCCTTGTGGCAAAGACATCCTGAGCACTAGCTGGCTTGTTCATCTTCTTGGGTGGGACTTGCTTCACTGGTGCTATTTCTAGAATTTAGCACAGGAATAGATACAATGTCAGGACAGATGCAGCCTCTGGAAAATCTAACTGTTGTAAATATTAAGTAGCATAAATCCTTGCTATGATTTTTACCATAGTAAATCAACCTCTGAGTGAGTGACTTGACGGTCCGTAAAAGGAAAAAGAAAATGTCTACAGTAGTCTCGGGAGGCATGTTAATGCATGTATGTATTGGTCTAGAATAAGGTATTCAAAGTCATGTTGTTGATGCCAAATTCAGTTCAGTGTGATTGCTATGTGAATGACAAAACTAGCTACAGTATTTGGCCAACAAGGGATGTTTAGTACACATAGAGTTAGTCAGACAGTCAGGTAGGAACTAAGAACCCACTTTACACTCTCTCTCACCCACACACACACACACACACACACACACACACACACACACACACACACACACACACACACACACACACACACGCACACACACGTTAACCCACTTTACACTCTCTCACAAACAAATATACACACTCACGCTACTCACACACGTTTGTCTCAGTCGTTTTCAGCTCCAGTGGCTAACATTTAAAGTTAACGTCTAAAGCTAACGATGAGACATTATCCACAGCCTCATGAGTTGGCTTGAGCTTTCTAAAATAGAAAGTAACGTTACGTTAATGTCTTGACTTACCTCAATTTCATTAAGGAATGCCTTGAGATGTCTCTTAGGGCCCTGACACACCAGCCAGACGGGCCGACCGTCGGCAGAAAAGGCAGTCGGACTGATCAGTCGGGTCCCTGAGGTCCAAAAAATGCCTCAGAACACACTGAGGTGACGCCGACTTGAGCGTACGCTCTGCGCGTAATACGTCTCCATAGCAGCAGGCGGCGCTGCTCTGTATTGT
This sequence comes from Zingel zingel, assembly GCA_023566125.1. Classification (NCBI taxonomy): domain Eukaryota; kingdom Metazoa; phylum Chordata; class Actinopteri; order Perciformes; family Percidae; genus Zingel; species Zingel zingel. The sequence goes on from CM042320.1 coordinate 22,505,008, forward strand.
TTCCATTAACAGTCTGATTATTTCCCAGAAAATTAAAACTGGCAGCTGATTGGACGGACGCGTCACGTGGTTCTTTTTTCCCGGAAATTCACAGCCAGACGGTCCGACGGCCGATTATCGGGCTGGTGTGTCTTCTCTCTTAAGGTTCGTGGTGTTTTTTCCTGTGATTTTGTGGCCGCATTTCTCCCCATCTTTTTCCACAACACGTTCCGTTTTCTTTTCCACTTCTATGTAATGAAAGTTTTTTACAAATGTCGTTTCTTCTTTTTCTCCCAAAGACGAACCCCGGCTGGCCGGTCATCGGCCTCTTTCTCTGTGTCAGACTTAATTTAGTTTGTTGTCGTTTACGCTCACCGCAGCTGCGTCTTCTAAATAATGCTGCGAAAGGGGCTTGAGAAAGTGACGTCGCCTGCGTCTGCGCAGTGTGACCTGAAACGTGGGGTATACTCGCCGCAGCCGACCTGTCGAGTGCCAGTGTGACGTCATGGGAACGGAGTAACTGTTTATACTCCCCTAGGGGGTAAGCCTGTCCTCACAACGCGTAGCTACTGTGGCGCCATTTTGATGCTAAGAAGCGCTTACCCGCCATTAGCATTCCATTGACTGCCATTCATTTTGATGTCACTTTGACAGTGAATAACTTTACATCTGAAGTGTTTAAATACTTTATTTGTCCATTGTTTATTTCTAAAGAAACACGACAACATATAAAAGGCTCACGTTATGGCTCCGTAGCAGACATTTTTTGTAAAAATTGGCTCGCAGGCAGTTTTGACTTACATTGGCTGTTTAAGTTTAATTACTAATGTCAACTAGCATTTTAGTTAGCAATAATTAGCCTGTGCCTATGTTATCTCCTTACATATACCTACGCTCTCCGTCTCTGCAAGATTGGGAATGATTGAGATTTCTCTTGGCACAGCTACCAGAAGACTTACAACTTTCAGACAGGTTGCTCATGTCACATTTACGTTGTCTCTCTCAGTTGGAAGCTGCGCAGCAATGTTCAGCGCTCACCGGAAAAGTGCTTCTAATCTTCACTGGTCTCCGTCCAGAGCAATGGGATCTGTTGGTCCATTTTATATACTGTCTATGACACTCCCACGTGGTGGTCACGACACTAGTTGCTGTCTTCTCCTGAACAGAGGTGGCGCTAGTGAGGAAAGGCTTTGCTATTTCTACGTTCTAGAAGAAGAAGAAGAAAAAGGTAAACAACGGCAGAACTGGCAGCAGCATTGCCGTCAATGCTTCGATTTGATTAAATGACCTACTTCGTCGGATCAAACCTTTTATTCAAAAAAACTCATCTTAACCCAATAAGTTTACAAGAGAGACTTGCAGTCACTCTGAGAGTCTTGGCATCAGGTTACCCTCAAGCTCGTTCAGGCTTCCTGTTTCCGCATTGTTGCGTGCCGCTGAAAAAAAAACGCGACTAAACGAGACAAAATAACGTTATAACTAGGCTGTCAGCATTAACGCGTTAATTGCGATGCGATCAAGGGCCGAGCATAATGCGTTAATTTTTTTTATAATATTAATCGCATGTCGCCATTTATTAATTTATTTTCACTTCACTCGGCTTTGCGTCGTCCCTAACAGGCTACTATTTTGCCGTACTTCCTCGTAACACATCCTGCTGCTGCAGGAATAGCAACGCGGATTTTGGTGCCTCATTCTGGTGCCACTGATATGTCTGCACCTCTCTCTGATGCTCTGAAACAGACGTTACAGGCGGTGTAAAGTTTGTCTGTATTTCACTGTAGAGGATTCAACACCGGGATGTAACAATCTGCAGCTGCTGTTGTCGGAAAAACATAGACGGTGCATTCAATGAAACTGGTAATTTACAGCCTCGTGGTGCATTCAAAGTTGTTGTTAAATGCCCTTTTCCCATCTGGTGGTTGTTTTTGTCATTCAACAGCTATTTACTAGTGAAATAAGTTATTGTTATAGTGATTACATTATTATTAAACATTTCATTTTGACGATATGGCCTTAGTAATAAACAAGCCATTCTTTAATGTCGCCAACTGTTTAGTACCCTTCTTTTTTTAACTTTCTTAAAAAGTATCGGTTCAGGCACCGTTAAGGCACCAGTATCATTTTAAAAGTACCGCTTTAGCACCGGTATCCAAACCAAACAATACCCAACCTTAATATTAACTCTAGATTCAAATGTGTGACTAGATTAAATATTTAATAAACAAATACAAATCTTAAACTCAAGTTCATAAAGTAACTTTCTTTGCATTCATTTGATTCCCAATCAAGATACACTGGTAAGAATTGCTTTCTATTGTTAATTTGTACTTAAAAACAGATCTGAAATGCAAAATAATAGAATTTTAATCATGTGATAAAACATGGGATTAATCGCGATTAACTATAGAAATTCAATGATTAATCGCGATTAAGAAAATGTAATCACCCTAGTTATAACATTTGTCTCGTCTTGTTTTGGTCAACAAAAATAAAGAGACATTTAAGCATAGTTTTTATTTTGTAAACCACATTTAGTCTCGTTTTTATTCGTCAACAATATTGCATTATACATTTAATTATAGTCATCGTCACATGACCAGCATTTACGTTGCATCTCGTCTCGTTTCGTTTCATTGCCATTGTTGGACCTATTGTCAGCGATGTCGCCATGTTTCAAGATCTCAGCAATTACTTTGGTGAGTGGGCTACATTGTTATGCCAAAAACTAAATCCAGGTTGTAATGAACTATAGCTTTTTTTTTAATAACAACATAAACTCCATCACAGCTTTCCTTTGACAGTTTCCTTTATTGTTTTTTCACAATATCCCTTGAAAGCGGAGTTACAGCCAGGACCTGTTCAAAGTCTGGACAAGACTTAGATAGCCTCTCTTCATCTCCATCACAGATAAATGCTAAATGTATGTTTCAGGCAGCAGCATCACCAAATTAACATAATCTATTTAATTTCAGTTTGTAAAATTGGTGGCTCCTATATATTTGTTTTTGCCGCTCCACACAAACAAAAATATGTTCCACTCTGGGTAACAATAAACAAAGAATCAGAAATGGGTCGGAGTTCATACATCGGCTATCAATCCACAGAGCGATAAGTAAAAGCTCCACAGTGTAGCTGTAGAATACACATTCACAGCTATCCTGTATATCTGTTTCAGTGTGAGAGTATTACCGTCATCCTATGTAAACATGATCCAAAGGTCACAGTATTGATGTTGTGTCTGTGCATGTTAGTCGCATGCTCACTTGTGCTTCAGTGCTGTTATTGACAGTGTTTCATTAAGAACTTCTACGTGACATCTTGACTTGGTGTGTATTTACTTCACATAGTTATTTACTACAGTTGGCCCTCCTGGTGAATTACAACGTTTTATGCTTCTCATACCGTGTTCAGGAATTGTGGAAGGACCTAAGGGTACATGTTTCATTTTCTTTTGGAATTACCTTTTTCCCCAAACAGCTGTTTTTATTGGTTTGGTCCCAATTGACACATCTTTGCTCTGTAAACCTGTGGCTGAAAGCTCTGGGACCAATAGTAATCCCTTGAGGGTCTCAGTGAAACTCTTATAGTTTCACATAGTTTTGCAATATTTGGACTTGTTTTTAAGGGTAGATGGGTTTTCTGAACTTGTTCAGTAAAAACAAATAATTTCCCATAACAGCAGGTGGACAAATTTTAAGGCATGGTTTAAACTTTTCGCTCTTGCTATTATATTTTTCATGTTTCTCATTAAGACCTTCAGTCTGAATCAAAACTAACTCTGGTCTCGTCTCACATATTACAATCGCAGGTCTTGACTAAGCACTGAGTCCATTCTTTTTGGTGGCCTTTTTTCCTGCTCATCCCTGTATCTTTTCCCTTGAAGGTAACAGAATGTAAATCAAACAAAACATTAGAGGATGCCAAACACATTATGGTTCCCCAGGCAGAACACAAAACTCTCAAATATCTCAGATTTTTGTGAGAATCAAACAGTAACATCATTGCTTTCTGGGCACACCTGCGATAGCAGAAGGGCCAGAAAGGAGCTGTCTTTTTGCTCTTATTACAGAATGCCTGTGGTGGAAAGTAACTAATTGCTGGATTTAACTAATTTGAGAATATGGCTGCATGTCTATGCATGACTTTTTGGTGAATGACTTTGCTGTTGGGAGACCTCTATTACACACACACTACAGTTCTGAGGGTTTACTTTAGTTTTTTAATGGTATGCTACATTGCACCCTTTATTACATTATTTGACAGCTAGTTACTAATTGGTTTTCATAAAAAGAGTAAGATTTAAAAAAAAAACTATGATGAGCATTTAAAACAAAATGCTATACAGTATACAGTATATACACACACATATATTCTGCATAATGAGTATTTTTTACCTTAGATATTTTTGGGTTTTACAATATTGCATCAAAAAGGAGTACCAATTGGCAATTACAATAAAAAATATGAATTGCATTGTGTAAATGCAGACATTTTGAACCCTCTAGTTATCGTCAGAGCATTCATGAGTTTTTGCTGTTTCAATTCTTTGACAGATTCTTCACTATGTGCTTATACTAAGTATGTTTGGTCCCAATCATTGACTGGTTTTGGTGTCCAGTAGCCTGGGTTTCATTTTTAAATGTTGTTTATGCTCTAGTCCAGTCTGTGAAATATAACATTAACCAATGCAACCAATAGTTAAGTCATCAAGAGTTGCTGTTATCTCTAGGGGTGTAAACAACCTGAGAACAGACATGTGCGCCATGCTCACCTTGACTTAGAGGATGACCAGGATTTGTGTTGAAATTTCAATTTATAGTCATATTCCATCACAGCAATGATTATTTACCTTCTATCAAACGTTTAGTTCCGAAGGATTGCCCTGAATGATCTGGGTTATTTTAATAGTTTGAATCAGGCCAAATGAAAAAACAAAGAAACCAAGAAAAAGGACAGAGACTTCACTTTGTCATGGTACCATTTTGACTCAACTGTTCTCGGTCTTGGACTTAGACGTGGACCAAGTCTGGAGGTTCATTTCACACACTTTTCACACACACAGACATTAACAAGAGTTAATGTCTGAGTCTGAGTTAATGGCATGGTAAAATAATAATGACATGTCAAAGTAATACTGCAATATGTCATTAAAACATATTATGTTTTATAATGCTATGGTATACCTACTGATTACAGCGTATGTACACTGGATACAGTGCATTTATACTGATTGTAATGTGACATGGCACCAGTTTATATTGGCAAACACAGACATTAAAGACATTTTGTAACTTTTGTTGGGTACATGCACACTAATCACACAACACAATAACATTGTACCCATGTACACATCCACAGATACACACACACAGGCATACTGCACATAACATCGAATAATGTCAAAGTGTCTGCATTAATGCTCAACCCCAAATTACCCCTAACACCCGGCTCTGACAGATATGGCAGTGATCAGTGTCTTGATAAATGTCAGGCCAAATGATAAAGACCGTTGGCTGCTGCTGTTACTCATAGTTCATTCTTTTTCCTCAGAGATTTTCAAGATCACAGAAAACGGCTGCATGGCTACACAGGACATTTTTGTGTGTGACCTTGCTGTTGGGAGACCTCTGTTAGACTGAGACACATGCACTACCACACTAAACTAGACACATAATATTAGTTAGATATGAGAAATATAGAAGAGCAAACCTCAATCTATTTTCCCTGATAGATAGCGAGAAGACACAGTGAGGTTTCAACAGCCCACCAATTGATGAAACTGCTGATGATATTATCTTTTTCATTCTTTTCCAAAAAGCCTTTTCTCCACTTTTTGTGCCACTCATTCAAACCTTGTGCCTTACTGAGTAATTCACTGACCGTCATTTCTTTGCCTCCGTAACAACTCATCAATAGTCCTGTTTGGCACAAATTGAAGTCAGAATTGAAAAGAATTTCTGAGTGACTCTTTCAGGTTCATTGAAATGAGGATTTCAAGGATAAGCAGCTTGCCCCCTGTCTCTGTACTCTGTGTTATTGCAGAAAGAGAGAGAGTGGTGAAATGCTAACATGTCTGAACCAGTCCAGAAGGCTGATCCATCCCAGAATCACTGACATTAAGATCACATTGGGGGGACATAATGTAATTTATCTGCCTCATCAACTAATGCAGCACAAATCCATTTTCGCCCAAACAGGAAGGGCCACATACATTACCTTGATGACCATGCAGAGTCAAGGGGGAACGACTAATGAGACTAAATGTAATTACTGTCCACCTCCGATTTGAAAACAAACTAAACCTTCCTGCACTCCCATTTGGGGCTCCGAACACAGGGACGAGAATAAACCTTCTTCACATCACCACTCAGCGCTGCAATGGGCATTCCTGTCACTACTTAGATCGGTGTTCAGTCTCTTCAGCATGATTCCTATTAGCTGATTGCTCAGCCGCCATAGTCTTCCTGACATCCATGAAGTGATTAAACAACAAAGAATTACAGGAGGTGTTGAGTTATTGGCTTTCTAACAGTATCCCACAGAAACGTTCCAGTCAGTTTGCTGAACTGCTTAGTCAGACGAGATCTGAACCAAATAAGATAAATGCCCCCCCCCCACAACCTCTTTCAACCCGTTAGCCTGTTTCACTAGAAAACAATATATTTTGCTTTCTCAAGTTTCTGAAGTGCACTGAAACAGAAAAACACGTGTTGTCTGCGTCTCTTTCTGTCACACACCCACCTCCGCCTGTCTCCCCTTTACATTCTCCTCATACAAGGTGACTCCCACACTTCTCTTGGATTATAATGTGCCATTGAGGTTAGAGTACTGAGGTGTGACACGAGTGTGCTCTACTTTCTCTCCCCTTCTCTCCGCCTGTCTCTCTTGTTCTCTTATTACAGGCTCTAAACCGTTGGTGAAATTAGGTCTCCTAAAGTAAACCTGTTGTCAGGCGAACACTTCTGAGCCACGCAGCATTATGCCTAATGCAAACGGAGATGAAAAATCTAAAGATATAAAAGTTGTTTAAGTAAGGAGTTTAAGATCGTAAAGGAATTGGCGTGCAAAAACCTTCTTCTCTCAGTCTAAGACACACAAGAGTCTAATTTTCAGGGAGACAGGTTTACCCTCTAGCTTTTCACAGATAATGTTTATCCCGAGTGTGATTTATTAATTCATTTATTTTTTATTTTTTTATTTACTTAGGCTATGTTATCCCCCATTTAACGTATTGAGGAGGAGAAAGTGGAGTCGATGATCGTGTGGGAGTATGAATAATTAACAGGAAAACAACAAATAAAACAAAAAAAAAATGGTAAATAATCTTATCGTATCCAACAGCTGCGTTGATACCCAGAAACCCCCACACCCTCGCCTGGTAAAGAAAAACCCCTGTCCATGCAGTTAAGCTGCTTATAAATATTTGTAATTAAAATCAGAGGGGGAAAGCAAGGAGAGTGGCATCTTTATCACTGGAGACACTGCTGCTGCAGGTGTCTTTGATGCCCAGAAAGGCGTTTTCATCTGACAGTGCAGGAGAGCAAAGACTCCAATCTGCTTTTCCCACTCAGCAGCTCCCTCCCTGTGCAACCTCAAATGTTCAAGAGTTCATTACATTTTTGTTTTGCATTTTCATCTATTTCTACCAGACCTTTGAAATCTCGTCATCCCAAAGCTTTAAATTATTCATATATACATATGCACTTAAAAAAAAGCACTCATCCTATTTTAGGACACGACAAAACTTAGATTTTGCATGCGTATGCACAATACTGTGTCCAGCTTTATGTAATTGCACTCATTTTTAAATATAAGGCATGATTGAATTTTTAAAGCTGCACTAATCAATATTTTTGAAAAACGTGGTCAAGCATTTAGCAGCTGGAAAGACCGATACTTCTTCAGGAATTGATGGAGACCAAACTTGAGCTAAAAGGAAGGTTGTCTGGATGCTGGATGTGTAAACTGGCAGCTAACTTTTGCCATAACAAATTCTTAATGATTATGTGTCAGTGTTGCAACAAAAAAAAAAGCATAATACTAAAGATGGGCCATTCAATAAAAAAGTGGTTCTATACTACAGATGCTCCAGCAGCTTTGGATTAATTCATTGTGTATTTCTTCTACAATTAAATGCAACATTGTACTGCACAAACTTCACATCAGTTGCTGACTAAATACAAATCTAAATCCTAACCCTTGGCAAAGAGTGTTCCATTCCTCCTAGTGTCTGTTGTGTTGATCCACATAACATAGGGGTTGCACAAGAACAAGGTAACATGAGGAAAGATAAATAGAGAAGAGTGCAGCATGAAATTGAGCTGATGGTTGGTGATCAAAAACCATACTTTCTTCTTTCTCTCAGACCAGTTTAAACTTTGCTGCGTGTGTGACTCTCTTTCTAGTGCCACTGTTTTCTCCACTATACCTGTTTGTGGATGTTTTGTTCCTTGATATTAAACCCAATAGTATTTAGTAATACAAAAAAAGTAATACATTGTTAATCTAAAGGTTGGCTTTTTATTAAAAACTTGCAATACTAAACTATTCAAACCACTACCTTCTATGGCAGCACTGCACATGGTTACATGTTGTCTTTGTGCTACGTTGATCATTGATCAAAATGTAAATGAATAATAGAAAATTAAAGCAATTGCTAATGTTTACATTTCTATAGAAGAATAATTCTATTTATTGGTTGAATATAAACATATTTTACAGCTTATATAAAAAGGCAAGATGACTCAGTGAGATAAATGAAATGCATATGGTCCTCCAAACATTGATTTTAAAGCCAGTGATATTGATTTATAATTTCAAGACTGCAATGACAACCAAAGGCACAGCTGGGAAATTAGTGAAGTGATAGTGTTACATGTTTTTTTGTTTTGGTTTTGCAACCAAAACAGAGAAAGAGGGAGAAAGAGAGTGGGAGGGAGGGAGGGAGGGAGGGAAGAGGCATAAATATCACCACTCCGGAGGCTAGTCCCTGGCTCTGCTCTGCTCCAGCATTTTCATCTGCCACAAAAATTTTTTTGAAATCAGCGAGTCATGCCTCAGCCCGGCCAACCAGTCCCATGTTTGGACATAATAGCAGAGTCGAGCTACTGTTTATGTCTTTCGCTTGGCTGACTTTTTTCACCTTGATGCTGCAGAACAAGTTCAATGTTTTTTTAGGTTTAGAAAGCATGCTCTTTTGAGGAGTGTGAGCTACAAAACAAAGCACAGAATGTTTTTTTTCTTTTCTTTTCTTTTCAGATGGATATCTAGCAAATACTACAAGAAATGTTGTGCATTTGAAATATCAGTGATAAGTGCTCAAGAAAGCGTGCAGTGGACTAGATGACTGGATACATGTATTATTGCTGCTGCAATATATTATGCCTGTAGGCACACTCTACATTTGAAAAACTGTCGTCAACAGGAGAGCCTTTGCTGCTTGTCAGACGTGATTAATGGGAAGTCCCTCAAAAACAGTGGAAATACATCAGAGAAACTTTCGAGAGAAAAGGTTACGGAAAACACGATTGCAGTGAATGAGGACATTGCTGAATTTCATAGTTTTCCCTATCTGTCCCCAAACATCCTAAATGCTTTGTCTCACAAGAATTATGAGACCTTTCTCTCATGAGGAAATTGCTTTTACAGCAACCTCATCCCACTCTTCAGACACCTTAGCAGCCACCCAGAGTGTGTGGCTCTGTGTGTGTCTGTGAGCTATAGGAGTGCTGACACAACTGAATACAGTGCCACTCCTCCTGGACCTAACACAAGGTGATAGCACTTCCTGTCACACATTCCTTCTCCTCCAATTTGTTTTTGTCATCCATGCGCACCTGTTCATGTCATTTCATGTTGGAGACTGAAGTGTAAGAGATTGCTATTTGTCTTATCTGATAAGGCTGCTGTTATTAACACCGGTGCTGCCTGAATTGTTTGGTTGTGACACATGGCGTGATTGATATTGTGTCAACGCCAGGGGAAAGTTTCCCCAGTGCCAAATGAATGGGTGACTCCCAAAATACAGGAAATGGAAGATGAAAATCCGAACCTATTATGATGGGGAACATTAGCAGAACAGCACAGGGCTGTCATCCATCTGTGAAGTGACCTTTCAGGAACAATGTGGTTAGTGTCTATCATTAACCCCCATCCCTCTTTCTCTCCCCCTCTCCCCATCCTGCCTTCTTATTTCTTATTTTACTTTCTGCATTACATTTTCTTTTCTTTTCTTTTTTATACTTTTTTTTAACAACTCAGGGGTATGACCCTAAGGGGAATGATTGAAAGACACGTGTCTGAAAGAGACAAAATCAAATACAGACTACGAGCTCAGGGAGTGAGCTGGGAGATTGGGAGACCTACTGTATATGAACTGAAGAGCAGCACTGCAATGAGCAGAGGGAGCCAACAGTATCTCTGCATGGCAGGAAAGAAAGGAGGCAGTGAGGTGCAAACTGCTGTTTTTCTTGTTTTGACAAAACAGCTCAGCTGAGAGTTAAAGTTCTAATCCATTGAGCACTGCATTTCTATATGACATTGTCAGACTGACAATCTACAAAAATGATCAAAATCATGACAGCAGATCTATTTTTGTTGCATGCATTCTTCTTCCTGGTCAAAACCTGCTGCTTTCATTGCCCACTATTCCCGCTAGCCTCAAGCAAAGAGGAGGAGCAGGCTACATACTGTAGGTCTGGTAATCTCACTCCTTTCTATCTCCACACCCTAAGATTTATTTTTCATTTTCAAACTTGTCGTCTTCAGCCCCGACCACACTGCTGACTCATGTGACATCACTTGAGGCAATTTTACACATTTCACGCAGCCACCTCTGGAGGAACATAATCATTTATCCAACATTTTTTACATATGCAGTAGGGCTTAGATGTTAAGGATGATAAATTACTTCACTGATCAACATTTTTATTGAAGTGGAAAAAGAACCAATAACAGACCTAATATGTAATATAAAAGGCAACACTTGTTGAACACACAGAAAATGATCACCCAGCCCTGCAGTTCCCTTCAACTCTATGCAGCATTTTACCCTCTTTTAAGAAAAAGGTTTGCAATTGCTGGTGAACATAGTGGAGGATTTAGATGCTGAAGAAATTCTGGATTTGCTGAAGACCAAACCAAAGATGAAAGGAGAGTAAATACTTGACTTACATTAATTGGATGGCCAGGAATATGACTCAAAATGTGAACTAATGTTGTTCAGTGTATGCTGAATGTGTAATGTTTGCCGTTATAACTTTATAAGGTAATAATATGTTAATGTCAGTTGTATTAACAGATTGTTCTGCTGCCAAAAAGTAAGCATAAAACACTGTTAACTGTTCTTATACAAAATTGACAATGGTTATACAGTAGTATACCTTTGACTAAAATTTGACTAAAAGTTTGTGTGTGTGTGTGTGTGTGTGTGTGTGTGTGTGTGTGTGTGTGTGTGTGTGTGTGTGTGTGTACACATGGCCACTTGTGAGGGAACTCTGAGTTCTGCTGCAGTGTGTGTGTGAGAGAGAGAGAGCCAGAACACAGAGCGGGCCACAGGCACAGCTATTGATCGGTTTTGTCAGGGTTCAGGGATATAGATGAGTTACAAAACCACCATTAATTACAAATCACTTCTGCCATGAAAGTCGATTAGAGCGAAAAGCAGGAAAAAAGGTCTGTATCAAATGAAGAAAAGGGATCGGGTGTGCACATTTCTCATCCAAAGATGTCTTTGGCTTGGCAGGCCTGCTTACTTTGCCCTTCATCTCCTGAGCTTTTACGCTTTTACAAGTCTTGTTTAATTAAATTTGTTTGTTCCCCTGTGATTAGTTGGGGCTGCGTTCATCAGTAATTAGATGGGTGGACAAACTAATGCATATGAATGTTTTATCCATATTCAATAAGCATGTTACTTATCCCTGAGAACACAATAAATACCCCTGGCCACATGATAAATTATGGTCCATAATCGGGCATATATTCAGCATGTGTTGAGCCGTATGCAATGTGTATATAAATCGGTGGGGCGCCGTGATACAGTTATGAGCAGGTGCAGGGTTTACGATGCTCCACAGGCAGGTTCACAGACGGTCTCTGTCAGCGCCACTTGAGAAAGTCCCTGCTGTCTCAGACAGGTTGCAGTAAAGCCGTGCTTTGCATTAAAATTGCAAGCAACACTCTCTCTGCCCCACTCTTTCTTTCTACAATTCAAAACAAAGTGTTCTTGTACCTTTAACTACATATAGCCTGCATCTAATTTTCTCCAGGTCTCACCCACTCTTTGTGTTCCCGCTCTGTCCTGCCCTATGTCTTTCAACACAGCTCTGCACCTGTCTCTGATCCTCCACTGTTTTTTTTGTATTTTTGGAAAGAGACTGCAGTCTGTGATTAATGTTTGGTGTGTAGCTGTGTATGTAAGCAATCCCAATTCATCCGTGAAGTCTACTCTTCCTGGGTCTGACAGGGATGCCTGGGCACAGAGCTCCGCAGTGTCTTCTACTCTATAAAGCTGATTTCAAATACAGACATTTCAGAGGAGATGCACTGCAGTGGCATGAAGCAAGCCGGCTAAACAGATCAACAGTTCTCTCTCTCTCTCGCTCTCTCTCTCTCTCTCTGAGCCTCTGCTTGCATTCCGTCTGTTTTATTGTGACAAGACATAGTAAGTCATGGCTTGAATACCAATGCGATAATTTCTTGACAGTCTCCCTTTATTTGTCTGCTATCGCCCTGATAAGATGATTTTCACTCTCAGGGTTTGTTTTGTCTTGGCAGTGATGGCCTGGATGAGTGAGCTCATCCTCTCTCTCTCATTTTGTCTTTCCATCAGTTGTGACTCTACTATATTCCAGACCATTCTGCACACACATTGGCATGTGTGTGTGAGAGAGTCACAGAGCACAAGATGATTATGGGACGATGCCACGCAGAGGAGAAATGTGTCCAGCCAAGCTCACACAGAAGAGAGTATTTGGAAATAATGGTGTGTGAATGCTTGGATACATTTGTGAAGATGTGGCACTTCATCATATTTTAAAAGAGAGTAAAAGTCTTTCCGTCCATTATTCTGTTGTTTTCCTTTGTTTTCTTTCCTATTAACACACCCCTGAGGGATATCTGGAGGCCGTTATTTTCTTGCTGTCTAGTGTCATCACTTGTGTGTAATAGGAAATAATAATTAAAGTACCAAAGACAATTGGCTGCAATCAGAATCTGCATTCAAAACTAACACGCTCGAGAGCGTTTGGGTAGAAACTCAAAGATGACTCATAGGGAGATTAAACTGGGTCAGAAAATGAATCTGTATAAGCTTAAATCAAAGGTATGGCCATGTTATGTTGCCAATGCCCCCTCTGGTCACAGCAATGTGTGTTGAGCTGAATAAAACACTATAAAACACTACAGGTTAGCAGTAGCCAGAAAACGGGATATATTTTGCTCCATAAGCCCACACAATAGTCCATTAAATTATTGTGGGTCACAAAACAAACCAGGCTCCCAGAGAAGTTTGAAAGCCACTCTAGTGGGGTGGATAGAAATCTGGAGCCCACTTGATAACAGTGCCAGACACATTACACACAGGGCTGCAGAATGGGACTGTGACTGGACATTTTGGCACACAAACCAGCACTCAGAACAAAGCCTATCTGTCCACAGAACTAGCTTTCCACTCATGTCTCCTTCCAAGACTGGAACAGGAGTTAATTGCTCTTATGATGGTGTCAGGTGGCAGAATTGATCAACGTTAAAGGATCATTCCCTGTGACATTACCGTGAGAAGGACAGACAAACTGTATGAGAAAAGGTACTCTGTTTACGTAACCTCTGACAAGGTAAAACGACAACCTTCGATTGCTTTGCTCTGTTGGAATCACAAAATCAATGGTGCAGCATTGCTCATGTACACATCAACCTTCCTATTACAGACTAAACAGATCAACCACCGCCACTTCACGATGCACTTGACTCACCTTGGTCTTATTTATTATAATTTCTTTCTAACAAGACTTTACAGTTTAAATTTTAATCTGCAGAGCAGAAAATTGTTTTGCAAGTCCGACATACAGCGTTGGAATCAGCACAGCTGACAGTAGGATGAAAAGTTGGGGCCATCACAGTTGGGACCAATCAGAAATTAACTTGCTTATCTATTCTTATGTTTGTGTCTTTGGGGCAATCATTACATTGGTAAGACATATTTAAAAAAGGCTTTCAGAATTTCAAATACATGCATAAATCAGATTCTTCCTAGTTTCATAATACTTCCTTACTAATAATTACAAGCTCTGGATAATATTGTGTATTCTTATATGGACTTAAATGTATCTGGCCAAATACACTTAAGCAAAGATTATTTTAAATCATTTTGTGCTATTGATAGAATCCCTAAAATATTTAAAATATATAATATATTCATATGGAACTGCAAAATAATTTGGGTATGTTTCTGCCCCTGGTTCATCTGATTATTCTCTGTGTTGTGCATACTAACTTTTCATTTTGCACCTGTCCATCAGCAATCATAGTTTCCCGCCTTAATTCATCACCTGTCCAAGAAATCTGCCTACTGAACTGATGTTTATATCCCAAATGAAAGCGAAAGTGAACCGTATTAAACACGCAGTTGTGAAATTCTCTAGTGGGGTCAGTTAAGGGATGCTTACCTTCCTTCTTACCTACAAATTATATTTTAGTGTAATTGAACATGTTTGGCTGTTTGTGATACTAAGGTATAGATGGTGATTAAGTTGAATGATCATAAATTAGAAAATATGAATGATCATAAAAAAATCTCAAAAAACAACTTGCGTTTTTGTTATAAGCTACTTTCCTTTACAAGTGCAGAGACACAACCCCATAGCCCAGTTAAGCTGTAACAATGACACAGATTTTTTGTGTTTATGTAGAGTATATAAAACAATGCATGAAGGCAACACATATAATAAGATCCTCCAATGGTGTGCAATCTGAGGTAAAGTGTACAGGTGTTACCATCTGCTGTGTTTCACCCTGTTGTCTAGAGAGTGCGAGGACTGTTGCATTCATTATTAAATTAAGACACTGAAGAAAACCCTCATACTGTGTTTGACCTGTTTTGATGGGAACACTGTATTTCTCAGAACAGGTGGCAAGAATAATTTAGTGCTGTAAAGCCATTATGTAGGACATGTAATATGCTGTACACTGTGCTATACATGTGATCTGCAGATGAAGAAAACATAGCTCTGGCTTTCATGCATGTTCCGTTTCAAATTACAATGTGTATCATTTTGAAATGTTATCGAAAGATTTTGAATCTACCCATTTAAATGCAACCCAGGTTTTAAATGAAGTAACTGCAAACTGTTCCTCTCACTGCATTTATGGGCCATAAAAAAAATGAAAGTAAACTGAGATGCAAGATTGCAACATTCAGTTATGTGTGATGGAAATGTTTGATTGCACTCCTCATTCTGTTTTTGCACGATGAATCAGATTAGAGACTTCAGCAAGACATCTGCAAATACCTCCATGTAAATACTGTCTTGACCTGTGTAATAACCACAAAGCCTCACTTAATGGCTAAAGGCATATTGACAAAAATCCTCTCCCAAAACACAATGGAATGAACAATACTGCAGAGCGAGACCTGGCATTGCCGAAAGAATGCCTGGCATTCCTCGTTCATCATGTTGATTGAAGGGATCAATTTACTTTTGTGCTTTCCTTGGCTTCCCCTCAGGCATTGTCAGGGCTGTGTTGTGTGGCAGACCTTTAAGTTTATTATTTTGCAACATGCCTAAATGCAGACAGTAAAAGCTACTGGTCAGTGGTGCAAAAACATTGAGGCTTGATTGAATCATAATATTTTAGAATACACAAAAAGGAACATTATCAGAGCCTGGGTGTATTCAAACCTATGCTGCAGTACCCCTCAGACCCTTTAAGAGGGCAGTGTAGCTCTATGAGAGAACCTGGCGCCACCAATGGGGGAAAAAAAGATTGGTTTCTCTGAATTCTATCCCTCATTAGGTTCCGTGCAATGCCTGAATTACTTGCTGCATCTATCCATTAAAGTCTCTCTTTCTGTATACTGCTCACATTTAACACAGGTACGGTGCCTCGCTGGATGAATGCAGGGTGAAATCTGACCTCATTCCTAGTTCCATTTTGCCGTGTCTCATTGCTGTGGAAGCATTCATCGGTTGTTTTTGTGTGATTGAAATGTTATATTCATATAGTCGCAGAAAGTTCTTGCAGCAATAGCCTGACGAACTGGACAGCACAGTTTTGTTTGTTTTCACCGACTCCATTTGTGTTCATATTACATTGTTGGGACCGTTCAGCACAACGCTGGCAAATCAGGGCGACGCATTCAGAATCCAAATCGCCAGATATTCACTTGCAAATGTTGTGACAGCTTGTTAACTTATTCATTTTGCAGGAGGCTATGGAAGTTGACAGAGCGAGCTAAAGTCCATGTCTCCAGGCCTTTCCCTTGTCCACTTGGCTCCCTGATTTGTCAAGGAGACTTAATTCATCATGATGAGCAATCACCTGCAGGGTTAAAGTGCAACAAGGGCACTGACCTTTTTCTTGCCCGCTGCCTCCGAGCGGTCTTTAACCTACAACCTTAAACTTAACCCCTGAGCCCTTTGTCAGATGATCAATTCTTCTGTTGACGCGGATTGATCAGATCGTTTATATTTTAAAGTAATTTCTAATGTGTAAACAAATGCAAGTCTAATATTTGACTTGTGGATAAAAAATGAACCATTCCTGCACAAAAAAATTAAAAACAAGCAGAAAAAAAGAATGAGGGAAGAAGCAATAAACAAGATAAGAACCAAGAAAAATTAAGCAGGTAACCATATTTGGCACTATACACATGATTATGCATTTGGACCTCTTCTGTTTCCTTGTCATCGGGTGCTTGAGATAACAGCTGGGCTCCACCATAAAGTAAACTCCAACTGATTTTAATTGTGGAGAGTTATTTTGCTTGCAGTCCTCCTTCAGGAGAGCGAACAAAAGGCCTGCCTGTTGTCCCTCTTCGCCTCCCTTGCAGTTGATAATCAATGGTGGGACAGAGCTGCCAGCTATTGACTGAGGAGAGATGAATGACACTGCTCCCAAAGGGTTCATTTTAATTTTGACAGGCAGGATTCAGAAGTCCTAGCCTTTCTTTGATGGTGCTAGGAAGCCTGCTTTTCACTGACACACTGAAGTTAATACCAAGTGCTGATACAGGGCTATGAAAGGACTGAAATACTTTAAGCTGCAGACTGTTAGAGATCATGTGTAGTCAGTTTAAATACTACATTCACTGAATACTACTTTTGCAGCTTTATTGTATCCATTCTACGAGGAAGCTAAATCAATGATGAATTGAAGTTGCAGCACACTGCAAAGCACATGAAACAAATGTCAACACAAGGAAAAGGGACTCTCACCTGGCCACTGATGGGACTCTTTCTTCTTTTCTGCACGCATCTTCTCCAATCTCCCGTTTCTGTTGTTTCGTGAGTCATCTTAAAATGTCTGTTGCCTTCAATATATATACTTGTATTTTAAGCGTTTTCCCCTTTTTAATGCAGTTTGACCTTTGTAGAATCAAGATGTAAGCTTTCAAAACATGTGTTTTTACACATGCATCATTCATCTTAGCAACGACAATTTTCTGGATGCATATTGGTTTAAATCAGCAGCACTCAGTCCCTTGTGTCTGATGTTCTATGTTTGACTCCCAAGTGAGGATCTTGTTAATACTGTAGCAAGCTGTTAACTGGCAGATACACCTGCTTGTCACGGATGATCACCCTATCCTGGGCAAACACACTAATCTGCCTGTAGACCCAGTAATCATGCAATAGTACATATAAGACTCTACAGCATGAAACCCCAGTTAGGATTAAAAGGATTTTCCTTTACCGCATATTCCCGTGCTAAGTACTTAAACAGAATAGCTGTCAAGTTCATATCACAGATCAAAAAAATAATGGAATGGGTAAATCACTGGGACAACCTAGCTTTCTCTGTTCAACATGCTGTATAGCATTTGCAGCTCTTATTGTGTATTATTGGGCAGCCACATATCATTTGTGAAAATAATAAACCATAACTAGCTTCACTTTTTTTTTTTTTTATTGTGATTACTGGTTAAAATATTTAATTTGGTTAAAAAATGTAAGCCTTAATATTCATATATTTGCTACTTTAGATTCCACTTTTCCTGCACGCATGCCTACAGTTAATTATTTATCTTCTAGAGTACCATGTACATTGTATATTCCCCTTTATGTTGTGTGAGTTTTCCTACTCCATTGGAAGAGAATAATTCAAATTCAAATTCTGAAATTTCAAGATTAGGTTCACCGATGAAATTTTTATGTCCAGTGCCAATGTTTTTTACAGTTTCTACAATATGGTTGAACCTGCATTAAGTGGTTTTTGGCTGATTAGTTGAAACAAGCTGTTAACACTGCATTGCCATATAATATTAATCTATAAGTTGATATGGTGAACTTGTTAGCAAACACGCAAGTGCTAATGCTTATTTACGCATCCGGAATCATCACTAAGAGTGACCCCTAAAAAAGTACAGTTCAATTCAATTCCATTTTATTTATAGTATCAAATCATAACGAGAGTTATCTCGAGACACCTTACAGATAGAGTAGGTCTATACCACACTCTATAATTTATAAAGTCCCAACAATTCTAGTAATTCCAGTAATTCCCCCAAGAGCAAGCATAGTGTGACAGTGGTGAGGAAAAACTCCCTTTTAGGAAGAAACCTCTGGCTCAGGCTCTAGGCATTTAATCCATTGTGATATAAAAATATTGATGTGCAGCTTTAAGGTGAGGGGAAGATAATGTTTATGGCAAATAAACTATGGTTAAGGTATGGTTAGGGAAAGATCATGGTTACGGTTAGTTAAAAGGCGAATGCTAATTGCAGGACTGGGACGCTCTGGTCTCCTGCCAGTCAGAAGTGCTACATGCCCCATACCCGCCTGCCCACCCTAATTTTCCAACCCATTCTCACTCCCAAATCGTTAAATACTGACTTGGTCAGTGGCTCTCAGCATCAGATACCAACGCAAAAATCACCCCTTAGCGTCTGTATGGAACACACCAGGCTTAGCAGCAGCTTGAACGCAGCGCTGTAAGATGATGTAATATTAAGAGCAACAATGGTAGCGAGTAGTATGAAAGACCGAAAATCTGCGTAAGGTGGTTGGTTGGGGTGGTGGATGGGTCAAACAACACAGGACTTGGGGGCCCAACCCAGAGAGTCAAAAAGTGACACCAGCCCCGACCAAGCGTGTCTAAATATGATGCCAAAGGGCTAGACGTGAGTAGCCTGGTCCTACCAGACTCTCGTACATTTCATTTGTACAGAGAGTCTGGCCTCTCTCCATTGACAAGTGTTAACTTCCTTGAAGGCGGGTACTCTGTTGAAGTTTAAAACTATTGGATCTGTCCAGAGCCACTCAGGATCTGCCATAACCAATCGCTAACGTTTGGTTGTGACGTATGTCATGCGCATGTGCAACAAGAGAGGAGACCGACAACAACTATCGGCTTATATTTAGCATTAGCATTGCTAGCGTTAGCCTTGGCCAACTCCTTCACCACTAACGTAGCGAGCTGGAAAATCAAACTTTTCCCGAACCCTGTGGGGAGGAGGGCAACAACATCATGGCCACCAACAAAACTTAGCAAAGATTGTTCTTGCTCGGGCTTTAACTTCTGGATATTCGGCAGCATTGCTGCCACAACGGACCGAATGGCTTCGCTCGAATCTTTCTAGCGCACGTCCTCAATGTCATCGTTCTCAGCCACTCCCTCTGTTCACTGATTGGACCACCACATATTTGACCGGAGAAAACCCAAGAATATACCGCAAACTCAGACTGAGTACTGAAGGGAAATGAAAATTGAGCGGAAGTAAGTAGGAGCCAGGCTAAGACATGAGTCCCGAGAGCGTGAAATAGTGACGCAAGAGTCCCAACCCAGAGCATCAAAAAGTACTGCCAAGTCCCGACCAAGCGCGTCTAAATATAATGCTAAAGGAGACTTTTCGGTAAATAACAAATGCCAAAGGCACCTGACCAAGCATCGCTTTTTGCAACCCAGCCTCACGGCAGTTCGTGAAATGGTCACATAATTTACAGTGAGGAAAATAAGTATTTGAACACCCTGCTATTTTGCAAGTTCTACCACTTGGAAATCATGGAGGGGTCTGAAATTGTCATCGTAGGTGCATGTCCACTGTGAGAGACATAATCTAAAAACAAAAATCCAGAAATCACAATGTATGATTTTTTAACTATTTATTTGTATGATACAGCTGCAAATAAGTATTTGAACACCTGTCTATCAGCTAGAATTCTGACCCTCAAAGACCTGTTAGTCTGCCTTTAAAATGTCCACCTCCACTCCATTTATTATCCTAAATTAGATGCACTTGTTTGAGGTCGTTAGCTGCATAAAGACACCTGTCCACCCCATACAATCAGTAAGAATCCAACTACTAACATGGCCAAGACCAAAGAGCTGTCCAAAGACACTAGAGTCAAAATTGTACACCTCCACAAGGCTGGAAAGGGCTACGGGGAAATTGCCAAGCAGCTTGGTGAAAAAAGGTCCACTGTTGGAGCAATCATTAGAAAATGGAAGAAGCTAAACATGACCGTCAATCTCCCTCGGACTGGGGCTCCATGCAAGATCTCACCTCGTGGGGTCTCAATGATCCTAAGAAAGGTGAGAAATCAGCCCAGGACTACACGGGAGGAGCTGGTCAATGACCTGAAAAGAGCTGGGACCACCGTTTCCAAGGTTACTGTTGGTAATACACTAAGACGTCATGGTTTGAAATCATGCATGGCACGGAAGGTTCCCCTGCTTAAACCAGCACATGTCAAGGCCCGTCTTAAGTTTGCCAATGACCATTTGGATGATCCAGAGGAGTCATGGGAGAAAGTCATGTGGTCAGATGAGACCAAAATAGAACTTTTTGGTCATAATTCCACTAACCGTGTTTGGAGGAAGAAGAATGATGAGTACCATCCCAAGAACACCATCCCTACTGTGAAGCATTGGGGTGGTAGCATCATGCTTTGGGGGTGTTTTTCTGCACATGGGACAGGGCGACTGCACTGTATTAAGGAGAGGATGACCGGGGCCATGTATTGCGAGATTTTGGGGAACAACCTGCTTCCCTCAGTTAGAGCATTGAAGATGGGTCGAGGCTGGGTCTTCCAACATGACAATGACCCGAAGAACACAGCCAGGATAACCAAGGAGTGGCTCTGTAAGAAGCATATCAAGGTTCTGGCGTGGCCTAGCCAGTCTCCAGACCTAAACCCAATAGAGAATCTTTGGAGGGAGCTCAAACTCCGTGTTTCTCAGCGACAGCCCAGAAACCTGACTGATCTAGAGAAGATCTGTGTGGAGGAGTGGGCCAAACTCCCTCCTGCAGTGTGTGCAAACCTGGTGGAAAAACTACAGGAAACGTTTGACCTCTGTAATTGCAAACAAAGGCTACTGTACCAAATATTAACATTGATTTTCTCAGGTGTTCAAATACTTATTTGCAGCTGTATCATACAAATAAATAGTTAAAAAATCATACATTGTGATTTATGGATTTTTTTTTTAGATTATGTCTCTCACAGTGGACATGCACCTACGATGACAATTTCAGACCCCTCCATGATTTCCAAGTGGGAGAACCTGCAAAATAGCAGGGTGTTCAAATACTTATTTTCCTCACTGTAATCTATTGATTCGTGTACACGAACATGTTTATCTAATTTTTTTCGTGATGGTCAGCACGTTTTTTAAACTAATGTATTTCAATGGGAAGCATCTTTTGTGATCACAGCACAATTCTCCATGAGAAGATGACGAGCATTAAGATTGACTACGATAGCGAGTAGTATGAAAGCCCGAAAATCCGTATAGGGAGGTTGGTTGGAGTGGTGAATGGGTCAAACAACACAGGACTTTCACCCAGGAGCCTGGGGATCATGTCCGCGTGTCACGTTTCCTAAACCCAACCGTTGCTTTGTTCTTTTACTAAACCCAACCGTCCCGTTCGTCTTTTCCTAAACTCAACCGTGCTGTTGTTGTCCCGCGTCCCGTTATTGTTTTCCTAAACCCAACCGTCCCGTTCTTCTTTTCCTAAACCCAACCTGTCCCGCTGTATACAGCTATGCAATTGTTGGTATTATAAAAAACCGTGCTGACCATCACGAAAGAAACGAGATCAACGGGTTTGTGTACACAAATCAAAATTACGTGACCATTTCATTAACTGCTGTGAGACTGTGTTGCTTTTTGATGCGATGGGAGTGAGAATGTGTTGATTTTTCTGCGTTGCTGCATAAGGAGCACACTACTTGCACGGGCACATAACCTTCTCAATAGGTCTCAATTGTGAAGTGCAGATTTGTCCAATATGGACAAAATTACAAAATTGCCATTAGGTTGTAAAAAGTATCTAAACTTACAGTAACTCTTGCTTAACTGACTAACTAACCTAGTCTTAATTCTGTCTGAATTCTGATGGAAAAGGGAGAAAAACTTCTGAGTTACCTTGCTTAAGATGTGTCAAGTTGAAAGCAGCACATCCTTCCACTGGACATCGTGCTCATCCTAATTGGTTGTCAGGAGATGATCCACAGTTAAAAGAAAATACGCTAGAGTTTAATTACTGAGGGAGTCAATGAACAAATTTAATTAAGCATGAACAACAAGCAGCCACACTGTTGTGGTCCCTCCTTGCTCAACAACTGATATGGACTTGGTGAAATAAATACTTCCTGCATGCAGGGTTACCTTAAATCACTCACTATTTGCCAGATGGTTGCGACCATCTAAGAGAAGAAATTACTTTAAATAGTCCTCTTAGTTAAAATGAATTCCTGTAGTTTTAGTATGGCTCCCTACCTGTTTTCAAGCTTCGTTGAGAGAAGTAACGTTAACATCCTGAGTTTACGTGCACAACCAAGAAATACAATTCTGCATTGACTCCACATCTTTCAGTACTGTTTCACTTGAATGCTTCATGCTGGGTTTGTGTGTGTGTGTGTGTGTGTGTGTGTGTGTGTGTGTGTGTGTGTGTGTGCGCGTGCGTGCGTGCGTGTGTGCGTGTGTGTGAGTGTGTGTGTGCATTCTGATAACCTTTGTGAGCCAATGAACCAGCTGACACTGTATAATCATCCTATACATCTATGCAGCCTATATATAACACATGTCCAACTGTTAAAGACTACATGATGCTACTGAGTTCAAGCTGGTGTTTGGTTTAGGTCCAGGGAGAAATGTTTTCATAATCAGACACACCAATGTGCTTTGTTGAAAATGAATTACAGATAGATCATGTATATTCAGCTTCTCAACCTCACCTTGGGAATCATGTTAGATGATTCTGAACACACACAAACACGCACAACACCTTGCCTGAGTAATAATGCTTATCAAGCATATGTAATTGCAAGCCTAAACCAAATTTCTCTAGGTGATTCTAATTGGTTTTGTCACTTGTGAGCGATAGCTGACTAATGTTCTTCCATCAGTACTGACAGTGTCACTCTAACCTACTCCAAGACATGTTGCTGTGCTTAGTGTTGCAAAAACAACACTCAGAAGCCAAGATACCAAAGCAAAAGGTCTCCAATGTATTTTCAAAGGAAACAATATCTTAGTACGCATATTTTTCCCTGAAGCAATGTGTGTCCTCTGCTTGTTGCTTTTGTGACAGTTTGTGAAAATGTGAGAGGCGTAATCATGCGGCAGTGTGCTATTTTTTCAAGGTTGGGTGAGTAAGAATTCAGAGCTGCTGCCAGACACTTAGTTCCAAATCCCCCAAAACTTAGTAAAACAAAACCTTTTTGGATAGACGAGGTCTCCAGTTCTTTACAGCAAATGGACTGTCCTCTCTTTTATCTCTAATGCAAAAGTGCTTTGAAGCTATTTACCTTCTATAGATCTGTATAATAATGTATCTTAAGTTATGTCTGTGTGGCTCAGTTAGAGTTTTATGTGTGCTGTAACTTTGCATAATTTCTATCTTTCTGTCTTGGGTGTGGGTGGCTCCTGTGGTGAGCACTCTCACGGTCATGATCGTCAGAGAGTGAAGCCATACTGATTTTGGTGATCCCTGCAGATTTATGAGTTGGTAGACTTTACCTCTTGATACATTTTGATACATACTATGTTAACCTTTCAAAACAGTGTTTATACAGATGAAATACTGCACCTTTTAAACTCCCATAGCTGAAGCACACTATGTGCTTTTCACATCCCGACTCTAATGTTGGGGTGTGATTCACTCATCTCTTTGAAATGTATTTACTTCAAGGCTTGGACTGTTTATCCATCCCTTTATACTCACTTCCATATATCCATTTCAGCCTCTGATCAAAACTGCTCCTTTTTTTGGCTCTAAAGTCACCCTCTAACCCCTCCATGAAAAATGAATATCATTATGCAACTTCAGAATATCATGGGTAATTGCTTTTTGAAAGCTCCCCCTATTTTCTTTCTGTTGTTGATAAACATGTAATGGGCTTATTTTTTTAAAACCATGTGACCTAAGCTGTGTGACCTTCAGCTGTAGTTTTGCATAGCTGACTACAGAGGGCAGAGAGATCCCTGTGGACCTCCTTTAGGCCTCAAGAGTGCCAGCTGCACACTGGCAAAGAGCTACCCGAATCAGGCCGACCAGGAAACTGAGTTGAGAGAGCAGATGTATCAGTTTGTGGTAATGTTCGCTTTGCATGTGTGTGTGTGTGTGTCTGTGTGTGTGTGTGTGTGGGGGGGGGGACGGTCCATGCATGCATGCATGTACCGAGACATGGTGGTTAGGTTGGAGCAGCATGTGTTGCTGGGTTACTAATATTATTCCCATCCCAATTTGCTGCTTTTGCACGTTCATTACTACTGCAATTATACCGTTGGTGTGTATAGGAGGCATGGGTAAATGAATTAGGCAGGAGCATGTTATTCAGTGGGAGTGGATACGGGAAAGTGGAGCAGTCTCTAAACCTTATAATGAGGGAGAAATTTTGCTGAAGACAGGGCTCTGTTAATGGAACTTGAACTTGATTATAGGATAGCAGACACACATGCAGGAGAGTCCTCGTCCTCTGAATCCTGGTCTATTTACAGTGTTTATCATCAAAGCATTGGCGAGTACCATCTGTATAAGCTGGAGTTTCATTATCTGACATAGATAATGATGCTAATCCTTTAAACTATTTTACAGTCCATTTGTTTGGCAGAGGAGACAATGTAACATGCGTTCAGGATGGCTTGCTGCACCTGTTGATAGTCTTAAAGTCAAATTTGTTGCTGGAAGTTATTTCAGAAAGTTGGTGATGGGGACTATCAAAATGCTAGAGTTGAAAATAGTAGAGTTGAAAAGCGAAAGCGAGAAGGGGGGGGGGGGGGGGGGGGGAGGCTCTTATGTGAAATCAAATCAGCCACATGGGTGGGAGGAAATGCAATTAATGAACTTTTTTGTTTTTGAAGTCAGAAGTTAGAGTGAGGTTAAAAGTTATCTTATCTTTTATAAGATATCTTAGTTAATTATTGTGTCGATGGACAGATTTTGAACTGAGAGGTTTTATCATTGCATACGCTTTAATGTCATTCACGTTATTGTGTCAATCAAACAGTCTCATCAGACCAAGATGTATTTTTACCCATGAGTTTTATTTAAAGTGCCCATATTATGAAAAAAAACCATTACTTTTTCTGGGATTTGGGGTGTTATTTTGTGTCTCTGGTGCATCCACACACATACAAACTTGGAAAAAAAAAACATCCATTCTGTTTTGAGTGAGATACGGGTTTCTGAATGTGTCCTGCCTTCACTCTCCGGGTGAGCTGTTCATAATCTGCACGGCTTTCTACGTCACTAGCCGAAATGAGGTGGCTAACCGTAGCATGCTAGCGCTTGCATGCTAGCGCTTGCATGCTAGCTCGTTTTGAATGGCAAAACACTGCTACAACACACACTAGTTCATCATAATCTACAAAAGAACTACTTACATGTCCCTGTTCTGCAGGTATTCCTCGCAAAGTTGGAAGTGAGCCCTCGTTTAGAAGAAGTCTCCCGGCTAATCCTGCCTTGTACTAACTGAAGTTGTAGAAGCAAAGAGCTAGCTGATGTGATACTTACCTAGCTAATGCGCATGTGCGCCTCCCAACAAAGATGGGATAGAAGTGCGATGCCTCACTCTGTAGCTAAAACAGAGACCTGCACACAGGGTGAAAAGAGGAGCTGCAGCAATGTGCAGTACAACAAAAATATGGTGTTTTTTGAAAATGAAACCATGTAAACCTATTCTGGCACAACCTCAAAATACAATTATGAACCTGAAATGAGCATAATATGGCCACTTTAAAATAATGCCTTGGTTTGCTTCATTGAGCACATAGAGTTTATGCTCATAGGTTTTTGGTTCACTGTGATAATTTCTCCTGGCTGTGAAGCGATCCTTTCCTAACATTACTACATTGTGATACATTAAATTTTGAAGCTTCAAAGGTCTGAGTTAGCCAAATCGTGTGGGTATCTTTCAAAGTGAGCCACGGCAAAACTCCAAACTCGTATGTTGCTGGGACTCAACACTAGACAAGAGTATTGTTGGATCTGTGGTTTGTTGTCTTCCACAAAACAAGAGAATTGAAACAACAAATAAACAAATTAATAACAAGAATAAGAGTCTGCAGCCATGCTAGTGGCTCAGTGAGGCTGTACTTTTGAGCTAAATGCTAACGTCAGCACACTAATATATGGTCTCACTTTATTTTACAGTACATTAATATGACGTAATAAGACATACTTTGTATAAAATTAGGCCAAACTAGAAATAATGTGTCCTTACCTAGACAGTAATTGAACAGTTATACCCTAATTAGACACCATATACCTAAATTATGCTGTAATTAGTTCATCATTAGGACCTAATAAGCTTTACTTTGTATCAAATTAAAACAAAACTAGAAATACCGTGATCTTTATTAGACAGAAAATGAACACAGTTATACCCTGATTAGCGTTAGACACCATACACCTAAATGATGCTGTGATTAGAAACTGCATGAATTGCCATATTAAACCCACAAAAATACTATACTTAGTCACTGTTATACAAAATTAAACTCTAATTAGAAACCATATATCAGGCATAGCCTTTTAGTGTCATTTGTTGCTTATTAGAAGAAAACTAATGTTGAGTCTCCTCTGGTTGCTTCTACACACAGTCCCTCATAGCCTGGATACTCTTCGGAGTCCATTGTGTTTGTTGGTGGTGAATAGCCTTATTACAGTAATAGGCTGAACTACTAAATACATGCTTCATCGATGCTCTACTCCCATACCAATTAAGACATCAGAACATTTGATGCTTGTCACTATCCGGCCACAGTAGTGTGAAAGCTGCCAGGACATTGAAGCCTATCTGTATATCCCAGTTCTGAAAGCCTGTGGCTGCAGATGTGAAAAGAGACCAAATTATACTTTTGGCTATTTAATATTATTGCTATCATGTGTTTGTGCGATTACTTTTATCAAAGGTTATATTATCCTGTGACCAATGTAGCGAGATCAATTTAGGAGAAAAGGGGAAGCAAAAATCCTATTACAAGAATTAATTGTGACTTTTCTGGAGGAGGACATCTGAGTGCTTGATGCAAAACTTTGTGTGTGTGTGTGTGTGTGTGTGGGAGGAAGAGAGAGAGAGGGAAACAGAGAGAGGTGATGGTGTGAATGCTGACTGTCACTGTATCTTAAGTGTCAATTTCCATGTTTTCTCTCAGTTGGTTCCCCTTCAGCAAAGTTATAGTGTCTCTGTCAGGATGAAATGGACTGTCACAAGCTGTTCAGTGATACAACACAGGTTAATTTGGGTCCAGGACAATGTCTCGGGCCATCATACATAAGGACGCACACATTCCTAAGGATGCACAAATAGGGGGTTTCATATTTTTCCTTTCCAGTCCCACATCTAGAGCTGGGTGAACAAAACCAATTGTGTTGCATGCAAAGTATTGTACAGTACATACATATACATTAAAATGTACAGGTGTATCTCACCTAGATATCACTGAAAGCGCTGGGAGCTAGCTAGTGTTCATTTGTGTATTGATTTATTTCCAGAACGTGTGTCTTATCTACATTCATTTTCCATCGCTGTCAATGAACAGGAACATTTGCTTTAGCATGCAATGAAACAGCCTCAGTGATGTTGTGATTAATGTATCCCACTTAGCTCAGGTGCATCTACACTCTTTAGACATGCTTCTTGAGAGGTGCAATCATATCATTCAAATTCATGTCTTCGTTTACTAATATATCATATGAACATACTCCATTATAGATGCTTTGGGACTGCAGCCATCCATTTGAGCCAGGGTTAAGAGATTTGATAATAAATACAGACTTGTGAAAGTTGGCAGTCTAACAAACTGGGTGTGGTGGTGGTGGTGCCGCAGACAATGGGGGTGGAATGAAGCACTTTTTCTAGGAGTTTGATAGTATGCATCATTGAAGATGACAAAATGTAACAATTGTTTAGAGGACCTTATTAAATATGTATGAAACTGGGTTTTCAAGGAGGGCATAGACAGCGAAATCCATCATCGCATTGTAAAATGCAGAAATGCTATTAAAGTATGAATATTTAGAATCATTTTTTTTCTGCTGCTGTGCAGAGTGCTACAGACAAGAGAACACTGAAAACATGTTTTTAATATTACATGTGACTTCCAAAGCAAAGCTATTTTTCTTCTTTGGGTTTGAATACATTAATTATAAGCACTCTTCCCTGATCTGAAGAATTTTACTGGAAGCAGTGTCTCGTGGTGCCAAATAGCTTCTGGATAAATAGATTGTCATAATACCTTCACTCGTGGTGCGAACTCTTAAGAATACTGTGCCAGAACTTGTCAACAAACATGAACAAATTGACATTGGAACAGAGTGGGAACAATAGTGTTTACAACTACTCAATTAGAGAGATTAGACAACCTCTCCAAGGTCACCAAAACAAAGACACGTTCATGTAGTATAATCCCTCTAAGTCAACTATTAATTACTTCAGGAATGTCTGAGGACTAAAGGGCATTGTCATGGGCCATTGCCCACGGAAAAGTCATTAGGGTTGTACCAAATGTACCAAACCTTTCTGTCAAAACCTTACCAGATCAACAGTATGAAACACATCCTGCAAGCTTATTGCGCTGCACCACTCATCCTGTTTACTTTGCCTCCTAATTAAGACAATTTTTTATTAATTGGAGTGGCGGTTTCTGTGTAGATGAAACTGTAGGATTACACCATGTTCTTTACCAATCAAGGCTATACTATCACCAACATCAGGCCTTGCAGTCACAGCTTTCCAGCAACAAATATACATCACCTGGCACAACGATGCTGTTGTAAAGCACAGCTAGAGTGCTTCTCTGTTGTGAGCCTGCCAGCACGCTGTGTTGTTGTGAGTGGGGAGCCCACACTGCTGCGCAGCCTGGCTGTCTTTGGGTTATGTGAGTAGGTATGGGGGCGTATTTGCAGAGAAGAGAGGGAAAATGAGAGATAGGAGCCACAGCTAGAGAGCTGTCCCTGAGTGATGCTGCTCTGCTTCCAGCAGCACCCTGTCAACTCCAAATGAGAAATTTCAGACATCCAGTGAGGTAGCTCTTGAAAGTGGAAATGTTTTCCCACCACTGCTGTGTCCTTTTTTTGGACAATAACTTTAAAAGTTAGTTGGCTGACCTTCAAAGTGAAGGAAAGATAATGGATTCCATTCATCTCGAGGCATGTGTTAAGTTGATTGGTAGATGAAACAGGCTGAAAATGCATGCCGTTACAAGATGAAATAGGCCATGTTGGCAACCTGTCGTTTGACTTATGTGCTTTCCTCTTGAACTGTGGCCTGTATCTCTTATAAGGATTAATACCTAACATTTGTTTATGTGGGAAGATACATGTGGATACATCATGGATCATGGTTCGGGAATGTCTGATTTAATGATATGATCAGAGGGAACACCAAAGCCTCTTTGTTGATCATGGCTTCTTGTCAAAGTAGACCTCAAAGCCTGACAACTTTTGTGTGCATACTGAACTCTATGTCTGTGAATAATATCCCTTAATCACAGTTAATTATCAAAGGGCTCCACAACGTACATATTATAAAATAATATATGAAAAGGATAAAAGGGATGCCTCCTAACCTAAGACCCTCACTGAGACCAAGAGAAACAGAACTCCAAAGCTAAATTACCATGAAAAATCATTAGTCCGATGTTGTTCATTCCTCCTGGTAGTTCAAATAAGCCTGGATTTTAAAACAGTTTTTGTCTCTTCAAGAGTCTATTTGATCAAATGATTGATTGAATTTGATCAAACTCCTAATTGAAAAATTCACATTATTGTCCTACATTGCTTTAGGAGACAAAAAGTGTTGTTTGGACGGATGAGAGTTAAAAAAAAAAAAAGCTAAACTTTGTCCTCGACACTTCCACCGTAAACTGCAAACTCAAGCTTGTCAGTCTTTAAGTCCAGTTGTAATAATTAATATAATTTGGGTGTTTGTTTTGTTTTTTTCTCAGAAACTACGAATCTAGTAAAATTAAACTGACTTCCTAATTAATTATTAATTAATAATTTGGGCTCTTTCTCCTCTGAAGTGAGAGAGAAGTGCCCACTTATGTATGTGTAGTTTCTCTTAGTGAGTATTATTGGTTAGTCATACACCATCAACAGCTTCTAGCTTACCTCTTAAGTCTTTGGTGTGCATGTATAACGTCTATTCTGAACTGCTGAGCAGACCGTTCTTGTCAAAGGGGTCAACTATCCCAATAATCTGAGACCATTAAGACAAAGTAGTGTCTAAACTTCAGAATTGACTGATTCAGGTCAGATAGTGTTTTATGCCACTGGCTTACTGTTGAGACAGATGTTGGGTCCATACCCAACATCTGTGATTAATGATTAAGCCTGGTGCTATATTGTGGATGCTTTGAACTCCAGCTTTTAGGCAGTGTAGTGTCCAGTAGGTAAGATCAGTGCTGAGAGCAGGTATATACTCTGTCTAATGAAACTTTGCAGTGTGAGTCTGCAGTTATCGGCTGTCAACCATTACCCAATACTCAGCTATGTGCAATACATAATCACAAGAGTGACATAATAATGTTTCCTTAGTGAGAACTTTTACTGAAATGATTGTGCAAAATATAACAATTTACAAATAAGCACATCCAGAGGAAATATTTTTGTAGAGTCTGAGTACAAATTCTATTTAAGTCACAATAAAATAAATATTTCCCTGAGATGTAATCCTCACTTTCTCAACTACTGCCAAACAAAAAGTAACTTAAACTCAACAAACTCTTACAAAACTGTGGAATATGACTTATACAGATAACAAAATATACAAGAATACCATGTGTGTACATGTGAATCTCTTGACACTCTTACTGTAACATGTTAGCGAATTGTTACAGCCAAATTAACACAAATTTAATTTAACACCAAATTAAATTATTACCATACCTGAAAGATGGGGAGAAATAGAGTGACAGGGTGATGTTTCCTCAGTGAGAAATTTTACTTAAACAAGGATAATACCACAATTTCTTCTTACAGTAGTTATCCTTTAGCTTGTTTTCCCATTGTTTGGCAAAGACATCACATTGCAATCACTACAAAACCAGTATGTGCTGGGCTTGTTATGCAGACACTGAAAATTAACATCCTGTCCTCCAATTAGAGTGAGAAATTTGATAAAAGGGCTTCTTCTGGCAATGAGTTAATTAGTTGATCTTACTCGGGAGACCCTGTACCCCAGGGTGACATTACCATGTGCCACGCATTTACATTATGATTGATTAAACACATATTTCATAAAATCACAACACAGTGGATGTACTTCCAAAAGCTAATATTCTAACATACATACACAATTCATTTTTTTAGGAGGAATGAGCAAACATAGAGCTTAAGCTTCTGTGTGTTTGCTGTCACTTTGTGTAATGCCTACATTCATCTACCTGGTATAGTGTGTGCAAACAATGAAAAGGCTGGGAAGGATTTCATATGCTATTGAAAGCATACCTTTTGTAGGACTTTGGTAACTCGAGCTGGGCAATTCTCCACCTCTCTGTGCTCTAAAATTGGATCAATAGCATTTAAACCCTGACTGCTGGGATTGGACGACTCTTGGAGTGAAATGTCATGCATCTATAGTCTCTTTTATTACATTCAGGATAAATGGAATGTGTTCGACCAGTATTTTTCACATTTTGTTTCTCTAAAACACAACACACATACCATATCACAAGTGCACTGCAGTTTACACACCACAGGAAAAACAAAACATATTCAACATCAGAAAAAACATTTTAAATAAAAACATAACCCAGGGTGTTATGGACTTATGTAAGAACACATAAAAGGCTGTAAGAAAGGAAGTGAATTTACCTACTGCTACAGTTTTGTAACTACACCTTACAAAGGAGCGACTGGTGATGTGCGTCATAGAAGTGCAGTCCCTGCGAGGTACAGAAGTGTAAAACCATTTTCACCCTGCAGACAAAATTCTGAAAAACAATCTGTGGCGATAGATAGATATATAGATAAATAGATAGATAGATAGATAGATAGATAGGGCTCTTTATATTGGCTTAAGTATTTTCATCTACAGTTGACGAGGATGCTTTCTAAAATCCCACAGTGTTTAGCATACTCCAGACTATCCAGTTCATGCACAATTATCTGAATACCTAATTATAATCATAACATAAGTCATGTTTCAACTCTGTCATTTAATTAGAAAAAACAGACAGCTTTTTTTAACAAATCAATTTTTGACAAGGCAGGGCAGCTCTAAAACATATTTGAAAACTATCATATGGACTTAATTACCTGATTCAAACTACAACCTTTCATAAAAATCATGAACCTCGAGGTTTATGTATTTTCAGCCCAGACTGAGAAAACATGTCCTGCCTTTAATAAAAACATAAAAAGTACAGTTCTTGATGTGATATTTTATAGAAGTAAAACATTTGAGTTCAAATAATCTGCTGCAACACACTTGGTGTTTGTGCTCCCTAAAGATGTGGAAGATATAAAATGCTGAAACAAAAACCAATCAAACAAAGAAATAAAGTGAAATGCAATATACTATACAGTGGGGCAAAAAAGTATTTAGTCAGCCACCAATTGTGCAAGTTCTCCCACTTAAAAAGATGAGAGAGGTCTGTAATTTTCATCATAGATACACTTCAACTATGAGAGACAAAATGAGAAAAAAAAATCCAGAAAATCACATTGTAGGATTTTTAATGAATTTAAGTATTTGGTCACCTACAAACCAGCAAGATTTCTGGCTCTCACAGACCTTTAACTTCTTTTTTAAGAGGCTCCTCTGTCCTCCACTCGTTACCTGTATTAATGGCACCTGTTTGAACTTGTTATCAGTATAAAAGACACCTGTCCACAACCTCAGTCACACTCCAAACTCCACTATGGCCAAGACCAAAGAGCTGTCAAAGGACACCAGAAACAAAATTGTAGACCTGCACCAGGCTGGGAAGACTGAATATGCAAAAGGTACGCAGCTTGGTGTGAAGAAATCAACTGTGGGAGCAATTATAAGAAAATGGAAGACATACAAGACCATTGATAATCTCCCTTGATCCGGGGCTCCACGCAAGATTTCACCCCGTGGGGTCAAAATGATCACAAGAACAGTGAGCAAAAATCCCAGAACCACACGGGGGGACCTAGTGAATGACCTGCAGAGAGCTGGGATCAAAGTAACAAAGGCTACCATCAGTAACACACTACGCCGTCAGAGACTCAAATCCTGCAGTGCCAGACCTGTCCCCCTGCTTAAGCCAGTACATGCCCAGGCCCATCTGAGATTTGCTATAGAGCATTTGGGTGATCCAGAAGATGATTGGGAGAATGTCATATGGTCAGATGAAACCAAAATAGAACTTTTTGGTAAAAACTCAACTTGTCGTGTTTGGAGGAGAAAGAATGCTGAGTTGCATCCAAAGAACACCATACCTACTGTGAAGCATGAGGGTGGAAACATCATGCTTTGGGCCTGTTTTTCTGCAAAGGGACCAGGACGACTGATCTGTGTAAAGGAAAGAATGAATGGGGCCATGTATTGTGAGATTTTGAGTGAAAACCTCCTTCCATCAGCAAGGGCATTAAAGATGAAACGTGGCTGGCTCTATCAGCATGACAATGATCCCAAACACACCGCCCGGGCAACGAAGGAGTGGCTTCGTAAGAAACATTTCAAGGTCCTGGAGTGGCCTAGCCAGTCTCCAGATCTCAACCCCAGGGTATGTATCTTTGGAGGGAGTTGAAAGTTCGTGTTGCCCAGCGACAGCTCCAAAACATCACTGCTCCAGAGGAGATCTGCATGGAGGAATGGGCCAAAATACCAGCAACAGTGTGTGAAAACCTTGTGAAGACTTACAGAAAACGTTTGACCTCTGTCATTGCCAACAAAAGGTATATAACAAAGTATTGAGATGAACTTTTGTTATTGACCAAATACTTATTTTCCACCATAATTTACGAATACAATCATTAAAAATCCTACAATGTGATTTTCTGGATTTTTTTTCTCATTTTGTCTCTCATAGTTGAAGTGTACCTATGATGAAAATTACAGGCCTCTCTCATCTTTTTAAGTGGGAGAACTTGCATAATTGCTGGCTGACTAAATACTTTTTTGCCCCACTGTATGTATTTCCTTTTTTATATACAGTATGTCATAATTAACTGAAAAACTTTTAGTCAATCACAGTCAATCACAAATGTTACTAAATGTATAGTCAAGTGTCCCTCCAGCCAGCTGGCCCACAGGAAACTGGTTACATTTTAAATGGCTGCCTTCAGTGACATAAAGCCCCGCCCATGGTCATGTCCCATTGCATTTATAGTATTGGCAGGTCTACTGAAATGCTACTCTCTGCACTGATATGCATTTCACCGTTTTACTTTGTTTTCGGTGTTGTGTTTGACTTTAATGTGGTATGGAAAATTCATGTCGCCCTTGTAATTCAAAATAATTGTTATTATGACACAGTCAATGCATACATACATAGGTACAAAATAAATTATATTCTTTTGTGTATTGTGTTTGACATTTTGTCTTTGTTTTTATTTAGGCATGTTTAATCTTCCATACAAAAAGAGACCAGAGAGAGATACAGATTGAATAGGGAATTCCTTCCAGTGGTGAGATGCTGCCAAAGACTAAACTGTGAGAAAACAGCAAACTTTAAAACAATCTCCAAATTCGCTTTTACAGTCTACTTTCGAACATGGCCAAAGTAAGTGATTAACAGTACAATCTTTCTCGTTTCAGAATACTTGAATTAAATACCATATCTTACTATTTAAACAGCCTAAAAAGGTCATGCATTTTTATGAACTCCCTGTTCATGCTATGAAGGTCCAGTAGCTGGACACAAACCAGCACTCCTCATTAACCTTAAGCTTTTCATGTGATACATTTCTCCCTTGAGCACACACACAAATGTACACACCTCTTGTAAATTTCTGGGATAGTAAAAAGGGAATGAGAGCAAAGAGCAAAAGAGAGAGGGAGTAAAAGAAGACTGAGTAGGCTATTATAGAGGAAAGAGTGTATCCCCTGGAGGAGGCGCGGGCTGAGACGGCGTAAATGAGGGAAGCGTGGCGGCCATTCCTGTAGCCTCATTATAGTAATGGAGACCCATCCGTTCTGTCAAGGCCTCCAGAAAATCTTCTGTGACACTTCCTTTTCGTGCTATTCCACATCAAGAGTCCAAGGGAAGACAGAAGAGTGGGAGAAAGATACAGCGAAGGCGCTTGCTGCTAGGCTTCATGCTGCATGAGATGATTTGTGCCTTCGGAGGTATATTAAGGTCTTGATTAGGGTCTCGTTTTCCCTGTCAGAGTCTGTAATGTTCTGTGGTGGGTGACTGTGTGGCCTTGGTGGGAGAATTGCAATGCTATATGCCTCTTGTAAAGATTGGTCTCACTGGTGTGGAGGCTGGGGCAAAAACGGCACTGGCCATCTTGTTTTCATTGGGAGCTGTAAAGAGAGAGAAGGAGAGAACGATTTTCCCTTTTAAAGGAACACAGCGACTTATTGGGACTTTAGCTCATTCACCGTAACCCCCAGAGTAAGACAAGTGGATACATACCCTTCTCATGTCTGTGCATGTTGTAACGCCGTCTGACGGTTCCACCGGTAGCTTAGCCTAGCACAGAACATGCAGGTATCTGGTTCCAACTAGCATACTGCTCCGAATAAGTGACAAAATAACGCTAACATGTTCCTATTTACATGTTGTGATTTGTAGAGTCACAGCGTGTACAAAAAAAAACGTAACATGAGACAAAGCCATCTTCTAACCGTAAACAATCCGGGAACTATATTCTCAGACAAGCTTGCTGCAAAGCAAATCACTCCGCCCAAGTACTATATTCTTCCGCCTAAGAATATAGTTCCCGGTTTGTTTACGGTTAGAAGACGGCTGTGTCTCATGTTGCATTTAAAGTTTTTTAAATGCTTCGCATGAATGACATCTTTGTTGTTATGCAGTGTCCCTTGTCTTTCTCAAGGCTTGTAAACAAATGATTACTGTGTTGTCTTTGTAACTTTTCAAAGTTTCTTACAACGAAGGACAAATTGTATAGCCCTTGGGGAAGTGGATATCACCAGTGCACATAAGACCCAGAAGCAAAAGTTGGAGAATGATTTTCAGAAGACCATGGGTAACACTTATTCAGTGTCTTTGATAATAAATGCAGCTTTCTACTCAACAGCTCTGTTTTCAAGCACATAGGAAGGTCAGAACTCAGAATAATACAAGGTATAGGAACACCATTGCGCACTACAATTTGTGTTGCAAAATTAGACATGAATATCAGACGAAAATAAAAATGTATCTGAAATGTGTGTGGATGTGTACGATTGCATTAATATGTGTCTATATTATTGTCTTTATTACTCCATAGTGTTAATTGAGCATCAATAATAATAATAATAATAACAATAACCTTTATTTATTTATTTATTTGCCTTTTAATTTCTCTGCCATTTCAATAATGAAATGTTTTATCCCACAGAACACTAAAATTGGCTTCCAGGGATGTTCTCTTTTATTTCTGGACACAGCAAGGACACCAATTCTCTGTCTCCAAGTAAAGTTCCCCCATTTTTCTTAGGTGTGTTTAATGATTTGAAGCCTATAATTCCACATACATGTTTGTGGACCTTTTTATTTATATGTAACACATTATATCCCCTTGGAGAACATTTACATTCAGGCTTTAGACTGCATCCCCTCCCAGCCTACCACTTCACAGTACTCCACCCCAAACCTCCTCCCACCAGTCCTCCATGCTTGCCGTACCATTTCCATATTGTGTTCACATTCCTTACAGTGTGGCATTATCATCAATAGTCATTTAGGAGAGAGCCGCTTTCCACACCATCGGATGCAATGAAGATTCATAGCCACCATTTCAAAAGGGTTGGGGGAGATATACAGAATGAGGGAGAGGTGGAAATTGTGCACATACACCACTGGCTATTGGGTTACTACTGTTTGGCCTTGCATGTCCAGTGAGGTGTATGGGAAAGGCAATGGATGACAAATGTTCAGAACTCTAAATGAGTAGTAATCTTTGGAAGACAGGTAGGAGGGAGTGAATATCAATGCAATGCTATACATTACAATATGTCCCGTGAACAGCTATGTAAGCTTTACTGGGTAGAATAGACTTTCAGAAAACAGAAAACAATCAAAAGTGTTGTGATTTAAACCTCTACCTGACCTGCAGGAAATGGAGGAAGCCAACCAGGGTGGAAAATGCAACATTTATGACAAAATATGCTTGTGTTTGTCTATTTCCATGTAGATACAGTGCGGTTTGAAAACGTTTTGAACAGACGGATTATTGTATCTATATAGCTTAATATTTAAATAGATGGAGAGACATTTTTCTTTGAAATTAGATTAATTGACTCTTCACTTCAACCTACTGCCTTTGGTTACTGTTGCTACGCCATCAAGCTGTCCAATCTAGCACCCCATGTGTTCAGTTTACAATAATAATTGTGGCAGATATACCACCTGAAATTCATAGAATTTTCTTTTTAAACAAATGGCCCTTGACTTCAGACAGAAGTAAAGACAATAAGCAGGCTTAGTCAGCAACAGTCGATTTAGCCAGCTAAATATGAAAACTGTAGCTGTAAAATTTAATTAGCTGTGGCTTTTATTAGCTAACTAACTATCGCCAGCTGAGTGACAATTTTGTTTGACAAATTTTCACTAACCAGTGTATGATGAAGGCATGTTGGGTGGGTGAAATTAGAAAGCTAGCATTAGCTAACGAGCAGCAGTCACGCCGCTCCCACTGTAGGGAGACTCATTTGCCAAGAGAACAGCTGATAGCCCGGGAGAGGCACTGTTTGGTTAACACAAGTTTTTAGCTGTGACTGTCCTCTCTTACCTGAAGTTGCTGCATTTTGGCTGCTGTCTGTAGATTCCTTCATGCACAACTCATATGCAAATGTTTTAACAGCGGCAATGTTATGTATTGTTTAGGGTCCTTGCCCCCACGAGACAAATCGGCATTGCAAATTGAACATGTAGCTCTACTTGAATCGCCTTCTTTTGACTGAAAGTACTGCCAAACAAGACTTTTTCTGCTCACAAGTTCCATTTTCACTTTCTCACAGCCTACTGCATTGAACGCTCCACCTACATAAACGCCTTCCTGTAATCAACAGCGCCGTCATTACATCAACCAGCACAGCGCACATAGTGCAAGTGTACTTATAGAAGTAACAAGAGGCTAAACTCAATATAACGTTGTGTTGCATTCAGTCCAAGATGGCGAAGCTGCAGCTCAGTCATGGGTGTGTGTTGCAATGGAACGTTCTACTGAGTTTTGCCTCTTGTTACTTCTATACTCTTTGACAAGAGCAGAAACTCAACACAACGTTCGCCACTTTTTCTCGAGTTTCGCCTCGTTACTTCTCTTTGGTAGAGTTCGGTTCGGTGGAAAAACATTCTAAAGTGCGGCAGAACACGAACTCCGTCAAAAAGGTTTGGTGCATCCCTAACATAGTCTATATCCTTGACGTTCCACTTATAGGATTATTCCCGTTCGCAGGAAATTTCGCCGGATGCATGTATTTTCGCTGATGACCGTTTCCTTCCACTTTCTTTGTGTTGGAATTTTAAACTCCAGTGAATTTATGAGGACTATGGGTAACTGCTCCTCAGATCTCTGCATGGTAAATTGAACACCAATCATATCATAAAGTTTGCTGACGACATGACAGTGGTGGGTTTGATCAGCAGTGATGATGAGTCTGCATACAGGAGGGAGGTAGAGGAGTTAACATCATGGTGCAGCTTACACAACATCCACCTAAATGTCAACAAAACAAGGGAGATGGTCATTGACTTTAGGAGGGTGTTAACACACCATCACACGCCACTGACCATTGGTGGCGCTATGGAGAGAGTCAACAGCATCAAGTTCCTGGGGGTCCACCTGGCGGATGACCTAACATTCTCCACCAACACCACGGCCATTGTCAAGAAAGCCCACCAGCGGCTGCACTCCCTCTGGTGTCTGAAAAGGCAGGTCTTACCACCTTCTACAGAGACACTGTTGAATCTGTCATAACATATGGCCTCACCTCCTGGTTTGGCAGCTGTAAGGCCCCGGAGAAACACCAACTGAACAGGATTGTAAAGACAGCCAGCAAGATCATCAGTGCCTCTCTCCCCTCCCTGCTGGAGATATACAACCAGCGGTGTGCTCGCAGGGCCATCAACATCATAAAAGACCCTTCCCACCCTTCCCACGGCCTTTTCTACCTCCTTCCGTCTGGGAAAAGATACAGGAGCCTCCGCTCCAGATCCAGCAGGATGCTGAACAGCTACTTTCCACAGGCTGTTAGAATTTTAAATGGACTGTGCCCCCTCCCACTGCCATGCTTCCCTACTGTGCAGCTACCTGCCTGAACTGCACTTTGTTCGGACTAAAAACATGACTGCATTGCACTTGCACTGGACATACTGTGCTGCTATTCTGCACAAGCTGCTACTTTCCACTGCACTTTAATACTATGTGCCCAAGCTCCTCCTATATGTCTATATGCTGTATTTTATGTGTTTTTATTCTATTTATTTCCTTGTTTTATACTAACACAAGCTGGGGGAACAATATTTAATTTTTTGTATGTACGGAAGTACACATGAAAATGACAATAAAGTAAATCTTGAATCTTGAATCTTGAAATTGAGACAGTTAGCTAGACTATCTGTCCAATATTGTCCGAGTCTTCTCTCGCACATCTATTTTACAGCGGCTCCGTGCCTCACTTAGCGCCACCAAAGACGATTGTGATTGGTTTAAAGAAATGCCAAAACAGAGCACATTTTTCTCCCATCCCGGAATGCTGTGTGGAGTTGCCAGACCCCCTCCGCTCTGCAGCGTGTGAATAGAATATACTTAATTGTAGGTATTTTCTAATGTTTCACTTTTACGTGAGACAAATAATTTGAGGATGAGGAGGGACTTTATTTGCCTTAATTAGATACGGTTAGAGTTGCTAAACCGTATCTAAGCCAGTTGCTAAGCCATGATTGGACAATCACTGTATGGGGGAGGGGTTTAGGGAACGGTTAGTTGCCTGTACAAAGACATAGACCATGATATCCATCGTGCTACTTTGTAATATTACGTTTTGAGAACTTAAAATCCAGAATACCATGACCCTAACCCTTCATTTTACACCTGTCACATTAATTGATAACATTTATAACTCCTGGTGGCAACTGAATATCAAAGGTGACATTGTCTTTTTATCTTACCCTCAGGTTCAACATTTTATAATATTTCTGACAGGACGATGCTCTTTGCAAATGTCATATATTGTAAGTTCATGGACAGATTTGTGTTTTGGTGCCTGTGTGTGGGAGAGAGAGAGAGAGAGAGAGAGAGAGAGAGAGAGAGAGTGAGAAACAGACAGACAGACTGACACACACATCTATACACAGATAAATGAAGAGAGAGTGCGTGAGTTTTATTAGCGTACGTGCATGAGTGTTTGGGGTATGAATTATGCCCAGCTTTCAACAGATGTTTTACGGTGTGTGCTGCGTAAGTGCACTGGACTGTCAGAGTGCTTTATCATTCAGTATTTTCCGGAAATGCAAATATGCAGCCTGAAACTTTACCATTTTCACTCAATGTCATCTTTTGAGGATACT
Source organism: Zingel zingel (assembly GCA_023566125.1). Lineage (NCBI taxonomy): Eukaryota > Metazoa > Chordata > Actinopteri > Perciformes > Percidae > Zingel > Zingel zingel. The sequence goes on from CM042320.1 coordinate 22,546,312, forward strand.
TCATTAGGGCCAGAGGGGATTGGAGGGACAATGAAGAGATGTAGACCTCTCATCAAATGAAAAAACAATTGAAAAACTTTTCGAAGTGGAAATTAATTTTGACCAAGATTATATTGTAGTGTACTGCAGCATACTACTAGTGATCCAATATATATACTGGTTTGAAGCAAAGGTGGCTACATGGTTTCCATACTAGATGGACATTCAGAAGGATATATATACAGTATATAAACTTAGCACAAAAAGTAAGGAAATTTGTGTTTCTGTTTAGTTCCCTTTCAAGTGGTGCCCCATTTGTAAGGAACATGCATTTGTGGGATGAGCAGCAGCGCTGAGTATGTGGGTTGCGCCCATGAAAAATTTGCCATTAACTCGTTTGGTGTTTGGTGGATTGGATGAATGAAGTTTGAAGAAACAAGACATATTGGCAATTGACCCTTCGCTAAGCCTCGCCCTCCTTAGTTACTGTTGCTATGTATGCACCGGTGTCAGACATTCCCAAGGAGATAATTAGTAATTTTTGGCGAACAGGTGAAATATCTGAGATAGCAAGACAAAAGGGACTGCAGTATGGATTCAAGGGATATATCCACGATATAATATGTCTTGCCTTTAATCATCTTATTTTACGTCAGAATTGCAGAATCATCCAATCCACCAAACACCAAACGAGTCAATGGCAGAATAACCTGTTTGGCATTGGCAGAGAAGATTTGGCAAGTTTTTCATGGGCGCAACCCACATACTCAGCGCTGCTGCTCATCCCAGAAATATGCATGTTCCTTACAAATGGGGCACCATTTCAAAGGGAACTAAACAGGCTTTCCAACGGTATAAGATTCATTGCCAAAAAGCATTGTTACCACTGAGAAATAATTTACCAAACACAAATTTACTTACTTATTGTGCTAAGTTTATATGTATGTAGATTCCAGGCTGCCTGATGCTTCCTGCCTCCAGAGAGGAAAAGAGAGGAAAGAAGAAAAAAAGCGAATAATAAAATGCTACAGAGGTAATTTACTTGGGTAATGACCTTTCTTTGCTGTTGATGATTAAGGATGAGGCATGGTGATGGGCCTTGATAAGAGAAATGTGAGCCTGATTCCATGACTAAGCATAGAAGTAGAAGAATGCCACCTCAACCTCATCACCAGGATTTGAGAACAGAGGACTCTCGCCAGATATCTCTTTCCCATTCTCTCCCTGCAACACTAATTTATGGTCCTTTTTTTCGAGCCTGGCATAGCATGCAGATGCAAAGAATACTTCCTCCGGCCTTTCCCCGAGACCCTCTGTAACAAGCTGGCTCCAGCCCTCTAATAAATCTATTAGTGAGCTGAACACTGTGTAATGGCTTCAATTGGTGCTTTGGCTCAATGAGGTGTTGCATATCAAAGTGTTAGCTTCTGAAATAGAGCAGCAGCTGACTTCCAACTGCAAGGAGGTGGATCTGTGCAAATTGAAGGCCTGTAGGATGTCATCTTCTCACTACCGACAATGAAGATGAGGAGCCATACAATCATGTCTTTCATCTGCCTGATAAAAATGGTGAGCATTTATGGGCAGCTGTGCAGATAGACATTGGACATTATAACTACATCTCTAATAGAATTTAAAGAGTAAAGGTAGTTAGTTGATCTAATCAAATCAAAACTGATTCATTAGGGTGGCCTTTTGAAATGTGTGGATGTTATAAAACAGAGCATAGAAGAATGAGTTTTTCAGTTTGGAAGAGGGGGATGTGCAACATTTTCATCTGGAACATCCTCATATGTACAGTGTTGATACCATCCACCGCTCCACAGGGAGACTGGCAGGATTCACCTTTGACCGACCTGATTTGATTTAGTCAAATGTGTTCCTTTGCCCCGCCGAGACCAGGCCAGCTGCTTATCTCTCCCCTGCTCCTGTTCATCATGTTTGAGTCAGAAAAGAAGATAAGGGAAGAAGAATGTGGGAGACACGTGTGAGAATAAAGGGAGGCAGGGTGGGGTGGGCGAGTGGACCGAATCAAGTCTATCACAGTGGCCTGTCTGAGAGAGATGGTTATCGTGCCTGGCATCTCAGCGTGTGTCTGCAAATATGGTGTAACTTTCTCAGTCTCTCCTCTCCCACTCATTCTCGATCACTTTGTTTTATCTGTCTCTTTCCTCTGCTGGTGCCAAATCCCTGGGCAGTTTGGCTGGAATATCAATGATTCAGTCTCTATTAAGCTCCGTTATACATGAAGCTGTAAGTGAAGCGAAACCACAGCGCTTGATGAGACTGATGTGGGTAAGCAGCAATGCTTCTGGTAAGGCACTAGCCTCTCTGGTGGAGATCAGCATGAGCTACTCTGTAGAGTTAGAGCTCACACTTCATTTATTACGATGCAATAATTAAGAGGAGCAAATTCTCAGCATGGTTCAGAGTTTTATTCACAGGGTGCGATAGCCGAAGAAAAATGGATGTATTAAGAGAAAATGGAGGTTGTCTCCAGGTGGAGACAAAGAAAGGAAGTGAGAGAAGGAAAGAAAGAAAGACAGAGGGAGAAGGAGGTTGTTGGGAGGCGGGGCATGAGTCATTGAAGTCCAGCCATGCTTTACAACACAGCCTGTGGGACTGGAACACCTCTGTGCAGCATCACATCCCATTTCATACTGAGTTCTTCTCACCAAGTCATTTGAATCTCCTGAGGCTGCCATTATTGAAGCAGAATGCACTGTTTAACGTGAAGTCACTAAAGATTAAGAATTAAAAAAAGTGCATATATCAACGCAACTTGGCATCAAAAAATGATTAAAGCCCAATAAGACAAAAAATTATAATAAAAATCAAATGACTTTTTATCATGATATAGGCCTGCAACATTTTGGTTGTTTTGCTGCATTCATGTGCTCCTCAGAAAGTCCCATTTCCCGAGTTGGGAAGTCATTCTTTTGACTTTGGTATGCTTATGTCACAAGCTTTAAAGCTATAGTGTGTAGTTTCTGCTTCCACCATGAGGAATTCTAAGTAATGATAACAAAACTGTCGGCGCATCCACATGATACAAGCCTTACGTGATCGCGCACACGCCCCCACCCCTCCTCCACACAGTTGCTAATAGCCAAGGAGGACACGGAGGATTAAACAAACATTTTTTTCAGAAGAGGTAATTATCTTCACTTGAGCTTCTGCGCAGGAAAGTCACCGGACGACACAATCTTCTGAACATAGACATACTGAGAAATACAGAGAGAGTTGTGTGGAGCTGAGAAATATATTGTATCAAATTGTTATTTAATTCATAACATAATGTCTTTCAGATTGACTAAATAAATATTACATAGCCTACAATAATAAGGTAACACAGAGAAACAATACAAAAGTTAGAGTTGAATATACTTAGTCTATATCCTTGACGTACCATTTATGGGATTGTTCCGGTGCTACAGGAAATTCCGCCGGATGCATGTATTTTTTTTCCACATGGATTTTCCCAGTTGGAAAGATTATTTTGACACCACATGATTGCAGCATTAGAGGTTAGGTTATATTCCTGGATATAACAATATTTGACTCAAAATATTATTAGGCTACTTTATTCTCATAATATTGTCCTTTTTTTCTAAAATTACAATTATATTATTATAACATGATTAAGTAAAGGAAAATCTAATTATTTACAAAAGATGGCTAAAAATGTCCTTATTTGATTTGTGCATTATTTTATACTGTCTATGTGACACCTCACCACAGTCTATCCACCTGGTAACATTTATCCAACGCACCTTTGCCAGTCAGTGGTCTATTTAAACTGTCAGTGTTCGCCTGCTGTTTTGCTGCAAGTAGCCTATCACTGTGAACTTGCTGCCTGTAGACAGTCTGAAAATGTCGCCTCCGTACGGGTTTGTGGAGGAATACAAGTGTTTGTTTTTCCTGTTTTGTTGGCCTTTTGTGATGACACCCGTCAGCGGCCAAACGTGCACTTCAAGCCGGAAGAGACGCTCTCCTGTCGGTGTTGGCAACTTGGGTAAAGGCGAGTTTTCCCGTTTGATATGCCAAGCAACTCAACAAGGTAAGTAAAGTATGCCGCTTGTGCAAACTTGCTGTTGAATGACCTGGCTAGCCACAGTTGTGCTTAGCAATGTAAGCTAACAAAGCTAATGTTGTGAGAGTGAACACTGCTGGAGCTGCTCTTCCACAGATCTGTTTAAATGGCATCTGTTGTCTGCTAGTTTTTGCTCATATGCAGCAGCTGTCTACCCATGGACAGTATTTGCATTGCTATTCATTGTGAATGCATTACTTGTAGTGGCTGAGCTTATTTTATTTTTGTTTGGTTCACATGCTAAAGAACCACCAAAATGCTATTAAGCTATGGATGGTCTGAGGAACATGTTGCTGTTTTCTTAAAGGCATGAGCAGAGGCCAATATGGTACTTGCATAGTGTGATAGAGGAGCACATTATTGTGTTCAGGTCCCCATGGCAGTTTTTTTTTACTCTTTTGTATTGCAATTGTGATGAAGTGACCAGATTTGGGCATGCTCCCCTGTAAGAATATTATTATTTTAACGTTTTGCATCAATCTGGTGCACTTTGAAAAGAAATTCAGAGGTTAGACTTGATTATTCTTATCTATGGATGGACATATTTGTGCTGTAGGCTTAACTATTTTGCACTTCAGAATTTTAACCATGCACACACAGGTGGAATAGTTTTTTCTTCATATTTTAGCATTAATGTTACTAGGAAGCATACCAGTAGAAATATATATTCATATTTGTAAGTGGGATGTATATAAGTAAGTGGGATTGTCTTGAATCTGGCAATATAATAACCATTATGGTGGGATACAATGGCAAAGAAATTTACAAAAATGTCTGTGCTGACATAAATAGTTTTATGAGAATACATTATAATTTCTACCCAAAGTTGGAGACCATGTAGAAGTTTTGTTGCAATTTCATAACCGGATTACCCGGGAACCGCTTGTACTGATGCATGTGTTGAGTAAAGAGTTTTTGAGATATTTCACAGAGAGTAATGGGTGTGCAGAGATTTATGCAGAATGCAAATATGATAACATTTCATGTAAGTTCAATGTTAATTTTCTCGCAAACAATCGTCCCTGCTGCTACTTCATACTTGTACTCCACTACACCTCAGATGGATATGTTGTAATGTTTACTGCACTACATTTATCTGACAGCTTTTGCTTTATTGCTTCAGGCTGGGCTTGTTTCTGCAACAGCTCATTGAGTATCTGATAAAATTCAAACTATTGAGGAAATATTTTCCTTTGACATTGGTCCAGTATTAAACAAAATTGCTGCAGTCGGCAACGGCGAAACAAGCTACAATGTACAGTCAGTTAATAGCACAACTGTCCAGCTTGTATTCACCTTCATAAAAATGCTTGTTTTGCCACTGACAGGTCAGATTAATATTAAGTGTCTGACAACATTATGGAAAGGATTTCTAAGTAGGTCGGCCTTTCTGTTAAAGAGTAAGATACTTTTTTTTAAACATAAAAAGTCAGCGAAATTGTGTTCGCTAAACCCACCAGACTATGTACTACTATGTAAATAAACAGTAATTTTAGCATCGTAAAATATGGGCATTCTACATCTCTGAGCTCTGAGCAGGGCTTTCTCTGGCTGTCTTGAGCCTGTGTGTGTAGGGTGCACGACTATACATTTGGTCAATGTTTTCTTTCTTTCATTCCAATTTCGCGTCTGTCAGTCACAGTGAAAACCGAGGACATTTCCGGGGACAGCTCTAACCGGGAACAGGTCACCGAAACCGGGGACTGTCCCCGGAAACTGGGGACGTCTGGTCATCCTAAGTTGTGAGCCAGTGGGAGGCACATCCAAGGCCATGCTGATCTGCCCTGAAGTCTGAGCTTCCCACTATAGCATCCATGAAACACATCTTACACAACACCTCAATATCGATACCGCAACGATATTGTAGTGTTGACTATTGGTGCTTTCACAAAATATTTACAGAATGTGATTTTTGATAAATAATCATCAGTAATGTGGATATAATGACTAAGTGGATAAAGGCAAATAGTAGAACAGTCTGGTAAGTTCAGAAAATAACATCACTTTACTGTAATGCAGCCTTTAAAACCAGTGAAAGACAACACTTACAGTGGGGCAAAAAAGTATTTAGTCAGCCACCAATTGTGCAAGTTCTCCCACTTAAAAAGATGAGAGAGGCCTGTAATTTTCATCATAGATACACTTCAACTATGAGAGACAAAATGAGAAAGAAAATCCAGAAAATCACATTGTAGGATTTTTAATGAATTTATTGGTAAATTCCTCGGTAAAATAAGTATTCGGTCACCTACAAACAAGCAAGATTTCTGGCTCTCACAGACCTGTAACTTCTTCTTTAAGAGGCTCCTCTGTCCTCCACTCGTTACCTGTATTAATGGCACCTGTTTGAACTTGTTATCAGTATAAAAGACACCTGTCCAAAACCTCAAACAGTCACACTCCAAACTCCACTATGGCCAAGAACAAAGAGCTGTCAAAGGACACCAGAAACAAAATTGTAGACCTGCACCAGGCTGGGAAGACTGAATCTGCAATAGGTAAGCAGCTTGGTGTGAAGAAATCAACTGTGGGAGCAATTATAAGAAAATGGAAGACATACAAGACCACTGATAATCTCCTTCAATCCGGGGCTCCACGCAATATCTTACCCTGTGGGGTCAAAATGATCACAAGAATGGTGAGCAAAAATCCCAGAACCACACGGGGGGACCTAGTGTATGACCTGCAGAGAGCTGGGACCAAAGTAACAAAGGCTACCATCAGTAACTACGCCGACAGGGACTCAAATCCTGCAGTGCCAGACCTGTCCCCCTGATTAAGCCAGTACATGTCCAGGCCCGTCTGAGGTTTGCTAGAGAGCATTTGGATGATCCAGAAGAGGATTCGGAGAATGTCATATGGTCAGATGAAACCAAAATAGAACTTTTTGGTAATAACTCAACTCGTTGTGTTTGGAGGCGAAAGAATGCTGAGTTGCATCCAAAGAACACCATACCTACTGTGAAGCATGGGGGTGGAAACATCATGCCTTGGGGAGTTTTTCTGCAAAGGGACCAGGACGACTGATCCGTGTAAAGGAAAGAATGAATGGGGCCATGTATCGTGAGATTTTGAGTGAAAACCTCCTTCCATCAGCAAGGGCATTAAAGATGAAACGTGGCTGGCTCTATCAGCATGACAATGATCCCAAACACACCGCCCGGGCAACGAAGGAGTGGCTTCGTAAGAAACATTTCAAGGTCCTGGAGTGGCCTAGCCAGTCTCCAGATCTCAACCCCATAGAAAATCTTTGGAGGGAGTTGAAAGTCTGTGTTGCCCAGTGACAGCCCCAAAACATCACTGCTCTAGAGGAGATCTGCATGGAGGAATGGGCCAAAATACCAGCAACAGTGAAAACCTTGTGAAGACTTACAGAAAACGTTTGACCTCTGTCATTGCCAACAAAGGGTATATAACAAAGTATTGAGATGAACTTTTGTTATTGACCAAATACTTATTTCCACCATAATTTACCAATAAATTAATTAAAAATCATACAATGTCATTTTCTGGATTTTCTTTTTCTCATTTTGTCTATCATATTTGAAGTGTACCTATGATAAAAAATTACAGGCCTCTCTCATCTTTTTAAGTGGGAGAACCTGCACAATTGGTGGCTGACTAAATACTTTTTTGCCCCACTGTATGCCATATTACAATATCCAAAGTCTAAGACAATATCTAGTCTCATATCACGATATCGATATAATATACATATATATAATATGATGATATATATAATATTGCCCTCTAATGTAGTGTACATACAGACTCCACACAAGAGAAATCTCTCACAGGCTGTCAGTCTGGAGGGTTAAGTGCCTAAGGTATTATTAGACAAAGCTAGAGCACATTTAAGGAATGTGTTTATTAATCTGCATAAGACTTACTCTATGGGGATTCAAGGCTGCTCATATGGCCTCTAAATCTCTTGGCGCAATGAGGGTGGGTGGTTGGAGGATCACAGATTTATTGATTGGCTGTTGTAGAGATGCACCTTCCCATATCCATATAAGCTGTTATATCATTGAGAGTCATTAATCACCCTGACAGAAACAAATTGCAGCCAGGCATCCTTTACTTACAACTGAGAAAAAAAAAATTGAACGGATGGGGGTCTGAAGAGCGGACTATTTTATATGCTAACATCCAAATAGTAATGTGCAGTGAGGGCAGCCCCGCACAACGTGGCTTTACTTTCCTGTATCTGAAGTGGATTTATCAGCTCTTTCATTTCAGGGTGCTTCAAAACTAATCTGACCCCCTCCCTCCCCTCCCACCGCTGTCAGCTGTTTTGTTGATGAGATCAAACTAATTTATAAAAATAAAATGTGTGTTTATTCTGGGAAAACATCCTGAAAACATTGCTTTGCAACTTCTTTAAGACATGTATTTAGACAAAACCTTTGGGCATATATATTCATGGGATTGTTCAGCAAAATTTTTGTCAGTATTGCTAAGCTGAAAACCTCTAAACTTTTTTCCCTCTCTGTAGAAAACACAACTGATTATTTGTGTAGTTTTGCCAGCAGCACATGTGCTCTAGATTTGTGTTGCTTTCACAGTCATAGAAACTGCATTGATTGTTCTGTTGAACATTTATAGTGCAGTATAATTTTTTGGGTTGTTCAATTCAGTCTTTTGACAATTAACATTGTTTTGAGCTCATGACAGAGTCACTCTCTTTTATACTGTGGCTTGGGGATTTCTCAGAGAGATATGGATCATGGAATCTGTCTTGTGGGCATGTGAGAGCCTCCTCTGCCTCATTCTTCAAGCCATTTTACTCATGTTTTGCAAATGTTACTTATTGAAGGCCCTATTTGCCATTCCTGTATTTCAGCTCCAATCTTCGACTGAGCTCTGGAGATTCTGTCCAGTATGTGCAGGGTAAACACAGAGATTGGGCGATATATGTGAGGAATCACCAAATTGGTGTGAAATCAACTTATATGAACACGACTCCCCCTGGAGCCTTTCTGTGATCAATTATTTATGTACTGAAGAGAGCTAAGAAACTATATTTAAAGATCGACTTTCAGGATTTTTTTTTAATCTTTAAAGGAAATATGTGTATTGAGTATTTATGTTGATGCTTGTGATGAATGTCAAATGAGAGAAGCAACATGGCTCAACAAAGAGAAGGGAGAGTTCAAACGTAAAAGGAGAAAAGCCTCCAAGAGTTATTGTGATGTGAGGTTAATGTGTTACCGTGCTGACGGAGCATGTTGGATGTGTGTGCTCCAGCTCCTAAACTCATCTTCTGCCTCCTGTCATTCAGACGCTGTTGTTAGACCACAATAATCTAAAGGGATCCTGGCGTGGCACTTGTATCAATCACAGATCTTTGTAACTCGATTAGAGCAACCTTGCAACCAACGGAAATGAATTAAAGAAAGTGCAGATGTAGCACTTCACCAGGTGTACATGCAATGGATAACACACTGCAGAAGAAGAGCTAGAGCATTTTAGTTTAAGTTTAGGCTTTCTGTTGGAATTATTCTTTGAGGTTAACTATTTTCATGACTAAGATTTTATAGTTTAGCTCTTATATGGCTTGACCAGTCAACACGTCTGCCGGCCTAGATGTTTAGATGCGTAGAAAGTATATGAATTATAATGCAAAGGGATGAACGATTAATTGCATTTGCAATTAAATAGCGATATGTTAAAATTAGATTTTAAACACAAGGCTGCAATTACACTCTGGTCATGTGACACATGAGAGTAAAGCTGTCTGCAGAGGAAGCAAGCCAATCTGCTGCGCAGCGTCGGGTATTAACCTGCTTTGCTAACGTTGCTACCTCATGGTGCAACACCACTAACTTGTAGCACCACTTAAAAAAACACCACAAAGCCATGTACGATAGTTGCATGGTTAAAATGCCAAACACCAGTGTCTCAAGTAAGCGAAATACCACCGACAGGAATCACTGACTGAAATGTTTGAAAGCGTAACTCCATATGAACGTACTTAAGAACCGAACGTAAACAAGCTGTAACAGAGTTTATTGCGAAAGATATGATGCACCTCTCAACGGTGACCAAACCTGGGCTCACTGCTGTGATATAAGGATAAGCAGTACAACATGCCCTCCCTCACATATTTTAGCCAAGTTGCCTTACCGGTGCTATACAACAAATGTTAAGAGAGAGTCGCAGCCGAGCTGAAAACAAAGGAGTTTTGGGGCTTCTAAAACTGACGTGTTCAAGCCGTAGGATCGCTATGGCTGGCAGTGCCATATTTATTGTGCACATATAATGTACTTAAAGACTGTCCAGGAAAGTTCACAGCCAGTGTTTAAAAAGTGCATTTCTGCAATCTGCACTTTAGTTTGTGTGATTGAAGTAGTGTATAGATAAATAATAATATGTAATTCATATAATTTCATGCATCACCTAATTTCATCATAACATAAGAGGACTGGCCTACAGGAAAGAACAGTTTATGTTTAATCTATCTAATATTGTGTTGGCCATACTATACAATGATTTATTGTTTTGTTTTGTATTGTTGAATAATACAGCAGATAAAGAGCTCTTTAAATCCTGCATTCACAGAACCACCTGTTCAGTGTTGTTAACTTAATCCATGCGCTCTTCCTCTTAGTTCTCCCATTTGTGTAATATTTTAAAGCTAATCATGGGCAACTCTGGAGCCATGTTTTTAATTAATTTGTTTGTCTTTTGGTCGTTGGCAAAATAAGCGCTGGCATACTTTGCACAGTCTTCTGAAATGTCTCCCTTTGCTCTTACATAGGCCTGCAGTGTTTTATATGACAGCATGAAGGAGAATTTGTGCATGCGTGTGTGCGATTGATGTTTGTGTGTGTATGTGTGTGTATGTGTGTAAGATGAGTCCAAAACAGACAATGCCATTCATTTTTGGCTCTAGAGATAGTAAGTTCAGAGATAATATATCCGAATAACTTTGGTGATCCCTGACTTTACCTCTAGCGCCACCAGCAGGTTGATATGTTTTTATTTCCAATTCTTTGGTTTATGTCCTGATGCCTGCTAAACTAAAGCAGTTGTATTAGCCTCAGCTGTATTTAGTGTTTATTAGCAAATGTAAGCATGCTAACACAGTAAACTAGGATGGTGATCATTGTAAAGCTTGTAAACATCCGCATGTAAGTATGGTCTTTGTGAGCATGTTAGCATGCTGATGTTTGCATTTAGCTCAAAGCATCACAGTATCCAAGTACAGCCTCATGGAGCCGCAACCGTAGCTGTAGACCCTTAGACATGTTCAGCTGCCACAGGACTATGTTCCACTCAGTATGTCTCGGTTACTATTCTTTAGTAAACACGTGTGAGGAAACCTTGTATATTATGCATGTTAAAAATGGATATGAACCATTTACAGTTTTCAAATGTTTAAACTCTTCATAGCAATAACAATCTACTATCAGTCAGGCTCTAGGCAACATCAGAATATTAATTATTTCCTGCTTTAGCCAACCAGTATACTTTTAATTTTATATATGAGAGGGCAATAATGGGTATATTCTGCAAACTAATATTCTTTAAATGCCCACAGCACTTCCAGATTCATTAATTCATGCATTTCAGTGTCTTTTATATTTTTCTTAAATGTGAAAAATTATATTTTAGATATATTTCATAAATCTAATACCCTGGCATAAATTATTATTAGATTTACATTTAATGAAAATGTATTTGTGCTGCATGAGGACATTTACAAACACAATTAGAGACATTATCCCTGATTATGGGCCAGCTGACTCACCAGAATTCTACTGGCCTTAAAATATAGCACATTTGTCCACAAGGACATTGACATCCATTACAGAAAATTATGAGCCAGTAGGGAGTCTGGTTTTTGAAGGACGCTTGCTCCTGGCTCCTTGTTTCCTCCACATAAGACCCCACATTTGCATTTCTATCCCATTTATATAATTGCATTTCCTTACACTCACAGTTAAGTTTGTTTTTATTTGATAGCTTTAGATTAGCCTCATTTGAAAGATAATTATTCCCTTTGGTTAGGTATCTCATTTTGGCTCTCTACTGTGATAAGATTTGTTTAAGGGCTTTTTTCTGTGACCCTAATGTACAGCTCTTTCATCCTCCATTTTCCTCTCTTTCTCTGACTCTGGGCTTTACCCGGAGTGTGGTACCTGCCCATCTCCGGCAGAAAGAGAGACGAGACTGAGAACAATGAAGAAAGTAAGAAAACAAAAAAAAAGATAGGCAGAGGTGGTGTCAGCAGAGACACAGCACTGACACTCCAAGGAAAGAGTGAATAATTGAAACAGCCTAGAAAAGAAAAGTGTCTGTTTTTGATGGTTAGGCTGTCAGCATACAGTGAAGTAGGGACATGATGCCAAGCAACTTTACAAGCTGTTGAGGGGTCCCTCTTCAATGAGATGGTAATAATCAATTCTCCTAAGCCCTGCTCGCAGACGCTACGTGAGAAAGATAGTTTAGAGGAGAATGTCTTTTGTTCCTGGGGCTTTATTAAACTACACAAGGCTCTGTCACCATGATGTGCCTGTGATTAAAGGATGTGCAACACCAGCACCTCAACTTCTGACAGTTTCTTACAGCTAACCAGGGAGAGGTCTAGCTGGTATTTGTTTGCAGCTCAGTACAGTATGTGCTGTGTACAGTATATTTACAGTGGTGCAATAACATTCCTGAGTACTGAATTGAAAAGCACTCCAGTAAACAGCATCTAGTGGTTTTAGGGTGTTGGCAGCAACAATAAACATACAGAATAGCCACATAGTCAAGAGCAAAGGTGACTGTATGACCATTTTATGTTGTTAAATGAGCATCACATTTTATTTTGATATAACACATCTAATTAGGTCTTTAGCTTTTGTGCAAGGTGTTCCGTGTTAGTTTTAGAATAGGCTATATATATATGTGCTATTTACAAATCTCCTCTATTTCTATAACATCGAAATGTACTTTGATCCCAATTATAGACTAAAAGCAGCAGGATAATTTGCAGTATGAGGTCTTGTAAGAGGCATGTGTGAAGATCATCAAAGGCAGCAGAATGCATACAAGATAGTGATGGCGACATAATGGACATTCAACTGCTTTGTTGCACTAGAAACATTACTATACAATATAAGGTGATCAATAATTGACCTATTGTGATCACTGGTAACCATTTACAGATAAAAAACAAAAAAACTGACATCAGGTATTTGGGCATGTAGTGAGTGTAGTTAAGACAGGATCAAGGAGTACCATCACCCATTGTCGCTTTGAAATAGCTATGCAACGATTATACATTTTGTTGGTATGATTATAAAATAATCACGTTTCACGATTGTTATGCATTAATTTATTTCACTGCTAATGTATGAAATTACATGAACACTATATTTCAATATGTTATTTATTGCTGTCTTTTGGAACAGAAATAACACAGTAACAGTTTTGAATGTTTTGAAAATGATTTTATGATCAATCATCAACCTTTTTATTTAAATTCATCTGAAAAGAATAGAGACTAGAGGTGAATTAGTCACACCACAAACAAAGGCCAAGTTAGTAACAACAGTGTTGGCCTTAAGGAGAAGTTAGCCCTTTTTGGGCTAGAAATGGCCCTGCTAGCTGGTGTTTCTAAAAGTTGGAGGAGCTGCTAGACAAGATGCATCAGTCACAGGGAGATGTGCAGCATGTTGCCAAGGAATACATGTGATAGATCTCTTTGCATCCTTATGTATCATAGGGAATGAAGAGGAGTAAGTAAGTAACGTTAAGTGGTAACGTCAGTGACATGACTGAGCTGTTGCAGAGTTTTGCCTCGTACGAATGTAACGTCAGTGCATTCACTGTACAACGTGACATCATGACTTTGCGTAAACATACACGCCACTTTCCTAAAGCCAAGAGGCGTGTTATCTGTACGCATTTTCAGCTGTCTGCATGTATGTCTACGTTGTATACAGCTGACTGCAGTCTGCAACGTCTTTCTAAAGCCACGTGGCGTGTGGAGGTTGGGTTGAAAAGAAAAAACGGTTGGGATTAGGAAAAGAAGAACGGGGTTGGGTTTAGGTTGAAAAGAAAAAATGGTTGGGATTAGGAAAAGAAGAATGGGGTTGGGGTAGGAAAAGAACAAACGTGGAAAGGAAACATCACACGAGGGATACAAAGGAAACCACACGCAGGACATGATCCCCACTCTCCTGGGTGAAAGACCTGTGTTTTTTAATTAACTGTGACGTTTTAAAGCACGGTTAATAGTGAAATCGGTTAACCGCTGCATCCCTACTTTGAAACTGGTTTGATGGATGAAGCTGTAAGCTGTGTGTTCTTAGAGAAAAGCTTTGTTGCATCTCTTCAGAGATGAAGGCTCATTGCTACGACACCCTATGCCAGACTGGACCCTTTGTACCAAACAATGTGATGTTTCTCCATATTGCTTGACTTGATCATGACAAAAAATGCTGAGTGGATAAACAAATCCCCAATTAACATCTGTGCCAGCAAACACCACCCTCAGGGCAACATCTGGGGCACCTTTTGGGCTTTGAGAAGGACATTTGATTTTGAACCCTTATACATAACACAGTATTTTTCGACAATGACATATACATATTCTGTATATACATGCTTAATCCTGGCTTCCCTTATTCGTAACATTCTAAACAACCCCCTGCTTAGAATTGCTGCTTGCAGTCATATCTATTGCCGTCTTTGTCTCATGTCACGTCATGTTGTGGTTTGCTGTTGGTGGTTTGCTGTTGGTGGTTGGAGTAGAGAAAGTACTGCTACCTTCAGATAGCCACACTAATGTTTGCATGACTAGTAGTAACAGAGGTACTTTGGAGCTTAGGAATTCAGGAGTGCCTAGCCAGCTGAAGGGAAGGAAGAAGTTCTCTCAGAATGGCACCACATTAACCTTACATCCTTCAAACATTAACATCTACCTCTAATGTTCTCACTTCCTTTCTTCAAGACCCTTTAAGCACTTTAGCCTTTTAATCATCGGCATTGCTGTACAAAATGATGAATCCCCACGGGCAGCTCAAGCTGAGCAAGAGAACATATTCTCTGCAGTTTGAAAACAAATGATGGAGAGTGTTTGAATCTGTCCTATTATTAGTACTAATTTAGGTAATTATAACCGATCACTGTTGTCCACAGGTTACACCTTTGTGTTCACATAAGTACATCATAACATCACACTCTAGCTGACAGTAATTAGCTCAAAGTGTACACAAGCCAGACCTTCATTTTGGCCCACTTTCTTACTAGTCAGTAAAAATTAATATTGATATTATAATTTTTTTGATGTTTCAAATTGACTAACTATTGTTCTCCTTTCCTTAATCATGACCTCACATTGATATTTATGCATAATAAGTAGGCTACTATGGGGATGGAGATGTACACATAGCAAGACCACTACAATACAAACTGTATAATGCCACACAATACAAGGGCAAATAAATAATTGACTAAATAATACCTTTGTGAAGCTTACATTCAGATGCCAGTTTATTAGGTACACCTAGCTAAAACGTATGTCATTTAATACAACAGGCCTGCAATAAATTGTACCTTCATGAAGGTTAAAGTTCGGGTTTTGTCTATACAAGTTATTATAATTGATTGATTTTCTTTATTTTGGTGTCATGCGCACAAAGTGCCCAACCTTAATGGGTTTACAAGACACGAAAACTACTCTTGCAGTTGTCATTTAATTGTATTTAATTTCATTACAAAATTACTAGGGGTGTCACAATTCTCCAAATCCTCGATTCGATTACATTTTCGATTCTAAGGTCACGGTTCAATTCTCGATTTTTACTTTTTTTGTTTTTAAAGCACAGGTTGCTATGCCATTTTTAGACTAGACTTTTATGCAATATATCTGACCTTTGTTCGCAATCTACCACATTACATTGTGAAATTTAAAACATTTATTAACAACATAATGTAACAATAACATAGTAAATTGGAAACTTATTGACAATTTGTCAATAAAGTAAAACGAAAAAAAAAGTTTACCGACAATCCTAAGGGCAGACCATAGACAGTATATAAACTGGACCAATAGATCCTGTTGCTCTGCATGGAGACCAGTGGAGGATATTAAAAGCACTTTTCCGGTAAGCACTGAGCGATACTGCGCAGCATCCAACTGAGAGAGACAACGTAAATGTGACTTTAGCAAACTGTCTGAAAGTTGTACGTTTTCTGGTAGGTGTGCCAAGAGAAACCTCAATCATTCCCAATTTTGCAGAGACGGCGAGCGTAGGTATATGTAAGGAGATAACATGGGCACAGGCTAATTATTGCTAACTAAAATGCTAGTTAACATTAGTAATTAAACTTAAACAGCTAATGTAAGTTGAAACTGCCTGCAAGCTTCTCCTGTACTATACGGTAATTCCTCTACTATGCGACATTAAGTCCCGTGGTTATGACACAATCGTTAGCCTATTTTTACAAAAACGTTTACTACGTGCCATAACGTGAGGTACAAGGTAATGGAGCCTTTTATACATTGTTGTGTTTCTTTAGAAATAAACAATGGACAAATAAAGTCTTTAAACGCTTCAGATGTAAAGTTATTCGCTGTCAAAGTGACGTCAAAATGAATGGCAGTCAATAGAGTGCTTGCGGGTGAATGCTTGTTAGCATTAAAATGGCACCATAGAAGCTACGGTTGGGGCAGACGCTTCGCAGCACACGGAGTTTGGTGTTTGAAGCCCCCAACGTCGTCTTCCATGCAGCGCTGCCTGGAAGGCACTAGGATTAGGCAATGGTTATGGTTGAAGACGACGGTCGCAGCACTGCCTTGAATGCTTAGGATTAAACACCATTGAGCCAGCACAGCAGCTGAGCAGACCGATAGCAAAGAAGGCGACTCGGCAGTCTGCTAACTTGTTGCTCTCTCTAATATAACCAATATAAGCTGCTCTGTTTAGGCTACAATACATGCATGCAGGCTGAAATTCAACCGTGCGGTTTTGTTGGGATAAAGCTATAAGCAGAAGGAATATCCGCTAGCTGCTAGGCTAATGTGCAATGGTAAACCCACAGAATATGGTGTATGCACATAGCCGACCTTGCTAACTGTGGCTTTTTTGTTGACAGCGCGAACATTGTCAACATAACTCACTGGAAATCCAAAATACTTCCACACTTTCACACACTTCAGTGAAAGAGGAGGGGGCCTCAAGTTCTGTTGATGGGTCTTCAGCATCTGCAGTTGCCATGCTATCTTTTGACTGGCTCTAGCTAAGTTACAGGAGGTTGACTGACTCGCAGCACTTCAACACGTGTGTTTTTTTTTCTGCTTGACAAGCCGACTGGACGTGACATGGGGGCGTGGCAGTATCGACGATTCCATTTTTTTATTCGAAATTCAAGATTGTGACTTAATTTCTGTCCCTTAAAAATGACAGGTTATATTACTGCTCAGTCTTAAACAAAATATTCTGCCTTCTCTCCTAAGCTTGGGATACAAAATGCTCTACAAAAAAGGTCCCCTTCCTGATGCACAATTCACATTTTTATTTGTTGTGTATGTGCACTTTAAAAGGGATATTTGTTCAATTTTGTCATGCTCAAGTGGTATTTGAGACTCGACTATTACGCTGGTAACTCAATTTACATCAACCATACGCAAATAACTTTATCTTGTAGAGAGAACCATCTGGAAGGTCCTTGAAACTCAACTTTTCATTAAAAATACAGAGGATCTGTGGACTGCATGCATGGAATGAATTCCAATAGAAATATATCTGAATGTATTTATAAGTCGCTAAATCTGAAAAGTCGCTAAATCTAGCGAGAAAGTCGCCAAGTTGGCAACACTGTCCACAATGTTGCAGCTTCCTGATTTCCCTAACTATGGAGCGAAATCACAGAAAGTGCATGCGTTAATGTTGTGCCCTTGTAAAATGAGAAAATAGAATTAACTACACAGACAGAATGTTGCTTCACTCAGATCCAATGTTGTAATTTTTTTTCAGTAACATCATAATAGCAGGTTTACAAGATGTAACAAACCATGTATTTTCTCTATTTGCAACACAATAATGTCCCTTCAAATATCTCAAACAGTTGTAAGTAACAGTGAAACAGTATTTTCAATAACAAAACAAAATATATCTTAGCTGCACCTTGCAAAATACTTCTGTTATACATTTATTATTAATCCAGAATCATTTACAATCTTACTCCAGTTGCACATTTAACACTGTAATAGTCAACACTATTATTCTTAAACTGCGGCAATAGCATTCTCATACAAACAATATAAAACGAGTGAAAGCGTTGTTACATTAACGTTAGTACCACGCTTCACCTAGCTTCGCGTGACGCAGTTAGCCTGCAGGCCACAGTACAGCAACACAGTTACATTCAATCCTTTAAATTCACGTTTGAGTTATCACAGTAACTAATATGTTACTCCCTTACTTCCTCATAGAATTAAAACACATATACATTGATCAGACATATCACAACCTTCGCTCTTACCTGTAAAAGGGGAAAATAGAATTAACTACACGGACACAATGTTGCTTCACTCAGATCCAATGTTGAAATGGACGAGCGGAAGCCACACATTCCCCTACACAGTCCGAACAAGGCATTAGTAATCAAACACAGATTAGCAACTAAACTAGTGCTTAAAACAGGAAACAAATAGAAACTTAAGGAAACAAAGGAATACTGCAAAATGTCATTTCAAGTGCATTTTTCCCAAAGTCTTATAGGTATCTTAGGGACCGTTCGGTATTTATGGAATGGACCACCGGAGGAAAATAGGGGAGGGTCATGTCTTTTTATTCTTTGCTGAGGGGAGGGTCATCCAACATTTTTCAGTCCAGAGGGGGGGGGGTCACCCAACTTTTGTATTCATGAAACAGCAACATTTCAAAGTGGCTTGTTTGGTGCATATTTTTCCATGTAGCTCTCAGTCTCGGCCCTCCTTCGCTACCCAGATGGGTCTGACCGCATACGTGGAGTTTGCTGGGGGGGGGGAGCTGCCCCCTGGTGGCTGAAACGGGTAATTTTATTGTTTAAAAAATGAGTGGAATAATTACGTTTGACATGATCAGATATTTTATAAATATCTTAAATAACACAAAACAACTAAATGGTGGTAGGTAATACATCCGATTTCATATACTGCTTCAGTAAAAAAAAGTATTTCCTGGCTGACGATGGGAGCAGTAGGACGCAAAAAACGAAAGTTACTGTTGCACTATGTCTGGACATCTTACCGTGCCAAGGTTGCAATAAAGGTTTCCTAAATGCCACATTTGATGTCAGCTTACTAATTGCTTGTGGGTTTTGTGTAGATTTGGACTTTTATACGTTTATTCCACTTTGTTTAAACGGAGGAAGCCTAGTGACGAGCAACTAGTTTGTGTGTTGAATATTACCCAGAGAGCATTGCTGACTGGTCTCAATATTTAATAGTTTTATTTCATGTGAATACTAGTTTACTAGTGAAGTAACTTAGTATTTGAAGTAATGCAGTTATACAGTTAGTGTGCATTTAGTTTCCATGCTTATTGTGTTTCCACAACAATGTTAGTGAGTAGACACCCTTAGACAGCATTTTAAACACAAATCGTCTTTTTATCCTATTTATCTTTTAAACCTCTTTTACGGAGGAGCATCTCGCTGCAGCCTGCGGGAAGGCGGGCTTGACAACAAGCCACGCCCACATCCAAGTCAGCCATTTTTCTTTGCTTACGTCACTCCCCATACGCTCCAACGGACCAGTCTTACTGATGTATTACCTACCACCATTTAGTTGTTTTGTGTTATTTAAGATATTTATAAAATATCTGATCATGTCAAACGTAATTATTCCAGCAATGGATTACCGATCTACAGATCATAGTGCATTTTAACTTAATTAAAGAAATGAATGACCATCTTCTTAACCAAGTAGTGCAATGAATTACAGCATTTTGACTTATACTTTTATACACATTTTTAAGTATCTTTTAACCTATATAAGTATTCCCATTCAGTGTATTCAAAATATCACTGTTACCATTAACATAAAATTAGTGGCATTAAAAGGAATTTGTGTTAACATGTTATTAACACGTTCATTTTGACAGCCCTAATATCTGTATTATATATATATATATATATATATATATATATATATATATATATATATATATATATATATATATATATATATATATTACAATGTTTTTTTTATTCATTTTTGAATTACATATTTAATGTTGGTTGTATTGGATTAAATCATAGTTTACAGGCATTCCAGTTCATTGTGTCCACGCCTTGTGTCTGGTCTAGCCTCACAGTATGGTTAGATGGTGCATTACATTGCCTGTCAAGATGAAGCCCTCAAGTGGATTCTGCCCTTCCTACTCTGCAAGTGGTAGATCACAGAGGGTGCGTCTACTACTCTGTTGTGCACAAGCGCTTGTGCGAGTCTGCTCAGGTAATTACAGCATCTGTTAAGAGCTGTGCTGATTGTTTTTCCTCTCCACATGGTCACCACTCCAAAAAAAACAATTACCCAGGGGAATACTAAATCACCAAGACCATTTTGTTATTTCTATTGCAAAAAGCAGAAAAACCTGGATAAGAGTGTGACTGTGTTCCCATTTGTTCCCATGCAGGTACAACACATTAACAGAGAATAATACAAGGAAGAGCTGCAATAAATGCAATAAAATGATATAGTGAAAAAAAGAACATTTTAAAAACAAGAATTAATCAAACGTTTAGGACAAACACGTAAAGCATTGCAAGGAAAGCTGATAAAAGCCACAACAAGACTTACACTATCAGGTGGTTGGCAGTGGAGCAGCAACAACAACAACAACCTGAATTGTTTTTCCTTTTCTTTTTTCAATAACGTACAAGAATACCACCAGTTTGGGAATATTTTCCTATGAAATAACTCATTTTGGGCAATCAGTGTTGAGCTGTTATATTCATAGTACTATTAAATAAGGCAACACAATCAGAAAATAAGTAGGCCATACTAGTAGACCTAGTTTCTGTTTTCACAATACATGCTACTGCTATTTCAGGACGTTCATGTGCGTGGTTGACTCAGATGCAGAAAAGTACAGTATGCGTCACTTAGAGCCCTGCTGTTGTTCACGTTTTGCCGATGTCTCTATGTTGGCTCTTACAGGCTGTTGCCCTTCTCTAAAGTATTTCAAATGTCAGCGTTGCACAGATTCATTACTTCAGTAATGTGACCTGGTGAAACCAGATTGTTTAGATGGATAAATGGTGTTATTCACATTAACTGTTGATTAATTGTTCTCATTTATTGTGGCAACAAAATAGTTTTCCTCCTCCCGTGACCTCAATCTTCTACGTCCTTTGTAACCACTGTGATGACTTTGAGTTCTATTTTCTCCTCTCTGGCTCCTCTTTTGCTCTTTCTGCAGTGCTTTTGCGAAAAACCTATAAGCCGATTTAAGTTTCCATTTATAAAAAAAAGAAAAAAAAACATTCACAGTGAGAAAAGTGAAAAGCTTTATTCTCTTGGAACTGTTCCAGATTGCTTTTATAGCAGTGCCTGAACTCTTTTTTTTATTTGAGCAGTCCTTTAAACTACCTTGTCTAATTGCGATGGCATTTTTAATTAAAAGTCAAGGATATGTGGTTGTTTGTGAAGGGAGACTAATCTGTTCCTGCCTCCACCTCTCCCAGTGCTAGCTATCTTCCATCTATTTGCCTAATGAGAAAATAGAGAAGCCAGTGCAGGACTTGTTGATATTTGCCTTTCTCTAAGTAGAGTTCTGTAAATTTACGATTAGCAACCAAGCCTCAGACCATGCTGTAGCTCAGAGACCTTATGGATCACTAAAGATAACAATGAGCAATTTTCCTCAGGCTCCCTACATATAAATTCACAGGATCTGTAAGTGAGGCTGCCTACTGAACTCAATATTCTGTGTTCATTTGGAGAAAAATAATAGTTATCAAGTGCAGGACTTGAATTTATTTGTTCTATATTGATTTTATTGATATTTTGTACTTTGCATTCCACAAACGAGAGGTTGATTTATTGTGCAAATATATCAGAACAACAAGGTATGGCATGAACCTTTTTGCCTTTCTTCTTTTACTCATCATCTTCCTGGTGAGAACCATTTTTGGGAGCAGGAGGGTGGCATTGTGAATAGGGAGGCAATTATTCAAACGGAGGACAAAGGTTCAAGCCCTTCTGTTGGCAAGCATCCATCTTGCTGAAGTGTCTGTGAGCAAAAATGCAGAAACCCTGTTTGTACCTGACTCGCAGTCATGACCTCCCTGTGAGAGAACGGAGTACATGCACAATGATCAATGAAAGCTCCAATTATTATTTAATTTCTGCTATTGAAGTCAGCTGTCAAGCTAGGTCATCTTGAATGTGTCTTGCTACTTTTAAATTACTTTAAGGTTCAGCTTTTTTTATGTCAGCGGAACAAACCTTTCTTTAACTCTCTGTAGAATACACACTTGAAAATAGAAATAAAGCTAACTATATAAAATGGCTGACTCAGTGCCATAGGCCTAAACAAAAATATGAATACCTTTGAAACAGAAGAATAGAATTGTGTCAGACTAAACGCCATTACAAGATACGCCATAAAATCTAGTCTACAGACCATGGGACAAGAACTGAATGAATTCAGGAGGATTTTTCAAGTGTGATGTAAATGTATATGAAGCCTTCACTATTTGTATACAAAGAAATGTACGTACTTTGAAAGAACTGAAATACAAATCCGAGCTTGTAGACAGTCAACCCTTTCTCATTCCGAACTCGTAAAAGAAGGACGTTTGGACAGTGGCCGTCAGCGTCTGATGTGACATAAAAGGCGTCCTTCAGCGTATTTATGTAACGCACCGGGGAGAGCAGCAGTTAGATAGGATTTAGTGAGTAGTATGTAAGGGCGAATTTCCGTGCTGGGAGGGTGGTTGAGGTGGAGGATGGGTCAAACACAGGACTTTCACCCAGGAGAGCGGGGTTTGCGTCCCGCTTGTCACGCTTGTTATAGTCGCTTTTTTCTTTCCTTCCTGTGACGGAACCGTACGCCCACCCACGACTCTTTCCTAAATCCAACCGTCCCGTTCTTCCCGCGTGTCACGGAACCGTAAGCCCACCCACGACCTTTTCCTTAATATAACTACATCAAAAGGTACGGCAATAGTCCCGACCAAGCGCGTTTACATAAAACGCTAAAGGAGATCTTTAGCGTCAATACGAACGACAAAGGCACCTGACCAAACGTCCCTATTTTACGAGATGGGTGTGAGAATGTGTTGAGACAGTGGATTAGATATTTCATCTGTATGGAGAGAAAGCTTAAAGTCCTTGAAATGTCGGTTTAATCTTGTGCAAATCATGTCTATGGAGTTCTACAGTAACTTAAGTACATAGTTTATACTACACAATACACTTGGATTCATTAAAGCAAGAGCAAACATCATTTCTGAACAGTGACTGTGGCTGTGTTTGTATGGCTGTGGTAATAGCAGAGGTCCAAGCTGACTCCCCCTCCACATTAAAGGGCCTAGTGGGGATGCAGGGCCACAGCTGGGACTCGACAGAGAGGACAGATTAACATTGTGCTCCACCATTCTGCTTCATGGAGAGGGCCCAGTGCCCAACCTTACAGCTGAGGAGGCATAGCCATGCCTGTGGGCAAGCTAACCCCAGAGGTGGCCCACAACCGCAGCAAAAATCCAATTTATTCCAGCTTGCACAACCATTAGCCAGATACAGACTCAGGTGGGCTTTACAATGGCACCCTTCTTGACAACCAAGGAAAAATGCCACCTAAAGCAGCTTCAGAAAAACTCCTATCCAAGAAATGTGGTGTCTTTCTTGTCAGTTTATTTGATAGACAATTCATAGCATTAGCATTAGTTTTGAACTAATATGTCAAGCTCTAGATCAAATCAAAGACAGAGCATGCCCCCTCCCCCCGCCCCCCCCCCCCCCCGCACACACACACTTCCAATACATGCTACACACACACACAGCCTCACTGATCATATAGCTTTGTTTGGAACAGAACACATCTTCTCTGACATAAAAATGCCAGAGCCAAGGGAGAACTGTAAACTGGAATATATGTAGTGAAGAAGAGGTTGGCAGAAAGTGACTATTGTGGCTATTTATCAGCTCCACTAGCAGCAGCTCCAGGGATGTAGCGCCATGGTTGCCCATCAGCCAGCTGTTAAGCTATGAATGGCAGCAGGCATCATACACACACATTCTCTGTTCCAGCACCATCGTTGCATATCACCAAGATGTATTTGTTACGAATGGACATACAGTGTGTAAGTATATAATTACATAGAATTTGCATACTTATCTTCCACCCCGTTTTTGCATAGGCCTACTGTAGCTAATAACTCTTTAGCATATCTGTAGCAATGAGTCGTATGCTATACAGTTAACCTGCCAAAATGTGTTGTGCAGTGAAAGCTTCTATGGTTTCTATTCAGTGTTTACCACAAAATGACAGTGTAACTGTGTAACCACATAGAATGAAAGAATAAAAAGATAACCTATGGATTAATTGGTTATACAATTTATTTAATGAATTGCAAAACACAGATTGCTGTGTGTTTGAAGGCTGTGTAATTTATTGGCACACCTCACTGAAATTTTGGAGTTGCAAATAGGGAATTACTGAAAGGTTGCTTGTGCAGATCTCCTGAGGTTTACTGGTCATGTAGTCTTTGTTTTGCAGCTGAGCAGTGAAGTCTTGAAAGGTTTTGGGAAATGTCTCAGACTGTTTCCACCCTGCTACATCAAAGCTAGATGGGGAGGTAAGGCCTTGTGACAGGTTAACATCTTGTTTGATGGTTGTACAGTAAGAACATCAAGCTGCCTAATGTTAAAACATGTAAGACTAGCTCCTGTCATAAGAAAGTGTGGCTTAAAAATGGCTTAGTTTCATTGTACACATGACAGAAAAATAAATCAAAACAGTAGAAGCTATTTGCTGAGTAAAATACACAGCCTAAGGTTAGGATCAAGGCTTGTGTGTCGGGTATTACTTGGTTCATCAAGGCAGAACATGTTTGAAAATTTCAGCCAGAACCCCCCAAGTGGCAAAAAACTAGTCTGTATCAAAAACTGATTATGCTTCCTCTTTGACCTTCATGGTGTTAATTTAGCACCATTAGCTACACCATGCTATCACAGCAGTGTAGTGTGTTATGTCTGGCACGTGCTCCAACATGCATGGATCAGCTGGAAGATGTACAGTATGTGTCTTTAAATGTGTGTGTCTGAGCCTGTAGGGTAGGATTTAGGGGTGCAACTTAGGGCAGCAGAGTCTGTCTTTGGTTGGACTTCCAATAGCCTGTGTATGGTTGTGTGTTGAGCAGGAGGTGGGTGCTGTAAATTCTCCCAGCTCTTCCAGGCATCTGAGTCCACTTTGGCAAGGAGAGAGGGACCAGGTGTCTGCTCGCGTATAAAGGGCTTTGAGAGAGAGAGAGAGAGAGAGAGAGAGGGGAGAGAGAGAGAGAGAGAGAGAGAAAAGAGAGAGCTCATGGCATCATACCAAATAGACAACTTTAATCAACATAATTTCCTAATAATCCTGATAATATTCATGATCAGATTCATTTAAATAAAAAAACATCTACAAGAAGATGGCTTTTAAGTAGAGATGCACCGATAGACTGGCCGGTGACCGGAATTGGCCGGTTTTCACGTGCTCGGCCATGACCGGCGACTGGCAGGTCAGTCTGACATATGCCGATTTCATGCCGGTCAATGCTACAATTAACTGACAACATAAGTTATACGAGTTACAGTTTTCAAGGACGCACGCACACACGGACGCGACAGCACAGTCTCTTTTTCCTTTCTCTCAACTTTTCCGCCGTGTGTCGCGCCTGCAACATGTCAGCTGTTTGGAAATTCTTCAGCGTGTGTGCAGAAGAGAACACGTTTGCAATATGCAACACCTGCAAGGAAAAAGTAGGGCATGGAGGGACGACACCAAAAACCAAAATAAATTTTTTTTAGTTGGATATTGGATGTGAAAAGAAGGAAATGGTTCTAACATAGCACTTTAGATGTGTGTGAATTTCCCAGACCACGAGTCATTTATATAGTTCTATTTTATAGTGATCCATTATCTGTTCAAACCTTTTTCTATGTTCTGTGCAAAATGTTCTATTAAAGAAAAGATAGAAAATAAATATTTGTGTGTGCTGTAAAGTGGTTAGAAAAATGAAATCGGAATCGGCTAAAACTGGTATCGGCTGGCCTAACTCAAAGAAAATCGGAATCGGCCTAGAAAGTTGTAATCGATGCATCTCTACTTTTAAGTCTTTTTGTTTAGCCTACTTTGAATTTTTTAAAGATATTTTCAACAGTGACTTTCTTAACTCATCAGTTAATAGTTAATTCTCTAATGTCAAAAATGATAAAAATCTGTCACAGCAATGAACCGTACAAAAAATCAATTAAGCACAAATATTTAATTGTTTTATTGCTGTTGATGTCAGGGAATGTGCAGCCCAACACAGGCCCAGACACCCCTATAAGTTTTAACACAGATTTTAAAATAAGATCTGGTCTTGGTTTCTGTCATTTGAATGTTCGCAGTCTTGTTCTTAAAATGGACATGTTGCGTATCTGGGCTCACTCTACAGATGCTGATTTATTTGTCTTGTCTGAAACCTGGTTAAGTAAATCTGTTTCAGATAAAGAAATCAATATTAGTGGTTACAATGTTTTTAGGACTGACCGCCCTAATAGAGATGGGGGTGTAGCAATTTACATCAAAAATCAATATCAAGTTAATGTACTACTGTCAAAATCATTAGTTAAACAGTTTTTATTTTTTTTTAAAGAATTTTTAGCTTTGGAGCTCAAAGTATCTAAATCACTTAGTATAAAGGTTGTTGGTTGTCATAGGACACCCTCAGCTGTCTGCCCTCCTTAATACAACTCCTCTCTGATTTTAACTCTAAGGAATTAGTTGTCTTCGGAGACCTAAATTGGAACTGGTTACAACCAGTATCTGATGATTTCAGACCTTACTGTGATTCCTTAAATCTTTTTCAGATTGTTGACCGTCCCACATGGCCAAACCTCAAAATCCCGGAAAAATTATCGCTAATAGATGTGATTTTAACTAACATTCCTCATAAGTATTCAACTGCTTCCATATTTGCAAACGACATCAGTGACCACTGTGTCGTAGCAACAGTTAGAAATACTAAAATACCTAAAACTAAACCACGCATTATCGTTAAGTGTAATATGAAGCACTTCTCAGAACAAGACTTCCTTCATGATTTATCTAACTATGACTGGGAAAAAATTAATATTAGTACAGATGTTTAAAGTGCCTGGAACCTCTTTTATGAAGGGTTTACCAATATAATTAATAAGTATACTCCACTAAAAAAGTACAAAGGCCGAAACAATGCTTGGTTCTCACCTGATTTAGCAAATATACTTCATGAGCGCAATGTGGCATAGGCAAAAGCCAGAAAATCAAATCAGAATTCTGACTGGCTGGACTTCAGACAACCGCGCAATACATGTACTCTCAAAATTAGAAAAGCCAAATCTGACCATTTTCTTTCTCAAACCACTCATAATCTGAATAATCCATCAAAATTTTGGAAAACTATCAAATCATTATCAGAAAACAGTAAAGGCCAGGAGCTTCGCTCAAGCATTGTGATGGACTCTCTAAAAGTTACCGACAAGGCCAAAATGCTTGATTGTTTCAATGAACATTTCATAGCCTCAGGATTTTTATTTGAGTCATACAGTCCTCAACATGAGTGTTCCTCTACAGTTGAGACTGTTGGTCTAGACCCTTCTAGTTTGTCTTTTAGTTTTAGTCCTATCACAGTTTCAGACATTAATAAAGCCCTCAAGCATTTTGACACAACAACATCTGCAGGCCCTGATAAACTGGATCCCTACTTTTTAAAGCTAGCAGGAAATTTTATTGCCGTGCCCTTAACTAATATTTTTAATCTGTGTTTGAATGCAAATGTCATTCCTCCCATTTGGAAATCAGCCTTTGTGGTTCCCCTGCTAAAAGGTGGTGACCCTACCATCTTAAATAACTACAGACCAATCTCTAAACTGTCTGTCCTGGTCAAGGTTCTAGAATCCCTTGTCTGTGATCAGTTAAAGAACTTTTTTAACAGTTATAATGTGTTGTCTGACTTCCAATCTGGTTTTAGAAAAGGGCATAGTACAACGTCGGCAGCTCTTAAGGTTTTAAATTACTTTGTTGAATCCATGAATAATAAACAGCATTGTGCAGCCCTTTTTATTGACACACAAAGTGCTTAAGCAGAGACTGTGTAGGGCTGGGCTTTGTGAAAAAACTGTCGGTTGGTTTGTTAATTACCTTACAGACAGAACTCAGTGTGTGCAGGCAGAGGGCAACACTTCTTGCTATCTCAAAATAACAAAAAGCGTGCCTCAGGGGTCAGTCTTGCGGCCACTGCTATTCATCCTATATATCAATAACATTGATCATAATGTGTCTGATGTAAAATTTCATTTTTATGCTGATGACACTGTACTGTATTGCTCTGCACCCACAGCAGACCAGGCCCTTTCCTAGTTACAACTTGCTTTTAACACGCTTCAACAGAATCTTTATGATTTAAAACTTGTTTTAAATGCAGAAAAAACTAAAGTCATGCTTTTCTCAAATTTGAAATCTAAATCAAAACTCCCTTCAATCCTCACTTCCCAGGGTACGAAAATTGAATGTGTTTCTAAGTACAGATATCTTGGTATTTTAATTGCTAAATCTCTTTCTTTTACCCTTCATATTCAGCAGCTAGCAACAAGATTAAAACTTAAATTAGGATTTTATTTCAGAATCAAATCCTGCCTTTTGTTCGAATCTAGAAAGAGGCTGGTCGCTGCCACTTTTATGTCTGTACTTGACTATGGTGATGTTCTATACATGCATACTTCATCTCAAAGTTTACATGCACTGTATACCATGGATCTCTGAGGTTCATCACTGGTATGAAAGCCCTCACTCACCATTGTGAACTGTATGAATGTGTTGGATGGCCTTCTCTATCAACATGGAGACTTCAACACTGGCATACCTTCATATACATTTTTTTTAAAACAATATCCTATAGCCAAAGGTGATGTATTTTGTCCAACCAACAGTAAAAATCCAAATAAATAAAGTTTATGATCACATTAGACAAAAAAGCAGCAAATCCTCAAAGAAAACCAAGAATCAAAGAATGTTTAGCATTGTTGCTTAAAAAATGATTTAAAGTAGTAGTTGATTATCAAAAATCTTTTTTCAATATTACTGTGCTGACCATCAGGTATCTCGATATTGGGGATGGATTGAATTTACTGTAATTAACTTTTTCACTTTGTAATATAATCCACACTTTATGGCTTTTCTGAAAATTCTTCTTTATCTTGATCTCGTGTGGTGTGTGTGGTAACTAAACTCTAGGTGTACTACAGGTCAAAAGAGGTTGATGTTTATTATATTGCTATTAGGGCTGTCAATTGATTAAAAAATGTAATTTAATTAATTACATACTCTGTGATTAATTAATTGAAATTAATCGCATACATAATTAAAAGTGTCTGGACCGATACTTTTTAAGAAAGTTAAAAAAAGAAAAAAGAAAAGAAAAAGGGTACTAAACAACAGTTGGTGGCATTAAAGAAGGGCTTGTTTATTGCTAAGGCCATATGGTCAAAATGAAATGATTTAATAATAATGTATAACAATAACAATAACTTATTTCACTAGTAAATTTCTGTTGAACGACAAAAACAACCACCAGATGGGAAAGGACACAATTAGACAATGCATTTCCTGCAGAAAATGCGTGGGAATGCTGAATAGCTGAATTGCTAAAGCTAAACTGGATGAATAGCTTAAATCCGTAAGAAGAAGTTAAAGTAGTGATAATAGTTGAAAAAGTTTAAATCGTTTTAATGAGTATGAATTTCCTTAAAAAGTTAAAAGCTGACGCCAAACTGAATTGTTGGCTTTAAAAGTTCAATGATGCCATCGATGTAAAACATTGTGAGTTCTGAATTTATCTATTAAGTATGGAAGACTTACAAATGCTATGAGAAACATGTATTAAAATGCAGAAATCAAAAGAAATGTTTAAAAAATCTCAAATGGTTTGCACTGCACTGCTGAAAAACTTGGAATTTGAAATGTAAAAGTGTCAGTTGGAAGCTGAACTACATTACCTTAATAAGCTAACAGCCGAAAAACATTTCTATGAAGGCTGGAAACTGAACTGTAATACCGTCAAAAGTGGAAGTTCCAATAAATTGACTAAACAGGCTGAAAGTATAAATACTTTGAAATATTATCAGCCATATGAAAGACACCAGCTATTCAAAGACACTGAGAGCAAGCTCTCAAATTAAGGCTCAGACTGCTAAAACGATAAGGGGTGTCAGTCAAATGATGTAATCGTGACCACCACAACGCCTTTGTGAACGTGTCAATATAAAATTCATGTGGATAAACTTAAAAATGTGGGCATATCAGCGATTTAAAAAAGTGGTTCGCTCTGCATTTCTCTCGGAAATGTGGAGAATGTTAAACAGGGCAGTGAATGGAGGAAGATGTGGAACTCTTGTCATTTGGAAGCTCAACGAGTCAAAAGTATAAGTCATATCAGATAATGGAGCACATTGCCTGAAACTAGACAAAAATACCTACGTTTTGATGTATACATTGTGTATGACAAGTAGATATTGTGGGCGTTAGAGCAATTTATAGAGAAGGGACAAAGATAATTTTTTCAAGGCTCTGTGCTCTGGCTATGACATCATCCACTCTAGCTCACGCAATACACACTCATAAACGCAGAAAAATCCTGAAATGATCACTAAACTTAAACAGCTTTTTCACGAAAACTGTAAAAGATATAAAACTGAAAAGATATTTTCTAATACCTAAAGTTTTTGTGAACAGTTTAAAGTTTGAATCACGTCTGTAGGTGAAAGAATGTAGGAGGAGATACATTTTGAAGCAGAAGAGGATTTGAAGCATGCTCTCATTGACTTCATTGTTTAAAAAAAAGTGTTAAAAAGCTTAATATTTAAAAAAGTATAAATAGTAGAAAAAAAGTTGAAGAAGTCCCATCGTTAGCTGAAAGAGCTGAACATTTTAAACGTTGAATGGCTTTATTAGCTGAAGGTATGCAGAAGTTACAGAGAGCCAAAAAATGTACGGAAGAGGGAATACGTTTATAAAGAACAGAATAACAATAGTTGGAATGCTGTTGAACAGCATTCCCACTAATAACTTCAAAAGGACCATGAGGCTGTAGTTTACCAGTCTCATTGAACGCACCGTCTGTGTTGTTTTCCGACGGCAACTGCAGATTGTTACATACCGGTGTTGAATCCTCTACAGTAAAACACAGTCAAACTTTACACCGTTTAGCTTTAGTTAACTGTCAGCATTTTAACCGTGTTTAATCCAGCTACTAGCTTGCGGTAGGCTAACGTTAGCTGCTGTCGAGTATAGTGTTAACTAGCTAGTGGTAGGCTAACGTTAGCTGCTGTTGAGTATAGTGTTAACTAGCGTCATGTGCAGCAGTGTTTGTGTTGCCTGTGTCGTCTGTTTCAGAGCCTCAGAGAGAAGCACAGACATATCAGTGGCACCAGATTTCGGTAGCCAGGGTTGGCAGGAAGAAGATTTTTATAAGTAATGTTCCAATTAATGATCCAGGCATCACATTCTCGTCTCCCTCCTTCATTTTACAGTCCAATGGTGGCTAGAACGGCTCCGGGTCAAACGTCAATATGGAATGGATTAATCTGCGTTATTTTTTTTAAACGCGTTATTTTGACAGCCCTAATTGCTATACAATGACTCCTGAATTTGTAGGTCTAGTGGTATGCAAATTGTTTTATAATGCCTGCCTAAGCAGCATAATTGTATACAGTTAAATGACAAGTGGAAGGTCAAGTAGATATGACAGCATTTGGCAGGCTTTAGGCCATATTTATCTCCATAGCTGTCAATTTGGCCGAACCATCAATAACGGTCCATCCATCACTGTGCATTTGACTGTCTTCAAGGTGATCTTTAACAGTTCACTTAATGCATTTGAAAAGGTTGTGGTTTGGGCTTATTCTATAGAGTCATCCTTTTTATCGTTTGCTCAGTGAAGACAGCAACATACATTTTTTTTCTCAACATTTGAAAACCAAGGGACAGTAAGGATACTCACACTTAGTAGTAGTACATCAAAGCAGATAGCAGTGTTTGACGGGCACTCCCTCATCGCCCTAACATTGTCGACAGACTCACTCCCTAGAAGGTGAGATAATGCTTGGCATCTCAATGAGGCTACTTCTGTCACAGGTCAACACTATGCAGCTGAGTTCATAATGAGGAGGAAAGGTGCATCCCTTATTTGGGAATTTTGGTTTGCGCTGTCGACACCTATGCCACGTCGCCCTTGGAAGAGGGATTCTAATTATGGCTAGTCAGGATGTTGAGAACCACATTGAAAATTAAATATGCTTATTAAAGGTGATGGATAAATGGATTATGTTTTAATTGGTCTGTGATTATGAGTGGTTGATTGGATTGTCCTTTGCAGGCTATTGATCTTGGGGCTGAGGTTGATTTAAGAAGTGGACTGAGCAGAGGATGAGTGAGTTTCAACGTGCACGGAGAATATATATTATATATTCAGGACAAGATGCCCTGAAGATCAGTTGTGGAACAGTATTTGAATTCTTTTTGTGAAGTATAGATAAAGGGTACTTCAGTGTCAAAAGTAAAAGTACACCTAAATGGCCTCCTCCAGAGTTGAAGGTATTTTGTATTAATATGCAGTATTTTAATGTCACAGTCATCAGATAAATGTAGTGAATTAGTAAGATAACAAGTTAAAGTAATACGCCTTACAAAATGCTGCTTCCATACAATACTTGAATAAATGAGCTTTGTTGGTTTCCATCTCTACTTTTTAGTAGTTTTTAACTGATTTAAAACATTTTTGAAAAAAATGGAATATACCTGATATGGCTTTACAGTATGTAAAGAGTTTCACAAAAGAAAAATCCAGTCTTTAATCTCTCTAATAAATGGAGAATAAACAGTATGTTACACTATGCAAGAGTTGGTCCATGTGGCTCTGAAGGCAAAGGTGACATCTCACTATGACTTGGGGGTGTTTACATACATACTGCCAGCATGACTCACATTTCCTGCCTCCCTGAGCACAGTCTGTTCAGGTCACACACCCAGAGAAAACCCCTCATTGATGCTAACCCAACAAAAATGACCTGTGATACTGAAACCCACTCAAATAACTGCAACACGGCTTTTCCTCTGTTTTGTGTCACATTTCCCTTGTTGTGTGAGTGTGTTGCACTTTAGTGAAACAGAGCATGGTCCACATTAAATGTCTTTGTTGTAAAAAACAAAAACATTATACAGTACCATCACCAAAAATCATATGTAAACTTTGCTTCCATAAACTACATTGTTTAGCTGCTGTTCAAAAACAACAAAACTGAATATTTATAGGTCAATTATATAATATATAGACTGTTAAATTGAATTGTGTATTGGATGTTTTAACAGTTGCTTTAATGCAGTAGTTTCACTCTCACCATTTTATAAAGCAAAAAAACAAAAATCACTCCATGCAGACTCTATGCATTGTGACGAACAATGCCTTTTAGCTATTCTCAAATCACACTCAAACAGACACGATAACA
Source organism: Zingel zingel (assembly GCA_023566125.1). Taxonomy (NCBI): domain Eukaryota; kingdom Metazoa; phylum Chordata; class Actinopteri; order Perciformes; family Percidae; genus Zingel; species Zingel zingel. The sequence continues at coordinate 22,580,100 of CM042320.1, forward strand.
GTGTTGCTGCCAAAAGGCAGGCTTCAGGATACATGTAGCCTAACCTAAAAACAGAAATATCCATTTTTAAATTCCCAGCTGCTACTCTCTGCTAGTCCTGAGTTTCAGTAGAGCCCTCGTCATGCTAAATGGCATTTTACATTTTGTCTTAAAGGTGCACTATGAGTTCCTGCATGGTTTCAGCGGTGGTCGGGCTCGGGCTGAATTCTGTTGGGCTCGGGCCTTGTCGGGCTGAACTTTTAAGGCCCGATTACAGCTCCAGTCTGAGGTTACTGATAACACAGGTAAGTCTTTTTCAAGCTTATCTGTAAGATTGGCAATTAATACTCGTTACACTGCCTTTTTCTAAAACATAAGGGATTTGTGTTGGATCACTGCTCAGAAGCATTCCTAATGACTTTGGGCATACGGTCCGAGACTTCCACTTTTTGCGTATCTTCATATCCGTGATTTCCAAAGTTTCAATTCCCTGAGTGACTTTCATCGCTCCTAGGCTGTCTCTTCAATCGGTCAAGCAAAAAATATTAATGGGAGTGGACTGGCAAATATATTAAAAAAAAACAAAAAAAACAGCAATAACAGCTGTGGCAGCAAACACAGCACAGCATTTCCTGGAATTGTTTGCTCTGTCTGCACAAGAAATTTTACCAGACACTTTGTCAAAGAAACAATGTTCCTGCCAAGGTGAAGGACAAACATGAAGAAACTCAACAGTGAGATGACAAAATAGGGAGGATGGAAAGCATGAAGAAAGCAATAAAACAATTATGTTGTTGCTCCCCCTCACTATAAACACAGGATCACAGGTTCCATTGGGGGGAACTGTTATCAATTTATTTGGAGAAGAAGAGAAATAGATGAGAGAAAACCGCAACAGTAATAGTTAAGAAGCATTCCCTTATCCGCCCTATTTTCTCCAAGCCACATGGGAAAGGCGGCATTAAATCTTACTGCAGAGAAGTTCACTTTAATTTGCATGTCAGTCTGCTTATGAATCAATTTATTGGTCTACATCTCACCTTAATTTGCAAGCTAACTTTTGTATAAAATAAAAAAGTACCTCCAACACTCGTAGCTAACGAGTAGTAATACAACGTGTAGTTCTAGTGACATTATAGACACTGTTTTTTTTAAGGCCGATAGTGATACCGATTATTAGTAGTTAATGAAACTGATAAACGATATTTGGAACCAATATACATTTACAGTGAAAATGAAAATCTTTAAAATTAAAGTATTTGGAATGTTACAAACTCCATCAAAACACTTTGTTTAAATGCTTTAGGCAATTATTTAATACATTCAAAACATTCAACATAATACACAGTAATCATCAGATAGTGTTGTGGGACATTAAGTCAGACTCAGTGGTGAGTGAAACTGAAGTAGAGGGACAGACACAGAGCTGTAGCGGAGCCAAAGTAGCGCACTTTTTAATTAACCCTTGTTAATTAACTTTATCAGTTATCAGGCAAATAAAGATACAGATAATCTGCAAACTGCCAAAAAACTGCCCGATAATCTACGGTCAAACGCCATGCAACTTAAGAAAACACATGCAACTAGACAAAACACAAGCAAATTAAGAAAACAACTTAATTAATTTGACAACACATGAGCAGCATTCACCAAATGTGCTGCAAATACACACAACGCAACCAACTACTTAAACAAGCTGCAAATATAGAAACGATGCAGAAAGAAAAGCACGCAAACCACGAAAAAAGAAGCGATGCAAAAAGAAAAACTATTTCATTAATTTGACAACACATGCGCAGCATTCAGCAAACACGCTGCAAATACACACAACACAACCAAATGCATAACATGCAACAAAAAAACACTGCATCCAGATTACACAACGGAAGTTCTCCAGGCCTCTAGAGGGAGCAGCTAAGTGGAACAGCTGGATTTTCGACCCCATGGGGAGAGAGCGCTCTGCCTTTTTATTAGAGTCGGGTATGGCTGCAGCCTGGAGAACTCCATAGACAGTAAAAAGAACTCCCGTCTCATGCCCTCTCATCCATATACTTTATATTAAATTCATATTATTATTAATAACATAATATAATATATTAATAATATACAGTCTATGCTCTTGTCTCATGCCATCCCGGCTGGTGCTGTCCCCGAGCTTCAACTTTTCAAAATAAAAGCTTGTGTCTGGTCCGCTATGTCTTCGTACTTTGGTGTTTTGGATGTTTTTAAACTTAACAGTACGGCAATCATGCTAATGAATACAATAACTTTTTCAGCAGATGTCTTACTTACAACACGATGGAGTTAGCAAAGCGTGTGGGCGGGACTTATTCAGTTTGATAAATCCCACTGGTTGACTAAACAGGGAGGGACTATAAATCCAATACAATGTTTTTTGTATTTCAAGAGCAAATTGCTCTGGTAACTGTTGTTGTATAATCACAATATTATACTTGAAGAGGCCTACACAGTGATGCGCCTTTCGGAACTCGAAATTAAACCCTCTCATGTAATATGGCTTAAACAAACGTCAGCGTTAAACGCTGATGCAGTTTTAAATGTTTTATCACCACGAGTTTACAGACGTCTCTGCTGATTGAGTATCACCTGTGACCTGAGCCGAGACACACCCACCAAACAAGAGAAAACATATCTCAAACATAGACTTAATATTTACAGGCTATGATCTCAAAGCAGTTGCACACCGTTTCACAACGGTGCACACCATTCTGAGATTGAACGTGTCCGGGATCTCTCTCTCTCTCTCTCTCTCTCTCTCTCTCTCTCTCTCTCTCTCTCTCTCTCTCTCTCTCTCTCTCTCTCTCCCTGTGGGGTCGAAAATCAAGCTGTTCCACTTAGCTGCTCCCTCTAGAAGCCTGGAGAACTTCTGTTGTGTAATCTGGATGCAGCGTTTTTTTGTTGCATTTGTTTTTGGGGTTTGTGTGCTTTTCTTTTTGCATCATTTTTTATTTGCAGCTCGTTTATGTATTTGGTTGTGTTGTGTGTATTTGCAGCGCGTCTGCTGAATGCTGTGCATGTGCTGTCAAATCAATTAAGTTGTTTTCTTAATTTGCTTGTGTTTTGTCTATTTGCATGTGTTTTCTTAAGTTACCATATATGTATCCCTATTTAAAATACAGACTGAAATGTAGTTATAGTGATGAATGCAGACTAAAATAAAGTGTAAGATTTTCTTTTTCATAGTTTTTCTCTTAACTGAACGGAAACCACTGTTTTTGGTTATTAAGCAATCTGTAGACTTTCTGCTCAGGTTTGTTACAAGTCATTTGGACCAATACTTGGTTCAAGCCAAATGAGACCATGTAGTTTGACATGCATCATTTATAATAAAATATCTACTAAGACTGATTGCGCATTGTCCTTATCACAGTATGAAAAACAGAACATTTGATCTATGAAAAGGTATGAACTTATATTGTTTCTATAAAAGATTAATTATACTTCAACTTCTATCCTGTTCCAGTCCTATCTTTCAACCCACTTCACACTCTCTAATTTACTCTTATTTGATTCTCATTTTGGGAACCATGATTAGGACTTGGTGTAACTGCAGTTAAACTGTTGGGTAAAACGGTTGTTTTCATTAGCTGTGATGCAACCACTGCATTGCAGAGTTGCAAAACGGATTGTCGTTTGCCACATAAAAATCACAGTACATAGACACACACTACACACTCACAACAGGCAGGGCAGGAGTAAACAAACAGTTACAAAACAAATCCTGAACTATGTTCATGTACACAACTGAAAATACTTGCACCTTATATCTTTACTGTTGCCATGAGCCACAGTTCCTGACTTGAATTCAGCCATGGTTTCTGAATGAATAATCTGTGCTCTGAGGATTAAGTTAGCTCCAGATTCACCTTAGGTTTCTGGACTGTCATGTAGTTCCGGCCTGTTCTAGCTAAGGATATTTTAGACAATAGGAATGTATAAAGAAAAGAAGGTCAAAAGATAAAAAGGTAACTAATAATTGGAGAAACCTGGCTTTATTAGAATTTCAACATAATATTTTTTCCCTTTAATATGTATCCTGCCTATGTGAAAGAGTTGCTTACAGATGTAGGAACGTCATTCATACAGAAATTCAATTTTACTGCCTCTTTTCAAGGCACTAATAATGCCTGTATTTAACTTGAAACCCCCAATAATTCTGTACAAATCCATACATGACATCCGTACTATACTGGGTTAGGGTTTGGAAGTCAGTGTTACTAAGGGATCAATGACCCTGTAAATTCCCCTTAGGCAATTCCAGGCTGACTGCTTTGACAAGGTGATGTCACACAACCACTCAGTCTTTCCTCTGCTCAGCTTTCAATTCCATTGGAGGAAAATAGTCTTGGCTAGCTTGATTGGTCAAGTAGCGCATCAGAGACACTAGACAACAGTCAGTCTCTGAGCTCAACGCTGCTGCGCTTTATCATATAGAATAAAAGACAAACGATAATGGGTATTGACATCCTTGGTGGATTGCCTCACAATTTCATTGCAAAGAAAATAAGAACAAATTGAGCTGGATTCTAAAACTGGTTAGAGGGGAAAAAAACAAAGGTTGCAGAGTTCCATTTAGAGATGATGGAGGGGAGAATCTCCCTGAATGTTCCCTACAGAGCAGTGTGCCGAGGCTGTACACCACAATGACCTCCTGCCCGGTGCTCTGCTGACTATTTCATTTACAGACAGGAGGTCACAAGGGGGACATAGTTTGTACTCTGCAAGAATTCATTACTCCAACCCCATTACCTTGAATGGGAAATAAAGTCCCCAGAAAAGGTGGAATTAAAAGAGCTGAGGGAGATGTGCTAGCTTCAAAAACATAACCGCATTTGGGCTGCCAAAGGTTAACTCTTAACATTTTCCCAGTGGCGGCTGCAGCATCAAGACGTGCTTGATGCCAATCTGTGAAGAGACTCAATGTGTACCTTATGATGTCAGTGACTGGGGAAATTGGAATCTTTATCTCTCTCTCTCTCTCTCTCTCTCTCTCTCTCTCTCTCTCTCTCTCTCTCTCTCTCTCTCTCTCTCTTTCTTTATTTCTCTCCCTCGCTGACTGCCAGTTCCTGGCATTCAAAACATGTCTGGGTTTGTTAATTAGACACAGAGAGAAAGACAGAGAGAGACTGTTTATCATGGTAAGAATTTCAGCTTTGGCAGTCTGGCAAGGAGTTTAAACGGTTATCTGTTTTTATGAAGTCAGATATCATCAGATAATCTTAGGGTTCTAGTGTTGCCAAAAAAGATATAGCCCTGCTGTAAAAACAAACAAAAACAACTTAAATTCAGCCATTCCTATTTTAAAACCTGACAGTTAAATTTTTATTATTTATGATATTTCTGGATTGTTGTTGATAAGTTACTCAGTTTAGAATAAATTGTATTGCTGTCAGTACTCTTGACATATCCATCCCCTACCATACTGTTTTTAAAAGTTAAAGAAGTCTGGTTAATACATTTTATGAAAACCAACAATGAGTTGGTCCTGTTCATATGTATTGCCTGTGTAGCCAAACATCTGATATGATTATCCTACACCAAAGACCTCTATTGTTGTTTAAAAACTAAAAGGAATTTTTTGACGTTTTGACAAACATGCTCATTCTTGCCAAGACATAGATGAAAAGATCAATACCACTCCGTATCTGTGCATAAAGAACAGAGCTAGAGGTGGTAGGCAGTTAGCTTAGCTTAGTGTATAGCAGTCAGGCCGCTCTCCCCAAAGTTTAAAATATGCCTACTACTGTTGCACCGCTAAGCTGACCAGATAACATATTGTAAGAGGTGATTTGTTAACTTTGGAGAGAGCCAGGCCAGTTGTTTCCTCTTGCTTTAAGTCCTTATGCTAAGCTAAACTAATCCCCTTTTGGCTTTAGTTCCATACTTAACATAGACATGAGCTTGGTATCAATCTTCTCATCCAACTCATCTAAGCATATTTCCCAAAATGGCAAACCACTCCTTTTAAATCACATACATGAGCCACACTATTGCAGTCGTAGACATGTTTTTCTCGTTAGAATAAACATGGGCACTGTACTTTATTTTAAATGGTTACATGGTCCTGCTGCTTAGATACTTAGAACGTACTCATATTATAGTAATGTTTGCTAAAAACTACAGTGGCCAGCTGCTCCAGGAAATAGTTTAGCCTTCTTAAATACAAAACTATAGATTTGTGTTTTGTTTATAAAGATTCATGTTGGAATAGGAATTAATAGGCTTATCCTGAGTGTCAAACACATTGTTGGCTTTGGTCTTTTCATAGGATTTGTTGAGAGTAAGAAGTCTGATCCTCAAAGTAATGAAATTACAGTTATTATATTGGGGGCTGTGCAATACACATATAGGCACATATCCTCCAGTTTACGATTGTAGCACGTGCTAATTAGCAACCTTTACATATAACTTTTTTTAAATTTATTTTAACCCCACCCCTACTTGCTCTCTCTCCCCCTCTATCTGTCCCCACTCTATGTGTTCTAGGGGTTGGAGTCAGGGAGGATGGGTGCATTAATAATGCAGTGCTGCCTGGAAACCAAACACGCTGCAGCGGAGTGCTGTGTAGAATTCTAAAGAGGTATTTGTTTGTACATGGATGCCACTCACCTCCCTCTGCTCTGCTTTGCAGCCATCTCATCTCATTTCAGCCCCCCACCCGCCCCACATACCCATCTTAACAACAGTCCAGCATCAGTGTACAGATCTGCTTGTCTCCTCCTAAGAGATGTCTACTGTATAGACGGCGAGAGAGCTCAGGAATAGCCCCCCACCCCTCTTGAATTGTTTCTATAATCAAGATGATGCATCCACTGAATTGGCTTCTTTACTACTCATACTTTTCTTCCAGAGAGCAGCTTTGTAATCCAAGAAGGAAGATGTTGTGGCTAAAGAAGCGGAACTGCAATGAAAGACTTCTATTGTACATTCACTGTATAGCAATAAGATGAGGACGGCATAAACTGTCTTCATGAGTGAGATAGAAATCGCACAAAAGACGGACAAAAAAAAACACTTGAGCATACTTAAGTTTGAGTCAAGCTGTCAATTTGGGTTAGTCGTGATTGTGCCTATACTGCACTAATTATTTGTGTGTGTGTGTGTGCGTGTGTTAGAGTGAGTGTGTGTTACTACTATATTCTACCCTCTTATTTCAAATGTACACAGAGTTTTGGAGTATCCAATTTGCATCCAGTTGTGCATGTAATTTCGTTGCAGTGTTTGCTCTTTTGTTATATTTGGATCTTATTCCCTTTTTGGAGGTATAAAATGAACCCCCCAAATTCTGAAACACTATCATGAACACAAAGATAAATTCATGCTGTAACCACTGATAAACCTAAGTAGTGGGAATTTTTGGACTGTTTGGTTTAAAACATGTCAAATGTTTTTAAACGTGACATTTTCTGAAAGTAAATGAATTAGATTACATTAATTACTTTTAAACTATAAGCTACATTTTACGAGGGTCTATGTTTACATTCTCGTTGCGTACTAGCATACCATGCCTACTATTAAACCTACTTGGAAAAAATAATATACACAATACATTTTAATACTTTTCAATATAATATTTACTTTTTTTTATTTTATTAAGCCACATATTAATCATCTTGCGTTTTAAGCATTGGCGACACCCACTGAGCGTAATTCTAATGCCCTGTTTTTGGAAAACTAAAAAGTTTTAAAGAGTATCAATAATGTAATTCAGCATTGTGCCTTTGGTAAGTTGTGGCACAGTATTTTTCCCTGAACGAAAAAAAAAAAAAGTTTGACACTTTCACTGTGTTTGAAACAATGGACATCCAAATAAATTAAAATTACATATTGGCAGTGCCCTCTTCAAATACTGCTGGTAATTTCAATATAACTGCTGCATTTGTTTGCTCAACACAGCCCATACTTTTAAAATCAGGCAACCATAGTTAGGACTGAGCGATATGGATAAAATCAAATATCACGATATTTTTTACCAAATACCTCTATCGATACCACAACGATATTGTAGTGTTGACTATTGGTGCTTTCACAAAATATTTACACAATGACATTTTTGATAAATAATCATCAGTAATGTGGATATAATGACTAAGTGGGTAAAGGCAAATAATAGAACAGTTACAACAGTCTGGTAAGTTCAGAAAATGACATCACTTTACTGTAATGCAGCCTTTAAAACCAGGAAAAGACAGCACTTATGCCATATTACGATATTACTATATCCAAAATCTAAGACAATGTCTATTCTCATATCACGATATCGATATAATATCGATATATTGACCAGCTCTAGAGTGTAGTCTATCTACGATATTCTACTTCTGTGATTGCTCTGGTGCCGCCGGAAATTCCGCTAGATGTCCCTCTTTTCGGCCAGATGTTGGTTACCTTTGCTTTCTTTGTGTTGGAATTTAAATCTCTGGTTGATTCATGAGGACTATAGTTAACTACTCCTCAGATCTCTGCAGAGTAAATCCAGACAGCTAGCTAGACTATCTGTCCAGTCTGAGTTTTCTGTTGCACGACTAAAACAACTTTTGAACGTACACGTTCCACCAAACAAGTTACTTCCCCGAGGCTATTTTGCAACGGCACTGTGGCTCGGTCCGGTGCTTAGCGCCACCCATGTCGATTGTGTTTGGTTTTTAAAAAAATGCCAATAAACCAAAGCATGTTTCTCTCCCATCCCGGAATGCTGTGTGGACTAGCCAGACCCTCCTCCATGGAGGAAGGTCTGGCAAAGCGAGCCTATCTAGAGTGTGACTTAAACACAAAATTTGTTCTACCTGGCATCACATCCTACAGTTGGGATACTGTAACTTTAACTTCTCTGGAAACGTCTACTTTTACTTCTTGTCTTTATTGCAGGCTGGAAATACTGTCTGAACACAGTTCGATGATTTACTATTGCCTTTGTTGTGTAGACTGGGTTTCAGTTTGGAATTCGGACAATTATCAGTTGCAGTCAATTAAATAATAGTCTATATCCACGATGTTCCACTTCGGATTGCTCCGTTTCCTTTGTGTTGGCATTTTAAACTTCAGTAAATTTATGAAGTCTATGGTTAATCTTTTCTCAGATCTCTGCAGGGTAAATCCAGACAGCTAGGTAGACTATCTGTCCAATCTGAGTTTTCTGTTGCATGACTAAAACAACTTTTGAACGTACATGTTCCACCAAAATAAGTTCCTTCCCAAGGCTATTTTGCAGAGGCGCCGTTTCTCCGTATGGCACTTAGCGCCATCCATGACAATTGTGATTGGTTTAAAGAAATGCCAATAAACCAGAGCACAGTTTTCTCCCATCCCAGAATGCTGTGTGCACTAGCCAGACCCTCTGACAGCGCTGTGGAGGTAGGTCGGGCAATGTGAGACTAATTAAAGAATAACGTATATGGTGCTGTATACTATTATTTTGTTATGTTTTTGTTACTGGTTGCCCTTTGCCCCTCAACTTTAGTTCTTTCACATCTGCTGGTGATTTGCATATTCATTAGTTTGAGCTCTGCACCTGCTGCCACCCACTGATGAAGCTGAGCAGATTAGTGGTGCATAACACCCAAATTTCTGGAGTCGATTTGGACCGACTTTTACTGTGGGAATCATTGAAATTGACTCCTGGAAAGCTAAGAATTATCCACTGGAACCTGCTGTATTAGCAACGCTCAAGAGGCTAATGCGTAAAGACTTCTTAAAATGTTGCAGGAGCATTCATCATTTTGCATTTTTTTTTTTGTTAAATACATTAAATAATCTTTTAAGGGTAGCTCTCTTTTACCTTTTCAGCACAATTTCTAAGTCTATGCCTGTATTTGCTCTAAAGATGTTCCTTTGGAAACAGGATCATCATATTCCTTGATTCCAAAATCAGTGCTGTTAAAACACCCGTAGCCATTATCAAAACAACTGTACCCAATTGTTTTCTATGTACTGGTCTATGTTCTAAGTAGGCAGAAAGCAGGCAACTAGTCCGATGAGCCAATGTCCTCATTCCCAGCGTCAAAGCTCATAAACTCCGTGTGGGATTTGCTCCCTCGATTAGCATATCCAAGCTACTCTACCCTGACAACTTTATCTTTCTGTACGTGTCCAGTGAAGCACTATGCAATGTGGCCATTGTGCACTAAAGACTCAAATTGATGATATTATTAGGTGACACATTTAATTAATCATTGAACTTGTTTGAGTTTGTCTATCAAAATTAAATGTTGTTCTTCAGTGTAGAAGTTACAGCTATGGACCAGAAGTTGCACATACCTTGGTTAAGTCACCATGCCTGCTGTCATACCGTCCTAGCATGTCTTCCATTATTCACTGTCTATAGGCTAATCCGCTGGCTGATTTATGTGTTGTGCTCTCTAGAGACGCTGCCATTACTGCAGAGGCATAGTCGAACTGGACACAGTTTTACTGACAGTGTAAGCATGGCTGGAATGATCACGGTTGGCATCTCCCCACTGATAGATGAAGGCATGTGATGTAAATGTGGATGTTCTTCTTACTTTTGAACTAGTTGGATGGACTAGATAGACTAGCCAGAGACATTTGTTCAATTTGTGAATTAGAGTAAAATGATCTATAGGTTACTATGGGTTATGACTGGTTCTAAAACGTATTACTCAAAGGTCCACATCTGATTTTTTTCAAGGTAAGGGGTCCGGAAAGTAAAAGAAAGCAAGATAAAATCTTCAGTATACAATAGATAAAAAAAGATAAAAAAGTGCCTCTTTGAGAAAAAAGTGCAAACTTGAAAGCTTTGAGCAGCCCCTTTATTATTATTATTATTATTATTATTATTATTATTATTATTATTATTATTATTATTTTTACATCTGTATTTGGGCCTGTGACCAGTAGTTTGGTATTTTGTCTTGAATGGAGTTAGTAGAGTTAGTTCTCACTGTGCACATTGGTGAGCCTGGATCGGTACTTGGTTTGAATAACGTTCATAGCAGAGACAGCTGAGTTACAGCTGTAAGTTGATCTAAACATGGGCAAGCTGTGTGGTGCTACTTTGGTAAAATCAGGGGAAACAGTCTCAGACACAGTCTGTAGCCTAAAAGTAGCAGGGTCAGTTGCTTCAAGGTTCATCCCATAATCTCTCTCCAATCTCCTTTACGCAGTGTTGTTCAATCTAGTAAACTATCTGGGTTTGGACTGCAGTCTGCCATTTGGTGATGCCCGATCAAATGCATCATTACAGAGTGTATTTGTAATTGCAACATGCTTCAATGAGATCACCTTCATGAAAGACACCCTAAGTAGAAACTTATGTAGTGAAGTGCTCTTTGAGTTGGTCAAACAATGCCCTGTGTTGTGCAGCTAACTACAGCCATGCATATCTCACAATGAGCCAGCAGGTCTAGCAGCTCTGCAGACCTAGAGAGTAGAAATGTATTTACCTGCATCTCAGTAGGGAGGGGGTGTCCATTGGGAGCCTGAAGGACTTCAGCTAAGCTCAGATGTCCTGGCAGAAAGTTCAGACTGTATCAGACTGCCTCTGCAAGGAAGACTGATCACCTGCTCTTGGACCTTAATAGTACAGACAGATGCACAGTGTTTTTCTCCATTCATGCCTGTTCCCAAGACTGCACCAAATCCAAACGTATCGATTGACAGGTTTAGATGGCCTCTACAGTCCTTAATCTGTAAAAAATCCATTACTCGTGGTACTGTTCAGGGTTTGGCTGTCCAGTTGCCATTGACTGACATCAGGGACGTCACTAGGATTGAAAGACAGGGGGGGCTTAGCCCCGAGGCTATGCAAAAAAGTTAGCTTTTAGATACATCAAAGCTGCATGGGGGGGGGTTACTTAGGCCAGACTGTGCTCCTGCTGAGGTCTTCTTTAGGCTAAGACTTAACCGCTATCTATCTGCCCGTGTAAATGTGTGGTAAAGTAATACCATACCTAATCCCTCTCTTTATTAGATAAGTTGCAGATCAAAATAAACCTATTTAATTACTAGGGGTGTAACGATACACGTATTCGTATTGAACCGTTCGGTACAAGGCTTTCGGTTAGGTGAGCATTACAAACCGAACGATTCGTTGGACTAATCCTATTTCATTTTTTTTTAAAAAGAGCTTCGATTATGTGAAATATGTTCTCAAATGACAAAACAGGCAACATGCTGTCTGCCCTTCCCACTCCTAAAGAAAAACACACTACTCCAGTCAGGCATGATACGCTGAACTAGCTCGTTGCAATATGGTTGACAAGGATTTAAAGTATGTCTGAATTTAATAACTTGATGGCCAGATTAATCATGTATGTATGTATGTATGTATGTATGTATGTATGTATGTATGTATGTATGTATGTATGTATGTATGTATGCTCATATATTGCTTAGTCTACATTTAGGCAACATCTACATACTTGTTTAATTTATTACAGCAAAGGAATGCAGAAAGTTAAGTTGGTCAGAATCAAGCATATATAATAAATATCATGAAATAATTTAGTTTAGGCTCTCTCTCTCTCTCCTAAAATATCTTCCAGTATCCATTTGTTCAATGAATTGAAGGATATACTGGTACAACAGCATTAACAGTGACACTATGATATTTAGGGACTGATATTGTTTTAATACTATAGCGATAGCAGGCTATATTAATGGTAAAGAATAGAGAGCTTCGGATACCTTACTAGGCAAGCTATTTCTTGTATTTCACTCGTTTACACTAGCTAGACTATTGGTTTCTATAGCCAACTAAAATATTCCTTTATCTTCACCTCAAGTAAAGTAGCTGAAGTGAAGCAAGTAAAAGTCATTAACAACAACTTACAATTTCACTCTGTATCACTCACTGTGTGTGCGGTAGCAAGTCCAGACCAAAGATTAGCGACGAGACAAGATAACTCCTGCAGCTCCTTGCAACACAGCGGTCTGCAGCGTTCTGAAAGCTGCCAGTTTAAACCAATGAGAAGAGACAAGACGGTGTATCATCTTCATAGCCATTGACTCTTTGTACTGCTGTCTAACTTTCGTGTTTCCGGCTTTTTTGTAGCTGGATATACTATTTGTTGTTTCTAATTATGAATTTGGATGACGTTAATGATAGTGAGCTACTTGTTACAGTTGCATTTCGAGTGATAAATCGTTGAAAACAACATTTTATTTCTCTGATTTACTGCTTGTTTTAATGCTGCCTGGCGCTTTCTCTCTTCAGTAACTCTCTACCTCGCTCGTCCACATACCGTTACCGTGTAAGCGGCCGCTCGTAAGCCTCTCTCTCAAACACTGCCATTTCAACCAGTTGACAGTTCATGAAATAAAAATAAAACAGACTGCAGTGCACGACGACACCAACAGATGAATGGTGAAAGAAGATTGATTCCACGTAGTGAGTAATACAGAGTGCACTGTAAAAAAAAAAAAAAAAATCTAATCTAATTATTATTTTTTCTTATTATTATTTGGGGGGGCTTAGGAACATTTTGGGGTAGCTTCAGCCCCCCTAAAATAGGCCTGACGACGTCCCTGACTGACATGTATTTGTTTGTGCTATTTTTAAAACAGTGTGTTGTTTTAAGCAGTACTCCATTATCAAGTTAAAGTTCAGATAAAACTTTATTACCTCTCAAGGAAATTAATTTGGTGAGCAGTGCAAAGATCTATACATCTATAAAGTCTGTACAACCACACAAACATGTTGTAAATAAAGATAAAATGGTACACAACTGCGCATCCCTCACATAATAAATATAATGTGAACTCAACTTAACTTGCCAGATGATTAAATGAATTATTTTTTGAATGTATATGACATGTGAAAACATGTAGAGCCAAGAACCCATCTACAGATTCAGCCTTGTAAAACTCATTTGCCAAACAAAAACCCAGACATTCTTGTGGTCATTGCTCGACACTCATTGCTATTTAATAAAGCTGTGCACAACCAGCTAATGTGTCTCTTAGGCATAATTTAAAGTTTTTTTGTAATAAAGACAAATGTTGGTTCCAGTTATAAGCTCATTCAGTCTAGAAATGAATTAATCAATTACTCAAGACTGCATGGGATCCCATTACTGAATATTTGTAGCAACACTTCTTTTAATGTAATACAGAGATATGGCACCTTTATAAAACCACTTTAAAGCAAACATGTGTCTGTATGATATATTGAAGACTTCTTTTAATTCATGTGTTTGTTGAAAATGGACAAAGTGTGTGGTCACATTTACTAAATCTATTCTCCCCCGGGACAGACATAAGGTTTGCTATTGCTTATTTTCATATTCATTTTAAATTTCACACCGTTTACAATAAATGTCTTCTTAGAGTAATGTCCTTTTAAGTGTTTATAAATTATTCATTTTAATGAATTCATTTAGCATAAATGCACAGACACAGCTGTGGAGAGGACAAATACATTGTTGTGTGTGCTATTATCTTTAATACATTAAGGTATCTAGGTCTCTCAGCCTGCCACTGGGCCTGTTGCAAAGAGAATATGGCGTTAGTGCAGTGTGTTATTCTGTTTATGTAGCATATGCAGTAATATGCAACATAAACCATAGAATTTAGCATAACAAAAAATATTCCTGAACAGTTACTGTTACGTTTGTTTTTGACATCCCTATTTTGGAATATATAATCTAAACCACTCATTTGCTTCTTAGGTGAGGGCACTATATGTTAGAGGTCATACCCATATTCATGAGATGACTGTTAGACTGTCAAGTATAGGCATTAACAATATATTAAAACATTATTTATTTGTAGTATTAGTGGTAAAGTGTGCAGTGATGAAGTATGGAGAATGTGCTCATTGCAGAGATACAGTATATGAGTAAACAACTGAATGGGCCAGTTTACTTTAAATGTATTCTGTAACAGCAGATGATCAGAAATTGTTTGCTCTGCCCGCTCACAACAAGCTGTGGATTCCGGTTAAATGGGCAGTATTGCCATCCTTACCGTTTTCACCACTCAATTATTGTTATTGTGCAGCCTCTGGCTGTTGGTTCCTATAGAAATATCGAGAGATGTAGTAATGACAACACATATTCTACACTTTATTTTGAACAACACATTCATACTTCACATATACCCTGTGTGGGTGTCACATGTATTTAAGGAATGGCACACATGCTTAAATTAATCTATTCACGTACACAAGAAAGGACGCCGTCAGTTTCATGTTGCTGTTGCGGCTTTTACATTGTATGTGTGTTTTCATTAAACTAAATGAGCTTTCAGATGCAAACACAAAGCCAGTTTAATGTGCGAGAGTGTAGTTGGGGGACATTTTGTTTTGGCTGCGATAACATGAACACATGTTGTGGTTTGGCCTTAACCCCATTAAACATCAGAGCTGTCAAAAGCTGTGTACTAACTAAGTGTAATTCATTTATGAGAATTTGATTTAGAAAGAAATGAAAGTGCAAATGTCTTGGTTTAAGTAAGAGGTGAAGTTGAAATATCTTTTGGCCTCACTTGACTATTCTGTATTCATGTTGTAACGTTGGCCATCCCAAAATAAATGTCAGACCAGTGTGAGGAATTCTTAAATGCTGTCACATATTGATCTTTGTCTACTAGAGTTTTAAACAGAGATCCATGGCTTCAAGGGATGCCCTTGCTATCAGACATGTTACCTTTCTACTACGGACAATGACCATCAAACTATCACATCATCCTCGTTAGTTTTAATTTAACAGCCTACATTTCTTTGCAATGAGAATTTCTGTTGTGCAATTAGACTATCAACTGTTGGTAATGATGGCAGATATCAGCTTTATTGACATATTGTTACCAGCTGTAATATAAATCTGGGGAGAGTTTGCATTATTTGGATAATATACTGAAGGATATCTAAAATTCAGATTATATTTACATTTCGGAATGAAGTATTGTAAACAATTACCGGTCATTTATGTCCTCCAAGCATCCTATCATACAAACACCACACTGGAGGGCTTCACAGCTTTTAAATCAAAGTATCTGTTTTGTTCATGCCAACATTACAAATGCCAAATGTACCAAAAAGTCTCTCTCTCTCTCTCTCTCTCTCTCTCTCTCTCTCTCTCTCTCTCTCTCTCTCTCTCTCTCTCTCTCTCTCTCTCCCCCATTATAACTGCCCTGTAATCAGGCTGTTATTGCACCTTTTTGTGGTTTTCTTTACATAGAATTCCCCTGTGGAGGCCTAACCTTTTATTTGTCTTTTAATATGCCAGCTCTGCTCCTAATCTTGGCAAGCAGAATGGCTGGTTGGTTTCATTTCTATTGATGAGACTCTTTAATATTATAAAATATCCCCACCCTCTTTGTCACAAAAAGCCTTCAACTGAAATGTAAGAAATGTAGGGATATGTCAGAGTTGTATCATTAAACAATCTAGAACTCTCCTCCCATTCACTGGGAATAAAATGCATTTTTGGCGGGATGCACATGCGTCTGATTTCTATCAACAATTGTTCCTGATCGACATTTAAAGCTCCACTGACCAGTTTTTTTTGTGTAATGTGAAAGGGGCCGCTCACTGTGATGGACCTACAGAGAATTGTCAGACACGTTTTTTCCTCCTCTTTTAACTCTCTTTTAATTCTAATGTTTTGGTTTTATGGCTCACACATATACTGTGTGGCTCAGTCTCACTGCTCTAGGCAACCTCATCCCTTGCAGCAAGCAGCTGTTTTTTAGCTACAAAAGTCTAATAAACTGACTGTAGGTTACCTGCACAGCACTGAAGAGCAGATGGACAAAGTTAGCGTCTAGCTAGTTGTAGAGGTACTGTACGAGCAGAGTGAATATTAGACTTACATTAGTCCCAACTGCTAATGTCGTTCCGTGTTTCTGGAAAATAATGGGCCTAGCACAGATGTCTTCAACAGGGGGTCCGTGACCCCTAGGGGGTCCTCAGAGTAACTGTCTATAATTCTTTGAAAGTTTTGTTTAATTTATTTTTTAAATATGTCTGAAAATATACCTTATTATGAATCCAACATATTATTAGCAAAGATAAATTTCCCTATTCAAGGAAAAATCAAACATTTAATTTACACAACATTGATGATAGGCTTGCTATAGGTAAGGTAGCAACTATTGTAGCCATCCACAGATAGTTAGCCTAGGCTTAAAATTAGTCAATGTGCCTTCCTGTATGTTTAAAGAAATCAAAAACTCTGGCACTTTAATGTGGCAAAACACGCCTGCGTTTTCAGCTAGAAGCCATTATCAGCTATTGATGATGGGTTCTAGCTGAAACACTTTCGTGCTTTGATTACTTATCAGTGAGTGCAGGAGTTTTTGTTTTCTTGGATCTTTGTCACTGTCACGCACCCAATACACTGTCTAAGATTTGGAGCTGTGCAGGCTACTTTCCATTAGACTTTCCTGTATGTTTAACATTAAAAAAATGATGTAAAAATAATATATCAATCTATCCATTTTCATTCATCCCGACTAGTTTAATATGCAACTTAATTGTACACAATATATGTAGTAGTGGGTCCATGAAGTGCTGTAGTACTCCAGTCTGGTCTTGGTATATTAGCAACACTCCCCTGCTCTGAGTATAAATGCATTTTAGCGGTGGCAGTAAATGGACAAATATAGTTGGAGTGACAGTATTGTTCTAATAATCTTTGGGGAATGTTTGTCTATTTTTAGATTTGAAAACCACCTATCCTTTTCTATAAACACAGAGGCAGTAATATTTAGTCTTTAAGATACAATCTTCTAGTTTCATCAGGAGCCCATGCCAACAAACTTGGCAGGTACAACATGTAACTTTGTGGTAGTGCCAGATTTCTGTGTACATAACACAAATGTTAATTTTGACCTAGTTCTCTATTGTAGGTTAATAATCCTATAATTCTATAGTTACCCAGTGTTGACATAGTATACTTATCATAGAAACTGATGATCATCCTTTCTTACCAAAGCTGAGCCGTGTCACACTTGAATCCAGGAGTCACAGAGGCAGGTTTACTTAAAACTCTTCTTTTTTTAAATATTACATTGGTCTGAAAGGTTTACAAATCTATAGAGAAGGAGTAGTGGTCATTTGTTCATCTTAACTACACCTTGATCAGCTGTTTATTAGATGTAACTTCTGTATAGTCTGGTGTATTACCTCTAATGGCCATTAGTACGTAGTGATGCATGATTTTGTTTGCATTTTCAACGCCACATACAGTGGTAAGTTTGTTATATCATATCATTATTTTGCATATTTATAGAAGGCTTATAAAAATAAATATGCACCTTTTTGATACTCCAATATAGGTATTAGGGAGGAATTTGATTTCACTAAATATTTTAATGTTGTGTCAGCCCTTTGCATGACACACACACACACACACACACACACACACACACACACACACACACACACACACACAGACACACACACACACACACAAACACACAAACACACACACACACACACACACACACACACACACACACACCGCAAATCCTAAAGCCTTTTCTCTCATTCAAACTGCTGTGCTTGCCAGGACATGATTACATATTATCTGCAGCACATAGAGTACATGGTGTTGGCCAGACTGAATGACAAGGAGCAAAGGAAGGAGAGGACTGGAATATGTTGAAAGGAATAAGTGTGAACATGCCTTGCCTGTTGTATAAATGAAGCACATAGCCATGGATATAAACTATGTGTGATTTTGCAACTGTTTAGATCTGATATTTATTAGATTTCACTGTATTTCTCATGGCCTTGCAGTTATTTTATTCTGTGAAGAACACTACGATACTGTAGGTTGGCGTTTCACAGGCAGCATTATACTGGTGCAGCTTGTGTCTCTCGTATAGCCTATTTACGGTCTCAGTAGGTGGAAGATCCTCCTCTCATGCTGCTGTATAATCTGACAGGTGCCACAGAGTTTCTTATCCTGTTACAATATAAAGTACAGTACATGCTTCCCTTCATAATATTTACAAGCATAAAGTCTTCTCGCATTGTTAGAAGGATGCCGCCAAAGTAAACTTTGCACTTTGCAGGAGCAGCTTTTTATGCAGAAAAAGAAATCCATCCTTCGCCGTTAAAGTGTTTAAGGGTAGACTAAAGGGTGGATTAAAGTGTTCAATACTGGTGGTGTACCTTGAATTTGCTGGCCCATTTTTGGGAGATATGCAACATTTTTTAACTCGGATAAATGACCAAAAATAGATGAAGGGACATTATTTTGTGATAAATCTCACACAGTTATGCAAGAATTTGACCCCAAACAGCTATTCACTCCAACGATGAATAGCTGTTTGGGGTCAGTCCCTCATATTCAAAGAGCAAGGGAGTCTTTATATAAACACTGTTTTGCATCTATTATGAAATAATTATTCCCAGAGGAATCCATCATAGAGCAGGCAGGGATATCAATTTCTTCAACAACGGCAACCTCAATGGACTACTGTGCAATGTGACCACAAGGCATCTATTCAATGAGTGAGGGGCATTAAGTCCTCCCTTGCAGCTTTGCACTATATGATACTATCATTATTTTTATTTCCTACTACACATACTGTGGAACACACATCTGAGTGATACACTCACTCCCAGTCTCCGGAGGATGTCAAACGTTATATGCAGGGAATCAAAGAAATAAAGTGGAAGCAAACAAGGCAGCTTAGAGAAATGTGGGCACACCAAAAAGAAAATTAAATCACTTAATCACAATATACTCCTTGAATGCAGTGATTATCACCGGCTGATGATACTGTATCTACAAAAGCATGCCCAGTGCGCCATCTCTTCTGTAGATGTATGCCATTTGCAACCACTGAGCATCCATAATGTTCCTGTCATCTTTGCATTTTTATGGAGACAGCTGTGATTGTTTTTTTTTCTGGAAGTTTTGTCTGCTGTGAGTTATGGTTTCTTGAAAAAGAAGGGCAGTGGAAAATAGGTGACAAACAAAATGAGAATAAGAAAGAAGTTAGAAGAAGAATAATCCCTACGTAAACAAGGTTCCAGCACTTAATAAAAGAAACAATTTTGAGGATTGCTTCCTCATTTGCAGTTAGTTGCATGCGCTTGCTTCATTAAAGCCTCATTATGTAGTACACAAGTAAGAGACTTGAATTAATATGACCTAGTGGTGAATTAAAAGAAATGTCAACAACAATCCACCCTCACCCTAACCCCCATTCCATCTCTCCCGACCATTTTATTATCCCCTGGAAAAGACATAACATTCTGTCCTTTTGTAGTCAAAAGGAAATTTGCAGTTCCTCTGTTAAAGTTTCCTTTTCTCCTTTTACATATTTAATTTTTCCTGTCAATCTCCTTCACCACTCTTTACAACTCACCACAAATCGTATATTTCCTCTTCTCCAAGTCTCTTTGTCTAGCAACATTAATAATTTATTTTTGTTTTCTCTTTTCATTGTATAGACCTGCTTTACATCTCTCTTCTCCTTCCTTTCCCACTTCAATTCTTCACTCAAATCTGCAGATTGAAGTCCCTCCTCTTGATCTAGCTGTTCCCTCTCCAGTCCTTGGTCCTCTTTGGTTTCTTTGCAGGCCCTCCTTCAGTGGCTCTGTCTGGTGTGTCAGCCTGTGAAGCTTCTGCGCTACAGTACATCCTGTTGATAGGAAGCATCCTGTGCATCATCACTCCCAGCTGCCTGTGGGTTCAGCTGGCTCAGTCTGGCCCATCTGTGTGATCTTCTGCCAGATAACTGGGGTTTGGCGCCGCATGATTCGTCCCTCTCCAAATCATTTGCCAGGAAAAAGAGCTAGGGAAACTGTAGAAAGAAAGGTGCAGGTTGGACAGTGAGCTCTGCAATGAATGCTCTGCCCTCGGGGGCTCTCTGGTGCTCACTTCAGCTCTCCTCTGGTCTCCTGGGATCACCATAGATTGCCCTTGTATAGCAAAGGACAGAAGAGCCCTCTGCTTATAGGAGGATGTGTAAGGACGAGCTCCAGGTGTGATGGTGACGCAAGTATCTAATCCTGTGTGACATTTAAATGCCATGCCTACTATTGATATATCGTCGAAGTGCTGCTGGGGCATTGTCCGTATTCCAAGCATCTCTGATATATTTGGAGGGAAAATCTAATAAAAGAAATGTGAAGGAAGCACCCAGCTTTACATTTTTGTCAATCCACCTTGCATTCTCTGACTATATTGTACTGAAGTGACTAGAAGCAATGGTGTTTATGTGGCTCAGAGGACCCCTTTGCAGGTCAGAGCTAAGAGAGCGTTCAGAAGATGTGTAGTGGCCAGAGCTGCCAACGTAGCCACATTAATGATTTATGTGTGAGCTCTGTTGAAGGTAAAAAAAAGCAGCAACATCAGGGAGAAAAATATGCATTTGACAGCACACACATTTTTCTGCTGTGAATTTGAATATGAACAGAAAGCATATTGTGTAAAAAGGGAAATATTTGACATGAGCGTTTTCCTATTGGCAGAGGGAATTTGTCAATGCCTTCCAAAGCCATTATGTATTATTGTTTAAAAATTTTCATATCGCTGGTTTCCAATCTTTAATTTGGCACTAATTATAGTAAAATTAGAACAAAACAAACAAACATAATTGGTCAGCTGAAAATGAAGAAATTCTTCAGGCAATAAAATAAACAATAATATGATACAATATGAGTGATGAAGAAATATTAATGTGTTTGGAGCAGTTTTTTCAAGGGAATTTCTCGGTCTAATCAATCCGAAACAGACCAAGTGCATGAATAAAGGACGCAAAATATGGACATAGAGAGCTGGTCCTCTTCCATGGAGTCCAGCATGTTGCACTGCCATATTTCTACAGCAGCCCATAATGGGCAAACCAAACATGAACTTTAGAGACGGCCTTTTGCGTTTTGAAGTTACTTGAAGGCCACCGTAGGTATTCAGTTGGTTGCAATCGGCAGCCTCACTGCTAGATGTCACTAAATCCTACACACTGTTCCTTTAAATTCTTTTTTTTATCTCATGCACAAACAGTTAAACATCATGTAAACAACTAGGCAAAAGATAATTATTTTCTAACGATTTGAAATGTGTATTAACTTCCATTCCAAGTAATTTTGTCACATAGGATACTGATATCCTAAAATATTTTCTCCTGCGGTGATTGTGATGTACTCTGTGACATACTACAGCTCATACAGTACTTAGTATGCATGGATTCAGACAGAAACCCTCCCCAGCACCGAAACCTGTAGCAGTAAAACGAAAGCTAATTAGACTGAGTATAATCTGGAGTTGGTCAGAACAGGGACGTGCAGAGACATTTCGGGTGGCACGGGCTCAAGGAAAAAAAAGGCCTAATAGTTAATAAATAATTATTTATATGAAATTTAAACAAAACATTAAATATATTAACACAACTCTGACTACCTAATTGTTTAATAGTTTTAATAAATACTCAACAAAATAATCACAGAGAGACTTTTTAGTATTCACCAGGTTAATCACAAATGGCAAAGGAAACTGCCATGGTCTGTGCATGTTTTCTATGCTACTAGTTTCAAGTATATATTTAGACTAAGTGATTACACCAAGGAGAGGGACATAGTTTAGTTTATTTAGCAAATGACAATACATTATTTTAATTATTTTGGTGTTATTGGAATAAATAACACAAAATCTTTTATAAAAGGGCTGTTGCTGCAATTTTATTAATTTTACAGGAAAAACACTGCATCAGTAATGAATTATTACGATCAAAATAATGAAGTTACTGTTTAAGGCATGACACTTTTTCTTCATGTTTTGGTCAATTTTGAGATTTTGGTCTATTTTGCTTCCATGTCTTCTTTTACTGTAATTGAAATAAAACTTTCCAAAATACACATTTGCATGGTACTTGTTTAGGCTGCATCTGTAGATTTCTTGTAAATTAATCTACATATTTAAACCTAACATTTAAGGAGGAAAGACTCATCAACTGGGGAAGTTCTGTGCTGATATGTTTAGTTATTTTGTTTCAGAAAGCAGGTTTAGTGAAAACTGAGTTTGTTAACCCTGAGATGAGGGAAACTCTGGGTTTTCTGTTTCAGAAAGAGAGGTAACTTAACCTCAGAGTCAGTTACTATGGTAACTGAGTCTGTGTACCTAACCTGGTCGGGAGCAGGTTTTCTTCAATAAATGTCGAGTTTCTCTCAGTCTCCTCCCTCTGACACAGCGCTCTTTAATTTCCTCATTCATTCATTCAGTCTGTATCAGGCGCATTTTAGCGCAGTTTGTTATCAGCATGAATACAAAAACAGTATTATTTTATTAACCATGTTAGGCAGACTATAAAATGTTTTTTTTCTTCTCAAAGCATTTCCTTTTTTCAACCATCCCATTGATGAAGAAGCTGTATTACTTCGCATGGTGTTAAACATACGTCGGGAGATGATATTGAGGCCCTGACGCATTTTAATTTCCAGATAACTACCTATTTGAGCGGTATCTTTTTCTTCCCAGTCTATCAGTTATGTAGCCTACATAACCTTATCCGTCCTCATATCAACGTCACCCATCGTGGACATGCTCTACATCCCAGCAGGTTATTTATGTCGTTTTTTTTGCAAACGTATAGCAAAGCGCCGTCAGAAGAGTGACTCGCTCTGAAATGTGTTTTAAACGTTTTTGTAGTGTTCCCTGTAGGGGTGGAACGGTACACTGAAGTCACGGTTCGGTTCATACCTCGGTTCAGACATCACGGTTCGGTACAATGGAGGGAGGAGCATAACAAAAATGCAGAAAGCAATTTTTTTTATTGTTCATGTCTCAGGCTGTAGCCTACCCCCTAGTGTCATCCAGTCTCTCCCCTGAGCTAGCTGCAACAGCCTGAAGCGTATAAAGTAAGATGTAAACAGTAAACAATAAGTAGGCTACCCCACATCATCTCCAGACTCCATCTGGAACTTGTAAAAAAAATAAGACAATCAGCTAGTAGTGTAATATGGGAGACAAGCGAGGCTCTCATATGTGAATGCACAGAGCAGGGGTGTTAAAAGAGCAGCTTCGGTTACACAGAGCAGTTGGCGAATTGTGGCGTTGGATGTTGGCGAAGCCATTTCTGGTTGAGGCAAGAAGGGATACAGCTACAGTACATCCGTGTTTGGTTGTATATGGAAGGGACTAGTTTGCTCCGTGTGGACTCACTGGACTGACTCGACATGTAGGCGGAGCTTGGGAGCTTCAGAGCTAAGGCGGGGCTACAGATTAGGTGTCCCTAAGAAATGCGTATGTAACAATAGTTCCACATTACATTAATTCATTTGCACACAAGTTTTATATATTTTTATACCGTGTATTCCCCGTGTAAATTCATGTAGCCTACTGAACTGAGACGCCCGTACCATTTCGGTTCAATACGAATTTCGGTTCAATACGAATACATATACTGTTCCACCCCTAGTTCCCTGGACATAACCAGTAAGAGACATCAAGGTGTGGCCTTGATCAACTGCCATGCTTTGCTTGTTTTCAAGCCATGATGTCTCTCTCTTTCCCATGCCAAATTCTCTAGCCGGGCAAAGCAGAGAAAGGGGAGGTAACCTTCCTCCTTATGACATCATAAGGAGGAGATTCCAGATCAGCCCATCTGAGCTTTCATTTTCTCAAAGGCAGAGCAGGATACCCAGGGCTTGGTTTACATCTATCACCATTTCTAGCCACTGGGGGACCATAGGCTGGCTGGGGGAACTCATATTAATGTTAAAAAAACCTAATAAAGTGACATTTTCATGCCATGGGACCTTTAATGATGGTACTGCAGCCTCAGAATGGGATTAGTAGGCCTAGGCCTTTTTCGCCCGCAGTATTGCACCTAAATGAAATAGATTAAAGGTTCAATACCATTTCACCAGTAATATTAGGCTATACTTATGATTAAATATGATATACACTGTATTGGAATATACGCATTCTAGCAGCAATTTTCTCCCACACAAATTCTCTCTCTTTTTCTGCAGCCACTGTGTTGCTTTTTTAACGAAATATATGTTCAAACTCGCTGTATGTGCGCATGAGTATTTCCGCCGACCCGTTTGTTTGTGGTTGTTACCATGGTGAATCGTAGTATCATGGCTCCATTCATGCTGCCTTTTTATTGTGGTGGTGGTGCACGCGCTTAACTCTGAGTGAACCTACTCTGAGTTGATTGAACCAACTCAAATCAGCTGTTCTGGAACTGAAAACTCAGAGTTTCCCATCTCCGGGTAAATTGACTCAGAGTTCAGGGTTAGGCCCTGTTTACACGAATATGCTCGCGGGTGAAAACGACAAAATATTTTATCAGATGTGCCTTTCGTTTAGATGGCGACAGCATTTTTGGGGATTAAAAATGCAAAACAGTGAAACCACCCTCCAGAGTGGAAATCTTACGGGAACGCTCCACCGTCGCGTTCCCGTCTAAAGGGTAAAATGCACTGTGCGAGTGTGTGTGTGTGTGTGTGTGTGTGTGTGTGCATTGTTTGGAGCAATAACTCCACCTCCTCGTCTGTCCAGACAAAATTGTCAGCTTTTGTTGTTCACTTCGCGCTACTGGGGAGAGGAGAGGGAGAGAGGGGGAGGAGAGGGAGACAAGTAGAAGGAAGGTTCTACGCAGGCGTGCAGACTTGGTGGATCGCATTTCACACACTTTTGCGTCACCATATGCACGCAGATTTCACCTCCCATAACGCTTGTCTAAACACAGAATAAAAAGTGGGAACGCAACGCCACTTTTGCATTTTCTCTTCAGATCGTTTCCGTCTAAACATAAGCTCAGAGTTTAACACTGGAAGTGCCGGAATTCCATAACTACTAGAATTGCCGTGAGTGGTCATTCCGACCGCCCGATTCCAAATTCTATAATCTCTCATGATAAATACCTACTTGTGATATTAAATACATGTATTGTGTTAGGATGTCTTTAGGAAAATGAAATAACTCCAAAATGTA
This sequence comes from Zingel zingel, assembly GCA_023566125.1. Lineage (NCBI taxonomy): Eukaryota > Metazoa > Chordata > Actinopteri > Perciformes > Percidae > Zingel > Zingel zingel. The sequence continues at coordinate 22,605,959 of CM042320.1, forward strand.
CATTTTAACGAGTTTAATTATACATTTGAGTAGTAGGCCTAATAGGCTACATGTTTCAATAATTCATATCATGGCATAGTAAACTGTATTTATTTCATAGTCTACATTCATATCCCAAAAATATGGTATGGAAATTCATTCAACATAACAGGCAAATAACACCTAAAAGTATCTTATTTGAACATTTATAACCTAACTTAACCTAACCTGGCACTGCCTCCCTTTTTGGGTCTGCTGTGGTGCCCAGCGCTGCTCGGACCGTGCCCCTTTTTTCCTCCATAAACTCCACTTTCAGTTCTTCTGCCAGTTGCTGCATGAACTTCCTCTGGGCAATGTTACTGCTGGTACATTCCTTGGAGAGGATGTGTGCAATGATTCCAGCCAGTTGTAGGATTTATAAAGTTATATGAACACGTAGACAGGCGTGGAGTCCATCCACGCCATATTTATTGTAGTAGCCTGCGTTACTGAGTCTGGCTTTGCCTTCGGCCCATTGGTGATGCCCACACTTGTTACTCAAGACTGCTTGTGACATTTCTCTGATAGAGACGATGATAGTTACTAAGCAACCAATATGCATCTTCAACCTGGCGAAAGATTAAAAACAATACCACGAAAATCCGAGCGGTCAATATGACCGTGTATGGCCAAAATAGATAAAATTTATTGTATTTTCTTTGCCTTTTGTGTAATGTGTATAAACAAATTTTTAAATGAAAATATAGACTCTTTTAGGAAAAGTCAGGAACCAGTAGGATTGTATTTTTTTATTCAGTAAAGTTATTACACATATACATTTCAAAACGGTCAAAATGACCGTCATGGCTGTTCTAGTGTTAAACCTCCATACTGAAACGGGCCCCTGCAGTGCCTTGTCAAATGGATGCAAATGACCGCATTTTAATTAGTGAATGCATAATTTGCATGTCAATGTGCCGATTATGATGACGTTATTTGACACAGATTTTACTGTCGCTGTTTACCTGGAGTGTCTACATTAAGTACAGTAAATTAGCCAGTATGGCCATGATGCCTCAGCTAAACCTTAGCTAACTTACATAAGCTATTAGCTCATGCATGTTAGCAAGACAGAAGTTAACTATTTGTTTTGTCTTTCGGGTAATTGTCTTTCGGGTAATTAGCTATATATATATAAAAATTCATTAATAAAAAATGTACATCCAGAAAAAAGGGCACTTTCTCTCAAGGAGGAAAAAGGGCAGGTGCCCAAGCCCCTTTTGATGTCTATGTGTGCACGTGCCTGGGTCAGAATCTGGTCTCGAACCAATGAAGACCTCTACTTTTAAGCCTAATGTTGTATTTTTTCTTATGAGCACAGTCTTTAACTAAAAATATAAAAACACTAAATTGATTAAAAATCATTTGGTAACATATTTTTGGTTGTGCCTTTCAGTGATGAGACATTATTTCATTATTTTCAGTTGATGCATGTCTGACAGAGCATTGTCAGAACAAAAACATGGTGATTTAGAAAACAAATTAAGACTATCTGGTCTAAAGACTATAAATGAGAGAAGTTTGCCTGTGATTATCCAGACAGCATATTCCAGAGGTCACCCATGGTGATCTTTGAGAGGATTTTAATTAAGCTGCATTAGCTCTACCACACCAGGAATGATTGGGTCAAGAGTCTTTGATGTTCATGGTTAATGATCATGTGGGAAGCACACTTACTATAAGACCCTCCCTCAAGGGAAGTATTCAATGGTAAGCTTTTCACAATCACCATGAGCTGCTTTAATTTCCTAAATGAAGCTCTAAAAAAGAAAACATCCAATAGGTTTCACTCACTTTACGTGTCTAGCGCTTTCCCTCACCATTGCGTTTTAATAGCTTCTACAACTTTGTACAAGATGTCACAATTTAATGGAACACATTTGATGTCATGTAAGGGGTTTGGAGCTGGACTTTAACAAGGCAGTTAAGTGGTAATGAGACTGAACATTGCTCTGTGAGGCCATGATGACTGCTTAAACACTGTGGATGTGAAGGCCCCCGCAGGGCGGAGACACCCAAATGTTAACTGGATTACTCTTCCACTTCTTTGAAATAAATATAATCCTCTACTGCAACTGCTCAACGGCCTTGTCTTTTTTTTTTTTTACTATCTTTTTTCTTTACTATTTTTTTAATTCTCACCTGTATGTGAATGGAGATAACAAGAGAGGAAAACATGTCTGGGCATCTACTGAGAGATTCATTCACTTATTAAATCTCTTCTGGGATTTAGAAAATGCCCTGAACATGTAAAGTGTAGCATTCCTCCTAATCTTACAAGTGGCCAGAAATTGATTACCATTCCAGACACAGTGGATGCTAAGTAAATATAGATGATGGGTTTAGTGACAGTTTAGAAAAAGTATTGCCCCAAATCTAGTGATTGATATCATGACGGGCCTTTCAGAATGAAAGGTGAACCCGTTACAGAAGCTGCTGTTATACAGAGACCAGATGGTATGGCCCTGAAAGCAAATTAATCATAGACTGGCCAAGGTAGGTGTCTAGGCCCCTCCATTAGATTTGACCCCCTCATCCCCAAGTACAATTATATCATCTTCCCTTTTGTGTCTTTAAAAAAAAGTCAACTCTGCGTAAAGGCTCAAACAGAACAGTTGGACAGTTGAACAGCTAGCGTGCAGATAGATTTCTGCTGAGCACTCAATGGCTTCTGACTCGCTGTCGATGGTGACCTCTGTGACCCAAATGTATGCAAAAGTAAATGTGAATTAATGCAATTTTCCATCCATTACTAGGGTTGTGCCGATGGACGATATCATCGTCCGTTGTGATGGCTGGCCGACATCACGATGGTGGCTCTCCATCGTGATGTCGGCCAGCCATCACAACGGACGATGATATCGTGCCACGCCCCCCCACCCTGTCAGACACACACTAATCCTGGTCGCGGGCGCTGGACGGGAAAAGTAATGATGGTATATTTGTTAGGACTGTATATATGACCCAGCACACAGAGATACCACACAGGACACAGATAAACAGTTCAAGTAATTTAATAAGAGTAAATACTCAGAGGGAGATGAACAATTGAGACTGAGCTTGGAATTTCTGGGAATGGGCTGAAGCCCGAAGGAATCAGGCAGTGGCAGATCCGACGGAGTTCCACAGTAGAATCCAGGTGAAGCAGGTGGGGAGGTCTGAGTGACGTTAGGCAGGCGGCACGGCGGAGAATAGGATAGGAATGTCTGAGTGGCATGAGGCAGATGGTACGGCAGGTAAGAAGCAGGTAACAGCAGAATCTGCACAGAGCAACTGAAGTTAGACAGAAAAATTACAGAAGAAGAGTTTGCTAGACCACACGAGCAGGGATACTGAGCCAAGTTACCACATAGGAGTATGTAACAATCTGGCGCTGGAGAGATGAACAGCCCGGGTCTAAATACTGCAGAGGTGAATCATGGAATGTGCATCAGCTGTGTAGGAAAGGAGCAGGATGAATGGCCACGCCTCTTGACCTAGTTCCTCTAGACCCGCCCCTTGCCACTTGCAGGTGGAGACAAACAGCACAGACAGACACACAGGGGAAAAGGGAGCTACAAACACACAGGGTGGGGAAAAAAGGCAGCTGACCAACAACAATATTAGGTTATTACTGTCGCTCTGTTGAAGGCAAACGTCCCACTGTACTGTCGTTACGAAGATCACAGACATTTGATTGACTTTACTGCTCCGTAGTTAAGTGAAAGTAGGTCAAGTTGTGAAAAACTGCCCCTACCAGCAGGGCAGCATAGCCATGTAATACTGTCTATTTACAGAGGGCATTTAAATGTATGTCGGATCATTTCTATGTTAACTGTTAGCCCATAGTAGCAGAAAAAAAATATTTATGTAAAGAGATATAGTAAAATAAAAAGTGCTTCCCCATTTTTCAACATTTATTAGATTTTTTTCACTCATGTTTATGCGCAAATTGAAAATGCACATAAAAACAAGTGGATGGAAACCCACCTAGACACCTCAGAATGGCCACAATTATGAGATCAAATCTCTGCCATCATTTTTTTTTCTACCTAATGCCAAACCCATAGACTGTATATAGAATGGACCAACAGATCCCGTTGCTCTGGATGAAGACCAGTGAAGGATATTAGAAGCACTTTTCCGGTAAGCGCTGAGCGTTACTGCGCAGCCTCCAACTGAGAGAGACGACGTAAATGTGACGTGAGCAACCTGTCTGAAAGTTGTAAGTCTTCTGGTAGCTGTGCCAAGAGAAATCTCAATCATTCCAAATATTGCAGAGACGGAGAGCGTAGGTATATGTAAGGAGATAACATAGGCACAGGCTAATTACTGCTAACTAAAATGCTAGTTAACATTAGTAATTAAACTTAAACAGCTAATGTAAGTTGAAACTGCCTGCGAGGTTCTCCTGTACTATACAGTAATTCCTCTACTATGCGACAGTAAGTCCCGTGGTTATGACACAATTGTTAGCCTATTTTTAGGAGTCATAACGTGCGATACAAGGTAATGGAGCCTTTCATACATTGTTGTGTTTCTTTAGAAATAAACAATGGACAAGTAAAGTCTTTAAACGCTTCAGATGTAAAGTCATTCGCTGTCAAAGTGACGTCAAAATGAATGGCAGTCAATGGGATGCTAACGTGAGGTGAGTGCTTGTTAGCATCAAAATGGCGCCATAGGAGCTACGCGGTCCAAGGAGAAGGTTACCCCTTTAGCCAAACCCTGTGTGCAGTGTTTTATACTATAATGTTTGTCTACTCTAGCTTCTCTTTTTGAAACTACGCCACAGGAATACCACACCTCTCTGGCAACAAAATAACCAAAACTCGTGCCACCGATATTAACTATGGTTTGGGCCATGTATCAATAATATAAGAAAATGCAGCCTAGACTGTTGGTAGTGGATTGTAATGAATTTAACATAACATATGAATCCAGGAGTTTAATACTTGCAATAATGTGTTTTACAAGTTAAGTGGTATAGTGATGTGTATAGTGAATCAGAATCAGAATCAGAAATACTTTAATTATCCCAGGGGGAAATTATTTTTGTTACCACTCCAGGTATACAAACAACATATACAAACAACATATATTATCCAGACTTTTTTTTAACATATATAATTAAAACAAAAATACAGTAATAATATATAAAATATGAATATGAAATGTGCAGTGAATAAAATATGAAATGTACAGTGTGAATGTGCAAATAGTGCAATATAAAAGAGAAATGATTGTCTACGTTGAGATGATTATAGTGCAATGAAAAAGAGAGGTGATTGTCTATGTTTAAGATGAGATGATTACAGAGAGGGGGTGTGTGACTGTTTGAGGGAGGAGTTGTAAAGTTTAATGACCAATGTGGAAGAAACAACCCATTCTCACTCCCATCGTGTCAAAAAGCGACTCTTGGTCAGGTGCCTTTGGCGTTTGTTATTGATGCAAAAAGTCTCCTTAAGCATCATATTTAGACATGCCTTGTCAGGACTCATGGTGACACTTTTTGACGCTCTGGGTCGGGACGTACGTTTAACTGACCATGCGTAGGGCTGGGACGGTATGGATTTTTTCTTACCGCGGTTGAAAAGCAAGAAATTCCCACGGTAGAGCGGTATACCGCAACCCCCTTACGAGAGTAGCGAAAGTTAGAGCGAGAATGGCAGGGTGCCTTAAGTGAGTGACGTCAGTGCCCGTGTGGTCGTAAAGTGAGTTAAAAAGTGAACAATAAAACAACAAGCTAGAGATCCCAAGACACAATGGCTTTATCTGTTGTCAGTAGCTAGGCTACTGCCGGTAAAGTGAATGCTGTTACCCCCGAAAAAACATTGGCTTAAACCTTACAACGTATGTTGCAGCCATAGACTGTATAAAAATATTGCAGCACAGTGTTTCCATTTCAGCTCAATGTGAGAGTCTTTACTGAGTTTTGCTGTCATTTAGAGCCACAATGGTTTCTTTCCTACCGTGTAGGAAGACATTTCTCTGATACAAGACATTACACAGGTACTCTTGCCTAATAAATAGTCAACACGAATGGAATGTTATAATGTATCATGGTCAACACGAATGAAATGTTATTATGTGTCATGGAATATTGAACTCCCCAACTCGCAAAAAGTCAGATTCTTTTGATGATAAGTTTTGTTTAGAAAACCTTGAATCCATGTAAGAATTGTAGTTAACTGACAAATATTTAAAAATATCTCAATCTCCATATCTTAAATTTGAGGTGATGATTGCTTACTGCTCTAAGTTGAGGGCAGGCGATTTCATGACCTGGTTTGCCACCATGTTTTTGTTTGCTATAAGTGTTCATTCACTTGTCACACGAGCCAACCATTTACACTGGGGCTGTTTTTTCTTACTACACCATTATTATTATATTTTTCCTTTCACTCCTGATTGATAGCATCCCCCCAGACACAGAAAACAAATATAACGAGCAATCTTATGTTGCCCTCCTGCACCTACAGGCAAAGCTGCTTTGATGCCTGAACAGATTATTCCTCCTGTTTTAAACAAAAGTCAACTTGGCAAGTAGAGAGGGCCAGTGGGGATAACTGATGTGGAATATATAGTTAGGCAGTTTAATGGACATTTCAGAGCACTCATTTGTCACTAGACCCACAAATGAGACACATGTTTAACCTTTAAACCAACAAATATTGGCCTGTATCCATTGAATATATAATCAAATAAGTGATTTACACAACAAAAGAACATCATTCTGCCTCCTAAAGATATGTAGTACTGTTACAGCAACGGGGGAATTATGTTGACTAAAGGTCAGAGGCTTGAACGTAGATGAATTCTCAACACATCCTTACTAAATGAAAGTCACCCAAAGCAAACCTCCTGTGTAAAACTACTATTAAGTACACAAAATTACCCAAAATGAACTCATCAGAGAATGCAGTGAAGGACTGGAAACAATATGGCCTCTCAGTACAGTGTACAGTCCCCTCTTTAGGTCTGATTTAAAGCCTGTTGTTTTTATTCCCATAAATACTTGGATCTGGGGAGGGAAGCATGTTTTATAGGCTGGCTGCCTCTGTTTCCGCTTACCAGAGTTTACAGGAGGACAGGTGTCATATAAAAATAGTAATATACCAGCCTCACTCATAAGCATTGGGAAGAAATACTTGACACTTTAATTCATTTTATTGCAGTATTCATTTTATCACAGTGTTTTATCATGAACAGACAGGGGCAATAATCTGCTGTGTAAATGACTGCAGGAATGTGTGGAGTGCAAAATGGATGAGTGATAAGCAGATGAAGATGAGATGAGGGCCAGGAGAAATGGGAGGTATATTCACAACCTGCTGTTTTGTTTTGATGTAACAGAATGTTTGTTTTTGGAATAATTTTATACAGACCAAAGTATGAAGCAACATAGCTATACACATTGGAAATATTGAGTAGGTACTGGTGATGATACTTTAGGTTCTTTGAGTTATCAACAGCAACACCCCAAAACATGTCATCACATAGCCTAACACCAGCCTGAAAATGGAATCCAAGTTTACAAGGTTTTTCCAATGAAACCAGGTGTGGCAACAGCTATAAAATAACACAGAATTACCACATAAAGTGTTATGAGTGTGCCTCCCAACCTCGGGGTCAGCAGCCCGCAGAGGCAGGATTTAAGCAGCATTAAGCTTTTTCTACTTTGGCCACTTTGGGGCACAGTGTAACTCTGCATTTAGCTGAACATAATGGCCATCATTTCATTTATCAACCTAACGTAGAAACCAGCGCAGATATGAGCGCAGAAATCATCTGACGACAGGCTTCACGTGTGATTCATGAAACGTTCGTATCACACTAATCAGAGCGTAAGAATGGTCGTACATTGGTAAATGCAGTGGCTGGAAACGACTGTAATTTAAATATCACGCCCCAATATATTCTCGGTTTTTAAGGCCTCGCTCCGACAATTTACGACATGGCGAGACGTAATCCGGCTGAGAAGCAGCACTTTTCAGAGGTGGAGATTGAAACCCTGATATCTCAGGTTCATTTGCACTAACTTGTGTACTATTTGACAGCCTGAAAACAGTTATTAAAGGTTGTAGAAAGAATGCGGAATGGAAAGAGATCACTGATGCAGTCAACAGTGTTGCCATGGTAAATCAGACTCCAGCTGAAGTTTATTTAATTTATACATCCTTGACATATGTATGCTATAGTCCTAATAGTAATATACAGGCTTATATTGCAATCTCTTAGGCCTACATGGTTTACCTACCTATATTTAAATAAACACACCGTAGTGGAGTTTATGCAGTGTCTTTTATTTTACTCTTGTTTTTTTCATGAGTCAGAGCCAGGCAACAGCTGTGAGGGAGAGTACGTGTCCTCCGCCCCCCCGTGCTGGACCACCAGCCCGACCCTGTCTCCAGACAGCAGAGGGGCTGGAAAAACAAGCCGAAATATGTTGGTCAATGGCAGAAATAAATTGTTCACTTGTGGCCATTAACAACACTTTAAAAGAGAAATGAAAACCTGAAGAATAAATAAAAGTGTTGTGCATCGTCATGTTTCCTGTATTGAAGATCATTGCCAAACATAACACTATACCTTTTAAAAGCGAGGAATAATATCCTGTCTCCTTCATATAGCCCCCAGTTGGAGCTGTGCTGGACACTGCTTTCTGGGCATCGGGTCATGTGGCTCCATCACTACATTTATGTTGTGCAGAACCACACAGGCTAAAACAATGTTGCATACTTTTTATGCCGTGTATAGTAGGGTCCCCCCCGCTGATGCAGGACAGAGCCATCTACCCTTAATCAATCTGATGGAGCGCTTCACCGTGGCCCGTGCGCCTATGTGTGCACTGTTGTACCGGCGTATAGAGGTCTTCTAAAAGAGCCAGATCTGCCATTGCTGATAAGTGATCAACTGATGACTTCTCCTTCTCCTGTTAAAGTGATTATATGCTGCACCGCAAGTCCACACTGACTCGAAAACTTGCGTACACAAGTTCAGACCAGATGTGACATTTTATCGCAGCCTACGCTCACGTTCAAATTGATAAATGCCGAGCTTTGCATAGGAGTCGGCGTACGCCCGTCCTACGCCTGTTTTAGGTTGTACGCACGTTTCATAAATAAGGGCCACTATGTGTTTGACATATTATGGCCTTATAAATTTGTCAAAATGTTTGAAAACATTTGTATATTTAAACATCCAGAAGACTCAGAACAACATTATCTTTCTTATTTATTTATTTTTATATTTATTTGTATTTGCACATTAACACTGTACATTTCATATTTCATATTTTATTTATTATTACTGTATTTTGTTTTTATTATATATGTAAATAGTCAGGATAATATATGTTGTTTGTATATGTTGTTTGTATACCTGGAGTGGTAACAAAAATAATTTCCCCCTGGGATTATTAAAGTATTTCTGATTCTGATTCTGATTCTGATCTTTCATTTGAAGCCATGTGTCTGGCGTCCAATAATTAGTCTTTAGCAGTAACTATAAGTGCTCCACTATGTTCACCAGCTAGTTGCTAAGTGTCGAAACAACTATGTTAGGATTATGCATTATGCTAAGGACAGGAGAACATGATAAAGTACATCACGATCTCTGTATATGCTTTTATTTTTTTTTAATAATACACCCACCTATATGGTTTTATAAACTTAATGTCCTGGCACTTTAAATATAAACAGTACACTCTATCTAGCCTGAACAAGCAATATTATTCAGCAACTGGTGCTTTCTGATAGGATGTAAAAAATATTTAATGCTGCAGTGATGCTGTTTTTTTTTTCTTCTATAAAGATGGATGAGTGAGCATCTCATCGCTCCCAGTTAGGATCTGAGGAGACACGACTGTCCAATAAATACAGTCCGAGGGTGTGAATTACATCTGTCCTCATTGTGTCTCATTAAGCCATGCTCTCTTGATTGAGGGATACATGGTAGCAAATTATAGGAGAGAACTGTTAAAGATAAATAATGTTAGCAACTTAAAGGTGAGCACAATCCATCAGTCTCCTGTGGAAATGAATGCAGTTTTTCCCCCCTCATAAGAGGAATAAGAAAGCCAAAGACCAACAAATCACACACTCCCCGGTGACAATAGCGAATAACATAACAATAATTAAATGTTCAATCACAGCAAAATGGCATATAGCCCTTAAGTTAACATTTCAAAAACTGTTAAATGACAAGTTATATACGGCATATACGGTTGACGGCAAGGAATATGTTAGCTTCGATGCCACTTAAAATGTCTAATACAGTATCTTTTCAGCTTCTTTGAATGAAAGTTGAAATATCTGACACACTCCTCAATAAAGTTTGTGCTAATTAGCTTCACCGGGTGATTTCTTACTCAAATAAGCTACGTGTCAAAACTAATGAAAATGATTTAAGATGCCAGCATGTCCGACCTCTTTCAAGACAGGAGTGTCACATGGAGACATTGTAGATTTAAATTTAGATCATGTTGAATAATGGCACACAGACCCTATCCTAGACAAATACATAATTGAAGTGCCGCTGAAGAGCACTAGATGAGTATGTGGTGTTTTTAAATGACGTTCAGCTTTCTCAGAGTTCATTAGTGCAGCCATTTTAGAAGAAAGCAAACGACCCGCACAACAAAGGCATCAGCGCTCAAAGACAACAGACTGCACTTAAGCTTGCTCAGTTTCTCAGCAGGAGGCGTAAAGGGAGCTGCTCTCAGTGGGGTCAAACAACAACATCAGGCATAAAGGGCTGCTCGTTGAGAACGCATTTTGATTTTGGCTCTTGTCATCCAGACTATTCTCCGCTCACTCCATGTTTGTTATGTTGTTGGATGTTCCATCAAAAAGTCATTATTCAGAGATATTATCTGACATTGCACAGACACACAACCCAATTAGTGAGGCAGTTCTGGGATCTTCTTTATTAAAATTCTCTCTAAAAGGAATGTTAGAGACTACTAGCCAAATAACCTTTTGGAGACCCTGCAGGGTGAATAATGTAGTCAATATCCACTGGCACATTGCTTGTGAATGTGAGATAATGAGTATTTGCGGGTTCTCTCATGTGCTCATTTACATTGTGTTCATTTGAAAGCCAGTGGCTCAAAGTGAGAAGATAATCATGCTAGCTTTGTAATGTCCAGTTGTCCTGCCCCTATAACTGATCCTCATCTGAAGCCACATGAACATTACAGTAATGAGCTGAGTAATGGGAATGCCAATTTGATTCCAGCTGATGAACCTGCTCACCTGACAACTCCTCTTGGTCTTTAGTCAACAGTGTATGGTGTTCAGAAGTGTTCACTATGAGCATGTTTCCATCTAATTGTCAAGCAAATTTTAAGCAAACTTTTAAAATGTCACAAAGAAAATGCAAATGCATTTCCATCAACTGGTTTAGAGCGAATAAACTAGACTACGCAGAGTGTAGTTTCATCACAAGTTGACGTTACGCATAGTAGTAGGTTGCAAACCAAATCAAAGAGTTAAGAAGCTAAGTTCTTTGGCTAAATGGAGAGAGATAGCATTGCATAAGTTGGTTACCTGTGCAGAATACAGGGTTGTGGCAGAGAGATTTGGTGTCAGCGAGACAACCGTTCACCGCTGTGTATACGCGGTGTGCAGGGACATACGATTCAAGCTGTTGAACCAATTCGTCAATATACCCGACATGTATGAGGCACAGGCTATAGCGCACCGCAACACCACTAATCAACAAGTGTACGGCGCACTGGATGGGACCCATCTCCCGATCCTTCCCCCATCTGATGGATACCAGGACTATAGTCATGTGAGTTACATGTTCACTACGTCTTCCATCTCCCATTTTGCACATTACCTCTTTTTCGAAAAAGGCAAAAAACACCTCAAGCGAGTACCTTTTTGCGAATTTGAGGAAGTTTTTTTTTTTTTTTTTTTGAATTTTGCCGTTTCATCAACATTTTCTAATGCAATACTTCAAAAATGTGAATACAAATACGTTGATGGAAACATGACTTATGTCAGGAAATGAGGCTTAATTAAAAATGTGTTTACTTCACCAACAGCTGTCTGTACACTGCAATGTAATGTTATATGTTGGATGTTATATGTTGGATGTTAAAATTTAGAATATTGTTTAGATTGCTTTATATCAGAGAAATATCAAAAGAGCAAAGCTCTCTTCCCTGCTGCGAAGCCATTTAATGGAAATCCTAAAATAAAAACACTAAAACAGTAATAAATAAATATAACAATTATTAGCACTTAGATAAATCTGAACAGAGCCAAAAGGCAATCATATTTTACTTTTTCATGCTTGACTGCCAAGCCTGAGCTTCCACTTTCAAAATAAATGAGAAAAATACATATTTGAAAAACATGATGTAAGGTCTCTAAAATCTGTCAGGCAGTACTGTAAATCCATTAGCTCTCCCATGAGGGAGACATCCACTGACAGTTTCCTCTTCCTCCTCACCCTGATAGATGCCACAATTACACATTTAGAGACAAGTCGGATCAAATTTGATCAAGCTGCTCTTTGCTGTCAATTTTTTAGGCCCTGTCAGTCATTTGAATAATGTTGAGGCAGTTTAGGGTGATGTAGTGATAGGATGTGCCGCTAACTTTCACACTATTGCATCGTATGAATCATTTCTAGGTTAAAGAAATATGATTTTTCATTTTATTTTGTTATGTTTTCTTGTAAGATGACTGGTTTGAATGTGTGTTTGAATGTCATGTTTCTATTCCAGTTAAAATATTTGTGTTCACCTTTGGAGCTCAGTGGCGTTCATTGTGAACTAAAAGCCTAATATGGAGCTTATTTAAAATTTAAGTTGACCCAGCACTGGCGTTTGACAGTTCCGATTTATGATTTTATTCTGCTCTCTTTATACATTTTCCTGCAAGGTATATTATGAGAGAGTGTGATTCAACTGAAAACATATGTGAGAGCTAATCACATTAATGTGAATCGTTTGCCACATCATATTTGTTCAACAAACTGCCTCTAACATGCTATCTATCTCTCTCACTCACTCACTCACTCACTCAAACACACGCAAGGGCACGCAAATGTCAGCAGTGAATGTTTTAATTACATTCCCACAATCAATAGAACACATTAAGTGAAGTTTACCAAAGTCCAATAAAGTACTTCGGACCCTGCTGACCCTTCACAGAGATAATTTGCTTTCAGAGAACAAACATCCAAATTACTCCAGCACTGCCTTTCTCTCTGTGACCCTCTTTATTTATTTTTATTTCAAAGCTCAAAGTTCACTGGAACTCATCAATTTGACCCGTCCAGCAGGGGTCACTGTGGTCTTTAGAGAAGTCCTGCAAATCACATTCTCCAAGCTGCTGCACTTCTGCTCTTATATTACACAAACACACCTACCTACAAGTCACCCCATATTAAATTATGCATTATCCAAAGAGCTCATTTTCCTGCTAATTGTAGCATGTATTGCATATGTACCTTGGAATCTAATAGCTCAGGGACATTGGCAGCACCAGACATGTTCTTGTATGAGGGTTGTGTGTGAGAAGGGGGTAACTCTTTAATAATGGTGTTGGCTGGAGTATTGCTGCTGCTGGTGAATAGCGGGTGTATGGTGTAGATGCTCAGCCATGTTTTATGCTAAAAGCAAGTGTTGGGAAAGTTACTTTTAAAAAGTAATTAGTTACAGTTACTAGTTACTTCTTCCAAAAAGTAACTAAATTAGTTATTCAGTTACAAATTATGAAAGTATCTAGTTACTTCAGAAAGTAACTATTGCGTTACTTTCAAGTACATTTTTAAATGCTAAAATGTGACCCCACCTCCACCTACCCCTCTTTAATGGAACTTAAAATACAAGTGCATGTTCAATTATTTATGATAAATCTGAATATTATAATGAAATGGACACTTAATACAATACATGAACAATGTATAACAGGAACAATGTACACACATCTAAACTATTTTAATGTTGCTGTGGGACAAAGTGAGACTAGCCTCCAATCAAATGCCATGTATGTAGATATTATGTTTATATAGTGGATCGATACCAATAACAATACACCTCAACAGGCCACAACTGGGCAAAATTAAATTATGCTTGTTAAAGGACAATTCCGGCGCAAAACCAACCTAGGGGTTATTAACAGATGTGTACCCACTCTTTCGCTCTCTGGGACATGTTTTCATGCTAATCGAATGAGTTTTTAGCTTGCAAGATGCTAGTGCGGACCGTCGATTAGCTTACAACGCTAGTATTCAGGGCACAGGGAACGTAAAAACAAATTGCTATTTATACCACTAAAAAGGCTCAAAATATGTAGCATAATGAGGGTCCCAAAATGTTAACGGAAGCATTGAGAACGTTGTAAGTGTACAGACCGGGAGCTGCGGGAGCTCCGTGAAAGGGCTACGAGAGAGAGAGAGCTACCGGTACACTTACAAAGTTCTCAATGCTTCTGTTAACATTTAGGGACCCTCATTATGCTAACGTTGAAGTTTGGTGATATTTTGAGCCTTTTTAGTCATATAAATAGTGATTTATTTTTACGTTCCCTGTGCCCCGAATACTAGCGTTGTAAGCTAATCGGTGGTCCGTGCTAGCATCTTTCAAGCTAAAAACTCATTTGATTAGCATGAAAACATGTCCCAGAGAGCGACAGAGTGGGTACACATCTGTTAATAAACCCTAGGTTCGTTTTGCGCCGGAATTGTCCTTTAAGCACTATACCAAAAATAAATAACAAATATATACACTCTTTGTAGTGCAAATAACATAAGTGGCCTGATCTTTATACTTGTGCGCTAGTGTGTGCGTCTCGCCGGCGTGCGTGCATGTGTGCGTGCGTGTGTGTGTGGGGAGTAGGTGACAGAGCGAGGGAGAAGTGAGAGAGTGATGGTGATTAGCTTTGGAGCAAGTACCGACTCTAGAGTCATATAGTGAGAGAAACAAAGTGTCTCCCCTGTTCTTTCTGATCACGGTGGAGAATCTGTAGCAGGAAAAGTTAACCCTCTCCTTGATTTCATAACGCCATACCTGTCTCTCTCTCGTTGACTATGCATGCTTTCGAACACACGGCCAACTCTACCTCTTATTGGCTAACCATGACATTTTACTCAACCTCAGCCAAATCGTCAGCATTTATGCGCTTGCGTTGTGCACTGCCCACTAACCAAGAAAGAACAGTAAAACAAAGTATTTGCATCTCGGCTCAGACTCAGAGATCTAGTTGGTCTGATGAAAAAAACTGCTTCAAATATAGTAAAGCGCCGCATTTTTTGGCAGTAACGGTAACGGCATTATTAGGATGGGAATAGTAATCAATTAGATTACTTGTTACTGAAAAAAAGTAACAAGTAACAAAGTAGTAGTTTATTTATAACACCGTTATTCCCATCACTGCTGAAAGCAGTTTTAATAATGCGCTTTTGTGGACTTGACAACACTGTCAGAATAGAACTACTGACCTACACAAAGGAGAAAATGCATTCATTAGGTTAATCATGAATGTCTTGCAACAACATGGCAGCAGCAGTACTTTTCGTTTTTTTTTCAGGATACAATTTTCATTTAAATTGTGCATGTGAACCTCTATCATATTACCTGGATACAATTTAACTCAAGGTAATTTTACTTGAAGCTTGCAAGATGAAGAAACGAGACGCGGGTTATGGGAAGACACCTGAAATGAACTGCATTGTCACTGTGATATTCAAAAAGATTGTTCTATTAATAGTGTCAGATGAAGTGTGCTACCTTTTCGTAGCTGAGGTTGTTATATTATTTGATGTGTATTGATTTGCGGTGCCTATATGTGCGGGTGTGCACATGTGTGAATGAGAATCATTTTAACACCAGCCTGAATTGACCATACATTAAAAAAGTGTGCTTCAGTTGTGCAGCAGAATATTTCAGAGCATGTGAGATAGAGTGTTTGATTTGTTTTTTATGGCCAATCTGCTGCCATATGTGTCTTGCAGTACAAGGAGTTCCACAGAAAGACAGAGAGCCACAGAGATGGATTTTGTGTGTCCTCAAACAGCTGTATGCTCTAATGATGTGATAAAAAAACAGGACAAAAGGACAAAAGCCACTTGTGTTTGTGTATTAATGTCTATGTATGCCCATGCATGTATGTGTTCAGGAGCATGTGTATTCATTCTCAGTATATCCATATTTATTCTGTTTTTCTTATTATATAGTCTGTTAATACAGTGCATATATCTATATCTATACTAGTCTTACTACTATTATAATGTCACTGCTACTACATTGCACATATCTGTACATGTTGTTCATACATTCCTGTTCATATTACATAGACATATTTATTCTGCTCTTATTAACACTGCAATATATTTCTTGTCCTGCCTATGCACCACCTGTCTATACTTGCATATATATATATATATACTGTATACTTGCACAATGACAATAAAGTTTAATCTAATCTAATATGTATTCATTCAATGATGAATAGATATTTGCACCTAATATCTGTACTTCTGCCACACAAATACTGGAACATCCAACACATACCTAATCTGTGCAATTACAGTTTAAAGTACAATCCGTCTGTGTCTTGTTGATCTGGAAAGGTTGTACCGAGCTGGAGATTGGGACAACATAAGTCAACACCTTCTTACTGATGACCTGCTGTACAGGAACCTTGCCTGAAAGTCCTTTACAGCCCTGTCAGCTGGTGCTATAAGGGAGCCCCGTCAATGAGAGAGCAGGACATAGTGTTTGATCTGCCAGGAATAGATGGTGAGGGCAGTAAGAGGGACAGGAAACGAAGGATGGAGGAAGAGATAGTGAACAATATAACCAAAAAAAATCAATGTGGCCTGTTCTTGTCATGTTTCGCAGGCATTGGAATGATGAGTTAATTGGCTAACGATCCTCCAATGTAAGCTTTTGCATAATCCCCTGGTGCACTGCTCTGACCCCCAGTGAGACTTTCAACTTGATGAGTACATATTCAGTAACATGCAGTTAGAAAACGTGGGTTTAAGCTAAAACATACTAGTAAATAAAAAAGGAACAGACCAAATATAGCACTAATGTAGCAATAAAGTCCAACTACAGTTAATAAAGAATAGGACATGTTGAGGGCATTGAGCCATAGGTGCACAAAGTAAATGATGCAATAATATTTTTTTGAGATTTCTTGAATTTAATTTTTCTATGACTTAGTCAGTTTCTATCACTGTTGGATTTATTTTTCAGATTAACCTAAATGTATTAAACATTGGGTGCCTGGATAGCTCAGTTGGTAGAGCCGGTGCCCATATATAGAGGTTTACGCCTGGACGCAGCGGTCCTGGGTTCAACTCCAACCTGTGGCCCTTTGCTGCGTGTCATTTAACCCTCTCTCTCCCCTTTCATGTCTTCGACTGTCCTGTCGAGAGGGGGCCTAGAAATGGCCAAAAAAGTATCTTAAAAAAAATGTTTCAAACATTACATGGATTATTTAAGTCGAGTCTAAGACAGTCTAAAGACAAGTCCAAAACCAAGCGTAGTAGAGTCAGAATTAAAGTGCCCATATCATGAAAAAAACATGTTTTCTGGGATTTGGGGTGTTATTTTGTGTCTCTGGTGCTTCCACACTTGGGGAAAAAACCATCCATGATGTTTTGAGTGAGATACGGGCTTCTAAATGTATCCTGCCTCCAGTCTCCTGGTGAGCTGGTAAAAATCGGCAGGGCTGTCTTCAATCCAACCCAATCCAATCCACTTTATTTATATAGCACAATTTTAACAAACACAAGGTTTCCAAAGTGCTGCACAAAAAGATAAAACAGAAATAAGTAGAATAAATAAAATAAAATATGAAAAACACAATACAAATATGCAAGTATACACATCAGATCAACACTCTATCTGGTGTTAAAAGCCAAAGAAAAGAGGTGGGTTTTAAGAAGATTTTTAAAATTAGACAGAAAAGAGACCTGTCTAATGTGCAGAGGCAGT
Organism: Zingel zingel; assembly: GCA_023566125.1. Taxonomy (NCBI): domain Eukaryota; kingdom Metazoa; phylum Chordata; class Actinopteri; order Perciformes; family Percidae; genus Zingel; species Zingel zingel. The sequence goes on from CM042320.1 coordinate 22,623,924, forward strand.
CCATTCCAAAGTTTAGGAGCTGCAACGGTAAACGCTCTGTCCCCTCTGAGCTTAAGCCTAGCTTTAGGCACCATCAGGAGCAGCTGGTCAGCTGACCTGAGAGATTGGCTGGGAGTGTAGGGGTGTAGCAGCTCAGAGAGGTAAGGTGGGGCAAGGCCATTCAAGGCTTTAAAAACAAATAAAAGAATTTTAAAATGGATCCTCAAGTGGACAGGCAACCAGTGGAGTGAATGGATGGACCCACTAGCCCCTATATAAAGTGCATTACAGTAATCCAGCCGAGTGGTCACAAAGGCGTGGATTACTGTTTCAAAGTGTTCTCTCCGAAGGACTGTTTTGATTTTTGCTAGCTGCCTTAGCTGGATACAAGGATAACACAGTGACCAGAGTCAGTAGCTAAAAAGATATCATTAAAAACTCTTAAAAGCGCTGATTCTGTGCTGTGCAATGTTTTAAAACCAGATTGAAAAATTTCAAGAATATTTTGTTCATTTAAAAAGTTCATGAGCTGGGAATATACAATTTTCTCTAAGATTTTAGAGAAGAAGGGCAATTTGGAGATAGGCTTAAAATTTGCAAAAATAGTAGGATCCAGCCCAGGTTTTTTTAATAGAGGCAGCACAACTGCATGTTTAAGATTTATAGGGACTACTCCACAGAAAAGACTGCTATTAATAACTGTGAGACAAGATGGCCCAACAGTGGTAAAAACCTCCTGAAAAAAATCGAGGTGGGACAGTGTCATTAGGAGAACCTGAGGGCTTCAGATGACCCACAATCTCCTACACAAAAGGCAGGCTCATACCCTAAAGGTCTCTGTAGGCTTGAAAACTTTGTAGTTTTGTCACAAACAAACATACATTTTGTTACACTGAATTATAATAGAGAGAACGTTTTCCATCTGTCCATAGAACTCTACCTTCTACTTGTATGCACATTATGTCTCTAACAACCATTGTTCTGCCAAAACCTGGCAGTGGTATCTTCAATACTCCATATTTCTGACTTGATGCAGGTTCTCTTCAACTGTTCAATTTGTCCAACAGTTCTGAGTCACGGAACACATTAGCCTTGGTGGACACATATTTCTCTGACTGCAATCAGTCAATGAATAAACCCAACTTACCCTATGACGGTGCATTAAAAAAAAAAAAATGTCCATAGAGAATTGTGAATATGTTGAATATGCATCTAACAAATTTCACATATCTGAGCCCCTGTTGACTTGTAAGATAACAAAAATACTGGAGAAATTGTTTATTCTCAGTTCTGCAGCACAAAATGTGCAGGTGTATATTGGTGTAAAACATGGTGTAATATTTATGAAAAATTTGCCATCCAAACATGTAGCTGCACACATAATATTGGTGCATACTGCACCTTTTCCCATCATCCTCCATTTACATTAGGACTGTTAAGACTGAGAGGTCTACAGACACCTTCTATAAGCCTCGGGAACGGATCAGATTCTGTGAAGAGGTTGTATGAAGTGCAAGAGTGCATACTATTTCCCAGCTTACAGCCTGAGAGATACTGTTGGTTCCAAAGTCATATTTACTATGGGATTTCAAACATCATGCCATGCAATCCTAAGGAAACATACCCTTCATTCACATGTAATTTGAAAGCTGTGTAGATTTCATGGGGCTTGGTATCACGGGAGGCAGGGTGAAGAAGTGAGGAAGAGAGAGAAAGAGGAGGAATAAACAGAGTTGCTGCTTGGAGGCTGATGCTTTTATGCAAGTAAAGCTCTCCTTTCAAAGGTGGGCGAGGGGGTCATGAAATGAGGCGGTGGAGTTGGGAGAGTTCTTCGATAGATGCTTCCTCGTCCTTGCACGGGCTATAAAACCAAAAGCCCTACAACCCACCACACATACACACCATCACCACCACCCTCATCATCTTTCTTTGTAAGATTTACAGACACATTGACACTTGGATCATTCAGTATTTGCAAATATTTTGCTATATATATATTTAGTTTCCAAATGAAGGGTTTTTGTGTCACATATGGAAGTGAAAAGAGTTCCAGAAGAACAATCAAGTTTATTTGAAAATGTGAAAGTTCATTTTGAAATAAGCCACATTTAGGTCAATATATCACTAACACAATACTACTAGAATGTGTTGGTATTTGTGTTTATAACTATATGATAGCACACCAGAAGTATTCTTAGTGTGGCTGTTATATGTGCTAATAAAATAATTCTTAATCCAGACCACAGCAGAAAGTCGCTTGATTAGTAACACTGTTACACACAGGCCAGTTTTTGTGTGACACAGGGTTGTTATTGTGTGACATCTTAATTATTCCAAATCATATTATCAGTAAAACCTTAATTACATATTGGTTGGGTGAAGAGTTGTATTTTAATTCATAATTATAAATCAGCTTCCAGACCAACAGCGTAGAAATCACCTGGTTCAGTGATCATTTGTGGCAACTGCAAATAATGTTAATAACCTGCATCATTGTACTAATAAGTTAAGCACCAGTGTTTTTGCAATTTTTCACCATATAAACATCATCTGCAACACACATAAGGTAACTATGGTTTGGGTAAGTAAGCCAACAGTAATATAAACAAAAGAAAAGAAAAGGCCAAAACAAGCCATTGTCCTTGGTGCGATTGGTGACCTAATGGTTTTCCACCCATGGGTACTAGTTAAAGTTACCCCGATAATGCGTCTATTTACAGCAATTTCAAGTAAGTGACACACACACACACACACACATGCACAAACGTATACACATAAGCATGAACAGAAATGATTTATTCAGAGGTACAGAAAGATGTGAAACAAGAGGGGATTGACAATGTGCATTAACTTAATATGGTTTCTTTTTCTTTTAGTGCTTTCCATTTAAAGAGGTGAGCGTGGAATGAGGAAGATTAGCTACCATGCTTTTCTCCCTATCAACCAAAGCCAGGATTCTGTTGACGTGGAGACGCACTCCCACATGGCATTCGCCAATCACTGCACTTGAGGGCACATCTAAGCATGCATTTTTATCAGGTCCCTAACATAAGTCCTTTGAATTGAATAGCGTTTGTCATATCACCTTACTTGATTTGATTTATCCTCACAGAGTCATGCAGTGTTCTTCAAATATAGTGAAATGGAACGACAAACAAACTGCATTTAAATTCAAATTGACCCTCAGAGCCGATGAGACTTCAAATCTGTCGGTCTAAACTCGCCAAGCTTCTCCAACTGCTTAAGGCTTTTCGTGCTCAGAGTTATTTATTTGTCGGCTTATTTTTAGCAGGAAATAAAGCACAGATGAGGAATGGGGCATGCAATTCACCCCAGCACCGCTAGCAGCACAATAGCTCAACATGATAGATTTATCTGTGTACAGCTGTGTATCTAGGTACTGTGTGTGCTCACTGACTACAGCCAGCATGTGCGCTGTACAGTATGTGTGTTTGTGATTGTAAGCGAGTGTGTACTCTGCAAAAAGAAAACGCTATCATTTTTTTCCCCCCTCAGGAGGCAGGTATCACATCCTTTTCTGCTTGCAAACAAACGGGAACCTAAAGACCTTTCTCTCTCACTTAGCTAGATGAGTCTGTTATCGTTTGACCAACAGAAGAGCAGAAATGTAAATAGCAGTTTACAGCTGAAGTACAGCTATGTTGGTAATACTTTATCTATAATCTAGTTATACGCAGCTATAGTGACATGTTTACATGGTTATTAATGATAGCATTTGTCAGCAATCATAAGTTATTACTTATACATCTATACTCTCATATTCTACAGTAATACAACAGCCTCCATTTGTAGGTGCCCACAGGAGGAGTTACAGTTGTTGCCAAATACATTATTAAGTACACATATATCTGCTTACAATTATATAATATTGGGTTATAAACATTTATCAAATGTTAATATATTGCTTATAAATGCTAAATAAGGGAGAATTAAAGAAAAGTGTTGCTGCTACATTAAGGCCGGTTACACACTGGATGCATCGCGTGAGCGTGTCAGCTGCGTGGCGTGTCCGTTTTTATTTCGGCTCCCATGTTAACAGGTTAGAGCTTACACACTGCCTGCGTGAGACTTGAATGCGTGCATGCTCCGTAGCATGCTTGAAATAGAACCGACATCTATTTTTCACGCGAGACGCGAGCGTGTTGGAAGCGTTTCCACGCAACATAGAATAGGAAAATATGTTTATATTTCATTTAGACACAAATTAATAAATGACATCTTGATGTTTGAAAGTCTCTAGGTTTTGACATCATTGTAGATATAAATGTAATAACAAATTTCAGAGAAAAGATTTTCAAATATAGCACCTGTCATACAGAACGAAATATTCTGTACCATATTTTGCAGTCAATACTGCCGACGTTGTCTTGCTTTAATCAAATCAGTAGGCTATATATTTATGTTTAACTCTCTCCCCTCCGGCGAATTCTTAACAGAAGAAGGGCTGCAATGGCTTTTCTTCTGTCAACAACTCGAACTGTTGTAATTTTCCATAGTAACATATGTATGTAGCCTATATATAAAGGGTAGGTTAGGCTACAATAACAACGTAGTGTGTGTTCTGAGTGACGGTCCAACATCAGATAGGCTATATAGGCTCTTTACAGCTACACAAAGTTGTTATAAACAGACAGCCCACTTACCCATTTTTCAGAGTTTGAATCTGTCGGCGCTATGTCCCGAGATCAGCCCTCCCTGTACCTAGCAGCAGAAGCAGCGCCGCGTCAAACACGCTTCTGGTGTGTAGGACACAGAAAAATCCACGCAGTCGCCACGCTTCTGAGAAGCAACAGAAACGCCACGCTTGTGCAATGCATCCAGTGTGTAACCGGCCTAAGTAATAGGTAGAAGCAAGTGCCTGTTCTTGTTCTATTCTCTTATCTGTGCAGCAGTCACTCTCAATGCTAGAGTACGTAGGTGTGATTCCATATGACAATCATATTATGTCAGCCATATGAGACACATATTGACAGAGCATGGTAAGTGAAAACACAATGTTACAGAGCTGTGTTGTTGGACATAGCTGTGTGTGTGTGCATCAGATTGCATGTAATTGATTTCCCATGTAGTATATAAGGAATCAATCAATGTGGATCATTCATATGATTGCACATCAGGTTTCCTCTGCTGTTGTGATGCTACACAACATATTAGGCTTACAGGCATGTTTCTATTCAAAGTCTGTGTGAGGTGTGTTGGCATGAACCTAAATGGACACGTGCAGAGGTTGCAGTGCAAGAACAATGGCACAAGGTGTGTTAATCATAAACTTTACACACACATGCACAGTACACATTTACCCAGGGGACCAGTGTCTCTTACCACCTCCTGCTCTATAATGACCACAATCTGCTTCAAATGAAGTACAGCATCTGTGAAACAGCAGGGTGACTGAGCACACAACACAGACTACTATTACAAATGCACCACTGCACAGTGGGCCTGATCTTATACACCTGGGTGACCAGATAAGACTGAGAATACGGGGGTGGGGAGATTAACCCATCAACCAGTGGAAATACTAGGCAGGGTTCAGTGAATCAGGGTGGTGGTAAGAGAATAATAAAGAACAGAAAGTAGATCTACAGTGTGGAGATATATAGCAAATTGAGAAGAAACATAAAGCAGGAATGGTTTTTTAATCTGTATATTTATATATATATATATATATATATATATATATATATATATATATATATATATATATATATATATATATATATATATATATATATATATATATCTTTTGTTGCTATAATTGTTCCTGGCTGTTAACTCAAGGTTCAATAAGCCAATGCAGGCAGGGAGGGAGGGAGAGAAAAGAGTCGAAAAGATGAGAGGAGAGGGGTGGAATGGACGGTAAATCCTCTACCCTCTTTATCCTCTTACAAACTCCAGGTTGCACTTGTGCTTGGAGCTTTATTCCACAGCTTTTCTCTGTGTTTGTGGAAAACAACTCAGTCCCTCCAGGATTTCGCGGCCTTTTTTTTTAGATTGTTGCGGCCCAAAATGCCTGATTTTGTGGGAGCTTTTGTAAAAAATTGCGATAAAAGTTGCAATGTCTTGTTGCAATGATGTTGCGAGAGACAGTGAAAGTTGCAAAAAAAAGTTGAGATTTTTTTAATTTATTTTTTTATAGTTCTTTAAAAATAAAAAGGAAACTTGTTTTTGGGGGAAAAAAATTACTCTGGGCTGAGTTTTCCTGGTAACCTTACCAAAAAGGCTCAGGATGCTGCAAATGTTGGTATAATATGAAAATGATTGGTGGACTTAAATAAATAATAATTTATTGAATGAATCAATTTTGAACATATGTGTCAGTGGCTTGTTGATCTTTACATTGTTAGTTCATTTCCTATCCTGGCCTGATCTGGGATACATTCATATGGTTTGATAAAGTACTTATTGGACTTCATTGCGCTTACAATAATGAGCGTAGCTGTCCTCAATTTAGGTCATCCTGTACATCTCATCTCTGGTTTTTCCTGCATCCACTTTGTGTGTTTATGTGTTATGTGTGTGTGTGTGTGTGTGTGTGTGTGTGTGTGTGTGTGTGTGTGTGTGTGTGTGTGTGCGCACGTCAGTCGCAGGGGGAACTGCAAAGTCCCCTTTTTCTCCAAATACTGCTCTTTGTGAGCACCTACCAGATGCCCTACCTTGACCGATAACGGCACGACAACTTGTTGTTCAATAGAAGAAGCCATAAAGCCATAAATACAGTTTATTTAGTCTTATGTATTTCAAACTGATTGAAACTATGAAAGTTTCCGCTCGTCTACTACACTGTTTAGCTTGTTATTGCTGGTGAGTTTGCCGTCCATCATGGCGTCGTCACGTGGTCGTGGTCACGTGTTTGCAAAGGGTCTATAGTAATGAGCTCAGGCAACATGATGTCAGACTGACCAGCTTTTGTAATTGGCCTGATTTCTCCGCTTATTTCTTTTCAATGGAAGGGGGGATCACAGATCGGTATTTGGAGAAGTTGGAGATAGCAGGATTGGGTACCGACCCTGAATTCTTCCTCCCTCCGTTTTCACGGACCTCATTAAATCGCCAAGTCTGCCCGACTTCAGTCCAGATGATCTGTACCACTATGTGGTAAACGGGGTATCCTCATATACTGGAGCTGATCGCAAAGCTTTTAAAAGTCTGGATGCTTACCAGTTCTTTGTAGCTAGCTGCGTTACAGGTACGCGATGCTACGCTAACGGCGGGGGGAGGTACCTCATAATGGCAAAGATAAGACATCAATCTAGGGTTTATTTGTATTAACATCTATTCTTTACTTAAGTAAAGATTTATATAACACGTAGCACATGTTTTTAGAGCACATGGTCGGTCGTGGCTACCCACATACCGTTGTTCAGTGGGTGTGCCAATGCAACTATCTAATGCATGCCTGAACGCATCCCAACTCTGGGAAATGCTGTCATTAATTATCTAGCACACGTTAATCCATGCAGTAAATCACGGAGTGTCTATGATCCGTAGTAACCACACATAATTGTAACATCTAGCCATCTTCTTATCTGTGATTATATTCGCTGTGTAGCCTATGTTAAGATTTGACCAGTGCATATTACGACTAGATGGGCAGCAGCTAGCGAGCAGTCCAAAGCTAGCTGCAGCTAGCTCGTCAGCTAGCCGGGGTAGGAGCTCCGCAGACCCGCATTCAACTCGTTTTTTTGGCCTTTTTGAAGCTAGTTTCCGTGCCATATCATCTATAATTTAACCAATATTTTTTGTATGTGTGTTAAGTTAAATGATCAAGGGAACGGCTTTCTTTTTTGGATATGTAGCTAGGTCAGTGAATAACCGATGTTAGTTATGTGGGTCATCATCGGGTTGGACCTGTTAGCAGGAACAGCTGGTTAGCACGGCAGCTAGCTAGCTGGTTGAGGATAATTTTATATATCACTCATTTAAAACAGAGGCAATACATACACATGCTTGTGTTGGTGAGGATTACTCTGCAGATTGTGAATGTGAGAACACAAACATGAACAAAATCATACGCGTTTAGCTTGCCGTCCGTCTACAGCATAGCTCTTCCGCCGTCCGTCATGGCGTTCATAATTCGCATGAGTGGAGTGTGACGTCACGTGCAAAGGGTCTATTCATGAGCTTGCCCAGTTGCGCTGGGTAAAGGATGCTGATAGCCAGGCTCTCATTGGCTAGCTGTTAGCCAATCAAAGTCAAGCAGCTTAGCTCGTTTAATATTAATGAGAACTGGCACAAATCAAGCTGAGTCTTCCTGCAGGCTTTCTATACCATGCTAGAATGGCTTGAAACAAGGTAACCAAGGCATTTTTTCCACAAAACATGTTATTGTCATTACATTACCACAAAGTAATGCAATACGTGTGGCAGGGCACCTTTAAGAACTATCTGGCCCTTTAATAGCCCTATGGTTGCCCTAGGCGAGATTGAGTTTTGCGCCCCGTTGCCATAGGACTGACAACTGATTGTATCCTGTATTTATGTAGGGAAGCTTACAGCATCAACATCATATTTGGCTGCTTGTAAATCAATAACCAATGGCATGATCAATATTTTGGTATTAGGGAAATACTAGTCTCGCATTGCAAGATCTCCAATGTATGTTAATTTTAGTTTCCAGCTTCCATGTAAGTTAGATGGCACCAACATTTGGTCTAATCATAACTGGCCTGGCAACCCAAAGGCCAGTGTTTTGTTTCCAGATTTGTGTGCATGGTAACTTATGATGTGAGGTCCACCCCCTGAACATTTTTAGCATTAAACACTTCATTTCCTGCACCTATTTTTACATTTTCTGAATCAATTTATGCTGGAAATATCTTTATGTAAAGGGAAACGAAAGATTATAATCCAAATATTAAAACATAATGGAATATATTGCAGTAAGGCTCTCAGGCATTCTGTATTTCTTTCAACTATTTATTCTCCTGTAGGAAATTTTCTATCTATCTGAGTCAGCACACATGTAGCCTAGGCATAATTAACTCTTCCCTCCTCTTTTGCGTCTTTTGTTGAGGAAGTAAATGTGCATATGACAATTATTCACCTCAATGATACATGAATTCATATTAAGGAATTAATAAAGTCCTGGACTGTAATATTTCAGATGTGTTTGAGCAAGATTTCTGCTCATGGTCTAAACTTTGTGCACATTCAAAATATATTCCATCTGTGCTCTCTGAGATTTGGAGGTGTTGTGATATTTTGAGAAAAATAAAGGGATAATAGGCTATTACAAGAATAAAGTCACAATATTTCAGAAAATAATCTACCTGCACCATAGCCTGCTGCTGTGCATTACGTGATTGCTCTGCTGATACAGTAGATCTCAGACCTTCTGACTTACACAGAGCCTCGTTTTGGTCTCTGGTCTCTGAATGAGACGTTTAGAAGTGGCTGAACGCTGCTCTACATCGGAGGTGGAAAAACGAAACTAGGCTACGGCAGAAATACACGGAGCACAAACGTGACACATCTGCCGCAGCATGCCTACAGCAGAGCGCGTCCATAAACCTAAGCTGCACAGACCATGGACGGAAGGCGCGCTGCTCAGCTCTATTTTTACAGCGAGAATGGACACTAAGCGACGCACAGGTCTGTTTCAGAGCTCCATGTGACAATAAGCATCAATTCAATCTCATAATCAGGTCGACAAGTAAACATGTGGCTGAGTGGGCGCCTTAGGATGATCATGTTTAATAAAAATGTTTTATTTCGCTTGTCGTTCTAATTCTATAATTATGGGAAGTAAGGGCAACACTAGAAGGCGCCCCAACACATTTGACGCCCTAGGCAATCGCCTAGATCGCCTATAGCAATCGGCAGCCCTGTATCTGGTAAAATGTTAGTTCCATCCATCATCTTTACAGAAAAATGTGAAGACAACATGCAGTTCCTTAACGTGGACATAAATTATTATGCTTTTTCGTATTTTCTGTCACATCTATTTTATAGTGTTATGTCGGATTTTCAAATCAAATTTCAAATAATCAACATGGCACCATGACTTTGCGTTTATTATACGCCACTTTCCTAAAGCCAAATGGCGTGTTATCTGTACGCATTTTGAGCTATCCACGTGTATGTCTACGCTGTATACAGCGGATGTAAACATACACACACACGTGTTATCGCGATAATGTCACACGTGTATATATATATATATATATATATATATATATATATATATATATATATAAAGGGTTTAGGAAAAGAACATTGGGAAAGGCTTTAGTAACACAAAAAAACGACAAAAACACAACAGTGACCAACGTCACACGCTTAGGAAAACAATAAATGGTTGGGTTTAGTAAAAAAACATTTCGGGAAGGCTTTAAAAAAAAAAAAAAAGGTTAATAAACACCACACTCGGGACGTGATCCCAGCTCTCCTGGGTGAAAGTCCTGTGTTTTACCCATCCACAGAATTCTATCCTTTCATACTACTCGCTACGGCGATAATTCACATGTAATGTAGGTCAATGGAGGTCAAACGGCGTTGATAAACACGCTAAAAAGTGATTATGCGTCTTGATAACACGGATTGGCATGTCATACATACGCCACTTAATGAGATCAGTCTGAAATAATGATGTAAACTTATCTTAGACAAATCCCTGTGAGCTAAAACGTTCCGGTTTCAACTGTTTTGTCTCGGCTAAGTGTTACGCAACTCTAAGCTGGACTGCTATTATTGGTCTGCTCCACGTAGGCAGGACTGGAGTGATTTTTTTACCACGCTACTGCGGTGGTGTTAACATTGTACAGTAGCTACATGCTAACGGCATGCTAACGGCAGTAAAATGTCATCTTGGCTGCCAGTGTTGTTAAATTCTCCCCAATTCCGGTCACATTACTCCTAAACATAAACAAAGCCTTTATCTGTGATTATTGACTGTCGAAAGTGCTGCTATATTCTATTAGTGTCCACTGCTAACTATAATAGCTACATGCTAACGGCAGTAATCAGTTATCATCTTGGCTGCCAATTTATTAACTTCTCCACAATTTTGGGTTGCATTCCTGCTGAAACATGTCCAATTGGGTAGTGTTTAGTTTTTAACGGTATAAAGTGCCGCTTTGTTCCATGACAATCTAATCTTGTAACTATTAAGTAGCTGCACGCTAACGCGCGATAGCTGTAATCTTGGTGGTCAATGCTGGTAATTTCTCCCAAATTTCGGGGTCAAATTACTGCTGGGACATGTCCGGTTGTGTAGTTTTTGGTTTAGAAGCCTTTATTGGCTATTTTTCATGGTACAAAGTCCTGCTATAAAGCTACTCCGTTGCAGTAGCTCCAGCTGCTACTAGTGTAACAACAGCGAGGCTGCGGTGGAGCTCAGATTCCAGGAATCCTCCTACAGAGCATCTCGTACAGAGGATGAAAACAGGTGCAGCAGCCATGGGCAGTATGAGAAAAAAACTTGTGTTTTTTTTAACATTAAACCATGTAAACATGTTCTAGTACAAACACAAAATACAAGTATTATCCTGAAAATGCTATATAATAGTTGCCCTCTAATCTAATAGAGTTGCAATGTAAATGTCGGCCGAAGTATCTTAGATCCTAAACTTGATACATAAATGTAATAAACGGTGAATAATAGGCAGTAAAAAAAAACAAGGTGGAAAACAAAACGAATGAAAAACTAAAATAAGATTACACACTAATTGTGTTTTGTTTACAGCATATTTAAATTCATCACAACTTTTACCAATTTATTTAATTTTATCCAAGCTTAATCTCTTTGTTGTGACCCAGTTCATCACCACACTCTTCCCTCCTCTCCTGCCCCTCAAATTACAGATCTTTTTCATCAATTACATCCTGCCTCCAGAATGTTGGCATGTTACTTTTACGAGCTTGTTAGGTGGACAATATTGTACTTAGTGTCATCTCATTATAGGGACATTTAGAACTGTAAACACATTGTTTGTTCATGTAATCAGAGTCAATTGCAAGCATATTTTCTGGATAAATGAGCAGACAGGAGAATTGGTCAGTAATGAATCCTTATAGGGTCGTGTGGAAAAAAGGAGGAGGAGGAGGCTTGGGTCAAAACAGTGCGTGAGATGGAAAAGAATTTAAAAAAAACACACCACACAGGAGATAATTTGATTCTCTCAGCCAGATGATGGAAGATACACTTAAGGACAGGTTCAGACTCAAACAATTAAATGCATTTAAACGACTGAAGAAGATTCACATTTTATCTGACTGAATGTACAAGTGCTTGAGTGCGAGGAGGACATTTTGCCTCATTCAGTGGCATAATACATTTCTGAAGAAGTTTAAATATACACCTGGTGCTCATGTTAAAATAGTATAGTTTGCTGCAATCTTTTATATTGTTCCTCCTCTGTCTCCACAGGTTTTGTTCTTGACATTGGACGAAATATAGACAAATCTGCACACATGCAATCATGTAGATATATGGAAATGGAATGGCATTTGCTCGACCCTCCATTTGTCAACCATGTTTTGATCTTTTAACGCAGTTTTATTCCCCGTCACATTTAGCACCATACTCACTTTTAGTTCTCACAGGGTTCATGAACAATTTAAAGATTGCTCCAGCTAAGTTCCATCTGTACTCCCCAGGAGAAGCGAGTGAACCTCTTAAATGTGCAGTAGGTAAGACTTATAAAACTAACTTTCTGTCATATTTGCTGAAACTGACCCTATGTTCGAATAGAACTACATGAAGCAGGTAATTAAATAAAGTAATAATCTGGCTCTTCTGGCACCACCTACAGCCTGTAGTGTGATTTGCAAAAATGTTCAGATGCACCAATTAGGGCCGGGGGGTGTCTAACTGTGTGTCAATCACTCACATTCATTCTCCCTTGTGGGGGGAGGGGCTTAGGAGACCGTTTAGGGCTTCAGCAGAAAAGGGGGAGGGACTGATAAGTTGTCGATGTTCAAATTTTTTGGCTAAGTCCTGGATCTTCGCAATCCTACCTACAGCACCTTTCAAGTAACAGTATAAAATACAAATACACTGTACACAAATCCAAATCTATTTAGTCATACAATCATTAGAGGTGAGCCAGGGCTTTAGGTATCATATGAAAGCTGTTACAAAAAGACTCTTCATTATTAGGAGCTAAATAAATACATTTTCTAACCACTTGTATAGACAATTTGGCTGAGGTCATTACTCTGAACTCTTACAGAAGCTCTGGTTTTGTTGTGGTTATGGATATTTCTGTTGGGGTTGTTTGTATTTCTGTTGCCTGTTTGCATATTTCTGTATGTTTCCTGTTTTGTATATTGATTCTGTGGGTTCTGTATATTTCTGTTCCATGTTGTGTATATTTTGATTGTGTATTATTCTAGTAGTGTATGTTCTGTTTCCTGTTTTATTTTGATAATTTGTTTTTTCCCCTCTGTCTTGTCTAGTTTTACTTCCTGTGTTTTCCCGCCTTTTTTAATTACTCTGCCCACTCCTAATGTGTTTCACCTGTTCCTTGTTTTCTCATTTTCCCAGTGTATTTAGTCTCTGTGTTCCCTTTATCTCGTGTCAGATCGTTGTTTGTGTCTTGCCTGGTCAGTTTGTTCCTGTCAGTGTGTTTCACCCATGTGCCTGTATTTAGAGTTTTCCCTGTGGTCTTTTGTTCCTGTGAGTTTTTTGCTGTAAGTTTGTTCCAGTCTCTGTTTTTGTTATCACCCTTTTTCCCTTGTGTTTTTTATCATTTTGCACATTAGTTTTTGCCCGCTTCCTTTAGACTCCCTGTGTTGTTTCTTCCTGCTTCAGTTTTGGATCGCCTTTGGTTTGCTTCCTGTTTTTGTGTTTAATAAATCCTCGCGCTCAAACCTTCTCCTGCCTGCCTGCCATATCTCTGCATTTGAGTCCTCTAATTCCTGCACCGCATCACAGGTTTCAATAAAATAAATAAAATTTAAAAAATCCTTTAGGCTTTATACATCAGCCATGCATTAGAAATAAAATGTTCAAAAGTTTAAGTATAAAAGATTATGTACATGCACATTGACACCTGCCATGTAGTGTTCTCATGGCTGCTTGACTGAATGAGCAGCTGTACCTCTATATCAGAGATGAGTCAGCCCTAAAAATGTGTCAGTTGTCAATCAACACCACAGACAAGGGTTTCCATGGTAACAGTGGTCAGGCCAGTGATTGCTCCCAACACATTTTCAAACAGTGAAAAATCAAGTTCTCGGTTGGCTTGAAATGCAGCCTTTTGGCATTTATTTACCTTGTTGACAAAAATGCGGGACAAAAAAAGGACAAAGAAAAAAAGGAATGTCTTTCCAAAGTATTTTAGGATCAGTTGGCAGATGGCAATGCATTACATGAAACCATAATAATCATTAATGCCTTAAAGGTCACATATGATGCTTTTTGTCATATCTACAATGTTATAATGTTGGATTTTCATATTAAACGTGACCAAAAATAATGATTCAAATAATGATGTAAATGTATTTTAGACAAATCCCTGTGAGCTAAAACATTCCGATTTCCAACTGTTCTGAATGCTCTGGTTTCAAGAATTTTTTTCTACTCTCGGCTAAGTGTTACGCAACTCTAAGCCGGCCTGCTATTATTGGTCATCTACTCCAGGTAGGCAGGACTGGAGTTTTTTTTTTAAGCCACTGCGGTGATAACATTGTCCGATGTAACTACATGCTAACGGCAGTAAACAATGTCACCTTGGCTGCCGGTGTCGTTGAATTCTCTCCAATTCTAGATCACAATACTCCTGAAACATTTTCTGTTACTAGTATTTGGTTTGAAGCCATTATTTGTGATTTTTGACTGTAGAAATTGCTGCTATATTCTATTAGGGTCAACTGCTAACTAAAGTAGCTACATGGCTAATGGCAGTAAACAATGTCATCTGGGCTGCCAATGTTAAATTCTCCCCAATTCTGGGTCGCATTACTGCTCAAACATGTCCAATTGGGTAGAGTTTGGTTCAGAAGCCTTTATCTGCGATAATTTGACAATAGAAAGTGCATACTGCTAACTATTAAGTAGCTACATGCTAACGCGACATAGCTGTAATCTCAGCCAATGATAGTCATTTCTCCCCAAATTCCGGTCACTTTACGCTGGGACATGCCCGGTTGTGTAATATTTGGTTTAGAAGCCTTTATTGGTGATTTTTTTCATACAGAGGTTGTTTTTTTTTAACATTAAAGCATGCAAACATGTTCTAGTACAAACACAAAATGCAAGTATAATCCTGAAAATGCTATATAATAGTTACCCTTCAACATATCAAATTACAGGGATTTTTCAAGAGCAGCTGGGGGCTCTTGCTCTGCCAAAAGGGCATGACCATTTTAAAGCCCTTGAGAAATAAATACCTGTCAATCGAAACACATCAGCAGTACTTGTTTGGGGCTTATTACAGCTCCCTTTCAGAATTAAGCTTTGCATGCCTCTCATGTCTCATCAATGATTTAGAATGGCCTGATTCACTTGTTGTGCTCCTTTATCTTGGATAAGGCACAAGAGGGAGAGCCAGAGAGTGTGAGTGAATTATGTACAGTAAGTGAAGTGGAGGGAACTACTAAAGGAGTTGGAGTCTAAGAAGTAGCAAGTTAAGGGCTTCCAACTCAATACATGTACTGTACTTCTTTGTAAATTAGAAAAAAATGCTGTTCACACTCTTGCCTTGGCTTTATTTTCCCTCTCTGTCCCTCTCTTTCTGACTCTCACTGTCTTTCTCTATTCCTGCTGACAAAGAGGGAACTAAAAAGTGCCAACCCTGTTCTCTCTAAGCTTGAACTCTGTGTGCAGGCGGAATATAGTTTAGTTTTTATTTTATTTTTATTTTCTGTGTGAATTTTTGTTTAACGAGATTTGGAGAAGGTGACTTTTATCCCTAAGGGAAGAAAAAAAGAGGATGCTCTTATGCACTCACACAGAGTGCAGTGCAGACTGAGAAAAATAAAAATGGGAGGGGGCGGGGGGATGAAAAGCTATTGCATAGGGACCCATTTGCTTAGTAACTGCTATCTTTGATTCCTGGACTGCTTACTGGGACAAAAGCAGGCACAGGATATAATGAAATACAAAGATGTATTATGGAATATAAGTAATGGAGCCATGCATCGAGATAGCTCAAGGCTTACTCTATGTGTTTAATTTCCTCTTCAGAGAATGAAATGACCCACAGTATTAACCTTCAAGGAGAGAGGGAAGATGATTTTTCTTAATCACTAAAAAGAGAGGATAATCATCACTAGATTGCACAGTCACTGGGGACAGAGCTTTGCATTGAACGCAGGGTTACTCTTCCTGACTGTATCGTCCGAAGACACTGAGTTCTGTACATCAAGGTGCAAGCCCAGTGCAAAATTCTGTCCTTTGCCTGAGCTGATCAAAACCCTCACGTCCAGCATGTCTGACAAAAACACCGCATCCATTTATAATGAGTGCAATGGGGACACCTTCCTGAGAGGTTGGCTCCGAGTCTGCCCTTAAGGGTCATGGCGAGATGTGGCGCGGGGATTCTTTAAAATTGTGATTAGCCCCACGGCTCACAGAAGGGTTGATCTGTAGTGCACCTTGAGTTCCGGCTCAATATACTACTCCCAAGTGGGTGTCCTGCTCTCCTTCATTTCCCCCCTTTTTATTTTTTTGCTGTCCACATGCATACAACTGCTCAAATTTCATCTCTCTCTTACAGCCCTGCTCTTTGAGCTTCCTGTACTTGTGAGGAATTTGGCTAACAGAAGGCATCCATGATTCACATCATTTATTTCATTTGTCTGTGGTTTTGAGATAATGTAAGTTTATAAAAGCTAATGCTGATATTTTAACTTGAGTGAATTATAGTGAGCTTTTGACATTTTGTTATTCATACAGGATTGGCTAAATGTCTATGCTTATTTTCAGCAACACTGCTTTCGAGTTGTAGTACTCACACCCACAGCTCCTGGGTTCTGTCATTGGTCAAGCTATACAGTTTGTTACAGTTCTTATAAAGTATTTGAACATTGTTGAGTAACTGCTGAGAATAGATTCTTCTCTCACTTTCACTCACTCTCATTATACCAGAGCCATGGGTTTGCTAGTGTGGTTGTGCCGTAGTCTGGGGAGTTAAAGTAATATGAAGAATGGACTCCGGAAAAATAACACCAGTGTAACAGAATCAACACATTTTCCACCCGTTTCGAATGTTATCATTGGATTGAATGAATGGTATCAGTGGTTATCAGCCTCATAGATATGGGTCAGAAGGGGCCTGCTACGCCTACTGGTAGGCTCAGAAGGCTGTTATCATCCATTCGCATAGTTAATCATGGAAAGCAATTGCTTTACGTTAGCATACACGTTACTAATTAGCATGTTGTTTTTTAGTAAATGTCCCCATTAGCTTGAAAGTAAGTAGTTTTCCACACTGTACACAGTGTAGACAGTAAGGCCTATTGCATAGCTATATTGTGTAGCGTGACATTAGTGTTGACATGAGATAACCGTGTTGCAATTGCGTTAGCTAACGTTATTATATTATTAGCCTACATGCATTACGTTAGTGTGACGGTCCTCTATGCATCAGTCTCACTGTGTTGTGTATGTGGAGCTGCATCTGCACATGGGGAAACCAAGCTGAATCAGGATAGGCATGTCGACATCATGTCGAAACAATACAGTGTCTTCAACACCGGAATATAGCTCTTATAGTAACATTATACATTTTTCACATAACAAAAGTCAACCACAAATTCAATAACAGTTACCTGCACATGAGGAAACCAAGCTGAATCAGGATAGGCATGTCAACATCACGGACAGAGACATAAACAGCCCTACACAACGCACAGTAAGTCAGTTAGCATTAGAAGCCATGCAAAATAAGCTACGTTTAGCATTCAGCTCTGAGCCTAAAACTAATGACTCACTCGACGCCAAACAAACGGCATTCATCTCTAAATTACATCACAACAAAAATACAGTAAAATAAAACATTGTGTGGTGGGCTTTAAAGCATTTTGGCTAATATTGTCTCTGCAGCATTTAACATGCGACTTACAACAGCACTTATCAGGAGTTCTGCTGTGGATTACCCATAATTCGTTACTTTTAGCGCTGCGGCGCAATGTAAAAGTGACGCCGACAGACAGCGCTGTGTTTTAACAGAACCCATATACAACCTGTTACATTAGCATAAACGTTACTAATTAGCATGTTTTTTTTTCAGTAAATGTCCCCATTAGTTTGAAAGTAAACAGTTTTCCACACTGTACACAGTGTAGACAGTAATGCCTATTGCATGTAGCTGCTCATTAACGCTTCACTGGAGCTATATCATATTGAGTGAAATATTCAAACCCAAAACTTATTTTTATGGCTGCACCATGGGCTGCACCTGTAGCTTTGAGGATACATAAAATGGACTCCAGGTGTCCTGAGCTTCATTTTATATGCATATCCATGAATTTAAGCCTGCCATGTTTGTTATCAGATGACTGTCAATATATTAGAAATAGATAGACTGTGGTGTCTCTGTCGTTTATTTGTAAGTGAGCAGTGAGGGAGGCTAACATAAACATTCATTGCTGTCATCAACATTGAACTTCAAAAATAATATCCAAAAGCACATGTCTGTGAGTCTGTCTATCTATCTATCTATCTATCTATCTATCTATCTATCTATCTATCTATCTATCTATCTATCTATCTATATATCTGTCTGTCTGTCTGTGTAACGTTAATATCTCTTTATCTAACTTTTTTCGTGTCCCTTTACGGCATCAATTTCCTTTTATTGTTATTCCAGGCTGCTTGAAGTCCATGGACTTCTGTGGTAAGTTTGTTTTATTTCTTACCATACACTATGTCTATATTAAACAATCCAAAATTAGGTTTTGGGCCAAGCTGCATAGAAAGTGTGCCCGTATACAAATCATGTGCAAGTTTATCTCTGTTTATGTTTCAGGTTGAAGATGGCCCAGAGAGGTAAGCCTTACAGTTGCTAATCTAGGAGCATTAGGCGAGTGTGTACGAGAAAGATAGTATGATATTAAAAATCCATACTTACCAATGACACTTGTTTATTACTGATTTATTGCTGACCAGCTTTTTCTTTATTATTCAACAAGAGAGAACACATTCATGAAGAACAAAGGGAAACTTTGAAATCCTTTTTTGAGGAGGGAATGACACGGGTTTGTTCCCCCCTCATATCAAGAGCTGCATCAGCTACTGGTTTGGAAACCAGTGTCATAGAAGTAAGGTTTACTTTAATGCCACACTTACTATCAACATATCAAATAAATACATCATTCTGCTGTACTGCTGGTAAAAATCTAATGTTTTCTCTGCTTATCTTCATAGTCGTCAGATTCATTTACCAACCCTTATAGAGCTGGCTCAGGTTCGCCTTAGACCAGCTCTTAGTTATGCTGTTATAGTTTTAGACTGCCGGGGGACTTCCTTCCTTTGACAAACTGAGCTCCTCTCTCTTTCCATCTGTGTGCATCCTTGTCCCAGAAATGCTTGTTACTAACTTAGCTCTGGGGAGCTTATTCCCTGGAGTCCTTGCAGTGCCCTGCAGTGCCCTGCTAAGTCCTGCTACACCCTGCAGTGCCTTGCTACGTCCTGCTACACCCTGCTACGCCCTGCTACACCCTGCTATGCCCTACTACACTCTGCTACGCCTTTCAGTGCCCTGCTATGGTATAAACACACACACACACACACACACACACACACACACACACACACACACACACATTATTGTAATTGTTGGGTCTTTGTAAATTATAGTGTGGTCTAGACCTACTCTCTGTAAAGTGTCTTGAGATAACTGTTGTTATGATTTAATACTATAAATAAAATTTAATTTAATTGAATTCAGTTTAATTGGTGTAATACTCTTTTTTGTGTTTTCTCTCTTTCAGAACTGGATTGGTAACTACAAACGGTCCTTTAAAGCTTCTTCTAAGCCCCGGGCACCAAAACAAAATTTTTACAGACGAGAGATGTCACCTTACAATCTTTTTTGTCGGGAGATTCTCAAAAACAAAGGTGAGAAACAATATTTAATGGATGCCTTTAATTGTTATAATAAATTGATTGTTGTTGTACATAGCAGCCCTGTTTACATCAAGGGTTCACAAGGGCCATGAAACAGATTTTCAAGAAAGTATTTGCCAAGTATGTCACAGACTTAAGTTGCATTCATCAGTGTAAGACTGTTGTGTCTATTGAAAAGAATCATCAGGTTATCTACTGCAAACGTTATCTCGTTTTTACAGTTGTTACAGGGTTTTACAAACCAAGTGAACCAGTGTGTTGGACAGATTGTCAGATTTTCTCTGTATGAATTTACTATATAAAGAGATGCTGACTCTAAGGTGTTAAGTTTTCTGTGCATCTATTTTTGTTCTCAGGCACAATGAATGATATTAATGGTAGGTGGTCCACATTAAGGGAAGATGTCAAGCAACAGTATGTTCAGGAGGCAGCAGCACTGAAGGCACATGGGCAGATGCAGGACCTTAACCCTGAGATGAGGGAGTTTAAAATAAAGGGCATCTGAAGAACCTGAAGTTAGAGGTTTGGAAAGAAGCTTCCTTTGCTAGGCATTAGTGGTATCATTATAGTATTAGATGTAAGGATGATTGATGGCAATTGTGATGTGAGCAGTACATTGTGACAGACAATTGGAGTGTTTATCTATAGATTATTTTATAATTCCAAATGAATTAATCGCAAATAAACATTCCATCTGATTTTTACACATGTAGGGTGTACTAAATCAAGTCCTCCGATGATTCACATACTCAAACCATGTCCATCCAAATGTATGTTATAAGCAATTATTAAACATGAGATGGCAAGCATAAGCGGTGCTTAATCGCAACAACATATACCCTACATAAAAGAATAAACACTGTAAAACCACAATTAATCTGTAAAACAAAGTAGTTGGGTCAAGTGTTTACAAGGCTATCGGCATCACATATTCTCACATTAAAAATATTGTCGAACGCTTATACCACCCCTCTCAAACTAAATTCCTACTGGTTGGGCTAGTCTATTCAGATCAAGGTGGTCAATTGAAACATTAGTAGTCACATATGGCTATGGGTCCATTAGACTCCATGTATATGGAGCTAATGTATAGTTTATGTAATCTCCATAAGCACTTATTTCTCACCTGTGACAACACTGTTTTCATAGAGATTGACTAGCCCTGTTAAGAGTTGTTTCTTCAGTGTCTGTTGGATTTTTAAAATGAACGTTTGTCCATTTAGTTTATAATCAATTATTTACTATTTTTGTGGTTTGCTGGTTTCTCTAAATATTGTAAAGGTGTCCAAGCTTGAGGCTTTGGGTGTGGAGACGGCCATTTTATCCTTTGACAGTCAAAAGGCCAGCTTAGAGGTGTTTGAAATGAGTAGCAAGGAAGCCACTGTGTTCCTCACACAGTGAACAATTTTGCACTGCATTTCAAAGGTAATATTGGTTGTATGAAAGTCCACAGAAATGGACTCAGCCCCATAATAGTGCAACTATAATTAATTATTGTCTGCTTTCACATCTGCAGCCAGCTCCTCAGCTGCAACACCCACTACTAAAGATCCCATCATTGTGCAAAAGTGCAAGATCTTTTCAACCAGAGATATAGTAAGCATACATTCAAACACTTTTTTTAGACTGATGTAAAGAAATGCCTTAAAGTTATATCTTGATAACCTAATATACCTTCAAGAATCAATGGCATTTATCAAATTAATAAATTATGTATCTAATGTACCCATCAACCATAAGATTATGACACGCTAACAAAACTAGCTTTCAACAGGAAGGAAGTCAGAATTATCCAACTGTGTAACATTGTGTAACATGTGCACGCATGTGTGTGTGCCCATGTCTTTCAGAGGAGGCCGGAGGTACTGGAAGGCTCCCCTACCAGTCCCTTGTGAATAACAAAGGGAATCAAAGTTGCTGGGCTGCCCATTGGACTTGACATCAAGAAGCCCTCCTTTTACGGAAGAAACCAATTAGAGGCCATTTTGGCAGCTGCTGAGCAAATAGTTTGTTCTCCAGTAATGCGGGAAGACCAATTATTTGTTATGCTCATATTACACGTTTTCCTTTTTTCCAAACATATCAATTAGATACAGCACAATGCAACCCCACTGGCATGGCAGAGGGAATGTCCGCGCACATGGACGCAGAAGGTATGCTGAGTTGTTTTATGGACTGATTAGCTGGAGAGGTGGCAGATCACTTCCTGGGCACTGCCAAGGTGATCTTTAGCAAGGCCCCGAACCCCCCCCCAACTGCTGGAGATCAATAAAAAATTGAATTAAATTTAAATGAATATATAACATTAAACTTAAGAAGCACATTTCACTAGATATGTAACTTTTGTAATTCAATCTCATTACACAGCATATCTGACCACTGTCCACATTAATGTCTGATGCAAATTATATGATGACATTTTCACCTTTGTGTCAT
This sequence comes from Zingel zingel, assembly GCA_023566125.1. Lineage (NCBI taxonomy): Eukaryota > Metazoa > Chordata > Actinopteri > Perciformes > Percidae > Zingel > Zingel zingel. The sequence goes on from CM042320.1 coordinate 22,646,377, forward strand.
GGTTGAATGTCTTTAAATCAACAGACACAGCAGTTTGCATCCAGAAGAAGTCAGTGGAACAGATCTTTGAGGCCATGTGTGGAAATGGTATTTCTTGCAATCTTAATACATTTTGAAAGCCAATTGCTACAAATCAGTTTTTGGTATTGCTTAAATTCGAGCTTAAATGAAACTTCTGAGGTCTGCCATTGACATTTTACAGAGAAAAGCTTACTTGTTTGAAAATTACAATATATAAATACAATATTTATCCAAGTGAAACAGCTTCTATAAGCTTGGGATCCTGATCATTTCACACTTTGAATTGGCTGTTGAGATTTAGATTTAGATGTTTACTATAACCATTGACAGTATAAATGCTGCCAAATTGCATTACAAATTTTAATTAAGATTCAAGATTTGTATCAAGAAAGATGTTATTGTGTTTTCTTTTATGTTCTTTAGGTGCACAGCAGATGGAAGGAGAGTCCTCAGAAACAGCCACTAATGTAGCCATCGTGATGAATGCAGACGAAGGTATCTGTCCAAACTGTTGTTATTTATATTTAACCAGGAAGTCCCATTGATACTAATAACGCCTTTTTCAAGCAGCAAAGATAAAAACAAGTAATTTCATCAGATTACAATACTGCAATATGTAATCACGATTATGCTATTACAGGTGAAAACTGGTTGAATGTGATTTAACCTAAAATGCATTTCATTTAGGTGCAGTACAACAAAAAAACAGAAGTTGAAACAACTGAAAATAAAATATAAGAACAAAGGTTCTGACATGAAAACTAGGGATATTTCCATTACAACGGTTGATATACTAAAAAGGCCAGGCCTGTTATCTATGGGGGAAAAAATGGCAGTTTTGTGTTTTTTGACCATGGTAACTGTTGTGCTGTGATAAACTGAGGTGCAGGTGACCTGATAAAATGTGTCACTAAATAATTACTTAAATTAACTCACTAATTTAACCTTTTCAGAAATGATTTTTTCATTTCCCAGCCCCTCAGCCCCCTCAGTTTGCCAAACCAGCTCAATTTAAATGTCAACTGTGCTCCACAGTCTTTTCTGACATATTTTTTTGTTATTTAACTTTGCGTGGTGTTTAACCGTTAAAAATCAGGGAGATTTTCATTTGGCAAAAGTTGTAAATGAAATGGCTGCCTTAGAGTCATTGTTTTATATATGTTGATGATTTCAACTAACTGGCTTCACTTCCAAAATATTTCTGTTTTTCTTTCAGTAGATGGAGGCAATTTGTGCTGTGTCTGCCGCATCTATTTTGATGACAAGAAGAAGAACACTACAAAGAAGTGGCGTTCATGGTCTCAGTACTCAGTGTGCCAATCATGGTCCCACACTGTCTGTGGTTTTAAAAGAACCATGTGCCTTCATTTCCAGGGTCAACACACCATGCAAACAGCATTGTAGTAGTCTATATCTAGGTCCATTGCCACCGAAAATTCCACGGATGTCCCTCGTTTTAAGCAGATGTCCGTCCCCTTCCTCTTTCTTTGTGTTGGCGTTTTAACCTCTGGTGGATTTCTGAGGACTATGGTTAACTGCTCCTCAGATCTCTGCAAGGTAAATCCAGACAGCTAGCTAGACTATCTGTCCAATCTGAGTTTTATGAATTGTATGAATAACACTTTTTTACTGTGTTGATGGCCCCCACCATATCCCTACAAACACACACACTCAGTTTAAAAAGAACCCTGAGGCGTTTGGTCAGAAAGTCCGGCTTGTGTGAAAGCTCATCCGAACTCTGGTGCAGGTCTGTACGGATTGTATACGGATTTAGCTGGCGGCCTTGAGTTTGACACGTGATTTAAAGCCTTTTAACATTTATTAGGTGCCTATTCATCTTTTTCATTAAAATAGACTTCATATGAATCTTGCCAGTACATGTCTTTGGATTACACTTTACTGTAAGAAGAAGACTGTGATGTTTTCATTTACCCTAGTTAAGATTCTTTGTACTTTATTGTTGTTTATTGGCACCATCAATATTGTCCTTTTCAAACAGTACAATGTGGGGAACATTAAAGTTCTATTGTACTGAATTGAGTACACATTTTAAATAAAAAGTAGCCTATTTCTCAGGTTCATTATTGGCTCACCAATTCAATACCCAGGGTCACAGTATGATTTGATGTTTTACATAACTTAAACTAATTTTCCACAGTCCTACTACTCAGACTGTTAGAATTTCCTTGTTGTATTGTCACTAGTAGGTATTTTGCAAAATTGATATTGAAAAGAGGGTTTATGTCAGAGGAGTAGTAAACTTGTGAAAACGTGGGCATACAGTTGGAAGACTATACTTCATTTATTTCTAATTTAAAAATAATGGTTGCTATTTCAAATTTGCAGCATGACATTCAGTCTACAATGGTCAGCAAGTCAATATTATTAAATTTTATTTAGACACTTGATCAGAGAACAGCAACAGACAGATACAGCCTACTTTCTCTATTTCATCCTCCATGTACAACTCACGAGTCCCAGATCTATACATTACAAGAAGTACAGCACAATAATTCAGTGGTTACCTACCAGAAATCATTACTGTGGTACACCTGACCAAACACTGTAGAAGTTATAAGGAAGGCCTTGGTGGTACTGCAGCATTATAGCAACTCTTCATTTATAACAGGAATCTTCAACAGGGGGTCCTCAGTCAATGCATCAAAAGTCCACAAAAAATATTAATTTTTAAAAAGAAATTTCAAAAATTGTTGGGTCTTAAGATGAATCCAACATATTATGAGTTCACCTGCTTATAGGTGGGCCTATAGGTAATTAATAAAAACCATTGTGAGTTTCCTAAAAAAATATGCTGTTATTGTCTCACTCATAACTATGTAATCACACCTAGGCTTCCATGTTGAAGCACATCAGTAGGTTACTTAAAGATCTGGTGTAATTACTATATAGTCTTACATCAACACATTGAACTCTTACTTGAACTTGTAGTACTGAATCAGCTTGATGATGTAGACCCTTTTCCATCTACAGACAGTGTCTGGAGAACAGATAAAGACATTACTACTGCTATAATAAAGTGCTTCATTTCATGTTACTTCTTTACCCACACAGTTTACAGGATTGTATTTCATTACTGTACATGGAAATGTAAGTATAACATACTTGCAATAGTCTTTGTTAATAATATTCATGACCTTATTACAATATTCAAGACATTCATGCATCCACTTCAGTTGCATACTTGTCGGTTTCTTTTGGGCTAGTTTCATATCCCTTTTCTTCCATCTCTCCATGTCTCACTCAGAAACCAACACTAGGCAACAACAAAATAATAGGAAACAAGACAACCGGCATTGCTACATACTCACAAAATGCGCTTGTAAATGGAATCTAAAATTCTTCCATTCACAACTATTGTTGACTGCTTCTTATGTGCAGGGTTTACCTGGTGCCTCTCTGATGACAGATGAGATGTCTTCTTGAGCGAGAATTGATATTTTTGCAGGAGCTGCACCTCTGTAAAGAAAGTTTAAGTTCAGTTGATTTCCTCCGTCCATAATGTAAAAGGGCATCAGTCAGCAGGTCAAGTCGGTGAGATGGAGTCATCTCCTTTGTGACTCTGGCAAATCTTCGGAGGAAAGACCACAGCCTTTCCATTCCTTCCCCATCTGTGAGCCCAAACCCTTCAAGCCGCCCGGTGCTGTACTTGATCTTTGATTAAAGCAAAGTCTTAGAATATCACATACACTGACACTAAGCATTATCCTACTACAGTGGAAACTGCTTATAGTGATCACGGTTACAGCAACCAACTGCCTATATGGATCAAAAAGCTTGGGACAGAATAATTCCTATAAAAAATGCTGTTTATTTGTAATCAAGTAGTCTGCTTACAGTGTTCATTTTTGTGTGTGTGTGTGTACGCGCATAAGCTTGCTGTGCGCAGTCGCGCGTCATGTGATATTTTCCTATATTATATAGGAATAGTCTATATTTTTCTAGTAGTACACAGGTCATACTGTACATACTACAGGTAGCTAAAGTGCATGTAAATACGTCAAAGTCAAGGTGCATTAATTTACTACAAATTGTTTTAAGACTGACTTGAAAAATTAAAAATTGATTCTTTAACCTCCAGGCTGCCCACACACATCCTATACGCATGATAAAGATTGATGTTTTCTGAAGAAATAAATAGTCTTAGGAATGTTGGAAAGTATTGAGAGACAGCTTTGGTCTTTTCATGTAATTTGTTGTCAACAAATGGGGGGTGGAGGGGGTGTAATTCGATGTAGAACCGCCACTTATTATGGACAGGAGCAATGATTACAGTGACCAGGAACTCTTTCAATGTACATATTGGCATGTAAGTATTGTATTAGAAAAACAAATCTTAACATATAACCATAAATAACAACTGCCTAATATGATGGTGCCTATGGTGGGATAAATGTACAGCTACATTGTGGATCATGGTTGTCATCGTTAAGCGGCCATGGTATTAGAGTGATAGCGCACTTTGATATGTCCTGTTGTGGAAATGCTCTGCTTTTGATTGTAGTAAATCACAACTTCCCTAATTTTTTGAATTCCAGGACATCATATGATGTATTTACTCTTACTGCCACCCATCTGTGCCTGTCCTTATATTTAGGTTACTTATGTTTCTTTGCCTTTTGCTTAGTCTACTTTTCTCTGCTCTGAACATTTAAATCTTGTTTTTTTACTTCCAAAAGTCGTTCATGTTGATTATCTCGAGGCCTTTTAGGATCCTTCTTTTGCCACTGTGCTCTAGATGAATAGTGATGCTTCCCCAAAAATGTGTAAGCTTTTTCACAACATTGATTTAATAGTGCTTTAAGATATGTATTTTACAGTATTTGAAGAAGTTATAATTCTTCAGGTAGTTTAAAGTATTTTTTTTAAACTTCCAAGCTTTCCAGGTAAATTGAATGCAACTGGGGAAGAAAAGATGGTACCAGTAAATGTAACCAATTATAATTGCAATAACTGTCCTGATGCAGGAAGTAAAACTATTTCAACTAAACTGAAGAGTGCATGAGCCCAAGAGTGTCTCCCCCCTCTTTGTATCTGCTGTGAGGAAGCTGCTCAGCTCACTGCACTAACAACAACAGTCACATTAAATAACAAAGCAGCACACTCCATGTTAACAGATGCCTCTGATAGGTTTTTGTCAAAATTATCCATGCTGCTCTGTGGCTGACTGTGTTTTTTAGGGGGATGAGGGCTGGAGTGAAGTTAACAAATGACAAATAGGCAGAGCCAATCATGGTTCGGGCCCCCTGATACGGCGCTGCACAGACACGTCCTCCAGCTAGAGCCTTATGATGCATCTTCCTGGCTGTTTTCTGTTAACTCGGCTCTTTCAAGGCCATCCATTCTACTGAGCTGCCTGATGTTGCAGCAAAGTCTTCCAAGTCAGCCCCCTTCCCCCAACTACCTTTACAATCCGTCCACAGTGTACTGCAGCTACACTGTTTTTCTTTTCTGTGAAGCAAGGGTATAAATAGCTGTCTTCTTTACAAAGCAAAAACTCTACGTTTCCGTTGTCCTTGCCATATCACCGGAGACGCAGTCTGGGAAAGAGAGATGAGCTATCCCATTGTCCTGTGTTCATGATTTTGTCTTGATTGCATGTGAGAAGACTCCCTGCACATGGTTGAGCACATCTCAAATGCTGACCGTCCATTTTCTTTTCCATGGTGATTCCTTTTTTATTGCTCATTCAACAACCTCCGGCAATGAAGATTGCACTACAGCAAGATGGTGTGTATCCTAGCCTATTCAATGGCTGTCAGGCCACTTTATCATTCTGATGGTTTGGTCAAGAGTAGACTGGTGGACTCTAAATGCTTTTTTTCTGACCTGCAAGCCACAGTACCAGTTAAAAATAAAAAGACAGAGGTTCCATAGACAGAGATACTGAGAGAGATATTTTGCTGAGAAGAAAACCCTTCAGTGAAGATGGTGTGAGGTTAGGATGTTTTGCCCATATCGACATTATCCATCATCGACTTGCTTTTTTTTCTTTTCTTGCAATGTTCAGCTGGAGTCTCAGCATTCAGCAGCTGTTGCATCCGGTCTGAGAACTTCAGTGTAAAGATCTTTTTATTTCCAATTCAGTCATTCAGGATGGACACACAAAGATTAAAGTTGGTCAGCACAGTCCACTGGAACTCCCTCTTGACTGAAACAACATGTTTTACAGTAACTAAGAGAAAACCATAATACATCAAGAGACACTGCCCCTGCAAACCTCAGATTACTATGCTGGATAGCTCATCCATAACCTTTTATTTCTTTTATGTGTCACTCAGGTCGCACTGTGCCATAATCTCACAAGCACTAAAAGGAAGTAAACCGCTCTCTTGAGATACAGAGGAACCACTTAAATATAATTTAAATCCTTTTATTTTCTTCTATGTATTTTCTTTCCTATTATCTTTTTTAGACTACCCTGATGCAGAATGCTCTTAATATATATATATATATATATATATATATATATATATATATATATATATATATATATATATATATATATATATATTAGGGCTGTCAAAATAATGCGTTAATTTCGATTAATTAATCTGAGAAAAAATAACGCAGATTAATCCATTCCATATTGACGTTTGACCCGGAGCCGTTCTAGCCACCATTCGACTGTAAAATGAAGGAGGGAGACAAGAATGTGTTTCCTGGATAATTAATTGGAACATTTACTTGTAAAAATCTTCTTCCTGCCAACCCTGGCTACCGAAATGTGGTGCCACTGATATGTCTGCACTGCTCTCTGATGCTCTGAAACAGACGATACAGGCAACACAAACACCACTGCATGTGACGCTAGTCAACACTATACTCGACAGCAGCTAACGTTAGCCTACCACTAGCTAGTAGCTGGATTAAAAACTGTTAAAATGCTGACAGCTAACGTTAAATGGTGTTTGACTGTATTTTACTGTAGAGGATTCAACACCGGTATGTAACAATCTGCAGCTGCCATCGGAAAAACAACACAGACGTGCGTTCAATGAAACTGGTAAACTACAGTCTCGTGGTGCATTTGAAGTTATTGTAAATGTCCTTTTCCCATCTGGTGGTTGTTTTTGTGGTTCAACAGCAATTTACTAGTGAAATAAGTTATATTTATTGTTATACATTATTATTAAATCATTTAATTTTGACCATATGGCCTTAGCAATAAACAAGCCGTTCTTTAATGTCACCAAATGTTGTTTAGTACCCTTTTTTTCTTTTCTTTTTTTACTTTCTTAAAAAGTATCGGTTCAGGCACCGTTAATTATGTATGCGATTAATTTTGATTAATTAATCACAGAGTAGGGCTGTCAGCATTAACACGTTAATCGCGATGCGATTAAGGGCCGAACATAATGCGTACATTTTTTTTTAATCGTATTAATCGCATGCTGCCATTTATTAATTTATTTTCACTTCACTCGGCTTTGCGTCGTGCCTAACAGGCTACTATTTTGCCGTACTTTGTAACACATCCTGCTGCTACAGCAACGCTGATTTCGGTGCCTCATTCCGGTGCCACTGATATGCCTGCACCTCTCTCTGATGCTCTGAAACAGACGGTACAGGCAACAGAAACATTGCTGCACTTGACGCTAGTTAACACTATACTCGACAGCAGCCAACATTAGCCTACCGCTAGCTAGTAGCTGGATTAAACACGATTACAATGCTGACAGCTAACGCTAAACGGTGTAAACTTTGTCTGTATTTCACTGTAGAGGATTCAACACCGGTATGTAACAATCTGCAGCTGCTGTTAAAACACAGACGGTGCGTTCAATGGAACTGGTAATTTACAACCTTGTGGTGCATTCAAAGTTGTTAAATGCCCTTTTCCCATCTGGTGGTTGTTTTTGTCATTCAACAGCTATTTACTAGTGAAATAAGTTATTGTTATAGTGATTACATTATTATTAAACACTTAATTTTGACGATATGGCCTTAGCAATAAACAAGCCATTCTTTAATGTTGCCAACTGTTTAGTACCCTTCTTTTTCGGTTCAGGCACTGTTAAGGCACCAGTATCATTTTAAAAGTACCGCTTTAGCACCGGTATCCAAACCAAATAATACCCAACCCTAATATTGACTCTAGATTCAAATGTGTGACCAGATTAAATATATAATAAACAAATACAAATCTTAAACTCAAGTTCATAAAGTAATTCTTCTTTTACACTGGTAAGAATTGCTTTCCATTGTTAATATGAACTTAAAAACAGTTCTGAAATGCAAAATAATAGAATTTTAATCATTGATAAAACATGCGATTAGTCGCGATTAACTATAGAAATTCAGCGATTAATCGTTTAATTAATGCATGTCTGCATATGTGGACATTTTTTCAATACCAACCTCCTTGTCAAAAAAAGCCTTTTTGTATTGTATTATAAAAAAAGCACTAACGTTGGAAGCAAGCATCACTCAAAATAAGTGAGAGACTGCAGCAACGACAAACCTAACTAAATACAAATACAATTGCAATACCTTTTGTAAAAACAACTCACCATTGTTCAGTTTGCACTGACATTTTCATGTTCACTGTATCCATAATTATTTTACTTCTGCAGGAGGAGGGAAAAATGTAATTTTTAGTTAAACATTAGTTAGGCACAAGTAAGGGTGTCACTGAAATTAAGTCACAATCTCGAATTTGGAATAAAAAAATGGAATCGTCGATGCTGCCACGCCCCCATGTCATGTCCGGTCAGCTAAATTAAGACTTTACAGTAATAACAATAAAGACAAGTATTGATTGATTGTATTTTAAATGAGCACAAGTAAAGTAGAACTGACGTAACAGCTGTTATATTTTTTAATGTTTATTTTCAGGTTTTATTTTGAGGGTATTTTAAAGTTATTACATGCTGTCTCAGCTAGTGGTTAGCCGAATTAGCTGTTAGCTGTTGGAGGCTAGCGTGAAACAGACCGTGCAGTTTCGTATCCTCCGTAAAACATGATTATCATCTGCGCATGCACGAACATCTTGCACATGCGCAGGACGGATCGTGCAGGCAGCACAGATTGTGTAAAAAAAACAGTCTGTTCATTCTCCCTGTTTAGTGACACTACTCAGGTTAATTAACCAGCTCTTCCGTCAGTTCGTCAACACTAGTGTTGAAGTGCTGTGAGTCAGTCAACCTCCTCTAAATTAGCTACAGCCAGTCAAAAGATAGAATGGCAACTGCAGATGCAGGAGACCCATCGACAGAACTTGGACGCCCTCCTCTTTCACTGAAGTCGGAAGTGTGGATGTGTTTTGGATTTCCAGTGAGTTATGTTGACAAAAAAAAACACAGTTAGCAAGCTCTGCTATGTGTGTGTACCATATTCTTCCACTGGCAGCATGACTAACATGGCAGTTAATCTGTGTGGTATATGTTCAACTGTTCATAAATAGTTTGTTAAGACACTTAATTGTTCAGGGAAGACTATGGACATGGTTGTTTTATTGTTTTTTGTTTGTCTTGTTGTGAACTTGAATGTCATCTTCAGTGAAGAAGACTGCAGTTACAAAAGAGAAACTTGATTGCAGGTTATAGATATAAGTTATCGTTACATTATGTTGTTAATAAATGTTTTAAATTTGACAATGTAGTGTGGTACATTGCGAACAAAGGTCAGATATTATATTGCATAAAAGTCTAGTCTAAAAATGGCATAGCAACCTGTGCTTTAAAAAAAAGAAATGTAAAAATCGAGAATTGAATCAAACTGTGACCTTAGAATCGAAAATGTAATCAAATCGAGCATTTGGAGAATCGTGACAACCCTAGGCACAAGTAAGGAGTCACATACGTCACCGATAAGTTTAGCTCTGTTTTTTTAATCACAGCATTAATGAACAGATGGTAAACTGATCGTCATGAAATTTTGCAATAGCTTTGACCTACACGAAGGAGCCTTTTACTTACTGAGTAGCAGGTCATATTAAATTACCTTTTTCATTACAACGTGCTTCATTTGCATTATTGAAACGTAATAAAAAGATGTAAATGTTTTGCAAATTTATTTTTAGCAATACTAGCAGAATGATTAATTATTTTTGTAACAATTATTTGAAGGTTCAAATAATTTGAACATGGACCTTTTTTGTACATTAAAATAATCCATCTCAGTCTGCATACGGCTCTTACTGCAGCAGAGTCTCAACAGTTTGCAAATAAGGTTCTAACATCCTTGAAAATGTGAGAATCCAATTGTATTCCCTGCATGAAAGCATCAGTGAGAGAATTTGAGTTACTTATAAGATCAAAGAGCAGCAGGAAAACAATATGCTGGAGGCATGTGTGGTAAAGTTTTATTTATTTATTTTGGGGGGGGTGATTTAAATGATTTAGCAGAAAGAATGATATCTCAAAAATGCAATTGAGGATAACAGGCTTGTAAAGATATTTAAATTTGTACAAGTTCAAGGAAGTTGCTAAATTCGTTTGATGTTCTGATTTATTTTACTGTCATTTAAAGTAGAACTTTGCTCACTCTTTCATGCTCAAGGGACTTCAGCCCCAAAATCAAATAGTTTATCATCTGCACCCTTCAGCTGCCAATTAAATACTAAAGACCAACATACCAGAAAATGTTGATAAAGGTGACTGAATGGTAATTTTTTTCTGTGACCTTGTACACTTATATATATATATATATATATATATATATATATATATATATATATATATAGATAGATATGGCATCTACCCACTGTACTGCGCATTTAGATTTCTCTTTCCCACTGCAACGTCAGATTTCAACAGCAAATAATAAACCTAAAATTATAGAGGGAAGATGCTTTCTAAATGCTGTTTCACTGTTACTTTAAAGTAAATCCTCCCCACAATGAATTGCAGAAATCAGGAGATGTTACAGAATAAATTATGCCAGTCATTATGCAGAGAGCAATTTCTCTGGTCCATTCATCAAATCTGTTGAGAGCAGAAAAAAAGAAATTACAATGCTAAAACAAAGCAATGCAGACAATACATGCATTCCTGGTTGTAGTAAAAGGCGCAAATCATTACTCTGTGCAAAAAAAATGGCAGTTGCAGCTGTTTCCAATTGTGCAGCTGACTCATTAAGACTTTCATGCAAATTAAGTCAGCACTGTCTTTTCATCTCGTCGCCAGATGGAAGGATTAGGTTGAAAGGAAAATAAACTTTTGCAGGTGTATTAAAACTAGGCATGCTTAATAAAATGCATAATGTGACAGTAAATAAAAAGCTTTCTCCCTGTACTTGTTTTATATTTTCAAATATTCTAAGTTACAAGGATGCTTCGTTTTTATAATCCAAATATAACAACAGTTTTATATTTGGTGGATTTATGACCTTTAGTGACAATGTAGAAAAGTGAATATATACATGGATATGGAGTGCATATACAATAACTCTCAACACACTTTGTTTACTTAGGGCTGCAACAAAAGATTTGTTTCATCATTGATTAGTCCGCTGCATATTTTCTTGATAAATCAATGAATCACTTAGTCTGTAAAATGCCACAAAGGTGACCGATAAACATTTCTTGTTTCAAACTGGCTTGCTTGATTATTTTTAGATATTATCTCTGAAATACAGGCCAATCTTGCATATTTTATTGCTTTCTCGTAGTTTGCCATATATGTTAAGAGTAGTGTGACTTCGTTAACTTTCATTTGTGTTCAAATTTCCAGTGCAGTCGTTTTAGGGAGTGTAGTGTAACGTGATACTACTGAAAATTTGGTAACGAAACGTAGTTCCTTTTTTAAACAACATTACTTTTCCCAGGGACAGATTTGCAGCGACATAGCCTTCTCAGTTGCACGCTCACAAGCTCCACACGGGACGTGATAGAGGCTGGTAGCAGAGCAATTATGGCAAACAAGATGCAGCCAACGCTAATTTTTGAGAGCGTGGCTCCGTGCTCTGCCGTCCGTTAATACCCACCAGGTCCGGATTTGTTGCAGAACGGCTGAGGCCATGACTGACAGCTGAAATCACGAGGATCCACGAGATCTCGCAAATTCACGTAGAATAGAACCACAAAACCATCCCGCACAATCTGAATTGTGCTGAATTGCTGCGCAGCTCTCCGGCGTCTGGCAAAAATAGAAGCTCTGCGTATCTGCTCCGGAGGGCTGCAGCTCCGCAATCAGTGGAAATACACAACTAACCCTAACCTTTAATGGAAACCTAATGACTCCGCCGCCATTCTGGAGCCGTTACGCAGAGCTTCTATTTTTGCTGGACGCCGGAGAGCTCCGCAGCAATTCAGCCCAATTCAGATTGTGCGGGACAGGTAGTCGATCACAGATACAAAATAAAACATCCGGTTAATTTTCAAAATAAAATACACCGTGCTCACGGCGGATCATATTTCCCTGCACTACACTTGAAAACACAGCACAGAGTTGTTTCCCCTCTACTCCTCTGGATGGAAACAAACTGTTGTTGGTTTTGTGGTTCTATTCTACCTGAATTCACGAGATCTAGTGGAAATTCTTTATAAATCCCGACTTTTGCGAGGAATGTTGCGACAACAAATTTCACCCTGCTTCACGCAACTTTTTCTTGCTTAACAGGTTTTATAAATGAGGCCCCAGGGGACGTTGCCTCCACTAAGGCAGCAGAGTCTGCTGGAGCCAACCATGTCTTAGATACCAATAGGGTAGTCCAAAATATTAGAGATAATCCATTCCTTAATTATGAACAAAGTTCAAAGTTGTTACAAAGTGACCTTGTTTTCAGAGGGCCAATTTGTTTTGGTGTTGTATTCACATTTGAAAGCAGATAGACAGATAGACCCCACTGAAGTGTCGTAGGTTGCAAGAATTAGCTCCAGCAGCTTCCCAAGGCCTGCTGAGTTCAAAAGTCCAAAGCAGTTGGTTAACCCATTCTAAATAGCAATTTCGTAAATGGGAGAATTTATTGGGTTGCTACAGTCCTGGCTCAACATGAACAACAGAAGAGAAGCACAAGAAACCAATCAGACTGGTAATAGGATCTTGGGCACCGCAGTAGTAGTGGACTAGTCAGAACCAGTGGTTGTTGGGGAAATATTTTGGCTGCCTGACAGAGGAACATCTGGGTATCTTGGGATGTTTGTGGATAGATGTTTTGCCGCTAACCAATTTGGATATATGCCATCATTTCTAAATAGCCTGTGTTCCCAGAAGAGTTAGAAATTGTCAATGTAGGAAACACTATGGGCAGTGAGGCTGATGAGAGCCTATGTGCAGTGACAGAAGCCTTCTGTGAACTGCCCAATACCGCGACCATGGGAGGGAATACCACATACGTAGCTATGACTCACAAATCTTCTTCAGTGTGTTTAACAGATTTACACAGTCACATTTCAGAAGTTCAGACTGTTCTTTGTGAATATCATGTGTGCCAATGTGGATGATGACCCTGGCAATATCAGGTTAATTTCAAGGGATTTATCAGCTATATTGCAGTAGTAGCATCCGGGAAACACCAAGTTATTGCTGAACTTGTTCTGACATTCCTGATGATAAAGTCATCTATAACCAGGGTTGTGAGCATATGTAGACATTGACTTGCCACGGAGGCAGAGTGCCAGTTGCTGTTCAAGGGAACAAAAGCTTTTGGGCTCCACTTGTTCTTGTAGGTAGCTGCACTGAACTGGCGAAAGCTAAGTTCACACTACACAACTTTCAAAGTCGTCAGATCTCTGTACTTTTTACATGACACAACATGCTGTCTTGTAATCGGAAGTCTTAGAGTCGTCTTGGTTTCCATTACATAACTGGCAACAGGACAGGGCACACACTACAGGATATTTCACCAGGAGGAATCCTCAATGTATTCTCTCCAAACTAACTCCAAACAAGCTTTTTTCACAAAAACACCTGGGAGAAGTGATATGGGAAACTCAGAGAGGGGATGTCCGCCAGAAACAAGCACTCCAAGTTGTCGCTGCACAGATTACCAGCGATAAAACATAGAAAAAAAAGAAAGGAAGGGCTAGAGGGAATTGTTGTTGGCACACATGTTGACCAAATAGCCTGTTTCCACACTTCTTCACCATTTTATAGCCTTTTTCCACTCGGTGTAACAACAACAACAACAACTTTGGTCTGTGTTGCAAATGCAACATAAACAGTTCCTTGTTGTTGTTACAGGCGTCCTCTTCCCAAGGTTTTCCTTCATTGGCTCTCAGACTCCCTGACAGGTCCAGATATTTAGGCTGCTAGATGGATGCTGGAATGCCTCTGTGATGCAGCAGCAAGCCTCTTGACTTTAAACAGTCAACACATGGCACTTGAGCACCGATATGCGTGCGCCAAAAAAATATCCTACAGGAACTTTTACTCTCAAAGGGGGTTCATGGGCAAATGTGTACATTTTTAAGATTAATGCATCAATCTGGTGCATTTTGAAAGAGAATTAAGAGGCTAGATCTATGAAGAAGGTTCACGCCTAGTGGTCGTCCATTAATACCTGACAATGGACACCTCGTTGGGCATTAACCCTTACTTATATAAATGATGATGAAATCACACCGACAAAGCATGCAAATAAAGATGGGGTTTCAAGACCCTTGCACTGACTTAACTGAATGAGTGGTGAGAACGAGGCGGGGGGGGGGGGGGGGGGGGGGGGGCTGTCAGCTGTCTGCTCTCAGCAGTGAGCAGAGCCGGAGTGGGGCCACTTTTCAGCCCGGGAGTTTCCTGCCCAAGCCCGGACCACTTTTTCCATATGTGGTGGAAATTGGATAAATGAAGCAACAATTCAGCACTCACTATTCTGTAGTTGTTATTAATACCATGGTTCAACAAATAATGTAAAGGTTAAATAATAATTCACTTAAGCTGAGAAGTTAACAAAAAGATTCCACTATTCCACAAGGATAGGTTGATAAATTAACAAAAGCAGAAAGAAAGAAAGAAAGAAAGAAAGAAAGAAAGAAAGAATGAAAGAAAAAACATTTGAAATGTATCCCACTCTTCCACAAAGAGGCATATTGAACTAATGTTACAGTTCAATTCACAGTACAGTTTAGTTACATTGTGAATAGCACCAACAGCATCTACGGCATCAGTAGCCGCCTAAGCAGTGAACTGGTTTCAGCCACTTTATTGATAACTGTGTCGTTGCTTAGGAGGATTTCCTTCTCTGTGCACATTAACATGAAAGCCTCCAAGTTGTCCTGACTCAATGAGCTTCGTAGCCTATTCTTCCCAAATTTTAAAGTTGAGAAGCTTCTCTCACATGCAACCTGCGTAATAGACAAAGTCAACAGAAACTTATATGCTAACCCAATGACATAAGTATCTGTGAGGAGGTTATACTGTGAGAGTATTAAATGGACACAAATGGCACAGTTTTTGAAGGAGTAACAGGTCCTGCTTTCAAGCTCCATCTCTGGTTCTTCCATATATGGCAGTCCGCCACTATCCTCCTGACCTTCCTGTGTCACCTCACTACATGTCCTGACAGTATAACCTTCAAGAGAGGAATTCTTCAGTCTCTCCCACTGGTATGCCAGGCTAGACAGCTCAGTTTGTAATGTGCTAACAGTAGCTCTGTCATCAAACCTAAGCAGACATTTGCCGATTTCCTGGAGTGCTGAGTTAGGGAGCCCATTTATCTTTATTTCAGGAAAGTTTTTAGGGTCAAGACAAGCAAAATCTGAGGCAAGTTTTTCATTTTCTGAAAACCTCCTATCTATGCTACCTGCCACAGTGTCCAGAATAACATTATGGACATTCACCTCAAAGGCAGCATCAGATGAGGCTACTGGTTCATCATCTAAAAGCTCTCCTGGCATTCTTTTCTTTTTTCGGACACGCTTCTCTGGAAGTGCAGTCTGCACAACTAGTTCATAGTTGTCCATCTCTTCCAGCTTTTCATTGGCCCAACTCACAAACTTATCAGCTGCCACTTTCACTCCCTCAAAGTCCCTGACATTTTTTTAGGTTATCCTTTGTCCCCTCAACCAGACGCTGAGCTGACAAAATATACATTCCGTGTGTCTGTAGGTACTTGGAGAGGGGGGGGATGTATGTTGGAAAATGTGAAGGAAAGTTTGAGCAATGAGGATAATCTCATATTTCAGAAGATTTTCAAATAATCCCTTTGCTTTGACCCTCACTGTTGACTTCATACTTATATCTCCCTCAACAGAGGCAAGGGTCAGCAGCAGAGAACCCTTTATACGGTCCCTGGATATTTGCTGCACCATCAGTGGAGTTGCCCACACACATGTCAATGTCAATGCCAAGTTTGTTTAATGTGTTCTTTAGTAGCTCTGTCAAATATTTACCTGTGGATTTTTCACAGTTCACCACAGCAACCAACCGCTCATGAGCTACATCTGTGACATATTTGACAATGATAGCACACTGGTCCATGTGACATCTTGAGTTGTATCAATCTGAACCACAAACAGTCTTGCCTCTCTAACCTCATCTGAAATTGTGCCACCTATGACCTGGCTGAGAGCATCCACAACTTTCCCAACAATGTCCTTTGATAGCAGAGTCACAAGAGATCCTCTACCTTTTGCACCGGCGTCATGATGCTTCTTGCTTTGCTCAATACAGCTGCTAATGTGCTGTTGAAGGCACAGATCACAACGACACAAAAGTATTACCAACTCTAGAAAGTTGCCATGATTGACTGCAGTATCTTCTAGTGTATAAGCAGCCTCTGCTTTATCCCCTCTGCAACTACAGCTGTGTTCAAAATAATAGCAGTGTGATTTAAAAAAGTGAATACTGCTGAAAATCCTTTGAATAGCTTTTAATTCCATAATATCATTGCATTGGGAACACTGCACATTCAATTCCAAATCAAAACTTGACCAAAATTGATCACGTTTGTGTTATACCTTTACAGAAAGTGAAGAAAAAGGAATATTAGGCTGTTCAAAAAATAGCAGTGTCTCAAGGGTTTGCTTTACCTTGAATCACTGCACTAATATTTAGTTCCATGACCATTATTTCTGAGAACTGCTTCACATCTGTGTTGCATGGAGTTGACTAACTTCTGGCACCTCTGAACACGTATTCCAGCCCAGGACGATTGAATTACATTCCACAATTCCTCTGCATTACTGGGTTTTGCCTCAGAAACAACATTTTTTATGTCACCCCACAAGTGTTCTATGGGATTGAAGTCTGGGGATTGGGCTGGCCACTCCATAACATCAATCTTGTTCATCTGGAACAAAGACTTTGCTCACTTACTGGTGTGTTTTGGGTCATTGTCTTATTTCAAAGGCATTTCCTCTTCAGCATAAGGCAACATGACCTCTTCAAGTATTTTGATGTATTGAAACTGATCCATGATCCCTGGTATGCGATAAATAGGCCCAACACCACAGTATGAGAAACATCCCCATAACATGATTTTTGCACCACCATGCTTTACTGTCTTCACAGTGTACTGTGGCTTGAATTCAGTGCATGGGGGTCGTCGGACAAACTGTCTGCAGACCCTAGACCCAAAAAGAACAATTTTGCTAACAGTCCACAGAATGTTTTGCCATTTCTCCTTTGGCCAGTCAATGTGTCCTTTGGCAAATTTCAACCTATTCAGTACGTCTTTTTTTCAGCAATGGGACTTTGTGGGGGCTTCTATCTGATAGCTTTGCTTCACATAGCCTTCTTCTGATCGTAACAGTACTCACAGGTAACTTTAAGTCTTCTTTGATTTTCCTGGAGCTGATCATTGGTTGAGCCTTTGCCATTTTGGCTATTCTTCGATCCATTCGAATGGTAGTTGACGGTTTTTTCCCACGTCGTTCATGCTTTGGATGCCATTTCAAGGCATTTGAAATCATTTTGGCTGTGCAGCCTATACTTTTCTGCACTTCTTTATATGTTTTCCCCTCTCCAATCAACTTTTTAATCAAAGTCCGCTATTCCTCAGAGCAATGTCTGGAACGACCCATTTTGCTGAGTATTTCAGTGTGAAATGCACTATAACCAGCATGCACAACATTTGCTTCCTACCTTCCTTAAATATGGGCCATAATTGACACCTGTTTCTTCACAGAATCAATCACCTCACTAATTGAACACATGCCCCTTTCAATTACAGATTCAATTACACAGAATGCGCAGCATGCATGTCATGACTGTTGGGTCTGTTGGTTTTCTATGACTCTACAACACTTACTAGTAAATTATTTGCCATGTAGAAATATCACTTCTACCAAAAACAATTATTTATGAGGTTAGTGATATTGGACTGCTATTATTTTGAACACAACTGTAAGTCCACATTTGCCTATGACTTTTATCACATCCATTATGCGTTCCATCAACTGACACTTCTTCTTCATCTGCTCATGATGTAAAGACATTTGTTTGCCTGCCAGAAAGCTTTTTATATCTGCCCTTTTAGCCAACAGAAAGTAAGCATCAGCACTATCTCTGTGGATCTTACTTTTCTCATGCTCTTCTATCCGCTGATGATCATGTTTCCATGTTTTCATACCTTCCTTTATGAAAGGACGATCACTAGCAGCAGGTACAAATGCCAAACACACAGAACAATACAGTGATTGTGTTTTTTCACTGTATGTCAACCACTTACGGTTGGTGCCATGCTTGCTGTGAACAACTTTAGCTAGTAGGTGGTGTTTTGTGGGCTGCTGAGGATGGTAAATGAAAAATGTGTCTAGATCCTGTGCTTGAGGATGAGCAAAATAATCAAAATGATAGGCTTCCTCATCTACACTTGCATCTGCCTGTGCCTCTGGGATCTCTTGCAGGGCTGTTGTCTCACTGGATGCTGTCTCTATATCTCCTCTCTCAGCATCTGACTCACCTGTATTGCATAACAAAAAGGGCACAAGGGCATACACCAGGGGTGTCAGACTCAGATTAGGCAGTAGGCCAGATTTGTTGGAATGAGACCTCATGGGGGCTGTCATTGTCATGGTCATTATCATTTTTCTGCATGTGTATCATACTGTGGTGATTTACTCCTTTACTACACCCACTTCTGAAAAAACAATACATATTGGTTTACTGTCATATACTGCTCTTTCTTACATTAAATAACTGGACTGGATTATCTGCTGCTCAGAAGCTACAAAAAAAGAATTAAGAGGTAATTTTACTGCATACACAGGTCAAGATTGAGTTTTGTTATCAATATTTGCATAATATTTGCAAAGTATATGAATTGCCATATATTGGGTGATACAAAAAGGCTAATATTTTAATTAAATTTAATATTTTGCTTGTGAATAGGTTGACAACGCTACAGCGGTATTAGCCGAATAATTACGTTGCTAATGCTAATCAGTACTAGGTCTATCTCTCTTTACCTGTTGACACTTGTGTTTGTCCTCTTGAAAATAAATCTGTAAGCTTGGCACATCTGGCAGCATCCTCCTCCAATGCCTTTCTTTTTTTAATCTGGCTTTTTCAGCCCCTCCTGGCCTCTTCCTCCCATCCATCCTCCCTGACGCGTACCGTTACGGTAGGGTCGGCCCAGCTATCCGTAGCCTACCTGATAAAAAGTTTTGGAAAAGACGGGCGGGGCTATGGACCCAACCAACTCTATTTGGGGGGAAGGGGAGAATTCTCTCACATGGTACAACCTATGCAGAGGCTGCGGTGTCAGAATGGGGAACGTGTGTAGCCTAATTTAAGAGAAGATAGACTAATGTGACAAATGTAAAAAAAAAAATCAAAATCATCCACCAGCCCAAAAGTGAAGCGGCCCACTGGGAATTCTCCCGATTTCCCACCCCGGGCCTGGCCGTGAGCCACCTTCACCCCAAGCCTTTCCAAGCTGACCTAGAGCGAGTAAATTGCAAGTTTTCCCTTTGTAAAAAGGTTGTAGCATGTAGTGTTTGAGTTCATTTGCATGATTAACATTGCACATCCTGTGATGTGACTATTGTGCATGTGCACATCACAATGTCAATGCTGAATTGATATACTGTGCAGCCCTAGTCAGTAGTCACTTCCCTCAGGGATTTAAAGTAGATGTGAGTCAGAGTGATTGGTCTCACTTCCACCTGTAACCTCTGAACCATCGCTTATAAGCAACAACAACAACCAGGAGAACACATTGCTGTTTTCATTTGCATCAGGGGACTGTGGCACACAAACTGTACTATGTGGAATGGCTTGCAGCAGGCCTGTATGTACTGCATCTAATCAGGGCATCTCTCTGTGCAAGCTCCATCTGTCACTGAGGCATGCCACTGTGTGCGTGACCCAGGCCATGTGGGTGAGCTTTGCTGAGACTTTGGTGTTTTGAGTTCTCAGGCCCAAAGCCTAGGAGATGGAAGGAGTTGAAGGCCTTGGCAAAATAATGTTCATGGCTGACAGAGAGGGAAGACGAACAGATGCCTGGGAAATCTCCATCATCTGGGATATTTCACTCCTCAAATATCCAGTGTAGTAATACAAAGTAATCCTGATTTCATGGATGAGACAACAGTAGATTAAAGTAGTGGGGGATTTGAAGAGAAGACAGTACAGTATGATATTTCTACATGCATTAGATACTGGTTTGATGGTCATTTAACAGAATATGTTTATCAGTTTAAGATTCTCCAATACCTCAGATTACATTCACTTATAACTTTGAACATTGTCATTGGATGTAATTTGTGAGGCATGAAGTCGTCCAATATGGATATCATTTTCAAGGATACTGGGATGGAAAGCACCTGAGTATTTCTATTTCTGGAATAACAGCCTGTAAAGTGAATCCCTCAGACTGTCAATCAGGTAATGCCAAAGCAATATCCACAGCTATAGGAGTGTTTAATCATATGCTACTAAGGTTCGGTACCAGTCACATTTTTTCTGCTACCGACACTGGTACCTGAATTTTGGATCAGGTACCCAACAGTACCTTTTTTCAGTACGTTCCCTCTGTAATAACAAAATATTAATTTCAATTGTAAAAATAATTCCTATCCTATTTACTTAGAACATTTTGTTATTTATTTAGACGACTTTACACTCAACACAAAATAAAACATATATCCCTCCCCTCCCAACCTACAAGCTATTAAATTAAATTTTATATATTTATTTTTTATATTTATATTTATTAATTTAAATTTTTAATTAAATTATTAATTTATCACAACATGTAACTTATATTCTTGTATTTGTATCTTATTTTAATTTAGCCTGTTATTATTGTGCCTGACTGTCCTTGAAAGTGTAACTGCACCACTACCGATTTTGGCTCACCATTAATATTATATTGCAGTCAAAGCTGTCTGCATGGAGTTTTGAAAAGTGTAATGACACTTGCAACCGCTTCACCGGTTTTGCCGTGACTCATTGTGACTTGACCAAACTGCAGAGTCAACATAGTTTCACTCTGTCTGCACCGCAGCTCTGCGTGTGTGTCGGAGCTGAGCCCCGCTCTCTGTCAACATCGAGAGAGGATAGATAAGCTCGCATTTATGTGCTCTCAGATACCAAAATTTGGCACCGTTTGATTTAATGTTAATTGGTCCTCTGTAGCTTACCGACGTAATTCGGTCTGTACCCAAAAAAGTACAGATTTTGGTACCCAACCCTATATGCTACCATACTTTGCAAAGTGAATCGAGAATTTAGGCTTTACATACACATTTCAGTATGTTGTCCGTGCCTTGTATAAAGTACAACTTTGTTTACATTTTAACAAATGACAAAACTGTAATCTTCTGCATTGCTTTGCTTTCCCTGATGTGCCGAAATGCGCCCCTAAAACCAAAGAACGCATCAAAGTGAAGTTTGTGTACTAGCACACCCCTAATGTTTATCTATCGGCAGTTAATCTGCAGTTGGAACTAACCCCTGAATTAGCTTGTCAGGTTTGGCTGCCCATAGGAAGACTTTGATAAACTGCTTCACACAGTAATGCTGAATCAACAGCAGTTAACATATAACTTCAGGCCTCCTGAATTGATAATCCTCAAGTTGAAGCAAGACCTCAGTTTGATCGTTCAGTGCCGCACACTGTCCCCTTGTGTGTTCAGTTCTATTAAACTGCAGCTTTAGATTTTAGGTTTGGCCTGGAGTTAACAAGAAATCACAGCAGGGTTTTAGACCACCATCTACTTCCCGTGTGATCTCTATTTCCCTATTTAAGGGCTTAAGCACTTTGTGTGCGAAAGTGTATTGTATACCAAAAACTCATCAAGGATACAGTGAGGTAAACAGCAATCAAATCATTATAACTTTGATCTGCTGAGAGGGAAAAGAAACCTCTTTCTGAGTTTCTCATTAAGTAAGTCTTTTACGTCACTCTAGACAGAATAGAACTATGGTTTTCTTTCTTTCTTTCATTTTTTCTTTCTTTCTTTTAAAACTAGAATAATGCATGTGCAATTAAACAAAAATCTCTACATTTTTAGAATTTGTTCTAAATTATTTGCAGTCTCATAGTCAACACAACTGTTTTGTTTTTTGAAACCATTCACTGACGCCATGATATGATGCATGCAGTTAAAATGGTTTTGAAGTGTTATGACATCATATGAACAGTCGATTGTGGCTAATGTTTTATGCATATGTGCACTATATGTTCATTATTTGTTCTACAATTAAAAGACAAAATCACAATTTTTTATTTTACTGCCTGATTATTACAGGACACAATATTTCGATGTATAATGTAGCATTTTTTATTTAAAGCTTTACATGCATTATGTATCCCATATTTCATGTCTTCACTGTTTTATTTTAAAAGGTATGAGTTATGTTGTAATACACTATATTGCTGTTGATATATAGTCCATCATGCTAGCCTTTTAAATGAGGTTATTGGCCATTAAAGTGCTACAAATAGAAATCATGGCCCTGAGCGTGCATTCTTACAGACATTGCAATTCATTTGGTGATCAGCATATTTCTCACAGGTCACTGACCTCACTTTCCTTTAAGCAAATGCAAACTTTCTCCATGAATATGTATGAGCAAAGATCCTGTCTGTGCTCTTAGGCAGGGGTCTTCAATGTATTTTAAGCCTAGGACCCCTCAGCTGAAACATATATGGAGCAGGGACACCTGACGATATTGTATACAACTGAGTTGCATATAAAACTGGGCCTACAATAATGTGTAGGGCAGCTTAGAGCCTTTACACATACCTTTTTATGGTGTATACAATATTTAGCTATTTAAATAATAATTGTAAAATGTTTTAATGTTAACATATTGCACAGTGAATCCTTAAGCCTCACTGTATCTGTGGATGGCTTTCTTATGTCTATCTACATACAGTATAGGCTAGTAAGCCTATCATCAATGTTGTGTAAATTAAAAAAAAGATTTGTCTTTATAAATAATATATTAGTTAAAAAATTAAATTTTTTAACTATCTAACAATAATCTGCAGCCTCTCTGAGGACCCCCTAGGGGTCAGGGACCACCTGTTGAAGATCTCTTCTCTAAAGTGAATAATTCTAATCACAAAGTGTATTTGTGTGAGGTTGTTTTGGGATCACTTTCTCTTTTAAATGTACAGTTGACTGCTGCTATGCTGTGTGTGGGAGATCTACTCCTGAGCTTTGTCTTGTGTGTGAACAATCAATGAGAACATACCCTGTTTAAAGCAGGTAATTGGGGTTATATTGGAGGGCTGCTGACATTGAGTGCAATATTTTCATTTGCAGACGAAAGAGACGAATGGAAGACAATTTAAAATGTAAATGACTTACATTTGACACTCTGGGTTGTGAGAGAAATAATATACCATTAATCAATATGCAGGTGAGTTAATAATCTTCAAACTATAATCCAGGGTGAGCTCTAATACATCAGCCAAGTTCACAGTTCATCTGAATGTAATGCAAACATGCAAATGAGTACACTAATAAAGAAACATATATGCCACATTTTAAGATCATTCATAAAGCTATTCTTGGCATATTATTTAGACCACTTTTCTGTACTTCTTCCAGTGTGTGCTGCTGAGAACACACATGATTAACAACGTCAGTTACACTCTTCTTTCTTCTTTGTGTTTGAAATGCCACTGCTCAGGCCTCCAAACATTATTTGTTTTTCTTTTCTCTACTTTCATCCACTTTAGTTTAAATCTCAGTCACTCTTCTTCAGAGTCTGTCTCTGCCAAGCCATTCAGTGTCTAATTTTTTTTAACTAAACCATAATGACCTTTAAAATGTGTACCACTAAAATTTGTTTAAAAGAGTTTTAGCCATGTTTGCAATGCCATTCATTTTACTGTTTCTCATATTAAGTCATTATCCTCAAAGATATAAATTAACTCCCCTGACAATTATCACCGTGATTCTAGATAGAGTCTCGATGCAGGTGGCAGCGGTGGGGAAACCATCACTTGGATTAATAACGGGGATGTGTAGGTATTTGAGAGAGTGGAAACTCTAGGCTAACGTGATTGGATGAAGTGAACAAGGAAGGAGTTTTCGCTTTTAATTTTCAAACAATATGATAAAAGCGGGAAGTGGGGAAATATAGAATGCATTTCATATTACAGCAAGTTCTCATGAACCATTCGTTCAAAAAGCTACAAAAAGTTAAAATGCTCATATTTTGCTTTTTGGCTTTTTCCCTTTATTGTGTTATATACACAATGCACGTTATAGGTTTACAAAGTGAAAAAGCCCAAAGTCCACCCCAAAGGGACTTACCATCTCCAATAGAAAACACTGTTCACAAACTGCTCCAAACAGCTCTATTGTAATCCAGCCTTTACTTCCGTGACGAACGTGCGTCACTTTGTAACACACGTTATAATGCTCACCTAGCTGCTAGCGTGGCACACCCTCATACTCTGCAACTGACTACTTAGCAGTACTTACTACGCATGTGCGACTCCCAACAAAGATGGACTAGAAGTGAGATGTCTCACTCTGTAGCTAAAACAGAGAGCTCAACACACAGGGTGAAAAGAGGAGCTGCAGCAATGTGCAGTACAAAAAATGTATGGTGTTTTCTGAAAATTAAACCACATAAACCTATTCTGGTACAACCTCTAAATACAATTATGAACCTGAAAATGATTATTATGAACCTGCTGCTCTGCGTCATGGAGCTCGTAGCCAGCCTACATCACATGACACCAGATGTCACATGACCAGCCGGTGTTTTCCTAATTTTTGTAGGATATCATACATTATGGTGTGCATACATTTCCGTACGATATCATACGGACCCATTCATGAGAATGTGTTGAATATTAACACATTTGTGTGCTTAAATTTAGCTGGATGGGCAGCGTCAGCACTTGATGTAAAATTGGAAAAGCTGCAGCAGGCTCGTCGATCTGCTCCAATGTGGATACAGATACTAGTGTTGATGAAAAAAAAAACATACAATAACTGGTCTTCCCCAGGAGCATGCATTTGATCAGAGTTCCCTGTATAGTTTTCCCTGTATGTGTGATCATTGTTTCAAACCATTTTGCGGTTACACCATATGTAGCTGTAAAATGTACAGCATTCTTGATTAATATTAAAATCACATTTTTACATAAATGATTTTCAACCTATATAAAGGGATAGAGCTAGCAGTTGTACGATAAAGGGTCTAGGTTTAGGAAATAGTCTTCCTGATTGAACTACATTTTTGCCTGACAACTTTTCCCTAAAGCGATGAATAAATATGCTCTTAGCGTCTATCCAGTTTAGTCTAACTTCAGCCAGCAGCCTTTACAAGTAACTGCAGTAGTTGTATTAGTCATCTTCATGTGATCCACTCCCCACCAACTCCGTAGATGTGCTGATAATTACTGTCCCATAGTGAAAGCTTAGTGTGAAATAGTGCACCCTGGCATATGCTGCCGATCTGTGGTAAACTGTGTTGTTGTAAAACACATTTGAATATCTTTCAATGTGTCAAATTCAGTATTTTCTAACTGTGTTAAGTGCTACTAATACCCTGCAGGAATCAAAAGCATTCGGTGATACATTATCAGGTACAAAGACAAATGCATTTGGGAGGTCCAAAAATACCATATAGCTGACTAAGGTGTTAATGTGAACTTCGATAAATGCATTTACTGTAACACAGATGTCAAAGGCTGCTATTAAGATATTCTGATTTAAAAACATCATAACAAATAGCTCCATGATATCTTAAATAGTGATGAATGTGATAAATGTTTTTTTTTTTATATTTTTTACTTCTCAGGTTGCTTTAAGTGATGGATCCACTAAAAGAGAAATGTTGTGTCACCTGATTCTAAATAAGCATCAACTGAGGTTCACTGTTTGATCACTGTGTGTGAAAAAAAACAAGGTAAAAGCTCTCAAAGTGGAGAGAATCACACCAGCAGAGTTTACAGTGTTCTAAAAGTGCATTATATCCACAGGAAGAAGCCCTGCTTAGACATGAAATTCACTCCTGCTGTTTGCAACTTCTTCCACTCAGCTGGAGTCCTTGAATCTAAAGAGCCTCGGGTTTCTAAAGCCATCTCTGCTTCTACCGTTGGAACTGCAACCCAAACAAACAGCAGCCCTGAGAACAGTAATGCCAGCAAAAATGTTAAATGTATTCAAAACAGAAGCTATTTGCATCAGCTTTTGAAGTAAATTCTACATGATAGCGTACAATATATTTTTTTATTTAATAAATGAACAAAATACAACACAGCATTTTACATAAACATCAAAAGCCGAGGGTTGTTCGTTTCTCAGTACTTTCTAGTAGCTGTTAGCATTAAGCTACTAAATGCCCAGCCTGCTGATGAAAATTTCAAATCAAAGTGCTAAATGATCACTTTGACGTTATGTATGCATCAATTTCAACATGGCTTTATTAATAATTCATAATGCAGATTTGCTTTTGATTTAGTTTAGCATCAATAAACATAAAGTTGGCTAAAACTGACAGTTTGCCAGAATACCTCTTAGTAGCCATCCACTTGATTCAGCTGATCCTTTTATGAGGAATAAGCTACAGTGTGGATGTAATTGTATAATACATAATTCATTCAAGTGCTTTTTATTGGAAATTTACTATACATGAATGGTTGTTTCATAAACACAGAACTCATTTCTGCTAAAGTAGCAGAACAGTGCTGCAATATTTAATTTCCTTTTCATGTATATATTCAACAGCTACAAATTTAACAACAAGCCAAACCCATGTTCAACAACCCTTTAAAAGGCTTCACAGAAGCTATAGTACAATACTAAGTGGAAAAAGTACACTTATTGCACTGATATTATAGAGCAATACCAAATACATTTATTTATGCCATGTAGTTGTATCTGTCCCTGATTGTCTTTCATTTAATTTTTTAACTTAAGTTCTGCTTTGTGTTTTTTCTTACTTTCATTTTTGTGGGCTCTGCTGCTTTTTGAAATTAAGATGCAGTCTGCTCAATCTGTCACTGTCAGCCCATAATAGGGAAGGCAGAGTGTATGAAGGTAGAGTAGTCATGATTAAGAAAATAGGTTGGTGATGCATCTGTTGTATGACAGCCTCCCTATCTATACATATTATATTTGCTTGGTTCACCACTGGTCCAGGTCAACAAGCCCGCTGGTAAATAAAGCCACACTCCCTATGTTAAAAGACTGTACATAAAAGGCCTTGGATAACTCCATTAAGCCCTACATAGAAATGACACTCAGCCGAGATAAATGTGTGGCATACCCAGCAAAGACCGTGGTATGCTTTCTAACCCTATCTTGCTTCTGGTGGCGGACATTTAATGCACTAACAAACTTTTCATAACTCAGTCAACACACAAGGTCTAAGTGCAAAATGGACTGTTAAGATAAAAAGAGTACAATCAAGTATTAACTATCTCTATGGAAGTATTCATTCAGAAAGAAAAACGCTTGCAACAACTACAGATGTAAGTCTACCAGACACTTGTTATTAAGACGTTTATTAAGACGTTTCAATAGACAAACATGCCATGAGTGCAAAGAACATCTCCAATAAATATTTTATGTTCATGTCTGGCCATGGGGTCCCTTAGTTAAAGGCGCAGCAGAGGGTTTGAAAAGTGTGCGACTGAACAGATGCAGTTGCCTGGCTGCTTATTTTAGTTCCTCACAGCGGATGTTTTTCCCATCTCTGTTCTTCCAGGGCTTCATGCCATTGATCTAAAATCCAGAATACATAAGCATATCTAAGGCAAACTTGTTTTATTTTTAAAGATTTGGAGATGGAAAGTCGTGAATAGGAGAAAATAAATATAATACATGTTATGTTGTGAGCTTGAAATGAAAGAATATTGAAATCGTGGGATTTTATGACTCATATAAACATAATCCAAAATAAAGTTATATAAAGGCAGAATGAATAGGATTTGTCTGTTGTGGTTTGTAAACACAACATTCAAAGTTGGCCCCTCCCCAGCTCAACAACACCAGAAGCGCACAACCCCTGACCACAGTTGCTTTTTATCCCCATCCTCTCCGTCAGTGCTTGCCAGCCACTAAGGCCATCCCCAGATTCACTCTCACTTCGACTTTTTTGCCATTTTTTTTTCAACACTGTGTCTCCATAGCTTCCTCTTGGAATGCATGCTTATGATCTGGCACCTGATCACTACGTTTTGATAGTCCAGCCCTCACACCCTGCGTGCTGTGGCTGAGGGCTATACACCCAGCGACAGACCTAAATCTGTGCATGGGCAGGCATTTGATTTCCGTCAGCGGGCCCAATGTAAACATCATCAAAATCATTAGCCATTTACATATTTAGCAGGTCCGTAGAAACAGCTATTTTCTGAGGCGCTGGCAAGATGTGGATGCGATTTTGGACCAACAGAGGGATACAAGTAATCATGACCATAGCCCATACCTCTGTTAGGGGGTTCAGGGGGGGGGGGGGGGGGGCTCCCCTGGGATTTCTTTTGCTAAACAAGGTCTATTTTGATGCTTTTTTGATGCACTTAAATTGTTCAGGGTTAAAACCTGACAGAATGACCTGGCGACACCGCTGCCCGTTACCATAGCAACACAGTACTGCCTGCCGTGCGCACGGCGAGAAAGGAGATGGAGGAAGCCGCTGATTGAGATTACTCTCAGTAGCAAGTTGCAAAAAGGGAGAAAGTCGCCAAGTTCACAACACTATGTGCGCGTGTTATATTAGGAGTGGGTACAGTTGACTCAGTGGGAGGGCCCGGGCCACCAATTCCTGTCCATGCCGCTAGGACTGTACACACCCAGGCTGACGCCCAGAAACTCCTGATCACAGCAAAAAGAAAGGAGAAAATACAGGCAGAGGGTCTCTGCAGATACAGACACCGCCATACACTTCTAGTGGTCATAAATCATGATTGAGAGGGATTCATTTTGTTTTAGTCTTGACCTTGTTTTAGGAAAATCCTACTCATTCTGCCTTCAAGCTTCATAAGAAGAGATGATACTTAATTTGCTTATATGATCATTAACAGCTGATTTTGTATTTAAAACATTCTCATCTGTAACAATGCTCTTTAATCTATTATTCATTACAAAAGTATTTCTTTCGCAAGAAAGAATAAAGGTTATCTATACTTCCCTGTCTGTGAGTCATACGTATTTTGGCTAAAAATAAAGTTTAATTTGAATTTAAATATAAAATAAATGACGTTCATAGGAGTATTTAGGCTATGCAATTATCTAAATTGAACATATACTCTTGTACTGCAGGACTGCAGGATGTCTGGCTTTTGCTTCAATCATGCAGAAAGCATGACTTGAATTTTCATCAACATGTGCGTAACTCGTAGTATCAGATTTGACTGGGCTTGCTGTGAGGCAGAGGCAGCTGTGTTTTATAATGCAGTTTGCATTCTCTGTTCCCCATTAAATCCATTCCTCGGGACAGACTTCAACTTGTGACCTCTCTATTAGCCCTCCTGCACCCGGCCTGGTGATTAGAGGAACATTAGGAAATTAAAGGCAAATTGCATTACCAGAGAAACAGATGGAGGTGCTGCTGAAGACCCAACATACAGGACATGGAAACTGCTGATGCTCAGACTTTCCATCCTTTCATCGTCCAATGTATGATGCCAAATGTCACCCCCAGGTAGCAAATTCTCAGGTGGCATATTCTGATAAAGGATGAGGCCTTTTAGTTGTGCCCAAGTGTTTTGATCTTAAAGTTTGGTCAGATGTATGTAAATACTTTCATATTATGTAAGCCCTTATACTACTCAAGCATTAATTAAATTTGAATAACTCAACAACACACAAAAAACTGCCAAAAAAAAAACAAATTGGAGTTTGAGGAAAGATGTTCCTCAACAGTAGGCTAACTATTTCAAGCAGATACAAAGATGATGATGCAGCTTAAGAAAATGTAGTTTGACCTCCAGGAGAATGAAATTGTAGTAGAAGAATAGGGCTGCCACGATTTCCATTTTAAATCAAAACTTGACTGAAATTTCAATAGTTTAAATCAAAAGCTGTTTAAAATAATTTTCTCTCCACTCCTGCCTACTTTAATGCGTCTGAAGAATAAAACAACTCACACAGACGACACCGCATAGCTACAGATGGTAGCATGCAGGGTAACGCAGGCTTACCAGTAGCCTGCAGTTGCACTTTTTAAGGCACCATGGCCACTGCCAGAGTTAGAGATGACGGCGAAACAACAGTGTATGCAGCGCAATAATGGCTGATGAGTGCCCTACGTAGGGAGAAGGTCAAGGATGAATGAGTCAATAAAGTACAGGGCTTTTAAGAAGGGGAACAGAGTTTGTGTCCCATAGAAGTTAGGGGGAAAACACAATACTTTTACCTAGGAAACGTGTTTGTGTCCTGGAAATACTTCTTAAGGGGACTTGTGTTTTAACCCAAAGCACAACCTTTCCTCTAATCTTAAGTAGTCAGTTTGATGCCTTAACGTAACTGTTGTTGCTGTATGACAGTCCCCTTAACTTAACTGCAACGGCTGCTGAAGGTCAAGGTCAAGGAAACTTTATTATTCCCGAGGGGCAATTTGGTTTACAGCCAGCAGTGACACACACCATACAAGCAATGTAGAAATCACAAAACACAGGTAAAGAATAAAAAAAAAAATAGAAAAACAAGTGGAGCATATCATTCAACAAGTAAATAGATGAATAAAACATGAAACAACAATGAAACGTCTGCGTGTGTGCACAGTAACATTTTCTTGTCTAAACGTATCTGTAAATACTGTAAACTTAACCATGTGCTTGCTGTAATTTCGTAGGATATCATACGATTTGTTGTGCATAATTCTTTGTACAATATCACACAAACCCATTCATGAAAGCGTGTTTAACTGTAAATTGCTAAATCTAATATACAATACTATATATTAGCATGTTCTATTTCGTATAGGCTTCACCCTCTAAGGCTACGCTATTGGGTTTATCCCTTCGCGCAGTGCAGTCGTGAAGATTTTCTTTCCCGCCCTTGCGTCCAGCACAGGCTTCACCTACGTCCGCAGATACTGTATATAAACAGAGCGGACCCGTAGCTCATCTCCCAGTTTTTCTTCAAGCTAGCAGTATGAAGACCTTGAATTCCAGCGGTGTTCACCTCTGTACCGGCTGCCAGATCGGCTACATCATGCCGTCCGATCTCCACCCCCGCTGTGAGTCCTGCCTCGGTGCCGCTTACGCGGGCCTGGCTCTCATCCCCAATGCCTCCTGCCAGTACTGCGCCCGCCTGCCATCTAGAGCTTCAAACGGAACCCTTTCTGGCTTGTCAGGTTGTCGAGGAGGGGGATGGCACCGTCGACACCCTGGATCTGCCGGATGAGGACGTCTTTGACGGGCACGAGTCCGCTGGCTCGTCGCCGTTGGATGACGCCTCTGTTACCAGTTGTCTCTCCTCCCCCTGAGAGAACTGGACCAAGGGACGGGGATTGATGCCCTCCCACTGCAGCTCTCCCCATCTCTGGAACGGCCAGGGGCACCGCTGTGGCGGTCTTCCCCTCTGCCACAGGCGGCTCCACCCTCCATCGCTAAGGCTCTCTTCCTGGATCTGCCGGACATCATTAAGAAGCCGGCAGACCTGAGAGGCATAGTGCTCCCGGCTGTGGCCTCTTAGGTGGGGACGTGTACGTCCAGGAGCCGCCAAACGGGCTCCACTCTGGCCACGCTTTACAGAGCTTCGGCCATTTGTGGAGGAGGCTCTCTCCCAGCCCAGGAAACTGAAGGCTCCGGTCTCTCGCTACACCCCGTTCACCCGGGTTCAAGGCGACACAGAAGCAGGCTTCTCTTCGGTCCCTCCCCTGGAGCAGAGCCTGGCGACCATCCTGTTTCCGAAGGCCACCTTTTTTGGTCACCGAAAGCCCACGCTGCCATCCTCCAGAGTCAGGTTTGTGCTCAGGTTACTGACCGGTAACACCAATGTGTGGCCCAGGGCCTTGCGGCGCAAAACAACACTTCGCCGGATGACAAGTGGCGGATGCTGACCATCCCTCCTTGTCTTCAGTCAGACCTGGCATATTGGGGAAACCCCCGGACCCTGTCAACAGGGGTTCCCCTGGGCAAAGTGACGTCATACGTGACAGTGTACACAGACGCGTCCCTTACTGGCTGGGGAGGAATGTGCGAGTCACAGGTGGTGGGAGGAGAATTGCCACCTCCCCCTCTCCCCTACATAAACTGCCTGAAGCTATCCACAGTGCTGAAGGCTTTAAAACACTTCACTCCAATGATAGCGGGGAGAAATGTCATTGTATAGACAGTCAACGTTACAGCAGCAGCGTTCATAAACCGTCAAGGCGGCGTACGCTCGGCCCGGCTATTGGAAATAGCCAGGAGCCTCCTGCTGTGGGCCCACAGTCATCTGTTGTCCCTCAAAGCGGTTTACATCCCCGGGATTCTGAACTGGGCGGCGGACCTAATGTCGAGGGGAGAGCCCTCTCACAACGAGTGGAAATTGAATCCCACTATTGTTCAGAAGCTGTGGAGGAGGTTCGGGAAAACGGAGGTGGATCTGTTCGCCTCACAAGAGAACACACAGTGCGCACTGTGGTTTTCCTTGAGCACAGGGGACAATCCACCCCTCGGCGCAGACGCCTTCTCCCACCGTCCCTGGCCCAGAGCCCTCCTATACGCTTTCCCCCGGTCCCTCTGATCCCTCGCCTCCTGGAACGCATCCGGGAGGAGAATCAGTCATTCTAGTGGCACTGGAGCGCACAAGCGCATCCTGGTTCCCGACCGTGGCAGGAGGACGCTCTGTCATAGCTGAACGACACAATATTTCACCCAGCAGCTGTGGGGCTGGTTGCTGAGCGGGAACGCTTGCAGAGACTAGGTTTGCCCCCTGCCGTAGTGTGCACTATCCAGGGCGCAAGAGCCCCCTCTATTACAGCATGTTATGCATTGCGCTGGTTGGCTTTTCCACTGGTGCACAGAGAAGGATACAGACACCACGTCGTGCCCCCTTCCTCTCGTGTTGACTTATCTCCAAACATTGGTGGATAATGATTTGGCTCCGTCTACAGTCAAAGCCTAAGCAGCAGCCATCTCATCCGGCCACGAAGGCTATGGAGAGAGGACGTTTTTTGCTCACCCCCTGGTGAAACGTTTTTTTGAAGGGGGTCAGGCGACAGAATCCCGCCGTGC
Source organism: Zingel zingel (assembly GCA_023566125.1). Lineage (NCBI taxonomy): Eukaryota > Metazoa > Chordata > Actinopteri > Perciformes > Percidae > Zingel > Zingel zingel. The sequence continues at coordinate 22,679,884 of CM042320.1, forward strand.
GCTCTCTCACACCCCAGTGGGACCTAGCCCTGGTACTCCGAGCTCTGGGGAAACCTCCTTTCGAGCCTCTGACACAAGCCTCTCTCAGGATGCTGTCACTGAAAACAGTGCTTCTCCTTGCCCTGACATCAGCCAAGACAGTAAGCTACTTATGTGCGCTATCAGTCTCACCGTCCTGTCTCTCCATTAGAGGGAACAGGAGTGCAGCCACCTTACAGCCAAACCCCTCATTCACACCGAAAGTTCTAACAAATTCCTTTCGGTCGAGAGTGTTTTCCCTCAAGTGAGTGTTTTCCCCCCCCGCCTCATAACAATGAGGAGACTTTTCACCGTTTGTGTCTGGTGCGTGCGTTATCACAATATGTTTATGCACGGTGGACATCAGGCAAACACAGCAGCTGTTTGTACACTATAGGGAACACTCCCAAGGGGTGGCCCTTTCAAAACAGCGTCTGTCTCACTGGCTGTGCGAAGCTACCACTCAGGCTTACAACATAGAGGGGGCGGAGCCCCCCCAGGGCATCCGAGCGCATTCTAAAAGGGCACTGTTGGCGTCGGCAGCCCTGTTCAGGAGCATGACAGTAGCCGACATCTCTTGCAGCAGCCTCCTGGGCATCCCCATGCCTATTCATCCGGTTCTATCTGCGTGATATGTCTGAGCCCTCCATGACCCACTCGGTCCTATCCACACTCAACGAAGAATGATGCGCCGTTGCATGTGTGTCCTGCTTGCCGTCCTCACCCCTCCCGCACTGGGTGCTGGGGGGAAGGCGGGTGTCCCATAAATCGTCATTCATGATACTGTTTTTCACTCTTCATGCACACCTACAATCACTGAGTAATGCGCTGTTGCATGTGTGTTTTGCCTGCTGTCCTCACCCCTTCTGCGCTGGGTGCTGGGTGGGACGTGGGCGTCCCATCATTTGTCAATCATGATACAATTTCTCACTAATCATGCACGCCTACAATCATGGAATGATGCGCTGCTGCATGTGTGTTTAGCCGGCGGTCCTTACCCCCTACACTGGGTGGCTGAGAGGACCACAGGCGTCCCATAAATTGTTTTAATTTTCAAAATGTGCATTTTCTCTCTATCTATGCACGTCTGCAATCATGACTTAGGCCTCACAACCAATTAGGCCAAGTCATTACCATGGCAGGCTTTGTCCGAATAACGGATTATCTGATACAATCTTCCTGCATTGGGGAAGAGTTAGTCTATGTTCTGCTTGTGGGCCCTGTGTTGCAGGTGGCACTGACTACATCAGCTTCGCCCTAACCCAATAGCGTAGCCTTAAAGGGCTGCGCCTATACGAAATAGAACGATAGTTACGTATTGTAACTCCAGATTCTATGAGTATAGGTGCAGCCCTCTAAGATTCGGGCCACCTGCTCCAATAACATTAGCTGAAGAAAAAGCTGATGTTGGGAGATGAGCTATGGGTCCGCTCTGTTTATATACAGTATCTGCGGACGTAGGTGAAGCCCGCGCTGGACGCAAGGGTGGGAAAGAAAATATTCACGACTGCACATGCGCAATGGGATAAACCCAATAGCGTAGCCTTAGAGGGCTGCGCCTATACTCATAGAATCTGGAGTTACAATACGTAACTATCGTTATTGTACATTTATTGCTCTTGAATATCTTTGGAAACAAATCACATGGTGTCCCTAAGATAGTCCTATTGCTTCGGTTTTGGCTTTTAGTTCCTCAGAAAAATGGGTGCAAGTGGAATCATGAAGGCAATTTAAGACATAATCTCCAATCTATTTGACCTTAAATCTTAAGAGATGGACTATATTTTAACCAGTGTCATAAATTAGGAAATAAAAGCACCTACAAGTTTAGCCTACATAATTTGTTCCCAATTTTCTCCCCTTATTGTCCATTCCCCTCCCGGAATATGAGACATATTAATATTTTAAATGTTGCCCTAGTAGGGAAGGCTCATTGCTCATCCTCCGACGACACAGAATTGGTAATAAAAGGTGCCCATTGAGCTTTGGAGGTAAGAGCCTGTATCATGTTATGCACCCATACTGAACGAGAAGATGCTTTTTATGACTCGTACACATGGCAAGGTTTACAGTTTTTTTTTGTCACACTTTTTTTGAAACCTCTCACTCAAAGTGCAAAACTTCACACCAAATCTCCAAAACCATAAGCTATTTCTCAGCCTTTCACCCAGTTTTCAATTGCATAAAACACTTTTTTCAAAACACTACACACAATTTTCTACCTAAGACACAAAAATCTAACAGGAATTGGCTTGCTTTCCTTTACCAAACACAACCAAATCAAAATGCTACACTTATTTACCAGGGCACACACACACACACTCCTCACATGTGCAAACACATTATGCTTAACTGAACACTAACTAATCACTGCTTTAGTATAGGCCTATGCATAGGTCAAAGGTCAGATTACCTGTTTTGAACAATGGATGTCAACAAAAGAGAGAGCAAGGGGAGGAGGAGGGAGAGACAGGGTACGAAAAGGAGGAGGAGGAGGAGGGGGGAAGAAGAGAAAGGAGATCCATCTCTGATGAGCTCAGGGCCACACTTATTCATCATGTGATCAACCACGGATTGACCATGAGAGAAGCCCATCTTGAGTAGCTTAACAGTGGCGTCCATACATTAGCCGTTTTTGGCACAGGCGAAGCGGGCATCTGCCCGGGGCGGTTTTTTTTCATGACACATGGGGGGCGGCACGAGCACTTAAAAAAATAAATAAATCCTCTGCACCTGTATCACCTGTAGCACCGGACACCCTGCGATGCCATCTGATCCAGTTCTGCGGCTCGGCTCGCATGCAGTTGCAAGCACATACACGGGATGCGTGTGCGCATGCATGCATGCGTGCGTGTGTGCGTGTGTCTTTGTGTCCTACCAAAGCAGATAATTAGCTCCACACATACACTGTAAAAACGAGAACTTGAAATTGCTCATCTTACTTTGATTTTCAATTAAACAGAACAAAAAATACATAATGACATTGTAAACTTTGTTAAAGTAGTTACTTCAACTCACTGTATTAAGTTTATTGTGATAAGTTGGTCTCAATTCAAAATGTATGGTTGCGCCACTTTGAAATTGTAGTTAGACTCCAATTGAGGCCAGGTCAATTACTCTGCGCATGCTCCACGCTAAAACAGGGTTTCCTGGGCAGTTCTGCATGGGCCCACATTTAGCCCAACCCCGATCTGCGTACTACAGTCAGCTGCAATTGGTTCATTGGCTGGTCAATTCCGATGATGCAAGGCGGTAAATAGAGTTGTGTTAAAATTTGCTGAAAAGTTTGCAGTTTGTTCGAAATACAAATGTAACTTTATGAATTCCGTTTATTAAACATGTCTGCTTAGAATGTAGTGTTTTGTTGCCTGGTAACTGTCATTGTTGTGCTGGTTTACATTTGTAACCATGAGTTAAGTGACTGTTACGTTTGATAAGAAGAGCTGGAGGATTGCAGCATTAGACGCTGAGCATTAATAGGCTTCTTTCAGCCATTAATCTGCAGCGTGTCACTTCACTAGTGGCCCTTTTATGTCAAGTGATTCAAGATCAGTGGCTTCAAAGGGGCCCTTATTTTGCATGTGGGCTTTTTTTAACTTAAAACTTAGTTTTTACACATGAAAGTTAATTATCTGAACAAAAGGTAATTAGTTGACATGACTTTGTTTTGAAGTATTTAGTATGTAAAACTTAAGATGTAAAGTTTGTGTATGTATGAAAGATAAATTATTTAAACAAAACATTAATAGTTGGCACAACATATGAAAGTTAATTATTTGAACAAAACATTAGTTGGCAGAACTATTTTTAAAACGTAGGAGTTTGAGTTGGCCTCAAAACTCAAAAATCTAGTGCAGTAAGTTGCCTTGAAATTTTGAGTTTTCACAATATTTTCGTTGTTACAGTGTAGTTCATTATAGGCTAAGTTTTAAATAGGCTATATTTGGAATATCCATTGAAATATGGTGTAATTCAATGTCACTGCGTCCAGACCCTGACAAGCATGCACAAACACACACAACACACACACAACACACACACACACACACACACACACACACTCACATATTCTTTATTCTAAAAATTATGCCTTTGGTTTACATATGTTTTTAGTTTTGTTTTCTTGTTTCATGCTACTGTATACAACACTGTGCTACTCCAAAAACGTAATGTTTTCCATCCATCCATCCATCTTCGTCCGATTATCCGGGGTCGGGTCGCAGGGGCAGCAGCTCCAGTAGGGGACCCCAAATTTCCCTTTCCCGAGCCACGTTAACCATCTCCGACTGGGGGATCCCAAGGCGTTCCCAGGCCAGGTTGGAGATATAATCCCTCCACCTAGTCCTGGGCCTTCCCCAAGGCCTCCTCCCAGCTGGACATGCCTGGAACACCTCCCTAGGAAGGCACCCAGGGGGCATCCTTACCAGATGCCCAAACCACCTCAACTGGCTCCTTTCGACGCAAAGGAGTAGCGGCTCTACTCCGAGCTCCTCACTGATGACTAAGCTTCTCACCCTATCTCTAAGGGAAACACCAGCCACCCTCCTGAGGAAACCCATTTCGGCCGTTTGTACCCTGGATCTCGTTCTTTCGGTCATGACCCACCCTTCTTGATCATAAGTGAGGGTATGAATGAAAATTGACCGGTAGATCGAGAGCTTTGCCTTCTGGCTCAGGTCTCTTTTCGTCACAACAGTGCGATAAATTGAATGTAATACCGCACCCGCTGTGCCAATTCTCCGACAAATCTCCTGTTCCATTGTCCCCTCACTCGCGAATAAGACCCCAAGGCACTTGAACTCCTTCACTTGGGGTAAGGACTCATTACCTACATGGAGTAGGCACTCCATCAGTTTCCTGCTGAGAACCATGGCCTCAGATTTAGAGGTGCTGATCCTCATCCCAGCCACTTCACACTCGGCTGCGAACCAATCCAGTGAGTGCTGAAGGTCGCTGGCCGATGATGCCATCAGGACCACATCATCTGCAAAGAGCAGCGATGAGATCCCCAGCCCACCGAACTGCAACCCCTCCCCACCCCGACTACGTCTCGATATCCTGTCCATAAATATTACAAACAGGATTGGTGATAAAGCGTAGCCCTGGCAGAGGTCAACCCTCACCTGAAACGAGTCCGACTTACTGCCGAGAACCTGGACTCAGCTCTCGCTTTGGTCATACAGAGATTGGATGGCCCTGAGAAGGGACCCCTTCACCCCATACTCCCGCAGCACCTCCCACAGTACCTCTCAAGGGACCCGGTGTTGGGCATACTCCCAGGCTCCCTCCAAGATCCTTGCGAGAGTAAAGAGCTGGTCAGTTGTTCCACGACCAGGATGGAATCCGCATTGTTCCTCTTCAACCCGAGGTTTGACTATCGGCCGAACCCTCCTTTCCAGCACCTTGGAGTAGACTTTACCAGGGAGGCTGAGAAGTGTGATACCCCTGTAATTGGCACACACCCTCTGGTCCCCCTTTTTGAACAGGGGAACCACCGACCCTGTCTGCCACTCCTTAGGTACTGTCCCAAACTTCCATGCAATGTTGAAGAGGCGTGTCAACCAAGACAGCCCCTCCACACCCAGAGCTTTCAGAATTTCTGGACGGATCTCATCAATCCCTGGGGCTTTGCCACTGTGGAGTTGTTTGACTACCTCAACGACTTCCACCAGGGAAATTGACGACAATCCCCCATCATCCTCCAGCTCTGCCTCTACCATAGAGGGTGTATTAGCTGGATTTAGGAGTTCCTCAAAGTGCTCCTTCCACCGCTCTATTACCTCCTCAGTTGAGGTCAACAGCGTCCCATCCTTACTGTACACAGCTTGGATGGTTCCCCGCTTCCCCCTCCTGAGATTGCGAACGGTTTTCCAGAAGCATCTTGGTGCCGACCGAAAGTCCTTCTCCATGTCTTCTCCCACACCTGTTGCTTTGCCTCTTTCACGGCAGAGGCTGCAGCTCTTCGGGCACTTTGGTACCCTGCAACTGCCTGTGGTGTCCTCCGGGATAACATATCCCGGAATGACTCCTTGTTCAGTCGGACGGCTTCCCTGACCACCGGTGTCCACCATGGTGTTCGTGGGTTGCCACCCCTTGAGGCACCTAAGACCCTAAAACCACAGCTCCTTTCCGCAGCTTCAGCAATGGAAACTTTTAACATCGTCCACTCGGATTCAATGCCCCCAGCCTCCACATGGATGCACGAAAGGCTCTGCCGGACGTGTGAGTTGAAAGTCAGTTCAACAACAAACAACCACTCAGATTTAGATCAGGGAGGCCATTCCTTCCAATCACGCCTCTCCATGTGTATCCATCTTTGCCCACGTGTGCGTTGAAGTCCCCCAGCAGAACTATGGAGTCCCCCCCTGGAGCCCCATGCAGGACTCCATTCAAGGTCTCCAAGAAGGCCGAATACTCAGAGCTTTTGTTTGGTGCATATGCACAAACAACAGTCAGAGTTTTCCCCCCCACAACCCGCAGGCGTCCACCGGGGTGAACTTCAACGTAGCGGCGCTCAGCTGGGGGCTTGTGAGTATCCCCACACCCGTGTGGCAGCCCACCCGCCCCCAGCGGTTCCTCCCACAGGTGGTAGGCCCATGGGTTGGAGAGGGAGGTGCCACGTTGCTTGCAAAACCCGGTCACCAGGCGCTCGCTGACAAGCCCTCCATCTGGGCCTGGCTCCAGACAGGGGCCCCAGGCTTTCTCCGGGCAGGGTAACTTCACCTCTTCCTCGAAGATGTAATGTTTTTCCAAATAAATATATTTTTTTTTACTGTAACATTGCATTGTTTACAGTGCACTTTTCAACCACTCTCAGCAGATTACTTTCACTCTAGAACATTGTAAATGTAGATATAAGCCTATGAAAGACAAAAGAGCTTTAGATTTAGAACAAGTGTGTACATGGTATATCCAAAAATCTACTATTATGAAAAAAGTGTTTGCCATTTGCCAAATGCTTCATGCTTTCATTTGTTCATGGCATTTTTAATGCAGTGTTTCATTTTGAAGGAGATGTGAGGCATTTTGCATTTTGTGTGTGCAGTTTTGGGAATTGTGTGTAGAGTTTTGAAAACGTGTGTAAGCAGTTGAAAAAAAAAACTAATTCATTCAAACAAAAATACTCCATCTAGTTATTCTACAGCATGTTTTTCTGACTTTAGAAAATGTGTTACTGCTTAGTTTTCCCCCTCAGACTCACAGGGAACAGAATATCTTAAGTTGTTTAGTTCTGTGCTTTTATATTTCACAGGAACTAATACATATGTAATTTTTTGTACTCACTCTTGGCCGATGCCTAGTGCCTGGCGATATGGGAGTTGGGCTGTTGCTTTGACAGTGTGACAGGTTTAGTGCTGGAGGATTGTCAGATGTCTCTCTTGCCAAATATTGTCCTCAGTATCTACTCACAGATTTCCCCTGAGCCCACGTCTTCACAAATACAAGGCACACACAGGAGCACCACCAAGGTGACATTTGTAAACAAATGCCAGGGATTAAAGTAATAATGGTTTCCATTATTTTATATCTACATATATAATTCCTTGTATGCATATATGTCAGCTCGAAGCTGCCAACATTTCAGTAGCTTGAATGATGAACGTAAAACCATGGCTAGCACCATACAATACTTATATAGAGCTGTTTACTATATGCTGGATCCTTTACAATTTAATTTATTAATTAATTAATAAAACATTAATTCATTTAATTAACAGACTTTTCCTGCAGCAATTTAATTCCCATCTTTCTGTCACATTACTACTATATACTGTAGTATTCCCTTTTGACTGTATGCAAATTTAGAAAAAAATGTATTGTATTATTTTACATGGGAATAGGTTGACCCAGTAAATAGTGGGTTTTTAGTGGGCCTGCTTGCTGTGCATGTCACACACTGCAAAGAAAAAACATAAAACTCAGTTTAGGTCAGCATATGTCAAAAATGCTTTTCCACAATGAAAATGTCAATATTTCATGTTTCAGTTTGATCATTCCTACTCACACTATGTCAACATGTGCAATACATATTTTGGCTGTCACTTGAAGGCAGAAGAACTCCACAATAAACTGACAGACACAAAGCCTGACATTATCGCATTAGAGAGTTGTTAGGGCTTAGCAAACATCTTAGTAAACTCCTGCTCCTGTTTACAGATTCTTTTGCAATCCTGTTTCTGGTCACATAATACATGCAAGTCCAATATTTATTCACCTTTTAGCTGGATTTTAGTCTCCACTTACTCCTAAAAAAATATTGTCTGATTCTGAAGCTTGCTAGATGTACCAATTTGTCAAATAACTTGTCTGCAGTTTATTGTTGGGCCGCTACTTTACAGTCAGTTTGGAGCTTATTTGCTGAAATTTGGTTGATAAGACTGCTGTAAACCTATTGTAAACACTATTGTTTCAGGTTGATTTTCTTACTAAACAGTGCGCTTACTTTCCAGCCACCATATTCCAGATGAGAGAACATTTGAGATGTTGATAAATAAATGTTGAATATGTCCTCGTCTGAGTCACCTTTAGTTATTAGGGCTGAAAAGAGGTTCTTTATTTAAAAAACAGTTAAGGTAAACTCCATTTTTGGGGGGTTTAAAAAAATTGTTACATCTATCATCAGTAAAAAATAAGATATTTAACCACCAAAGAGCTCTTTGTAGTAACGTTTAACATGATTTATCAGAAAGTGTCAGGTTTAATATAGGAAAATAAAAATGATTGTATGTAGGGTTACAATGTTAAGTTTTACAGTGCTTTTCTTTTGTTATACTATCTATTCTACATTCACTATGGTTGAACAATTTTGTCATAATTTCTTATAAATTAACAAAACCTACCAAACCTTTGGGCCATAAAACCAAATTCAAGAAGATACAAGGTTTTGTAGAGCTGCAGAGGCTTTGTCATATTTGTATATTTATTTTAATATGAATGAATGAAGAAATCTTTTGAATGAAGAAATTTATTTCAGACATATCCAAATAATCCAAACAAAACTTTACACAACAATAAAAACCAACATAGACATGTCTGAAAAGGAGTAGGAGGAAGTATACACTTATTTAATCCTACCCCTTTTCCATAACTCAATAAATTATTGTGTTATTTCATTTAACACATATGTCGTATTCACAATTATCTTATTATATATAACCTATATATCTACTATACATATAAACACACATAAATACATACAAACACACCAGTTTACACACACACAAGCTTACACACACACACACACACACACACACACACACACGCACACACACACACACATCCACACACACGTCAAGGAACATATATATTGCAGCTGTTAATGCCCTCCTTTCATATAATCTTTAAAAATCATTGTTTTGTACCTTTTTTTGAACTGGATTATGTTTGGATATGGCTTTAGTTCTGTGCACAGACCATTCCACAATTTCACACCACTGATTGTAATGCACTGGCTTTTTATAGTCGTGCGAACAGCTCAAACCTTTAATTTAAACTTATCCCTTAAATAAAAATATATTGATTAGTGGAGCTTACAGGTAAAAGGCTGTATGCACAATATTGAGTATTGTCCTCATCAGAGTTATGGAATATTGCAGTTTGTGTAAGCCTAGCTACTTTACTGTATTTATATGGCAGGAATAAATTGTTCTGCTAAAAAACACATATCCGGCTCAGTCACTAATGCACTTTGAGCAGTGTGGACAGTGAGTATAAAACCTTTTAAAACAAAGGATCTTCCCACTGTGTGACCATGCTTCAGTGATTTCAGCACATCTCAAGGGATCTATGTAGGTGTACTTGATCCCAAGCATCATACAAGGTACAGGTACAAGTCAAGCAGCAACTTATGTACCTGAAAAGTGAAGCTCATGTGGAAGTGCCTTAAACCAGCATTCTATCTTATTAATTTCCAGCAGGGGGCAACTCCACTGGCTCCAAAATGAAGTCTGTTTCTATAGAAAGCTTTTGGGAAATGAACCTACTTACTTGTTTTATAACCTCAATAAACATTTTTATAACAAGTTCATGGCCTCAATCGCTAGTTTAGTCTTCTTCAATACAGCAGGATGACCTTTTGTAAATTATGATCCTATTTAAAAAAAAAAAGAAAAGAAAAATAGACAATAAAGCAGGATATGCTTTAGGCAGTCCCTCCAGGATTTCGCAGCCTTTTTTAGAGATTGTTGTGGACCAAAATGCCTGATTTCGCGTGAGCTTTTGTAAAAAGTTGCGATAAAAGTTGCGATTTTTTAATTTTTTTTATAGTTCTTTAAAAATAAAAAGGAAACTTGTTTTGGGGAGAATAAAATTACTCTGGGCTGAGATTTTCTAGTAACCTTACCAAAAAGGCTCAGGATGCAGCAAATGTTGGTATAATATGAAAATGGCTGGTGGATTTAAGACAAAAAATAATAATTTATTGAATGATTCAAATCTGAACATATGTGTCAGTGGCTTGTTGAGCTGTACATTGTTAGTTAATTTCCTAACCTGGCCTGGGACACACATTCATACAGTTTGATAAAGTAACGTTACTTATTGGACTTTAACTTATCATTGCACTTACAATAATGAGCGTAGCTGTCCTCAATGTAGGTCATCGTATCGTCTCACCTCCAGTTTTTCCTGCATACACCGTGTGTGATTGTGTGTGTTTGTGCGTGCGCGCGTCAGTTGTGGGGGGAACTGAGCAGTCCCGCCCGCTGCAGAGAGCTGACAGGATTGAAACAGCAGCAGCTTTCAGCGACTTTAGAGAGAAAAAACGTTACAGCGTACATTAATGTTAAAATGTATACAGGTTGGCAGGACGGTCTGAAATGTTTCGCACGGTCTTTCGCTGTACATTTTGTTGGTAAATGTGAGATGTTTGAGTCAGTCACATCCGTCTTGTCTTCATATCAGAAACAAGGAAATGATCAACCCATGGGCGTTCTCACTCCCGCTTGGTCATTGGCTCTCAGAGTCACATACTGAGGGCACGTGGGACTGCTGGGATTGGTTGAATTCATGGGAAACTTCAGGTTATTGGTCAAATTTGCGGAAAAGTTGCGGTGATTGGTCAAAATTGCGAGTCGCACCAAATTCGCAGTGATTGGTTGAATTTGCGTGATCGCGACATCGCAAAATCCTGGATGGACTGTTTAGGGGCGTGGCTTCAAGCCGGCTGTCAATCATAATGGAGGCTTAGCAATGCGTATCCATGGCCCTGTGTATATTAAAATAGACGTAAACTTTTTTTTGGGGTTTTGCTCATGTTTTCATCTTATCATCTCAACTTTGACACTCTCACTGTGTGTTTTCACTTAATCAAAATGTGTTGTTCAGCATTCTGCTACCACCAGAGATGGGGACTCGAGTCTGAGACTCAGACTCAAGTCGCACTTAACAGCTGACTTCAGACTTGACTTGTGACTCGACCCAAAAGACTTCAGACTTGACTCGGACTCGAGCTATGAGACTTGTCAAAAACCTGTTTTCATGCAATTATTGCTTTTTAAATCTAAATGTATTCATGTATTTCTATTTTTTTTTATTGGCACATAAACGTTGGGTAAACGTATGACGAGCTGCATGTCCCCTGCCCTTTGCCATAATGTGCAACGTAACGCATGCGCTATGCCTTATGTGCGCGCACTCACATATAAAAAAATGCATTGAGGATGGCAACACCAAGTCCTCCCGGAGTTGTGCCTTTTGTCATTAGTTTTGCTTTCAATAACAGTGGCAGTAAGCAAACAGCTACATGCAAGATGTGTGGCACCAACATAAATGATGCCGGATCAACAACGTCAAACTTCATCAGGCATCTCAAAACGCACCCAGATAGGTCAGTCAATTGCTAAGGTGAAAGCGATGTTACATTTAGCATATATCGTCACAGATAACAAGCTAACCATCGCAAAGTGTTGTGCTAATGCTGGGAACAGGCAACCTGCCGTGGAGACGCTTGCCTTACTAACCTCTCTTCCTCTGAGTCGGCTCGCGCTGGACTCAGTTTCACTGAGCGTACTAACACTTAGAAAATAAATGGCATTACATCAGTGAGTTAAAACTGCTTATTGTGCGTAATTTGGACTGACAAGGAGATGTATGTTGTTCTGTAACTGAACTGATTTGTACTTCGACATTAGACATTTTTTTCAGTGAAAGAGACGTTACATTTAGCATATATTGTCACAGGTAACAAGCAAACCATCACAAAGTGTTGTGCTAATGCTGGGAACAGGCAAATTGTATCTTTATATTGTTGTATTCATATGATTGGACAGACATAGGTTGATATTTCACCAGGTCCAAGGGCTAGAGGGATGTGTTAAATAGACCCCATAAAGTTATCCTACAACTGATTTTGCTACTGTACTGTATGGAAAGTAGCTACAGGACATGCTTTCAATTCATAAGATTTAACAATACAGTGTTAGGGACAGATCAGATGGCCAGATACTTGAGACTTGACTTGAACTTGCCCCTCAAAGACTTGAGACTTGACTTGGACTCGAGCTCAAAGACTTACGACTTGACTTCCAAAAAATGACTTGTGAACATCTCTGGCTAGCACTAGCATTAGCTGGTAACTCAAGAGAAAGTCTGCCGTTTTCCAACCAGCTTTGTGTACTGTTGTACATGTAAATGAAGGGAACCGGTAAAACTCAGCCAGATGACTTGCGTCAGAAGGGTTGAAAATCAGCGATTCTCTGACGCGTTTAGCATGGCGCAGTGCAATTGAAACCATACACAACTCTGGCTTAGACATGGCATCCTCCACAGCTCAGCCCTTTTGTCCAAATATGGTCACATAGCTCCAAATACCACGGCACAGCCAATGGGTGACATCACTGATGCTATGTCCATTATTTGTATAGTCTATGGTACAAGTACAAAAGCTATAAGTGCACATTGGGGAAAGTAATTAATTTGTTCCATTTATGTTCCACATTTATTAAGATTCAATACTTTATTGCCATGCAACTAAGTTGCTAGGAATTTAGTGCAGTGTGCCTATTACAAAAAAAAAAACAGAAAGCATTCATAACAGGACAGTCACTACCCGTTAAAACACATGTAAACATATTTATCTCAAGATCTTATATAAAATATTGGGGACTTGGGTCTTATTTCCATAAAAACAAAGGAAAGGGAATGGAAAGAAACACAAGTGGTTATAGGTATGATATTAAACGAGAACGATTAGGTGGGTTTAAGGTTGGAAATATTAAATATTAATTAAAATATTAAAAAGATATGGCTTCTGTGAACAAGCTGTATACCTTATTTCTGCAGCTCTATAAGTGCCCTGCAAAACATACATTAAATCCACATCTACTGCAATAATCCACATGGGAAGAAATAAAAGCATGTCAAGTTAAAGAGAGGCTGTCAGGATTGAAACTTGGCTTATTTTACACCCTGGAATATATTTCTTATGTTCAAGTGAAACAGATTGTCTCCCACAGCTAAAGGCAGCACTCATAACTTAGTAGTTAGCGCAGTAAAGATGAAGTCATTCTGTATCACAGCAGTTGTTGAAGGTAAGAAGAGACTCAAACTCCCACTTCAAATGCTGTAGTTACTTCTCAAAAAGTTCCCATTACTGGACTGTCAGCTGAGAGTAACTTTGTCATTTTGTCACACTCTGTATGCTACTAAATAATCATTCCGCTTTGATGCAACTCAGGAAGAGAACTGAAGCAAGACACATTTTAAAAGCAGCAATTCATATATATATATTTTGAACTGTGAAAGGCGCATCTGAGACTTTATATATTTTTACTTTGTTTGTTTTTTCTGTTCTCCCCTGTCCCTGTTCTTCAGCCCTTCTTTTTATAATATCTGGATAGCCTAAAAGGACAGGCTTTGATAACGATAACTGACCCACTACTGTATGTGGGTTTCAAGCAGCCAAATTCTCATGGATAATTCTTCCTCTCTTTCTCTGTTCGTGATTAGGTAGCTGGCACATTGGCAACTCAAATGGTGCCCAGAAATCTGATTGTGTTAATGTGATTAGGGGGGGGGGGGGGGGGGGGTCAGGGAATGCAAAAACCCATGGAAATCATCACACAGAAAGAAGTGATTGCTTCAAAGTAAATCAAACTGAAAAGACCCCTTCTCTCCTTAACATGTCCCTGATGTGATTTCAAGCCATTTTATCGGCTTTTAAGACACATCACATGGGGCTATTTACTGCTCTCTCTTTTTCCCTGCCTTTTCTTTCTCTCTCTTTTTTTTCCAAGTGTATGTGTGTGTGTGTGGATGTGTGTGTGTGTGTGTGTGTGTGTGTGTGTGTGTGTGTGTGTGTGTGTGTATGTCCTCACTCAGGTTGATCTCGGTCAGGAATTTTGGTACTTAGGCATTCATATTTTTAGCACTTATCAGGCACATATTCTCATTGCATTGTATTAAAGTATTAAGTCTCTCTCTTTCCCAGAGAACCATCTAATAGCCAATTTCATGCAAGAATGATGAAGACAAAAGTGGAGGGTTGTTAGTGGAAAGGAGAATAGTTTGGTGTCTTTGTGGTGGGATCTTTGATAAGAAGTGTGCAGGGATAACTTTTGGCAGTGGCAGAGCTGTAACAGGGGCTCCTTGTATCGTGTTGATAAAGTAAACAAACCCACAACAAGGCAGATGCATGTCTCTCAGATTAATACACACACAAAGAAAAAGGATTGACAGTCTTATTTGTGTTGGAGCTTACCCACGCAGAGCTACGGACCGGGATGACATTTCAAATGTTTACATTCAAGCATAAAGCCTGGGTGACTGGTACACCCATTAGCCTCTTTACATATGTCAACATTCAAGAAGAGCACACCGAACAAAGAAAAAAACACTTTTGAGGGTACTTAAAACTGAGGTTCTTCTTCAAAGTAGACAAATGAAAGAAAAGGGAGAATGAGCATTTAACAAGTAAGAGCCACTTATTAAAAGCTTTCACATTTTCCAACATGAAAATGCTTTGCTCCTCCACCCCTATCAAAAACTATTTGATGTCTTTCTGATGCCGACAAAGCTGGCTTCTTGGACACACTGTTAATTGGCACACAGTTAATGTAAGGTGATCTGATCACAAGTGAAGAGCTCTAAATACATTTTTGATTGCAACCCAAATGTTTTTTGAGCGTGGTGCTGCTACTAGTTGCAATTTGGTTCCACGACTAGGTTTGGATATCGTTTGGATTTTTACGATTCCGATGCCGAAATGGTACTTTTAACCGATTCTTGAAAAACTGAAAAATGACATCAAAGAAAGGCTCTTTTATAGAGTTTTTAATTGAAAATTATTTCAATTTAACAATATATTAACGTTTTAAAGTACTTAAATATATAATAAGTAAACCTAAGTCACCTAACACACAACTACAATAATTTAACAATAAATAACAGTTACAAGTTAAGAAGTAAATAAATGTTGAGTTGGTATGCTAACTAAACCAGCTTCAAATTTTAGCAGTTCTTTTGCAGAAAAATTAACATATTTGCCTTCTCTGGCAAGATACCTCTCCTGACTTATCAATCAATCAATCAATCAAACTTTATTTATAGAGCACTTTTCATACATGTAAAATGTAGCACAAAGTGCTTTACAGTGAAAAGCAATTGACCCCACACCCCCCATCACATAAATGCATTGACACCCACAGACATACACCCAACACCAACATCCACACACACCCTCTCTCATACACACAATAAAACTAACATGTGGCTGAGCACGGAAGTTAAAAAGGTGGGTCTTGAGCATGCTCTTAAAAATCTGAACATTCTGTGCAGCCCTGAGGTCCTCTGGCAGGCTGTTCCACAGACGGGGGCCGTAGTACTGGAACGACGCCTCTCCGTGAGTGTGTGTCCGTACTTATGGCATGTCCTGCACAGGAGAAATATCTCTCAGATGGTGTCGAAGAGTTTGAAAGGGCAGACAATTTTTCGGAGGCTTTCCCGCTTCCCCCACCACCAGGCTACAGGGTCTTGTCCTGAACGATAGACTAGCAGAGCAAGTGTAATATGTTTACTAGCAATCACGTGCAGTGAATGGTAATATGCTTTTACGTCCATTTTGGTGAGCCCAGAGAGAAAATATGGCATTTTGAAAGTAGCCTACATTTACGATAGCTAGCTAACGGTAGACTACAGATAAAGTGTGATATGTTTATGTCCGTTTCGGAGCATGTACAAAAAGCCGTCTATCAGCAGTGATTGTAGAGTGATGTTGGAGAATAGCACGGACACGCGCTTCACACCGCGAGCGGGCACGTGCGCCACTCGGCAGAAATGTGAGAAATAAAAAAAGAGTCTGCCGCTATCCGGAGCGACAAAATTTGCGTTCTAATCCGGTCTGAATACTACTGTTTGTATAGGTTTCGGTACCCAACCCTGCCCACGACCTGAGTGTTCCATCACAAAAAGTGGGTATTGTTTTAAGAGAAAATACATGATTTAGAATGTCAAATAGATTAAATCAGACATTAGTCTAATACTTAGTATCACTCAGTTGTGCTTACTTTTTAATGTGTTTGCACTCTGTATTTTGGAATGCAGCATTATCGGAAGGCAATAATAAGAGAGGCTGTTTGTTTGCTACTCCTTTTGTTTGCTACTCCTTTGTTCACATGTGAGAAACCAGATCACAAATCAAATAGGTGTAAAGATGTCTGGAATGGCAGCTCATTTCTTTTTTGAGTGGTTTAAGTCTGGTGTTGTACTCAGTGAAAGTTATTTCCAGAGTTGGGGAAAAACACATCAGAGCCAATCAAAGCTTTGTGGGATTAAGATTGGGGATGCCATTCATCTAACATACTTAGCTGGCTACCTATCCATGAAAAATAACAATAGAGTTATCAATGCAAAAATTGAGACAAGCGAAGTTCAGATTACTTTTTTTTAAATAGTTTAATGTTCAGTGATGGAAACCAATGTATTTAGACTTCCAAATCCTGCTTTATGTTACAGTTTCAGGTGCATTTTGGATTCAAATTACACAGTGATTTTGGGGGTCTGTTTTCAGGTGAAGGAGGGGATAAGGTGGGGTTGGATTAAAAGTATAGACAAGGTAGGTCAAGAGAATACTTTATAAGCCATCTTAACCACTAGGTGAAAGAAGTTGCTGTTTCTACACAAGCAGTTTGTCACTTTGTAGAAAATGGTGTTTCCTACATCAACTCTTCTGAACTCGTGTTTTTGTTTCTGACATAAAGGAGAAACCTTCATAAGTCTTCTATGCATGCTGATGGAAGGAGAGAAACTCATCTTTAATGCATGACAGAAATTATGAGAGAGGTTGCTAAACTGAATGCACTGGCATTAGGCATGCTCCACACTGCATAAATGAATATTGCAGTTCTGACTAAAGTTCTGCTCTCTGTGACATACAGAAGAGAGAGAGAAAGCAGCTCACTCTTTGGTGCCAGTAAACAGTGTGCCAAATATCCTCTCACAGTCGGGCAGTCCTGTGCTGTGCATATATTCCAAGTAGCTATAACAGACATATATGCGTCCTACAGCATATGCCCAAGCAAATAAAATATGTAAAATTACGGTCCAGTTTGCAAACTGTATCGCGCCACACCTGTAAATTCTCAGTACCAGAACTGGCCCGTTACCCAATCATAACTAGCGACTTTGTAACGGCAAATGCGTCTCCGAACTCTTTGAAAATATAGCACAATAAGAAAAGAAAATACAATCATAAGTGGTCACTTAATATGCATGTGATTCACACTTTGGTGCCCAGTATTAACAATCTGCTTAAATCTAATCTAGACACGATCTTGGTAACATTTTGATGATATATGAACACAGGACAAAGCCTTAAACGTCTCTTATTGTTCAAACGTATGTGAGTGCATTAATGTATGGGTGTAAGAGCAGAAGCAGGGTGGGATGATGTAATGGATTTCTATCTCCATCTCTTCTCTGAAATGAAGACCAATTCTTTTCATCTTTTCACAGGGCAGTAGCCATTATGATCAATGCAACACAATGCTGCACTTTAAAGGGATCTGTGTTAATGTGGATTAAAGCCATAAATGAGTACTTTGAAGGGCTGAAACCATTCTTTGGTCTGTAAATCTATGATCAATGTATGAACACAGAAAAAATATCAGAGAAAACGATATTCCTCCTCCATATCTATGTGGGACTTTTAGTAGCATCTTAGCAGTTGTATTTGTTTTGAGATTACATCAAAAGATGGCGTGATTTGGATGGTTTTGTTAGGCCTTGGTCTGCAATTATCTATCAGGGATAATGTAATATATCCCGTGGCATACAAGTCATGTAGGCTTCTGACTTTAAATAAAAACAGACACAAACAGCTATTAAAATTCACACAAATAAATGCAAAACTTACAATATACATTTCCTATCCTGACTCATCACAAATACAGTGTATGACTTCATGAAATCCACCATCACCTTCAACACCATTACCTAAAGCTGGGAGACATCAAACATATTTAATATTTTTTGTATGATTAGCAGTAGATTCTACTGCCCCATAAGTATACTTATAATAGGTTTAAGGAACATTTGTAGTAGTAGTTTGTTTAGTAGCGGATAGTTTTGCCCACATTTAATACGCTGTTATAGTTTTGTTCATAGATCATCAAAACAACATGCAGCTTAAACTAAGAGAGACAAAGCTCATGGTCTTGGTGATGATGATATTTTAGATGTCAATCAGAGTGCAGAGGAAATATTTTTCACTGGGAAGTAAAGTGGAAAGTATTTGTTGAGGAGCAAGTTTTGAGATGTGTACTTTAACAGAAGATTATCTCTCTTTAATGCTACATAGAGAGGAAAGGTAATTCAACTATTGTGGTGAAAAATCAAATGGGAGTGGGAGCAATGAGCAGGTCAGCACAGGATATTAAGAGTCAAGCAGCAGTGGTGGAAAGAGGTACACTTGCTACTGATTTTTTTTTTAAGGGCTGTATGCCAACAACTTTAAATTCCATATTAGTACACTCCAAAGTACCAAAGCCAAAATCTGGATCTTTCAAAAGTCTTTCAACATAGGGTACCACAGCCATAGCACCATAGCCTTTAATTTTACAGAAATCTGCACACTAAACATCTAGAATGACAGAAATTTAGCTTAAAGACATTTGGAGATCTTTTAGATTTTAACCACGGTCAAATAAGAAGAAAAAATTTAACCACAGCACAGTTAACTGTGGCATACAAACATCCTGTTCTGTATAAAGTGAGTGGGCAACTCTCAGTTGTGCAAAGCGTGAAATGCAGTTGCTGTCCATCTGAGAGAGAGTTGACAGGATTTCAGAGCGTGGAGAAAGGAAAAAAGAAGTGCCACTGGAAGTGGCTGGTTCCTTCCTGGAGGAGTTATTGGTGTCGTCTATCTGCCTCTGATTACCTTGCCAGCCCATTTTCCACAATTCCATGTCTGTTTACTTCCCATTTTTATTTACATGGATCTTTTAGGCTATTTCGCTTTGATTTCTTAACACAATTTCAAGTACTGTATACTGATGCATGTGGCAATTACAGTAACTGAAGACAAACCAAATCTTATATCAGTCATGGTGCTAGTCCACATTTGTTTTGTTTATTTCATTTGTTTCATTGTTCTTGTTTTGTATATACACAAAATGACAAGTAGTGTGATATGTTAAATTACAAGACATTATACATAGATTAAGCTTTGACTGAATGTTCATAAGTGTTTGTGTGTGTCTCTGTTTTATTGGGATGGGTAAGACTATAGTGATGTGTTGCTATGCTATACCAAATGCAACATAATCATTATGCTGGACTAGTCCTTAAATTACTGAGGTTCATCAGCAAAACAAATTTTACATGCTAAGCAGGGAAGGAGCAAAGGGCACAAGGAGAGTACTTTACTGTTTTACGCTAACCTTTGCAAGAGAGAGGGCTCTTACTCTTAAATATTTTCATGAATTTTTCATTGCTCAACATAAGCAGCACACTTCAAACAGTTAAAACTCCACTAGGACTATACAGCCCACAGGCAACCATCAGCCGTCAAACAACCTCCGCTCTCTCCGTAGATCTGTCTCAAAGCAGTGACTGCAGATCACCACAAGGAGACGAGGACAGCAGGGTCACTTCAAGGAGGAAGACCATTATGTAGGAATATAGATATTCTAATGGCATTCATTCCAAATCTTGTTTCTTATAATTTCAACAAATTAGAAGAAAAAAAAAAATATAAACCTACACCATTAGCTGCTGTGGGGTTGTCGTTGCAAATGATATGATCTCATCGTTTACTGACAGCTGTCTTTGCAGTCTTTTAATCATTAATGTCGTTGTTCAAAGCATTTTGCATCCCTTGTCTTGAACTGATGTTCAGTTTCCCCAAAGCATGAAGACACCAGGGAAGCACATTAGCTTCAGGTAAAAAAAACAATTTCTGTTTAATTTGCAGTTTAAAGACTGCTGGAGAGGGTCAAACTAGCCTTCCAGGAATTCCTCTCATGCGGCTTTAACAGATGAAGGCAGCCATATGTTTTTCCTCACTGTCAGCACTTGACAGAAACCCCTAAGAGAACATTGTTAACAACAGGTGAAGGGAGGCCCAGGGGAATAGCCTTATTGGCACAACAGAATAATCAATTTGACCGCATCACAAGCATGTGGTGCTTGTGCTCTTTGGTGAGGAAATAGTGTTTGTAACCCTAATATTCAGTTAAGTTTAATATGTGATTGATGCTGTTGCAATGCAATACCATTTTTACAAGAAAAACTATTATATGAGAATTACAGAATGCAAATACATTTAGCTAGTGCTGAAAAACTGTCAAACATAAATTGTTTAAACAAATGGGGTTTATTTAATGAAAATCTTAAAGGAATAGTAGGTTTATTCACTGTCTGATCATTACCAGGCTCATGTATGTATGTTAAGTATGAAGCAAAAGCCAGGAGGTGATTGGCTGAGCTTAGCAAAGAAACAGGGGCACCTCTAAATTTGTTTACTTACCAAGTCTCATCTGGTTGCTTTGTAACCTCACGGCAAAGACAGAACTTGTGGAGTCCCCCGTGAAACAACATTATACATTTCAGTGTGTGTACGGATTAAACAATACGTGATACAGTATAACATGTTATTAGTTAAATTTAGAGGTGCTGGTAGGTAGATTGCTCAGGTCCTTATGCAAAGCTAAGCTAGCGTCATGTTTGTTTGCAGAATTCCCACAGTCAGTTAATAATTAATTCATGTATCTCTTTGCATATTCCTCCTAGATATACACACACTACACACATGCATTTCGGAGGGGTCATAGCGCAAGGGTCAGTGCCTTCTTCAAGGGAGAGTCGGGATTTTAAACTTATACTATTCTCTTAAGGTATGAGATGAGAATATTTCTACTACTCTACAAAATAATAGTATCTTCTCATCTCTTTACCTTTAGGGATTATAAATTAATAATGCAAATCTAGATCTCTCATGCGGTATTTTGCCCGACATAACTGAACAGCAGCAAATGGTCAGCTAATACGTTTTAAGATCTTCATTGTAAAATACTTTTTTTGTGCAAGATATCATATTTTGTCCGAGATGATGCATTGGAGCACTGTAATGTATTATGCTGCCATTCAGAGTAGGGGTGTCACGATACCAAAAATTCAGTAGTCGGTGCCAATACCAGTAAAATAACACGATTCTCGATGCCGATTTCGATACAGTGGTAAAACAAAAAGGATTTTCTAAGATTCCATATACTTTAACTTGAAACATGAACTTCTTTATCAAAATATTTGAAAAATATCAAAATGTCATAACAAGACATACAAAACATGTGCAATAGAGCATAGAACAACATAATAAAGTGCAATTAATGGTCATAGTGCAAAAGCTAGTGTCCCCAGACACATTCCAAACTTCCAGGCATCTTTTCAAAAGCTACTGTGCCAAAACAACAACAGTGTTTCTAACAGTTGCGTGACCAGAGACTTTGGCTAATTTCCTCTTGAACAGTTAGTTAAGCATTAGCTTCAGGCTATTTTATTACAGCTACAAGGGACGGGCATTTTATTCAACATTTGTGTACTCACAGTGAATTATATAGCTATATAGTACTCGAGTTGGTTACTCGCAAAAAAAATTGAGACACTGCCAGTAAAGTGATCCCGACGGGTCCTGGCTAACCATGGCTAACGCAGCCATGCTAACCCTGCTAACACTGCTAACAGCACCGGATGAGCAGGCAAGCGTGCCACGGCTGTTTACAATGTGTAGACTGTACAGTGGCCATAGACGACAACGGTGAGTTATTTGAAGCCAAAAGAGGGGGGCTGTAAATCAGAAAGAGAGGACCGTGAGTTTGCAGTGAACATGCCGTTTTTAAGGTCGGGTAGAGTTGGACGCGCTCAGCTGTCGACATGCTGCGGCAGATATGTTGCGTTTGTGCTCCGTGTATTTCTGCAGCAGTGGTTTCAGTTTTCCACCTCCGATGTATTGCAGCAGCCACTTCCCTAGCTAAGCTATTTGTCTCATTCAGAGACCCAAACGGGGCTCTGTGTCTGTCAGAAGGTCCGAGATCTACCATATCAGCAGAGCAATCACATAATGCACAGCAGACTATGGTGCAGGTATTGATTATGTTCTGACATATAGTGACTTTATTCTTGTAATAGCCTATTATAATTTTATTTTTCGCAAAAAAACTTTATTTTTCTCAAAATATCTCACGACTCCTCGAAATCACTGAGAACACAGATACTGTATTTTGAATGTGCACAAAGTTTTGGACATGAGCAGAAATCTTGCTCAAACACATCTGAAATATTACAGTCCAGGGGTTTATTAATAAATTAAATATGAATTAATTATTATTATTAGTATTATTGAGGTGAATAATTGCACATTAAGGAGGTTACTTCCCAAACAAAAGACTCCTAGGCTACATGTTTGCTGACTCAGATATAATTAGAAAAGTCGATCCAAAGGAAAATAAATAGTTGAAAGCAATACAAAATGCCTGAGAGCCTTACTGCAATATATCCCATTATGTTTTTATATTTGGATTGTAATCTATGTTTCTCTTTACATAAAGATATTTGCAGCATACATTGATTTAGAAAAAGGTAGAAATAGGTTCATACAAATTCACCTGAATGCAGTAAAGTAAGTTTTTAATGCTCAAAATTTTCAATAAATATTTTTTATTATTTTGGTGTTATTGGAATAAATAACACTTAAAAAAATCTTTTTTAGAAAAAATCTCAACAAAATCTCACACTACACTGAAAAAGTTAATTTTGTTAATTTTACAGGAAAAAACACTTATTATTAGATGAGGAGCCTACGATCAAAAATAATGAAGTTACTGTCTGTGTCTATGTCTGACCTGGGCTGGCACATGTTCACGTTAAAAAGTGTGTGCGTGCACGAGCACTATGGTCACGCGCAAAGTGTCCCGGTTTTAGTTCCGGGAAATCTGGTCACCCTATGCTAACACTGGCATCGCCGCTAACGGTGCCTACGGTGTTTAAAAAAATGGGAATCGTCTGTGTTTTGTTCTTGTGACATCCCTAATTCAGAGTGAACTAGCTTATAGATTATAAACTAATGCTGCTGCCCATTTTTGGCTGACAGGTTACCGCTGTCATCGGCTGTTGACCAATTGTACAGTGACCTCACAGAAAAAAAAATGAGATCATCTAGATAGCTTTTTTTCCTTTTTTTAAAAAGCTATTGTAGCACAAAACATTTCTGTATAGCTCACCCCATTTGTTTCTGTTCATTTGTGTCTGACAAGCCATTGGCTGGCTGAGAGATCTCCAAGTACAGCACTGCAGCTTTATGTCAAAGAATTTCAACAATTGAGTGTTGAAGTGTGTTTTCATGTGTCCTCAAGAGCATTTTTGAAGATGCACAATGTTTGTTATACTCTTTATTGACGAGTGTGCAATTACTGCATTTCAGTAAAAGCTTTCTAAACTTCAAGAATGTCTCACTGTTATTTTTTGTACAGGTTGGCCCTACTAAGCTCCTGGTTTGCAATTAATTTAGTTTTCAATATCAAGATAGAAAGCAGCAATGAGAAGTAATATATCATTTTGAAAAACATACATAATCAACATGTTGTTCAAAAATGTTAGGATGTCACTTGTGATGCAACACGAACTGGCTATGTCATAAGAGATATTTTGTCCGGCTACAATATATATATGAAGCAAAAACTGTTCAGAAGGACAGTGTTGACTAGAAGCCAATTTACCTTCGCCGCCTGTAGATGACTTTGCAGATGTGCCTAGGTAAAAGAAATTCAACTGCATCTCGACTATGTTTTTTAAAAGCATCTCGGCCCTGAGAGCCTCTAGGTGAAAGGCTCTAGTTCTATAGCATCACTTACACAGCCCCTGCAACTGTACTGTGTGACAGTGTGTCACACTCCGTTAGCTTGGGCAAGGAATGCTAGCATGACTAACATAGGTTAATATACTGTAATCTGCACCAAAGTCCAGAAATAGACAATACTAGTTTTTTTCCTTGACAGATATTCATGCAGTCAACGTAACCATTTTTCAAAAGTAATAACAGTACATTTTTAGTAGATGTGTTTCATGGGGTTAAATGACAAATCTTCGTAAAGGATACACATAACTTAATCTTAAAGTATCGGTGTGAATGCTTGATATTTCCGAAAGCCAAAATACTTGAATCTAATATCCTTGTGTCAATATGAATTAATGTTGAGTGCAGCAGTTCAATGTGTGATGTTAGTGAGTAATGAGAGATGTCATGTTTAAAGCATCTGCATGTTTGGTTTAGTCATTTGAGACATTTGACTTACTATAGTGTCGTAGTATAAGAACATGGCCTAACTACAAAGCAGTCACAGTGAATCTTTCAGTTATGAATTTCATCATGTGTGTGTATTTCAGCATTGTAAAGATGGGTATATACAGTAAATAGTTCTGAACATGATTACCTAGTTTGTACCGTATCAACAAACTGGTGAAGATACAACCCACCTTGGACTCTCTGTGGTCACACGCTGAATGAGAGGCAGGCCAACTGTGTGGCATTCTGATCAGATGTGCAGATAGGTAGGCCCTGGGGAGATCCAGTGCTAATTGGCCTGTTGGTTAGCTCTGAGGTCAATTGTGGGCCAGGTCTCCAGAAGGACAAGTCATCAGGGAGCTGAGCGCTGAACAGAGAGCTGTGGTTTTGCTCCCTCAGGGGCCCTGCTTGCCATTGCACACCTCCAGACATCAGTTAGGTATTGATCTAATGGAAGGAATGCAGCCTTTTTTGGCATCAGGGTCTTAGAGAAGACTGACAGAGCTATGCTTTTGAAAAAGTAATGTTTTTTCGTCTAAATGGCCTTATTTAAAAAAAAAAATAATCTCCTTAGTGTATATTTACCTTCTTGTAAGACTTTGATTCTATTAGGAAAAAGGGATAATGACCACTTGGCAAGTGGGATAATCTGTGTTGATTGTGTCAAGTCCTCATCCTCCAGAGGCTGTTCTCTTAAACAAACACCAAATTTCATCCTGAAATTCAAACACACAGAGCAATTAAAATAGCTATGTTGAGCTAATGTGGCTTTAGTTAGATTTAAATATTTAAAAACAATCTTTTTGACAGGTGCTATATTTGTATAGTTTGTCACTGTAGGACAAGATAAATGTAATGGTAATTGATAAATGAAAATGAAAATGGAAGTGCAAACTACATTATTCTACACTCTTCTTAAGGTTTTGGGATCATGTTTAGGAGTGAATATGCTGCATGGCCGCGGGAACATATTTTGAGTTGGGGGTGCTGACAAATTTTCGAGAGTGACATTTTCAGCCAAAGTCACCCACCACACACCACACTGCATCCATCACAATGCTCCACAAGCGGAAAAACAAAAACAAGAATGAAATCCAAAATCCAAGGCAGGGCAAAACTAGGCACGGGTAACGCAGGAGGCACAAAGCTATGACAATGGTACAGAATAGGCCTACTACAAGCTCAACAACATACAAGGGTATAAAACACATGCATTAAATTAAATCAAATCAAAAGTTAGCTGCCTCGTCGTCTGTTGCTAGCAGGGTCGCTGTGGGAGTGACAGGTGTAGAGGTGCTGCTGCTACTTCTTTCGGTTAGAGTTGCTGGGTTTTGATATGCTGAATAAAATCCCATCTTTGCTTACCTTTTGGGACTGAGGGACCAATACATCCAAGCCCCTTTTATTACATCCCAAAATCTACGGAATGAAAGGGCCCCTGAGAGTTAAACAAATCAATGATGGTAATTGCTGGTGAAATGGCTGACGCATCCCATAAATTATAAAACAGAGACCAGCCCCACTGTCATAAGAAAAGATCTGTGTGCCTTTTGCCAGCAATTAGTTGACAAGATGAAAGAATATTAGTTTATCTGATATATCTGTTCATCATTAGTGTATATTGAGTGCAGTTTTAGGTTCATTACAAAATCAGGAACATCATCATTGGAATCAGGAAGTTCAACCTAGCTGCACAGTTACTGGAATTAATGCAAAACCTGTAGATATGAGTGGAACAGTGTGCCAATCAGCCAATCACATTGTAGTGTAAATATCAGCTCAATACTGAAGCATAGTAGCCTGATGAGACACCTAAGGTAGAGGTTGCTAAAAGCTGTTAATTTAATGCATTTTATGACAATAGAAGAAACATGTCGATTTGAGCGTAGTTCAAGTTTAGTCTCAAGTCTTTTGCTTGGAGTCCAAGTCAAGTCTCAAGTCGCTGGCCATCTGATCTGTCCCTACCACTGTATTGTTAAATCTTATGAATTCAAAGCATGTCCTGTAGCTACCATCCATACAGTACAATATCAAAATCAGTTGTAGGATAACTTTATGGGGTCTACTTAACAAATCCCTCTAGCCCTCAGACCTGGTGAAATATTAACCTAAGTCTGTCACATCATATGGATACAACTATACAATTTGCCTGTTCCCATAATTAGCACAACACTTTGCGATTGTTAGCTTGTTACCTGTGACCATATGCTAAATGTAACGTCTCTTTCACTCAAAAAAATGTCAAAGTGGAAATCAAGAGAATAGTGGCAGCGCCACACCAGTTACAGAACAACATGCATCTCAGTGTCAGTCCAAATTACGCACAATAAGCAGTTTGAACTCACTGATGTAATGCCATTCATTTTCTAAGTGTTAGTACGCTCAGTTAAACTGAGTCCAGCGTGACGGAGATCTGACTCAGAGAAGGAGAGGTTAGTGAGGCCAGCATCTCCACGGCAGGTGACAGTGCGCACGCCACGCATGGATGAAATAATGAAATAGTAAATAGGACTACAGTAACAGAAATATGTGCAGAATTAAAACAGTCAAGACGGCCCAGTGTTTGGTGGACCGGGTACACCTTGTTCACTTAATAGCCTACAAATCATCCACGGGATTAATTACGCATCACATGAGTTTGCCCACCCGACACAGCGTTTGTTCCTGGGGAGATGGATCCCCAGGAACCGCCTCCTGTGCGCCATGGATGTCCGAGCCTCAGTGAGCAACTATTAACTATAAAGATACAATTTGCCTGTTCCCAGCATGAAGTTCAACGTTGATCCGGCATCATTTATCTTGGTGCCACACATCTCGCAAGTAGCTGTTCGCTTACTGACACTGTTTACGAAGTTATTGAAAGCAAAACTAATGACAAAAGGCACAACTCCTGGAGGACTTGGTGTCGCCATCATCAATGCATTTTTTTTATATGTGAGTGTGCGCACATAAGGCATAGCGCATGTGTTACGTTGCACATTATGGCAAAGGGCAGGGGACATGCAGTTCATCATACGTTTCCCCAACGCATATGCGCCAATAAAAGAAAATAGAAATACATGAATAAATTTAGATTTAAAAAGCAATAATTGCATGAAAACAGGTTGTTGACGAGTCTTGAAGCTCGAGTCAAGTCTTTTTGGTCGAGTCACAAGTCAAGTCTGAAGTCAGCTGTTTGTGCCACTTAAGTGTGACTCGAGTCCGAGTCTCAGACTCGAGTCGCCATCTCTGCGATGACATGTCTTTGCACTGCATAAGCAAAGAGTTTGGGTTTGTCATGTTCAGACCAATATGTTGATGAGTGGCTTAAATCATTGCTTACTGTTTTGTGACACAATCCTAGTGTTACAAAGATGCATTATAGTGTTCTGAAAGACCGGATTTTAGTCCCTGGCGAATACATGCAGTCCACTTGGAATGGAAACAGTAAATGACCCATATGAGGAAATGATTCTCTGCCTGTTTGTATTGTCCCCGAGATGAACTCACAAACAGTCTGGTGTCCATCCTTTCCTCCATTGTGTGCAGGGAGAGACTTGATTCACACAATGGGGCTGTATGGGAGTAAGCAGGTCAAAGCGTGAATGAATGACCTCATACAGAGTTTACTTGTATTATAATCCCCATATAGATGGTTTGTATTGCTTTTGAACAGCATTATTGTGGTAATTTGTCTGCAGGAGAGTAAGACAGATAGATGAGAGCTCCATGTTTATGCAGGTCAGATGACATATTTTGCTTTCAATTGTCTTGGGGAAGCTTATCTTGCGTTCTGTGGCCTTTGTATCTAATTCCTTATGGATGCAAGATTGTTAAATACATATTTTTTCCTATGTAGTTATTATTGAGCATTAATCAAAACAACTACAATAACTGTTTGTATAGTACTAGGATCTACATTTATCTAATTTAGTTTCCAACTGACTTGTAATGCTCCTAGACAAACTAAATATATTAAAAAGCTAAGACATATTTTTTATATTTTATCCTGAGGATTTATGCATTATACTTACAATCCCTTCTTTATCAAATAATTGCTGTTCCGGAAAAACGTGTGACTGATCATTCTAGAGTGAGTTATTGTTAAATATTATAGTATAATAGAAACTAAAAGTAGAAAAAATGTGCTTCAATTCAAAAGTTCTGGAAAACAAGTGTTGTTAACAAATAAACAGTTGCAATCAGTGATGAAGTGTTATTTTACAGAATTACCAGAAAGCTCAGGGGAGAATGTAGTATACACAATATTGAGTTAAAAAAGCATCTTTATACACTATACCTTCTGTACAGAGCCTCCAGGAGCAGTTGAGGTTTAGCATCTTAATCATTAACAACTAGAACAAGTGAAGACATGTCGTACCAAGTACACCTAAAGAACGTTTAACATAATATTTATCCTTTTCAAGATGAAAGACGCCCTCTAACTTTGTACTTCTTACACTGAAACCTGCAGGATTTGGAAGTTTTACACTAAAGGAATTTCCTGGTTTTCACATACTTAAAGGTCATAATAGTTAATGAAAAAAAAACATGCAATGTAGTCAAATGAGAAAAAAAAAAGAACAAAAGAAAACAGGTATGGCGAAAGCTGAGACTCGTGTGCTTCTAAACTCTCATCTCAATTCTATTTTGACCTTAAATTAAATTTCCACTGCACCTTTTGTTCCACACACTTGAAAAGCAGGAAGGTTCTAGTGAAGTGTTGGCCTTGCTGACTTATGCTGTTATTAATACAACGAGGGATCAGAGTTTAGAGTTTAGACTCTCCTGAATGATCATTTAGACACTTCTCTTACCTCTTAATACATCATGTGTTTTGTTGAAATTGGCTTTACTTTCTCATTGTTGGGGTCTAACAGATAGAAAGAAATATTATTTAAATACAATTTTCTTTTCTTCTAACCTTATTAAAACCCACTATGTAGGACATATTGAAGTGGTAACCTTTTCCTTTGACACAAACTGGGCTTGTGCATTTGATGGAGTGACATTACCTTGTTAAATTTGGGATCATTTATACCTAAGCAAAGTCAGACCTCATATGAACAAGAGTTCATAGTTTAAAAACTCCAATAACATAAATCAAAATGGTTTAAGTTAAAACCACGTTTTACAGCTGGTGTCTCTGAGACCCCAAACACAAGTCATGCATCATTTCCTGTGCTTCTAAAACATTTCATCAGTACAAAATTATTTTTTATGAGCAATTCTGAAGAAAAGTCACAACATGTGTTATTCATCCCAGTCATTGTTATGGTTGATGGTTGTTTTATGAATACCAATACAAATAAACCAATAAACCAATAGATACATTTGATTTCCATATGTTTTCAGTCTGAATTTTTAGGTTACTACTTACTAATTTACCTTTAGTGTGTCTTATTTTCCTATTATGATTCAGTGTGTTTCCCTTTACACAGCACAGTCTCATGAAGGATAGAAAGAAATCTGCGTAATGTATCTAAAGAAACTGTCACACAAACCACTGCATTGCTTAGTGTTTTCTGATTTAATAGTTTGAGTCACCTGGAGATGTATTTTACCCCTAACCAAGACATACAGCATATAGACACTGTTGGTCAGGTAAGGAAATAAATATGTTCTTGACAGAGATAAATTAACATCAACAAAAAGCAGAAGCAGTTGTTGATATGAACTGAGCTGCAACATCTATTTTAAAATGCTTTGCACAACGGGACAAGAAAAATGAGCCAGTGGGCAGAAGCATAACATCTAAACAGCACTCTGAAAAAGATGTATAAATATAATAACAATAAAATGTCAGTTAATTTGTACTTGCAAAATAGAGAGTACAATCACATGCTTGGGTTTTCTCTTTAACCTTGCACACAGTTATATGAAAAAGGCGCTGGGAGCCTAATAATGTAAAAGAAGGCTTGAGCAATGGTACTGCCTACTGTTTTCTACTACATTCATTCGACCCCATTAAGTAAAATTAACAACTACAATAACATGGCATTTATATTTCACGTATTTTTGTTGTTTTGCTGTAATATACGGAAAGGGGGA
Source organism: Zingel zingel (assembly GCA_023566125.1). NCBI lineage: Eukaryota > Metazoa > Chordata > Actinopteri > Perciformes > Percidae > Zingel > Zingel zingel. The sequence goes on from CM042320.1 coordinate 22,710,704, forward strand.
TGTTAGCAATAAGGATATCTGAGAAGCCTGTGTGCTTTTTGTTTGAAGTTTACTAAAGCACTCATTTTTCCCCAAAAAACATTTAGTCATCGCTTCAATTTGGATACTTTAATAGGTGGCAGTAAACCTGATAACCAACTGATCTTTGTAGTCAAAGAGAATCCAATCTTTCAGCAACATGTTTGCAGTAGTACATGAATAAATGGCACGATTATGTAAATAAATAAATAAATAAATGAGACATATTCCATGGTGAATTAAACTTCTAACAGAAGCCTCATACCACAGCTTTTCATTGCAGCACACATTATGGCCGTCACATCTTTGGGATTACTGTGATTATTTATTTATTTACCTTTATAAAAATCCGTCATCAATCCTTTGTGACAAACATACAGTGTAGTCAGCTCCCCTAAGGCTCCATATCTAATGAAATATACCATATACCTGCCCTCAGCTGCTTTTTACTCTGCTCTGACAGCCAGTGGCAATTTGCAAGTGCTTGGGGTATAGCGAAATCCTTCAAAAATATACTTGAACCATTTAGTTAATGTTTTCATGGCTCAAGTTTTTTCTCCCCTCTGTGTGCATGACTTAAATGCTAGCATAAGCAGATTAATCAGCTTTAGTGGTGTATAAATGCCAACATGCTGTTATCACTGTAAAGCTGATGGAAAACCAAAGAGCAACACTTGCTGTGTGGGCAGTTCAAATATTAACTTACCTTGTAATACAATACTCTGTCAGCGAATCCAGGCTTACCGGTGATTCATTTTCAGGTCAAAAGGAGCAAATCCTTGTGTTTAATGGAAACACTTACAATCCTGCTGAGACAATGTTGCTACTGTGAGGTGTGTTGCAGATATATGAAGCTCCAGCTGATGTAGAGTGGCTTACTTCCTGGCAAGCTGCTTGCACGTGGCTGTCACATTTTCATTTTAAGCCCGCAATGTCAAACGGAGCCTGAGATCCAGATGGCCTTGTTAGTTTAGTGTCTTCCAATATTTTTGAATTGGTTACCTTTCAATAGCAAGTAAACAAAATCAAAATACTCATGAAGCTCAGTGTAAATTCTTTCAGGAAGACGTCATTAACCCATTCACTACTCTTTCTTCTTAAATGAAATCAGCTGTTAGAAGCGATACTTTCAGTTAAACCAATCAGACATGGCCAAGAAATTCAAGGGCCAATCACAGCATTACAGCTCTGCTTTAAATCTGTTCTCCTCGTGCTGTCAGCTGTCGTTTCAGGCAAAGCGCTCAACCTTCCACCTCCCCTGCCGCCTCCGGTCATCGTGTTTCTTTGAATTTAAAATCCTTCTCCTGACCTACAAAGCTCCATATGGTCTAGCATATCATATCTAGAAGAGCTCTTCGTACCTATTGTCCCGCTAGAGCACTACGCTCGCAAAATTCTGAGTTACTCGTGGTTCCTAGAGTCTCTAAAGTGGGATGGGAGCCAGAGCCTTCAGCTTCCAGGCTCCTCTCCCGTGGAACCAGCTCCCACTCTGGGTTCGGGTGGGCAGACACTGTCACCACATTTAAGAATAAACTGTAAACCCTCCTTTTTGATAAAGCTTATAGTTAAGGAGTGAGGAGATCCAGAAATGCTTGTTCTAACCTAGATCTGGGGAGTTTACTCCCCGTAGTCCTTATGTTTCTTTCCCCAGCATATTTCGTTGGATTAGGATGGCACCAAGATCTTCGTTGCAGCCGTTGCTGTGGTCCTGCTTCACTGCACCCTGCTACGCTTTACGGTGCCCCGCTGCGTCCTGCTGCGTCTTGCTGACCCTGCTATGTCCAGCCATGCCCTGCCGTGCCACGCTACTTACTGTAACGCCTGCAGTGCCCTGCTATGTCATGAACTACTACGACTACCATTTCCTAGTCACTGTTCCATTATCTTTATTGTGACTATTTTTGCCACTGTTCCTCACACCCCCAACCGGAACCGTCAGACACCGCCTTCCAAGAGCCTGGGTCTGGCCGAGGTTTCTTCTTTAAAGGGAGTTTTCCTCGCCACTGTCGTACTAAATGCTTGCTCTTGGGGGGGATTACTAGAATTGTTGGGACTTTATAATTATAGAGCGTGGTCTACACCTACTCTATCTGTAAAGTGTCTCAATATAACTCTTGTTATGATTTGATAATATAAATTGAATTAATTGAATTCTTCCGGCTGACCGCTCTGTTGCCTCGTCGGTCTGGTCTCTGGTCTCCTTCTCCGCCGCCACCAGTGTCTAGACTCCATCGAGGGGTTATGTTCCTATTTTCTACACCTTTAAAAATATTATTTCGATGGAGTCTAATCTCCAAAAGACTTTGTACATTTTATCATGCAGTTGTACAATAAATATTTTGCATATCTGCAAACGAAGTCTCTCCTGATTGAATTGTTTTGAAAGCTTTCATCATCGATATTTGTTGGCTGTTTTCAATAGGTTACCACTAAAACTACACTACTTACCATTGCTTTCTCTCATATATTAAATAACCTACTCCACAATTCAATTTTGACTGAAACTGCAGAATGTTAACCAAATCTACTGTTGACTCCTTAGTTATATAGTGATATATTTACAACGTGTTAGCAGTGTGTTATGCGCTCCCCGCCCTGCTCTCTTCTTCCTCTCTGTTCATCTCAGGTGTTCCTGATTCCTGATTGTCAGTGTGGCCCCACCCCTGTATATAAGGAAGGCTGGGGGACAGGGATCGAGTCTCTGAGACCTCCAGACTCCCATAGTTTTGGTTTAATTAATAATAGTTAAGTTGTGAATAAACTTTAATTTACTTTAACTAATCCTCGGGTTTGGTGTTTTTCAATATGTTGACATTTAAGTTGTTTGTTTTCTGTGGCAAGTGTTTTGAATTATTTCCTCCGCCAAGGTTCAGTTTGGTTTGTTTGTCTGATTGTCAGCAGGATTACAGAAAAACTACTGGTCCGATTATCATGAAACTTGGTGGAAGAGTGAAATATGGGCCAACGAAGTCACTACTTAAGTTTGGAGCGGATCCAAATCACGGGGCGATTACACAAATTATTTTTCACTTTCATTAACATTGCGAGATAAGCCATGTGCTCTCTGACTGCCCTTCTAGTTTTTTTACTAACTAACTTACTTTTTTATAGTATTGGCTATTATTCTTTTCAGGCTCCAAAGGTGGAAACAGAACAAGAAAAATGTATAATTTATACTGTACGTCAATACATGGGGGACAATAATATCAACACAACAAGAAACAATAAAATAATAAAATGGCACTCTTGTTTTCATTTGAAAGCATTTTGTAGAGGCATTTCACAATGACAAGACTACAGACGTGGTTTCATTGTATTGAGCTGGGCGAATAGTTATGAATAGTACATGACTGAAACCTATAAAGTGACCAACCACATCTAACCCAGAGATAATTTTAGGTGAAGTTGGACAGGTTGGACGACTAGTGAATGTGTCGAGAGGCTGTGTGTCATTACACGTCATTTAGCTGATGCTTTTATTCAAAGCGACTTACAATTGCTATATATGTCAGAGGTTGCACGCCTCTGGATAGGGGTTAAGTGTCTTGCTCAAGGACACATTGGTTGATGTATCACAGCGGGAATTGAACCCAGGTCTCCCACACCAAAGGCATGTGTCATATCCACTGTTCAGTTCAAGAAGATGGCAAATTGCACGATTTTACAAGTCAAGGTACTACAGGATTTTAAGGTACAGAGTGCTTTCATCTCATAAATGTCCATTCATACCATTCCCACCTAGGTCTCTCCAGGCAACTGTTAAAGGTGTTTGGCCCATGTAACCATGCTCAAAATGACAACTCTGTCACAAGTTGAATTCATTTGAAGGTTTCAGTGAGCCCAGCACAGTAATTGAGTACGAGGAATGGGAGCTATAACCATGCTCCATGTTCCCTTGTCCACCTCATCACCTGCTATCTATATAACTGTCCATCTACTGTCCCCATGGGAATCCATTACATCATTGCTGGTAATGGCTTTCAGGTTGTCCAGATAATGGCTTAACTGAGGTTGAGTTGTAACTTCCTGACTGTCTGGATGAGTGGCAGGGCTTAAACTATCCATACAGGCATTTGTTTTTAAGGTTATTGAATTGGTGACTCAAAAGGTCATTGATCTGTTTGAGTTTATATTTAAAAAAAGTTATACATTGAAACTAATTTTTAAATTATTAAACTTTATGGACTTTGTATATGGTAAGACAAGTGTGGAGACTGGATTACACTTTGCTAATCAAAAAGTAATCTGTTGACAAAAGCCATGCAGCTGCTGTCTTGGTTAAACTTGGTTAAATCAATATAGCAATAATGGAATAGGACAGATCATGGAGAGACCACGGTAATACCAACTGAGTGTTTTTAAACCTCTTTTTTTTGTTTTGAAGGAGAATTTTCTCCTTTTGAAATCCAACTACAACTGTTACCAATCACACTCTTGTCACAGAAAGCACTCTATGGGTTCAAAGTGTTATGATTTTCTAAGTATCCTTTAACTATACAATTTTCAAAAAAATAGTGATGTTTGAGTCTTTCTACATGGTTAAAAAAATGGTGGGAATAAATCCACTATGCCACCATGAAACAATTTCCCCACAGCAGACCGATTACATTACATCATCAGCTATGCAGCCGTTAAGTATGTAGAGTACCAATTATAACATGTTGGTCATCCTGTGAGAAAACCATTTGTGTGTCTGGGATACAAGACCTGTGCCCTCTGAATTCAAGGACACTATATGCTGAAGGACAGCACTCAGAATCACTTAAATTGTCATAAAACCCAATTAGCGTTTCCTGTATGTCTATAATTCAATTTCTTTAGGGGACCAGGCAGGGTGTATACTGTAGCTCTCCCATCTGCCATAAAATGGCAACAGTACAACAAGGTAATGTTAAAAGAATGAAAATATGAATGAGTAAATGGTCTTATCTGATTCTCCTCGCCATGTGACCAGTATGTGGTTAATATAATTTTCCATGTATCCATACTGCTGTCTAAACTGCATTGACATCTCCCTTATGCATCTGAAAAAGATAGGCAGTTTTGTTTCATTCTCCACTTGACAGCTAGTGGCATTTTGTTTCTCTATAAGAGCTGTCATTCTGTCAAGTTGTAAGAAGAACAGCAGGGCTGGAGAATGGTGCTGTGGTGCATGTTGCAAATGTTGGACACAGGCAGTAGGAGGAGGAACTGTGAATAAACACACATGTTACACGCATCTTTCCAAGGGACCAAATTAACATTTATTGATGCTGAAAACTGGGAGCAGTGTTATTGTTAGAGATTGTTACAGTGTGTGTGCACACCTCTACACCTACAGTATACAGTGCATGTAAGTGTGCATGCCATGTATCTATTTTCACATATCCCATATATTATGTACTGTATTTATTTGCCTTAAGAACTAGAAAAAGATAAATGTGGTTAAAGGGGGGAGATGTGAAATGTAGAGATGGCATGACAGAAGCACTATTTATTTGGGTAATACGTGAAATCATTATAATGTTTTCAATGATGGCTGTTAAGGTCAAAGCACTGAAAATGGCTCATTAGTAGGGTTGGGTACCGAAATGCGGTGCCAGTAGGGCACCAGTTCCGACGTAAACGGCAGTAACAAGACCAAATAAGAACGGAAATTTCGGTGCCTCATTTTGGTGCCTGACTCGTTTTTTTTCAGAAGCATCGCTGCACAGGACGTTACATTACCGTTAGTTAGTAGATGGATTAAAAACAATGGTTAAAATGCTGACAGCTTACGTTAAGCGGTGTAAATTATGACTGTATTTTCCTGTAGAGGATTCCAACACCGGGACGTAACAGTCTGCACTCTACAGCTGCCGCTGTTGGAAAAACAACACAGACGGTGCGTTTACTTGAAACTCACACACTGGTTAGCAAAAGTTGGTAGTAGTTAAAATGTATAATTTATACTGTAAGTCAATACATGGGGGACAAGAATATAAAAACAACAAGAAACAATAAAATAATAGTAGTAACAGACTATCTAAATATTATCTGGATTACTATTTAAAGCTGAAAGAAATGTAGAAAGATTTTACAGTCTATAATTGGAGTAAGAAGATATTATTTCAAAGTAGCAGCTGCCAGGCAATGTTGTTGCACTATTTGACTGCAGTATTCCAAGCCCAGCCTGAGTGGTACAATATATTACAAGATTGGCCAGACAAATAGCACAGTAAACTAAATCTAACATAAATTCTGTGTGCAAGTTATCAAATCAGCAACACACAGGTACGGGTACTAACAAACAAACACAACATATTCTATCAGTTATCTGCTGTAAGTAAATGGGGACACAAATTTTGCCCTGGACAACCAGCCCAGTGTGAATGCTCTAAAGTCAAGCATGGCCGTCAGAGCCATAGAGAGAGAAGAGTTGAGACACTTGTTTATCTCGCTAGCGGGGTGGTCACGTGGTTCACGTAAGCCTATATAGTTCCAAAACACGCCGCGCTGTCATGTTCAGCAGCAATTGCGATATTAATGCTTATTATAATGGTAAATATAAATGAAAACACATACCCAAGTAGTTGTTTGACTGTTATTGCATTATTGCATATTTGTAAATGTCAGTTTTACATTTGAAGTGGTAGGGTGACAACTGAAAACCAGAGTTTTACTACAACATTCACTATAAAAACACTATAAAGGACAATTAAAAATGAGAACCCACTACAGATAATATATCTGTAGTGTAATACTGGTCTGTAATACAACAATTGTTTTCTTAAAGGCATAATATGTCATTAATGTAATCAATAATCATCCAACAAGTTTAAAACACAAGAATAAAAACCTTCTTTTACTTGCAGAGTGATTGTCAGGTCTTTTATCTATAGATGTACACTAGAACAGATGGCTAAATTCAAAACAGGGCTTTATCTTCAAATGTGATCAAATAAAAAAACACAAGCTGCTTTTTTCCATCTTAGTCAAACTATAAATATTATAGTTTTATATTGACTAGTGCCTCTGATAAAATATAGACAGTTGACAATTCAAAAGAGGTAGCTATTTAATCAACTAACCTCAGAAGTTACTCGACGGCCAGCAATGGAAATGAATGATGTCCAACGCCGTAGAATGGATTTTTGGAACTAAGCAAGACTGCATACCCCCCGGAAGTAGTCGGCAAAAAGCGTACAAGGGAGTCCAATGAGAGTGTCGCCACTCTGTCTTTCTCTATAACTCTGATGGCCGTGCAATCGTTTCCGTTTTCCACTGGCATTTTTGATGTGAATCAGCTCAATTAACATGTCAGTAAAACAGTTTTTTAATATGTAGATTTGGTCATATTTAACCCTTGTGTTGTCCTTCGTGTCGCTGGTGGTGGAGAAATACCACGGAGTAACGCGCGGGTCACAGTGACCCGAAGGCCAGAGCTGCGGTGATGGAGAAATACCACGGAGTAACCCACGGGTCACAGTGACCCGAAGGCCAGTGCTGTGGTAGTGAAGAAATACCATTGAATACTGGCCAGGGTCACAGTGACCCGAAGGACAACATAAGGGATAAGGGATAACGTATGGGTCAGAGAGACCCGAAGGTCAGAGCTGCGGTGGTGGAGAAATACCACGGAGTAACGCGCGGGTCACAGTGACCCGAAGGCCAGAGCTGCGGTAGCAGGGAGAAATACCATTGAATACTGGCCAGAGTCACGGAGACCCGAAGGCCAGAGCCGCAGCCGTGGAGAAATACCACGGCATAACGTATGGGTCACAGTGACCCGAAGGCCAGTGCTGCGGTAGCAGAATAAATACCATGGAACAACGTATGGGTCAGAGAGACCCGAAGGCCAGAGCTGCGGTAGTGGAGAAATACCATTGAATACTGGACAGGGTCACAGTGACCCGAAGAACAACATGGGGGATAAGGGATAACGTATGGGTCAGAGAGACCCGAAGGCCAGAGCTGCGGTAGCAGAGAGAAATACCACGGAGTAACGTATGGGTCACAGAGACCCGAAGGCCAGAGCCGTGGTAGCAGAGAGAAATACCATGGAACAACGTATGGGTCACAGAGACCCGAAGCCCAGAGCCGCGGTAGCAGAGAGAAATTCCATGGAACAACGTATGGGTCACAGTGACCCGAAGGCCAGAGCTGCGGTAGTGGAGAAATACCAGTGAACAACGTGTGGGTCACAGTGACCCGAAGGCCAGTGCTGTGGTAGTAGAGAAATACCATTGAATACTGGCCAGGGTCACAGTGACCCGAAGGACAACATAAGGGTTAACATGGAGCATTTCATTTTCTCACTTAATGATTCAAAACTGGGAAGCCCGCCATGATTCAATAGTTTTGCTTTTGAGCTGCTATCTTGGACTTAGACAGCTGAACTAGTATTGACTCCAGTGTTTGTACATTACATCTCATTGGCAGAGCTGACTAAAGGTTTGACACCATTTTGCATCACTTCTGATCACTGAACTTGACTACAGCCTTTGGGTTGCGGAATAAAAACACCACAAATGTTGCAGGAAGCTTAGTATAACTGCAAGAGCTCCGTTTTAATGTTGAGAAGTGGCTTCAGAATTAATTTTCAGAGCAAATAATAGGCCACATCTGCTTCTTTTGTGTAGCTGTGGTGTGTGTGTGTGTGTGTGTGTGTGTGGCATAAAGCGATAAAGAGTGGCTTAAACTAAGAGAGAGGGCAACTGTAGTGGGCCAATAAAAGGAGTTTAACGATTGTTACTCTGCTATAGAGAAATGTAATCCCGATACAGTGCAACCACATTAAGGCATGGATACCCGAACCGAGCCCAACGGGTCCCGACGGTACCCGACGGGCCGGGTTCGGACAGATATTTAGTAATTATGGTCAGGTTCGGGTTGGGCTCAGTCACATCAGCGCGATAAGGCATTGCTGTAAAATGGTGCTGCAGCTCCTTTAAGAGAGCTCAGTGCGTGTGTAAAGTGGGCAGAAGAGAGATAGAGAAAGAGGAAGCAGACGTGTAGATGTGACCGAAGCAGAGTTGGTGGAATAAGTTTAAGTTTTGTACACAGTGTGTGTGGTGTCCGAGATAAACCCCAGACTGAAAGCCAAGTTCATTCATTTGCTCACCAGAAATGGGATATAACCCCAACGTCATTCATTTTATAATGCCGGCCCTGGAGGTAATGAGTCTCCCCTGGTTTTCTGATCACGGTCGGAAAAGAAACAATCAGGAAAGGTTAACACATTGAACATTTTAAATTAAACAGCTTATTAACATGCGCTTGTTGCCCCGTGTGAGCTGATGCGCTCATCTGTTGACATTTCTGAATGCTTTCCTACAGTTGCTTAATAAAATTGGGCTTTCCATACAAACAAACGTAGGCTACATGTGTCATTAATATGAGAAAAATAATGAGAATTTAACTGTGTCGGGCTCGGGCTGGGTTCGGACAGAAAAATTCGGCCCGATCCGAACTCTAAACCACATGGAGTGCTTGTGAGGAATCCTGTTATTCCCTTGATGACTTTGCCAGCACGAGTGTGTATCTGTGCTGATTGGAAACCTGATGGGGGAAAGTGGCAAACATAAAAGACTACATGGGTGTTCTCACGCTTAAATTTCCTAGTCCGCTTAGTTGCAGCCTGCGTGGTAAGGCCCCCATGTGTCCTCCTGTCTGTCCTGTGTAAAGATAGATGGGATGTTATTCAGTGATACTGCTGTGTGAGAAATCGAATAGGAGATTAAAGAACAGTGTATGAAAATAGTTGATGTGGAATCACAGTGACATATGATGCATTCTTTATGTGTCCCTTAGAAAAACGTGTGTCCCTTAAAAAAATGGAGCAGGGACTTGATAATGGTGTAAACTCCAAATTTGACATCTACGATCTGAATAGCATATACTAATATACAATATATTTTACAGTAAAGCTAAATAATGTATGGTGTTGTGTTCTCCTCCTCCAGAAGAGGACAATGAGGCTATACACTGTTTATTCCCTGATGTTTGGTCAACAAAATGGTTTGGTTGTGCAAGGTAGAACTGTGCTGCATAAACTGCAAATGCAAAACCTCTTTGATTAAACAATGAAATTAATAGCTTGATTTATTTAAGTGCTTTAAATGTGTTAATAAATGCACACTGCTTTCACATGAACAAAAACAGAGAAAAAAATAAATATTCACACTTACATGGTTCTCTGAATTTAAGTATGTAGCATCGCCAAGAAACAACAATTTGGTGAACCTTTCTTAACCTGACAATACTGTTAACTAAAGTGAATCTGCAGAATCCCTCATGTTTACTGCAATCCAACCTTGCATCTAAACATAATTAGGCAGGATTAGAGGAAGCCCTTTCTCATTATCTCTTTAGAGTGGCTCAGGCTCATAGAGGTTTTAATTGTGCTTGACTGGCAGGACCTGGATGGCCCCTCACAAGCATTTGATCTTCAAAGAGTCCCCTCCATGTCACAGCACAAAGAGCCCTCCATGATCTCCACTCACCTCTTCATTACCTGGGTGCTGTCTCTGCAAGGGACCGGCTATAATATACTCATCCATGTAGCGAGCTGTGTAGACTTCATGGCAAGGTTACACAAGTTGATCATTATGCTCAGCATGTGGACTGTACACAACACATGTGAGTGTGTAATACGGAAAGAGAATACAGCTAGAGAGAACACAGAAAGGAGCCACATTGACTTGTACGGTGTGGGTGTTGCTCAGACTTCAGTATCAGTTCACGGATATCATACAGAAGGGCATCATTCTCTAGACCAAACAGCCTCAGACCATGAAAAAAAAGAAAAATTCAAGCCTGCGTTTCCTCCAATTGGAGATCAGATGAGGCAGCCTTGGACAAACAGCATCAGACCAAAAGGCTTCACAAAGGGGGTGGCGAAGGGTTTTTGTTTTTGTGCAGTTTGTGTTTTTCTGTTGTATGCGCCATTTGACACTGACTGTCATACATTGTGAAGTTTGTTCTGTATGTCTGAATGATAAATGGTGCTAATAAAAAATGTATCTAAAAAAATGGCTATATTATGAAGGAAGTTTTATGACCCTGCCCGTTAAGGTAGAAAGTTTAATGCAACAAGGGGTATCTGTAATATACATACCTTTGTCTAGATAGATACATATTTTTCTATACTATACTATACTCTAATTCTAATACTGCTGGTTCTGTGGTGTTGGCACTTCAAATCTGATGCCTGCAGTGCACCATAACAGCATCAATTGAGGCACGTTAATTATCGCTTTCGTTGTGTTTGAGGCTTTACTGGGATCAGTAACTGTAATATAATTATTAAATTCCTAATCTAATCTTATTACTGACACAATAAATAACCTGTTAATAACTGTTGCCCAACATATTTTATTCTTTATTCTAATTACAGGAAGCTGTTTTGTCAGAGGCCTGATGTTCAGCTGCATAGCATTTCCCAATTGACAGTGTTTTTTCTCTGACCTGAAGCCTTTTGGCCTCAGGAACGATTTTTATGTTGTTTGAAAACTGATACTGAGGTCTGAGAATGGCATAAAATGTGTGCACTTGTGTTTTGAGTTTGTGCAGGTTATTGATTGTTGCCAGAAGAAGAGATTACTTTTTTTCTCTTCCCTCTGCAATTTGATTAGTTGCTGCTCCACATCCACCTCAGTGTTTTGGCGTCTTACTCACTGTTTTCATCCCCATTTCCTCTTTCAGTGGCCATTCTCTGTGGCATGACACAAGCATGAGTGACAGCTTGAGTGTGAGCAAGAGAACAGCCCGAGCAAGGAAATTGCAGTGCCATACCTGTGGGTACTCACGGCGAGTGCAGTGACATCTCTCCCGTGAGAGGGAATTTTGTCTTTGTGAGTAATATTGCAGCTTGTGAGTAGGCCTGCACGATTCGGGGAAAAATATGAATCACAATTTTTTTGCTTAGAATTGATATCACGATTCTTTGCCACGATTTTTTTTCTCACAAAGTGTAATGTTTATTGCACACATGAACCATGACAAAACAAAACAAATTGGCAGTACCAAACATAATTTATTACAATTTATTTTGGCATCTACAGCACATTGCGAATCACCACAAGCCTGTAAACATAGAGGATAGATAGAGAATAAAGAAAGTAAAGTACATACTGGCCATTTAAGTACAGTAGGCTACTAAAAATAGTGAAATATAACACATTGAACTAAATATGGCCCTGATACAGGCTCTATCTGAACTCCTTGAACATGTCTTTACATAATTAAAACATGTCAATCAACATGTTGCAGCTACAGCTTCAGTCTCTAGAGAAATGGAGTTTCTCAATTTAAGTACAGTATCAAAAACAGAATTATTTCTTAGCACACTCTTTAACTGCTTGCCTTTCTTGTCTTCAGCTGTCCTTTCTAAATCAAGGCCGAAAATGGCCCAAAAAAACCTTTTTTTTTTTTTTTTAAACAAATCGAAGTCATTTAAAAATCTATTAAATAATTGATGTAAATTTAATCGCGAGCAGTGGTGAATCGACATCACGATTTTATAATGATTAATCGTGCAGGCCTACTTGTGAGCTAAACCCCATATTTGTACACACAACATGAGGTTAGTGAGTAGAGTTCATTCACTACACCCAATTACTGAGAGCACTCCAAGCCATTTTGTGCGCTCAACTGACAATAGTCAGCGCCCGGACTTAGTACATTAGTACATCGCCCTTCATAAATCACATGCTCGGGGAGGTACACAGGCTCTGTATTCTGCAAACCACTCACTTGCCCCTCCCCTCCATGAAGTACAGCTAACGGTGTACAAACTATATCCCAACATAGGGCCGACTGCACAGCGAACTCCAAAAACCAGCGATGAAAAAAGTAGGCCTATCTAAATCTGTGTGAATGCGTGCTTGTTGTCGTTATGACGTGAGGCGCGTGCGCGCACACACACACACACACACACACAGCCTTCCTTCCTGAGAGTCCCTGTTAATTTGCCTACTCCTTACCACGTCGTCAACTACTCTCGCCTCCATCTTTTCCTCACTCGCTCCCATGGCCCTGTCGTGGTCACTCTCCTCCTCTTCGGCTACGTCCCTGTCATGTTGTTTCTGCTTCTCTGTATAGCCAGCCACCTCTCCTCCTTCCTCTATTTCATGTAATGCTGATGTTGAAGCAGCTACTACAGCTGCTAACATGTCAGACATTATAGCACATTTTAATGCATCCGCCTGTAGATTCTTAATGGGATATTTCACAACTGGAAAAATGAATATGTACTAAATTAGGTCATTTATGTAGTAGAAATGTGAAATTTTTTAGAAGTTGTTGCCTTCTAGACCGAGAAAAGCCAGAAAATGTATTTTTGGCTAATGTGGATGAAAGACAACTCCCAGACTGCACTTACTTCGCTTCCCTACGAGTCCACTCCCAAGCCACGCCTACCGTTTACAGACATAATAGACAGTGAGACAGTCAAGTCAACTCAAATGTATTTTATTGTCATTTCAACCATATACACGAAACAATGTTCACCGTGGCTCAAGTGGTGTTACACATTTAAAATATATAAAAACAACATTATATAAAAACGACATACAAAACACGCTACATTTAGTGCACATATATTATAGGCTCTGTAAAGTTCAGCTAACACATTGGTAGCATTAGCACTTGGTTGGATGTAGTATAAACACAGCCGCGAATTTGCGTAGAATGGTCTGCATTTAACGGTCACAAACTCCACCAGCGGTGAGCAGTAGTTGGATACAAGTACCTCATTTCTGCGCCAGTCCGTGTTAACACAGCACACCTCCACAGAGCAGCATCTCTATCTGCCCTGAAGGCTAGCAGGCCTGGTAGCTAGACAGCGGAGTCCGGTACACTGTTATTCAGCCATGTTTCCAAAAAAACACAGCAGTCTCTGAACTCGCGTTGGGAGTTTCGTTGAAGTTGGTTGTAGTCCAGTTTGTTGTCTAATGAGCAGACACTTGCAAACAGGATGGATGGGACAGGTGGCCGTCTAGCGTTAGCTTTCCACCTAGCTTGAACTCCTTCACACCGCTTTCAAGGTCCCTTTCCCCAGCTAACGGCATCGAGCGACACCTCAGGCTGAGGTGCTGTCTCTGTAGCAGGCGAAGCTTGCGTAGTGTGTCGAGTATTCCATCTGTAATAACCTTTCATACATATTCTCCGATCTGTACCAATGTGTGGTACACATGTGCGGTAGTGTTACGGCCTCCATTTAAAAGGGATTGGAGGATGCAACATATAAAAAGGAAGCCAGACACAAAGTTAAGAATTAACCAACAAGCCTTGTTAAATAAAGAATATTCCCAAAAGTAACAAACAAGGAAAAACAAGAAGGGACTGGAGACCCCGGCCAAATAGAACAAAAGATGGGAAGACGCTGGACCAACCTCGCAGTGGGCCGTCGCTCCCCGCGTTTCCCCCTAAACTACCTAAAAAAAAGGACAACTAATCCTAGTACAAACAAAAAAGACGAATAACTGAACTACCGGTAACCTTCAGTCCAAACTAACACAATAAACTAAAATAACAAAACTCCAGCACCTAAATGTGCGTGGAGGTAGGGGATAACACAAACCTGCTTGTTGTGAAGAAAAAAAAGATGAGGAGAAAACTCCTCACTGGTGTGCTGCTGGTGTGCTCTCCACTCTGTGCCTTCTTATCACCTCCCCCACTCTACCTGAGCACTGATTATACTCAGGTGTGCAACAGGCAGAGGGAAAACAAGACACACACAAGAGGCACATGTAACATCCCCACCCTAAAATAGTGAATGGGGGAGCGCCACGGACATCATTCACGCATAACGGCCAAATAATAGCAGCGCGACAACGTATCAGCCAAGACATTATCTCGACCTTTAATGGATCATGATATTAAAAGACTGTAAGAAAAGTGCCCAACGCATTAGCCTTTGATTCACATTACGCATCTGATTAATAAACACAAGACGATTGTGGTAAGAGTATATGATGATTGGAGCACTAGCAGAACCAACATGAACCTCAAAATGTTTCAGAGCCAAAACAAGCGCAAGAGCCTTATTTTCAATAGTGGAGTACACAAGTTGATGCCGGTTAAATTTCTTGGAGAAATACGAAACTGGGTGCTCCACGCCATCGTCTCCATCTTGAAGAAGGACCGCACCCGCCCTTGCAGCACTCGCATCAACAGACATTTTAAATGGACGGTCAAATGCAGGCGCAGCCAGGACTGGGGCATGAGTCAGCAAAACCTTTACACAATCAAACGCCCGCTGACAACTTTCCAATGGAAATGTTTTTTTGGGACCCATCAGATCGGTAAGTGGGGCAGAAACTGCGGAAAAGTTTCTACAAAAGCTTCTGTAGTACCCCGCCATCCCCAAAAACTGATGCAGCGAGCGACGCGAACCAGGAGGAGGGAAGGACAGAATAGCTTCGACCTTTGAATAGAGCGGCTTGACTTGACCCCGACCCACAATTTTTCCCAAATACTGTACAGTAGCTTGACCAAATTCGCATTTTGCCAAATTGAGTGTGAGATTAGCATCACACAGCCTTCCAAACACTGCATGAAGCTGCTGAATGTGGTCATCCCATGAACCAAAGTAGATTACAATATCGTCCAAATAGGCTTCACACCCCGACAAGACTATGTTTACCAAGCGCTGAAAGATGGCAGGCGCGTTACGTACGCCAAATGGCATCACCTTATACTGCAAGACCGTGTCAGGGGTCACAAATGCGGAAATCTCCCTCGCCCGAGGAGTTAGTGGCACCTGCCAATACCCTTTTAACAGGTTGAGCTTTGTCACATAATTGTCCGTCCTTGAACAACGGCACTGGATGGACCAACAACATCCTCAACATCAGACATTGTCAAAGCTGTCAGGGCCACAGTGGAATCAGCACCGGACAAGACTACAGTTGCCTAGGCCTCATCAATCATTTCAGCATTGGACAGCGCCACGACCGCTTTGACCGCACTGACAGAGGACTGAGGGTTCGCTTCTCTGTCCAGATAGGGCTTCAACATATTTATGTGACACAACCTACTTCGCCGCCGACGCTCCGGAGTGGCAACTCTATAGTCCCGGTCGCTCACTTTACGTTGGACTACATACGGGCCACCATAACGAGCCTGCAAGGGAGAACCAGGAATGGGCAATAATACCAAAACCTTATCACCTGGACTGAAAGATCTACTTTTAGCATCCGAATCAAACCATCGTTTCATTTTTGTTTGCGCAGAGGACATGTTCTGCTTTGCCAATTCACAAGCACAGTGAAGCTTGAAACAAAAATTGCTGACGAAATCAAACAAGTTTTGCGATGTATCGTTATCCGGCCATTTCTCCTGCAAGAGTTTAAGAGGGCCACTCACAGTGTGTGCAAACACTAACTCCATTGGACTAAAACCCAAGGACTCCTGAACCACCTCCCGGGTAGCAAAATGGAGGAGGTGGACACCCTCATCCCAATCCTTACCGGACTCAAGACAGTAAGTGCGGAGCATAGACTTTAAAGTCTGATGGAATCGTTCGATCGCACAAGCTGCTTCATCACTTGTGCAAAAATTCTCGACATGAAATTGGAACCCTGGACAGTTTGTATTATCTTAGGCAACCCAAACTCCGAAAAGAATTTCAGCAGTGCTTTCACAACATTTTTATGATTTCGTACGTGGCAAGGGACCGACACAGTCAACAATCACCCGTTCAAATGGTTCGGTCACAATGGGAATTGGATAAAGCGGGAATGGCAGAATGGTTTGATTTGGTTTACCTGAGATCTGACAGAAATGACATGTTTTACAGTACTGTTGCACATCACGTTTCAATCCTGGCCAGAAAAAAACACCACAAAACACGATCATATGTTTTATTCACTCCTAAATGGCCCGCAAGCGGATTATCATGAGCAAGTTTGAGAATGTCATGCCGGTGAGTCAACTATAATTTGAGTCACCACCCCCCAATCATCCTGTGCGGATAGATGTGGTGGTATCTATTTACACACAAGCACACCGTCCTTCAAAAAGTAACCGGTAACCATTTTCTCAACTTCATCTGCTGGAACGACAGTATCAAAACAAGAAGCTAATGACAAATCATGTTTTTGTTCAACAATCAGCTGCTCCTGTGACATGCACACACCACAGGAGTGACTACTGATAGAGGCGGAGTGGGAGAAGAGACTGCTTGCGAGGAAGCTAGAAAGTCAGAATCAGCCATGAAACTATCAGCCAATTCCACATCCAGCCCCTTTGAATGCACATACTCGTTGTAAAAGTTTGCTTCTGAAAAGAGAGAGCCTGTTTAGCTTGGCTTAAGATGACTGTCACTCGACTGCATCGGGTAAAGACAGTCCAACCCCCTATGGGTGGGTTGAAAACATGCGGAACTAGCTGGCTGTAGTCCATGGCCTCTGGGCAAAAATGCCACCAATGACGCTAAATGATGATTTTTGTGTCATCAGAGGCTTTTTTCCAGACCTACAATACAGAGATCTCTTGTCTCAGGGAGACATGAGGGAGGGAAGCATGGCCATTCGAAAATACTACCGGGTTTCTACTGATACAAGGCTTAATGCTAATCGGTGAAGTATCCCTTTAAACTTTTTCTCCCGTAATTTCTCTGCACCTCCCTTGCGCTTTGGTGGTCTATTGTCCATTTATCGTGGATGCTAAACTTCCAGCATAAGCATAACTATTACAGCTCGTGTCTCACGGCCGGGAGTGGGGAAGGGGTTTCCTGCCTGGGTCAGGCCAGTGCAAATAAAGAAAATTAACCAATGGGCCACTGTCAGTTCATTATGGGCCGGCGCGGCCCAAAAAATAAAAAAAATAAAAGGCCTATTATTGTTACGGGGAGCAGGAGATAGTGGACCCAAACGCAGAGAGAAGGCAGGCAGGCAGACAGAAGGTTTGAACTTGAGGATTTATTGAAGAAGGGGCCTGCATGCAGACCTTGCTGCCTAAAAGTCGCACCTAGGTGATACCTCTACATGGGGAGGGCCCAACTGGCCCGGAAGTTAGACCACTCTAACATCCCATTCGCTAAGAGTCCTAAAACGCACTGTGCAAAAGTTATAAAACTGTTGAGCACCCAAAAACTTGTCAGGGTTTTGGTATTTTGTTCTGTTTTATTGTGGTAGTCTTGTTTTTCTGTTATGTTCTGTTTCCTGTTTTATGTTTGTAGTTTGTCTGGTCTCCCTTGTCTTGTCTAGCTTCTTCCTGTCTTTGTTTGTTTCCCGCCTTTTTTGATTGCTCTGCCCCACCCTGATTTGGTTCACCTGTTTTATCACCTGTCTTATGTTAGTGCTCGTTACCTGGTGTATTTAGTTTCCCTCTGTTTCCCTTGTCTCTTGTCGGATTCTTGTTCCTCTGTTAGAGTGTATTCTGTTAGTGTGGTTGTACTTCTGTTAATGTGTTTCTCTGGTCTTGTAGTTTGTGTCGTGTGCTGCCTGTAGTGTTTTTTCGTTATTGGAATACATTTCTGTTTAAACTGCATTTGGGTCCAAACCTTCACTTTATCCTGACAAAACTCTTGTCTTCCAGTGCAACCCCATTGCTGAAAGGAGGCACGCAAGTGCTTGTGCTAAAAACTTCTTTTCTAGACAAAGTGGATTTATTTCTAGGTGTTCTGAAGAACACTATTGTATCCTGGAAACACGTCGTGTTTCAACGCTGCAGAGAGAACAACGCGTTGTCTAGAAGGAAATCGGACACGATTTCTTCAAAGTCGACTCTGGCTTGTTCCCTACTGTCCCGGGGACCAGCAAGTTTCTACGTGCCGCTGACGAGCACATGATCTCATTCGATTTTTCTGTGGAAATCTATGGACAGAAACAACGAACTGCACACCCAAAGTAAGAGGCTTCATAGTGTTCTGGGCAGATTAGAACAGGGTGTGTTTTATTAATGCGTAAAGGCTAATGTTGCCATTTGTTTACCATTAATGTGATCGATTGATAAGCGCTACTGCTGCGCGTTTGATTTATTAAGCTATGATTGTGACCGCTGAGTCAAATCTATTTCTGTGAATATACTCTGATTACGGTACATTGTTGATGTGTTAAATAATGTAGCTTAGGAAAACTATAAATGCTACAATGCTAGCTCCTTCCACGGAGTTTTGGTTACTGTTCTGAGGGATAATAATCACCATTGGTCCGTCTTTTCACAGCCGCGAGGCGACGAGAACGCCACCCTGCGGTCTGTGTAGACCAGCGGAGCCGTGTTATCTCCGGAGAATCAGCTGTTGGCATGCTGGAGTGGTTATAATGAGCGTCCCCTCAGTCAGACAAAACTCTCAGTCTGCCCTAATTTCACGTTAGTCCAGACATGAGTGACTGAGAGGGCTGGTCATTATCGATAACTAACATCTAAATGTGTCTCTTTCTTTCCTTTCTAACACACACACACACACACACACACACACACACACACACGTGTGTCTCTTTGTCAATCACACGTTAGTCTGAGAGCTAACGGAGCTAACTAACTAGCTTAGTCACGTGGCGCTGCAACGCAACTGCCGCTCCCTTGGGCTAAATAGCTTTTGTGCAGCTAACGCCTAGCTTCAATGAGCTAACGGCTAATCTGGGCGTGACCGAGCAACCCCTGGGTTTCGTCATCTCTCTCTCTCTCTCTCTCTCTCTCTCTCTCTCTCTCTCTCTCTCTCTCTCTCTCTCTCTCACACTCACACACAGTGTCTCACAGAGACATGCTGGTTTGTTTTGTTGTACTTAAAAGAAACGTATATTGGTTTTGATTGACCAAAGGATTATTGATTGGCCATTGATGATTTTGAAGTTAAACAATTCTACTATATTTTAAATAGCAGTCTGTGATTATATGTGTACTTATTGTAATAATTGCTGGTTGAACACAGGTCGTTGCTTGAACTCCACCCTTCCTTTTGTTCCTTTAAAAGAATCAGATTAACCAAGATCTGTATTTTAAAGGGAACACCACTAATGAGACTATTTCACAGTTCAATATTGGCCCCTGAAGTTTCAGGGTGGTGCCCCGTTTTGATTGTTTGTTGATTTGATAAAGTTATTAATAACCATATTCATAACTTTATTGATAAAACATCTTTGATAATTTGCCAATAATTGGATCTGTACACCTACGAGTACCCAACAACAGGCAACAGAAATATAAGTAACCCCAACAGAAATGTCCATAACCACAACAGTACCCCCTCCTCAAGGGACGGATCCCAGACATCCCACACAAAACACAAAGTCAACCCTGGGAGGGCAGAGAGGGACCAAAGGGGGAATAATCAAAAAGGATCAAAAAGTGTCCAGGGAACCAAAAACAACCCAAGGAGGGCGGAGAGAGTCCGGGGGAGGCAAAGAGTCAATGGTAAACTGGGGACAGTGGGCACTCGGGAACCGGGGACAGTGGGCACTCGGAAACTGGTAACCAATGGGCACTCGGGAACTGGGGACAAAACTGCTGTGGCCAGCAGGGATGCTGGCAGCAGCAAGGATGGAACCCCTCTGGCGGCCGAACAGGACGGCGAGGGCAGCGCTCCTCTGGAGGCCGAGCAGGTCGGCCAAGGCGGGGCCCCTCTGGTTCAGTAGGACTGGAGTCATGCGGCTGATCAGCAGGACTGGAGTCAGGCGGCGGGTCAGCTGAGCTGTGGTCAGCCAACCAGGCAACAGGAACAGAGTTTGACTGAGGTGCCGACAGGACACGAGGGGCAGGAGTGGGTCTGACCGCCGGCAGGACACAAGGGGCAGGAGTAGGTCGGACCGCCGACAACACACGGGGGGTAGGAGTCGGTCTGACCGCCGACAAAGACATAGTCTCTGGGGGGCAGGATAAAGGCAAAGTCTCTGGGGAGCAGGACGAGGGCAGAGTCTCTGGGGTGCCGGAGACGGGCATAGTCACTGGGGCGGTCTCAGGGACGTCGGAGACCGGCAAAGTCACAGGAGTGTTCTCAGGGAAGCCGGAGATCGGCACAGTCACAGGGGTGGTCTCAGGGGTGCCGTAGACTGCTACACAGCCGGAACTCTAGGACACTGGATAGCTCAGGGACACTACAGTAGAAGGCTTGGGGACACAAGAAAGCCCGGGGACACTAGAAGGCTCGGGGACGCTGGAAAGCTCGGGGACGCTGGAAAGCTCGGGGACACTGGACAGCTTGGGGACATTGGGCAGCTCGGGGATGCTGGCCAGCTCAGGGAGGCAAAGCCTCTGGGGCGGTCACAGGGGCGGTCTCAGGGGCAGTCTCAGGAGCGCCGGAGATCGGCAAAGTCACTAAGGAGGACTCAGGGGCGTTCTCAGGGGCGGTCTCATGGGCGCTGGAGACCGGAAAATTCTTAGGGGCGGTTTCAGGAGCGGTCTCAGGGGCGCCGGAGACCGGCAAAGTCACTGGGGGAATGGTCATAGCAGGTTCAGAGAGGCTGGATGCCAGCCAGGGCTCAGGGGGAGCGGCCATAGCAGATTCAGGGTGGCTGGATGCCAGCCGGGGCTCGAAGAGGCTGCTAAGCAGCCGGGATTGGGAGAGGCTGCTAGCCAGCCGGGATTCAGGAGGGCTGCTAGCCAACTGGGATTCAGGGGGGCTGCCGGGACTCTGGGGGGCTGCTATACAGCCGGAACTCTGGGACACTGGATAACTCGGGGACACAGGACAGCCTGGGGATGCTAGAAAGCTTGGGGACACTAGAAGGCTTGGGGACACTAGAAATCTCACCACTGCTGGGTCCATGTTGGTTACATCGTTCTGTTACAGGGAGCAGGAGATAGTGGACCCAAATGCAGGGAGCAGGCAGGCAGGCAGGCAGGCAGAAGGTTTGAACTTGAGGATTTATTGAACCAAAAATGGCAGCACAGAGGCTGGAAAAAAACACAGGCAAAAACTCACAGGGAAAACTTACAGGAACAAAAGAACGCAGGGAAGAATCCAAAACAAAGGCAGCAGGCTATGACACGCTGACAGGGCACAAACAGACAGGGAGGAATTACAAAACGATCTGACAATATACAAGGGGAACAAAGAGGCTAAATACAGGAGGTGATGAGCAAACAATGAACAGGTGGTACAACAGGTGAAACACATTAGGAGAGGGAGAGTAATCAAAAAAAGGCGGGAAAACACAAGAAGTAAAACTAGACAAGACAGAAAACAGACTATCAAAATAAAACAGGAAACCGGAATATACACAAAGCACAGAATACTACACAGTCAAAACAGGATAAACCGAAACAAACAATCCTCAGAATGATACAAACTCAATATACAAAACAGGAAACAGAAACAGAATTATAATAACAGGCAACAGAAATATAAACAACCCCAACAGAAATCTCCATAACCACAACAATTATATCGGCGATTCGCCCCAAAAGCGTCTGCCCACCGGAAAAATGTGCCAGATGGCCAGTCCAGCCCTGTTTTGGAGCCAGCAGTAGACACTGGTAAACAGAGGCACAAGTGGAATAGCTTTTCCACCTCGGTGAAGAGCCCTCTTGTTTGTAGATGTAGAGCTGATACAAAGCGAGCAAGTTCTTTGACTGACTGGAATGTGTGTTGTGTTAAAATTACTAAAATTATCCCTCTCCCTCCCACACACCCCGACCATGACATACAAAATGTCGTGGAACAGAAACAACAACCAGAGATATTTATAAGCTATCATTTTATTGTCATCACTGTTTAAAAGCTTCATCACCAGGGGGTGCTGCAGCACCCCTAGCACTCCCACTTCCCCCGCTATGCGGTTTTCTACTTTATCACTATCTATCATCTCATAGATATTAAATATGCATCCTCAGTGAGCTCTACAGTGTTGACATACATAATACAAAAAATGCTCTCTCATGTGGAGCACCAACAACATTGCCTTAGGTGGAGATAGAATCCTCTCTTTGACATGAGAACACTTTGCCTGAACAGGTTGTTTCTTCAGAATTCATGATTTGGGGGTAGGATTATGCACGTAATGTTTTTTGACAACAAAACATTCAGTATTCTTCACGCAGTGTCATATTAGTTGGAGGTATAATTGTGTTTGTGTGTGTGTGTGTGTGCCAAGATGGTGGCAGGTTGCAGGTGGTGTGCAGGTTAACACTAAACTGTTGTCTTTGTAAATCTAAACAACCACACCCGTTGTAATTGCCATCGTTAATGTAATAGGTGCAGATATGATACATTGGCAACTTCTGTGGACTATGTGTTTTATTGTGACAATCAAGCGTGCACACAAACAAGCATTACTCACTGGGAGAATCTACCTGAAGCCATTGCTACCTCACGATCCTTACCGTGAACATCTGCCAGTAGAGGGGTTTATAAACCATGGCTTCCAGCAGTACGTCCGTCCGCTGTCTGAACAGCATTGGATAGCTTTCCAGATCCATGAGAAAACCTACAGGGATCGCTTGAACACCAGCCAGCAGAGTGAGCAGAAGTTTGTTTCCTCCAGCGATCCAGGAAAGTGGATAACGTTTACGACATTGCTTAACGGAATATTCTTTAAGAACGGAGTTTTTACAGCAGAAAGCCACAGTGGTAAACCTTTCGGATTACAAATCCTGAAATATGTGGCAAGAGTCCTGATATCCTGCTGATACGGCCTTACCCCGAAGTTTTAACACAGGCTTCAACAACTGACTGGATCTGCGAACAGCTGGGTTACCTGCGTGAAACCGTCTTGCCCTCCCTGGAGACAGAAGCGACCTTTGGCCGGCGGCGCAAGAAGGTGAGCAGGAATACACTTTCACATCTTTGACAGCATAAAAGATCTAAAGCGATTAAAGTCATCCTCAATAATAGTGAGCATCCTGATCCTCCACCCTGCCCTGATGACATCAAAATCATACAGACTTATTACGATAACAAATGCCTAAATCAAAGGCGTAATGAGGATCTCCCACCCCCACCCTGGTACCTTAACGTGCCGCAACCTAACCCAACATTCTTTCCTGTAACAATGCGCTTTACATATTAAGAGGTAGAGACTGTTTTGAATAGCCTTCCCAACAGCAAAGCCAGTGGCAAGGATGGCGTGACATATGAGACCCTTAAAGCCAAGCAGTTATGTCAGATTTTAACAACAATCTTTAATGTCCGTTTTGAAAATAAGAGAGCACCAGATTCCTGGAAAGGAGCATTAGTACATCGTATTCCAAAAAAAGACAACATCACTGAAGATCCATAAACATGGAGGGATATATCCCTCCTCCCAACCATCTACAAGGTATTCATTAAATGCATACTGGCCAGAGTCCTTCTTTGGCTGGTGGAGGCTGACATCTTATCAACCAAGCAAAAGGCATATATCAACAGGCAAGGGATAAATTAACATGTGTTTTGCCTTAAAACAGGGATTGATGACTTTAAGCATGAGTCCTGCAGATTACATTTAGTCTTCGTAGACTTTAGAGATGCATTTGGGACTCTACCACACAATGTCATGATCAGATCACTAGAGGAAATACAACTACCTCAACTGTTCATTGACATAATGAAAGATGTGTACAGAGGCTCCTTTATCAAAGTAATCTGTGGAAAACAGCTTACTTACCAACACCACTTCAAATAGGCCTTAAGACTGGCTGTCCACGGAGTGCAGTTAATTGTGCCATTAACCAGTGGTGTGCCCCCCCTTGTGCCATTTCCCCCAACCCAGTACAATATATAGTAGACCTCATAGGGAAAGACCTATCAAACCATTTTCCACCCTCAGTAAGAATGTACAAACATTCTTAGGTAAAACCATCCATGTTTCAGCACTCCAATAGTAACCCTAGTACTTTCTTAAATCTGGTTGCCAATACACACAGTTGTTATTATCAATGAGGAGTCAAGTGAAGTGTACATTTTGGAGGTAGGCTGCACCTTTCCAGCATGGATTCCAGCATGGAGGAGGTTTTCTACACCAAGGTAGTTAAATACCAACCACTCCTAAACACCATCTCAGAGCTAGGCTATAGGTGCAGACTACTTGTTTTCACATTTTGTTGATGTGTGTGTGTGTGTGTGTGTGTGTGTGTGTGTGTGTGTGTGTGTGTGTGTGTGTGTGTGTGTGTGTGTGTGTGTGTGTACAGTATCAGCATGTTAGCATACAAATGCCCATGCTACAGGGAATCTAAAAGTTGTTTTGGGGTATGGCAGCATAAGCTGAAATTTCTGAAATACTTGAAATATTTTATCCAAAGTAGAAAGTGACCATTTCACAGTGGTTTTCTGTTCTACCTTTTGCACTAACAGCATTGGCTTTTTTAACATTGACTGCTCCATCCATGTTCACACCCAAAGAGAACAGTCTATGTCCCCCGCGAGTAATCACGACCATTCGAGTCAATGTTTGATAATCCACTAACTGCACCACAGCACGTCCCAGAAGCGTGCATGAAGCGGCTCTCTCGCTCCGATAAAGATACGCCCCAGGTCTATTTTCACGCGAGCCGCGGGCCATTCGTACAGCCAGGCAGGAAGTGATACAGCCAGAGTATCCAGTCAATTTACCAAAACACCCCCCCCCCCCCCACCACTATCGTTTATGTCTCCTTTACAACACCACGGACAATGAGAGATTCATCTTGGAGGTTGAAAAACATAATGCCACATATCACTGATCTTTTTTTTAAGGATGACACCAGAAAAGAGAAGTAATAGAGTTTAACTACAGGAGTGCCTGGAGTAGAAGGTAGATACTAGCTTTATAGACAAACGATTGTTCTGTAAAGTACTCAGAGAGTCAATTTAATCTGCGAGTCGGGCAGCAGAATGCCGGCGCAGCCGGAACGCAGCACATAACGCAGCACAGACGTGCCCAGTGGAGAATCGGAGTAAGGCCTAATAACCAGACCAGAACTAAATTCCTGCAATTGGATTACAGATAAAGTTTCTGGTTTAACTAAATAGGTAACTGGTGTCCAGCAGTCAAAAAGGATCATTAGCATCATTTACAGGCTCATACAACTGTTAATAAGAAATGCGCCAACATCACTGTTGAGAGACAGACTTTTGAACACAGTGAGATCATGACACTGTTGCACACTGCTGTCTTTCTTTTGAATTCACTCAGATCCTTTTGATGTTAGTCACTGGACCAGTCAACACACTGGCACCAGAACAGAACATTGTTGACAGCTGCAGCTGAGCTGGCAGTAGTTTGTTTCTTTTTGGACCTGACTGAGTGCCAATTTGGAACAGTGTATCTGATATCATACCAGACTAGAGAGAGCACTGTACCTGTGTTTTGAAACGAGTCCAATGCCAATGTTTCCATGGACCAGTTATCCTTTGGACATCAACAAATGATAACAGGAAAATGAAAACAGAAAGGGTTGCATGGGATGTTTGTTTTGGTTGTCTCCCCCCAAAATAACCATTGTTTGTTACCACTTCATTCAGAAAATGGCCACTTTCTCTCAGGTGGTATCTTTGGTGAAACTTTGGATCCAGTATCCAGTTACTGTATGCTTGTATATTGCTCATACAAATTCAAGGCCACTATTGTTTAGCACTTTGCAACTGTTGTTGCTTCCGGTTTGCAGAATCTTTTGTTTTAGCTAAGAAGTCATGGTAGATGATTTCCATTTTCAAAGAAAAAGTCCTCTTGAATTTATTTATTTATCACTACATATTACCATCTATCATTAATCACATCTTAGTTTTATGATAAATACTTAAACTTGGATCATCTAATTCTGTGGAAATAGCTGACCACAGAGCCTATAGTTTATCTGAGTTCCTATTTGCTTATCCAGTGTCTAATTAAAACAGGAAGTACAAACTCCCTTGCGGCCTGTGCAATTGAAAAACAACCCTAGAGAAGCTGGTCGCTCGGAGCCACAATAATGTATCACCAAATGTTTGTAAGCCAATACTTCCATTAATTCTCACAGCAGCATTAACATCTCCCCTGCTGACTTAAGCAGAAATGCATTAGTCCCTGGCACGATGAATTCTCAGTGACTCTATGTATCTTTTCCTCCTCGTTCACTGTGATCGGCTATGTGTGCATTTACATAGTAAGCGTTTGTGATTATTTGAGTAATGTGAACTTAAGTATAGGTGCCCCAGAGAAAAACTCCTGACAATAACAGAAAGCAACAGAGAACGAAAAAGGGTAGCTAGAGGTGGAGCTGGCCTTGGTTTACAATAAGTGAAATGACAATACGCCAGCGCTACCTTGGGGCATGGGGTTACAAACATGGAGTGGGTGTTATGCAAAGGCAATAGAGCATAGCCCTTTATTGCAGGTTGGATTAGATATGTGTGGCGCTTCAGTTGACTGGCAGATTCAATTTGCTCGGCCGTACTGCAGACAAGGCCCGTCTCAAGAATAAGGGCGTGGAGCAGGTGAGAAGTGACTACATTTGCCACAACATCGAGGTAATACCTGTTATGCACTACATCTGGTGAAGAAAGGTTGAAGGCCATAAAACCATAAAAAAACACAAGTTCATCTCAGTTGTTTAGAAATAAACATCCAATGCTTATGCAATTTTAGACAATATTAGCTCTCCTTAGCCTAATGCTTTTAAGGCAGTATGTGTGCTGCTCAGTACTCACTGGCATGTGGCCAGTTTTCATATCCAGTAAACACACTAGCATGTGAAAAACTGTATTAAATCTATTGCTCAGGAAGGGAAATGTTATTTTGGAGTAATAAATATGTGGTCTGCTTCTGGACACTGTCACTGTGTTGTCTGTGCTTGGTGATTCTGCAGTCCTTCAGTGAAATGAGTTGTAACAGCTGCGTTGTTTACATACACATGCTTATGCATGCCTACCCTAAAAGATGAAGAGGTAATCAAATTATTACACAGTCTGTCCCACCCTCCTGGGTGTTATCAAGTAGAGACTTGAGGGTATCCTTCCAGGATATTGTCGGAGAAGGGAAACATTTTCTCCCTGGCCAATACCCCTAGTTAAAACATGAATATGAAGCAGCACAGCACAACAGCATGTCAAATCTGCAATATTTCATGATTGCTGTGGTGTCCAAAATATTTGAGCACCAAATTAATCAACCAAACAATCCAAACGAGCAATCCACACACATGCTACTTCTGAGTTTCTGAGCTATTAGGAGGGAATATCATGACAGGGGAGGAGTGTATTTAGCCATGTTGTGGAGAAAGTAAAAGTGTTTGTTACATACTGACCTCATGGATCATGAGCTATCTTACTACAAATGGAGCTGTGTGAATCTGGTATATGATGTCAGTGTTTTAAGTTATTTTAATTTGTTAATTTGTAACATAGTATTTAATCACCACAACTCATGCTTAAAAAAGTGGGCCTGCCCACTTTGGTCCAGACTGAAATATCTCAACAGCAATTGGATGAATTTGCTACATATGGCATTCTGTATACACACGCATGGGCCCAAGGAGATAAAGCCTTTTTCTCTAGCATCACAATTGTGTTGACAGTTTTAAGTGTTAAGTAAAATGTCTTGACAACTAAATGGTTTGCCATGGAATTAGGAGCAAGCATTTATGTCCTTTTCAGGATGAAGTGTAATAACTTTGTGAGAGACATTATCAGGTCAAGATTTTTTTTTTTGTCAAGTATTTTTGTTTTTGACCAAATACCTGACAAATGTTTGACATTCCAAACAGCCTCAACTGTGGTTAATGCGAATTAGCAATCATTAGATCTTCCAGTAGCCTACCTAAATATTGTAACGTAGCATGTCAACATGACAACATATTTAGTATATGACATTGTCTATAATTCTTTCAACGCTGTCAGACAAGAATGGATCCTTTAAATCTGATGTTCTGTAAAAAATTATCATGGCTCAAACCTTAAATAATCATGACATACTGCACACGCTGTCGACAGTCAACTATTT
Organism: Zingel zingel; assembly: GCA_023566125.1. NCBI lineage: Eukaryota > Metazoa > Chordata > Actinopteri > Perciformes > Percidae > Zingel > Zingel zingel. Next base: position 22,739,503 of record CM042320.1, read on the forward strand.
ATTTTCAGAGCTGTGTTAGCTCTAGTAACTGAGGTATCAGCAGCAAGCTCTGGTTACATTGCAAGTTGGGTTACCACAGATTCTCTATGCAATGTAAGTAATCACCTATTTTAGACCATTATAGTAGAAATGTAAACACATCCACACACTGCACTGTAACTAGTTTCTTCAGGCATAGCCCCAGGTGGTGTCCAGTCATTTGAAAGATTTCAGAAAAAAATAAATACTGGTAACTAAACAGATCATTTAGATAGATACAGGGTAAAAGGTCTGTTGGTGCTCAGGGCATGCCCTGTGGCAAAGACTGGATATAATTGTCTCACCCTGAATTGAAATGTCTGAACTTTGACAGCCCAGGAGAGTGGGGTGAAAGAAAACTGCAGGAGAGAGGAGAAGGGACAAGTCATGGTCTCACAAAACTACTGTTTATTACATTGAACTCCAAAAAGGCAACTAATAGCCCAAGATGACATGTAAAAGTGGACATAATTTATTAAATACAGTCTGTTAAGAAGACATGAAAAATAATGTAGGCATCAAGCACCACCTCATGACAGGAATGAAGCGATACACATGTTAAATGTATTGTTGAAAGTCATTCCTAATCACATTTTAATCACTAAATTATACAGTGATGTTTGAGATTCAGAGTGACACGGCTAAGGCTAATCATTAGCCGAGTTAAATGTGGGCCAGAGGATAACAAAAGTCAAGACATAAGCATGCATAATCCCCATAGGCATGTATTATACAGCCATCTGTATCTGTACATCAATCTCATGGAATGACATACAGGACGTCTGCGAAGGGGACATTTAATGCCTTGTCAAAACATTACCCCTGTGACTGTTCTCCCTAACTTTGACAGACTACCTTGTCAAAGCATAGAGCGTTTTATGTCTCCCATCTGCCTCGTCCTGCTGACAGGCAGCTGAGTCAGTCTGGCCTAAGAATGGATGCATAGCGCCACACTCAAACACACACACACACTCACTGACCCATTTACCTTTTTATTTGTTCACTTACACAATGCACAGCTCATGTGATGTATTACTCTTGTGCGTTATCAATCTCTTTACTTTCAAATTCTGTCATGAAACTATGATTCTAGGGCTATGGTCACAGTCCTAATCAATTCAAAGCTTCATGAGGCATGACAAATTAGTCTGACTTCAAATAGAATGAAAACTATGAGACAACTGGTTTTCTATTGCTGTTGAGCTGTAAACACTGGTGACACATTCTGTGCTTAAAAGATAGGTTTGGATTTGCCTTTGCCTTAATATAACACTCATATACCATATGTGCGTTGAGAGAGTTATCGGTTGCTGTAATCAGTCTTCCTGTCCACACTGGCTGTGAAGCGATACTTTCCTCACAACTGTAGTTTAAACCTGCAATGACTGAGAACAAGCTGTGAACACACTCACACTGATATCACTACGTATATCACTAAATATCATCACCTTTCATGTTGATATGGCAAACATTTTAGCAAACAAATGCTTATTTACACATCCAACATTTATTTTGAGTCATGTTTCTGTCCACCTTAATGGATTTAGGTACAATATGCACTGTCCTTTTAGCTCTGGTTTTGGTCTATACCAACTCCTGAAGGAAATATCTGGCTCTAGCAGCTAAATCCTCCACTGTGTTCACCAGATAGTCTCTACCTATGTCTGTCTGCCATTTGGTGCTTAGCATGTAGTGTACAGTTGGTTTTTATTTTGAAACATTTTCAACTAGCCTCAGTTTGTCCCATCTGGGCGTATGTTTCCATTCACATCCACTTCTTTCCATTGACTATATGCAGTTGAACCATGTCTAAAATTATCTCCGGTTCTGTATGAACACACCTTAAAGCCGCCTACACATCATACGCGGTAAAAGTCCTCAAAAAGTTCCATTGTTTTCCTATGGGAGAGCGCTGCCGCCCAACTAGGCAACACCGCTCCGAATTGCCACTGTGCACTGCACTCAAAATTCTAATTATTTCAACTTTGACCTAGTTGCCGCTGACCTTTCAAGGCACAACCAATGCCAGAATGTTCCTGCGCTGTGCTTTGCCTCTCTGCTCTGTGCCCTACCTCGTGGTTTTTCTGCGGATCATGTGTAGGCGGCTTAAGAAACAAGGGGCAAAATGCATGCTGAAGTTCAGCCAAAACTAAATATTCCTACAAACACAGTTTAGAAAGTGAAGGCAGGGTATTCCATTTTCATAGTGGACATTCATCTCAGATCATGTAAGGTAGCAGGAAGCAGGATGTGGCATAGTCCCCTGGGAAATCTGCCTCCTTTCCCTTATTCGTGTGGCTGCACTGACAGACTGAACTATTGTCAGTAGACAGGCATCAGGAATGTTATGTGGGGTTAGGAAATGTTCATGAAGCTGACATCTATCTTAATTAATCCATAGTAATTACACCACCATCACACAACTACACTCCATATTCATAGCATCATGTATAGTCTCTCATTTGAGTTACCACACATTTTCCTATTTTTAGCACTGCCTGTCAATTCTGTGTAAGCGTAGGCCTCTGACACCATTCTCCAAGCAAACAAACAAGCACAGTTCAAGCAATTAACCCTCTTCTGTTTTGATTTGGTTCCAGGGTAAGTTTTCCCCCCAAAATTTTGTTGACGTGTAAATTTCACCTTCTGGATTAAATAATGAAACATGACAGGTCCCACCTGTGGGGTGACAATATCAAACAAACGCCCTGAGGGTAAAAAGAAAAATACATACAAATAAACACAAGTGACAGAAACATACACATTTTGATTGATCATCTGAATAGTTTGTCTTTTTCAGTGAGGGTGTACATATCCCCAACCCTAATATTAATGAGTTGAAATCACATTGTTCATGTAAACAACCACACAATTATTGTCTAGCACTGGAGTAGGCAGAAATTGGCAGTCCAACCTGCAACTGCCACCTCTTATAAAACCTTTTTCCCCATTTTACATTTGATGAAAACCTTTATGTTTACCAATATTTATTTTGCATGGCAAGTGGAAAAACAATCAATTGTGTATTTGAATGAATGAGGACTGAAGTTAATTATTTTTTATGGAAAGCAAATATGTTGAGGCGAAAAAGGTGGCGGTCACAAATCACGCTTTGAATTTATCATCATACATATAATGGAGGTGTATTGAAATCAGGTTTGAATTAGTCTCGCTTTGCCAGACCATCCACAAGCTGCGAAGCGGAGGAGGCTCTGGCTACTCCACATGGAATTCCGGGATGGGAGAAAAACCTGCTCTGGTTTTTTGGCATTTCTTTAAACCAATCATAATCGTCATTGGCGGCGCCACGGAGCCACTGCAAAATCGTTGTGCGAGAGAAAACTCAGATTGGACAGAAAGTCTAGCTAGCTGTCTCAATTTACCATGCAGAGATCTGAGGAGCAGTTACCCATTACGTCCTCATAAATCCACTGAATTTAAAATTCCAACACAAAGAAAGCAGAAGGAAACAGAATTTTTACTATCATTGTGCGACGCCAAGAATTCATTCACGGTATAGTCAGAGCCGCTGCTTGTCAACAGGCAAACCAGGCGACTGCTTGGGGCCCCTGGCCGTGAGGGGGCCCCCCAGAGCTAACAAACTTTACTCCACAGCAATGGCTAAAAATCTGACAACCACAGTGACCGCAACCCCCCTCCCCCTTAAACAAACTAATTCATTTTTGCAAAGACATCTCAGTTGGGACCCCAGTGGACTGCAGCTGCAGCCTCAAGTGCGTGAAAAAAAAAAAAATTGCGCTTATTGCTTTAATGAACTTGTCCGCTCCAAGGAGCTGTCCACTTAAAACGGCTCAGGCCTAGCTTTCCACTGACCTGTCAGTCTGTTCAGACAACATGCACAGAGGTTACAGTTTCTTTAACCAGACTACAGGCCTATATTAGAGGGGGGCTGATGACGATTATAGGTGTGAGACAGAGAGTTACGGATCCTGCAATGAAATATATCCAAAGTAAAAAACGATTCTCATTGAAAGAGGGGCCTCTTGGTTTCACAACAATACCCTACATCAGCAAGAGACTGTGGAATAGGTGTTTGAGTTTGCTGGTTTAATAATGACATGTTGTGCAGCCGATTGTCTAATGGACAAGTGGCACCACGAGAATGGCTGTTACATTCATTATCAACCTTGATATATTGTAAGTAGGATATATGTTTTCACACTTTTTCAAAATGGTAATCCACCACGTTTAATGTATTGGTTTGTATACATATCTGTACCCTATTAGACTGTGTGTTTCCCTGTGATGTGCTGTAAAGCACTGTGCGCTCTTTGCGATAGTGGATGTGTAGGCTATTACTTGCGTATGTGTGCATGCGTTTGTGTGGGTAGGGGATGAACGGGGGCCCATTCCGATTTTGTGTCCAGGGTGGTCATGTAAATCAGTCCCTGGCTGCAACTGTTTTTCATGTGCTAAATACAACTTGCAGGGAAACCTAGGTTTTCCTCAACATATCAAATATAACTGTAATATACAGTAGTATGTATGTACTGTATATCCAGTAAAAAAAGAGCTACTTTAAGGTGTGATCATGTAAAATCTGCCTTTAGTCTTCTCAGACGGTGTAACTGGAAAGGCAACTATTGGGTTAATGTTTTATTGTGGTGAGGAAATTAGAAGAAAGCAGAAATCTTGATGTAATGTTTGAGGTGGTTTCTTTAAAATACATTTGCATTTAAAGATATAGAAAGATTGCATATTAGCACAATTTTAAAAAAAACAGCATTTCTAGATTTTTTTTGTCCATTCATATTAATAATAATAAACTGAATTTATATAGCACTTTTCACGAACTCAAACTCGCTTTACAGGGCAGGTAGATAACACATAAAAAACACGATTCAGGCACAGATGAAAAGGGAGGGGGGGTGGCTATGGATAGTCAGAGGTGAAGAGATGGGTCTTGAGGCGGGACTGGACGATATGGTGAGGGACTCAGAGGTGCGGATCTCTTTGGAGAGGGAGTTCCAGAGCCTGGGAGCTGCCCTGGAGAAGGCTCTGTCCCCAAAACTGCAGAGTTTGGACTTGTGGATGCAGAGGAGACCGGCTGAGGTGGATCTGAGGGACCGTGAGGGTTGGTACGGGTAGAGGAGGTCAGTGAGGTATGAGGGGCCAGACGGTGGAGGGCTTTGTAGGTGAGGACCAGGATTTTGTAGGTGATCCGGTGGGAGATAGGAAGCCAGTGGAGTTGTTTTAGGACTGGAGTGATGTGGTGCCAGGATTTGGAGCGGGTGATGAGGCGGGAGGCTGCGTTCTGGACCAGTTGGAGTCGGTTGATGTTGGTAGAGCTGATGCCAAGGAGAAGTGAGTTGCACTAGTCCAGTCGTGAGGAGATGAAGGCGTGAATGAGTCTTTCAGCAGCAGTGGGTGTGAGAGAGGGTCTGATTTTGGCGATGTTGCGGAGGTGAAAGAAGGAGGTTTTAATGACATGACGGATGTGGGGCTCAAGGGAGAGGGTGGAATCAAAGATCACGTCAAGGTTGCAGGCCTGGGGAGATGGGGAGACAATGGTGCCGTTGATGGTGAGAGTGGGGTTATTGATTTTGCTGAGTGTGGATTTGGAGCCTATGAGGAGGAATTCTGTTTCATCACTGTTGAGTTTGAGGAAGTTGTGTTGCATCCAGGTTTTAATAGCTGACAGACAGGAGTTGATGTGGGAGAGGGGAGGATTGTGGGGGGATTTGGTGCTGAGGTAGATCTGGGTGTCATCGGCGTAACAGTGGAATTCCAGGTTGAAGTGGCAGAGTATCTGACCAAGGGGGAGGATGTAGATGATGAAGAGGAGGTGGCCGAGTACGGAGCCTTGGGGAACACCTTGAGTGACTGTGGCTGTGGCAGAGGTGTGGTTATGGAGAGAGATGAAGTGGGATCTGTTGGAAAGGTAGGAGCGGAGCCAGCTGAGTGCAGTACCTTCAATACCGAGGTCTTTGAGTCTGGTGAGCAGGATGTTATGGCTCACGGTATCGAAGGCTGCACTCAGGTTGAGGAGGATAAGGATGTTGAGGGAACCGGTGTCAGCAGAGGTGAGGAGGTTGTTGAGGACTTTGAGGAAAGTGGTTTCTGTGCTGTGCAGGGGGCGAAAACCAGATTGGAGAGGTTCAAATTGGTTATTGGCATGAAGATGGGTTTGTAGTTGTGAGGCGACTATACGTTCCAGGGTTTTAGACAGAAAGGGGAGGTTGGATATTGGGCAGTAGTTGTTGAGGGAAGAGGGATCCAGACCAAGTTTTTTAAGGATTGGGGTGACAGCGGCATTTTTGAAGGCAGAGGGGAGATTTCCAAGTTAGTGAGGTAGGGGCATAGGACAGGTAGGCAGGACTTCAGGAGTGGAGTAGGAAGGGAGTCAAGGGAGCAGGTAGTGGGTTTGGAAGAGCTGATGAGTTTAGAGATTTCAGGAGGGGTGACCGAGTCAAACTGGGAGAGGAGACAGTGTGCAGGAGGGGTCGGGAAGTCAGGAGGCATGGGGAGAAGAGGGGCCGTGGTAGGTGCTGGAGTAGATACTGGGAGGTCAGACACTGGGAGGGGATAGAGATTGGTAAATGATGTTGATTTTGTCAGCAAAAAAGTGGAAGAATGAGTTGCAGAGATCCGGAGTAGAGGTAGGGAGGGTGTTGGTCCGAGGCTTGATGAGGTTGTTTATTGTGGAGAAGAGGGTTCTGGGGCTTTGACAGGGGTTGGTGAGGATGGTGGAGAGGTAGGCAGATTTGGCAGCAATGAGGGCGTCTTTGTAGGCAGTGAGGTGGAGTTTATCGGTTTCTTGGTGGACTTTGAGAGATGTTTTTTTGTCAGACGTTCAAGTTGGCAGCCAGTTTGTTTCATTTTCCGGAGTGCAGGTGTGTACCAGAGTGAAGAGGTGTTAAAAGTGATAGTTTTTGTTTTGAGGGGGGCCAGAGTGTTGAGGGAGGTAGACAAGGTGGAGTTGGGGTGGTTTGTGAGATAATCAGGTGAGGTGAGGGTTGAGTCCAGGTGGAAAGTGGTGGAGAGCAGGTCAGAGAGATGGTGGGGATCGATAGATTTAAGGTTGCGGAAGGTGATTTATCTGAGGAGGCGGGGGCGTGGGGTTGGAGAAGGGATGGTGAACCGTATCAGTTTGTGATCAGATTCAGTGACTCTCCAATAAAAGGTTTCTGATATATAAATAGGGAAGAGCCTTCACAGCTGTTTATGGTTCTTCTCATAAGTACTATCAGGATATTTAGCCACGGTACGGGTATGGCTCTTGGGAATGCATTGGTATTTGCTGTAAAAAAAAAAAAAAAAAAGTAAAATATGATAGTGATCAAAATGATTATTATGTTCAGGAGCACCAGGTTTCCAATGAACATGGACACTAGAAATAAAAGCATATCTTCGTATCAGTATTGCTGCTGAGCCACTTCAGGAGAATGGTAGATGTGAATTTCATGCCAGGCATTATTATTTCTAAAGTAATTTTTTAAAAGGAATGTGATTTGTAGTGTTGAATGCCTGGCCCTCTATGGTAAGTAGGAAATAATGCCACAGGCACATGGGAAGGCTGAAGGACAGAAGCTCTCAGTACTGTCAACCTCGGAGCACAGGCAGGTCCACTGGGATGATGAGCGAATGCAATCTCTCTCCTCACTGTCCTCTGCCTCTGATCCTCTCCTCATCCTACCCCACACTTTACTCGCCTTACTTATTTCCTTCCCCCCATGTCTTATCCTCCTCACTCACTCCTATCTCTTTCTCCTACCTTTAGTTTTTTTTATTTTCCATAAGCTTTTTTCTTTCACCCTCTTATCTTCCTCCTTCTGTATCTCTTGTGTCTCCCCACCATGAGCTTTGTATTGTAGCTGTCAGGAAATGAGAAAGGCACTCAATTACTGTGCTCATTAAAGCATTAATGTCAAGGTTGTGGTATGTTCTGATGGCCAACAGGCAACAGCTAACAGACAGTGTGCTTAGTAGCAAATCTTCTGCTACATGTCCCAACAAGACAGACACGTTTTGATATGGGTTCACTGATAACAAAGCCTTGGATGGAAATCATGGCGGACAGAATGATGAAAGCAGTATTAATGATGGACCTGGCTGGCCCTGTATACACAATGATAGCGTGATTTGGGCTTCTAACAATAGCAACAGGAACATATCAGATGAGAGAATGGCCTGGCATATAGACATTGCAATGTAACCTTGTAAACCTGCCCCTTCTGTGAACATGGCAGAGCTTTTATACTTCTTAAACACACATGAAGAATTATCTGCTGATCACATGAGATGGTGTGTGTACAAAATGCTGATGCTTTGGCAACATACTGTATATTGCAGTTATCAAAGTAAACATGTAACTTTCAATATAAGTTTATTGGTTTATAAATTTACAGCTGAATTTGCAGTGTTTGAAGCTCAGTAGTGAGCAAATGAGACATCTTTTCTGACTTGCTTCTTGATTCACATTGTGTGTACTCCATTGTTTTTTAATCTTTTACAGTCAATATTTTTATATTAACAATTGATCAAATGACTACATGTAGCCTATGTAAAAGGGGTCGCTCATAGGGACGACCTCACAGACACTTGTGCTGCGTTCCATTTACCTCGGAAAGTCGCAGGTCGGAATTGGGAATGACGTCACATCCGAGATGAACACGCTCTGATAACAAGTCAGAAAACCATTATATTTAATGTGGTAGGGGAACTCTAGCCAGGTTAGCAACTGTTAGTGAACCATTTGATAACAACTTATGTGGTATTTTGCACGTACAAACACCATAGCAACATATCCACAGGTAGAGGATGGACAGTACTGTTAGTACTACTGATTTAGTGACATACAAATAAGACAGTAGTGCTAAGAAATAGTATATTCATACAGCCTTCACTACCGTTGATGCTCGGTTCTCCTGACCTTTTAAGTGGGAAATCCGACTTCAGGGGTCGTTCCAGTTGACATTTCCGACTGGGAACTTGGAAATTCCAACTTCCCAGTTTAAATGGAACGCACCATTATTAGCTGACAGCAGTTCCCCTCAGATCAACAGAGAGTTTCAGCATCTTTTGACTCACCGTTTTGGTTTTCATCAACAGAAGGCAGCTTTAATGCCAACATCTTTGCCATATTAGCTGGAAAAGTAATATGGTCATGATGAAGGAGTTTACAGCTTTTTGATCTCCCCACGTAGCCAATAAATCTGTTAATTACAAATTAAAGTTTAATTTTATACTACTTTGCACATATACTCTAACACCATGAGAGGGAAATACATTACCGTGTACTAAACTACATTTATATGACAGTTATGGTTATTATAGTTCCGAGTCAGATTTTACAGAGGAAACATGGTTATCCTATAAAAAATATTGTCCACCATTATACACAGTTGTCAGTTCATCAGGTACACTTTGCTAAAATGTATGTAGTCTAAAACTTCAGCCCTAATAGAAAGGTGTTGATTGTTGATTGTAATGCTCCCATAAACGCAGTGTATTTCCTTCTATTACAGCACATTTCCTACTTTCTGCTATTTACTCCTTTGAGGATGTGATTCTCTTTCTGTCAGTTGTATTTGGCACATCCTCACCAAAATATAGTGCACTGTGTGCTTACATGAGACTATGTACCACCTACACTAACACAGATAATTTCTATTTCAGGAATAAAGTGATCAGTCTTCATAGATAGATGGCTTTCAGGTAACACTCTTGCTCACCACCATAGTAACGTAGGCAAACTGTCAATTCTTTGGCTAATATTCAAGCTTCTATTCCTTCCCAGCTGGCCAGCTACAGATATAAGGAGAGGGTAACTGGACACAGGTCTGCCCCATTGTCCTCATTGAGCCTCCCCTGGCTCTCTTTGCCTCTCAACCTGCTGTCAACACCAAGCCTGCTTTTGCTACTCAGTTGCCTCTCAGGAAGCTGGATGAATACCATATATGCATCCTGGTTGTCCTGATCTGTTTATCACATTGTTTTTCCTTTTTGGAAAAGTTTTAGTGTCTTTCTATGTTCTTATGATGGTGTTGCTTCCTTCTCTGTGTTGTTTTCTTTGTCTTTGTAACTTAATGTCATTGTGAATGAGGGCTGCCCCTCAATGATCTCTCTCAAATGAATGTAGTAATACCCTAAATCAGCCCAGTAAATGACTATTCAAGTAACAAAGTTAAACTCAATTTGGTGTCTGAGAATATCACGTTTCTTTCACAAACGCAACCCCCTAACCTGTGACTTCTGTTAATATTTAAATAATTTGCAATAGTGATGTATGTTTACTGGCTACATTTTCTGCAAATGCAGCAGGACGTGTTATTTTAGCGTATGTAAAATTGAATTAATTTCAATGTTAATTTTATACTTTTTATTGATCCCCAGTGGGGAAATTGCAATCAACACTAAAATTCACTACACACAGGCCTGAAATACAGACACACATGCTCAGGATGTGGAGGAGGGGGTCATAATGGCTGGGCATACAAAGTGCTTGACTTCTAAATTACTTTACAATGGGAACTGGAGGGCACATCTTGACATATTAGTATTCATTGGGGTGTGGCAGCTTGTTGCCAAGGTCTCAACAATGGTTGGAAATTGTTGGTGAAAGTTTGACGTTGACGTTTGACGGTTTCTATTTTTAAAATCAGGCTCAAAGCATTGCTTACATAATTGTGACTATCATAATTCCTCTATTCAACGCTACATGACCTTGCTTTCCTCACCTCAACCACCCAAGGCCATGCCATCAAAGGCATGGGAACTAGGGGTGCTGCAGGTGCTGCAGCAACCCCTGTTGGTGCTGCAGCACCCCCTGTTGACAAACTGTGATGACAATAAAATGATGGCTTATAAATATCTCTGGTTGTTGTTTCTGTTCCACGACATTTTGTATATCATGTTTGGGGTGTGGGATGAAGAGAGGGATACTTTTAGTAATTATTGTATCAGCTCTACATCCACAAACAAGAGTGCTTTTCATCAAGGTGGAACAGCTGATCCACTTGTGCCTCTGTTTACCAGTGTCTACGGCTGGCTCCGAAAGGTCTTTCTCAGCTCTTCGCGGCCTAAAAACCTGGCTCCGTAGCACTATCACTCAGAGTAGACTTTCACACACGGCACTGTTTCACGTCCACAAAGACATTTTGGATGATCTGGATATTCACGGTCTCATGGCAGAGTTTATCGGCCGAACTCCAGAGCACAAATCTACGTTTGGTGTACCGAAATCATTGTAAGGTAGAGACAGCGTCTTACATCTCTGCGTCTTTTTCCTGCCACCGTGCAGGCCCAGATGGTAGCCTATATTTAGCCTAGTATGATTGTGATTTATGTATGCCTATTATAAAGAAACAAATAGTCTGTAACTTTTTAGAATTTGTCACATACTGTCGGAAAAGCAAGATTTTGCATAGTCTGTTACTTTGTGCAATTATGCGGTTTATGAACACTTAATCTACTTGTGGTTGTTTTAAACACAACACAACACCCCTCACCCCACCACCCAACTGAAATGAAACATTTAGACTGAAATGAAACTGCTGGCTTACAGTGACTCACTCTTGGCTAGAGTTTTTATGCATGTTCCCTCTCCACCGCTCTTTGCCCTGTGCAACTCGTGCCCTTGTCTGCAGCCTTCCAAAATTGATGCATTTCACATTCTTCCTGATTTCCCTCCAGCCTCTTGGGAACAACACACCCTCAGCTCTGTGCTGCCTTCAGCCCTACTCAAGGCTGCACTACACATCTTTTGGGTGTGTTGCTCCTCTATCCTTGTACTAACCTTTGACCACCTGGCTGCAATTCCTCCATGTCCGAGCTCTCTAATGACATCTTATCCTCATAGCAAGGGCTGCAGAGTCACTACTGATGTGCCATCATAGCATGAAAACCCATCTTTTCAGACAGCACCCATTCCTAGCCAAACATAATTTACTAACTGTATAAAAATGTGGATTCTGGAATTCCTTACAAAATATCATTCCTTCATACACTTCCCGACTTCCTTGCACAGTACAGTGCTTTTTCATCTCTGACCATACTTCAATCCATTATACAGTATATAGGCTTCAGTACATGCAAACATTTTCCTGTTGCAACCTGTTCTGGATAAGAGTATCCATTTATTGCTGTCATTCTATTGTATTTTCTATTAATTAGCTAACACCATGGAAACAAATTGGCTTAATCACCTTCTGACTGAACACCAGCATTATAAACATAATTCAAAAAACATTCTTCCTTTGGTTAATGTGAAATATTATAGTTATCACCCTCAAATATTAAATATATATTCAAATGTTGAGAGAAATTCTTGTTGGAGCAGTGATCTTTTCTCAGATTTTACTTATATATGTTTTTCAAGATACATACAGAAAACTAACCTCACACACAATTCTCCTCCAATGCCAGTCTGCAATGTCCTCCATGTCATTTGCAAAAATGGAACACAATAAACAACAATTAATGGGTCCTGAATGGAAACATGCATGATAGATATGAGGCAATGATTCCTGCTTTGAAGACGGGCTTCTAACAACCCTCAGCTCCTTAGATGTATAATAGAATAATAAAACAGGCACTCTCTCAAGCAGGTATCCTGCATTTCATTACCATTCCCCCCTCGCTAATCAGTACGCCCTCAGGAATGATTTCCCCATGTTTACTCAAAGAGTGCAAAATAATACTGACAGATACTGTGATAAAGAGGGTTAACAATTGAGATTATCAGGGGGATTTGATTGTCATGGCTTTCTTTTATGTGTGAATTATCCAATCATTCGTTTTAAAGTAATTTTAAAGGCAATGTTTCATCCCTCTTGGTACTTCAATATTGTGGCTGTATTCTCATTTTAAGCAATTTCTTAGTCTGTGTGTTTTCTCTAGTATTGAGAGAAATACTGAGATTTTTGCTAGGCCAAAATCAATACGACAATTTGAGTACAATGTGTACATTCCTATTGTGCTAAACAATTTGATTAAAAGTATGCCAGTTGATATTGGTGCCACCTCCCAGGGGATGTTGTAGACCTTCAAACTTGTCGTGACTGGCCTAAAGGGGGCTGTTTCATCGATTCAAACATGTGACTTGTGGGAGTGATTCATCTCACAACTGCAATCTGGCCCACGTCTTAAATTACCACCTGTCAATGCCAGTAAAATCTTGTCTTTACCTCCCCTGTGTTATCATCAGAAGAAATACTGTTGTATGGTACAAACAACATTTATCTGTACCAGAGATGGGGACTCGAGTCTGAGACTTGGACTCGAGTCACACTTAAGTTGCACAAACAGCTGAATTCAGACTTGACTCAAGCTTTGAGAATCGTCAACAACCTGTTTTCATACAATTATTGCTTTTTAAATCTAAATTTATACATGTATTTCTATTTTTTATGGGCGCATATACGTTGGGGAAACGTATGACGAGCTGCATGTCCCCTGCCCTTTGCCATAATGTGCAACGTAACGTGTGCGCTATGCCTTATGTGCACGCACTCACATATAAAAAAATGCATTGGCAGTGACGACACCGAGTCCTCCAGGAGTTGTACCTTTTGTCATTAGTTTGTTAACTTCGTAAACAGTGGCAGTAAGCGAACAGCTACATGCAAGGTGTGTGGCACCAAGATAAATGATGCCGAATCAACAACGTCGAACTTCATCAGGCATCTCAAAACGCACCCAGATAGGTCAGTCACTTGCTAATGTGAAAGAGACATTAAATTTAGCATTTATCGTCACAGGTAACGAGCTAACCATCGCAAAGTGTTGTGCTAATGCTGGGAACAGGCAAATTGTATCTTCATACTTAGTATTTGCTGAGGCTCAGACATCCATGGTGCACAGGAGGCCGGACGCACGGATCCATCTCCCCAGGAACAAACGCTGTTTGTCGGGTGGGCAAACATGCGATGCGTAATTGATCCCGTGGATGATTTGTAGGCTATTAAGTAAACAAGGTGTACCCGGTCCTCCAAACACGGGGCTGTCTTGACTGTCATAATTTCTGTTCTGCACATATTTATGTTACTGTAGTCCTATTTACTATTTCATTATTTCATCCATGTGTGGTGCAGCGGATCCGTGCGCACTGTCACCTACCGTGGAGACGATAATCTCTCCTCCTCTTAGTCGGATCTCCCTCGCACTGGACTCAGTTTCACTGAGCGTACTAACAGTTAGAAAATAAATGGCATTACATCAGTGAGTTCAAACTGCTTGAGATGAAACTGAGACTGAGATGCATGTTGTTTTGTAACTGGTGTGGCGCTGCCACTATTCTCTTGATTTCCACTTCGACATTAGACATTCTTTTGAGTGAAAGAGACGTTACATTTAGCATATATCCTCACAGGTAACACGCCATCGCAAAGTGTTGTGCTAATGCTGGGAACAGGCAAATTGTATCTTTATAGTTGTATCCATATGATATGACAGACTTAGGTTAGGTTAATATTTAACCAGGTCCGAGGGCTAGAGCGATGTGTTAAGTAGACCCCATAAAGTTATCCTACAACTGATTTTGATACTGTACTGTATGGATGGTAGCTACAGGACATGCTTTGAATTCATAAGATTTAACAATACAGTGTTAGGAACAGATCAGACGGTCAGAGACTTGAGACTTGACTTGGACTCGTGGCAAAAGACTTGAGACTTGACTTGGACTTGAGCTCAAAGACTGGAGACTCGACTTGGACTTCCAAAAAATGACTTGTTAACATCTCTGATCTGTACATTACTTTCAGAAAGAACATGCTTCAGATGTATTTTCCTGCAAAACAACATAGCATTATTTTCTTTTTTTCAAACATACCTTGTGTCAAAGTTGCCAATCATTTCTCTGAGAACTGCTCCAGTAATTTGTTATGGCAGTTGGTCCAATCTGAATAAATGGGTGCTGGCAGCAGCAAGCTCAGATACACAGACAGCAAGTTATGAGTAATCCAGTCATCTTAATGTAAGCAATCTTAAATATAAAATAGGACTTCAATAAAAACAAGTACTTGGGTTATTCAGATGACTGAAATTAGAGGAAAAGTTACATTGTGACACATCTGCTGAGGACCATGTAAGACCGATAACAAATGTCATGTTGATTTACTCGGTAGAGCTGTCAAAATAAAATCTCAATGGTTACAAAACTCAAAATTTCAATTGGTGTTGGCAGTTCTTGACCTGGTTCTAATGAAGTATTATAATTACCAAACAAGAATTATTAATGATTTGATCACAGTTCAAAATTCCTCTTGCACTTTTGTCAACGTTTTACATTTCCACAAATAGCCACAGATATGCTCCATTAGTAACTTTGTGAAGTGCAGCTATAATTTAAATTACATTTATACATACCCTGTATTTAGTGTTGTGCTGTTGTTTTACTTGCCAATGCTTTCTCTCCTAAACAGATTGCTTTATAGCTGCACTATTCAATATTGTTCTATTAATAATGGGTCAAATGACAAATGAGTTGTTCATATGATAATGGCTGGAGAATTATTACCTGCCTCAGCTGTGTCACCTAGTGAAGCGTATTAGCGTCTTTCAGCTCATTGTTTTAGTTTTACTGTGTAAGTACACTTGTTTTTGTTTACTACAGAGTTTTTAGCAAAACAGCTCTGATATGAGCACTGTATGCTCAGCAGGTACAACAGACAAAGTTAGCTAGCTACTGTAGCTGTTAGAACATGAAGTAGCTGTTTATCTGTTACTGGTGCAGACCAAAACACAGCTAAAAGGAGGGTAATGGTCTTACATATAAATTGGAAAGTGTTTACATATTTGCCAAATCAACTTATATTGAATAAGTCCATATTGTGTTTACAGCTTGTTTTATATATAAAAATTCCCACTCACCACACACTGGGCGGTCTTTTTCCCTCTTCCAAGCTCGGGTCCTCTACCAGAGGCCTGGGAGTCTGAAGGTTCTGTACGGTACCTCTTCTGGACAGAAATCTCAGATATTGTTCCTGGAATTTGCTGGAGCCATTGTCCCAGTTTGGTGGTCACAGCCCCGATTGCTCCGATTACCTCTGGAACCACTGTTGCCTTCACTTTCCACATCTTTTCTAGCTCCTCTCTAAACCCTCTTGGGATTGCTACATCTATCACAACTGCCTTCTTCTGCTGTTTGTCGACCAGCACAATGTCCAGTTAGTTAGTTTTATAACTGTTTTTATAACTCTGTCATTCTCAGCTACCTTTGGAGGTGCCTCCCAGTTGGACCTTGGGATTTCCAGCCCATACTCGGCACATATGTTCCTGTACACTATGCCAGCCACTTGGTTAAGGTGTTGCATGTATACCGTACCTGCCTTCATCTTACACCCTGCTGTTATGTGCTGGACTGTCTCTGGACTGTTCTTGTGCTGCCATGATTAGTGCCTCTGTGTTATCTTTCAGACCAGCCTTTCCTAGCCACTGGTATGATTTTAGTTGTGGTACATGCCATGCAGGGGCATGTCCATGTCCTTCCATGATGGTTCATGTTGTCCCCCTGTTTTTTCATCAGTGGGTTTCTGCTGCCTGAGATATTCAGATATTAGCAGGTCATCACTTGGAGCCATCTTCCTGATGTACTCCTGGATCTTTGTTGTTTCATCGTGGATAGTGGCTCTGACACTCACTAATCCTCGGCCACCCTCCTTCCTCTTAGTGTGTAGTCTCAGGGTGCTGGACTTGGGGTGGAACCGTCCATGCAGTGTGAGTTGCTTTCTTGTCTGGATATTAGTGGCCTCTATCTCTTCCTTTGGCCTGGTTATTATACCAGTGGGGTATCTGATGACCGACAGGTCTTATGTGTTGATGGCTCACACCTTATTTTTCCCATTCAGCTGACTCCGCAGGACATACCCTACTCTGTGTAGGCACTTGGTTGTGGCCTCTTCATGATTTTCATTTGCGTATGGGATTCCAAGGTATTTATAGCTGTCTGGAACATCTGCTCTCTTGCCTCCTGGTAGGTCCACCCCTTCATTTGAGACCATCTTACCTCTCTTTGATACCATCCAACCACACTTATCTAGTCTGAATGGCATTCCAATGCCATTGCTTTAGATCCTTGAGATGTGCATCAGTGAGTCAATGTCACGCTCACTCCTTGCAAACAGCTTGATGTCATTCATGTAGAGGAGGTGGCTGATGGTTACTTTGGAACCTGTATCTGTAGCAACTCTTATTGATGATCTGACTGAGGGGGGTTCAGTCCTATGCAGAACAGGAAGGGGACAGAGCATCTCCTTGGTATATGCTGCATTTGATTGTTAACTTGTCCAATTAGCTAAGTACCTCTTCTTCGGGGAAAAGACGGCTACAAGCTAAGATCAAGGCAGCACATGGGAATTCAGCCAGCTTTCAGAGCTACAGAAAGGTGTGATGACAACCTGATGAGAAATTGGCTGCTGGAACAAGACATTCATGGACTAGAGTAGAGTATATGGAACAACTGGAATGCTACTACACAAGTGACCCCAGGGAAAGGGGTTACATGAAGTGGATGTGGGACCAATGGATGCTTCCAACCCCAACATCTAAGCTAACCAAGAAATAACTACTTGATCAGTGTTCCAATATCTGTAGTCGCAAACTGATATCACAACTAGATAATGCACCTTTACAAATATCACACTAACCTCAATAGTCCATGCAATTTGACCTTTGCTTTTAGGTCTTGTACATCATGTAATACATCACTTATACTGCAGATAGCTTGAGCTGGCATTTACTTAACAGATGATGACAGACAGATTTGTTTTTAAGCACATGCCCTCTGTTTAGAATACTGTTTAAATTAATAGACTTTTTGAACTGTTTTTAGGTAATGCTGTCATTAACAGTGCATGAGGGATTGACTGACACCCTTTTTCACAAACCTATGCCCTCTTTGCAGTTAGTCTTGGTAGTGAAATTACCACGTTAATTCATCTTCCCACATTAGATGTTTCCATGTGTATTTATCCATGATGTCATTGTTTACAATTTATGAACGTGTTCTAAGGTGCCTATATGAAGCGGGGCCCTTCACGCTGAGCTAATGTGGAAGGAGGTGGTTTCCTCCATGATGAACTGCTTCAAAACTGATCCCATTATTTCCAGGCCTGTGCCTGGCAGCGGCTGTAAAAGACATAAAGTCTTGGTGCTTAATCCTGTTAGTGCTGCAAACCTGACACTGCTTATTGGCTCCGTGGTAGTGTGTGAACATTCAGGCCCTAAGTGTTTGCCCTCCAAATATACTGTATGGAATTAAATTATTACATTCATACTTTACGTCCATTACACTGATATGGCCTGTTAGCTGTAAGAGGAACAAACTATGGGTTGAGAAATAAGTTTTTAGCACTTGTGTGGTTTGATTAAGTACATCATACATTACTGTATAAAACAATCATAGCCATTTCAAAATAATTAATGAATGAAGCAAAAATTAAGGACACATTCCTGAATGTCATAATCATTGAGGAAGCAGTGAATGTTTTAGCATATCTATTTCAGTTCTCCTTGATAGAGGGCGGGTGCTGATGTCAAACAGAGTAAAGTTACTCTGCAGGTGAAGATGGATTGGCTTGTCAGCCTGGGGGATCAGAAGTAGTTGTGGTTTGGCAGGTCTTTGTCAGGACTGGGATCAGGGGACCACGCCCAGAGGAGGGACACCAATGGTTTAAGGTGGTAGCAGAGTGGAAATAGGACAGTCATATTCACTGTGGCGTAGAGACTACACACTATGACTGCTGAAATGGCTTTTTGTGTGATGTGGTAGCTTGAAAGACAAAGCTGAGGTCAGTCAGCATTTACTTTGAAAACTATATTAAGGTCCTGTAAAATAAGATTGTTACTGTTACTGTACAAACTTGCTCTGAACTTACAAAAAAAAGTTTTGTATATTAATTGAAATAGAATGGGAAGAGATTGTTTGGTTAAAGGCAACAGGAGATCCTTGACCAGAAGTTTTAAAGCCACACACTCTGATACAGAAAATCACAACATCTCACTTCAAAATAAGTGTCCTATTGCAAAAGATAATGGACCAATTTGCATGGTAATGGAAATATTTGGAACAGTAAGTGAGGAGTTAGACAAAGCTGAAATGGGCTGTCATGGTTTCGTAATTGTGCTGGGGATAGCATACAATTGCTTCACATGGAAAGATGAATATAGCATTCAAGAACAGGGGACTCTCAAAGACAAAAGAGCCATGTCTGAGAATATTGACTTTTTGATATATCAAGGTTGTGAGACCTGAACATTACCATACAGCTTGCCTCTAAAACTGAAAAAAAAAAAAAAAAAATACACTGTTTTTTTTATCATGACTCTAGTTTTCCTGAACTACTATCTTTAAGTTTTTAGGTAGATACATTTTCACATCTAATCTAGTCATACCATTTATCTGTATGTTTAATGCTTTACAGTAGTAGTATTTTGGTTTATCTGGGACTTGTATTGTTTTGAATGTGTTCGTAAATTGGAAATAATTTCTAAAATATAAAATTTGAATAATGTGTTCATTGATAGGACTATTCATTACTTTGCCATAAATGACACAATACAATTAGTACATATAAGGCTACGCAATAGACACATACACTGCGTAACTGCAACATTGTTGTAATTGTATTTATGTTGCCTTGTCTCACATACACATTCATGTAGTACACACTGATATATAAGAAGTAAAAGTCAAATCAAAGTGTGGGTTAATTAAATGGTATGACAAGTAAACACACTGCTCTGCTGGGGAAGGTTAAATTGGTATGTGTGACTGTGAGTATGTTGGTGTGTTCAAGCAGAGAGTTTCATGCTCAATCTGCTATCCACATTTGTACATTTAATCCCCATAATGACCTATACTCATCAGTAGGCACTTGGGTAAAAATCTTGATGCATAAAATCACACCACAGAAGAATAATCTAATCTTTTAATGATGTTACATTTCAAGAAGGCAATTTGTAGCTTGAATACAAAAAAATGTTTGTGTGTGTGTGTGTGTGTGTGTGTGTGTGTGTGTGTTATATCTTGCAAGCCTGTCTTTGATGTATACCTGCATATGGCTCCAGTTTTCCTGAAATGGTCAGCAATACAACAATGGTGGAAAGCAATACAAGACAAAAAACAAAACTCAACATATGGCAGATAAGATTCATTATTCATTATTAAATGCTTTTTTTCTCCCCATGACATAAATTCAGTAGTTAATGCATTGCTGTTTAGTTGCACTTTTTTTTTAAACGACTGCCTATCAACATTGAAGACAGAGTGACACATACATTTATTTTCTATTTGCCATGTCTTGGGGTCCTATATCTATGCTTTGTACATTTGTGTCACACGTTCTGTATGAAAGCAAAAGTTGCATTTCATACCTTTGATAGACAACCTGGGAATTTGAAAAGTGTGGGGGGTACACACTGACAGTACTGTACAGACTGATTGTGATTATAGTTTTGAGTGTGTTGCTGTCTGTTTTCACTGATGTGCTGGACACGTTATCATTACTATGTCATCGGAATGAATTGGTTGACTGAAAGTGACAACTGTGATGTGCAGCTCTAAACACAAATATTGCATAGTGCCAAACAGTTACTTCTGAAAAATAACCCAACTGCAGTTTCTCTTGTTAGTTGGACTCTATAGTATTTTTCTAGGGTCCA
Source organism: Zingel zingel (assembly GCA_023566125.1). Classification (NCBI taxonomy): domain Eukaryota; kingdom Metazoa; phylum Chordata; class Actinopteri; order Perciformes; family Percidae; genus Zingel; species Zingel zingel. Next base: position 22,760,146 of record CM042320.1, read on the forward strand.
AATTCAGACCTGCACAAAAGTGTGTCTATACCCATATATTCATTACATCATTGTTTCTGTACTTTTTTTTTGTGAAAATGTGACATTCAAAAATATAACAACAATGAAACATTTTAATAATAATGTAAGCATCAAAAGCACCAAATTGGTGCCTATTAATTCAGAAGATAATGCTTAAGATACCTATTCAGGAGGAAATAAGCCAACTCAGCGTCCTTTCGGGCTCTAAGCTGTCTCCATCTTTCAAATTTTTGTTACGTCTCTGGTCAACCGCAAACTCACGGTCCTCTCTTCCCGATTTACATCCCCACTCTCTTAGCTTAAAATAACTCACTGTTGTTGGCTACGGCCGCTGAACAGGATACACGTTGTAAACAGCCGTGGCCCATTTGCCTGATTCTCCGGTAACGTTAGCAGTTAGCAGGATTAGCATGGTGGCGTTAGCCAGGACCAGTCGGGATCACTTTACTGGTTGTGTCTCCATTGTTTTTGCAAGTAACCAACTCAGGTACTCTAGCTTTATAATTCAATGTGAGTACACAAATGTTGAAATTACATTAAATGCCCATCCTTTATAGCTGTGATAAATAAGCCTGAAGCTAATGCTTAAGTTACCTGTTCAGGAGGAAATTAGCCAACTTGGTTCTAAGCTGTCTCCATCTTTCAATTACATCTCCAATATTTACCCAGGGTTTGTTATGTCTCTGGTCACGCAACTGTTAGAAACATGCCGTTTTTTTTTTAGGTTGGGTAGAATCTATCTCCGTTGATCCTTTTTGTTTGTTTGCTGCTTTCATGGCTGTACTAACGTTACAGCTGTAGCGCGCTGGGTTTACGTTTTTACAGGTATACTGTATCTGGCAACCCAGCCTGGCTGTCAAACTGGGCAGTTGATAACAACACACAGGCCAAAACACAAACAGAAATTCCGTCACGGAACGGACATTTCTAAACGGAGAAAATACTGGCATTAGCATTGTTGTGAGAAAAGATAGTATTTCAACTTAGCATGTTTCCTTAATATCTGATCTGATTACGCTGAATGTCCTTGTTTCATGTTTATACTTTCAGTAAATTATTAATAAATTGCTAATTTGCAATGGCAATTTTGCTCATAAAGCACCTTTCATTACATGTGAACTCAAAGTGTTTTACAATAAAAGACAAAATATGAAAATAAGCAAAGAATATAGGTATAAATATTAAAACAAAGCATAAACAACAAAGTGTTTATTAACCAAAAGCCTGAGAGAATAGAAAAGTTTTGAGTTTAAACAGGATCTAACTCATATACTGAATGCACTCCTAATTAGGTTTAATGATGTTGCTAAGTGAAAACCTGTTTTATCATAATAGATTCCTGTTCTCTGTATGCATTTATTTACTTAAACATATTGATGTAAAATTACACAATTTCTTTTTACCTGAAAACACTTGCCACTCATGCGCCTTGACTCACATTTCAACCAAGAAAGTGGAATTGCTCGGCTCTCTAATTAATGCACTCAGGGAATACAGTGCATGTGATCTGAGGATGTTCTTGGAAACTAATCACACAAACAGAGCTTCACGTTTGGGGCCCAATGCAGTGTCTCATCTCTCTCTCTATGTCTTTTACAAACAGAGCATCGTAAATAGCACTTACCTATTAGCTCTTTTAATAACTATAGTTCTCCTGCTCTTCAGCCCCCCGATAGAGGACGGCTGTAGCAATTACAGGAAAATCAATCGACTTAATCAATGTGGTGGAGAGTATTCTTATGAGATTGTTAAAGTTTGGACAGAACAGGAAGTGAATGCGAAAGGTACAGGAACTGTTCCAGCCTCATCTAACACAATTGCGTCACCATAACAGCATGGCTTAATACAATACAATACTGCCCTGGTTTATAGAGGTTATTTTTTTATTGAGTAGGTATTGGTAATCATTAAACAAAAAGCTCAGCTTCTAGTACTGAGTGTAGGCGAGATGAAAAGCTTTCAGGACAGGGGTCGACAAGAGAAGATTGAAATATTATCACCAAATAGTAGAATAAAAGACTGAAATTAAATGTATTTCATTGTTTGGCATGAAACGTGAAATTGGCAGAACGACCTTAGGAAGACCCGATTTAAGCAACACATGAGAGATGCCTGAAAATTGGCCTTTGGAAGTATCTCAGACACGGTTTGTACTAATTGGGTTACTCTGGTAAAAATAAACATCATCTCAGGGTAGGACAATTATAGCAGTTAGTATTGTACACCTGTAGTCTTTTTATTACTCTCCAATCAAGAGTTACTGTACATTTGGTTTCTTTGCCTGGTCAAATTGATCTATGATATTTTGGCATAAAGGAAAGGAAGCCTCCTAACCATTCTGGGACCATTTAATGATAATAATAATAATTCATACTTTATTAATCCCGCAAGGAAAAAACAATGTTTTCACTCTGTTGTTAGAACACACAGGCCTGAAATACCCACACACACACATGGAAAGAGGGGGGCTGCAGCTGTCAATGGGCAGGTGCCCAAAGCAGTTGGGGGTTTGGTGCCTTGTTCAAGAGCACCTTGGCAGTGCCCAGGAGGTGAACTAACACCTCTCCAGCTACCAGTCCACCACTGTACTTTGGTCCATATAGGGACTTGAACTGGTGACCCTCTGGTTCCCAACCCAACTCCCTACAGACTGAACTACTGCCAGCGGTTAGCAATAGTTGGATAAAAGCACCCCATTTCTGCACTAGTCCGTGTCCGTGTTAACACAGCCCACCTCCACGCATCTTACCCAACAGAGCAGCATCTACTCAGAAGGCTAACAGGCCTGGTAGCTAGATAGCGAAGTCCGGTACACTGTTGTTCAGCCATGTTTCCACAAAAACAAAAACACAGCAGTCTCTGAAATTGCGTTGGTAGTTTTGTTGAAGTTGTAGTCCAGTTTGTTGTCTAATGAGTGGACACTTGCAAGCAGGATGGATGGGACAGGTAGCCGGCTAGCGTTAGCTTTCCACCTAGCTCGAACTCCTGCCCTTGTTCTCGCTTTCTCGCATACCACTTTTGATGTCCCCTTACCCGGCTAGCGGCATCAAGCGACACCACAGGCTGAGGTACTGGTCTCCGTAGCAGGCAAAGCTTGCGTAGTGTGTCGAGTATTCCGTCTGCTGAAAAGAGAGAGCCTGTTAGCTTAGCTTAAAGATGGCTGACACTCGACTAGCATCGGGTAGTGACAGTCCCACCCCTATAGGCAGGTTTAAAACATGCGGAACTAGCTGGCTGTAGTCCATTGCCTCTGGGTAAAAATGCCTCCGATGACGCTAAATGACAATTTTTGCTTCATCAGAGGCTTTTTTCCAGACCCAGAATACACAGAAATCTAGTCTCAGGTGGACATGAGGGAGGCAAGCACGGTCATTCGAAAATACTACTGGGTTTCTACAGATACAAAGCTTAATGCTAATCGGTGAAGTATCCCTTTAATGTTAAGGCCAAAAGGCACATATTCCAATAAAGTTTTGTTAGAGGAACTTTTATTTATTATGTCTGGACGATTTTAACGGACATTGTTCCCAGGCTCGTATTCTGTGTCCTCTAAAACATGGGAGGAAAAAAAATGTTGTTGAGCTCAGCCTACTCTGTCAAATGAGCAGTGTGAGCCAGGTGACTGAAGCTGAACGGCCACTGCTACCGTCGCTATAGGTGCTCACACTTGTTTGCAGCCGTTGCACTCCACTAAAAAGCTGCAGACGCAAGCTGTTTTCAAGCCTGATGAGCAGCAGGGAGGCCTATATCAGTGACACACAGATCAAGTGGCGTAGGGGACACACCAGGGACCGATTGAAATGACCCAAGCTATACCAACATTTCTGCAAAGTTAATGAGCTGATACATGAAAGCACAAAGCATAAAAGGACATGCAGAATATTGGCAGTGAGATTCGCTCAGGCAGTCATGATGGATTTTAATTGTTGGTACCATTCTGTCATACAGGTATTAAGATGGATATCATGAGTCTTGGCCTGTATTATATCCAAATGTCCCTCCCTTAATTGTATATGTTTTTCTATTTCATTCAGAACATAGGTTTTCCCCCATTCTGTACAAAAAGGATAACAATAAAAATAAAAACCTAGTAAAAAAGCGCAGAGGTACAATAAAATGCTGGACATGTACCTGGGAGTTGACCCCTCGGTAGTCCCAGAGTACGCTGGAGGGATTACATATAACATCTGGTCTGGAAACGCCTCAGGATCTCCCAGGAAGAGCTGGAGGAGGTGTCTGGGGAGAACACGTCTGGGATAGTTTGCTTAGCCTGTGAACTGGACTCAGATAGAAGGCATAATATTATTATATGTTTATTAATGAGTATGAAAATGTGTATTCAGCATGGATTGTCCACATTATATAACACTGCCCAGACATTTGATGGTTCCCCCAAATACCAGCAGCGCTGGTGGACTGGATGGACTTCTAGAGTGGCCTCCCAGTGGAGAAAACGCCCTATAAGGTGCCCTTCCAATAAAGAAAATTAGATGCAGTGTCCTCTAGGCTGGCCTTAAAATAGAAAAAAACATGATGCATATAAGCTGCCCTACATGAAAATAGAAAACTTTCTGTGGGCTGGAGCCCTTTTTGTTTTTTTGGCCCTTGCCCCTCGGACAGTCTTAGTCTGTCACTGACCAGCAGCATGCAGAGTAAACAGAGTGGTCAGTGTATCTTTTGGCCATTCAAAAGGTCGTTTTAAAATACAAAATTTGAAATTGAAATAAAAGGCGTTTTTTCGTTTTCATGATCAAAAGGGGATGAGAGATATTTACAATATGCTTTGATTTTCTTTTTTCTATTTCATATAACAAAAAATAAAATCATGAGAAAACAGAAACGAAAAAAGACCTGCTTTTTCATATTCTGAGACCAAATGTTCATTTCCAAGAAAACAGCGCAAGTGTACCAGTGTTACTTTCAGCACAGGCTAAAATGGCTTTGGAATCCTACTCTGATGTGATTTTAGACATGGCAAAACAAGGCCTGTCATCTGCAGAAATCTCTCTGCACATATCACAGGAAAGTAGGGACGCAAGAGGATTTTCTGCAAGAAATGTGAGGAACCTTTTTGTGGACGCAAAGTTACAGCGTTCTCAATACTGGACTACAGATTTCAAAAGATTTCACAAGATTTCAACGATATTGGTTCACATTAGTCACTTTGACACCAACACATGGGAAAATATGGTTCAAGTTGAAAAATACTGAAACACCATTATTTATGCAAATTAGCATATTTTTAATTAGACAATGCCTAATTTGCATAATTAAACATAAAAGTTCAGAAAACTTGTAATACAAAAAAATATTGTCTTAATGTAGGTAATCAACTGGGAATGTTTCATGGTGATAATTGTTAGTTAAAATATTTTCCCTATTCACCTTTACAGTCTTCCCTTACATGGGCTGCAATAGGAAATTGGCATCACCGATTTCAGTATTTTTCACTGCTTTCCATCACTTGGATCTTTTAGGACATTTTATGTTATAGAGGGGACTTTTATGAGACTATATCAGTCAAAAGAGTTTCTGTTGCAATTTGTGTGGGGGTCATGTTGCATAATGCCTGTACCAAGAGAGGGAGAGTCGAAGGAAGGCAGGGAGAGGGAAATAAATAAATAAATGTGACATTAAGAAATAAAAGTCCCATCAAGCATCATCATAGTAGGGTTCCAAAGCATATACTGTAAATATTAATATAAACAGTCTATGCTCCAAAGTCAGTTTAGCCTGTGCCGAAAGCAACACTGCTACACTAGTGCTGTTGCCTTGGAAATGACAACATCTGGCCCCATGAGAAAACAGGCCTTTTTTCGTTTCTGTTTTCTAGTGATTTTATTTTTTGTTATATGAAATAGAAAATGAAAATCTAATCATATTTTAACTATCTCTCATCCCCTTTTGACCATGAAAAGGAAAAACGCCTTGTATTTCAATTTCAAATTTTGTATTTTAAAATGAAAATCAAACAACCACTCGTTTTTTGTTTTTTTAATACCTGTTTTGAAAGGAAAATCGAATGACCAAAAGATACACTGACCCAGAGTAATTCAATTAAATAACCTTAATAATACATAATCAGAAATAATCAGAAAACCAAAAGAGAAGAAATTTGTTTTCTAGTTTTTGGTTTCAAGAAGGCGCCTCCTAGTTTTGCATCAATTTGAATACAGTTTTGTTATCCATCTACCTACATGGACACCATTACAGCTAATAAAATCTTGCATACAGCAGTACTCTCGGCATAGGCAGAGCAGATGGTCATAGTGAGCCAGACAGCAGCTACACAACACAAGACTTTGAGCAACAACCAACATTAGCTTTCCTGCTAAAGTCTCCTTCTTATCTATCTTACAAACATGAACACACATGAACAAACGTCTTGATTGCATCTTACCTTGTTAAATGAAACACCAAACAAGCATTCACTAGAGAAAAGTCCACTGCTAACATCAGTTTGCAGGCTATCTAGCTTACCTGCAGCACATTCAACAGCATGTTAATAGGAGCGCCTTGGTAGCCAAGTGTTTACAGCACATGCCACATAACCGAAATGTCCAAAGGTTGTCCTTGGGACCTTTGCTGCATGTCATACCTCTCTCTCTTTCTCACATTTCTACACTGTCCTCTGTTAAATAAAGGTGGAAAAAAACATAAACAGCATGTTAACATACCTGCAAGTGTTGCTGGTCTGTCTGGTTAGATGCTGATGTTGTCCTTAAGCTTCAACACCGCTGCTAACCACACATAACTTGTCAGCTGTAGCGCAAATTTGTTTAAAAAAAAAACACTGACATTATTTTAGACTGCAAAGGGGGTAGACTAATCACTAAATGTGATTTTGTAATAGAGTGATTCGATACACAATTTTGAAATTGTTCAGTCAAAGATCAAAGAGATCATAATAAAGTAAATTCATAAAAGTAAATGTAAACACAAAAAGCTTGTTAAACTGTTGGTCCTTTCAAGGAGGTAAAAAACGTTTCTAAAATGTTTAACATAGTAAATACTGTTTGAGAACATTTGTCTATGTAGGCTGTAGCTACCTGTTAAAGATTTCGGATCTGTGATCTGTTAGTTTAACCTTTTTGAGAAAACCGATCCGTGATTGATTAGTTATGTCTGCAAGGTCAGAAGCGGGAGCTCTCAGCGCGATGCCTCATTCTTGGTGGAGCTACCGGAGCGAAAACATCGTTCTCTGAGTGCTCATTTCTATCTCGCATTTCCAGGTATGAAAATGAATATTTATGTGCTTACACTGTAAGAAGTATGTTAGCGAAATTATTTGTGCATTTTGGTTTTGTTTTAGATGTGTTAGAAGCTGTATATCCATGTTAAGTGCTTAGTGAAATATTACTAGTCTAACGTGACTCCTAGTGGCCATTACAGATTGGCACAGGTGGGACATGAAAGGTACACGTGGTATGTATGCACAGACTCTAAACTACTGCCGCACACAGAGCCTGAAAGGTTCAATGGATGTGTGTAGTAAAAATGTTCGTGTATTGTGTTGCTATTTTTGGAAACTGTTAATTTGAAGTAAGAAAGACTTTACAGAGAAATTGATGTTTAAATAATGTTTTGATTATTTAAAGTATATTTAAGAGTGTATATGTAAGCTTTTGTTTTTACTATTTTTACTATTTTTGTTAATGTTCACCTGAAAGCGAGTAATTGTTGTAATTGTGCATTCAAATATCTTTTTGCATTTATTTGAAATACAACAATTCTCGGTGGAGCTACCGGAGAGACAACATCGTTGTCTGACTGATCATTTCTATCTCGCATTTCCAGGCTGTTACAATTTCAGTTGGATTTAAATGCACTGTGACATTTTTCAGTCACAGATATTTCCTAATAATCCTTAAGATTTAAATCATAGTTGAATTGGCAATCCTTGTGGTTACTGATCATAGTTGAATTGGCAACACTTGTGGTTACTGGTCATAGTTGAATTGGCAACACATGTGGTTACTGGTCATAGTTGAATTGGCAACACGTGGTTACTGGTCATAGTTGAATTGGCAACACGTGGTTACTGGCAGTATCAGCAAGTGCACTTTAATACTATAGGTCCTAGAACTCTGGAGACAGCAAAGAATCCTTGACAAGCTACTTTGTCTGAGATACAACATAACATCATCTGGTGTATCTGTTTATAGTGCAAATACACATTGTTTTAATAAAGAAGTTGGTCAATAATTGGACATTTTTCATAAATGCCATGAGCAGCCGCAATTGGATTTTATGCTGTGAACAGCACAAGCAGCTTTCCATACAACAGCAGGGCACAATGGAGTTGGTTACCTTGCTAAGGCGTTGGAAGTGTGCAACCTGTCGCCCACAGTTCTTCATCTAACAGCTCAGTGTGACTGCTCCCTGTTCCCTTACTCCTAACTGATTGGCTGCCAAACTATTACAAAAATTACTGTTACATTTGTTTTGTAAATGCATTTCTGATGAATGATTGTAGTCAGCATGAATCATTTGCGCAATTTCCTGTGACTTCTTGACAATAAAAGCCTTCTCCATGTTTGACCAGTCAAATGCTTTTAATGTGAAGCAGCAGCAGTGGGAAATGTTTGCTTTGCATTAACTTGATACCACTCAGATATGGCTGTGGGAGTGTGAACAGTGAGGCTGATATCAATGAGATAAAATGATTAACACCTGATTACATACATGGATAATGTCCTGTGAATCCCTTGTGCATGTGAAGGCGATTTTAATCCAGTACAGGAATGTCAGACTCTGCCACAAACAACTAAAACTACATTATACAGTAGAGGGGTAATAATACATTGAATTGCTGGAGATGTGCCTGCCATAAATAATATCAAAATGAGGGTTTGGTTTGTTTCTGTGTTTAAATGGCACTTTAAATCACATGTGGGTGAAAAGCAATGCTTCCTGCAAAATTAGATGAACATAGCTTGTGAAGGCACAAGTACTACAGTACAGAAGAATTAAGTCAAAATTCAGACTACAGTATGTGGCATTATTGTAATACTTTTTAAAGTAGCCTTTGTAGGGACCAAAGGCACAATGCATTTGCATAGCCTTCCTTGTGTTTTTTACTCAGTGTAAGAACAGGCTAAATATCAGTTATACCAAACAGTTTGTGTTACTGCCCTAATTGAATATCTGCCAGTATATAAACAGAAGCAAACATCCAACTTCACTAAATATAACCAATTCAGCAAACAGTAGTTGCCACAACAGGGCAGATGTGTGACATACACTTGATGTGTTGCACCCTACAACAAGTCTGTGTGTTTATATTGCAAAGAAGAAAGTTGCGTATTGCTGATATCACATCACATTATTAAAGCAACATAGTGACCTGATGACTTTTGATGTGTCACTTTTCATTCAGATAAACATCTGTATTGAATGTAAGATTTACATTCAATACAGATGTTTATCTGAATGAAATATGAGAGCAGCTAAAGTACAGTGAAGCTGAAAACAAAGACAATGACAGCAAACAAAGATTAATGGCACATGAAATATCTACTGAGTGTGATTATACAAGATAGAAAGCTTATCTATAATACAGCATTCTTTGTTGTTCATTGACGTTACTGTGAGACAGGTTGAAATGAGCCGATTGTACTGTAGAGAATGTGCAGATCTTACATAATTTATAACTTGTGTAATGCATAAATCATCTGCTTAAATTGTAACATTACATTGTAGGTTGTGTTTTGATTTAAGGCCGTGGAGTCTGTTAAATAATAAAACTTGAGCTTTATTTTGTGTAATGAACTATAGCCTCGCCCCCAGATCTTTCTCCCCAAATGAACTTGGCATACTGTATGAATCCCTCTCTTTCACTTAAGTGCTAATGGAAAGGATGAGTAAATCAATAATGCAACTAAGTATTTAAGATAATCCAATTCAAGGCACTACTTTGAGCCAGCGTCTTATTTGAGAGGCAGCAAAGCCTGCAACAAAAGCTAGAGGATATTTTCTTTTCAGTCTTACTGAATGGAATGCAACAAAGCTGGGAATCTTAAAAGTGACTAAAAAGCAAGGACGTCAAACCTTTATAAAATCTACTTTCCGTACAAATATGTAAAGCATGACTCTATAGGTCATAGTGTTACCTGGAAACCCACACCCACTGATTTCACCGTTAATGAATGTTTATTTAGTATGATATGAACCTTTCCTTGTTTCACCTTATTCTTTTCAACTATTGATATCTCGGTAAGTGTAGTAATAAGGCATGATGAAAAATAATTACATTTCATTAGTACATGTATTGTACATAGTTCCGTTTACTGAAAATAGAAAAGAGTGAAAGTATGTTAATGCAGAAATGTAACATGAGTCACACCAACAACTTATCTAAGATAACTTTGTTTAAGAAACAATTACATACAGTAGCTGCCGTCCCTTTTCCAATCATTTGCTATGTATAATCAAGAGTGCAGGCAAGGTCATAATTATGCATTTTTTTTGCTCTCCAGTGTCATGAACATAGTGTTGAGCATTGAGTTGTGTTATTACAAATCCTTACTTCATTATCATAATGCATTTATAATTTAAAGTGTTTTATTGATGCACATATTTGTTTCTTAGGGGAGAAAAATACCTCTTGCATTAAATCGGCTTTCTCTGCATTCATGAATATTAGAGAGAGGAGGCCTCGGGGTCAATGCCTCGTGCCATCCGCTGCATGGTTTCAAAGGGCTGGGGCATGTGACAGAGGACAGAGAAGACCAAAAACATCAACAACTACAAAAAAAATAGTGAAAGGTCAGGGTTGCCTATGTGGATGTTTACACGACACCACACCCTGTGGCAAGTGGTCAGATCCGAGTCTGTCTAACAAATCTCCCGGGCCAAAGCATTAGATGTCCCAATTTTCCACCTCCCCAGGATGAATGCACCAGTCATGAACAGCATTAGAGATTCAGAATAATCCATTAAAATACAGAGCACTACTTAAGACTAAATGAAATCCCGACATAGCCATGGCTCTTTTAACCACTGTTTTTTTAAGCTGTTTGGTTAAGATTACCTTAAAACTTAAGCCAAATGAGCGCCTCCATCTCCCAAAGCATAAATGCACATTCCCTACACCGATCTTATTTTTCTTTTACCCAAAACATGCATGTGTCCACATTGGGTTTGCATTTAAAAAACAACACATTTTGATCAAACAAAATTACAAGGCTGGCACTGGCCAATTTTCCTGAACCCAAATCCTTTTGATTAGGCCAGCAATTGTGCACAATGGCGTGCTAAGGGAATCTGCAAGTGGTGACATTCACTAAAGCAAACAGCAATATTGCACCATGAGATGAGGCAACGTTGTCCGCACAATTGAGCAAGAACCTGTAATTACGGGGCCCACTATGGAAGGGATCCATTAGCTGAAATTTTGCATCAAATTTTGAATAGTATACCATAGTTAAACATTTATCGTAGTATGCCTTTGCATCTGAATTCATCTTTTTCTGCTGCAGGATAAGAAACAGCAGCTAACAGTGCCTTTTTTGTGTGAGAGCTCCACTGAGATGCGAAGCGTTATGGGTACGTATCAAATTTGAGTGCAGCACTGACAGCATAACCTGACGTGCCAGATGGTTTGTTACACTGAACCATCTGAGAAGCCGTCATTGGAAACTGTTTGGAGAAGGGAAGGCTCTTCCAAAAAATACCTGGCAGGTGATTGGATAAACCATCTGTCTATCACACCAGTCAGTCATTGTTGTTTTGAACAAACAATCGTGGCCATCACAAACAACTAAACCACGCTGTAGCAGTAGCTCCTCACCGGACGCTGATTAGTTCAGTAAGCTGGTAGTTCAGACAAAAACACATTACGTGAAGCCTGACAAGATGGATTTTCATGTGATATGGGATCCTGCAATTATTGCGTGATCTTGTGATATCGCGAGAATCCAACTGACATGCAAGCTATCTGCCATGTCACTGTGACACTATATCTACCTTATATCTTGAATAATAACACTGAGCATATGAGCAGGGTTTATGATAGGAAATGCTGCATAATGCCTTTACAAAAATATAACAAAAACACTACCATATTACACTACACTACCTGCTAATCATGTATGATTACTTGATGACAGTGAAATCATGGAAGTGGTTCAGCTATGCAGTAAAGTGGTTGTGCAATAGCTGGAGATCGATTGTGTTTTGGCTGAGCTCTGAACTCTACACATTAGTAGTGTTTCCATTCCTCTATTTTTATGTGCAGCAAAACTCATTAAAACCTCCTTAATTGTGCAAAAAAGTTTTTAGGTTCGCTTGAGATGGTTATTGCCTTTGTCGAAAAAAAGTTGCTTCGCTAAATGGGATATTTGCACCAAATGCTTGCTCTTAAAATGCTTGTAAATTATAAAGTGTGGTCTAAACCTACTCTATCTGTCAAGTGTCTTGAGATAACTCTTGTTATCATTTGATAGTATAAATAAAATTGAATTGATATGGAAATGCCCGTTATGGCTGTGGCTATGACCCAGAACACAGAGGATCACAACACGGACACAGAGAGGAAGGTTTAAGTGTCTTTTAATGAATGATCACGAACAAAGACCACGAAGGCAGTGACAGCTTGCAACGCTGGTGGTGGGGACAGGATAGCAGCGGGCGAAGCAGAGTGTAGAGTGTCCAAAAACGCTCACAGGGATCCCAGCTGAGGGTGGCACGGCAGAGAGACGAGGAGCTGGTGGAACAGCGGCAAACGGCAAACAGGTGTAGTAGTGTTGGTCTGAATCAGGAGAGGAGAAACAGATCAGTATGGAGCACGAGGAACAACAGGAAAGGCAAAAACTAACAGGAGTTACAACGTAGTACAAAACTAAGAGCCAAGTTACCACTTTGGTAATCGTAACGATCTGGTGCCGAATGCAGGTTCCAACCGGGCTAAATACTGCAGCCGTGATTAGGAGAATCTGCAACAGCTGAGCAGACGTGATTGAAGAATTGCCAGCAGCAGTGCAGGTAGGTGGATCGCCCGGCCACGCCACTTGACCTACATTCCGCCGCACAGGTAAAACAGACAGAGAGGGAAAAAGGGAGAGAGAAACAGATACAAACACCCCAAGGACAGCTGTCCCATGACAATGCCTTTGCTGAGTAGTTCTGACATAGGACTGCTCAGCTGTTTCCGCTGTCTGTGTCTTCCCGGATATTTCCATAACGTGTCTTTATCTCCGGACATCCTGAAACATGGCCAATTGCAAACTTGCTGAATTGAACCAAATTCCTGAAGACCTCTCTCTATTTTTCTCATGTAGATGCGGTTATTGGCCATGGTGATTTTTTTTTTGTTTCTGGTTAGCAACCACCACTTTAACAACCTATATCTTGAAACTATTCTGTGGCCTAGTTTATTTACTTCAAACCAGTTGATGGAAACACACTTAATTTGCACTACTTTTTTTGTGACATTTCAAAAGTTTGCTTAAAATTTGAAAGACAATTGAATGGAAACAACTAGTGTCTGTGTTTACCATACTGCTAACACCACTAATACTGCTAACATGCTCTCAAATGCACTAACAAGCACTCTTGGATTATAACACACACAGAAGGAACTGCTGGGTGAGTCAGCCTAAGAGACCAGTCAGGCATGATTAGATGATGTGAAGCTTGGGTCAAGGTTAACGTCTTCTATCAGGCGTGGTTTAAATTGCAGTGAAACCCTCTGCCTGTCGCTGTCTACATGGAGTAGACAGTGGGCTCCTTCTTGGTTTCATTAATTTTTCATGAGACAGAATGGCAGAGGGAGGAAGGCATGCCATTCTTGCAATAATTAGTCAGCAAAATCAAGGCCAATTTTACCACTGTTCTGATATAGTGTTTCTCTTCCTGCTTAATCCTTGAGTGAATTTTATTCTATGTGAGGCAGTGCGTTTACAATATCAAAGAAGGGTCTATGTTAAAAAATGTAAAATAAGGGAAAATTTGCATGAATTTTCTATATAGGAGTAATTCACTCAAGCCTTTATACTTATTTGTATCATTCCACATTGTTGCTCTGTGTTATGTGTTAAAGTTAACACACCCTAAACCTTTAAAAAAATTAAGTGGGATGCTTTTGTACACGCGAATGAGAGAGAGAGACCCACGCACAAGGTCTTTGCAAAGCAGAAGCTGTCAACCAGGGATTAGCAGAACGAGCAGAAAACCGACAATAGGCAGAAGCTTATATACTTTAGAAGACAGGGTTTTAAGTTTAATCTACTATACATGAATAAAAAAAACATAAAATACAATTGTTACTAGTAGGCCTAAATATCCACATTCAGGATGCTTATATTAAAAGTGAGAATTATTTGCTGAACAATGGAGAGAGGGAAGGAAGAAACAGGAGACTGAACAATGTGAAAAAGGAGCGGTTAACAGTGGATAATACTGAAGGAGAGAGAGTATTTGTGAACAGCAGGTACAGGTATGGCTTTATATTGCTACAGTGGAGATTTTGTTTTGTTTTCTTAAACATTGGCATGTGTGATGGGCATTTACACAAATGCTGACTGACTGAGGAAAATCATTCGAAAGAGTCTTGAGAGAGTGGCATCCTTAAGCATGTCCAGCTAACCTAATTTCCCAGACTTCAGTCTGGCAGTACTGTGAGAACAAAAAGCCATGCCATGCAAATTTAGCGACTCAAAAAACGCAAAATAAAAACTCAGGAAGCCAATAATAAATTAAAGGCCTAAATCTATTTTATATTCTTTTTGATTTTCAAAATCACAGGGCAAGCCTTCTTTAACCCTGCATTGTTTTTTTCACATCAGCCATAGGCTCAATTAGCCTTTTGTTCTTAGATAATAACATAATACCACTGCCATCTGCTCACTGGCCTAGTAATTCATAGAGTGCTGCAACAGTAACAAAAACCTTTGTTAGAAAATGAGAAGAAACAAAAAGGAGTAGGGAATGACACTCACAGAAGACTCCATGTGACCGAATTTGGAAAAAGACTACAATATTTTGTAATCATGATCTCTGGATAAGTGTTTTTCTTGACTTTTAGTAAACATTTTTTTCCCATTTTCTGGCAAGTTATGTTAGCTCAAGATAGACCATAATTGCATTAGCTCATTATCATTGTATCCATACTCATCACATGAGTAAGCACGTTCTCTGGATGGTATACAATAAACTGCATACATCGTATAGGCTTCGCCCTCTAAGAGCTGTTGCTGTTGAGTTTATCCCTTGCGCATGCACAGTCAAGATTTCTTTCGCGCCCTTGTGCCCTGCATGGGCCTCTCTTACGTCCGCAGTTACTGTATATTGCAGGTGCGAGATCGCCACTGACATACACGTTCCCCTCACACACACAGACACCACGCTCACATGCAGTAACACAGCCCAGCCACACTGTGTCAAAATTAACAGGAGCAAACGCCCATTCAAAGTGCGTGTTGATAGCCTACTCAGTTATGCCATGCATCCCCAGCATATATCGGGCAGCAGCCCCACTTTCAACTCTGCCTACTACGGCTTGTGAGAAACGAACACATTGCTTCACACAGCAGCAGGGATGGCACGATACTCACTGCTATGTAAACAGACAACACACAGACATGCGCGTACCCGCTCTCAAAACACTGTGCTGTGTGGACAAGCATGTTACCCATGATGAACACATGAATGTTGAAGCTAATCACAAACAGCTATACGCTTGAATTTGCCAGCCCTCCCCCGGTTCTTACCGGCATGGTTAAATCTATAATACTATCTCAACTTCAGATAACGGCTCTGACGTCAGAGCTGGCAGAGCTGCTGGAAAAATATGCGATAGCCTAATCTCCCACGTCCCTCCAGAGGAGGAGAACGACGGGTTTTACTCCCGTTATTTCCTCAAACAGGAGCAAATGGGAGGGATGAGACCAATGCTGGACCTGTCTTTGTTCAACCGGTACATCCTGGGGCGACCGTTCCACATGTTGACTGCCGTACATGCGTCGCAGTGTGTGCGCCCGGCGATTGGTTCACTTCCATCAACCTGAGGGCATGTTCATATTCCTGTCATCCCCAAACACAAAACATTCCTGTGCTTCTCCTTCCTGGGAGTTTAATAGACAACCAGTTGCCATTTGGCTACTCTCTGGCCAATTGTATGCCCTCCAAATGTATCAAGGCAGTTTTTCAGCCATTACGCAGAGGGGGATCAGGGTTCTGTTTTACTTAAACAACCTGATCCTTATGACACCCTCCCAGGAGAGAGCTGCTCTCTACACAGTGGAGGCTGTGTAGCATCTACAAACACTGAATTCGCCATAAACTTGAAAAAGGGTTCGCCAATCCCCTCACAGGTGGTAGTTCATCTGGTGTGGACATAAACTCCACCACTATGAAAACCAGGCTGGATGCATTAAACTCTACGCTCTCACACGTTGCGCCTCACAGGGTGGTGTCAGCGCTGTCAGTGATGTGTCTGCTGGTGTTGATGCCTGCAAGTCACGTAGTGGCTCCTCTAGGACATGAGTAAATACACACAGTGCACATGAGGAAAAATTCAAAGATGGTTCGGCCGCCTGTGCCTCGACCCAACACGGCTCAAGAGACGCATGCTGACCATATCTTCCTCTCTACAGTCAAACCTGGCCTTGTGGAAACCCCTCCCCCCCCCATGCTCTATCGTTGGGGGTTCCCCTTGGGAGAGTGGCATCACACGTAGCAGACACAGACGCATCTCTCATTGGACGGCAGGGCAAATCCGTGTCCCAGGTTTTGGGAGGGAGATGGGGAAATCCTTCATCTCTCTACACTTGCCACACGTGCTGAAGTGCTGAAACACTTTGGTCTGAGTCAGGACTTTGGTCACATCAGGACTGTGGTCACACAGACACCTGCTCTTAATCAGAGTGCCGTACACTCCAGGGTCACTAAACCGCGTGGCAGACCTAATGTCGCGGGGGTCCCTCTCACAACGAGCGGAAATTAAATCCCAATCTCATTCAGATGCTGTGGAACAGGTTAGGAGGGTGGAAGTAGATCTGTTCGCCTCACGAGAGAATGCACAGTGCGCACTGTGGTTCTCTATGAAGGCACGAGACTGGTCTCGCTTTTCTCCCTGTCCCCCTGACACCTCGTCTCCTGGCGGCCATTCTAGTGGCACTAGAACACATGAGCGCATCATGGTTCCCGACTCTTGTACAATTACTGCCAGGGACATCATGACAGCTGCCATATGGCACAGGGACGCACTATCGCAGCTGGACTGTGCAATCTCCCACCCCGCAGTGATAAGCCAACGGCAGTTGCCCTGCCCGCTGAACGGGAGCGCTTGGAGAGGTTAGGGTGTCTCGTTGCGCTACTTAGGCAACAGCTCCACCCTGTGGTTAAATCGGATATGTTGATCTGGTACAACTGTGTGAGCCAATATGATTTATGTGAATATATGGATCTTAAGTCACAGAATAACTAGCGGCTTTATTCATTCAGCATGTTAAAGGAGTTACACACTGGGCCGATAATCAGCCGTTGGACAGTCTGGCGAGGTCAGTGACAAGAGTCTGTTCGGTGTGTTCCGTGCCGTCGTCTGTTGGAGGAGCTATCGGCCTTCATTTTCGCCGACCTGACATGCTCAGTCGGAGACAGGGCAGTCAGGACTCATCCGGAAATGGCAAGCGGGATAAGCCTCTCAAAATCTAATGAAAATCTTTAAACTGACCTTTGTCGATCTGAAATGAAGACAGATTCAGCAACTGCACGGCCTATTTCTCGCTTAAAATGTTTTCCGAAACACGTTTCGGTGAACTATTTTATTACAATATGAGATCGTAATCTGAATGAGTTGCCAGTAATGGCTGTTCGTCCAATCAGCTGCCGGTTTTCATTTTTTGGGTGACAATACAGATTAGCACCGCCTGCTGTTATGGAGACGTATTACGTCTCATCTCTTTGGTGTGTTCCGAGGCACTTTTTTGACAAACTCGGGGAGACTGATCAGTCCAACTGCCTTTTCTGCCAACGGTCGGCCATCTGGTTGGTGTGTAACTGCCTTTAGTCTTGACGGCAGTCCGCTTTCAGACCCCACCTTGTATCCTCTGCCTCTCGTGTTAACCTACCCTCAGACACTGCTGGATAATGATTTGGCTACGTTTTTAAAGCGTATATTGTGTCCTTTTTCGTCATGCCACAAGGACTGTGGAGAGAGATGGGGTTTTGCGCATCCCTAAGTGAAGCATTTGTTGAAAGGGATCAGACGACAGAAACCTGTTGCGCGTTCTCTAGCACCTTAATGGGATTTAATCCCAGTGCTCTGGGCTTGGGGGTTCCCCTTTTGAGCCTCTGGCATAAATCTCTCTCAGAATGTTGTTCCTGACAGCGCTCCTCATAATCGGTCTCACCGTCCTGCTTTTCTATTAGAGAGGACGAGAGCGTGGCTACTTTACAGCTAAATCCTTCCTGAATTTTGTTACGTAAAACAAACCTGTACAATGTGAGAAGGAAGAGGAGCTAGTCTATGCTATCGGCTTGTGGATTTTGGTGTCACAGGTGGCACTGAATGCATCAACTTCGCCCTAACCCAATAGCAACAGCTCTTAGAGGGCGAAACCTATACGAAATAGAACGATAGTTACGTATTGTAACTCCAGATTCTATGAGTATAGGCATAGCCCTCTAAGATCCAGGCCACCTGCTTCACTAACATTGGCTGGAGAAAAATGCTGATGTTGGGAGCAGATCTCTGGTCTCGCAGCTGTATAATATACAGTAACGGCGGACGTAAGAGAGGTCCGTGCAGGATTTTTACCTCCGATGCAGAGCAGCGTGCAGATGCTTCCCTAAACTTTGTCTATTTCAGTGAGTCAGCATGCACAATACCAGGGCCTCTCCTAAGTGGAATGCAGCCATTATTAATGGTTTTGAATACACCTGTGCTTTTCCTACTATAACATGTCAACATGTCTGCCGTGAAGAAGGTCTATAGGCGAGGGAAACAGAGCGAGAATGTTATGTTGCAGGAAGGCCTTTTTTCCTACATTTTCACCATGTATATAGTGTTCAACACTATCAGTATCAAGATTCCTAACTGTGGGAGAAATCATATTTAGTGCAATTTACTCTGTACTAAACAAAGTCAAGTAGACCTGAACATCCTCTGGAAATACACTTGACTTATGCAGGGCACCCTTTCGGCTCTAGGTTCCCTGAATTACTCAGGGTTAATTTTACTGTAGGCTTTCAATTCCACATACAGTTTTGAGACAAACACATTTCAATACTGTATTTTCTCCACTTATAAATAACTTTAAAGCACCATATGGTAAAGTACAGCCTTAAATAGCTTACGCTATGACAGCATGATATCAAGACTTGAGCGTTGACATGGAAAACACCCCTGCTTTCAACTCAAATTTGCTTTCTGACATTATTCATTTTTAGAGCATGGTCGTACGGGTTTTATCAGCATATCTAGTTCCATCAATGTCACTGTGATTGCTAAAGCATTTACTCCTCCCTTGCCTATTTGCTTTGGAATTGTGTAAAGAATTCTGCAGCATTTCTTTTAGAGTCTCAGTGTGAGAATTCTCAGAAGTACCATGTAGACCGATCAAGTTTGATAGTGCCTTTTAAGTAGTTTTAGCGTTACCATTGAAGAGAATGGAGCTGACAACAGGGAAGACCGACATAGAGAGGGAAGCTATGGCTAATGGCACATCAGACCTTTGCCAAAGTAAGAGAAACTAAATGACTTCTGACCCTTTCACAGGATGTCCTGAACATCACAAATGGAAAAGAAAGTGAGAAAGTAGTTACTAATAATGTACTCTAAGATAAAAGAAAGAGAGGGAAGGTTAACTACTGTTCAACTCAGCCCAAACACAAGACACATTACAAGGGTGCACTCAAAGCACATGGGAGACAAATTGGATTCAAACTCCCATCTTTCAAGAAGTCACTTGACTGGGCTTTTCACTTGCTAAATAAATCAATAGGAGAGAGAAGGCTGAGCAGACACTTATGGTCTGCCTTCAGGTACGAGTGATTGTGGTGTACAAAACAAGTGTGCTGAAAACTGTCTCTGAGAAGGGTTTCCAGTGCAAAGAGTTTCATGAATCTGGCCTCTGACTCACTCGATCATTCACAAACTCATATTTATTGGTTTCCTGTGAGTAGATTTCATGTGTATCCTGTAACTGTTCTCTTTTCTCTTTTTCTTTTTCTATCACTCTGTATTGCTCATGCAGCTCTTGAAGTTTGATCAGTGTTAAATCCAAAAGGAACAGTTGAGAGAGATCAAATGATTTTGATATAATTTTGCGTGTGTGTTTTATAATGTGTAATGTGCGCACTTGAGTTGATGTTTAATCGAACATATTGATTCAGTTTAGCTCACTTTAGCTCAGTCTAACAGTTGCAGGCAGATAAAATAATTAACTTTCAATGTCAATCGAGCATCCAATTCAGCTATGGCTAAAAATGTCGATGTGTGTTAGATTGCATCTTTTATTTTGGTATTACAGCCCACAACTGCTCTCCACACTGCACTAATACCGGGTGTACACTACCTGTCCAATACCAAATGGCAGACAGACAAAGTTAGTGACTAGCTGGTGAACATAGTGGAGCATTTCAGCTGCTGCAGAACAAGATATTTCCCTCAGGAGTTAGTGGAGACCAAAACAGACCTGAAAGGAGAGAGCATAATGGATTTACAGTGCACTTTTAAGGCAGAATAAACTAACATAAATGATGACTCAAAATGAATGCTAATGTTGCTCTGTGTCTGCTCTATAAATATGTATGAACATCAACATACAGTCAAAATAAACAATGGACACATATTAGAGTATTTAAGAGATGTCATATTTTTGTGTCATCCATGCATGTATAATTTGTAAATTATTTTTAGCCAGCCACTAGTGGTGTTTTATGCATGTTTTCTAGCAGTAGCAACAGTTAATTGCATTAGAAACTTTAACCTCATGTACACTATGGTTTTGTGTTTGGTAGCAACATCCAGAATTTGTCTTACCTACCAGTAATCCCTTTAGGCTTCACATTGCCTGTTAGCAGCATTCATTTAATTCCTATTGCATTTTGGGCTTTACTGTTATAGCAATCTCAGAAACTGGAAAATCGGTCTGACGATGATTTAGCCTCTGGGGGCATCGGCCAATATTTAGGGGATTCTGAGCCAGGACTTAATTCCTTCTGTGTGCCAGTCATTGTTTATAGTCCAATTAGCAACTTGAGACACGAGAATGGAGTTGGAGTTGAGCGATAACGTCTACGACTGTCAGACTATAGCCAAGATATATAGATCCGCCTCTTTTGTTCTTCATTGTTTATCTGCATGCAACCAAAGCCCACTCAAACATGATTGGTCAATACTACTCGGACTACAAACAAACTACAAATGGAAACCAGACCATACCAAAATGTTGTCCCATTACCTAGAGATTCTGCATTCATCTGCAGAAATGTGTTTATAGAGATTACTGTTATAATTACTAAATACTTTTCACTGTCATCACCAAGCACCAGATTTACACTATGAAACTGATAGCTGTTCAAGAGATATTTTCATAGCGATGCTTTGGGTTGTCAAGAAGAACACTAAGAGATAGTGTCTGAGCAGCAAGTTATTGCTTTTATTACAACCACTATGTTCCAATCTTGCAAGGCACACATTTCTCAAATCAAGACTTCTATTAGTCATTGACAGTTTTAAGTACATGATGAACTATTATAAAAAAGACCGCATCCCAGAGGAATCTACGGAACATAACCAAGCAACCTCACCATGTTTCTTTGGTCTGTCCTCTGATTCTTTTTTCTTTTTCCTACAACAGATCTGTTTTCTGCTTCATCATATGCGACAATATGAGACATGTCAGCGTGACGTCAGGAGGCTCGCTTGAGACATTTTCTTTTCATTTTCAGTATTGATTGTATTTTAGAACATCGGACTTGCTTCACAGGAAAATAATGTCTTTGTATTCTGTAGTGTATTACATCATATTACACTGTACTGCAGTCATCTGTCAAAGTCATCGGTAAAAGCTGATTCATTCACTTTTTTATTTTGGCAATTCTCAAATTATATTTTATAAAACAAAATGAGGGATGCTCATGAATGAGTTAGAGTAACAACTGTAAATAAAAACACAAATGGTGAAATGGAGTCACCAGAAGGATGCTAGGGAGCAAAAATGCATATAACAGCCATTTTGGAGTTTATAAAAAGGCATTTCAAAGCGGGCATTTTTATGCATTTCAAAGAGGCATAAAAACTGCTGCAGAGACAGCTTATCACTCATTTTAAGGTATTCCTGCCTTGGATGTTTGTGTTTGCATCATGCCGTGTGAAGTTTGGAGTAAGTAGGGAGGCAGTAGCAGATATCTGGATACTTACCTGGTTACCTAGTTTGGCTGTGTGACTTTTGTTAAAAAGAGTAACATTAACTGATAAGTAAGAACACTGGCAAAGCGTTTTCTTTTTTCAGTTTAAGTATTTACTCAAGGGCTTCAATGTATACTTAAATTAGGCATAAACATATGAAAGAAATCAACACATTTCCAAAAAACATGCTGTTGCCTTGTCTTGGGGAATTTTGTGTAACTGTGGGAAGACACAGTACTTTGAAAGAGAAAATCAAGTTCAGGAACCCATAAGTAACACTTTAGACAGCTGGCAAATTACAGTGTAGTAATGTACAAATATATAATAAAATACTTACTGGGTAACTATTGGTCAAAAGGAACAAGGGCATAAGAGTGTACATGGGTAATTACTTTCTAATTTAACAAAAACATGTTTAACTGTGTGTGTACTCAGTATTTGAAATCTGGAACCAGATTCGAAATAAAACGTACTTTCTGATTTATGGCACCCAATTTCCATATCCCCACACAATCTCAAATCCTCAAACAATTCACACAGATATGTACTGAGCGATGTAAGGACAACTCTACATTAGGGTTTCTTTCAGAAGAAAATAATTTCATCACAAACAATACCATTTTTCACATTACTGTGGAAAGTGTTCAACCACACTTAATAAAGTGACTTTATGTAGCTGTCAACTGCTTGTTACACTGCAACACACACATTATGTAATATTTAAGCACTAATGCAAATTTTATTAACATTGGTCAATGGCAATCACTCAAACACCTGCCATTCAGGCAATTGAGTCCAAGTGGAATGCAGGATTGCTCATTTTGCTAGGCAGCACCCAACAACAACAATAATTGTGAAAAACTATGACAGGTGAAGAAATGCATATACACTCTATACCCACGTCTAACAATCTTAAAAAAGTAGTGTTGGTGAAAATACACTGGAGTGTTTACACTTATTACAAGTGTTAATCACTCAAATATTTTGTTGTCTCTTTCTGCACTTATTCTTTTGTAAATTTAAAGAAATGTCCTCATGCTGCTGGAACATGGTATCCTCACATAAGCACTGTGCAGCCATTAACCCACTGCACCCACCACCTAATAATCTTACTAGAAAAAAGCTAAAAACAAACAATCACTCCTCTGCACTGAAGCCAGTAAAACCATTGACAGGTGCATATTCTGTGGAGCAGACAGACGTAACAAAGGTAGTTAGACAATATGAGTTTCTAACATTTGAAACATGCTGCATCAAAGAAAAATTTGTTGAATAATACATGTTTACTTTTTTCTTTTCTAACAGTTTCATCTAAATTAGCAAAACAGAAAAGGTTGCAGGTTTATTTTTATACCAAACTCCGGAAACGCTTTAGATCACAGCATGCAACATACAGCGTAATAAGTATTGGTACATACTGTGTTTAGTGCACCGTCAGTACAAAAGTTTACACCGTAACTCCAGAGTAATTGCGCTGTACAAGGTGGCCTGGAACTTAATTTGTCAGACACAAGAAATTATGATTTTGGGAAAGTTTTTTGGGAGAAAACACACAATATGAACATGGTCATAGACCAAATAAGAAACAAACACTGATAACAATCTGCAAATTACACAAATTAAATGATGAATGGTGAGGGAGTTAGTTAAAGGGGTTGAGCTGAGCAAAACACTGCACACACATTATCAATATTTCTTTTCCTGTTTGAGCATAACGATTAAACACGACAGAATGTGTTGGTCAGTCAACCAGTTAACAAACTGCTCGTGTTTACCAAGGCCAAGATCTTTTGGGGTGCTTCATTAGAGCGGACTCTGCTGGTTCATGGTATTTCTCTTCTGCAGACTGCTACCACCTCATTACAGCCAGGGCTCCAGCCACTGTGAAATTCCCCTGAGGAGAAAGGCACTGGAGCAGAGGCCAGACCTGGAGCAGAGGCCAGACATGCCCAAGATATTATTGGGTGAATAAAGACCCTATATATCCGGGATCATAATGTAACAAGATATTGTATGCCCTCATTAAAAAGAAAGAAAAAGTGTCATTTAAAATCAATCTCTTTGGTTGTTTTTTTTGCTCATTTTCTTGTCTCATCTGCTATTGCTACGCGGGAGTGTTATGCAACACCCTTAAGAGCAGCATAACAAATAAACTTAATTGGGTTCAAAATCCTCCAGTACACAATTTGTGTTTTGGACTAGTTGTGAACTGTTCTACATTTTTACAACAGAGAGTTGACACTGGAGCTGCAAAGATTAATTGATTAATCGATCAGGATATATATATATATATATATATATATATATATATATATATATATATTAGTGCTGTCAAACAATTAAAATATTGAATTGCGATTAATCGCATTAATGTCATAGTTAACTCGCAATTAATCGTACATTTTTCTCTATTCTAAATGTCCCTTGATTTCTTTCTTGATACGATACTTTTAAAACGGTGCCTGAACAGAAAGAGTTATATATATATATTTAAAAAAGTAGCACCTTGTTCAATTGTATTTGTCTGTTCTGTATGTTCAAAAATATAAAACAATAAAAAGTTGATCTAAAAACAAAATGGAGCACAAAACGGCGAAAACAAAAACTGGATGGGAAAAGGGTATTTTATAATAACTATGAATGCACCACGAGGCTGGCGAGGCTGAGTCTGTGTTTTTCAGACAACGGCAGCTACAGTCTGGTGTTAGAAACCTCTCCAGTGAAATACAGTCACACTTTACACCGTTTAGCTGTCAGCATTTTAACCGTGTTTAATCCAGCTGCTAGCTAATGTTAGGCTAACGTTACCTGTGCTAAGTGTAGTGTTGACTAGCGTCCCGTGCTGCGATGTTTCAGTTGCCTCTAACATCCGTTTTCGGAGCATCAGAGAGAAGTGCAGGCATTTAAGTGGCACCTAAATAAGGCACCGAAATCCACGTTGCTATTTGGTCCGGTAGATAATGGTCGTTAAGGCACCCCCCGCAAATAAAAACTCTTCGGATCTACACAATTCACGTGGATGACATTTTCCCATTTAAAATGGCAATTTCTTTGCTAGGCCAAAAAGAACCTTAATCTCGCGATAAACAAAATTGATGGGTTTGCGTTAACGCTGTTAATAACGCATTGAATATATATATATATATATATATATATATATATATATATATGTCATTTTGTTTTATAAAAAAAAAGAAAAAAAAATCTCTGATTCCAGCTTCTTAAATGTGAATATTTTCTATTTCCTAGAGTACAGTAAACTATCTGTCATAGAAGTCGGTGAGTTGTGGACAAAACATCTTGTGAGGACGTCATCTTGGGCTTTGGAAAACACTGATCAAAATTTTTTACCATCTTTTGGAATTTTATAGTCCAAACAACTAATCGGTTAATCGAGAAAATAATGGACAGATTAATCGACTATGAAAATAATTGTCAGTTGCAGCCCTAGTTGACACTTGACACCACTGGTTTGAATTTTTAAATCTCTGGCAGAACCTTATATTATGTATTAATATATAAACATAAATTAACTAATTTCTGTGTTGGAGGCACTGGTATTCTGTTGCAGACCATTTCATTAATATATAGACCACCATCTCAGCCGGCACTGCAGATTTAGTATAAAAATCAAACATTTGCAAACAGCTGTTGTGTTCACTGTTGCTGGTTGATCAGTGAGTCGGTTTAAAACTAAATATTGAGCGGAGGTTTCTTTTAGCTTTTGGAGGCATTTGATGACTGGTCATTACAAATATTTGAGAGGTAGGTATTTCCAAATTTCATAGCATTTGGCCTCCGTACCCCGTGGTGATTAGGTGCTTGATTGTCTGTATCCCTATGATTGTATCGTCCGACAAACCTTTATCACTGTCTTCAACCCAAACAGTCCCACTGAGCAGTTGCTCACATTAGTAAAGATAGAGAGGGAGTTTCCTATTTAACATACACGCTGACAGGGCATAAATGGTGACAAATGCTATTTGTTTCTCTCCAGGAGACTCAAAATGTGTTACATCATCATCTTATGAGCTAAAAACCACTTCCAAAGAGTACTGGTTTTAAAAAGATGTCCTTAAAGAAATCCCCATTTCAGGTTTTTTGATTAAAACACGATGATGATTGTTTTCTAAACCCTCAGAGTCTGACAATACAAAATAAGTTAAAATTCCACATCAATTTAGATTTCTTTAGTTCTTGCTTCACCAGATAACTGCAAAAATCTTAAGCATATGATACTAAGAACACATTTGCATGCACACCAACTAACTGATTGGTAATCCCTAACAAATAACTGACTACATCTAGATATTAATATGCATAGTATTGAAGGGAGAACATTCAGAGTTTTACAACATTCTGCAAGAAAGCTTAATGCCTGATATCTATGATCAAGTTATGTAAGGCTAACTACTATATCTACTATTTCTATTTACAAGTAGCAACAGATTCAATTTAGTATCACTAAAGGGTAACTGAAACACCACATGCATTGCTTTGATCCAGTGGCGGCTGCAGACATCCACTGTGGAGTGTGTTCCAGTGCAGGCTCCACTGTCAGGACAGGAAATGCAGGGTGTGAACTACGAGGGAGCTAGGGGGAGCTCGGCTCTCCTTAATAAGACATGGTCTCCCCTGAAAACGTGATTTGTGAAATTTTGGGGGGGTCTCTAAAAACATTGACAGTGTGTCATTTTGACGTGCAATTTCAGTTTTGTATAATGTGATCATTGTGGATTATTATGTGTAAAATTGCAAAAATATCATTCATTCATGCATGACAGCAAATTAAACCTAATTCACTTAAATAAAAATAACTATACATGCTATTCTTGCCATGAGCATCAAGGCGGGGCTGCGCTGCGGTGCAAATTTAACTCATGTTTAGTACATGTTAACTCAAAGATTCGTAGAAACAATATGAACGTTGGAGGCCATTTATCGGCCGCAAAGTCCTTGAAATCCATTCTGCACTTAGCATCATATAGCCATGGCAAAAAGAAAACAAGGCAGTTTAATTCATTTTGGTTTTACTAATAAATTGTTTAGGGATGATGTTAATAGCACAACCGATTCACCTGCTGCAAGCCCTGTTAGCAGACCTCCCGCCAGGGTGACAACGCAATAAGAAGAAATACTGTCCTCTCTGGCTGAAGATGGCGATGGTAACAGCTTGTCTGAGGCCGGTCACCATCCTAACCCCTCTTGCTCCTCTCTCCCGTTAAATTGGAACAGCCAGCAGTGCAGAGACTGGAAGAGCCGATATACATGGCTGTTTGTTAAGGATGCGTCGCTTAGTCCTAATTGAACGGAGGAATTATGGTATTCTTCGGTAGCCTAAGTAAATTTAACCATTGTTCATGTGAAATTTCAAAGACAGCCTGATGCTTTGTTTATAGACTATTTGTGGGTGGCTGTTTGCTGTTTGACCTATCAATTCATGTCGATAAAGTATAATAGGGTAAATCCTGTATAGTGCACACTTGTTGTAAGCGCAAGATAAATACTAAATTAAATTGTGTAAACTCTTCCGGCGAAAGTAGTTTGGTCGTTGATTTATATTTAAATAGCCTACTAATCAATAACTAATCAACATTGTAAAGTGCCAACGATGTTTCCGTTAATGGAGCATTTATTTTGCCAATCCTGTCCACACTATACGCAATGGTGTAGGCTATTCTAGGCCTATTAGTAACAGATGTCTTATTCAGATGCAATATATTTTTGTCAAAATACAATAAACTCTGTACAGCACATATAATACGTATTTTTTTGTG
Organism: Zingel zingel; assembly: GCA_023566125.1. Lineage (NCBI taxonomy): Eukaryota > Metazoa > Chordata > Actinopteri > Perciformes > Percidae > Zingel > Zingel zingel. The sequence goes on from CM042320.1 coordinate 22,788,301, forward strand.
ATTGTTTAAGGTATGCTAGTTTGTAATTTGCACATTCCAATTCATTTTAATATGCTACTGTATGAATCTCGATCGCTTTACTGCCAGTTCCTCAACCTCGGAATTGAAGATGAAATTATCATTGAACGCAATCTTGTATTCAGGTTGTTGATTGGTTAGGGCGGACGTCCTCCCTTGGAGCATCATATTACGTGTTTTGGACATTAACAGATGTTTATATTATATTGATATAGGAGATCCCGCCCTACGATCGTCCAAGGCCCCCAGACTGCCCCGCAGGCGTGGCTGTTGAGGCATTCTAATCAGAATCTAAACCAAAGAAGAGAAGAAATTTATTTTATAGATGATACTGAAATGTTACGTTTTATATCAACCAATTACTTATATATTTTTTAACTATATTTTGATGTCCCTCTTGCCTCTCAAAAATAAAGAAGGAGCAACCTCCTCTGCCTCTATGGACCAGCTTCCTCTGCTTTGATCAAAAGCCAAGAGCTTGTAGAACCAACTGGCCAGTGGAGTTATAGACAAATGTGCCCTGAGGCTAACCTCGGGCTGGCTGGAAATGATCTAGCTAGGGGAACCAGAGACTTAAATGTCACAGACAGTAAGGGGGCATGGGTGATGTCACGATGAGACACAAGGGGCTGCCTCTTCTTTACCTCAACAACCTTCCCCCAAGGTGTCACTTGGGTGGCAAGGTGTGCTTTCAGTGTGAAAGTGGGCGCATCAACGATTTTTGTTTTCAAAAAGCTTGTCTTGTGTCAGTAGCTCAGACCAAAAGGAAATTACCTCCATGTGGGTACTGGGTTGAAACAAAAAGCAAGACAATTACTCCATTGTCACACAAAAACTGAAATTGAGGGGGGTAGCTCCTGAATGCATAGAACGGACATGTGGGAAGAGAATAGGATGCCTGGTTCAAAATCATTAGAAAAGAATGGCACACTAGTGGACTGCAACCTGGTGATTTCTTTTCCCTGTTGATAGAATCTTTAGTACAATACTTTATGGCAAGAGCAAAGTATTGGTTCAAATTATTGTGCTGAGACACTGACAGGGTATGGAGGATGCATCAGCGATGCATGTTGTGTTTGGATATCCTCTTTTGTCTTGTGTGTGTTTGTGTGTGTGTGCGTGCTTTAATGGAGATCTGTATCTTTTCCAGGAATACCTTCAATGTGCACATACCATAGGCTATTTATCACATGTTGCCAGAACTGCTGCCACATTAAAAATGAATACACAAATCAAGTAATTTATGATAATCACTGTCATGCATCAAAATTATCCCTGGGCAGGTGATGACTAATAATGACTTTGAAACATTAAGTAATGCAAAAACATAATAAGGCAGTAATTAATTTGGACTGAAGGGAGCCAAAGATTTGTGTGTGTCATCTGGTAAGTAACGCCTTGGAAAAAGTGTCAGCCATTAATATTTCAATTACAATTGACAACAGTGTTCGTAGTAGGGATGCACCATTTCGATGGCCCAACATTAGTATCAGCAGATATTCGCCTTGTTGATTGCCATCGGTCTATCAACAAATAAGAGACATTCCCCGTTGGCAGTGGCTGATGTATATAATAAGCATATTTCTCAAAATATAATTTTTTTCCCTTTTATTTCCGAGTGGCAAACAAGTTTTGCAATTTGAGTTACTATTATCAATATTTTTTCTGTGTTTATCTTTCACATACATTAATACACATTTTTACTAATTTTCATTGAACCTGTAGATTAGATTCAGAAGCTCATAACTCTACACAGTATGTCGTGCTGCATTTCAATTAAAGCACTGGAGCACATTCACCACCACTTTAGCCTTGCTAACAAAGAAGATGGCTGCGGCCAGCAGGGCAGGTGCGTCAGGAGCTCTCCTTGCAATTTTAATTTTTGGAGTTATTTTAAACCTAACAGATTCGGGACTGGAAAGCATATTTTAATTCAAGCGTTTGTAAACACTGCGGCAGAACAAAGTAGGCCTAAAGCAGTACGGGGCAAACGCCAAAGTGATAGTATCACCATCATCATCACACTTTACCTGCTGCTGTCTGGAGATGTGCACCAGTGCCCAGGCCCGACTTCCTGAGTTGCCAGCAGTGAGGACACGAGGAGTATTTTTCCTGTCGATCAAGGGTTGGGGATTGGTCGACTTCGATTGGGAGATGGATCAATCGGTGCCGGGGAGAGGAGATCACGGACAAGAACGGCTGCCTCGGGGGGCATGGAGAGCGTTGAAAGCCTGGGCTGGCCATCGGCGAGCGCGTGGATTGACAACGACGGGGCTTCCATGGCTACGGAGCCGACATCTATTTCCTTACCCTACGTTTCTGTCTACTGGCTCATATCGTCCAATTAACACAGTAACTAGTTACTGTGCTCAACGTAAGCGTAACAAACTGCACGGCACATCCCATAGTGCATATAAAAGCAACATTAACCATGCTCTGAAAAAGCATCGTAAACTGAACTGTTTCAAAACTGTCAATCATTCTCGACTGATATGGGATCAACAACTCCAATCTAGGGGTCTCTTTGGAGGACATATTAACATCCGTAGCCTCACCCCTAAGTCTGAACAAGTGCATCATCTTCTTATACATTCTAATTTAGATTTTTTAGGCCTGTCAGAATCATGGTTACATAACAACTCCCCATCTGCTGCATTGCATGTACCAGGCTATAAAATGTGCAGACGGGACAGACTAAATGGAAAAGGGGGGGGGGGGGGGTGATGTTTTATATCAAAGACTACATCAACTGTCATCAGATATGCTGGCCTTTTGACCATGATTTAGAGTGTATTGGATTGAATATAGTGCTCTCATCTGAAATGTCCTTTGTGCTCATTGTTGTATATCGTCCACCCTCCTCTAATACTGATTTTTTTTTATCACATTTAAAAACTACTTCAAGTATGTGATTTTTTAAAACCGAGGTAATACTACGTGATCTAAACTGTAATTGATTAGATAAAACTAAAAGGAAAGCCCTTAAGCAGATCACAGACACTTTTGATTTTACACAGTTGTTGGAAGGTCCTACTAGAATAACCACATCCTCCCAGACACAGAAAGACTTAAAATTTAGCAACAAACTGTCACGATTGTGACTTTTTGTTTCCTGTTTTATTTTGAAATCTGTTTGTTCTCCCTTGTATTGTCTAGCTTACTTCCTGTTTTCTGTTTTCCCGCCTGTTTGATTGTTCTGCCCCGCCCTGATGTGTTCCACCTGTTTGTATCACCTGTCCCTTGTTAGTGTTCATTACCCTGCGTATTTAGTCTCTCTGTTTCCCTTGTCTGTGGTCGGATTCTTACTTTCTGTTAGTGTGTATTTCTATGGAGCCCCCCTGGTGTCAGCTGATAAAAAAAAAACTAAACCGTGCGCATGGATTCATAATCCGTGCCCTCGGTTTTATAAATGTAAGCAAAATTAGAAATATATTCACAGATTCGAACTTCTGTGATAATTCTCAATAGCGAAATGTTATTAGAACACAAAATACGCATCTTTCCTAACGTAGTAAGGCTAACAACGAGCTACAAACTCATTTTCATCAAAACGAGCCATCCTCCGACCTGGAGAAATAACATTATTGGTCTCTATGAGCAGCCGGAGGTGAGATGGCAGTCAGTCAGACCGGACGTGTTTAGGGACCATCTACAAACTACAACACCGACACAAAAAATATCTATTAATTTAATGTTTAAATAAGGTAGTGTCTCCAAACTTATCTCAATTATAACTTGTCTCATTGTAGTTGTACTACAGCACTTTTTAAAAAATAAGTTTAGAGACACTACCTTATTTATTTTCGGCAGCTGGGCACAGCTGGGTGACACCGTCGACGCCCTGGAACCGCTGGAAGAGGGCGTCTTCGACGGGCACGAGTCCGATGACTCGTCTCCCCCGAATGACGATTCCCTCACCGGTTTTCCCTCCTCCTCGCTGGGAGGATTGGAACTCGAGACAGGGATCGATGCCCTTCCACTGAGGCTCTCCCCGTCTCCAGAACGGCCAGGGGCACCGCTTCAGCGGCTTTCCCCTCTGCCACAGGCGGCTCCTCCCTCCACCACCAAGGCTCTTTTTCTGGACCTGCCGGACATCATTAAAAAGGCGGCAGACCAGAGAGGCGTAGCGCTCCCGGCGGAGCTTCCAGCCCCCACTCGCGGCCTCCTGAGCGGTGACGTCTATTCTCAGGAACCACCGTCCAAACCGTCCAGTCTCTTGCTATGCCCCGTTCACACGGGTTCATGGCGACACAGAGGCAGGATTCCCTTCGGCCCCCCCCCTGGAGCAGAGCCGGGCGTCGATCCTGCTTCCGAAGGCTACTTTTACGGAAGCCGATCCCCCCATCCCCCCAGGATCAGGTTTGCGCCCAGGTTACTGACCCGTCTCACCAATGTGCGGCCCAGGGCTTGGCGGCGCAAAACAACATAGCATTGCTAGCCTCCGCCGTCTCCGCCATGGCCACAAACCCGGAGGCTCTTCCTCCAGAGCTAGCCATGGAGATCGGCAAAGCTATGACCGCCATCCTCACCCTCACTACGGCAACCACGGTGGCGTTGTCGAGGATCCAGGCGTGGCAGACTGTGGCCCAGCGAAATATCTGGCTCCACATGTCTCAGGTACCCACGGAGGTCAGACGTGAGCTTCTGTACGGCCCCATAGCTCCCGATGGACTATTTGGGCCCCGCTTACAGACGGCCACGTCCCACCTTCACCAGGCGACCGAGGAAGCGGAGCGGCTACGGCGGCTTGGCTCCTGGAAAGCGGCTCCCCAACAGCAGTGCCACCGCTCCACCAACCGCAATAAGAGGAAGCGCCCCACAGCCTCTGCTGCGGCTGCACCCTCCCAGGATTCAACCTCCGCTCCCCCGCCTGCCCCCCCCCACAGCGGCAGCCGGCCCGTGACCGGCAGGTTTCACAGGGCCGGAGGAGCATGAAGGCGGATCCCACCTGGTCAAACTCGCCCCCAGAGCCACCCAGCAAACAGCGGCGACGGTGACAATGACGGGGTGTGGGGAATGTCTGTCCCTCCACGGTTGGAAACCGGAAACACAACGGCCATTTTAAGGGCCAATTCAGTCTTTCTAAAGAGCAGTTTCCCTTCAACCGAACAGCCCTTGTTCCCACTGAACATTACGCTGATATCACGACAGATGTTCCCCACACAAGCACACACCAGGTCACCGCTGCTCGCGTAGCTCCACCGCCCTCTCACTATGCAGACAGCGGGAGCAAACGCACATTCGCCACAATTAGCGCCACTCAGTTATCCTCCTCCCCCTGGCTATGCCAGCGGGATGAGGATGACGATGACCCGCCACCCTTTCGACAGGGCCCTACCATGGGCTGGGCGACACGATCTACTCATGTCTCGCCCAGCGGCGGGACGGGCTCTGCGCTTCTTGCTAGCTATGTCTGTAAACAACACACAGACATGCGCGTGCCTGCTTTCATATCACAGCGCGGCATGGCTCAGGCTGACACACATGGACTCGTGGATGTCAAAACTGATATCACGAGGCTATACACTCCAATTCGCCTCCCCCCCGCCTCGCTTTGTGGGCGTGTTGGAGACAACCGTGTCATCCCAGGCAAAATCAGACACCATGACGTCAACTGCTGTCAAAAGGAGCAATTTCCCGCGTTCCCCCTGGGGAGGAGAACGGGGGATTTTACTCCCGCTACTTTCTCACTCCAAAAAAGTCAGGCGGGTTACGCCCCATCCCCGACCTGTCCAAGTTCAACCGGTGCATCATGGAGCGTCCATTCCACATGCTGACTATCAGACATGTGTTGGAATGTGTGCGCCACCAAGAATGGCTTACATCGGTGGATCTGAAAGACGCATATTTTCACATCCAAATCATTCCCAGACACAGGAATTTCCTGCGCTTCTTTTTCCGAGGGGCTCATTTCCAGTACAACCGACTGACGTTCGGTTACTCACTGGCCCCCCGCACTTTTTCCAAGTGCATGGAGACGGCACTTCAACCGTTGCGGAGAAAAGGCGCCAGAGTCCTGTTTTATCTGGACGATTTGCTCATCCTGGCTCCCTCTCGGGAAACGGCGGCGCTACACACAATCGCAGTTCTGCAGCACCTGCAGACGCTGGGCTTCGCCATAAACTGGCAGAAAAGCTCACTGGTTCCCACACAATCGAGCGCATCATGGTTCCCGACGCTGGTCCAGCTGCTGGCAAGTCCCCCCTGGCAATTGCCGCGGCGCGAGGACGCCCTGTCACAGCTGGACGGCGCGATATCTCACCCCCCGGTGATAACCCAGCGACTGTGGGGCTGGCTGCTGAGAGGGAACGCTTGCAGAGGTTAGGCTTGCCTCCTGCTGTGGTGCGCACTATTCAGAGCGCGAGAGCCCCCTCCACAACAGCGTGTTACGCGGCGCGTTGGTCCACTTTCCAGCGCTGGTGCACGGAGAGGGAAACAAACTCTATATCGTGTCCCTTGCCTCTCGTGCAGACTTATCTCCAAACATTGGTAGATAACGACCTGGCTCCTTCCACAGTCAAAGCCTACGCAGCGGCCATTTCATCCTGCCACGAAGGGTATGGAGGGAGAACGGTTTTTGCGCACCCCCTAGTAAAGCGTTTTTTGAAAGGGGTCAGACGACAGAAACCCGCCGTGCGCTCTCTCACACCCCAATGGGATCTGGCCCTGGTGCTCCGAGCTCTGGGGAAACCTCCCTTCGAGCCCTTAGCACAAGCCCCTCTCAGGTTACTGTCTCTGAAAACGGAGATTCTCCTTGCCTTGACGTCAGCCAAGCGAGTGAGCGACTTATGCGCGCTGTCAGTTTTGCCGTCCTGTCTCTCCATTAGGGGGACGTGAGCGCAGCCATCCTACAGCCTAACCCCTCTTTCACACCAAAAATTTTAACTAATTCTTTTCAGTCGAGGGTTTTTTCCCTACAGGGTTTTTTCCCCCCGCCTCATAACAACGACGCGGAGGAGTTTTCCCACCGATTGTGCCCGGTACGTGCGTTATCACAGTATGTTTTACGCACGGCGGACATAAGGCGGACACAGCAGCTGTTTGTACACTATAGGGAACACTCCCAAGGAGCGGCCCTGTCAAAACAGCGTCTGTCTCACTGGCTGTGCGAGGCTATCACCCAGGCCTATGACACGGAGGGGGCGGAGCCCCCCCGAGGCATCCGGGCACATTCTACAAGGGCTCTATCGACATCAACAGCTCTGTTCAGAGGCATGTCAGTAGCCGACATCTGCGCAGCGGCCTCTTGGGCATCCCCATGCCCTTTCATCCGTTTCTATTTGCGGAATATGTCCGAGCCCTCTCTGACTCACTCGGTCCTATCCTCACTCAACGACGAATGATGCCCCGTCGTGTGTGTTCTGTCTGCTGCCGGATGCCGGGAGGAGAGCGACGTTCCACACATATACATATATTATGTACATATGTATATATATTTGTCACTACCATGCACGCCTACAATCACGATATGCGCCGCTGCATGTGTACTGCCTGGGGTCCCTCGCCCCCCCCCCCCCCCCCCTACTCTGGGTGGCTGGGAGAAACTCGGGCATCCCATAATTATCAATCATGTATTTCCCTCATCTATCATGCATGCCTGCACTCTCGGCTGGGGCTTTACAGCCAGCAACACCGAGTCATTTTCATGGCAGGCTCTGTTATCAAGATAACGGCTTATCTGATACAGACAGTAAAAGTTAGTCTATGTTCCACTTTGGGTCGCAGGTGGCATTGAGTACTTCAGCTTTGCCCTAACCCAATAGCGTGGCTTAGAAGGCGAAGCCTATATGAAATAGAACGATAGTTACGTTATTGTAACTCCAGATTCTATGAGTATAGGCGTAGCCCTCTAAGATCCGGGCCACCTGCTCCGGTTACATTAGCTGAAGAAAAAGCTTATGTTGGGAGCAGAACTACGGCTCCGCTCTGTTTATATACAGTAATTGCAGACGTAGTTGAAGCCCGAGCGGTACGCAAGGGCGGGAAAGAAAATCTTCACAACTGCGCATGCGCGAAGGGATAAACCCAATAGCTTGGCTTAGAGGGATACGCCTATACTCATAGAATCTGGAGTTACAATAATGTAACTATCGTTACTCTTCATAAGAAAACACCCGAAGTTTTGGACCAGAAGCCGAACAGCTCGCATCACTGTATTATCCTAAATAACCGTAAACTGCTGAGCTGGGAAGATGTAATTAAATACAAAACCATCTGTCTGGTGTATAAAATTCTGCATAACACTGCTCCTCCCCCTTTGAATTCTTTCATAATCCAACTTAACAACAGCAGTCACATTACCAGAAGCACCGCACGAGGTGAGCTTCTAATTCCATTCAGGAAAAGCACATTTGGCCAATTATCATTTTCTGTTACGGCATTACAAAACTGGAATTCATTGCCCACTACAATCAAAGATATACATACATATTCTACCTTCACAAAATACCTTAAAACATGGCAGTCTGATAACTATTACTGTACATATTAATCTGTCAGATGTAGGGGTGTAACGTGAAAAATTACGGTACGGTACGTACCTCAGTTTTAAAGTCACGGTTCGGTTCATTTTCGGTATAGTAAGGGAAAGAAATGCAAACATTAAACTGCAGGTTGTTTATTACTGTAAACTTTTTTTTAACAATTTGTTTACACTTTTTTTAAACACTTTTTAATAAAATATAATAAATAAAACATATATAAAATAAAAAAAGAATAAGAAATAAAATACTGCTGCAAAGTTCTCCACTAAATAAAATACTCTGTCTCAAACCAATATCACATAATAAAATATAATGAAAAATATAAATAAATAACTATGGATTACAGTGCAGCATTACCAATCCCAGCTTGTAGGCCTGCTCATTTAAAAAAAATTATATATATAAGTGCAGAATCAACAGTTTCAGTTTTTAGACCTCCTCAGATTTTTAGGAACTTTTCCACAGTCTAAAGTGCAGCATTAACAGCTCCAGGCTGAAGGCCTGCTCAGATTCATTCAACTTTCATGTTTTTTGTCAAAAAACGGCCCGATCGGAATTACCAGCAAAGGTCTGTTTAAATGCCAACGGGAGCTGTGTTTGAATTGCGGTCATTTTTTTTCCTTGTAGTAGTGATGTTCACACTCGCGTGATGCCTTTTCAAGTGCGTTAACAAGTTTAAAGTGTTGCCAGAAACATACCCGATCATTACTGAGCAATGTCGGCACACTGCTTTCGTCTTATTGACTAGTCTTTGTCCGTTGACATATTTCACTGGGAAACCGAAGTGTTCCCAAACAGGAGACCTTAATGATATGGGTGGCTCTTCAAGCTCCGGCTTGTCCATGCTGTCTATGGGCTTGTCTTCATTGGCCATGACGCTAGCTAGCGAGAGGCTGGGCTAAAGCGTGCCGTGTATGTTGTTGTACAGCACGCGGTGTGTGATTTTAATTTTTTTCCCCAAACCACTTCAGTGGAAATCCCGCCCTGCAGTCGATTTCATTGGTTTAGGTTACAGTGACGGCAGGTAGGTTTAGAGATTAGTGTTTGGTGTAGGCAATCTGTACAGGGATTGACATATTGTCATGACCAATGAAAACTTTAGAATCAGCTGCAGGGCGGGATTTGCGCTGTTCCGCCACTTAATATGTTCGTGTGGAAACACGAAAATTGACCTATGTTCCGCACACAAAAGATTGCATTCGATGCACGTGTGCACCGTGCCGAAAGCCCTGTACCGAAACGGTCCGGTACGAATACACGTACCATTACACCCCTAGTAAGATGTGATGTGTGTTTGATGTGACATAGTCATTGTTGCTGTCGCTCCATCTCTGCTGCCTGCCTCTGTTATGTCTTGTATGTGCTTCCAATGTGGCCTCTTGAGACTCTTCTCTTTTCTTTTGTCTCCTTCATATTGTTTTAACTGCATGGACTGATTTAAATGCCATTGCCACTATCTGTGCTTGTCTGTTTGTGTGCCACTTTTTTGTATGTTTTAACCCTTTTTGCTTAGGCCTGCTGTTATTATAGATGTAATGTAACTGATTTTATTATGTTAATCATTGTTTTTTAGGTTGCCTATTGTCATCTGGCCTGGGACTACAGCTGGAAATTAGCCATTGACGCTAAAGCTGCTCCTTTTACTGTATAGTTCATTAAAGGGGACTGTCAACGACATTATAACTAAAACTAAATATGTGCAAAAACATTCAAATTCCAGCCACACTCCGGGCACAGACATGACTACATCATCAGGCTAGGGGAAAGAAATCATCCTTTCTCTGGTAAATGTCAGAGGAGAGCTTTCGCTCTTCTGAGCACAGAAAAAGGACTGAGGGATGTAAATGGAATGAAGTAAGAGTTACACAGGGTCACATAGTGGATTAGAGGAAGAAAAACAATAAAGCACCTTTCTCCCACAGACCTTAATACTGATTTGTCCTTAGCCCTAAACTCAATCTGACTGCTCTGTTGATAATTCATTGATTAATTTGTGAGAAGAACAGCGACAAATTTACTTTGACCACCATAAGAGCTTGCATGTTCAGAGACTCTTTTTAGTTCTTTCAAAAACATTTTTTTAAAGATGAATTATTTGCTCTAAGTCACCTTCCTCTCTCTTTCCTGCCGACATCCCCATTTTGCAGTGAGTCAGCGGTAAAAAACAGCATCAGTTTGAGATGCAGAAATATGCCAAACAGTCCCCCAGGATCAGCACAAGTGAAAAGGCTGTTTAAAAAAAACTAAATTGCAAACAGGGTGTATCAATATTTGAAAATGTTCTGTGCACAGGATGCCGTAGATGTCATATTTACATATGAAATGTTGAAATAAATACTACAGCACAGAAAATGCACTAAATGCTAAAATACTTAAAGTATATTAACTTTAAATATGAATAATATGAGGAAAAATAAGCTCATTTGGAAACCTTAAATTCACTTTGCTTACAGCCTTAACATTGATTTCCCCCTTGATGAGAGGGGCAACAGTCAAACTGCTGCCACAATGTAATATTAATACCAACTAGAAAATGCATTTCATGCAAAAAATGCTGGCAGCTGAAATGCTTTTTAAAGCATTGCAGAAATGTATAGCCTGAAAAACCTTGATGCCAAAAGCTTAATATTTTAAGAAGTAGAAAAGGAAGAAAAAAGCTGAAAACAAGCACACATCCTTAATTACTGTAAAGAGGTGAACATTTTGACATTTGAATGGTTTCTGTAGCTAAAGTATGCAGGAGTAGGAGTCGACTGAACAATTTCCGAAATAGGGCGTGAAAACTCTTAAAGTCGTGGGGGTGAAGTGTAAGCAATGAAAGTAGCTTACTGTCAAGTAATTAAGTCCCTTTAAAGGAGATGAGGTGTCATCTGAAGTATAAGGTGTGTGTGTGTGTGTGTGTGTGTGTTTTAGCATGTGTGTATGTATAGAAAATTTGTGTCTTATGTGTCTTCATTATTGTGTCTAACTGGCTCAGAGGGTTGGAATTATTCACAGTTAAAGAGTGAGACATTGTAAAACCAATCAGACACTGCTGCAGTTCTAATCAATAATCCACCATGTGTGGTTTGAGACAATTATTATTTTGGACAGGATTTGAACCTTCGATCATCATTCCCACAAAGGTGGACACCTGGCATGCGTTGTAACACTGAGTGGTCTGATTATTTGAAGAGACAGTGAGGTCCAATGGTAGAAACAGAGGCAGATGAAATATTACTTTGAAACGGTGATAATAATGATAAAATACCACAGAATAATTTTCGTAGTTGCAGCAGCTAGTAGAAGTATTAGTAGTCCTAGACGGGAATCAAACTATCGGTTCTATTTCGTGTAGGCTTCACCCTTTAAGCGCTGTTGCTATTGGGTTTATCCCTTCGCGCATGTGCAGTTGTGAAGATTCTTTCTCTTAAGAAAAAAAGCCTACCGAAGTTGAGTAAGCCAATGTTGTTAGTGATACTTGCTAGCATTAGTTTGCTACCTGTATACAACAGTTCACTGGGTGTCATGGGTCGTGTGTTTGTCATTACCTGCTGTGGGGAGAGGCGTGGCCTAATGAATCTAGGTCAAGAGGCGTGGTCATTCTCTCCTGCTCTGGTCCAGCTCAGCTGCAGCACATCTCCACTAATCACCTACCTGTTATCTACCTGGGCTGTTCACTTCTTCAGCGCCAGTTTGTTGCAACCATTCCTCTGGTAACTTGGCGCCCACAACTTACTAGTGATTTCTCTCCTAGTATCTCGGCTTAGTTCTGCGTTGGTGTTTTCTAGTGCTTTAGCTCACTTGTTATCTGTGTTCAGAGTCCGTCTCTGGACCTGCTGCTTGTCTGCTGAAACCAGTTCTCCTGACGCCTGCACGCCTCTCCGTTCCACTCTCATCGCTGCCTTCCTCTCCATCAAGCTCTCCTCGCTGCTTATATCGTCACTCATCTCCCAGTACTCCACCAGGTGAGTCAGGACCGGACTTTCTCCGCACTCTGTGTCGAGACTCGGTCTGCTCAGCCACACGCCTGCCTGCCTCCAGCTGCGCCCCCTGGAGCCACTCCACCTGCAGCATTCCTTAGTGATTGTTCCAAGTTTGTTCAAATAAACACCTAAACTGCTTCCTTGTTGTTAGTGTGTCTGTCTCTGAGTTCTGGGTCAAAATTCAAAACTTAACACTGAGTCTCGCAGCGGTTTGATTTACTGAAATTATTATGTTCTACTAACCATTTGCCTACTTTAGCAAGTCACAGTATTTCCAAGCCCTGATAGTGTAACTGAGACAATACAGTAAATAATTCCTTTTTCAAGTAATAACCCCCCGTTCAAGTGTTGAGCATTAAATTAGCTGCACGGTCTGTATGTTACCACGAGATCTTGGGACAAAGCTGCAATACAGTACATAACGGAAAGTGTTTTATTCTGCAGAAATTGTCACATTGTGTAAATGTTTTATGTAACAAATACAATTTTTAATAACACCTCAATTTTTACTTATATTATTTGTATAATATTACAGCTCATCTTCATTGGTCAAAGGGACAAGTGCCTTCAGACATGACACACTGCTGTCCCACGGGATCAGCAAACGCCACCAGCACTGTGCTGTTGCTGAGAAAGCAAAAGGTCCTCATGCAAAAGTACCAACTGTAATCCAAGCAGTATAAAAAATGGACTCTGCATTGTTTAATAAAATGAAGAATGTTATGCACACAGCCTATTACATTGCAAAAGAGGAGCAACCCTTCACTCAATTTCCTGAACTTCATTGGCTGATCAACAGGACCGGTGGGACACTCCCAGACCGCTACAATTCAGACCAAATAAACCCAAATACAGTAGCCGAACAATGCTTTGTGTGCAGTACCCAAAGTGTTAACAGAATAACATTGTTCTTTGCAGCTTCATTTGTAACATATGATGTGGAGAGGGGAAAAGCTCATGGAGAAGTTGAGGAATGCCAAACACTTCTCCATCATGATTGATGGGGCAACTGATGGTGGCAACATTGAAAATTAAGCTGTCTATGTCCGCTTCATGGCAGACGAAGGTCCAGTGAATCCTTTCCTCTCCATTCAGGCTATTAAGCAAGGAAATGCTTCTGGGATCCTGTATGCCATATATGCAGGTAATGTGGAATGGTTGTATGGTAGATTAACTGTGCACAAGTGTTTTCACTTAAAATATCATTACAATATTTGAATGCACAAAGCAATTGACAAGTGAGACTAATTTGGCTGCAACTCCCTTCATCCAGAGGTTTGTTTTTGCAATGCAATATCTATGCTTTAATGTTTACGTTTTAATGTATGGTGCTCAACGGACTTCTCTTTTTTGTGTTTTTCTTCAAAGCATTTGAAGAAGCTGGCATTGATGACTGGAAGGACTGGCTAGTGGGATTTGGCAGCGATGGAGCAGCAGTCAATGCCGGATGCAGGAATAGGGTGGCAGCGCAGCTTCTGAGGGACATCCCATACCTCATCTCCATACACTGCGTAGCTCATCACTTGGTGCTGGGTGTGACTAGAGCAATTAAAGAAAATACCAACATGGTCCAGCTTCAGAATACACTGAAGAACCTATATGACCAGTACCACTACTCCTCTTCACCAGATTGCTGAGGTACTGAAGCCTTCCAACCTCCATGGTGCCCGATGGCTACCATATGTGCATCGTGCAACAAAGGTCAGTGCTAAATTAACTACAGATGTTTCAGCAGATATTATTAATGAGTAATACCAAATGGATATTATGTAATAATAATTCTCTTTTGTAGATTGTATGTGATAGTTACTCTGTCCTCCTGGCCCATTTGGAGGACATGGCAAGCATGGAAAGGAGCCCCAAACCATCACCAGCTGTTGTTGGAAGAGCGAAACAAGTCACTGGGTATCTCAAGAACCTGCACCATTTAATCTTTCTACACTTCATGTGTGACACACTTGATCATCTTGCTCTTTTGAGCAAAGAGTTCCAGAAAGACAACAACACGGTGTGTCAAGCGGTTGAAAGCCTGGAGACATGTTACTTGAACCTGACTGCACTCAAGACAGAAATGGGTCCACAGATGGCCAAAGTCTACAAGGCAGTGAAGACCAATGGGGAATACAGAGCAGTGCAGTTCCAGGTTCGACATACAGTTCCGAGCTTGGAAGCAGAACGAGCTGCAGTGATTGGTAAGGAGTGTTAGTTACATTATGTAGATTGCCGCTGTACTTTAATGTATTGGTAATAGTGTAACTCAAATGATTATGTTTTGATCCAAACTGATGCCATCATCTTTCACTTAGAGGAGAAGCTGAGGGACCTTCAAAGGGGCAGTCCAGTCAGTAAATTTAAGGCCTTTGATCCCTCTTGCTGGCCCAAATGGGATAGGTCAGATGGCAGTGCTCAATTCAGGGAGAGTGGTCAGGAGGATCAGAGGGCATTGACTAGGCACTTCAGCGTCCTCTTGTTTAGGGAGGGCATAAGAATAGAAGATGTCATGTCCAACTTTCAAGACTGCAAGGGCTTTGCCCAGGGGAGAACATCTGTTCCAATGAGGGACACATTCTTAAATATTCTGAAGTCAGGTGTGTGTACTACTGTAAGAATTTGACACTAATTCTGAATGATTACTGTAGGAGTTCATTCTCAATAGCCTTTTCTATATGTAACACCTCCTGGCGGCAGGGTAGTGTCAACAGTTAAAGTATCCTAAAACAGGATAAGTGAGACAAGGAAAACGTGGTGCCATTCAGTATGGTTGCTGTCATCAGAATAAGATACCGATAACTTATAACCTTATATTTTCTTTTCAGATGAGAGATGTGAATGGTTCAGGAGTTTGGTGACACTCGTGAGAGTTTACTTGGTCCTGCCAGTCAGCACAGCTGTGTGTGAGAGAGGGTTCTCAACCATGAAACAGATCAAGTCCGACTGGGGGACCAGCCTCAGCTCAGTCCAGCTTCACAGGCTGATTTTTTTTTTTTGTTAGTGGAGGACCCAAAGTTTGAAGACTTTGATGCTGGATTGGTGGTGGACCTGCAGCCAAAGGCAGCGCCGCCCAGGATTTAACCCCTTAAATCGGTCCGAAGATACAGAGTAGAGCGGGCCATGCCTTCGCCATCCTAGGAAAAGAAATATTGCAAGCCTAGGTAACAGGTTTTACTGCCTCGTTAATGGTGTAAACGTTAAAGCTACTTTCATATTTCAATAAGCGTTCTGCCTCGATGTGGATTAAGTTTTGCCCGTGTTACGACTAGACATTTATTTGGAGAGAGATATATTATTGCCTTGATCATATTGCTGTTGCTGTGTTTCTTATTGCAAAGCTGATAGATGTGCTGATTGTTTAATATTACTTGTGCAGCCACGTGTTGATATTCAGGTTGTTTGCTAGCACCGTGCAATCACCAGTAAACAGACTAGCACTTTTAGCTCTTAAAGGTGTATTACACTCTTTGCTCCGTTATGGATATGTGTGCTGTAATAGATGTGGCTTATTCTCAGTTTGTGTTACTGAACAATATGTTACATTTGATTTATGTTAATTATTGCAGAGAAATTAATGTAATTCTTAGTATTGTTTCTTGTTATATGCTGGTGGCTATAACATTTAGTTTTTGGTAAATGTTCATAGTAAGTCAGATATTTATTAATGTGCATTATTTGCTTTTCATTTCATATTTCAGAACCACATCTGACTTCACATATAATGTCAAATACAACTTCATAGTTAACTTAATGTTGGAGTTGTAAATGAATCTTCCTGGATCTCAAAGTCAGACATCTCTGGTTCAAGTTCTTACCGGACCCCTACAGCGGGCCAGTGTTTCAGCAGCCAGTTTTCAATAGTTTTTACAAGCCTATTGCCTATAGTTTTGTAATACAATAAACACTGTTACTGGTTTGTTTGAAATCTGCATTAGCAAAACACAAAAAAATATTTTTTTATAAAATGATACATTTTTACCCAGACACTTGACTTTTGTGCATGGACAAGTGAAATGTAAATGTACTTGTCCAAAGGACAAGTGCCTCAAAAAGTTAATGTAAAGCCCTGGAGAACTCTGACTCGATGACTGCCCCGCCATGCATCCTCAGCATAGCGGCACGCTCTCTGTTGCTATGGCAACATACACCACACAGTTGTGCGCGCGCGTGCCCTCGGAGCGGGGCACAGTGTTGGAAAACTTGGCACCCAGGAATGTATGGCTGTCAAAGCTTATCACAAAAAGGCTATACGCCCCAGTTTACCAGCCTTCCACCTCCTTATTCGACGGTGTGTTGGAAACAGCCGCGTCTTCTCAGGGGAGATAGCCGCTCTGACGTCAGAGCTGGCAGAGATACGGGCAAAGGATGCCTTTTTTTTGTTCTCCCTCCAGGAGAAGAGAACGACATTTTTTGTATTCCTGTTACTTCTCACACCGGGAAAGACGGGCAGAATGAGACCCTGTCTCAATTTGACCGGTGCATTATGAAGTGCCCATTCGACATGCTGACAATCAGGCACGTGTTGGAATGTGTGCGCCACCATGAATGGTTCACTTCACTGCCCTTGAGTGGCTTGGAGGAATGCAGGGTTTTTTGCAATTATTAATTGTGATATTAATTTTTTGTCACCATAAAACATTTTCACTATCCACATGACATGGGCCTCAAGATCAGTAGGCCTACTCATGATGATGACAGGGTTTTCTCATCAAAATAGTATGTGTTTTGATTCATTAAACCTTGTTCAGTGGGAATAGGAAGACAATTAGTCTATGTTCTGCTTGTGGACCTTGTGTCACAGGTGGCATTGACTACATCAGCTTCGCCCTAACCCAATAGCGACAGTCCTTAGAGGGCGAAGCGTATACGAAATAGAACAATAGTTATGTATTGTAACTGCTTCTGTCTTTCATTACAAGTCCTTACACATATACATTCTTATGAGATCAAGCTTAAAAGAAATGTACAGATTCCGACTAAGTGTCTGGCTGAAGGAAAGCATGTAAAGTCTTGTATGCCTTATAGTCTAATTCCAGACTTAACTGTGGAACTGAGTAAAATCAATCACCAATACTGTTAACCAGCAGCAATGACAATATTGTTTTGCTGACACTGCATATACTTTGGTGGTGTGCTGACAGAGCCAGGAGCTGATGCCTAATAGAGCCTTCTTCCAATCTAGATTGTAATGTGGTTCAGACAGAAAATTGAATGAGAAAAATTAATTATATTTATTTGAGGCTAAAGAATACGATAAAATTACTTTACTGCTGTGCTGTATGAGTTTACGTTTAAGTTTGGACACCACAAACATAGTTAAATTAGTGTCTTACAAAACCAGAAGTATGGATCTATGCTTTAATATGAATGTTTTTTAATCACCCATCCTTTGTGTGAACTGTAACCTAACTGTTATGTATATAACGTAGTAAGTTGCCAGTAAGTCTGATACTCGGTTGTTTTTCTTGACTTTCCAAATTCGTCATATCATACGGTAGAACAGATCTTCAACAGGGGGGCCTCAGAGTTACATCAGGGGCCCTCCAAATTATTGTTAATATCTGAAAAAAATTTCAAAAAGGAAAATGTCTTAACATGAATCCTACCTATTATTAGCAAATATATATCCCCATTGATGATAGGCTTATTGGCCTATGGGTAAGGTAGTCACTAAGATTATACAGTTAACAAGGATTCACTGCACCACATGTATGATTAACATTAAAAGATGATTTATAAATGCACGCTGACAATTATTACTTTAATACTTAGTATGCTATGCAGTAAAAATGTATCGATAAAGGCTTTAGGCCGCCCTAAATTTATTGGAGGCCCAGTTTAATATGCAACTTAATTTTTGACAATATATGTAGTAGGGTGTCCCTGCTCCGTCTCTCTTTCAGTTAAGAGTTCCTTGGCTTAAAAAATGTTGAAGAACCCTGCTGTAGAAGAATAACAGATGAGAACATAACCCATTCAAGGATACAGGTTTTTGTTTTTAAATGGTATTATTTCCAACAGCTGTAGTCTGGAGGGAGGGAGGTGAGGTGTGTTTTAGTATTATTCACAGTTAATAATATTGTTGCACTGCACACAACGTTTCAGTTTTTTTCTGCAGACATTACTCAGATCTTTGTCCATGAAATAAAAATTGTATATTGCACCATCTCAGTGTCCTGAAAATTCATTGATTCATCCTTGGCAAATGAAATTCCTCGACATTAACTAATTTAAAAAGAGCTTTAAGGAACATTGATATAGTGCATTGACATCATAATTGTCTGAGCAATTTGAAATGTGTTTTTGGAAAAGATTGTTTAATTTGAAACCTTTATAGCAAAACATTGCATTACCTGTGGAATTTGCTCCCTCTTGATGGTGACTCCTAGCCTGACAAGCCAGACCCACATCAAGATGTTTGGTCTGGGAACTTACCATTGGCAGGGCTCAATCCGAGGGGCGGGATAAACGGTTGTCTTTCAAATACCCTCTGCACGCAATAGCCAACGCTCTGGTTGGATTAAACTTAAAGTAGATTAAACTTTTGCCGTATCCGGTCGGCAAACTCCGAACACATCTTCCTTTTTTAAGAATGACTTCAGTGCTTAACTCCAAGTCTTCCAGAGTCACGGCTAAAGCCTATTTGAAAGACCGCTGTTCGCCAGCAGCAGCCATCTTCTTTGTTTACAAGTAGCAGGGAATTCACACGGAACTGTCGCAACTCTGCTGTCCTTATGTTAAGCCCGCCCATCGACTCTATACACGACGTGATTGGCCTGACCAGAATTTTGTTTTTCCAGCTCACAAGCCAACGGAGAGTTGCTAGATTGACCCTGGCTGCAAATTACATTTTTTTTTTTTTTTATAAATTATGTAAAGTCGCTTTCTTTGGTTTAATATCTATTATTTGAGTGTGAACACTAGCATTAACATTATTTCAGGCATTTTCTTTATACCATCTGCAATGTTAAGAAACAACTCAAAACTATAATTACAAATTAATCAATAACTGCTTGAATCTGCAGTCTTTCAGAGTTATTGACACATTGAAATATTAATACCCCAGACACAATCTCCAGGGTTCGGTGACCACCCTCTGTGCATTAAGCCCCTTCCAATAGGTCTTCAATAAAGTATGAAAAATGAACAAGGCAATGTTGTTCGCAAAAGGTTCTAAAAAGGAAGTACTTAATACATGTCTGAAAACAGTCATTATTGTTCAAGTAATGAAGCAATTTATACATTCATTAAAATATTTTTTTCTTTTCTTTGTGAAATGTATTTCTATTTACATTTTAAATGTATTGATAAGAAATGTTGTCATCTATAAACAATCTGAAGGAAAACAATAATTGTGAAATATAAAGTATATGTGTGCTACATTGGGGGGTTGAAGAATACAACAGGATGTCACACAAATGGGCCATTTGGTGACACTCCCACTGCCACACAACTTTGAGGGGAATCGCTGGATCCCTTGCTTTGATCTGAATGTGCCCTTATTCAAGTGTGTGAGAACTGCACTCACGTCTCTGCAATGCATGTAAAAAAAGTTTATTTTCTATTTGAATTATCTGATTCTCACCTAGCAGAAATCTACATACAATTCAAAGGAGTTACACAACATATTTGATGGAACACATGCTCAATCTGTGCTATAAAAGTTACTTGAAAAAGAGCACAGTCAGCATTTGTGAATCAAGCTCTTCTTGGCCACTTGGTGTGCATACCTGTGAAATTCCTGACAAGCAGATCAAGGACAGGCCCTCGGCCGGGTGTGGCATGGCAGAGCTGTCATAAGCCTGACACTGATGTGCCTGTTGGGCTGTCAACTTGGCCTCTTGTCATCTCTGATGCTTCAACCTGAACATACTGTCAGAAAAAAGCAAGCAGCATGACTCAGGAAGGAGCCAGCCAGTGCGATGCCAGAGCGCAGTGGAATCGCCATTAGCTCTGTTTACCTTCATTAAATCGCCTTGAACTGACACCAGGCTGCTACTGCTTACTGTTGATGTGAACTGAGTTTTCAGCAGAGTAGTTGAGTCTCAAATACCACTTGAGCATTAAAACTTATAAATAACTTATAAAAAATATCCCTTTTAAAGTACATTTAGAAATGATAAAAAACGTGTGATTTGCGATTATTCACAAATTAACTAGGACACTCGTGCGATTAATCGTGATTAGGATTTTAATCGATTAACAGCTCTAATTACTATATATTATACAGGTGTTTATGCTGTTCTGTTTACCACCTGTTTTTTGTTTGTCTGATGCTAATTGGGTTCTTATTTATTATAATGAAGAACCAGTGAAATGCTTAAATATATGTTTTTGTTGTAATGTAAATCAGTTTCACATGTGAGTGAACCAGATCCACTCAGTTTTTAATTACTTTCATTCACCATGCAAGAGAGAGGATTTTCTAAATCATTTATATTTTCTGCCTAGAATGTCTAGTTACTCAGTGTGTACAGTCCCTGTGAAAATGGTCGTATTTCCAGACCCCTTTATCAACCAGCACAATGTACTGTGCTTAGTAATAAGGTTAAATAGTGAAGGTTATGTTGACTCTTGTTAAGAAAGCAGAGGCAGCACACTCCAAAATGCTCTACAGGCTTTCCCACTCACTTCTATGGAGCCTGGGGCATACTTTATAAGGCCTGTCAAATGTTTTTGGGTTTGTGTCTCTTTTTAGTGGTTTTGTGTCTCTTTGTGGTCGTGTGATGTTGCACCAAGAAATGTTCACAGTCAATAATGTTCTAGAACGATTCTAGATCCTAAAGATTCTAGAAAGTGCTGACCTCTCTAGTCGCATCTCTCTCAGCTCCGCAAAAATGATGCTAAATTGTCTATTTTACATTAGTTGTGCTTTATGTGGTTGCTGTTGGACGGTGATGGCATGTGGCTATGAGTCCCTCACCAGGATCAGAAAATCAACTTGCCAGTCTTCTAGAGACTCTGTTAACCTCCTGCCGACTCTGCTAACCAGAGCTAGCTAGCCAGCTGGCTCAGGTTTTCAAATGTAAACATGGACTAAACAGAGGAAAAGGTGGAGAAGATGAGCTCAAGCTAGCAAGACCATCTCAGCAACCTTCTCATGACTATGAGTCGCTCATCAGGATAGGGAAATCAGATTCCAGGGGGGACACCCTTTTGGCCCCACCCCTGTATGTAGCCCACTTCCCTTAAAATATGTATCAATGGCCATCAAACCCTAACCTGGCTAACGCCAAGTCATATTTGTTTAATGTAAGCTGTCACAGTCTGGTTGTCCATCTTCTCTAACACATCTTTGTCAAGTGGCTGAAGTGCTGGAGGACATGGATCTTTATCCCTTTCCAGCCAATTGGTGAGTTGGGTCTCCTTTGCAGCCCATCTGGCATCAAGTGCTATGGTCAGGCATGTGTTTACCCAACCCATCATGTACAAATCTATGATAATTGTCATGTGGGAAGAGTTCCTTCCGAGAGTTGACCCTATGCTAATTTCTATTTCTTTAAAGCCTTGTGTGTCTACACCATGCTGTTTGCATAGATCTCCCACACTACCCAAGGGCCCTGGACACCCATGTCAAAGTGCCATTTCCAATGTTGTCAAAACCATGACGGATAGCAGGAGTTTGTTTAGGGCCCCAGGGAGGCCAGAGTTAGCTCTGATGACTGTGATTAAATTCATATAATTTTCTATTCTATTCATTTCTAGACCAAGCTTTACTTTTCCCAGTCAGAAGATTTAACCTTCCCACTGGAATCATATTAGTTATTTTAGTTAGGGCTGAATATATGGATGTTACTGTGTTTCTGGGTATTACATTTAAAAAAAAAAAAAGGAATTGGCGTAGACTTGTATTTAATGAGCACACTTAAAGCACTGTTTCTGTTGTTATTCTTTGTGTAATTACATTTGTTTTACTCTGTTGTTACTGAAATAAACACACATGCTCAGGACCTAAATGCACAAATGGAGAGTTGTCAGAGTGAGGGGGGCTGTGGCTGCCCATGGACAGGAGCCCCAAGCAGTTGTGCCTTTCTTAGTCTCGCTTTGCCAGACCATCCACACGCTGCGGAGCGGAGGAGGGTCCGGCTACTCCACACAGCATTCCGGGATGGGAGAAAAACGTGCTCTGGTTTATTGGCATTTCTTTAAACCAATCACAGTCGTCATGGGCGGCGCTAAGCTCTGCATGGAGCTGCTGCAAAATAGTCTTGCGAGAGAAAACTCAGATTGCACAGATAGTCTAACTAGCTGTCTCAATTTACCATGCAGAGATTTGAGGAGCAGTTACCCATAGTCCTCATAAATCCATCGGATTTATGAGGACTATGGGTAACTGTGGGTAACTATGGGTAACTAAAAAAGAAAGAGAAGGAAATGGAAATCGGCGAAAATACATGCATCTGGCACTGGAGCAATCCCGTTAGTTGAACCTCAAGGATATATACTATTCCTTTCCTAAGTTCCAAGGAGGTGAATTGGCACCTCTCCAGCTACCAGTCCATACAGGGACTTGAACAAGCAACCCTTTGGCTCCCCATCCAACTCCCTACGGACTGAGCTACTGCCACCCCATGACATGACATAAATATACATATTAATTTCAAACATGTTACACTGTGACCATGAAGTTATACTTATGTCAATAATTACAACTGTTCTCATGTATAAATTAACTTTTAGTAGATAGTAAGTAACCTAAAACATTAACAACAACATACACCACTAGCTTCCCATAAGGCAGATATATCTAAACACCAAATACTGACGCAGCCATAAACTGCATCAGTTTTTCTCCTTCTACATAAGTGGAATCCAGCATTGCCTCATGCTGTATGGTTGTAGCACACCCATTTCAAGCTGTAGATTATTCTCTGACCTCCTTTATATGAGCAGATTTTGACAAAAAAGTTAATCTGCAAGGCCTTTTTACAGTTTACCACTTTATGGGCTTTGATAAGACTGACGGATGGTTGTCAACTTTACTAATTTTTTAATAATCATAATAATATGGAAAACAAGATGTTTTGTACAGTTATTCTAATATGCCTTAAGCCTGCTAATTTGTCAGATGACGCCAGCCACCCTGCCACGGCCGCTTGTACCCTGGATCTTGTTCTTTTGGTCATGACCATAGGTGAGGGTAGGAACGAAAACTGACCGGTAGATTGAGAGCTTTGCCTTCTGGCTCAGCTCTCTTTTCGTCACAACGGTGCAATAAATTGAATGTAATACGGCACCCGCTGCAGCGATTCTCCGACCAATCTCCCGCTCCATTGTCCCCTCACTAGCGAACAAGACCCCATGGTATTTAAACTCCGTCACTTGGGGTAAGGACTCATTCCCTACCTGGAGAAGGCACTCCATTGGTTTCCTGCTGAGAACCATGGCCTCAGATTTAGAGGTGCTGATCCTCATCCCAGCCGCTTCACACTCGGCTGCGAACCGATCCAGTGAGTGCTGAAGGTCACAGGCCGATGATGCCATCAGGACATCATCTGCAAAAAGCAGCGATGAGATCCCCAGCGCACCGAACTGCAACCCCTCCCCACCCCGACTACGCCTCGATATCCTGTCCATAAATACTACAAACAGGATTGGTGACAAAGCGCAGCCCTGGCAGAGGCCCACCCTCACCTGAAACGAGTCTGACTTACTGCCGAGAACCCGGACACAGCTGTCCACATTGGGTGTCTAAGTACTGTTAGTATAACTAACTAAAAACTTATATGGAAAACAAGATGTTTTGTACAGTTATTCTAATATGCCTTAAGCCTGCTAATTTGTCAGATGACGCCAGCCACCCTTATGATTAAATAAAATGCATTAAAAAGTGGGTATGCGCTATATGTGGCTCATATGGCCGCAGCACCATGGGGGGTGCCAAAGCATGGTTAAAAATGTATATGTAGCTGCTGTTGTGCATTTCTGCATTTCCTCAATGTTATTATATAACATTTTAGAGGACTAACAGGCTAGAGTAAGCGCCCTGTCTCATAAGATTCCATCATAGAATGTTGACATAGAAGAGGGAGCGGGGAGTGGGTGGGCGCCGTGAGCGCAGAGCAAGCAGGTATGAATAGTGAGTTGTCTATGGAAAAAGAACAAAGCAAAACAGCTGTTGGGGCTAAAAATAGAAGAAGAAAGAGGGAAAAGGCAATGACATGTTAAGAGATATGACAGCAGTTAAATAAGTGGATGTTGAAAGGCAACAGGTAGGATTTAAAGCTTGACGTCTGTGCTTGGAGGCGTGCAAATATTCATGTTAACAGACTAGCTAGCGTTTGCTAACACTGGGAATGTAGCAGCAAAATGGGGGTTTACTACGGTGCCCTGAAGTGCAAATCACAACAGCAAATAGAAAAACGCAACAGCAAATAGAAAAACGCAACAGCAAATCATAAAACACAATGGCAAATAGGAAAACACAACAGCAAATAGGAAAACACAACAGCAAATATGAAAACACTTCAACAAATCATAAAACACGACGGCAAATATGAAAACACGACAGCAAATAGGAAAACACGACAGCAAATATGAAAACACGACAGCAAATTTGAAAACATGACAGCAAATATGAAAACACAACAGCAAATAGGAAAACACGACAGCAAATAGAAAAACAAGACAGCAAATATGAAAACACAACAGCAAATAGGAAAACATGACAGCAAATAGAAAAACACGACAGCAAATATGAAAACACAACAGCAAATAGGAAAACACTTCAACAAATTTTAAAACGCAACAGCATTAACTTCTACCGGAAAAGGTAGGGCTTATC
The DNA here is from genome assembly GCA_023566125.1 of Zingel zingel. Lineage (NCBI taxonomy): Eukaryota > Metazoa > Chordata > Actinopteri > Perciformes > Percidae > Zingel > Zingel zingel. The sequence goes on from CM042320.1 coordinate 22,813,542, forward strand.
TAGCAGAGGACGGACCCTCCTGATTGGACAAACGGACTGTCTGTCTTTTATTTGCTGTCGTGTTTTCCTATTTGCTGTCGTGTTTTAATATTTGCTGTCGTGTTTTCCTATTTGCTGTCGTGTTTTCTGATTTGTTGAAGTGTTTTCATATTTGCCGTTGTGTTTTATGATTTGTTGAAGTGTTTTAATATTTTCCGTCGTGTTTTATGATTTGTTGAAGTGTTTTCCTATTTGCTGTCGTGTTTTCATATTTGCTGTCGTGTTCTCATATTTGCTGTTGTGTTTTCATATTTGCTGTTGTGTTTTCCTATTTGCTGTCGTGTTCTCATATTTGCTGTCATGTTTTCCTATTTGCTGTCGTGTTTTCCTATTTGCTGTCGTGTTTTCATATTTGCTGTCGTGTTCTCATATTTGCTGTTGTGTTTTCATATTTGCTGTTGTGTTTTCTGATTTCTTGAAGTGTTTTCATATTTTCCATCGTGTTTTATGATTTGTTGAAGTGTTTTCCTATTTGCTGTCGTGTTTTCATATTTGCTGTTGTGTTTTCATATTTGCTGTTGTGTTTTCATATTTGCTGTCGTGTTTTCCTATTTGCTGTCGTGTTTTAATATTTGCTGTCATGTTTTCCTATTTGCTGTCGTGTTTTCATATTTGCTGTCATGTTTTCCTATTTGCTGTCGTGTTTTTATATTTGCTGTCGTGTTTTCATATTTGCTGTTGTGTTTTCATATTTGCTGTCATGTTTTCCTATTTGCTGTTGTGTTTTCCTCTTTGCTGTTGTGTTTTCCTCTTTGCTGTTGTGTTTTCATATTTGCTGTCGTGTTCTCATATTTGCTGTCGTGTTTTCTGATTTGTTGAAGTGTTTTCCTATTTGCTGTCGTGTTTTCATATTTGCTGTTGTGTTTTCATATTTGCTGTTGTGTTTTCATATTTGCTGTCATGTTTTCCTATTTGCTGTCGTGTTTTCATATTTGCTGTCGTGTTCTCATATTTGCTGTTGTGTTTTCATATTTGCTGTTGTGTTTTCTGATTTGTTGAAGTGTTTTCATATTTTCCGTCGTGTTTTATGATTTGTTGAAGTGTTTTCCTATTTGCTGTCGTGTTTTCATATTTGCTGTTGTGTTTTCCTCTTTGCTGTTGTGTTTTCATATTTGCTGTCGTGTTCTCATATTTGCTGTCGTGTTTTCATATTTGCTGTCGTGTTTTCTGATTTGTTGAAGTGTTTTCATATTTTCCGTCGTGTTTTATGATTTGTTGAAGTGTTTTCCTATTTGCTGTCGTGTTTTCATATTTGCTGTTGTGTTTTCATATTTGCTGTTGTGTTTTCATATTTGCTGTCATGTTTTCCTATTTGCTGTCGTGTTTTCATATTTGCTGTCGTGTTCTCATATTTGCTGTTGTGTTTTCATATTTGCTGTTGTGTTTTCTGATTTGTTGAAGTGTTTTCATATTTTCCGTCGTGTTTTATGATATGTTGAAGTGTTTTCCTATTTGCTGTTGTGTTTTCATATTTGCTGTCGTGTTTTCCTATTTACTGTCGTGTTTTCATATTTGCTGTCGTGTTCTCATATTTGCTGTCGTGTTTTCATATTTGCTGTCGCGTTTTCTGATTTGTTGAAGTGTTTTCATATTTGCTGTCGTGTTTTCCTATTTGCTGTCATGTTTTCCTATTTGCCGTTTTGTTTTCCTATTTGCCATTGTGTTTTATGATTTGTTGAAATGTTTTCCTATTTTCCATTGTGTTTTATGATTTGTTGAAATGTTTTCCTATTTGCCGTTGTTTTTTATGATTTGCTGTTGCATTTTTATATTTGCTGTTGTGATTTGCATTTCAGGGCCACCGTAGATCACAGCTAGCTTAGAATATGCAAAACCGAGGTTGTTGAGCTGAAAACTGGAAAATATAAGGTAGCATGTACAATAAATGACAATAATCTGGAAAACATAACTAATGCAATAACTCTGGTTTACCATGGAATCATGCATAGATTTGCTACCAAACTTGGAGGCTTGCAAATATGTATGTTAACAGACCGGCTAGTGTTTGCTAACTTAATGCAAACTAATGTTGCTGATAGCTACATTTAGATTTTGGTTAAACTCTATGGTACCAATTCCATGCATGACATATCTCAATTTTATTAAGGTCAAATAACAACTGGTAAATATGAGTAGCATGCCCAATAAATGACAAGAAGAAAAACAAATAAATATGTATTTTTAAATATGTGTAACAGTGAGTTAATTTCATTCAGGTGTGAGGATGGTGGATCAGGAAAGGCAACAGGTAGGTCTAACATTAGGTGGAAGTGTAGGGGGACCCACTTGATACCAACAGATTCATTTCTTAATATTATTAATATGGAAAAACTAATGAAAAATCTATAAGATAATGTTTGTTTGACAATATGTCTTAGTGGAGACGAACACAGGCAAGGAGTGAATGAGACAGACATGAGGTCGGCGATGGCATCACGTAGAGATGAGACCAGTGATGACATCTATTAGTTCTATTAGTTAGACCACACAAAACTAAATGTCCAGTATGGTTTGAAGTTCTGTTGACCAACCTATTCACTGTGTCATTTTTGGGGGGAACATAGTGCAGACAGAGATGGAAAGCCACTCACCATTCAAATCACATCAACCAGGGGTGATGATGAGGTTGTCACAATTTGGTTGCCAAGGGCAACCGGGCAACCGTTGACATCGCTGATATACTTTAAAATAAACCTTTATTATTTAAAGTCCATACATGATGATGTCCGGCACACTTTTTTTTTTTAATTGTTGCTGCATACCCCTCTGACACTGGGTAGTTGCGCCCCTGATTAAGACGCATTACAACAATACTACTTGGACACATTGGGTTGTTAAACGGGTGAAAAGAATGCTATGGAGTACAGTATGTGTGTAGCATGCAGATCACCACAGTAAAACAGATGACAGCTAGATACAGTTCTATCTGTGTAGCTCCTCTGTTTGTTATAGCAGACCTGTGACATAACGTGACATACACTGGAGCAATGAAGAGACAAAGAGAGCAAACAAGCGGGTCAATCTCCAAGACAGCGTCAAAATGAATCAAAGATTGACTGGTGCTCGTCACTGTCTACATACATTTTCACTACATAGACACCAGTCCCAGTTCCATAGCAGAGGGGGCAACTGTTAAAGTATTATATAAATGTTACTATTATGGATCCCATACATTCACAAATGTGAACTGGGATAGCACTATTAAATGGATATTTCCAAAGTAGGGCTCCAAGACGAGGGGTTGCAGCTGTGTCAGGACAGAATCAATGCACATCAGGGGAATAAATGGGCCTATCAGCCATATTGAGCGGGTGGCAACAGGCCACGGGCTCATAACAGTTAAGAGACACATGAGAGAGTGCAGATTATATAAAATATGAGACCATGGTTGCCACTGTACATTAAAACATTGGAGTTGTACGATGGCCCTGGGAGCACTGCACATAGAGCAAACAAAACCAAATACAGAAACATGTTGCAAGTAGCTCACATGACATTGTGAACCATTTCCAGGGGAAACCAAAAGGTGATGCACAGACCTGGTACGTGTTTGTTGTTGCCATGGTTTGGGTCTTAAGTTATTGGAGTTGGCAATCAGTCAGTGGTGTTTGAATATGAGCTAAAATGTTTACTTAACGCTCAGAAACCTAAGGTAATTTTTACAGTTCATTGTCCGTCTGGTTTTATTTTCTAAAAAAGCTTGTAACATCAACCCTGTTGACTAGTCAATTCATGAACATCATTTGTTCAGGAAAAATTGGGCTATTATAATATTTGTGCTGCAGTGAGGTCACTTGAATGTAAAAAAAGGTTGTATGACCTTAAAGTCAAATAAATAAAACGGAACATGAATCTCACATATATGTATTAATATCACACACAGAGCAATAACAGCTAAGCCAATCTCCTGTCTAAATCAGTTTCCATATGTCTTGGGAGTCAAACTGTGAAAAAATACACATTATATCTTATACAGTTGACAAAATATATACATTTTTTCAAAAAAAGTCCAGACACTTTTGACCTCATGACATTCACTTATGCCAATAATGAAATAATAAGGTCATATTTATTGAAATCACACACACAGCAATGTTCTAAAACAGTTCTCCTATATATTTGGAGTCATGCAGTGCAAAAATAAACATAATGAACATTATAACTCATGTAAAAGGACAAACTATTTACATTTCTTCAAAAAAGGCCCAAATTTATGGCAAATCTCAAAACATGCTTCTCTGTAGAACGGTAATAGACTTGAGTGACCTATCTTTTCCACTACATAGTCTTTGTATGACGGACCTGCCTTCCCATTGGTTGAAAGACATCAACACAATCTTGCAAAGCATCATGGGATAATCAAAATGGCAGCTAACATCGAGCTAGCGGCAAAAATGACGGAAAATACGACGCGTTAGGGTTATGAGGGTTTGCACCATTCCAATATTATTGCAGATATCAGTTGCTGACCTAGCGTTATTATTAGCCTGCCAATTCAAATAATTTGACAAAATACACACAATTACTTGTGAAACAGACTGTAGGCAATATTTACTTTTAGAATTGTTACCAAGTAATGTTCAAGGACAGGTATAATTGCAAGTTGTTTAATTAATGGTTTAATGGTTTGACGGCATGAGTGTATTTTAGAATTCTCTATATTCCATTGAGTTATATAACTTTCACATGTGCACAGTAGCTAAACTGAACTCATTTCTAACATCTTATATATTTGAATTCCATCAAGGTTGTATGCTTCTTACATGAGTCACAAAGTAATTAATATAACTGTCAGGGAATCAAGCTTAAGTAAAGACATTGTTCAAGGTTGGACCTTCTAGTGTCCAGGGTTATGCTCTAATCCTTATGTCAGTGGATTACCTGCATTATTACTTTCAATACAATGCCTTTTCTTCCAAAAGTATTTTTCTTTCCTTACAATAGCTCTTCTGTCACAGGTCTCAAAAACTGATTACATGACTCTATATGCAAAAGAATTTGAATGCCCATTAAAGTTCAGGTGCTACATGTTCAAATATTCACGCTCAAATTAGACATTTCTATAATATAAGAGAGTGGACTTAGTCACAGTGTGGGCTCCATGCTACCTCTGACAGATGAAGTAACAGCGACTAAAATCAATTGGGCGGGACTTAGCTAAGGGTCAATAAAGATACAGGATAATTCTTATAACCAGTCCTGCTTGCTGCTTAGGTGAAGAACTACAGTAGGATGCTTCAATGCATGCACATTAAGGTCATTGCTTGTGGTGTGCTGTGACTGTTCACTCAGTCAGGTTTGCCAATATGCACAGTTTTCAGAGAAGGCCATTGAATCATGGGACACCTGTGGGGGATTGAGAAAGGGCAGCTTCTACATTGATTCTGACAGGAAGTGTGTTAATCATTTGCCTGCTGAGGCTCAGGTTTTCTGGCTGACAGATACATGATATCTACTAAAGACTTTCACGCAGGAAATGTGTGTTCCTTGGGAGTGTTTTAATCCAAACCACAATCTTTTTTCTAAACATAACAAGTCATTTTGGTGCCTAATCTTAACTTTCGTCGCGGCAAAACGTACATATTTTGTGACCTATTTTCAGGTAACTGAACCACCAACTACTCCTGATAGAACAGAGCACCATGCTGAGCTCTGTAGCGGCTAAACACATCTACTAACTGCCGCTGATACGACAGAGCTGTGACGGAGGTCTGTAGCCGGCATAAACAACTAGCAACTGCCGCTTGGTGTCATAGAACTTGTAGCCAGCCGGCGTCATGTGACCAGCCAACCCAGTCTCACGGCAGTTCGTGACACCATCACGATATTTTGAAGATTTTCGTAATGGGTGACACGTTTTTTAAACTACTGTATTTCAATGGAAAGCACCTTTCATGATCACAGCATGATTCTTTCTGCCAGTCGCCTGCAGCAGAGAACTGTATACAACTTTGATATTATTGGTATTTTAGCCCAATAACCGCTTGTCATGGTTTCTATGTATTTCTTTTAATGTTATTATTTCGGTCTATTTCGGCCAGGGAAGATGGATTGCGTTGTTTGATATTTTTAAAACTATAACGCTACATATATCAACATTTATTTAGATGTTATCATGGTATTCATTTCTTTATTTTAATAATATTATTTTGGTCTTATTACCGGTGAAATATTACAATATGCTGTAAGACAGAACAGTAGGCTACGATATGAGACTATTTTGGAAAGTATTGGTTTGATTCAACATTTCTACACTCAACATTTTTATACATGGTTATAATTGAGTTGGAGCCACAGAACCCAGAATCCACCAAGGCTGAAAAGTCACCGAACTGGCAGAGCAACATTTTTCCAGCTCTATCTGATCCCATTAAATATAACTTGAATAAGCTGAGATCAACAGACCCCTCAGGTTTATCAAGCTGGAGAAAGAAACAGCAACCAGATCACCATCTGACTGGGCTTTTATAATGGAACAGGACAGTAGTGACAGCACACTGAGTCTCCCAACCACCAATGCTAGTTCATCTCGTCTGAAATCCATTTCCAAGCCAATCTGTTTTAAGTCCTTATAAACGAACTAACAAATTACTAGAATTGCTTGTTTTGTAGTCATTACGTTTGTCATAAATGGATTCAGTTGTAGTTTAAAAAACATTTATTTTTCCTGCTGATCTATCTTGGTGGAGCACTGAATGTGTGTATTTTAGCTTGTTTTAAAGGAACAAAGAATATAATGCTATAAATGTTGACAACTATTACATTTTGTGCAGAGGAATGACTTTTGTGAACGCCTGACTTTGCCCCTAGCGCCACTGAGGTTGGTCTATCTATCTATCTAAAGCACTAGTCATTTCAACACAGAACAAGAAAAAATATGAATAGAACCTACTTAAATTAGGATTATCTGAACTGGTTGGTCTGGCTTATCAGGCCAGAATTTGAATCTAAAAACTGGATTACATTTCTTCCTTTTCGAAGTGGAAAATAAAACTGATTTGTTGGATAGACTGGTTGATTTGCAGTTGTCACTTGTTGTCACTATCTTGTCTTCTTTGAGCAATGACACTCTGGGATGACAGTAATAAGAACGGCGGGTATTCACCAAAAATAAGGGGACAGTGAAGAAAGGAGACAGGAAGAAACCACTGGCAAGTAGTGATTAAATAGCTCCTCAACCTCACATTACTGGTAGAAAGGACTGACATAAAGAAAGGAGCAAAAAAGAATGGAGACAAATGATTAACATGCAGGGCCCACACACTTGAAAGATGTTTTGAGTACCCTGCCTCCTCAAATGTTAGCATGGATGACTTAGGACTCCCTCTATACCACACATCCAATTCCAAGACATTGTTGGAGTAAGCTCTTTATGACTTAATTGTCTCTGCTTTTGGAAAATACAAAACATCACATCAAGATAAACCGATGTGTACATGCACACATAGACACTGCTAATCTGCAAATTAATAGATTTTTACAAACATTTTCTAATACAGATAGGCATAGAGATACTATGATACAGTATAAAATAGTAAGGGTGTAAGTTTCAATAAGCTGAGGTAAACTATAGGCAATAATAAAATACCTACCTGTAATGCTCTGCATTTCTCAGTAAAAAATTATTACAATTGATGATCCTAACAAAAAAGTTGATCAATGTCCAGCCATCTTCATAACTTCATAAAGCTTGAAGTGATTAATCACAATATTTCTATTGAACAGTTTTCTATTGCAAACATTTCACATGACCTGGAATATAAAAACTTTAAAATGCTTTATTAATACATGCTGTTATATCGTCTAATGAAGAACTGAATGTCCACAACATCCAAATACATTTGCGAGTTTAATACAAACAGTCGGGCATGACGTCTTTACAAGTTACTTAGTTACTTCCACGTCTCTCGCTAGCAACAACTTCTTTGATCTTTCTTAACTAGAGTCAACATCCGGTCAACTGAACATACTCTGATGCAGAACACAATGTTGTTAGTGTTGACGAACTGACTGAAGAGCCGGTTAATTAACCGACTCGTGTCACTGAATCGGGACCGTTGTGTGTAGCTGGTATTCTTCTGCTACTGTGTGCGTAGTAATCTAGCTCATTAGCGCCTGAACGAGATCGAATGTAACCGTGCAACTGCTCAAGTCTAATGTAATCAAGCGGTGTCTTAGTTCTCGGCAAGTTTGAGTTATTAACCAAACCTTGTTTCTGGTGCATCTTAGATGATTGTGTTCATGGCAATTCATACATTATTGTTGGGGAAGTGCATCACATACAAATATGCGTCATGTTATCTTGGCAGTTATGTTAAGTTAAATGTTAAGAGAAGTGAATGTTGCTACAGTAGGTAGGCTGTCACGAGGAGACCGCGCACCGGGCTACTGAACCCGTAAGGACCGTAACCGAGGGTACTGCATGAGTCTATATTCAAACGAGTGTCTAGGTTCTCGGCAAGTTTCAGTCATCAACCGATCCCAAAAGCTTTTATTTCTTGTGCATCTTAGATGATTGTGTACATATAAATTCATAGGCTACATTATCGATGGATATCACGTACAAATATGTGATAGGCTACCTATGTAACCGTGGCCAGTGCGTGAGTCTAGTTTTGGTCAGTATGAGTGTATACATAGTATGTCGAGACCAAATGTAACCGTGCAACCGTTCAAGTCCAATGTAATCAAGCGGTGTCTTGGTTCCTGGCGGGGGAAGTAAACGCACAAGTGAGAAACTGTTTTTAGAATATCAGTGGGATCTTAAATTGTTAAACACAACAGCAACAATAATCAGGATTATAGCCATTGTTTTCCCATAACCCTAATTGGCATGGAGAGTCAAAGCATTGATTACAGTAATAATTAATGATACTGACTAATTATGCCACCAGGGACTGAACTAACTTCGATTTATCAGGAGGGAAATCAGAAAAGTGAAAAAGATACAGACTAAATGCTTTTATATATGGCAATGATGGAATTAATTAGTATAGCTAAAAGGTGTAAAGACAGTTTTGCAGATACAGTACAACTTTAAATGTGCATGAAAATATAGACAGGACCTGTTCAGCTGGTGGTGACAGGTGACAGCAGGGCAAAATCTGTGGTCTGTCTGGAGTCTCCCAAAGCCCTAATGTAGCCATCTGGGATCGACCTGTTTGGTTGATGGTAGTGCAGGGATTTTGACAGCAGAGTGTGGGCTGCAGTCGGGCGGAGGCAGTCCTACAGATCTTTCACTCAACTGTATAGGTGGAACTTCATTTAGAAAGAGAGACAAGATACTCTTGTTGAAGGCAGTACGAGTAACATTGCAATATCACTTAGTATTTTGGATAGCACTGACCATATGGCTGAGGCTCTGAGAAGAAGGGCAAGTTCACTGCAGTCCAGGCGCATAGTCAGTAATGGGTCAGGGTGGCACCGGCCCACCCACTTTGCTCGCTGGCCTGTCCAGCCAAGTTTGATGAAAATATGTTTTGTTATGAAAAATATTCAAATGTATGTAAACAAAGAAATAGTTAAATAACTAGTTGTGTGTGTTGTTAATATTAATGGAGCATGTGTGACGTCACCCATTGGTTTTGTGCAGAGCTGCTTTGAGTCGTTGAGTTTGCCGTTATGGGCGCAGCCATCTTGATTGAATTAAAAACAAATGTGATGATTTTTAGACAAGAGGGTGGAGCGAGGGAGGAATGAGGGAGGTGACTGAAGCTGTGAACGCTGTATACACCCAGTTGCATCGGCAACCTGGCCGCAGCTGCTGCTAACAAAGTTAGCTCAGCTACATAAATCTAGGTAAGTTAACAGCTAAGTGTAAAAGTAATCTTAGTAGCTCATTTAATACATGTCCACAGTTATATTACATACAGTATATATCTGATGTTACCGTGTAAACTGTCAAACGTTAAAAATTAGGATTGCCACTGCCGTTAATTAACGTTATCTAACTATTAGAAACTGTATAATGCAGGTCTCGAAAACCGTTCGCCACCTCAGGAGGGGGAAGCGGGGAACCATCCAAGCTGTGTACAGTAAGGATGGGACGCTGTTGACCTCAAATTAGGAGGTAATAGGGCGGTTGAAGGAGCAATTTGAGGAACTCCTAAATCCGACCATTACGCCCTCTATGGTAGAGGCAGAGCTGGAGGATTGTCGTCAATTTCCCTGGTGGAAGTTGCTGAGGTAGTTAAACAACTCGACAGTGGCAAAGCCCCAGGGATTGATGAGATCCGTCCAGAAATGCTTAAAGCTCTGGGTGTGGAGGGGTTGTCTTGGTTGACGCGCCTCTTCAACATTGCGTGGAAGTCTGGGACAGTGCCTAAGGAGTGGCAGACAGGGGTGGTGGTTCCCCGCTGGTGCTGGAAAGGAGGGTTCGGTCGATAGTCGAACCTCAGGTTGAAGAAGAACAATGGGGATCTCATCGCTGCTTTTTGCAGATGATGTGGTCCTGATGGCATCATCGGCCTGTGACCTTCAGCACTCACTGGATCGGTTTGCAGCAGAGTGTGAAGCGGCTGGGATGAGGATCAGCACCTCTAAATCGGAGGCCATGGTTCTCAGCAGGAAACCGATGGAGTGCCTTCTCCAGGTAGGGAATGAGTCCTTACCCCAAGTGAAGGAGTTCAAGTACCTTGGGGTCTTGTTCACGAGTGAGGGTTCAATGGAGCAGGAGATTGGTCGGAGAATCGGCGCAGCGGGTGCAGTATTACATTCAATTTATCGCACCGTTGTGACGAAAAGAGAGCTGAGCCAGAAGGCAAAGCTCTCAATCTACCGGTCAGTTTTCGTTCCTACCCTCACCTATGGTCATGAAGGCTGGGTCATGACCGAAAGAACAAGATCCAGGGTACAAGCGGCCGAAATGGGTTTCCTCAGGAGGGTGGCTGGCGTCTCCCATTAGCGATAGGGTGAGAAGCTTAGTCATCCATGAGGAGCTCGGAGTAGAGCCGCTGCAACTTTGCATCGAAAGGAGACAGTTGAGGTGGTTCGGGCATTTGGTAAGGATGCCCCCTGGGCGCCTTCCTAGGGAGGTGTTCCAGGCACGTCCAGCTGGGAGGAGGACTCGGGGAAGACCCAGGACTAGGTGGAGGGATTATATCTCCAACCTGGCCTGGGAACGCCTCGGGATCCCCCAGTCGGTGCTGGTTAATGTGGCTCGGGAAAGGGAAGTTTGGGGTCCCCTGCTGGAGCTGCTACCCCCGCGACCCGACACCGGATAAGCGGATGAAGATGGATAATGCAGGTTAGACTTTAGTAACCGTACTCTGTACGATATTGACAATGCCAGACTAAGGGCAGACTAAAGTTGGTTTATTTCCAGATAAGGTCCAACATCAGTGTGTCAACTCATTGATTGTGACAGGCTCATGCATAAACACAATGAAAAACTTGAAGCAATGCGTAGGGGTGTGATGTAACTGTCAGTTTACTCTTTATACTATACTTTATAAATCTGCATGCAAATAAATTCTCCTTTCCTAATACAATTCCTGTTAACAGATAATATGAGATAATAGATATGTTTACCATTTAAAGAAGATGAGGTTGCAAGCTAGATCAAGTCAGAGTCATACTGAATGTCTGTCACTCATTTGTTTAGATGCTTTGTCACACACTGCTGATTTGCATTACAATTACATCGCAAAGTCGATATCCCCTGTCCTTCAGTGTGCACATAAATCTTCTGTGTCATTTATGCTCATCAATTAATCAGTCAGACAATTAACCAACATGGATCATATCTTTCTTAATCACCCCTTAGATGCATATGCTCTGTAATGCAATTTACTGTACAATATGAAAATATATCTGACACATGCCCAAGCAGTGTCCAAATCCTTGGTTCAGTGATTCACCTATGAGCTGACATATCATCATTATTATTATCATACATCAAATGCCACAGTTTAGGTATCAACAAAGAAAGAGATAGGCATTTCCTGCTTTATTAAATGAATTACAACTCATCCTATGACTCACCTAAGCTTTGTACGGCTTGTGATTGTTGTGTCCTTTCCATTACTCATAAAATAATTAAAAAGGTACGTAATCGGTTGCAGCTTATCATGAGTTAGTGTTACGTGTTGAGAGATGGAGGACCCAAATTCAGAGAAAAATGGCAGGCAGGAGATGGTGTGAGCTCGTAGATTTTTAAAAACAAAAAAACAGCAGAACAGAGGCTGGAAAAACCAAGGAACAGAACGCAGAGGGATACCAAAAGACACACAACCGACAGCGCTGGAATACAAAAACAATCTAACACAAGACAAAGGGAACACTGGGGTTAAATACATGAGGGAATGAGCAAACAAGGGACAGGTGATACACCAGGTGAAACACGTGAGGGCGGGGCAGGACAATCAACAAGGCGGGAGAACAGAAAGTAAAACTAGACAAGACAGAAAACCGGACTATCAAAATAAAACAGGAAACAGAAATATACACAGAACCAAATGCACAAAACAGGATCAATAGACAGACAATAGAAAAGAAATATACAGGATAACGCTACCAAAACAGGAAACATACATAAATAAATAATACAAGCAACAGAAATGAAAATTAAATACAAAGGAAAACCCCAAAACCATGACAGTTAGTCAAATATGTCTGCTTAGCTCTGTCCTGCACTGAATTAAGATGAAACCCCTGGGTCACTGGAATGTGAGAGCGATGCTTTAGCCCCAGAAGTAAACATAAAATGAGGCATCCACAAGGCTTATAGATTCTTGCAGCTGTGTCATATAATACCATGTTCAATAAAGTGCTTCAAAATGCTCAGGACCCCCTGACCAAATGACAGAGTGACTTATACTGGCTGCTGGTCTCAGCTAAAAACTCTCTTTCGTTCCCTCTATGCATTCCTCTGCAGTCAAATCTCACCCTCCAGCTTACTCCATCTGGGCAATGTTGTCTGAAGTTTCTGTTCCACTTCATCTCTCTTAGCATTTGCCTCTACCAGTAATAATTGCCCTGGACAAAATCCTTTTAAATGAATAGATCTGTGAAAAGTGTAGAGATAAAGGCTACTGGTGTTGTTGCAGTTAAACCCTGCATGCATGATGCCTGGAAAAGCCATTTTACTGCATTCCTGCAAAAGCCATGATAACATACTATGTTCAAGCCCATCATTTTAGATTTAATTTCAAATCTTGCAGTTGCACATAAAAATAATAAAACTTACAAACAATTGTCCTCTGACAAACTAAAACTAGTCAACAATCAAACTGTGTGCGAACAGAGATGACTAACATTCCTTTTTAAATCAGATAACGTATCAGTGTCTTGTATACACTATTATAAGAACAGTGCATTATGTAAGAATATATTTAAACAAAGAAGGATGGCAAGCAATACTGTACCTACTAGGGGTGGAACGGTACACAGAAGTCATGGTTCGGTTCATTCCTCGGTTCAGACATCACGATTCGGTTCAAAACAATGGAGGGAAAAGCATAACAAAAATGCAGAAGGCAAATTTTTTTTTTTATTGTTCATGTCTCAGGCTGTACCACCTAGTGTCAAATAGTCTATCTCCTGAGCTAGCTGCAACAGCCTTTAGTGTGTAAAGTAAGATGTAAACAAAGAGTACCCGTCATCATCTCCAGACTCCAACTTGTAAACAAAATACAGTCCCTCCAGAAAAACGTGATTATGCGATCGCATAATTCAATGCATAATCAGACAAAGTCCGCATATTTATGCGGGGGCCGCATTTTTTCAAATACGCCCACTTTCGCCGCATAATTTGCTGATTTCCGCGGAAAATATGCGGGGCTTGCATGATTTCATAATCTCATAACATTTTCGTTGCAAAAAAGTCACATATATCTTAGCAGAAAGTTGAGAAATGTTGCGTTTACTTTACACAGCAGCAGCCATTTTCCCATTGCCATGGAAACGTTATGAAGTGACGTAATTACGCGACGTGAACATCATCGAAAAGCTGCAGACCCGTGATGAAGCCATGATGAAACCGCAGTTTTTGCAAGTTCCCGCAATTTTTGCAAGTTCCTGCAATTTCATCGCATAAAATTGCATAAATATCCCGCATATTCCATCGCATTTTTTAAGAAAACGTGCCGCATAATCAAGGATTTTTGCCCGCAACAATCACAAAAAAACTCAGCATTTTTCTGGAAGGACTGAAAATAAGACAATCAGCTATAAAACTGGAAATACAGCATCTCTTATTTATGAAAGTGCAAATTACATATATAAACAATAATAACAACAAATATGTGGACGGGATGGCATTTTGTAACGAGGTTCGAGCACATGCAGCAAATACTTGAAGCCCTATTTGTATTTAAAGGCTGGTTAAGCACTGTATGGAAGTTGGACAGTTTTCTTTTGTTTCGTTCCATTGATTGGTACAGCTGGGTGATGGAGTTGGATATGCGTTAGCATGTTAGATGTATTTCCACTAACATACCCAACAACTGCTGAACAATGCCGACACACAGTCCTCGTCTTATTGACCACTCTCTCGCCTGTACTACTGTAACTGACCCGAAGACCGAAGTTTTAGAGGCCGGGATGGCACCAGGCGGGAGGGCATGACCCGGGAGGCGCCAGTCTTCATCCATACAGTCTTGAAGTTTTCCCAAACTTGCAATCTTAAAGAGGCCAGCGGGTCCTCTAACTCTTGTGGGTCGCCACCACTCGCCATACTCGTCCTTTAATGCTGCTATCTCTGACTCACTCACTGGACCGTCGACCTGCAAAAAACTGCATGTAGACGGAGCTCGGCTAGCTCCAGAACTAAGACGGGGCTACAGATTAGGTGTCCCTAGAACCCGCGTACAGAACAGTAGTTCCACATTACATTAGTTCCACATTACATTAATTAATTTGCACGCAAGTTTTATTTATTTTTATACCGTGTATTCTCCGTGTAAATTCATGCACCGAACCGAGACGCCCGTACCGTTTCGGTTCAATACGAATACATTTACCATTCCACCCCTAGTACCTACACAGTTAACTGTCAGAACACTGGTTTAATTAGTGATTTAAGTAGATACATTACTTTATACATACATTACTGACATATTTTCTTTATCTGTACTTTAATGGAAGGTGTTGACCCAGAAAGGATCCACGCATTGAATTGTGTGGCTGTAGGTATACATTAAATATGTAGGCATGTTGGGCAAATGTTTGATGGTCTTGAAACATGTGTGCCTCTCTGTGTCCATGTTAAAAGCCTGTTCTCATGTGTTTATGCTTCCACATAGCTTCTCACTCCATAGGGAGAAATAAATAGGGATTTAGTCATATCATACAGGCAGACAGCTGAAGAAACCTGCTAGGTTATTACCTCTACTTTGATGTATTTCTCTGCCCAAGGCAGAACCTTGAGTGCCAGCTCTGATGTTCAGTTCAGGATTAACATGGCAAATAATTACATTTGCTAAGAACAGTATACTGTATGTAATGAACTGCAGTGATTTTTAAAGGAACATGCCGACTCATTGGGAATTTAGCTTATTCACCGTAACACCCAGCGTTAGACAAGTCGATACATACCCTTCTCATCTCCGTGCGTGCTGTAAGGCTATCTGACAGTTCCAATATACAATAAGTCGGCGTGTTCCTATAATTGATCATGCCAGTACATTTTTGTCTGTTTCTGATATATTAAAAGTTGTGGCCATGAAAGATCTATTATTTACTCATGAGTTAGTCCAGTTATCAGTTTTGACTTGTCTACAATCTATCTTGTCATTTTGAAGTGTAGTATCTGGTCATATTTGAATGAAATTTAAAGCAAAATGCAAAATAAAACTGCACAAGAACACAAAGAAGGTATATTTGTGTTGGGTACTCATAGTCCAGATCCAGTTATTGGCTAATTATCAAAGATGTTTTATCAATATTAATAAAGTTATGGATATGGTTATTAATAACTTTATCAAATCAACAAACTATCAAAATGGGGCACCACCCTGAAACTTCAGGGGCCAAGATTGAACTGTGAAATAGTCTCATTAGTGGTGTTCCCTTTAAAATACAGATATTAACTTGGTTAATCTATCTGATTCTTTAAAGGAATAGAAGGGTGAATCACTGACCTGTGTTCAACGAGCAGTTATTACAATAAGTACAAAACTAATTACAGACAACTACTAATTAAAGTATAGTAGAATTTATCAACTTCAAAATTATCAATGGCCAATTGATCAAAATCCTTTGATCAATTAAAACCAATATACGTTTCTTTTAAGTACAACAAAACAAAGCAAATGACCGACATGTAGTGATCATGTCTGTGTGTGTGTGTGTGTGTTTAAATAGGAGGGGGGGCGAAACCCGGGGTTGCTTGGTTACGCCAACAGTAGCTAGCCGTTAGCTCCTTGGAGCTAGGCTGTGTGTTAGCTGCACAAAAGCTAGTTAGCCCCAAGAGGGCGGCAGTGTGCTGCGTCGCAGGCTCCACATGGCTAGGCTAGCCAGTTAGCTCTCAAACTAACGTGTTGCAAACAAAGGGACACACAGGAGTGCAGTTGTTGAGCGGTGCACGCTCTGCAGTTATGTGACTCGCTGTTTGGCCGGCTGTTCACCTTAGCGTGTGTGTGTAGCTAATTACAGTTTTAACAAGCTATCTGCAAAATCAACACAACATATCAACAATGCACCGTGATCAGAGTACATTCACAGAAATAGATTTGACTCAGCGGTCACAATCATAGATTAATAAAACAAACGCGCAGCAGCGCTTATCAATCGATCACATTAATGGTAAACAAATGGCAACATTAGCCTTTACACATTAATAAACATACTATGTTCTATACACTAAACCTTACTGTATGTAGTCTGTTAGGTTTGTCCAGCGGATTTTCCATGTAGGACAGAAACGTGTTAACCACTTGGCCAGGGGTTAACGAAACAACTCCACCGGGCAGGGTTTGGAGCAGTCCAGTCAACTTCGATGAAGGAAAAAGCGGCGTTGTGTGGTCCGATTTCCTTGTAGAGAAACGGTGTTCTCTTCTGCAGTTTCGAAACACGAGGGGCGCTTTTCAGGATCCAAAAGTGTTCTTCAAAACACTGAGCGAAAAATCCACTTTCGCTAGAAAGTGGAAGTTTTAGCACAAGCTTGCGCGCTTCCTGCAGCAATGGGGTTGCAGTGAAAGACATTCATTTCTGTGTGTCAGTGGGTTTTATAGTTTAAGGCCCCGTGCTGTGTTTATGGTACCTCTGAACCAATGGGAGAATCAAAGTGAAACTGAAGGTGTGAAAACTCATTGTTGCAGTTCTTAGGCCCTCCACCAGTCTGCCGTTTTCTCCTCATGTTTGAATGTACATTCTCCATTTTGTAAAATTCCTTTGTCGTAGGAGTCTGGGGTTCCAGGCTGGTGACTTCCCTACAGGCCGCTCTCTGGCCAAAGGGGAAGCTTCAGGCCTTTGAAATGTCTCTGTCTCACAGACCAATATCGCCAAAACTGTTAGGTTCCAACATTTGTGATTCCTCACAATGATAAACAAACAAAACTATGGCTTTGCTTCAAAAATTCTGTCTATAGAGCAAAGTGTGTTCCTACCTTTTGTAAATAATTGCAATTTCTATATGTATATGTATTTTTTTTTCAGAGTATGCATCCTGAGGCTCCAGACTTAGCTATAATCATAGGCTATAATACACAATCTGGTTTTGTGTAAGCCTCATACCATCTGCTGTGATTTTCACCAAGAGGTCTGCATGTCTGAAGAAGATTCTGCCAAGAAGCGTCTCACTTCTTCGATGGCATCTGTTGCAGGATTTCTGACACTACCTGCACTATTCTTCTCTTCTCAATCCGCCAGTATAATGCTAGTCCTGTTGCAAAGGTGGGAGAGATTTAGCATCTTCAACTTTACACCCTCTGCTTGGGTGCCATGTGTTGTGGCTGCCTCTGCAAGTGCACATGCCCTATTAGGCCTACAAGGTCCAATGCCATTTGGCAATTCAAGTCAGTAATTCATTAGGAGTGTAAATCTTTACTAGTCACACAATTTGATTCAATTACGATTATCCTGTCAACAATTTGAACTGATTCGATATCAAGATGCATCATGATACGTCACCTCCTCAATATTAATAAATATTACTACACATGACTTTCATCGACAAATTCAAAGTCCGATATATATGAACTCCCCTTTTTATTGTATCTGCTCTTTAAAAAGACACTTCCTGAATGTAGCAGAGTCTGAACACATTAGACAACAGACAAAAGACAAAAACAAAAAAAGCAGCGACCAAAAAAAAACAACAAGCAACATCATTAGGCAATAATCGATTATGGTCTGACACTGCATCGATGCAGAATCGTCCACGTCTGCATTGCGATGCATCGATGCAATGATTAAATTCAACAGCCCTATAATTCATATAGGCTCTCACTGAACTTACTGTATATATGCCCAGTTATAATATAACAATAACCTTTCACTGTCCTTTTAAGTTGTAGATAATATAATGCCTCATACATTAATCTGTGTTGCTTGCTAAAATAAGGTAGCTGATGGTGATCGTTTGGTTTGTTGTTCTGTGGTTTGAGCAGCATGCTGCTGGTGATGGCAAGATGCTAGTTAGCTTAACATGTCATAGCTGGTTGTTGTTAGGATTCAAAGGCAGCTTAAAGGTATGTTAGGTTAGGGCTAGATAATTATGTTGCCTGCCAGAGGGCTCAGTAGATTCAAGCTGGCATAGCTGGGGCTTAATTATCACATTAAACAACATTTAACATTGATACCAGGTTCCCATAGGTGTGCTCATCCAACATTTGACACTTTTCACTGTGTATTAAATAGGGCTGCACCGATCCGACTTTTTCAGTCTTGATACTGATACCAATGCCAGGGCTTTGTGTATCTGTCGATACCCGATACCGATCCGATACCGTTGTTGAATTAATAATAAACTGTATATCTTCCACCTTATTCCTTCCTTCCACCATGTGTAAGAGACTAAAGGCACCAGACTTTCCTAACTAAACATTACTTTCCTAAATAAGACAAAATTAAGTCAACAAAACAATGTAATGTATTGAATTCTTATTTGTTATTTAAAACACAATTGTGCATTCAAATCGAAAATATAATGTAATCAAACTTCTTAAAATAAATTTAAATAACAATAATGGGCCTTTATATAGGTTTATAATGGCTCATTCTACTGTCAGGAGTACATAGAATTTCATATTTACTAAAAGCTTTGATTACTAAAGGGTTTGCTTGTCTCATCAACATTATACAATGTTATGGTTTTGGTATTTTGTCTTGTATTTTTGTTGCCTGATTTAGTTATTTCTGTATGTTTCCTGTGTTTGTATATTTATTCTATATTTTTCTGTCGTGTAGATTTTCCTCATGTTGTGTATTTTTCGGGTTATGTTCTATTTCCTGTTTTATTTTGATAGTCTGTGTTCGAGCTTGTCTTGTCTAGTTTTACTTTTTGTTTTCCCGCCTGTTCTGATTGTCCTGCCCTGCCCTAATGTGCTTCACCTGTTGTATCACCTGTCCCTTGTTTGTTCATTACCTCTTGTATAACCCCCGTGTTCCCTTTGTCTCGTGTCAGATCATTTTTGTGTCCTCATGCTGCCCGTGTGTACCTCTCTGTGTTCCGTTCTGTGGATTTTCCAGGCCTTAGTTCTACCGTTGCTTTTTCTTTATTAAAATCATTGAGCTCACACCATCTCTCACCTGCCGTCTCCCTCTGCATTTGGGTCCACCTTCACTCACCATGTCACAATACAATAAGGTTATATGAAGGAGAATCCATGAAACAGTTACAGAATCTAAACTATTTTTATTGTGCAAAGTAGTAAAATAAACTTAAATCAAATGAATACACATGCAAACAACTTTAACATTGTTTCCCATTCAAAACAAAATAGTTGTAAGATAGTTGTATAAACAGTACCTTGGCCACAGGTAAGTTAGCTAGGTTGTTATTACTGGTAGTGGGCATCTGAACGTAGCTCCGCTGTCAGCCTCCTTCGGTGTTTGAATAATGTTAGTAGGTTGGTGGACGCATTTGAGCGAGGCAAGACATCTTAAATCCAGTGTTTTTATCATTGCTCTGAACACGTCTTTCTCAACGTTCTGTAGCGGGACCGTAGGTGGATTGCATTCATAATGTTGCTTCGCTGCATGCTTGAAGTGACATGTCTTTAACGTTAGCACGGCTGAGTAACGTTAGACCAACCAAGTAATGTTGGAGCGACGGGCAACAGCAGTGGCTAAATTATGTCAGAATTTTTAGAAACAAAAAACTTTGGAACAACAAACGGCTCCTCTCTTGAGCATATACGTTGTTCTGGTGTATCTCCGGTCTTTCTTCATTCTCTAACTTTCTTCTCTGTTCTTGAATGTGCAGTAGCGACCAGAGCCTCTCCCAGCTTAACAGACTGTTATGCTACCTGGTTAGCTAGCAGCTATAATCTTACCCAACATGCCGTTCAGCGGTGTACATTTGTAAATGTGAAATTATTAGTGTAGAAATTGTTTAAGTCACACATTGTTGTGTGCTATGGTGTTTTATCCTGTTAAAGAGAGTTAGTTGTGGGTTATTAATTGTTGTGTTATAAAGTTACTACCATGAGTGAGAAGGGTAAGCAGTTAACAGGGGTCCCTGTGCTTCGACATAGGGAAAAAATCTAAAAACATAGATCTGTTAATTTTTCTGATCCCCGATCCAGGTTTTTTGTCAATATCGGGGCCGATATCCGATCTTAATATTGGATCGGTGCACCCCTAGTATTAATAACCAACAAACTAACAATAATGACGTATTTATGCAATGAGTTGATGTAAAAAATTAGCAAAACTATTAGAGTTGATACATGTACACTACCAGTGTTGGGCAAGTTAATTCCAAAATGTAATACATTATAGATTACTAGTTACTGTCATTTGAGAGTAATTAGTTATATTACAATATTATTGTCTCTGGATTGTAATGCTTTACACTACTTTTATATTACTTTTGAGTTACTTTCACCAAAATAACAGTGGAAGTTTGACTTGGCAGGTAGCTCGTGAATTTCACCACCAGATCAATAAAGTCTTCTCTTTATCCACTTTAATACGTCATAGATTATTCATAACATTTTGTATAATTAATATGAATATGCAAAGTAACTAAAGCTATGAAATTTGAGAAGTAAAACGTACAATAGGCAAGAAGGAGAAAATGAAAATACTCTAAATTAAAAGTACCTTACAGTTTTATTGAAGTACGGCATTGTTGCTTTCCACGGCTGATGAAATGCAATGATATTTACGTGTAGCAAGCCGAAACATTAATTTCTGACACGTTTATATCTGTCAGCAGCTCGGACACACTGTTGTACGCACTGATGTGCTGTCACCTGTTGGGACACAGGTGTTGTCCGTACCGTCTATGGTTCTGGCTCTGACCACGGGAACAGTGACGGGACAGCTCACTTCAACGCAAAGTAATAACTCCTGAAAATAATGTCCATCTCACAAATGTATCTGTCTCTGCAGTTATCTCAACCATCGAATACAGCAACAGGAAATAATACTCAAGGTTTTTTTCTTCCTGTGAAGAAATATTTTGCGGTGTTGGTGGTGGTTGGTGTTGGTCTTAAAAAAACAAAACACCAAAATGCGTTGTAACTCGCGTTTCTGAGATTGTAACGGGTATAATATTACCGAAATTTAATTAGTAATGCATTTTTTTACTGCGTTAACGTAATGCATTATTGTAATTGCGTACAACACTGTACACTACAGTGGCTAGTAGCATTTGTTAGCTACACAGAACACTATTTTTGCTCTACAAATTCTTAAAATACATGGTTCTATGGCAGAAAATCACAGCACTGACAGGAAACCCATCTGACTATGAGAGCATGCCCTTTTCATAGAGAAAAGCAGGACCAGGATTTAAACGTAAGACCGTTTTGATTGAAAGATGGAAAATAACTGCTGAACCACCGAAACATATTTCAGAAAAAGAAATCTATCTAATCTCTAGTATTTGAAACCATGAACAAATATGACTAGTTAATCTAAACCACCCAGTGAGATCCACTCAATATATTTACATTTCACCAGCTGGAGGTATAGCTTACTGCAGGGTTTTCTATGGTTGCAATGTGTTTTTTATGAATATATGCTCCTAATCACCTGAAGTGTCTTGTTTAGATTACCATTACAATCTCACAGAAACAGGCTGAAGGTAAAGCTTAGCCCATTCATCTTATTACAAATCTATAGCTTTCAACATTAATAGGCTTAACTCAGTATAATCCAGATTTTTCATCTCTGCTTCCTAAAACATGCAAATCCTGTTTTTGACTGAAGAAACAACCAAGGTGAAGTAAGGATCTTGTAAACATGGAATACATTTTTAATTTCTAAAGGTGTAGGATACATTGACTACCACTTTCTACTATTTACAGCAGAGCACAGACTTTACTGTGCTGCCATTTTAGAGGTTTTCAATCGTCTTCAGCACAGACCAAGTTATAATGTCCTTCAGCTAATTGATAATAATGACCATTCTTCCTACAATCATCTTCACAGACTGAAACATCACACTCTCCCTTGGTTTCAGGAAAAACAACTCTCTGCTTCTTCATTCATAGACATGGTCCCAACATTTTCCCATGAGTTCATTGTGGTTGAGCTGTTGGCTCACCGATAGAGTTGTGAAGAAATAAATTGAATGAAAATCATCTATCCTAAGCCAAAGGCTCTCCGGGACTTTAATTTACATGAGTACTGTATTTTGTTTGTCCCCCTGAGTGTGATGGATGGTTCCCCAGACCCTGATGAAATGGAATGCATCAGTTAATTAGTTTTCCTCTGACAATGCCATGGACTCTACCGTAAGCTATCGGTACAAGATTCCATAGTGAGTATCCATAACACCTGTATTCACTGTGTGGTATGATTAATGATTCATCAAAAGTAGTTCTACTACATGTCACTTTAATTCTGTATTGTAGAAGTGTAGTTCCCGTTCAAAACGTGCCATAACAGGCTGATTGCTTGGCCTCTGGTATTGCTGCTTGCAGAACAATGCTAGAGTTTATGTGTAATTTGCTAACAGCTAGCTATTTGGGAACATGCTATTTCCGGGAATAAAAGTGTAAACTCTGAAAGTTACATTGCTGATGTTTTAAATGTTTGAGTTTGCTATGATGTAACCTCTCTGGTCTCTCTTTCTTCATCTGTTCTTGAATATACTGTAGCATGCAAATTGTTGTTAGCATTCCGTTGGGCGGTGTAACAGTTAATAGGGGTCCCCTCTCAATGGGCCTCATTCACCAACTGTTCTTACGAAGAAATGTGTTCTTAAACCCCACTTACACACTTTTTACGAAGATTCTGACAGTCACTAATGTTTTCTTATCTTGGATTTTTTCTTAGCTAAGAACAAAATCTACAAACACTCAAGAGCACTCTTACGCACATTTGAGTGATGACAATTTTCTCCATATAATTGGTTACTGCATTTTATTTAATTCTACAGTCGTTTACAATGATTGTAATGTATTTCTGATCATTTGTCGAAAAAGAAATTATAGTATGCACAGTGTGCATTGTCCTGAAATAATAAATAAAAAAATAAAAAAAACACTAACACTGCAATTTACATCAGCAATTAAACTGATTAAATCCTGTGTTATTTGGTGATCGCGCTATTCATAGGGCCAAAATGCAGTGGTGGAATGTAACACACATTCTTCGTTACTGTATTTAAGTAGCCTACATTTTTCACGTATCTGTACTTTACTTAAGTAAAAGTCAAAAGTGCAGTTACATTTTGCAGCAATTATTTATACTTTCTACTCCACTACATTTCTACAACGTTCTGTTACATTTTCTGATCAGTTTTTTCCCCTGCCAAAACGTCTTCCTGACCGTCCCACATTTGTCTCACCAGTGAAGTTTGGTTACCATGGATATTGGGCACTGCTGACCCTTCGTCAGCTTCCAAGCCGGCTCCGGTGCTCCAGAGCCCGGGTGCAGCGCTGCTGACCCTCGGTAATACAGCCTCCGGTAAAAGTGAAAATGAAAATGTTTGTTTTTTATTATTCCCGTTTTTAAATTATAGTTGCCTATTTCTCTCCACAGCGTTGTTTACTCCTCCGCCAGGCAGCGTAAGACCCGTTCATATCTTATTTATTTGGCTAGACCTCTTCACATCGCCTCCCCATGTTCGCTGCTTCACACGCTTTATTTGCTTACTTGCATGGTTAAAGAAAATAAAACCATCTTATAATACATCCATGAATAAAACCAAACACATTCCGATTCTAACAACATATTTCCGTTTTATGCTGGTAAGGATAGGAACTTCAAAAGCCAGGCCTTGTTTGTGGTAGTGGACATCTTCTACTTTTACTAAAGTAAATATGTCTCTGGTTATTTGTACTTTTACTTAAGTACTGAGATTCAGTACTTCCTCCACCACTGCAATGTACAAGTCATCTGCGAAGGCGGTCTCCCGCTTATGTGTACATAATGCACCTGCTAATAAATATGCCTCTTAGATTTTAAGAGCTTGCACTCTACACTGCACTTCCTTGGGTCCTCAGTGAACAGTTGTCGAGAAAATCGAAGGACAGACATACATACAGACAGAGTCTACTCCCATTTTAGTTAGATAAGCACTACTGCAGCCAGCACCTGGACATCTGGCCTGAGTCATGACTGCCAAGTCAGTGTTGCTGGCAGAATCCCAGGCTATTTGTGTTTTGATTAACAGCGTACACAAACCTGTACAGTAAACATTACCCACATATAGTAAAATAGTCACCTGTCTGTAGGTCTGCTTGGCCTGTAGATGGACACGGAGAAATGCAGCAAACAAGCAAACTGAAGGGACGCACTCACAACGAGGAGAAACTTAACACAGTGGGTAAAAAGAGTTTTCCTATAATAATGCCCTCACAGTACTAAAGTCTACAAGCTTCCACAGATGGGATACGTTTCTGTACAGATAGTAGTCCTGTGAGAAACTGTTATTTCAGTCAGAAATATTCTCCTCCTCATGCCATTATCATGGCAAATATAATTAACTTTGATGTAATGGCTCTATATAAAGCAGCTTCTATGCACCACTTAGAAACCCATTTTATATTAGGCCGGGCATAAAAGTGTGAATGGAATGGGCAGGACAGATGCATCATAACATGTAAGGGATAATGTAGATCGAGCCGGTCATTATTGTGAGTTAGAAGCCCGACAGGGTGATGCAGAATTCACAAGAGGTTACCCGCTACCTGCGTCCTGGTCGGGACTGTTAACTTTACCGCTGAAGAGCACTGCTTTCCGGTGAAAGCCAGGTCACCCCAGTCAAGTGAGCTAACACTGTTAGCAATTCCTGTTTTCTCCATCATCTCCATCTCTTTCTTTGTGATCCGCTGATCAGCTGTATGAGCTCCATATGAGCACAAATATTAATTTTAAAATGATTTGTAATTGTCGGCCAGTGTCTATGATCAGAACTCAGTCCATGGCAATGTCTGTTATACTTAGCAATGGTCTGTTATACAGAAACAGCAGACTGCAGAATTCAGTGATTGACCGATCAGAATAAAGTATTCAACCAAGCCGTGTAATAATGGTCAGTTTTATCTTTGCACATAATATGACAACATAGGTGATGACATGTATGTTTAAATCTCTAGCATATCATAATGTATGAAACTGGGTCCTGAGTTTTAAAGTTTTACTTATTAAAGTGGCTATATGTAACATTCAGTTTGTGTTGATTCTAGCAGCTGCTTTGGACACAAGTGGTAGTGTTTTTACCACACCTGCCGTCATAAAGGTATTTTCTTTACGCTGCTTCATTACCCACTGTAGATGACTGAGTTAGTGTTACTGGGAGGTCATATAATCGTGATGAAGATGTTGCTCAGGCAGAAAATCATTCATTTACAATTAGAGAATACGTTACAGATCTATCTTTGCATTTTGAGTATTGCGTATGTAACTTAGCCTATTTTGGATGTCTTGTGAGCTAAACCGGGTAACGTTATTACTGTCACTGTCACGAGCCAAAGCATTAAGAGATTGTTGTAGCAACCAAAGTAATAACTTAGATTAATATAGCGCATTTCTTGAAACCCACATACACTTTACAGAGGTACAGGGAGACAAGGGAAAAGAAAATAGTAGGCCAACACAAACATGGACTAAAAGGAATAAAATGTACCCGCTAAATTGAAGGGGGGCGTAATTTAATCTAGGCTACTGGCGTACAATGTGCATTCAAAAGTTATTTTATGAATAAAATAAACATATTACATACCTGAGGGCCAATTCATTTACAATGCCATAATTGTCTCCCTCTGTTGAAAGCCCGACCGAGATTTACTTGGGTTTCGCCGGTTCTTACACTTTCCCTTTTAGCTTTTAATAATACATTTTTTTAATTCATATAGCACTTTTCATGGTACTCAAACACACTTTACAGTAAAAAACAGCACATATATCACATTAAAAACAGATAAGCAATAAAACCAACACATAAACCAAGCATATTAGAAGCAATTAAAAACAATAAAACCAGTAATTATCAGGTGAGAAATGTAAGACTAATGTATGTGGAAAGCTAATCTGAAGAGGTGTGTTTTGATTAGTGTTTTAAATGTGTCCAGGTCAGTACAGTCACGGATGTGTATGGGTAGGGAGTTCCAGAGGGAGGGGGCTGCAATGGTGAAAGCTCTGTCACCCCAGGTACGGTGCGTGGTCCTGAGTGGTGGGGAGGGGGTTGTGGCGGTAGAGCAGGTCTGTGAGGTAGGAAGGAGCCTGGTTATGGAGGGCTTTGTGGGCGAGAAGATGGACTTTAAACTGGATGCGTTGGGAAACAGGGAGCCAGTGGAGGTTCTGATGGACGGGAGTGATGTGATCACAGGAACGGGTGTTGGTGAGGAGACGGGCAGTAGAGTTTTGGATGTATTGGAGTTTATTTAAGGCTTTTGCAGGTGAACCATAGAGGATGCTGTTGCAGTAGTCAATAATGGAAGTGATGAAGGCGTGAATCAAAGTTTCGGCAGCAGAGAAGGTGAGTGATGGCCGGAGACGGGCAATGTTTTTGAGGTGAAAGAAGGCAGTTCTGGTTATTTGGTTGATGTGGTTTTCAAAAGTGAGGTTGCTGTCAAAGATGACTCCCAGGTTAAGGATGAGTGAGGATGGAGACAGGGTGGAGTTGTTGACAGTGAGACCAAAGTTATGGGTGTTCTTTGTGAGGGATGTCAGGCCGATGAGCATCAAGTCAGATTTATTGTATTTGAGTTGGAGGAAGTTGGTTTGCATCCAGGTTTGAATATTGGTGAGGCAGTTGGTCAGGATAGAGGATATAGCTGTGGTGATGGATTTGGTAGAGATGTAGATTTGGACATCAGCGGTGTATCAGTGGAGGTAAAGACCATGTTTGCGTATGATATTTCCGAGTGGCAGGATGTAAAGGATGAAAAGGAGAGGACCAAGCACCAAACCTTGGGGGACGCCTTGTGACAGAGGAGCAATGGAGGAGGTGCAGTTGTTGATGTGTATGAACTGTTGTCTGTTGGTGAGATAGTAACGGAGCCAGGAGAGTGCAGTACCACTGATGTTGCAGTAGGTTTCCAGTCAGGACAGGAGGATGGAGTGGTTGATGGTGTCGAAGGCTGCAGTGAGGTCAAGCATGATAAGAATGGTTAGGTGGCCAGAGTCAGAGGAGAGGAGGAGGTCATTGGTGACTTTGAGGAGGGCTGTTTCAGTTCTGTGTTGTGAGCGGAATCCAGATTAAAATGGTTCAAACAGGTTATTGGAGGAGAGGTGGGTTTTAATTTGGGCAGCGACAACATGTTCCAGGATTTTTGATAGGAAGGGGAGGTTGGATATGAGTCGGAAGTTGGACATGGTGTCCGGGTTTTGACCAGGTTTCTTGAGGATGGGAAGGATTGATGCAAGCTTGAGTGTTGTTGGAACTGAGAGAGGAATTGATGATTGTAGTGATGAGCGGGGCGATGGATGGTAGACAGGTCTTCATGAAAGCTGATGGGATGGGATCAAGGCTCCACGTGGAGCTGTTCATACCTGTGGTGAAATGTGAAAGCTCCACAGGGGAGAGCAGAGAAGATAGAGGGTGGATGGGGTGTGGGGTGGCGGGGGGGAGGTGTGGTGGTTGGAGGTGCAGGGGAGGTGATCAAGTTGTTGTAAATGGTGTTGATTTTGGATTGAAAAAATTAGAGAAAGGAGTTGCATTTGTCCACTGTGAAGGTTGTAGAAAGGTTAATAAGTTTGTTTATTGTAGAGAAGAGAGTCTTGGGTTTGTTGGAGCCGGAGTGTATGAGCTCTGAGTGGTAGTAGGACCGGGCAGTGTTTAGGGCATTTTTGTATTGCTGAAGGTAGTCTGGATATGCATGGAGTTGAACTGTTAAACGGTTTTATTGTAGAGTCTGCAGGACTTCATTTGGTGAAGTTCAGGAGTGTACCAGGAGGCTGAGTGTGTGAAGGATACAGTTTTAGTAATGATGGGAGCCAGTAGGTTGAGACAGGAGGACAAAGTGTTGTTGTAGTAGTCCACAAGGTGGGTTGGATCATCAGACACTGAGGGGGTGGAGGCAGATATTGATTTGGAGAGAGAAGCTGAGAGAGCAGATGAATTTATGGATTTGAGGTTCCCGAATGAGATTTTGCGCTTGTCTTTTGGGATAGGAATGTGGATGTTGAGGTCCGTGATGATTGCAAGATGGTCTGAGATAAGGAGGTTGACGCTGGAGAGATGATTTACTGTGAGACCAGTGGAATAGACCAGGTCAAGGATATGACCATGAGTGTGGGTGGGGAAGTTAACATGTTGTGAGAAGTTGAAGCAGTTTAACAGAAACCTTCCACCTCCCCGTCCCTCAGTGCGTGGTTTGTCTGTGTGGGTGAATCCTGTTGGTCTGATCAGGTTGAGTGAGAAGTAGTCCAGGGATTTGTGCCAGCTTTCAGTGATGCAGAGGAAGTCCAGTTGAGCCAGAGTGTTGAGCAGGGCTATTTTCAGATGACGTTGTTTTGGGACTAGTTGGGAGGACTGGGGAAGGGGACAGAGGTTGAGCAAATTGACATGCTGTGAATTGCTGTGTTGACGTGATGACCATAGTGAAGGGATGCAGTTGGACGAGAGGTGGTATGTGAATCGACAGCCAAAGTGTTTGTTTGGAGGACGGGGTGGTGATATATGAGGCCACAGGGGGGAGCTGGTGAGGGTGATTGATCTTTTTTAGTTGTTCTTCGTTTAATTTCCTTCTTTCCTGTGATGGCCCTGACCCAGTATCAGTCATAACTACAACAGATAACTTCTAAAATAAAATAAAAAATACAATTAGGCCTCTATAAAGAAATCTCCTGCTACCTTTTACCTGGCTGGATACACTAACACAGGCTTTTCCGGGGGTACGCCGACATCTGTTACCCTTCAGAATGTGTGCTCTGTAGCGCCGTCTACCTGCTGAAAATCATTTTGTGACTTTGCAGAAAAAATTGGACCCAGGCAGAGGCATTAATAAAAACAATATAAAAATAGTGTTCTTTTCACTGTTAGTCTCGTTTGCTGTTACAGGTCATTCATGATCATTAGTTTCAGAAACATTGAAAAGTTACATATAGTCACTTTAAGGAAGGGTACTAGTTCCTGGGTAGGGAGTGCATTGACTGTTACATTTTTGGGAGCTTGTTCTGTCTGTGTTTGTTTGGATTTGTGTATGTTATATAAAACACTATGACATTTCATTTATTGTAGTATGTCACTGTAGGTTGTATTGTAACAATGGGAAGCTTCTTTTGTTGAAAAAAACCTGCTGCAGCTAACAAGTATTTCTTGCCAAACTACACCATGCATAGTGTCCATGTCCAATGTTTTATGAGCAAGTTGGTGTGTTACTAGAATAGATAGATCTCATTCAGTCATTGAACTCACTGCTGTGGAATGTATACTGTAATTACTCACATTGTCTTGCAATAACTATCCTGTCCAGGCTGAAAGGCCAAAACACGCTTTTTAATCAAGCCTTACCTGACAGCTTCACCCCCAATCAAATTCTGAATAATGAAACTGAATAGTCAGAATATTAATTATTTTAGGACTGTATATAAAGATAAGTTTACCACGTTAAAATACGTTATTTTTGCTTATATTGCATAGTGTGATGAATTTCCTACTATTGAATCTACTCAGTTTGTGAGAGCCGATAGAGAGAAGCAGAACCTTCCTAACTCTTCTCAAGTTCAATATTAATGGAACTAGAGCTGGAAATCCATGACAATAATGTATGATTATTTCCAATTTATGTGGGAAGCAGACATTGTGTTAATGGATTTGGTCGCACAAGCGGTGTTGAGCTTAATTACTGATTCATTTACTTTTCACTTTGAAAAGAAAACTACATTTTACAACCATAATACACCATTAGCAAAGCTTTTCTATATTGCAGATCAGAATTAGGCCAATTTTCCGCATTGGAAGTAGCAGTGAGTGGGAAAAGCCAACAAAGCACAATTGTACGTAACAATATGTAATGACTTGTGTTCAAGAAAAAGGGCAATGGTAATGTAGACGGCATTTGCCAAATTAGGGTTTGCATGTAAAATTATAAAAATATTACTTTATAACCTGAAATGTACATAGCTAAATAATACCTTCTCTGAAATGCTAATTTGATTACAACCTCAGACAAGAACAAAGGTCTTTGCTCTCCAAGGGGTTACGGTCTATAATTGAATTGTTACAATGGTATAAAACTGTGGCCGGGTTGGAATCGTTGGTAGAGCAGGCACACATATATAGAGGTCTATGCCTCGACGCAATAGGTCGAGGGTTTGAGTCCTACCTGTGATGATTTCCTGCATGTCTTCCTCCTCTCTCTCCCCTTTCCTATCTAGCTGTCCTATCCGTTAAAGGTGAAAATGCCCAAAAAATAATCTTAAGAAAACAACAACAATGGTATAAAACTAAGAATCTGTGATCTGCAAGTACTTTTCAACTTGCTTAGATAGTTTAAATCAAGGATGATAAAAAGTATTATTCTAGTATTAAGCAAAAAAAAAAAAAAAGTTATTGATGAGTTTGGGAAACCCATTAGAGGGTGGATATCCGACCCAACGGGCTGGGCCGGGTTCAGAAAGATATTTAAAAATGATGTTCGGGTTTGGGTCGGGCTTGGTCACATCAGTGCGATAAGGCATTGAATATTTTAAATTTAAAACAGCTTATTATGTAGGTAGCCAATGGGCCTAGTTCACTTGATGCAAAGGTTCCTTTTTGTGATTAATTATGTATATAATATGATTGGACCTTTTGTGCGCACCTGTGTTAACGTGCGCTTGTTGCCCCGTGTGCGCTGATGCGCTCATCTGTTGACATTTCCAAATGCCTTCTTACAATTGCTTAATAAAAGCGGACTTTCCACACTTCCACAATTAGTATGAAAAAAAATGAGATTTTAACTGTGTCGTGCTCTGGTCGGGCTCGGACATAAATATCTTAATGCCTGTTGGGCTCGTTTCGGGTTCGGTTACTGCTCTGTCGGACGCGGGCCGGGCTCAGACAGAAAAATGGGGCCCGATCCACACTCTAAAACCCATAGAGGATGAGGTTGCTGGTTGTTTGAAGAGCCTTTTTTGAATCAGAGTGAGATGCCCTTTGAACAGGATATTGTGCTCCTAATCCAACGTTGAAGTCCATCTCCATGGCTGAGGTCACTGGTGTAGTCAGTAACCTCCTCAGTGGCAAGGAGTCAAGGTTGGTGAAAGTTACACTGAAATGCTGAAGGCTTTAGATATTGATGGGGTGTCATGGTTAACAAATCTCTTTGGTGCTGTTTTATGTCAGAAACTGTTTCTTTAAACTGACAAAAGGATCAGCAATTCCAATCTTGAAAAATAAAGCCAATAGGGTAGTTCCAACTTATGCATAATTAAACTGCTTTGCCTGAGAAAGCCTATGCCAAGGTCCTTTATGTAAGTTACTGTAAGACATTGAGTCTGACAGGAGTGTGCCTTTATACCTTTCCATTTTTTAAGTTATAGGACATAATGTATCAGAGGAGCAAAAGCCTGGAAAGTGTCTGGTTTGGTGACATACGAATTGCATCCCTCCTATTTATAAATGATAATGCAACTCTGGGTCCAACCTACAGATGGGTGACAAAAAAATTAAATAAAAAATGAAGTGGCTTAGTAAGGTGTTCATCACAAGCTGCTGGAACAGCTTCACTGCTCCTTGGAATAAATGATACAAGTCTCTGGAACTCTACTGGAGGGATGCATGCAATTCTTCAAAGCGATATTCGATATAGTGTCTTGATGGTGATGGTGAAAAGTGTTCAATTGGGTTGTGATCTGACTGGGAAGGTCAAAGCATATGATTCACATCATTTTCATATTTATGAAACCATTCAGTGATCCCACAGGTCTAGTATGGAAGCATCTGTATATGTTTCTCCACTCATTAATTCAGGTTTTCCTTTAACTTGTGACCCATCTGTGTGTTTGCCCCCGAGTTAAACTATCGCCCATAAATAGCAGAGATGTCATTCCTATGTCTGTATTTCACACTGCAAAAAAATTATTTGCTGGCTTGAAAGCTCTTCCAGCCTAAACGAGGATTTGGAGAAAGTTGCTGGGAAAAGCACATTCAGCGCTGGTTCATATGAGTTCTATGAATTGAACAGTGAATGACATCTCTGGTCTGTGTTTTAAAGTTGTGATACAGCTCTAATTTCTTGGGTCAGTATAAAACCTTAAATCTGAATCAGCTTTTTATGTTTCTTAGCTTTCTTTCCAAGTCACCTCTTAGATTCAGGGACAAAAGCTCAGATAAAGCCTCCTGACCCATCAGAGGAAAAAGGGTGAGATGGCACTATATGGATAGAACACATTGTGGGCAATGAGTGCCGTGCTAAAAGACTAACTGACAAATCTATAATTAGTGGAATTACCATCCCATTGTTAAATTAGGATCTGAGATTTGAGATCTGACAGTAGCAGGTCTGTCCACTATCGCAGCTGCAAGCAAGTCTTAGGTCACTGTCATTTTACATCCCATACCTGTTCATTCCTAAATTACTATTTAGGATTCTCTATTTTTTGCCTTAGTATTGTTTATTAACCTTACGTAAAATGTTTATTATTCATTAAGTGCTGTCCTCTGTCCCACCCGCTCTAATGTTGCAGTATCCCCTCAGGAATCATTTTAGTACTCTTTCGCTTTTGTGTCCTCCATATAAACTACTGAGTTTTTTTAAATGGTATTGATATATATTTTGGGGAAGAAACCATTCCAACAGCATACATTACATATATAAGAAGAGTTAAGAGGTTTACTTCAGTTTAATTTCATGCCTTTGGCGGTGCAAAAGCCTTTGATCTGGACATTCATCATCCAAATACATTTTGTTCCTGCATTGAACCTTGGATTAATGAATTGGCACAGTTAGGAGGATTGTGCCTCTTAAGACCTGACCTTCAAATGTGTGCTTGCCAGTTGCAGCAGGCTCATGGTTACTGAACACTATGTAGACTTAGCTTTGTTTTAGAGCTAAACAAATGTAATGTATATGTTCATAAGTAGACCACTCAGTAATGAACTGAAGTACAGTTCAAGTGCCTGATGTATTTTATCAAGTGATTGAGTTTTGATGGAGCTACAGAGTGCACTTTTCCTTTTTTCTGCATGACAGATTTAGAGACTCATTGTGTAATAATATAGTTACTTAATCTTCTTCTAATCTTCTTAATCAATACATGTAACAAAATTAAATGGAATACAATATTGAAATGTAATAAAATCCAAATCAGTGCATAATGTATTTATGGAGATTAAGTGGATGAAGATTGTGCATAGGTATAAATATTCTTCCATCAGGAAGGAGTCATGTTCATCTCTGCTGTTCATCAGCAGAGATGAACAGGGTTAAATCATGGTCTGGAGTTGTAGGGGTGATACTGTCTGTTGGATGCAAGCATCCAGAGGAAGCCTGTAGAGGACGGATAGGAAACTCTGTTAGGTGTGCAGGGAAGTTGAGGACCCAAATGCAGAGAGCAGGCAGGAGAAGTTGAAGTTAAGAATTTAATGGAACAAAACACAAAATAATCAAGGTAGTCCAGAGCATAGCTGACACGGAGAAGACACGGAACAACCACACGTAACATTAACAATGATCTGACACAGGACAAGGTGAACACAAAGACTAACTACAGAGGGTAATGAGGTAACGAGAGGCAGGTGACACAAGAGCTGGGAAACAGGTGGAAAACATCAGGCAATCACAA
This sequence comes from Zingel zingel, assembly GCA_023566125.1. Classification (NCBI taxonomy): domain Eukaryota; kingdom Metazoa; phylum Chordata; class Actinopteri; order Perciformes; family Percidae; genus Zingel; species Zingel zingel. The sequence goes on from CM042320.1 coordinate 22,847,856, forward strand.
GAGCGGGAAACTAAAGACAGGAAGTAAAGTAGACAAGACAAGACAGAAAAGACAGATTTAAAAATAAAACAGGAACCAGAACATATACAACCATGACAAACTCTGTCTTTTACTAAATGTGTTTTTATCTAACTAAAATGGAAGGAGTCTCTGTCAGTCTGTATGCATGGCTGTCCCTCGCACAGGCATATTTTAAAAGGGCACTGCACTAATACTACAACTTTGGTTTGCCAAATGTGTTTTGGAGGAAACATAATTGCTGTTGCTTGGATTATGTTTAATGGCAATCTTTCTTTTTTGTTTGTCAAACTATTTACGAAAATGTCCAAAATAAAGATTAGTGCAAAGGTCTTTATTACTGTAATGGTATATCTTAGATATACAGTAAGAGAGAATGAGAGAATAATAGTGTAGTGGTCATCACTTTTGTCCCGTGTTTGCTCTATTGTATATATTAAGCTGTGGCATAGATTCATATCTAATAGCTTAATGTTTGGGCAGATGTTTGATCAAACAATTGTTTGCTCTTCTGTGTGTGCTTAAAATATACTGTCGCTTTGTGTGCGCAATTTGAGCAGTGTTAATCTCATTCATTAGACTATAAAGAATATTTTAATACTAGCAATGGATCACATGACTACAGTACTTGTACATGAAAGGGGTTGCTCGTAGTGATGAACCTGCAGATGACTGTCACCAAACTCTGCCGTTCCCCTTTATAGTGTCTTTGAGGTTTTGGTTTTCTGACCTATAACTTTACAGATTTGGTTCACTCTCACCGCTTTCATCAGCATCTTTTCCAGCCATAGGTATCTGTTTCAGGTGAAAGAGCTATACAATCTCACTGTAAGGAACCTGCCCTGCAGATAGACAGAGTTAGAGGCTAGCTGCTGAATACAGTAGAGCCTTTAGCAGCTAAGAAGCCAAATATCTTTTTCAGTGACTGAAACAGAGCTAAAAGAAAAGTGAATAAGGGACTTACTTTATCCACTAGGTGCCCAGAAACTCGACTCCAAATGTATGTTATGTACCTGCTGGATGTCAACTGTTTGCTAACATATTCGTCACATCGACATAAAAGCTGACATTATCTCAATGTTGTGTTTACAACTTGTTGAGACACTAACCGTGCAGATCCATCTGGCCATGCAACATTTATGTCGCGCCGCGCTCCACTTTATTCCTATGGGTGATGTCAAGCGACTTTGATGTGCCTGCAAAGCATCCTGGGAAGGCGGCGCTGCATTTGAAAAATACTGCGCGTCAAAAAAGCTGGCCGATGCCCATCTTTATGCAAATTAATCCGTTGAACGCGACGCGACTATCCAATAGAAGTAGACGAAAATCTTTCAAACTGACCTTTGTCGATCTGAAATGAAGACAGATTCAGCAACTGTATGGCCTATTACTCGTTTAAAATGTTTTCAGAAACACGTTCCAGTGAACTATTTTCGTAAAATACGTGATCGTATTCTCAACAAGCCGCCATGATGGTCGTTTTGAAATTCGGGAGTAGCCAGACCCACGTGACGCGTTCGTCCAATCAGCTGCCGGTCAAGGGCATGGAGCATCAACCATGGATGTATTACGTCGCGACACCATGCTTCAGTTGTTTTGCCAAAGTGGATCTGAACTGTAACTCATTCAGTCCTGCAGCGCCAACATTGTAGCATGAATGAAGTTGATTGCATATGCTATATTCACATTGCAGTTTGATGTTGAACAGTTGTGCAGCAGTGTCAATGAAACCCCATGTGTATTAATTGAAACATGTTCCTCCTTCTGCCATTCCCCCTCATTGCCTCTCACTAAGCAACCCAGTCTCAAGGCAGTTCGTGAAATGTACACATAATTTAATCTATTGATTTGTGTACACGGACACATTTATCTAGTTTTTTTTCGTGATGGTCAGCACATTTTTTAAACTAATTTATTTCAGTGGAAAGCATCTTTTGTGATCACAGCATGATTCTTTCTGCATCTATCAACATTTATTTAGATGTCATCATGGTATTAATTTCTTCATTTCAATGATATCATTTCGGTCTTATTTATTACCGGTGAAATATTACAGTATGCTGTAAGACAGAACACTACAATATGATCTGATGCGAAGCCCATATCCAACAATGCAATTCAGGCATTCATATCAGAGAATCAGACAGCGATCAACGGGTCTTTAATGACAATATCGCTTCAATGTACATATTTGATCAGTGGTTTTGTCAACAGCAACAATACGTTGCTCAGTTTTGTTCCAGTAAGTTATGCACCGTAATAATGTAAAAATCAGCGGAATACTCCGGAAGTAATAAAATACCAATAATGAAAAAATAGTGTTTTATGCTAAGCACTTTGATTTGCCTTGTCGCAGAAAAATACTGTATGAAAAACCTACAGTTCAGTGTTTAGAAATATAGCCTAATGGCTTATTTGACTAATTTGCATTTGTTTTGACTTGCACTGTTGTGAAAAACAAAAAAAAATAAACTATTTACAAAGATAAGTATTTTTTATTTTATTTTCCATGCATTGTTATTTAAAAACGAAATATTCTAATTTTGCTGTTGATGAATAATAATTAATAGCAATGACTAAAGGGAAAAAAAACATGAGCATATTTATGTGTGGGACTTTGTTTGATTTAACATCACACTATATTATTAGTTGTTTTAAATAAATGACTTTTTTGAAATAACAATTTATGGTAGGTCTGAAATATTAATTACTATATTCAGAAGATGATCCTCATTTCAATCACCGTGGTTACAGCTTGTAGCCATCCTAGCCTTTACTGAGACTATCTTTTCAAAATTAAGAAGGGATTAGTTTTAGGAAGCATTTTCAGGAAATTATAAGGATAAGTGGCCGGGTTGGCATGGGTCAGAGGGTATCAGAGGTCATAAATGATGAACCAATCCATCGGTTCTGCTCCTATAGGCACCTTGGTGTTTATATGGACAACACCTATGGCTGGAAGGCCCGTGTTGAAAGTGTGTGTTATCATTTAGAGCAGACACTCACGGTGGATCAGAGGGTTTATGTTATACAAGGCTGCCTTACAGAGCATATTAATATGTCAGAAAGCATGGCAATATCTAAAAACATCTCATTTAAAGCTTGCTTGTCAGGTGACGGTCATAAAGGTTGTGGAGAGGAATAGAAACCAGTCTCTCCAGGCAATCACAGGAAATATGGTCTGATCTATCTTTATTCTCCATGCCAAGTATGAGCTCTTATCCTCTGGCAGAAGATATAGGATACATCAATGTAAACTAAATATTTCTAAATTATAGGCCTAATTTGACCTACCTCAATTAAAACTTTAAATGATGTTGCTTGAGGCTGCAGGGATTGTGCAATAGCTTCACGATATAATGCAAAGGGTTGTGTGTAGGTTGCTCTTGTGACTGTTTGTGAAAGATAAGCAATAGATTGTGGCTGTGTGATGTGCTTCAGTCTGGCTACATATCACTTTGTTTATGTTTTTTAATTGTAAGTATATGTCAGCTGTAAAATAAGACAATATGTCAAGTGTTATGTGTGAAGCATTTGAACTCAAGACAAATATCCCTCTGGGGACAATAAAGTATTGCCTGCAAAGTGGTCACCATTGTTTGTAAAAATTAAAACGTTGTAGTAGGACTATAGCAAACACAGCGTTGGAAAGGTCTCAACCTTGACAGTAACATATGTCAGTCTGAAGAGGATACATTACTCCTGCTTTGAAATATTGACCTCTGAACCTTGAACCCAGTACATGTTTGAAGGCTTGTCATTTAGCAACGGAAGGTGCTACACACACAGGACCAGCTGTTATAGAAAGCTCTGGACCTTAGCTGTAATGTACAGTAGATATGGTCACCAATGTTTACCCACTGTAAGCATTGTCAAATATGGTAATAAGGTATTTTTTTTTTTTTTAAATCTGATGACACCAGTGTGTTCCCCATCCCAAAAAACCCCAGGGTGTATCCAAAATTCTACACTGCCAACTTCTACTTATGAGAAATATACCAATATATTTTAAAACTACTACTACTACTACTAACTTTTTAAAGCTCCCACTAGAGATGTGCCCAGAACCTTACAAAGCTAGTGTACTTGTAGTTCTTACGGGGTGGGTGGGTGGACTTGTTCAGCTCCTGTTTTTCTGCTGTGAATGGGCTTCATGCCATTTCAGATTGCCGCCGGCCGACCGAGCAAACAGTACATGAGACAAATACATGAATCTGTATTTTATTAGGGCACGAGCACGAAAGTGCAAGGCCCCAATGGTGACTTGCACTGAAAGTGCAAAAGAACCTATTGTTTTTGTAAGGATTATTATTATTCCCCGACGTCACTCGCATTTGTGAGGGGTTTAGCATGCTGGAAAACTCACAAAAATGTGCAGACATGTCAGCCCTGGCGAAAACAAAAAAATTCTGTAGGGATTATGCTCGTGCGTTGTCATGTGGCTCCATAGCGCCCCCTAACGAGCTTCGGAATTCTGAAAAATATGAGAAGTTAATATACCAAATTTTGAGGGAACATAGGTCTAATCTTGAAGTCCATGGAGCATTTTTTTGAAATTGTTCCACCTGACAGGAAGTCGGCCATCTTGATTTTCGTGGGAATTTTTCATTAAACGAACAGGTGTTTTAGGACTTTAAGATGCACGAAAACGATAGTTACGTTATTGTAACTCCAGATTCTATGAGTATAGGCGTAGCCCTCTAAGCCACGCTATTGGGTTTATCCCTTTGCGCATGCGCAGTCCTGAAGATTTTCTTTCTTTCAACTATGTCCGCAAATACTGTATATAAACAGAGCGGAGCCGTAGTTCTGCTCCCAACATAAGCTTTTTCTTCAGCTAATGTAACCGGAGCAGGTGGCCCGGATCTTAGAGGGCTACGCCTATACTCATAGAATCTTGAGTTACAATAACGTAACTATCGTTCTATTTCGTATAGGCTTCACCCTCTAAGCCACGCTATTGGGTTATGGCGAAGCTGATGTAGTCAATGCCACCTGCGACCCAAAGTGGAACATAGACTAACTTTTACTGTCTGTATCAGATAAGCCGTTATCTTGATAATGGAGCCTGCCATGGTAATGACTCGGCCTTGCTGGTTGTAAAGCCCCAGCCGAGAGTGCAGGCATGCATGATAGATGAGGGAAATACCTGATTGATAATTATGGGACGCCCGAGTTTCTCCCAGCTACCCAGAGTAGGGGGGGGGGGGAGGGACCCCAGGTAGTACACATGCAGCGGCACATATCATGATTGTAGGCGTGCATGGTAGTGACAAATATATATACATATGTACATAATAAATATATGTGTGGGACGGCGCTCTCCTCCCGGCATCCGGCAGCAGACAGAACACACACGATGGGGCATCATTCGTCAATGAGTGAGGATAGGACCGAGTGAGTCAGAGAGGGCTCAGACATATCCCGCAAATAGAAACGGATGAAAGGGCATGGGGATGCCCAAGAGGCCGCTGCGCAGATGTCGGCTACTGACATGCCTCTGAACAGAGCTGTTGATGTCGATAGTGCCCTTGTAGAATGTGACCGGATGCCTCGGGGGGGCTCCGCCCCCTCCGTGTTATAGGCCTGGGTGATAGCCTCGCACAGCCAGTGAGACAGACGCTGTTTTGACAGGGCCGCTCCTTGGGAGTGTTCCCTATAGTGTACAAACAGCTGCTGTGTCCGCCTTATGTCCGCCGGCGTAAAACGTATTGTGATAACGCACGTACCGGGCATAATCGGTGGGAAACCTCCTCCGCGTCATTGTTATGAGGCGGGGGGAAAAACCCTGGAGGAAAAAAACCCTCGACCAAAAAGAATTAGTTAAAATTTTTGGTGTGAAAATGGGGTTAGGCTGTAGGACGGCTGCGCTCCCGTCCCCTCTAATGGAGAGACAGGACGGCGAAACTGACAGCGCACATAAATCACTCACTTGCTTGGCTGATGTCAAGGCAAGGAGAAGCGCTGTTTTCAGAGACGGTAACCTGAGAGGGGCTTGTGCTAAGGGCTCAAAGGGAGGCTTCCTCAGAGCTCGAAGCACCAGGGCCAGATCCCATTGGGGATTGGGCCGCGGCGGGTTTCTGCCGTCTGACCCCTTTCAAAAAACGCTTTACTAGGGGGTGCGCAAAAACCGTTCTCTCTCCATAGCCTTCGTGGCAGGATGAAATGGCTGCTGCATAGGCTTTAAATGTGGAAGGAGCCAAGTCGTTATCTACCAATGTTTGGAGATAAGTCAACACGAGAGGCAGGGTACACGATATAGAGTTTGTTTCCCTCTCCGTGCACAGCGTAACACGCTGTTGTGGAGGGGGCTCTCGCGCTCTGAATAGTGCGCACCACGGCAGGAGGCAAGCCTAACCTCTGCAAGCGTTCCCGCTCAGCAGCCAGCCGCACAGTCGCTGGGTTATCACCGGGGGGTGAGATATTGCGCCGTCCAGCTGTGACAAGGCGTCCTCGCGCCACGGCAATTGCCAGGGGGAACTCGACAGCAGCTGGACCAGCGTCGGGAACCAGGATGCGCTCGTGCGCTCCGGTGCCACCAGGATGACGCTCCTGGATGCGTTCCAGGAGACGAGGAATCAGAGGGACCGGGGGAAAAGCGTACAGGAGGGTTCTGGGCCAAGGGTGGTGGGAGAAAGCGTCCACGCCGAGGGGTGGATTGTCCCGTGTGCTCAAGGAAAACCACAGAGCACACTGTGTGTTCTCTCGTGAGGCGAACAGATCCACCTCCACTTCCCTGAATCTGCTCCACAGCTTCTGAACGATAGTGGCATTCAATTTCCACTCGTTGTGAGAGGGCCCTCCCCTCAACAGTAGGTCTGCCGCCCGGTTTAGTATCCCGGGGATGTAAACAGCCTTGAGGGACAGCAGATGACTGTGTGCCCACAGCAGACGGCTCCTGGCTATTTCCAATAGTCAGGCTGAGCGTACGCCGCCTTGGCGATTTATGAACGCTGCTGCTGTAACATTGTCTGTCTGTATGACAACATGTCTCCCCGCTACCACTGGGGCAAAGTGCTTTAAAACCTTCAGCACTGTGGACAGCTCCAGGCAGTTTATATGTGGGAGAGGGGGGGGTGGCCATTCTCCTCCCACTACCAGTGATTCGCACATTCCTCCCCAGCCCGTGAGGGACGCATCCGTGTACACTGTCACGTATGACGTCACCTTGCCCAGGCGAACCCCGAACGGTAGTCGGTTGTACTGCAAATGAGCCCCTTGGAAAAAGAAGCGCAGGAATTTCCTGTGTCTGGGAATGATTTGGATGTGAAAGTATGCGTCTTTCAGATCCACAGATGTAAACCATTCTTGGTGGCGCACGCATTCCAACACGTCTGATAGTCAGCATGTGGAATGGATGCTCCATGACGCACCGGTTGAACTGGGACAGGTCGGGGATGGGGCGTAACCCGCCTGACTTTTTTGGAGTGAGAAAGTAGCGGGAGTAAAATCCCCCGTTCTCCTCCCCCGGGGGAACGCGGGAAATTGCTCCTTTTGACAGCAGTTCCCGTAGTTCTGACGTCATGGTGTCTGATTCTGCCTGGGATGACACGGTTGTCTCCAACACGACTGCAAAGCGAGGCGGGGGGGAGGCGAACTGGAGTGTATAGCCTCGTGATATCAGTTTTGACATCCACGAGTCCATTTGTGTCAGCCTGAGCCATGCCGCGCTGTGCTCTGAAAGCGGGCAGGCGCATGTCTGTGTGTTGTTTACAGACATAGCTAGCAAGAAGCGCAGAGCCCGTCCCGCCGCTGGGCGAGACATGAGTAGATTGTGTTGCCCAGCCCATGGTAGGGCCCTGTCGAAAGGGTGGCGGGTCATCGTCATCCTCATCCCGCTGGCATAGCCGGGGGGAGGAGGATAACTGAGCGGCGCTAATTGTGGCGAGTGGGCGTTTGCTCCCGCTGTCTGCATAGTGAGAGGGCGGTGGAGCTACGCGAGCAGCGGTGACCTGGTGTGTGCTTGTGTGGGGAACATCTGTCGTGATATCAGCGTAATGTTCAGTGGAAACAATGGTTGTTCGGTTGAAGGGAAACTGCTCTTTAGAAAGACTGAAGTGGCCCTTAAAAGGGCCGTTGTGTTTCCGGTTTCCAACCGTGGAGGGACAGACATTCCCCGCGCCCCGTCATTGCCACCGTCGCCGCTGCTTGCTGGGTGGCTCCGGGGGCGGGTTTGACCAGGTGGAAACCGCCTTCATGGTCAATGCATTACACTTCAATAATTCATCACTGTAAATTGGTCATTATTGTTGTACATTACTCAAAAGTTACTCAAAAGTTTTCCATGACTAATTCGTTCATACTTTTCAATCACGTTAGTGGAGTATACTAGAGACTGCACATTTTCTGCCACACTAGAAAGAGGACATAATGCAAAACACAGCCCTAAATATTATCCAGTAACTTCATGGCTATCTAATAAAACAATAACATGAATTACATACTAGAAAAAGCTGAAAAACCGTAAGACGCTGAATACAAAGTCAATGGAATGATTGTAATGGACAAAATGGACAAAATAAATGTATAAGCACTGTCTGCATCCTCTACAGTCCTCTTGGTTGAATAAATACTGGATTATTAGACTTCTATATGCAGGAAATGACCAGGAATGGTTCAGGCATACGAGAGATTTTTTCCCAGGTATAATGCAAGAAAAAAAAAATTCAGTAAAGGAGTGAGTCACTTCTGTTATAACATAATTTACAACATGAGATGTATTATGTATGTATGTATGTATGTGACAAAGACAGAGAGAGAGACAAAGACACAAAAGATACCACCTGCAAATTTATAATTGCCTGATTAGTGACAGGGCTTATGTGTCTTATAGCTCCCTCATTGAGACCGCATTGATTTTCACTGCTGTACAGATGACATGCAGCTGTGAATTCTATACCCCCCAAAGATGTTAGCCATAGCGTCACTGTGTCCACGTTCGGACACATTTTGGCTAACGTTCTATCACAATATCTGTTTGAATACAAATATATCATTTAATTTAATGATGTTAAACTAAAGTGTAAATTTTTACCTTTCTAATGGTATATTGTTTTAACAATTTACTTAAGCTTTTACTTCATATGAGTTGGCTAAAGTACGCTAACACCGCTGAATTATCCGTACGCTACCCTTGGCCATAACCGGACACCCCTATCTCCTCACTGTAAACAATGGACGCTGCTGGTTTTTCGGAGTTAAGTCGCATCAATGCTGTCAAAACTCCGGGGATCATACTTCCGTCCTTCACAATAAAATTACACGCTTCAACAACTTTGAATTATGCAATAAAAGCACGTCATTTCCGTTTTGAGCCTATATCACCACCTGCTGGAGGTTTTGTTAAATTACAAATTCTCATTTTCGATTACTTACAACTATTGCATGAAAATAAGCAATTATGAACATACATACATATATATATATATATATATATATATATATATATATATATATATATATATATATATATATATATAAAATACTATTATTACAAAAAGTGTGTAAGATTTATAGTAAAAAAAAAACAAGTGTTAGTGATTGTTCAAAAATGACTGAGAAGATGATAAATAATTATTTAATATATATTTAACAATAATACAGACAAAACATTTAAAAATAAATAAATAAATACAAATAAATTAAATGTCTGAGCCAAAAACACCAAAATTCATTATTGTTCAGCTCCTTCTCCCAGCCGACACAAGTGGTGTGAAACCGCTTTTGGCAGTTGTCACACTGGACCCACGACACCAATCCCTCTGAAGGCTCTGGAGGTTCGGGTTGCCTGCACCGGCCACACTGCCAGACTGTCGGCTCCAGTCTTCTCTTTGCAGCAGTGTGACCTACTCACAAAAAGAAAAGTGTTTTAAGAATATATAATAATAATAATAATATTAATAACAATAATAATAGATTGACATGCAAAGACTTAACATTGAGTACACTACCGGTGGATGTCGTGGGTCCAACAGACAGGGAGGAGGAGCTGGTTCTTTCTGCTGTATAAATAAAAATGTTTACTTTTCACCATGGCTAATGTCACGAACATAAATATAAATGTTGCTTGTTTTTAACAGATTATATTAAGTATTTACAGTGGGAGGGAGATGAAGAAGAGGATCCTCGGCGGCACAATCCTGCGCCCGATGTGGAAGGTTCTAAAAGAATAATAATATTTTAGGTTAAACAGGGTTTAATACAAGTATTTTGACTGATTGATATAATTTGCTGACCAGGAGATAGAGGATGGTGGTGTCCCTCTGCATGCAGGCTCATCCGGGATGGTCTGCCGCTGTTGGCAGGCAGCCGGGGACCGTGGGAGGCACAAGAGGGGGCAGAGGGTGCTGAGGGACCAGCGATGGAAATGCTGGAGCTGGTTGCTGGCGAACCCCCGGGGGGCCAAGTTCTTCTGCGGCTGGGGCGGGAGCCGCTAGGCAGGGTAGAGGAAGTGGCTGCCGGGCCGGTGTCTCTGGCCCGCTGCTGCTCTCGGTCTCTTCTGGCCAGAGCTTGGGCCTCCTGCCTTGCAGCACGGTCCTCCACCTCCTCGATGGTGTCAGACATCTCCTGGGCTGTCAGTATCCTGGCCTTGGTGACATTCCTCCTGACCTTGCCAGTGCTTTTGGTGTAGTTTATTTCGGCCAGGAGGTGGGCCAGGTCTACTGTTATCCAGCCTCATGTAACCAGGGGGTGGGTGAGGTAGGGAGTGGGGGTGTTATGGGGTGGGTAGGTGGACTCTGGGGTGGGGGTGGGGGTGTTATGGGTGGGTAGGTGGACTCTGGGGTGGGGGTCGGGGTGTTATGGGGTGGATAACATCAGGCCCAGCCCAGGAAGATGTCGATGGGGTTGGTGGAGGTGGTGGTGAGGTCCCACGCCTGGACAGCATGACCCGTGACCAGTCAATGGCCATCGGGTCCAGAGGGTAAAGGCCACTCTTCCTAAACCCAGCCACCACAAGCCCGATCCTTCACCCTCTGGTATGAGTCCCTTAGGACCCTTGAAAACTCCTTCTTGGAAACCATGAAGGAGTGGTTCACTGCCGACAGATCTCCTGTAACACCAGAGAAATCTGCCTTCAAGGGTCCGAAGAAACTCACATCCAGTGGCTGAAGGATGTGAGATGTATGTGGTGGCAGGCAAAGAAGAATGACCCCCTCCCTCTGTGCCGCCCGGACGAGCTCCGAATCCAGGTGGGACATGTGGCCATCCATCACAAGCAGCAGCGGGCGTTCCTGTGTGGCGAACTTCAGAAAGTGCCCGACAAACCACTTCCTGAACAGCTCACTGTCTATGTACCCTGCCTGCGACTTCCCATAGAGGGCATTGGGAACCCCTACTTTGTTGTAGGGGCCCCATGGATATCCCCCTTGTAGATAATAAATGGGGGGATATCCTCCCCAGCCCAGTTCAGGCAGGCCAGGACAGTGATGTGCTCCCTCATTCCCTGGGCCTGCCTGTATGCATGCTTGGTCCCCTGGGGCACGATGACATGCCGTACGTTGGAGTCCAGCTGAAACCCCGTCTCGTCGCAGTTATAAATCTGACGGGGTTTCTCCCTCAGCACATTCTCCTCCAGGATGGTGGTGAGGAGCCTGAAGTAGTCCTCTATGGGCCCCCTCTTAGCACAGGATGCCCTCCCACGGTCAATGAAGTATGGGGTCCGGGAAGTTAGGCGTTGTTTTTGCCGTTCTCTAAAGTTTATCCACCACGTCTGGCCAAGCGCGTTCCTCTGCGCATCCTGGTGGCGGAGGTTGTAGATGGCCAGAGCGTGGGCGTGGACGGTTTGTCAGTGGAAACCCATGCAGAGCAGAGTACAAACAGTACTCCACCAGGGAGTCTTCATCTGCATGGGTGAGGAGTGACCTCCGATAGATGGAAAAATCAGAGGCCACCCTTCCACTGACTCGGTCGCTGAGGCTGGACTTAGGGACCCCAAACTTCATGCCTGCCTGCAATAGAGAGAGCCTACCTGCTTCCACCTCCTGCTTGGCCTGGTCCATGGCTGCTTGGGTCCACTTTCTGGTCTTCCTCTCCCTCTTCCTCATCTGCCTGATGTTTGGCATCTGCAAATGCACATACATTTTTCTTGTTAGTGTGGTATCTGAACAGGTCATGACTTTGTATACATTTGTACTGAGGATTTTCTTGTGGGGGATTCCTTTGACCCTTGCCCTACTTTTACTGAGACATCTGGAGGCTGTTAACATGAGCAGAAGAGCCCTCTTGGACAGAAGAGTCCTTATTTGGAGATGAGCCAAAAAAGAAGGTATCATTGGTCAGTTCTGACCCAATCACGTTAGTGTAATGCACAGTATGTATACTATGTGTTAACTGCAGAACTTCAGAGCGACATATTGGAAGAATTGGGTTGGTCGTTCTCCAAACTCTCTGCAGGAGTTTGTTAAAGGGATGCTGAAAACTTGATGTAATAAACCTTTTTTATAATCAAGATCAGTGTCAGCAGAATTCCTCTTCATACAGCATCACAGCATTACTATTGAAAGTCACCACATTAGAAATACATTAAAATTCAAAATTAGGTTAGGCATGTCATGTCTTGTTTAATAATAAGGTTGATAAAATATATAAATTGTCACATTACATAGACACAAAAATACTTACCTTCAACCAAAGTGGCAATTTCTATTATCCACCTTTTCTGTGGGCATCCTGATGCTCCTATAAAGGAAATACAATTATCTCTCTCTCACTCACACACTCACACACACACACACACACACACACACACACACACACACACACACACACACACACACACACACACACAGAGAAACACACACTGCCTACCTTGTTTTATACTGTTCCTCTTTTTCTCTACTTTCTCTTTTCTGCTTCTGTCTCTTTTCTTCCTTATTTTTACCTGCTTCCTTTCTGTCTCTTTTTCTGACTCACTTTCTTTTATCTTTTCAGCCAAGAACATAAATCATACAAGAGTATCTAAGTTACAAACGTTGAGAGCCAAAAAACATTCAATCTTTGTCAACTTAGCTAGAGATAGCTAATATATGCATTATATTGGAGGTTAATCTATAACGTTATAACCACATTTACCAAGCAAGAACCACTACTGGCTTTTAACACAATATCCCCTCTCTCTTACACACATGCAGTTAGATGATAGCTAGCTAATACATGAATAAAATTGATGTTGCTGGGCTTATGAACATGCGTACTGCCTAGACAGAGTCGTGTTAAAGCTAGCAAAAAAATGCACACTCATGCTAACGCTAAATCATATCAGCAGTACAGTAAAAATATAAACTTTTAAGAGGGAAATATCGTCGCCCGAGCGTTCATACTACTTTCCCTCATCAAAGTCACTTTCATATACTAATTAGACATGTAAATGTCTGTGTACATATACAAAAATTCATAAATAGCTTGTTTAATGGGTATGAATCAATTATACTTACATTTTGGACGATGATCTCAAATTAAAAGTACCGCGAAAAGACCGGAAAGTGCTTCACGTCGGAAGTGTCCGGATATGGCCAATAGCAGCGAGTGGTGCCCGAATGCGGACACAGTGACGCTAAGTGGTTCACTGCATTGATCACATCAACTTGTAAATGTCACATGTAAGAAACAATTTTTTTTTTATAGCCACAAGGTCCGTCAACAACTTTTGGAACCAAAGCTTGGAGCCTTGGAGTAAACTCTACTGAGCCTTGATGTACATATAAGATATAACATCACTTTTATCAATTTTAGGAATGTTGCCAGAGTACACACTTTTCCCCTACAAGCATAATCTGAATGCCTTCATCACCAGCAGACTTAACTGTAAGATAACTGCAATTTATCCAAAAAGCATTGTATACTGACAAGAACAGAAGAAGAGCACAACGTACACCTTTTCCACAGTTACTTCACTGGCTCATGCTCTGGCTGGACAGTGGTTCCCAAAACAGATCACAGCCAATGTGTCAGTAATCACAGGGCATGTGAGCTGAGCATTTCAGTCTCATGGCAGGCACAGCACATTTCTGTGCTACACCATCTTTACACTAGCCCCCAGATAACTTTAAATATGTAAATAAATATTGTGCTTTTTGGCGTTTTCCCTTTCCTTTATTGTGTTATATATCTTTTTTGTGCATTTAATAGGTTTACAAAGTGAAAAAGCCCAAAGTCCACCCCAAAGGGACTTAACCATCTCCAACAGAAAACACTGTTCACAAACTGCTCCAAACAGCTCTATTGTAGTCCAGCCTTTACTTACTTATGTGCATCACTTTGTAACACACGTTAATAATGCTCGCCTAGGCTAGCTGCTAGCGTGGCACGCCCTCATACTCTGCTTCCGACTAGCTTGTAGTGCTGACCTAAGTACTGTGCATGTGCGACTCTCAACAAAGATGGAATAGAAGTGTGATGCTTCACTCAGTAGCTATCAATCAATCAATCAAACTTTATTCATATAGCACTTTACAGCGACCAGCAGGTATCCAAAGTGCTTAACATCAAAACCAAGAGCAAAAACATATATCATACAATAAAAAGAAAGAACATAGAAAACAGTAAAATCAGAAATAGTTACAAAGACACCACTGCTACATTTAAAAGCCAGACTAAACAGATACGTTTTAAGTTTGGACCTAAAAAGAGCTAAATTTGTAATAGTGCAAATATCAGGGGTACCTTGTTCCAGAGTCTCGGGGCAGCAACTGCAAAAGCCTGATCACCCCACCGTTTATATCTAGACCTTGGCACTTCTAAAACTCGCTGGTTTGAAGAACGCAATGACCGGTTGTGCTCCCGCAAAGTTAAAATTTCAGACAAATACTCTGGGTCCAGACCATTTAAGGCCTTGAAAGCAAACAATAAATCTTAAAATTGATTCTAAAACGCACAGGGAGCCAATGTAGGGTGTAGAGAACGGGAGTGATGTGTGCACGTCTAGATGTATTTGTTAAAAAGCAAGCAACAGCATTTTGCACAAGTTGAAGGCGTGAGATGGAGGTCTGAGTCAGACCAACATAGAGAGCATTACAATAATCCAACCTTGAACTAATAAAGGCATGAATCGCCTTTTCTTGGTCGTGCCTGCTCAGGAAAAGCTTAACTTTAGCCAGGAGACGAACAGGAAAAAGCTCATTCTAACAACATTATTGATCTGCTTGTCAAATTTCATGCTGCAATCAAAGTTTTTGACAGCTGACCTAGTGTAAGATGCCAGAGCTCCCAAACTCAAAGCTGGACCATTTTGCGTGCCTGAAGTACTGAAAATAATACACTCCGTTTTATCATCATTTAAATTAAGAAAATGTTCTGAAAGCCACAACTTAATATCAGTGATACAACTAAGCAGGGAGTTTAGTGTGACACTGTCATTTGCTTTCATAGGCAAATGGGTTTGCAAATCATCTGCGTAACAATGAAATTACAGTTTATGCTTTCCTATAATAGCCCCTAAAGGCAGCATATATAAAGAAAACAGAATGGGGCAAATAATTGAGCCCTGGGAAACCCCACAAGAGAGAGGAGCAGCTGACGAGAAGAGGTCACCAATCATGACAGAAAAGCTCCTATTAGCCAAATAGGAGCTAAACCATTCAAGTGTCGAGCCTCTGATGCCTACACAATGCTCAAGGCGAGAGAGGAGGACTGCATGGTCCACTGTGTAAAAAACCGCTGTGAGGTCTAAGAGCACTAAAACTGTAGGATTCCCGGCATCTACAGACAGGGCAATATCATTATGAACTCACAACAGTGCAGACTCAGTACTGTGACGTGATCTAAAGCCAGATTGAAAATTTTCAAACACAGAGTTCTGCTGTAAAAAGGCTTGTAATTGTATGAAAACAACTTTTTCTAAAACCTTAGAAAGAAAAGGCAGATGAGAGACTGGTCTGAAATTTGACAACACTGTTGGGTCAAGATTAGGCTTCTTAAGTAGGGGCATGACCACAGCATGTTTAAAAGCAGCTGGGACAGAACCTAAACTAAGACAAGAATTAAAAAAAGTAAGAAGACTCGACCCAATGGTGCTATTAAAAATCTCCTTCACCATTCTGGTGGGAACAATGTCTAGGTGACCCTTGGTGGGTTTCATGTGTTGTACAACCTCACTAAGTAATGTCAGAGAAACTGGTTTAAATTCCTCAAACACAGCTGGGTGTGCAGGAGAAGCAGGTACAAACACTTTAAAATTAGCACTGGCGTTTTTCCTGACAGATGTTACTTTGTCGATAAAATAGCAGAGAAATTTCTCACGTGCTGATTGAAACATCTGTCGGAGCAGAGGTGCATGGATTTACGACAGAGTTAATAGTATTAAATAGCACTCTTGGTTCATGGCAACTGCTAGCTATGACAGAAGAGAGATGGTGCATCTTCGCCACCTTCACAGTGGTTAAACTGTCCATTATTAAACCCAGTGATACATGTAAATTGTCCTTCTTCCATCTTCGCTCAGCTTGTCTGCAGTGTTGCCTAAGGGCCCTTAGGGTATCATTTAGCCAGGGGTCCGACTTAGGTTTAATAGATTTAATCTGATGAGGGACAATAGAGTCTAGGATTTCAGTGCATGTAGAGTGGAACACAGAGAGAATGTTATCTGGGGAAGAGGGAGATACCAGACCATTCTTTACATAAAACTGTGGGCCCATAAACGCAGAAGCAAACTCTCCAGCTGAAGAGGAGGTGATGCAGCGGCGCCTAGAAGCTGAGGAGACAGGCTTACTAGCAGGTGGTGGAACACTGATCTCGAACCTGATGGGGAAGTGATCTGAGATACCAGTTTCTGTTATTTCTCCCAGTGAAACTGAAAGCCCATAGGAGATGATGAGATCCACGGTGCGGCCAAGATGATGTGTCGGCCCTTCCACACATTGATTAAGGCCAAAAGAGTTCAAAAGTGTTTTAAAATCCTGAGCAAGTGGGTTTGAGGGACAACACACATGGATATTGAAATCCCCACAAACCAGGAGCTTGTCGTATTTAGGAACAACATCAGCTAAAAACTCAGAAAACTCACATATAAAATCCTTGTTGAGTTTTGGTGGTCGATAAACAACTGCACACAACACAGGAGAATTCAAGTCAGCCACAAACAGCTGAAGCTCGCAGCTATTATAACTGAGTGTAGGTAATAACTTGCATCTGTACTCATCTTTGAAGAGTGGCCAGCCCCCCACCTCGACCTGACACTCTGGGGGAGTTTAGGAAAGAACAGCTGGGGGGAGGAGCTCCGAAAAGGCGCTGTCATCACCTGGTTTCAGCCAGGTTTCCGTAAACAACAGAAAGTCCAGCGCATTTGTCATAAAAAAGTCATTCAATATAAAAGTCTTATTTTTGAGTGATCTAGTGTTCGCATGGCACTGTCTGTTGGGAAGCACGACTGAGCGGGCGGAGATTCCCATGCACACAGCCTCGCTTGGAGCGCTTCCTGTTCCAGCAGCGGGAAGACGGGCACTCAGAGTCCGGTACAGTCGGCCGGAGCCACCGGTAACTGTGGACCGGAGAACGCCGCAGATTGCAGCCGATGAACTCCGCAGGAAACCCGACACATGTATGGCCCAGATTGCAGGTGGAGGATGATGCCAGGTACGCTCTGTACCTGACACGTACTCCTCCTCTCTTGCCGCGTCTCCTGCGCGATTGTTGCGGAGCGGCAGACAGGGCTGACGCCGTAGAAAGGCAGGAATGGACGCCAGGAATGGACGCCAGGAAGGGCGGCGGCGACATACCTGACTGACCGTCAGAGCTGTAGATTGGAACTTTCTCCGCAGACTTACATACAGTTAAAAGAGTCAGGCGGTCATACACCAGCAGCGGTGACACATTTCGAGTGACAAGCAATAGAAACAAAGAGCTCAACACACAGGGTGAAAAGAGGAGCTGCAGCAATGTGCAGTACATTAGAATTTTTTTTTTTAATTAAACCATGTAAACCTATTCTGATATAAGCTCTAAATACAATTATGAACCTGAAAATGAGCATAATATGAGCACATTAAAGGTCTATTCATGATGTGTGTTAATGTGTTGATGTCAATCACTGGAAAGATTGTTAATTGTGGATTTAATGTACAGTAGATCCAAGGCATTCTCCTTACAAAGATGTGTATAGGCAAATGAATATCAAACGTTTTTATTCTGTTAATCTTGTTCTCAATATAAAAAGAAACAAAACCAGACACGTCTTTTTTGGTTTACAATTCACTATGCATAGTTAAAATCAATCAGACCAACTGCAAGTACTGTATATCTTTTACTGTACTATTTATTTATTTAGCCCTAACCCTTTTGATTGGTTTCCTTTTGTATTTGAATTAAAATATATCATATTTCTGGCTGTCTGTAATGTATTGCTTTACGGGTAAATTGTTTACATTACAGCAATTGTTGCCTGGAAGGTGCTATGAAAATAAATGTTGATATGATTAAATGAAGTAAAATAAATCTGAAACAAATATAGTTGGAGAACTGGAGTAAAAGGTTGTAACAGGTGCAAATTTTAAAGCAAGGGTTTCTGTGCATGGCTAACTCTTGGCATGCTAAACTGGGTCAGGTAGTGCATCCTACTATCACAGTTTCCACGGGAACACAGACATTGCTGCAGCAGATGCCGCCTCCAATGATCGCCCACACAGAACAAAGCCTGGCCATTTCCACAGTGTTGTTCTGTACATGTGTGCATATGTGCATGTATAAGAGACACAGAGGGCGAGACAGAGGGTTCATATGGCTGGTCACCCACGTCTACCGTATATGCAGCTGTGTGATTGCTTTGCTGCATTGCTGGTAAATTTATGTTGAACACACCCTCAGGAAGTAACTCTCCATAAAGGGAAGGGAAGCTCTATGTTGGGGAGTTGGGTTTTTTAGATCTTGCGTGCTCAGAGTTTGAGCACTCCTGGAGAGCAGCAGGATGACAGTGGCTGCATTATGACTTCTCTACTTCATTATCCTTTAACAGACATGTCCTGGTTCAACGCATTTCATGAACGGGTCCGTATGACATCCTACATAATTACGGCAACCACTGGTCGGTCATGTGACACCCGGTCACATAGCAGTTAGGTATAGCGGTCTTTACAGTTAAATTTAGCAGAGAAAAGTTTGTGAGCCAGGTACAGGGCTCCTGGTCATTTCAGCGGCCATTGCTGTTACGTCTAGCCGACAAAAGGTGACTGTGCTGTGTCAATGACAGTTAAGTTTAGGCACCAAAATGACTAGTTGAGATTATAAAAAAGATTGTGGTTGTGGTGAAACAATTCAATTCAATTGTATTTATAGTGTCAAATCATAACAGGAATTATCTCAGGACACTTTACAGAGAGTGTAGGTCTAGACCACACTCTGTAATTTTCAAGGACCCAATAATTCCAGTGATTCCCCCAAGAGCATGCATGAATGTGTAAGTGTGACAGTGGCAAGGAAAAACTCTCTTTTAGGAAGAAACCTCGGACAGACCCAGGCTCTTGGTAGGTGGTGTCTGACGATGCTGGTTGAGGGTTTGATTAACAATGGCAATAAAAAAGTCACAATTAAGATAATGACTAGAGTAGTTGTAATAGTTCGTGGTGTCGTAGAGCACAGCAGGGCGTAACAGGGCGTGGCAGGGCGTTGGCCGGACATAGCAAGTCGACGCCGGGCATTGCAGGGTGTAATGGGGCACAGCAGGTCGTAGGGCAGGACCACGGCGACAACTGCCACCATGATGTAGGTGCCATCATGATCCAAGATGATGGTGCTGGGGGTACAAAGAACATACAGACTCCGGGGAAGCTCCCCGGAGCTAGGTTAATAACAAGCATTTCTGGAACATGAATACACACAGATGGAAAGAGAGAGGGGAGAGGAGCTCAGTGTGTCAAAGGAGGTACCCCGGTAGTCTAGAACTATAACCGCATAGGGAGGCTGTGTTCGACGATTGTGGCTACACACCTTCCCCTGCTGGTCTAGGCTAACGCTGCGACACCTTACCACCTAAGTATGCGTAAGCTTTCTATGGGGAGAAGCAGTGATAGGATGGGGGTGTGCCATGACTGAGGCTACACACCCACCCCCCGCCGGTCTTGGCGCACGCTGCAACTCCTCATACCCTAAATATAGTAAGCTTTCTATGAAGAGAAGCAAAGATATGGAGGAGGTGCGTCATGACTGTGGCTACACACCTACAAACACTGTTCCCCTTAAGAAATACTCCCGGGACACACACTTTGCTACCCCGCTTGAAAGCCCTGGTTTGTGGCCCTGACCATCCACCTCCACCAGGGGTGGACTGGGACAAAATTTCATCCCTGGCACTGCAGTCACACCAGCCTACATTACTACGCCCATGCAGCCCCACCCACGGACACGTGCATTCACTAATTACATTTGTGTACAGATGGTGAAATAATATAGGCAGTACCTTATGTAACAGATTTTTAAACATTTAATGTAACTGGTAAACAATGCTTACTACTTTTTAAAGCGCACATGGTTATAACAAATGTACACATACTGTCTGTATATGCCGTTTGTATGCTGTTACTGTCATTCTGTACAGCATGTTCTTTGTTGTCACTGTCTGTCTGTTTGATTGTCCGTATTTCTCTCTGTTGACACTGTACATATTGTGTGTCTGGTTCTCCATCTTTTCATCTGTTTTAAATCTCTAACTGCGATTTTAAAATGTTGTTATGGCTGTCTGTGATTATACTTCAGGGTTTTTCCTTGCTCAGAATTGGCCTTTTGGAAATTGAGGATAAAATACTTTTATTCCTGCATTCTGATACATTTGTAGGCACCAATTTATGGTAAAAACGTCTATATTTATGGCAAGGAAATCACAAAATTCTGATGGCAGGAAACAATTTAAAATACAACATATAAGGGATTATTATTATATTCATTAGTCCAGTAAGGGGGCTTTCACATCTGGGACATGGGCTGGAGACGACAACACTTGACCCCAAGGTCCAGTTGTTTAATCAGCGTGAAGGTTCATGGTCACTTTGTTCCCCAAGAAGCACATTTTGCTCCCAAGTTGAAAAATGTAGAATTGACTTATTGAGGGTATTGTTTTTACTGCTAAATTGTACAATAACACAATCATGTTATGGATACAAAACGTTGTGAAGTGTAATGTTTCCTACATTCTATTGATCAAAAAGTATCAGTGATGTTGAATATAGCCTACAGTGTAATGGACCACCACAGTTCATGCCAGCAGCGGAGTGGGGGGGGTGGCTAATTGGGCTTAAGCCCCGAATGTTTTGTCAAAAGCCCAGAATCTTTTAGGTTTTTTAAAATAACTTCAACTTTGTTTCATTTCCTCTCTCAGTCTTTCTGACTGGAGCGGCAAAAAATGAAACAAAAGCTCTATTACCGTGTGTGGTGGCAGACGGTAATGCATCGTGCATCACTCAGCTTGTTTTCCAACTGCCAATAAAAACTAACGAAGAATATAAATCTTCTTCTTCGTCGTTAACTTGTCATCAGGGGCTGGCGGGCTGTTGTCATGCATGTTGTCATGTTGTATGTTTCATTGGTGTCCCGAGCTTTCTGGCTAACCGGCTGAAGTTATGGATATAACAAAGTTTTTTTTATACGGAACAGGAAAGATAGTTACGTTATTGTAACTCCAGATTCTATGAGTATAGGCATAGCCCTCTAAGCCAAGCTATTGGGTTTATCCCTTCGCGCATACGCAGTCATGAAGATTTTCTTTCCCGCCCTTGCGTACCACTCGGGCTTCAACTACGTCCGCAAATACTGTATATAAACAGAGCGGACCCGTTGTTCTGCTCCCAACATAAGCTTTTTCTTCAGCTAATGTAACCGGAGCAGGTGGCCCGGATCTTAGAGGGCTACGCCTATACTCATAGAATCTGGAGTTACAATAACGTAACTATCATTCTATTTCGTATAGGCTTCGCCCTCTAAGCCACGCTATTGAGTAAGGGCGATGTAGTCAATGCCACCTGCGACCCAGAGCCCACAAGTGGATCATAGACTAAACTTTTTCCTTACTGTCTCTCTCTCTCTCTCATGCATGAGGGTTACATGATTGATAATTATGGGATGCCCAAGTTTCTCCCAGCCACCCGGGGGGGACCCCAGGCAGTACACATGCAGCGGCACATATCATGATTGTAGGTGTGCATGGTAGTGAGAGAGGATGTATGGTAGTGACAAATATATATATATATATATATATATATATATATATATATATATATATATATATATATATACATACATACATACAGTATGTACATAATACAGTGCCTTGCGAAAGTATTCGGCCCCCTTGAACTTTTTGACCTTTTGCCACATTTAAGGCTTCAAACATAAAGATATAAAACTGTAATTTTTTGTGAAGAATCAACAACAAGTGGGACACAATCATAAAGTGGAACGAAATGTATTGGATATTTCAAACTTAAAAACTTTTAAAATTGGGCGTGCAAAATTATTCAGCCCCTTTACTTTCAGTGCAGGAAACTCTCTCCAGATGTTCAGTGAGGATCTCTGAATGATCCAATGTTGACCTAAATGACTAATGATGAAAAATAGAATCCACCTGTGTGTAATCAAGTCTCCGTTTAAATGCACCTGCTCTGTGATAGTCTCAGAGGTCCGTTTAAAGAGAAGAGAGCATCATGAAGAACAAGGAACACACCAGGCAGGTCTGAGATACTGTTTTGGAGAAGTTTAAAGCCTGATTTGGATACAAAAAGATTTCCCAAGCTTTAAACATCCCAAGGAGCACTGTGCAAGCGATAATATTGAAATGGAAGGAGTATCAGACCACTGCAAATCTACGAAGATCCGGCCGTCCCTCTAAACTTTCAGCTCATACAAGGAGAAGACTGATCAGAGATGCAGCCAAGAGGCCCATGATCACTCTGGATGAACTGCAGAGATCTACAGCTGAGGTGGGAGACTCTGTCCATAGGACAACAATCAGTCGTATACTGCACAAATCTGGCCTTTATGGAAGAGTGGCAAGAAGAAAGCCATTTCTTAAAGATATCCAAAAAAGTGTTGTTTAAAGTTTGCCACAAGCCACCTGGGAGACACACCAAACATGTGGAAGAAGGTGCTCTGGTCAGATGAAACCAAAATCGAACTTTTTGGCAAAAATGCAAAACGTTATGTTTGGCGTAAAAGCAACGCAGCTCATCACCCTGAACACACCATCCCCACTGTCAAACATGGTGGTGGTGGCAGCATCATGGTTTGGGCCTGCTTTTCTTCAGCAGGGACAGGGAAGATGGTTAAAATTGATGGGAAGATGGATGGAGCCAAATACAGGACCATTCTGGAAGAAAACCTGATGGAGTCTGCAAAAGACCTGAGACTGGGACGGAGATTTGTCTTCCAACAAGACAATGATCCAAAACATAAAGCAAAATCTACAATGGAATGGTTCACAAATAAACATATCCAGGTGTTAGAATGGCCAAGTCAAAGTCCAGACCTGAATCCAATCGAGAATCTGTGGAAAGAACTGAAAACTGCTGTTCACAAACGCTCTGCATCCAACCTCACTGAGCTCGAGCTGTTTTGCAAGGAGGAATGGGAAAAAATTTCAGTCTCTCAATGTGCAAAACTGATAGAGACATACCTCAAGTGACTTACAGCTGTAATCGCAGCAAAAGGCGGCGCTACAAAGTATTAACTTAAGGGGGCTGAATACTTTTGCACGCCCAATTTTTCAGTTTTTTATCTGATAAAACTGTTTGAAATATCCAATAAATTTCGTTCCACTTCATGATTGTGTCCCACTTGGTGTTGATTCTTCACAAAAAATTACAGTTTTATATCTTTATGTTTGAAGCCTGAAATGTGGCAAAAGGTCGAAAAGTTCAAGGGGGCCGAATACTTTCGCAAGGCACTGTATATATATGTGGGATGCCACTCTCCTCCCGGCACCCGGCAGCGGACAGAACACACATCATTCGACGTTGAGTGAGGATAGGACCGAGTGAGTCAGAGAGGGCTCGGACATATCCTGCAAATAGAAATGGATGAAAGGGTATGGGGATGCCCAAGAAGCCGCTGCGCAGATGTTGGCTACTGACATGCCTCTCAAGAAAGCTGTTGATGCCGATAGTGCCCTTGTAGAATGTACGCGGATGCCTCGGGGGGCTCCGCCCCCTCCGTGTTATAGGCCTGGGTGATAGCCTTGCACAGCCAGTGAAAAAGATGCTGTTTTGACAAGGCCACTCCCTATAGTGTACAAACAGCTGTTGTGTCCGCCTTATGTAAAACGTACTGTGATAACTCACGTACTGGGCATAATCGGTGGGAAACCTCCTCCGCGTCGTTGTTATGAGGCGGGGGAAAAAACCCTGGAGGGAAAAAACCCTCACCCGAAAGGAATTTGTTAAAATTTTTGGTGTGAAAGAAGGGTTAGGCTGTAGGGTGGCTGCGCTCCCGTCCCCTCTAATGGAGAGACAGGACGGCGAAACTGACAGAGCACATGAGTCGCTCACTCGCTTGGCTGACGTCAAGGCAAGGAGAAGCGCCGTTTTTAGAGACAGCAACCTGAGAGGGGCTTGTGCTAAGGACTCGAAAGGAGGCTTTCCCAGAGCTCCAAGCACCAGGGCCAGATCCCATTGGGGTGTGAGAGAGTGCATGGCGGGTTTCTGTCGTCTGACCCCTTTCAAAAAACGCTTTACTAGGGGGTGTGCAAAAACCATTCTCTCTCCATAGCCTTTGTGGCAGGATGAAATGGCTGCTGCGTAGGCTTCATCTGTGGACGGAGCCATGTCGTTATCTACCAATGTTTGGAGATAAGTCAAAACGAGAGGCAGGGGACACGATATAGGGTCTGTTTCCTTCTCCGTGCACCAGAGCTGGAAAGCGGACCAACGCGCCGCGTAACACACTGTTGTGGAGGGGGCTCTCGCGCTCTGAATAGTGCGTACCACCTAACCTCTGCAAGCGTTCCCGCTCAGCAGCCAGCCCCACAGTCGCTGGGTTATCACCGGGGGGTGAGATATCGCGCCGTCCAGCTGTGACAGGGCGTCCTTGCGCCACGGCAATTGCCAGGGGGGACGCTGGTCCAGCAGCTGGACCAGCGTTGGGAACCAGGATGCGCTGGTGTGCACCGGTGCCACCAGGATGACCGACAGATTCTCCTCCTGGATGCGTTCCAGGAGACAAGGAATCAGAGGGACCGGGGGAAAAGCGTATAGGAGGGTTCTGGGCCAGGGATGGTGGAAGAAAGCGTCCACACCGAGGGGTGGATTGTCCCGTGTGCTCAAGGAAAACCACAGAGTGCACTGTGTTTTCTCGCGAGGCGAACAGATCCACCTCCGCTCTCCCGAACCTGCTCCACAGCTTCTGAACAATAGTGGGATTCAATTTCCACTTGTTGTGAGAGGGCCCTCCCCTCGACATTAGGTCTGCCACCCGGTTTAGTATCCCGGGGATGTAAACAGCCTTGAGGGACAGCAGATGACTGTGTGCCCACAGCACACAGTCAAAGCGGTGCCCCTGGCCGATTTGGAGACGGGGACAGCCTTAGTGGAAAGGCATTGATCCCGGTCTCGAGTTCCAGTCCTCCCAGCGGGGAGGAGGGAAAACCGGTGAGGGAATCGTCATTCGCGGGAGACGAGTCATCGGACTCGTGCCCGTCAAAGACATCCTCTTCCAGCGGTTCCAGGGCGTCGACGGTGTCATGTCGGTCCGCCCAGCTGCCGTCCCCCTCTCCGTCGACCGCAAAAGCCAGAAAAGCGTCCGCCCGCCGTTGAAGCTCTTTAGATGGCAGGCGGGCACAGAACGGGCAGGAGGCGTCAGAGGTGAGAGCCTTGCCGGCGTGAGAGGCACCGAGGCAGGTCTTGCAGCGGGGGAGGAGGTCCGTTGAAAAGATGTAGCTGGCCTGGCAGGCGGGGCAGAGGCTGGAGCTGGAGGTCTTCATAATCTGTATACTGCTTGCTTGAAGAAAAAGTGGGAGCAGAACAACGCGTCCGCTCTGTGAAACACACAGCTTGTATCAAATGCTAAGTTATCTCAGGGAATGTTTTACAGCTAATCTCGGCACATTAGTGGGATAAGAAGAGAGATTAATTGAGAAATATAGTGATAAAGAAGATCAGAAAGACATGAGAAAGTTTATTTCCTCCTCCTGATGACAACAATTCCAAGTACAGATGCATCAATATCACTGGAAAAGTGATTCCCCCCCCCTTACTTTAATTTAAAAAGTAAATCTTTAATATATTGTACATTCATTGCATAAAATGTAAAATATTTCAAGCCTTTTATTGTTTTACTCTTGCTGATAAGGGCTTACACCTCATGTAAATCAAAACTCCAGTACAAATGTATTAGAATTTTAGAACAAAATATTTTTTTTTGTATAAATTGAAATGCATGACTTAATAAATTGTTCATTTTAAAACAGATTTTTATTGTTTTATTATATTACATTATTATTACGTGTGTATTGTTTAAAAATGCACGATAAACCTTGTTGTGCAGTTAAAGCTTCAATTGTTCTTGTTTCCATTTCATGGATTCTGATGTAGCAAATTTTATCAGCTAAGCACAAACAAAACAGAACTGAACGCTGCTTGTTCATGGTTGTCATGCGTACTCCTAATAGGCCTACACTTGGCATCAGGTGTTAAAACCAACTGTACCAAAAGACTGAATTATTTAACGCGACAACGAGACGTTTTTAACCGGTATTGAATACTGATGCCGTCAGACGGCCATGTGGACAGACAGCAGTCGGAGCTTCGGCACCCGTCAGCAGCGGCTTCTCGCTGTGCAGCCGGTTCCCCGGAGCAGCATGATCACCGGGAGAGTCTGGTACAGCCTGAACCCTGCAAACAGAGATTCCGTTTGCAGGTGATCTGCTTGATTTTGACTTAACGTCCCAATTTGAGTAACTTCTGATTGGGTCGGTAGGCCCATCTCAGGACCAGGCCGACCGTTGCTGACTGGCCAAATGCTTAATATTTATTATTATTTTTATTAATATAATTATTATTATAACCATAGTGAAATGGTGCAAGCGATAAAAATCCATCCTCTGCGCTGTCAGCCTGTAAAGAAAATGTATTTGTATATTAAAAAAAAAAATCTGACCGGCCCACATTAAAAAAAATGGTCCGGCCCCTCTGGCATTTGCCAGAGTTGCCAGATGGCCAATCTGCCCCTGACCTCCACACCCTCCCTGTGTGGATCTTTGTACTGTTATAAAGTGGCAGTCATTGTGGTGGATATAAAATAATAAATATGTGCAATACATACAACTTAGAGTGCATTACTTTTCGTAGCTACAGTGGGGCAAAAAAGTATTTAGTCAGTCACCAATTGTGCAAGTTCTCCCACTTAAAAAGATGAGAGAGGCCTGTAATTTTCATCATAGGTACACTTCAACTATGAGAGACAAAATGAGAAAAAAAAAAAATCCAGAAAATCACATTTTAGGATTTTTAATGAATTTATTGGTAAATTCCTCGGTAAAATAAGTATTTGGTCACCTACGAACAAGCAAGATTTCTGGCTCTCTGAATTTATTGGTAAATTATGGTGGAAAATAAGTATTTGGTCAATAACAAAAGTTCATCTCAATACTTTGTTATACACCCTTTGTTGGCAATGACAGAGGTCAAACGTTTTCTGTAAGTCTTCACAAGGTTTTCACACACTATTGCTGGTATTTTGGCCCATTCCTCCATGCAGATCTCCTCTAGAGCAATGATGTTTTGGGGCTGTCGCTGGGCAACACAGACTTTCAACTAACTCCAAAGATTTTCTATGGGGTTGAGATCTGGAGACTGGCTAGGCCACTCCAGGACCTTGAAATGCTTCTTACGAAGCCACTCCTTCGTTGCCCGGGCGGTGTGTTTGGGATCATTGTCATGCTGAAAGACCCAGCCACGTTTCATCTTCAATGCCCTTGCTGATGGAAGGAGGTTTTTACTCAAAGTCTCACGATACATGGCCCCATTCATTCTTTCCTTTACACGGATCAGTCATCCTGGTCCCTTTGCAGAAAAACAGCCCCAAATCATGATGTTTTCACCCCCATGCTTCACCGTAGGTATGGTGTTCTTTGGATGCAACTCAGCATTCTTTCTCCTCCAAATACGACGAGTTGAGTTCTTACCAAAAAGTTCGATTTTGGTTTCATCTGACCATATGACATTCTCCCAATCCTCTTCTGGATCATGTACTGGCTTAAGCAGCGGGACACGTCTGGCACTGCAGGATTTGAGTTCCTGGCGGCGTAGTGTGTTACAGATGGTAGCCTTTGTTACTTTGGTCCCAGCTCTCTGCAGGTCATTCACTAGGTCCCCCCGTGTGGTTCTGGGATTTTTGCTCACCGTTCTTGTGATCATTTTGACCCCACGGGGTGAGATCTTGCGTGGAGCCCCAGATCGAGGGACATTATCAGTGGTCTTGTATGTCTTCCATTTTCTTATAATTGCTCCCACAGTTGATTTCTTCACACCAAGCTGCTTACCTATTGCAGATTCAGTCTTCCCAGCCTGGTGCCGGTCTACAATTTTGTTTCTGGTGTCCTTTGACAGCTCTTTGGTCTTGGCCATAGTGGAGTTTGGAGTGTGACTGTTTGATGTTGTGGACAGGTGTCTTTTATACTGATAACAAGTTCAAACAGGTGCCATTAATACAGGTAACGAGTGGAGGACAGAGGAGCCTCTTAAAGAAGAAGTTACAGGTCTGTGAGAGCCAGAAATCTTGCTTGTTTGTAAGTGACCAAATACTTATTTTACCGAGGAATTTACCAATAAATTCATTAAAAATCCTAAAATGTGATTTTCTGGATTTTTGTTCTCATTTTGTCTCTCATAGTTGAAGTGTACCTATGATGAAAATCACAGGCCTCTCTCATCTTTTTAAGTGGGAGAACTTGCACAATTGGTGGCTGACTAAATACTTTTTTGCCCCACTGTATGCCTGGAAATCGGGGAGTATTGGGCTCTCCCTCTCCTGAAGTGGTGACCATTTCTATATTATGAGGGAGAACTTGGCTGTCATTAAGTGACAGTCGATGGCATCCGTCTACAATTTTTAACATTAGATAAACAAATACTCCTCATCTGGATTTGTCCAAAGCCAGCATCACTTTCCGCTCAACCAGCTCCAACATCAATTTACTCTTGTATTTTCATTGACTGGCTGTTTCTCACATCAGTCTGATATGTTCATATTATCTTAGGTTCATACCCTGATTCACAATACAGTGTGCAACCTTTGGCATACAGTACATGATAATAGTGTTATTTCTCCCTGTTGATAGAGAACACACTTTTCTTTAATCTCATTATGATCTTGTCTGCCATGATGCAGTATCTGAAGGAAAAGGGCAGCTACTGACCTCA
This sequence comes from Zingel zingel, assembly GCA_023566125.1. Classification (NCBI taxonomy): domain Eukaryota; kingdom Metazoa; phylum Chordata; class Actinopteri; order Perciformes; family Percidae; genus Zingel; species Zingel zingel. Next base: position 22,877,201 of record CM042320.1, read on the forward strand.
AAAGAGGAACTGTCATCTCAGAGCATCTGGCTGCTTGAAGTCCCAGGGCAGTGGAGGATGTTAACAAGGGCACATCATCAAATAAATTAAACATTTTTCTCTCTCTCTCTCTTTTTAGGTTCTAGCTTACGTTTATGAATCTAGAGCTTGCCTTGGTGTAAAAAGCTTACCGGATAACTTGTGAAGCATTCTGGTCTCCTTTGAGTTATATGCTCTTGGTCCACACAAACTGCCTCATTTCCTATTCTAGGTAATTTTTGCTCTAATTTCATCTTTGGGGCTAAACTTTCATATGTATCTGTACCTGCTCCTTGGTGCCTATAACGTTGATTTAATCATTTTAATCAACATTTTAATTAATATGTTGGACAGTCGGAATTGCCTAGGCAGGATGTCTGGCCATATACTGTAAGTTGATGGCTGCCATGACTATACAGCTGATCATGAAACTGTGCAACCTCTTTGCAAAGGGACATTTTGCCTCACCAACACTTGCAAGACTGCACAGACAGTCTTCCATTGCTGAAAGAGACAACTTTTACCCTTTGTGTCTAAAAAACTGCATTTAGGGCAGCAATTGGAGTACAACTGTGGGAAAAGCAGTTAGGCAGCTTTTGGCAATGATCGTTAAATATTTTTAAATGAGAATATGTTCCTTTTCTCCTCAGGTACTACAGCTGGAGTGTTATGGTTTTGGTATTTTGGCCTTGTATTTTGTTCTATTTATTTTGCCTGTTTTATTTAATTTTGTTGCCTGGTTTAGTTATTTCTGTACGTTTCTTATGTTTGCATATTTATTCTGGATTTTTTTCTGTTCCCTGTTGTGTTGATCTGTCCTGTGGTCTGTGTATTTAGTTGTGTGTTTCCTTGTTTATGTTCTGCTTCCTGTTTTATTTTGATAGTCTGTGTTCTGTCTTGTCATGTCTAGCTTTACTTTGTTTTCCCGCCTTTGTTGATTGTCCTGCCCCACCCTTATGTGTTTCACCTGTTGTACCACCTGTCCCTCATTTGTTCATTACCTCTTGTATTTAACCCCCGTGTTTCCTTTGTCTCTTGTCAGTTCGTTTTGTCTGCGTTTTCTGTTGTGTGTTCCCTTGCTATCAGCCTGCATATTTTTTGTACCCCTCTGTGTTTTGTTCCTGTTATTTTTCCAGCCTCTGTGATGCGTTTTTGTTATAATAAACCCCTGTGTTAAACCTTTCTGTCTGCCTGCCTGCCTCTCCCTGCGTTTGGGTCCACTCTCCTATGCTCCACACCACACGGAGACAGTGTGACCTGCTTTAAATTGGTGTTATTATCTTCAGCATACTAAACTGCAGATAGTTTTACTATATGAAGCACAGCTGTATATATTTACATTCTCTTATTTTCATATTTTATAATTTATGGTTACATCCCATCTAGACATATGTTAACTATGTTTGCTTGAATGAAATACATTGCTTGAATGCAATGTCTAACCATGATGTGAACAGAAGAAATAACCTACTTTTTGTTCAGTTTTCTATATAAACTCAAATATTATGCACATTAGAAAAACACTAGCATACAAAACACAGTGCTGGCATTAAGCACCCATTAATTTACTTGAGCCTCAGGAGCAGAATAAATAAGAAAATTAGGAGTTTAATGGTGCATTAGTGAGGAGCCAGTTGAACAGGCCCTGGGCCGTGTTTTGAATAGGCAACTATTATGAAAGTCAACCTGTCACACACTTGAAATAGCAGACCAGTTGGCATTGTACACATTGTAACGCAATGTTTCCTCAAGGAGTAGTCTGCATGCTTTACAGTAGCTTGTTTATGACTGGATGACAAAAATGTGCAACAAACATGAAGGGGTTGGGTGAGCTCACCCCTTTGGTAGGAATAGTTATTTAGATGTGTTTAACAAGCAGAGCTGTTGTGCATTTGTTTCATGTTATGAGGGGTCTAAACAATGTTACAATAAACTGAATTGGACCTGCATCATAGATTAATTATGATACTGCAGAAGAGTTCCATTCTCAGGGTTATACAACAAGCAGATTTGTTTTTTTTGTTAGGTGACAGCATGTTTTGCAGTGTTTTCAGTTATTTACTGCTGGGTTAATATATCTGAATACAGATGTATTTCTAAGCAGGTTAATTTTAACATTGTTACGTGCAGGACATTCGCCTTACTTCAATAATCAAATTGATGTTACCAGCTTTACCTCATACATCTAATCAAAGCATCCTATTGTAAAAACGAAAGTGAAACTTGAGTTTCTTCAACATCTCTTCCCTTTCTAACTTCTCATAAATATGCAAAATGAAGAACATGACAATATGGATGAAGCTGAGTAAAGATATATTTGGTGTGCTAGTTAAATGCCAGCACATGATTGATTGAGTGAGTAGTGTGGTACATGAAAGCAAGCACACGGTACCCATGTGTTGCATTTACACAGTTACAGTTGTGTTCAGAATATTAGCAGTGTGTTTTAAAAAAGTGAATAATGCTCAAAATCCTTCAGAATAGCTTGTAATTCCATAATATCAATGCATTGGGAACACTGCACATTCAATTCCAAATCAAAATATGACCACAATTCATCAAGTTTGTGTTATACCTTTACAGAAAGTGAAGAAAATTAATATTAGACTGTTTTTCTTTACAAACTCAAACATTTACTGTATAAACTGAAAAATGTCTCAATGGTTTGCTTTACTTTGAATCACTGCACTAATATTTAGTTGCATAACGATTATTTCTGAGAACTGCTTCACATCTGTGTTGCATGGAGTCGATCAACTTCTGGCACCTGTGATCAGGTATTCCAGCCCAGGACGATTGAACTACATTCCACAATTCCTCTGCATTACTGGGTTTTGCCTCAAACAAAATTTTTGATGTCACCCCACAAGTTTTCTATGGGATTGAGGTCTGGGGATTGGGCTGGCCAATCCATAACATCAATCTTGTTCATCTGGAACCAAGACTTTGTTCGCTTACTGGTGTGTTTTGGGTCATTGTCTTATTTCAAAGGCATTTCCTCTTCAGCATAAGGCAACATGACCTCTTCAAGTATTTTGATGTATTGAAACTGATCCATGATCCCTGGTATGTGATAAATAGGCCCAACACCACAGTATTAGAAACATCCCCATAACATGATTATTACACCACCATGCTTTACTGTCTTCACAGTGTACTGTGGCTTGGATTCAGTGCATGGGGGTCGTCGGACAAACTGTCTGCGGCCCCTCGAACCCAAAAAGAACAATTTTGCTCTCATCAGTCCACAGAATGTTGCCCCATTTCTCCTTTGGCCAGTCAATGTGTCCTTTGGCAAATTTCAACCTATTCAGTACATGTCTTTTTTTCAGCAATGGGACTTTGTGGGGGCTTCTAGCTGATAGCTTTGCTTCACATAGCCTTCTTCTGATCGTAACAGTACTCACAGGTAACTTTAAGTCTTCTTTGATTTTCCTTGAGCTGATCATTGGTTGAGCCTTTGCCATTTTGGCTATTCTTCAATCCATTCGAATGGTAATTGACCGTTTTTTCCCACGTCGTTCAGGCTTTGGATGCCATTTCAAGGCATTTTAAATTAAATTTTGGCTGAGCAGCCTATAATTTTCTGTACTTCTTTATGTTTTCCCCTCTCCAATCAACTTTTTAATCAAAGTCTGCTGTTCCTCAGAGCAATAGCTGGAATGACCCATTTTGCTGAGTATTTCAGTGTGAAATGCACTATAACCAGCATGCACAACATTTGCTTCCTTCCTTCCTTAAATATGGGCCATAATTGACACCTGTTTCTTCACAGAATCAATCACTAATTGAACACAACACTGCTATTATTTTGAACATGCCCCTTTCAATTACAGATTCAATTACACAGAATGAGCAGCATGCATGTCATGACTGTTGGATCTGTTGATTTTCTATGACTCTACAACACTTACTAGTAAATTATTTGCCATGTAGAAATATCACTTCTTCCAAAAAAATTGATTCATGAGGCTTGTGATGTTGGACTGCTATTATTTTGAACACAATTATAACAACTATATATATATATATATATATATATATATATATATAATCATACAGTGTAGTAATTTGTGTATACACTGCAACAAGTGCAGCTGATATAATGATTTGTAACTATCAATAGACAGCAAATGATTGACACATATGTAAAAGACAGGCCTAGTTGTAACCTTAATCAAGAAAAATCAAATCTACTTCTAGGTAAAAACCCACATTCAGTTAGTTATTTGTCATTTCAGCAAATCCCAAACACATCATCCAACCTCCAGCCTAACATTGATTCGAACCTATGCAGGGAAACAGCAATGGATTTCTAGTGCATCACCTTTACCACTTGGTCACGACAAACTCCCTGACCAGCAGCTGTTGTAGGTGTAAGTAATTCAAACCTTTACCACCTATTCATCACTATAGTTCACCTCTACTATTTAATATCACAAACCCCTTCACAGATAATGCACTATTTCAACCAGCCTTCGGATTACAAGGTCAGTATTACTGTTTAGCTTTAGTGTATGACTGTCCTTAACACAGACCTTGCAAATATGTTAGTAACGTACAACATTAGCCCATAACCACCAAATAAAGAAGAGAACACAAAACATGTATAAAAACAGAATTGACAATGTGATTTAACTTGCCAGTGACTAATTAGTAGTATCACCGTCTACAGAACCTTTTCAACAACTGAACAGAGTAAATGTGTTTATTGATTTTCTCATCGATGTGGGTTGTAGAAAACTGTATGTAGAGTTACCAAGTCAAAGGCAACTGGATTGCTGTTTTCACATGTAGGGCTAACAGTTATTGCCATTATTTATTAATCTGTTGATAATTTTCTGATTATTCAATGAATCGTTCTGAATGAAAAATTTAGAAAAATGTGGAAAATGTTGATCAACAGTTTCAAGAACTGAAGGGTATGTCTCCAAATTGCTTTTTATGTTTTAACTAAATCTAAAACCCCAAAATATTAAATTTGTAATGATATTAAACATAAACAACAGTGAATCTTTACAGTTGAGAAGCTAGAACTAGCAAATATTTAATCAACTATAAAAATCGTTGTTGACCATTTCAGCACTAGTCGGATGGCTGTCTGTGGGAGTTGTCATGTCAGAGTGACATGAAATGAGGTGTGAATTAGTGTAACAAGTACCTGGGTATTTATGTCAGGATGGACTTATAAGCAGCTGAGCTGTTTCTAATGATCACGCTCTGACAATTCAGCAGACAGAATATGAAAACCATTGTTGTTACCAGGATTTGAACCTGGAAAAACATCATAAAAAAGTCATATTTTAGCGAAGAAATTTATAGTATAGTATACCGAAAAAAGTCATGAAAAGGCAGTATAGTTTGAAAAAAAGTGATGAAAAAATCATTGTATATTATGTCGAAAAAAGTGATGAAAAAGTTATAATATATATGTAAAAAAAAGTCATCATATAGTGGGTCCAAAAAGTGATTAAAAAGTCATACTATAGTGGGTTAGAAAAAAGTCATCAAAAAATCATAGTATAGTATGTTTAAGTCAACGTATGGAAGAACATGCAAGTGAAGTCCACACAAAAGTGCCCAGCCCGGACTGGGAATCGTCTGTAGTACCTAATTGCTGGTGCCAGTCATATATAGTATGTCGTAAAAGTGATGAAAAAGGCATAGTATAGTATGATGAAAAAAATGATTAAAAAGTTTTTCTATTGTATGCAGAGATGGGGACTCGAGTCTGAGACTCGGACTCGAGTCACACTTAAGTCGCACAAACAGCAGACTTCAGACGTGACTTGCGACTCGACCCAAAAGACTTCAGACTTGACTCGGACTCGAGCTTCGAGACTCGTCAACAACTTGTTTTCATGCAATTATTGCTTTTTAAAACTAAATTCATTCATGTATTTCTATTTTCTTTTATTGGCGCATATACATTGGGGAAACATATTACCTAACTCATGCGCTATGCTTATGTGCGCATACTCACATATCAAAAAATGCATTGATGATGGCAACACCAAGTCCTCCCGGAGTTGTGCCTTTTGTCATTAGTTTTGTTTTTTAACTTCCTAAACAGTGGCAGTAAGCAAACTGCTACATGCCAGGTGTGTGGCACCAAGATAAATGATACCGGATCAACAACATAGAACTTCATCAGGCATCTCAAAAAGCACCCAGATAGGTCAGTCACTTGCTAATGTGAAAGAGATGTTACATTTAGCATATATCGTCACAGGTAACGAGCTAACCATCGCAAAGTGTTGCGCTAATGCTGAGAACAGGCATATTGTATATTTATAGTTTAGTAGTTACTGAGGCTCAGACATCCATGGTGCACAGGAGGCGGGACACACAGATCCATCTCCCCAGGAACAAACGCTATGTTGGGTGGGCAAACTCATGTGATGCGTAATTGATCCTGTGGATGATTTGTAGTTCTATTAAGTGAACAAGGTGTATCTGGTCCTCCAAATACTGGGCCGTCTTGACTGTCTTAATTCTGCACATATTTCTGTTACTGTAGTCCTATTTACTATTTCATTATTTCATCCATGCGTGGCGCAGCGGATCCGTGCGCACTGTCACCTGCCGTGGAGAAGCTGGCCTCACTAACCTCTCCTCCTGAGTCGGATCTCCCTCAGCTGGACTCAGTTTCACTGAGCATACTAACACTTAGAAAATAAATGGCATTACATCAGTGAGTTCAAACTGCTTATTGTGGGTAATTTGGAATGACACTAAGATGCATGTTCTGTAACTGGTTGTGGTGCTGCCACTATTTTTTTGATTTCCACTTCGACATTAGACATTTTTTTGAGTGAAAGAGAGGTTACATTTAGCATATCGTCACAGGTAACAAGCTAACCATCACAAAGTGCTGGGAACAGGCAAATTGTATCTATAGTTGTATCCATATGATGTGACAGACTTAGGTTAATATTTCACTAGGTCCGAGGGCTAGAGGGATGTGCTAAGTAGACCCCATAAAGTTATCCTACAACTGATTTTGATACTGTACTGGTGGTAGCTACAGGACATGCTTTGAATTCATACGATTTAACAATACAGTGTTGGGGACAGATCAGATGGCCAGATACTTGAGACTTGATTTGGACTTGTTGCAAAAGACTTGAGATTTTACTTGAACTTGCCCCTCAAAGACTTGAGACTTGACTTGGACTCGAGCTCAAAGACTTGAGACTCGACTTGGACTTCCAAAAAATGACTTGTGAACATCTCTGATAGCATGTCAAAAAAGTAATAAGAAAGTAATAGTACAGTATGTCAAAAAAGTGATTTAAAAAAAGCATAGTATTGTATACAGTGCTTAATTTGTAAAGTGGGAGGTCCCGGAGTGTAGAGGGCTGGTGGATCCGGCGACTCAAAACGGGGGTTGGAGGTAACGGAACCAAAAAAAACAAAGTATAAAAAAATTATTAAAAAATCTGTATTGTATATCAAAAAAAGTCATAGTATGTCGAAAAAGGCCATTTAAAACTCAGAGTGTAGCATGTTGAAAAAAGTGTCAAAAAAGGCATGGTACAGTATGTCAAAAAAGTCATAGTATAGCATGTCGAAAAAACTGATAGTCATATTATAGTATGTCAAAAAAAGTCATAAAAAAGTCATAGTATAGCATGTTGAAAAAATTTCATGAAAAGGGACAGCCTGGACTGGTAATCAAAACTGGGTCTGAGTCTGCAGTGATTATTAGCTTATAGCTTGTTGAAGCTGTGCTAATCACTAAGCTACTGTGCCACCAAAGAATTTGTGTTGTTAACAGTTATAGTATAGTATGTTGAAAAAAGTCATAGTATAGCATGTTGAAAAAAGTGACAAAAAAGCATGGTACAGTATGTAAAAAAAGTCATAGTATAGCATGTGGAAAAAAGTGATAGTCATAGTATAGTACTTCAAAAAAGTGATAAAAAAAGTCATAGTATAGTATGTCAAAAGAGTGATAAAAAAGTCATAGTACTGTCTGTCAAAAAAGTCATAGTATGTCGAAAAAAGTAAAAAAGAAAGTCATAGTAGTGTATATTAAAAACGGCATAATATAGTATGTTGAAAAAAAAGTCATAAAAATATCATAGTATAACCTGTTGAAAATAAAGTCATGGAAAGGGCCTGTCAGGACTGAGAACTGAACCTAGATCAGAGTCTGCAGTAACTATTTGCTGGTTGCCCGTTGGAGTTGGGCTAACCACTGAGCCACTGTGCCACCAAATAGTGTGTGTTGTAAAGAATTATAGCTTACTATGTCGAAAAAAGCCATTAAAAAGTGATATTATAGTATGTTGAAAAAAGTCATAGTATAGTATTTCAAAAAAAGTCATAGTACAGCAAGTTGAAAGAAGAGATAGTCATAGTATGGTATTTTGAAAGAAAATCAAATTATAGTATGTCAAAAAAGTGATGAAAAAGACAGTATAGTACGTAAAAAACAAAGTGATAAAAATTTCATAGTATTGTCTATCAAAAAAGTCATAGTATAGTATGTCAAAAAAAGTAATAAAAAACGTCGTAGTATAGTATATACATTTTTTTTTATAAAAAATCAGTATTGTATATCAAAAAAAGTCATAGTATGTCGAAAAAGGTAATAAAAAAAATCATAGTATTGTATATCAAAAAAGTCATAGTATAGTATGTCGAAAAAAACATCATGAAAGAGGGCCAGCCCGGACTGGGAATCAAAACTAGATCAGAGTCTGCAATGACTATTCGCTGGTTGCCTGTTGGAGCTGTGCTAACCACAGAGCCAACAAAGAAATTGTGTTTTAAATACTTATAGCTTAGTATGTCGAAAAAGGCCATTCAAAAGTCATAGTATAGCATGTTAAAAAAAGTGACAAAAAAGGCATGGTACAGTATGTCAAAAAAAGTCATAATATAGCATGTCGAAAAAACTAATGAAAAAGTCATAGTATAGTACATCAAAAAAGTGACAAAAAAGTCATAGTATAGTATGTCGAAAAAAGTGTTAAAAAAGTCATAGTATTGTATATCAAATCGAACCTGGGTCAGAGTCTGCAGTGATTAGTTGCTGGTTGCCGTGATCCACTGTGCCACAATCAAATTTATGTTGAAAAATGTGATAATATAGTCATAGTACATTATGCTGAAAAAAATGAAAAAAGTGATAAAGTCATAGTATACCAGGTTGAAAAAAGTGTTATAAAGTCATAGTATGGTATTTCGAAAAAAATCAAGGTGTAGTATGTCGAACAAAGTCATTGTACAGAATGTTGATCAAAGTCTAGGGCTGTCAAACGATACATTGTTTTAATCGCGATTAATTGCTGAATTTCTATAGTTAATCGCATATTTTATCACATGATTAAAATTCTATTATTTTGCATTTCAGAACTGTTTTTAAGTACATATTAACAATCAAAAGAAATTCTTACCAGTGTATCTTGATTGGGAATCAAATGAATGCAAAGAAAGTTACTTTATGAACTTGATTTTAAGATTTGTAATTATTTATTTACTGTGTAAACAAAAGAAAAATGTTTGAATATCACATTTATCACAATATCACTTGAATATCATTTCACAATTCCTCCAAGTACCCAACTAATAAACAAAAAATCCCTATCCTTACTAGAGTCAATATAGTGTTTAGTAACTCCTAAATGATGTTGATTACTCACTGACGTCCAGTGATCACCGGTTAATGAGACAGCGTTTGCAGCACCTTGCAGCAGTTCCACTCTGGCTGCTTCCTCCGTGTCGTACAGGCTGTGCGTGCGTCAAACTAGTGTCCCCCTCAACGGCAATGAGACAGATCAGAGCATGCCAACCGTAGTATGTCTTTAAGACCCGAGTCCTCTCCGATGCTGACAGGTCTGCAGTTAGTTGCCACCCGTTTCACAGGAGCTGTAGTCATTTTTTGAGATTTGGTTTCATCCACAGGTCGGAAAGTAGCACTCTCCAAAATACTGCTTTACCTGAGTGGGTAGCATGCTAGCGGGTAGCATCACGTTAACTGAACTATATGCTTAGCTCGTAGGTGGTAGCTCAAGCTTGACGTGCTTCGGTGATATTTTAATTCGGCTTTACACAATGTGCATATGGCTTTCAACTTGTCTACGAGCCGTAGTAGTCTGTTAGGCACGACGCAAAGCAGAGTGAAGTGTAAAATAAATTAATAAATGCCGGCATGCAATTAATGCGATTTAAAATAAAAATTAACACGTTTTGCTCAGACCTTAATCACATCGCAATTAATGCATTAATGCTAACAGCCCTATCAAAGTCATTATATAGTATGTTGAAAAAAGTGACAAAAAGGCTAGTATAGTATGTCGAAAAAGTGGTAAAAGTGTCCAGGTTGGTTCAGTGGTTAGAGCAGGTGCACATATACTGAGAGGTTCATGCCTCGACGCAGAGGTCCAGGCTTCCTGCATGTCTTCCCCCTCTCTCTCCCCTTTCTCACCTAGCTGTCCTGTCAAAATTAAAGGCGGAAAAGCCCAAAAAAAAATCTTAAAAAAGAAAAAGTGATAAAAAGCATAGCATGTCGAAAAAAAGTCCTATAAAAGTCATAGTCATAGAATCAGTATTCACACAATTAGTGAGCTGTCTTTGTTACACTGGTGTAAGACAAATCTATTGGTATATTGCCCCTCACTATCATTTATTATTATCTGACATTTTGCAATCCATTAATCAGTCCAATGCTTCAACCATTGCTTACACTCTTGTACTTGCTACGGATTGGCCCAAAGAATTGTCATCACTCTTGGATTCAAATATTTACTGTTGGCCTGGCTACGTTGGGATATGACTTCGTCGCGTGGTGATCACAATCACAATCTTATGTGATTTGGTAATTAGCAAGTGGAACAATAGCTCACGAATGCTAATGATGGAGAGATTAATTAAAAATTGTTGTTTGTCTTGCAGTGAAATCTGCTCAGGAAGATCGCAATCGCATGATGGTTTACTAATACAGTTTTATTAGCTCTCCATAAGCTGAGACAATGGTACAATGATTGGAAATGTCATCACTAATAGTGTCATTAATTGCACTTTGAGTGTTTGCATTTTATATATATATATATATATATATATATATATATATATATATATATATATATATATATATATATATAAATAAATAAATAAATAATTGGTTAAAGTGTAAACTGAAAAAGGACTGATCACCTCATCTTTCATTCCGACTATAACAATGGTAAAAAAGTAACATGTTTAAAATACATTAAGATTACAACTTTAAAAGGGAGGTTTAAAGACTCCACTTATTATCAGTATTGTGTATGTGCAATGCAATTGTAATATAGTACAGAAAACCAAATTGTTTTCAATAGCTCTTTTATCATTAAGACAAATTTTCTTCAAGCCGTTTTTTTTTTTTTTATAAATATCAGATGTAAGGTAATCAGAGCACTGATTTATGTAAAGTCTGTTATGGTTTGGACATTTCTGTTTCCTAGTTTTGTTGTCTGTAGTGTGATTTCTGTTATGGTTTCTGCATTTTGCCTTGTGTTTTGTGCTAATTCTGTTGCTTCTTTGTAGTTTTCTGTATGCTCCCTGTTTTTTTTGGTTATTCTGAATTGTGTATGTTTTGGTTAATCCCTGTGTGCTGTTCTCCCTTGTGTTGTCTAGTGTTGTGTCAAGTTTCTGTGTTTAGTTGATATGTTTTCTGTCTGTTTTTCCTGTTTCCTGTTTTATTTTGATAGTCTGGTTTTCTGTCTTGTCCAGCTTTACTTTGTATTTTCCCGCCTTGGTTGATTGTCCTGTCCCGCCCTTATGTGTTTCACCTGTTGAATAACCTGTCCCTCGTTTGTTCATTACCTCATGTATTTAACCCCCGTGTTCCCTTTGCCTCTTGTCAGATTGTTTTGTGTCCTCGTGCTGTCCGTTTGTGTCCGCTTGTGTCTTTACCCTGTGAGTTTGCTTTACTCGTTTTGCTGGTTTGTTCTGTCAGTTTGTTTCAGCCTTGTGCTTCTTTTTGTAATTTTTCTTAGTGTTTTCCAGTCGCTGTACTGCCGTTTTTTGTTATAATAAATTCTGCTCCAACCCTCTGTCTGCCTGCCTGCCTGTCCCTGCATTTGTGTCCACTATTTCCCGCTCACCCGCAACAAAGTCACATCATTTTAACTTTTCTTTTAAGTTAAGAATATGATGTAAGAATATGACAGCATACTACAATGAATGTACTGTGTGCATTATACGTTGTCTTGTATACTCTAGCATTACATATAATAGTTTAATTATGGAGGGGGAAATAAAATATACTGTAAAAGTTTTGCATTTTAAAGTATGAGACTTTTAATACTGTTATATCCCTATCAATCCTATTGTGGCACAGGATGAAAGCAAGAATCAGACAATACAGAAAAACAACAATAGTTTATTTTAACCATATTTTGTGTATGAACTACAAACTCTTATTTCTATAATCAATCTCCATATCTTTTAAAGGTCATGAAAGAATGCTTACATGAAAATCAATCTCTTATTCTTTTACAGCATATTTCTCTTTTTCACTTCTAGAACAGGATGTGAAATCAAAATTAAAAAAAAAAGTTTTTGTTTTGTTTTATTCTCAAAATGTATTTTATATAAATGTACCACTACAACAGCATTCCCCCATAGGAAAAAAGAAAATAATGTGGAAAAAAATATTTAGATATCATACATACATGAGACAGCTCGACGAAAACGCAACAAATTTACCATTTAAATTTTCAGACGATTTACCTCTAACTAAAGGCAAAAAGGGAGGATGGTTAAACTCTCTTACATAAACTGAGTGGAATTGTGATCCGCATCCCACCACTAAGAACTCAAACACAAACAAAATGACACACACCCATCTCATTCTATCGTTTACAAATGTGCCAAACTCCACAGAAGTGCAATTATGGGATAATTAGTGTCAGGAGGTGAAAATACATGATACGGGGTAATCAATTATGTCATTCCTTCTAGACTCAAATTATCTGGGGGGCTCATGTTATTTAGGAATCTAACCCCCCCCCCCCCCCCCCCCCCGCGCTTCCACGTATGTGTTGTGTGCAGCACATTCAAAGTGAATAAATCAATTTACTCAACAAATCTCCAGATTTATCTTGATTATCAAATTATCTTGAAATTTACAGTAAAGTGGGTCTCCACACTGAGTGGATAGCGGACAATAACCTCCTGCATTTGTACCACAAATGGTATCAAAGCTCCCATTAAGTTATTTTAACCTGGAAGAGGAAGACAAATGTGTGTGGGAAAACAAAACAAAATTACTAATATTATAAAATGACCTCTGTAAAATATGAAGGGCAATTTTAGTTTTCACTTTTCTACCAGATTACATACATAGATTATTAACAAATATAATGTAGGCAATTGTTGTATTACATATCACAAGAAGGCCCCAGGTAATATTAGTCTTGTCGGAATAGGGATTTAGATTAGTATCTTATTGTTTAGTTTAATTTAATTTCCTTTTTATACAGTATCCTAGTCATGAGATCATGAGACAGCTATTGTATCTTACTTATTCTCCCTAGTTGAAAAATGCTGATGCAATAAATTATGGGAAGTAGACTATTTGTCTTTTAGGTAAAACAAACTGTCTTTTTGAGTCAAAAGCACTCATCCACTAAACCCATGTAGGCTTAAAAGGTAGCTGTAAAAGGTTTATAATTATGCCATTTTGTATGTTTGTTGTTATTCTCCAATGTGGGATAGTAAACTATTGTCAAACTTAGCTGTGTTCTGCTTTGTTTAAGGAAGTCGAGAGTAAGGCTAGGCAGTATAGTTCCGGGTGGTTTTGAACAATAGAAGGGCTAGAGGTCGGTGCTGTAACATGCATGGATCTACGAACAATACAGCTCATAAGCTTGACAGTGTTGTGTTTAAACCAAATGGTGTAATGTGACTGTTTGAAACAAACTGAGCATGCAGATGGACAGCAGAGATGTTGATTATGCAGCAGGGCTAATTTGAGCAGTTTCAGGAAGTGTTAATACTTTATTTCTACTGTGAAAACGACCATTGCTACCATTGAAATCCACTGTAACCACCAATAATCCAAGCCTACAATTTCAAGCCTATATAAGTTAAGTGTTTGAAACTCACAACATACTGTGAATTTTAGGTGGAGGACCACTTCCAGCTTTAAGATTAATGGAGGGCATGGTGACTCCACAGAATGTGCATGCCACTATCTCTAACATGAGTTTTTATGAGTAATTCTACTCTATGTATTTCCTAATTGTAACACATTGCTATAATGCAAACTAAGCATGTCAGTGGCCTAACCTTTTATATATATTACTGTTGGGGGACAAAATGCCTTTATTTCCAAAAAAATAAACATAGGGCATCTCCAAAGTGTGTGATCTGACAAATGTCTGTCTAACTTTGGCATTTCTGGTGCCTGCCGCCATTTTTCACGGTGGGGACTTTGAAATTGTTTCCAGGGTATGGGTGCCTGCAGAGCTGTGTTCATCCAAAGCCCATGAGCACATCAATTAAAATGGAAATTGTGTTGACTCAAAAGGATAGGGAAAGAGGCAGGTGCAACCCAAACATCTGGTTGATGCCCGATCCCACACATTCACCCCTTAAGCCTCTAGCAGCAGTCCTGTGGTTGGCAGGGGCAGAGTGTAAATCTGGGGCTGCCAGGCATTGCCCATGTGGAAATGTGGCACACAGATGACAGGCAATTTGCTCATACAGCTGTATAAAGAGTTTAAGCTCTTTCTTCAGCTCATCAGTCTGCTTCTGACAGCACTCAGTCCTGCAATATTGCAGATGAGGTAAGGGGTCCCAGCATGAAAAAGGTGGCTTCAAAGCAATTATCTTCATATGCCACATTACAAAGCACTGTAAGGTAAAGGTGAGGCCATGATACATTGGAAACATTTGAAAGCAATGGATTTTGCCAGAATTTAAGATATTCTACATTCTTCTCTATTATGTAGAATCTAAAGTAGCTATTAATGCTGCTCCTGCATCACAACCCTCATAATGTAATGTAATTGGTCTCAATGCAATTCATAGAATGTTCTCTATAATAATCAGGCGATGTCTCAGAGAAACTGGGAACTTGAGTTGAAACAAGTGGAGATTAGGGATAATATTTTGCATATTCATGAGGAACACAAAAACAAATGTAGTTTTTTTCATAGTTAATCAATAGAATTTAATTTAACTAAAATGCACTTTTAATAGTGAGCCTCGACTTTTACAACAGCAGAACGCAGGAAATATTTTCCTCGTCTATTGATGACAGAGCAGAGAGTGCCTAACATGTATGTGACAGATATAATTAAACAGTGAATTATGATAAAATGTTGTCAGACAGTTCTGTCACTCACTGTAACAAGTGTTCAATTCATCTCAGTTACAGATGGTCACAAAATATTATCATCACTTAATCTACAGCTGGAGAAAATTACTTATTTGCACTAGATTCCTTTGATACATGGGGGAAATGAGGTTACTTACTATCTCATCAGATCCAAAGACTGCAGTTTACCAAATAAGAACAAAATTTGCTTAAGGAGTTTTTCTTCAACAGATGTCTTCAAACAGAGTTTGAAAGCATATTAGTAAACCAATCCCGTGAAATGAGAGGAAGGTGAATAAAACATGAATTAAGTGCTGAAAAAATAATTGCAGAATACAGTTTTTTCTTGATTTAACCACAATAGTTTTTTTCTTAAATAAATAACTTCTGTTTTGTAAAGACACTTTTTGAAACAGTAGACATACCCTAATTCCCAAAGTCATTGAATAAACATCACCAGCCACTGATTTGCCAAACACACGAGTCTGTTCCTCCATGTTTGAGCCATAGTTCTCACAACCAATTGTCAGTTATGTCCTGACATTAATGTCTTTATGTAATTCCATCAGTTTCATAATGTCTCATTTTGAAAAAAAAGTATTAGATTTGGGTCTCTTGTACATTGTCTTTTGAGCTGGCGCGGATTAACAAAGGTTCGTGCGCTGAGCTGTGTATGGAGTTGATCGTGGAGGCATGGTTGTATGCAGTCTTATAGGTGTTATAATGGTTGAGGTGCTCGTGCTCAAGAGGAGGCAGGGTCAGGTGGCCCTCCATGCCCGGGCCTCCTGTTACACAGTCCTCGTCCACATTGATGATCTCAATGGTGCGTGTGGGTGCGTGGTGGTTCTGCTGATGGTGCTGTTTGCGCATCTTGTAGAAGATGATTAGCATGACCGCTGCCATAAGTGTGATCGCAACAAAGCAGCCAATGATGATCTTGGTCGTCTTCATTACCTCATCCAAGCCGTTCAGCGAGCCCTCCCCACCCAGCTCTGTGACGGGGATTGTGTAAGTCTTCTCTGTGGCGCGGGTGGAGAGCGGGGTCCGTACTGTGGTGGTAGTTGTAGATGTGGGTGAAACCGATTCCCATGTACCAGCAGAGGGTGTGGGGCCAACCTTCTGTTGCACAGCGGTGGTGAAGCCTTCATTATGTGGCGTTTCTATGGTCTCCACTGTCACTGTGGTGAAGTAGCTGAAGCTGCTGTTCTCTGTAGAGGACACATTGAGTGTGGCAGATGCTGTTGTGTTACCTGCAGAATTACTGACCATACATGTGTATGTGCCTGTGTCCTGCATGGTAACATTGGTGAAGTTCAGAGTGCCGTCATTCAGCACAGAGATTCTGATCTTGTAAGCACCGTGTGTCATGATGGAACCATTGGGTGTAATCCAGCTTACAGAGGTCAAAGAGCTGGCTCTGCATTTCAACTCTGCAGCGCTTCCCTCTGTCACATTTAGGTCCGCGGGAGGCTCCACAATAACAGGAGCATAACAGTGAAAGTAGTTCTGGTCCAATTCGCCAATGTATCGTCCCTTATGCTGGGTTGGTGAGCTGCAGCGGGCACAGCAGCTGGTGTTTGCTGGCACCATCTCCTTAAGCCACCAGCTAAGCCAGAGGATGTCACAGTTACAATTCCACGGGTTGTGGTGCAAGTGCACTCTCTCCAGGTGATGTAAAGGAGTGAAGAGATCATGGGGCAAGAGGGTAAGGTTGTTATGGGCTAGATTGAGCTCCACTAGTGACTGTAGGTCATCAAAAGAGTTCCTTTCTATGGTCTGGATCTGGGCATGCATCATCCATAGCTTCTGCAAATGGATGAGCCCTTTAAAAGAGCCAGGTCGGATGACAGCTAGCTGGTTCCCCGACATCTCCAGTTCATCCAGCTTCACCAGGGGAATAAGGTTGGGAATTTCCTTCAGATTGCACATTCCCAGATTTAAGTAGCGCAGGTTGCTCAGCCCTTCAAAGGCCCCCTCAGATATGTAGGAGAGCCGTTTGAGCTCCCCAAGGTCCAAACGCCTTAACGAGGGCACTCTGTTGAAAGCATAGGAGGGAATGCTCTCGATGGGGTTATTCCTCAGCCAAAGCTCCTTTAGTTTGGACAGGTACTCAAATGCCCCGTTTGGGATAGTGGTGAGGCGGTTATCAAAAAGCTCCAGGGTATTGAGGCTGGCCAGTCCATTGAAGGCCCCCAGCTCAATTTTGCGTATGTGGTTTTTACTCAGCTGCAGGATCTCCAGATGTCTTAGGTGTTTGAAGCTGTCCACCTTTATCACCTGAATGAGATTTTCTTGCAGATTCAGGTAGCGTGTGTTGGTAGAGATGCCATCAGGGACTTCCCGCAAACCCCGTCGGGTGCAGATGACTTTGCTGAACTGGTTACTACAGGAGCAGACAGAGGGGCATGTCTGAGCACGTACCAGCCCTGCCACCACCAGCAGTTGCAGGGCCAGAAGCACCACAAACAAAGGGTCGGACAAGGCCCGGTTCCACCTAGGACCTCGCATCATCTGCTGCTGCTGAGAGGAGGTCATCTTGTTTAACATTCATAATTTATTGACTGGTCTTCCACTCTTTGGAATGAGGATTTGGGCTCACTGGAATCAAATGAAAGACAGAAAAGAGAAGAGATACATTAGATAATTGATCATGTTTGAGATTCCCTTTAATCACTTCTAATAATAAGCACTGAAAAAAAAAAAAAAAAAAAAATATATATATATATATATATATATATATATATATATATATATATATATATATATATATATATATATATATAGCAAAGTAGAAATCCCAAAAATTAAAATTTGAAGGTTTTCACCTAAAGATATTCTTTAGGTTTGTGTATATGTTAAACCCACTAAAACTCAAACACACACACACACACACACACACACACACACACACAAACTTGCAACCTTGACAGTGCCTTATTTCCATCTCTGTTTCTGGGCGCACTGTCCTCCATGCACTCTGAATCTCAATCACGTAAAATAAAATCACAATGAAGCCACCAACTTCTGTGCTTCTGTGTATCTCTGTGGGAGGAGAGAGGGAAGAAAAGCAGCTATGACTGCTGTGTTGTGTGATTTATATTTGAGACTCAAGACATGAATAATAAGGAAGCTCGCCACCCACCAGTCCTTCAATCGAGTTGAGATATCTGAAAATGTCTGATTACAACTCACAGTTCCTCAAAGGCACGTATGTGACTGGAATGTCACAAGCAAGCCAAAATGGTACTGGGGAATTTGTTTGCGTAACTTTTTATGTATTAAGCCAAAGGAAACTGGGGAAATACAAACAGCGTATTTTTTGATTAAGATTTGCTGTATGCAAGAGAGATGGTGCTATGGCAGCAATGGAGTGTGACTAAATGACAGATGTTTATTTAATTGATTCAGCATACGTTAACTTCCTGTTTTCTACTCAGCAATACCAGTATTCCTCAAAGTTGTTCATGTTTTCATGGTTGAATAGTGAATACAAAAGGTGCCATTTATACAGTATAAATGACAAGCTAGAAATATAAACTTTCACATGTAAAGCAATAACTTAAAACCATGAACTGGAATTCAAATTGTGAGTTTTAAAAGTGACCTATATGTAGAATGACATACGCCGATACAATAATTTGAGGCATAACCGTATCATCATAAGTCCTTTCAAAGTGAACATCATACCATATAGTATATCTAAAGGATTGAGATGGTGCTTCTGATTGAATACTAATTTATAGAGTGGTTCAAGTATTACAATATCAAAATCCAGCCTACATATAAATCAATTAAGAGATAGCTTGTTACACTACTAACATGCTAATTACATTAGCTTCAGTGTTCAGCTATGACACCCCTGTGTGACTTTATAAATAAACTTATCAGTTCCTACTGATGTTAAAGGGAGTGAACTATATTTTATCAAATGCATTATTAATGACTAGAGTATAGCTGAAGTGTTCACTAATACATATACAGTAATTACAAGGGAATGCTGTTGCTGTTACTATTTTAGTAGTGCAATTGCTTGTTCTATAGCATTCATTAAAACATTATTTTCTATCTTTGTACAAAAAGCAGGATTCTTTTCCTTCTGTAAGTGAAAGACAGGGAAAGATTCTGGGCAGGTCGGAAGTGAGTCACAGAGCTAACATAGATAAAGAGAAACATTTATAGAGCCTCTAATCTACCTGACATGAATGTTTTTTGAATGTGGGAGAAAAATGGAGCACGTTCAGAAAATCAATGTGAACATGAAGAAAAAGATGTGAACTTCACACAGAAAGTGCTAGAGTTACAACCTGCACTGACATGACAGTGATAAACACTGTTGTTCATCGTGTTGAGATACAAATAGCTACAGCAAAGCTGTCTGACTGTCACACAAAGGTTTTAATATAGAGTAATCATGTGCGCTCTAAGAGACAAGGGTTCTTTTGGAATGTGTTTGATGGATAAAGTGAAACAGCTGTCATAAGGTTAACAACAATAAACATTGTCATTGTTTGTCACTGACTCAATTGTCACTGACACTGAGTTTACAACACAAACTAACAAAATCATAAAATTCGAAAATGGTGTATGACGTTTTAAAAAGGAAGGGCTTTTCAGCATTGATCTTTAAAATACTGCAAATAAAGACATGCATGAACATATTTAGCTCAAAGGTGAATTGTGCTCACACAGACACACACAAGCATGAACGCACACACACACACACACACACACACACACACACACACACACACACACACACACACACACACACACAGAGTATAACAGTGTAACAACATTAGCATGACATCTGATTTCTGAACAGAATAGAATAAAAATGTACTACATGAACACAGTTGTGGGATTACAGTATTTTCTGCTTCTTTACAGTTTGTTCAACACACAATCTAAACCGCAACAAAATGCTCTTCACTTACAGTAAGAACAAGCAGGCTATTACTGTAACTACTGATTAATTGCTTGATTACTGACGCCATTAATTCTTCAATTACACAATTTAAATTCCAAGCAGCTAAAGCCTGAGGGTGAAGAAAGAATGCATTTCCATGCAGGGGTCCAGGCAAATGTGACCGAGATCACACACTATGCTGGAAATCATATTCCTTTATAGATCACTATAAATAATTATTTACAGCTTTTTGTTTTTTGTTAGGAATTAAAACCTTGCACTAAACAACTGGCTACGGTACAATCCAGTGTAAAATATGAGGTTCTTGCATCTTCTGCTGACTGACAGTCAAGTGAGTTGTAATAAAAGTGAATGGAACACACACACACACACACACACACACACACACACACACACACACACAACCACGTATTATTATTTAATGTTTTTTTTCAAGGTAAAATTCCATTACTGTAATAATATGACCAAGTTGACCAACTAGAGAATATTCTGAAAAGTTTGGATTTGTGAATAACTATCCCTTGGATTAGGAATCCCTCTATTTAAGATACTTACTTATCCTCCTTTTCAAGACATCAAATCTTGAAAAAAAGCAACAATGAATCAGCAATCCAAATTATGGCAGCAGAAAAGATGAAGTTGATTTCCAAAGCAAACAATGTGTCCTCACACTGACAATGAAAGCAGCAAAATTGGATTTTTGTACTGCAGTGAAGGAATTAGATGAAAAGAGACAAGGAAAATGAGATTAAGAAAAGAATGCATTTTCAAACTTTTGTCCTAACAGATTATGAACTGCCAGCTGTCTCTTTGTCTGGGAGAGAGTTCTAAAGCATGACCCAGATTAGCATGACTGCAGACAATTGAAGAGCAAGATCTGCAACATTTCTGACTTAATTTCTGATTTATGAAATGGAAAAACGTCATACTGAAGCCAAACATACAAAACAACTCTGTATGTGGCGTACATAGATGACAGAAAAGCTAAACTTCCAAATCAAATCAAATCAAATCAAAGGATGCAACAATGTCAATTCATATGATCAATTTAGTCAATTTAGTGACCACTTTCCAAAACTTACTCTGACTTGGTATTGGTAAGAGTTTGACCGACACCTTTATAAACAATTATTATTGTTTATTATTATTTGTATAAGAAAATACAATGAGTGACTAGCCAAAAGCTATAACATATACATGATATATAAAATATATAATACATATATGATATAATATACAAGTAGCAGTGTATAAGAACTGCATTATAAGAATAGTTAGTGCGGTTTAAAAGATGCCAAACAATAGCTGCACTAGCTTATAATATATAAACACAAATCTCTGTGACAACACAGTGCATTTTTATAACAACAGTAACAGTTCAGCCTGGTATGAATCAAATACTGTACAGAAAGCACTTGTGTGCCTGTATAGAATCTCACATGGCACATTACTCCTTACATCAGGGTATAATTACAGCAATCAGCTCTTCACTCCTTCTGCCACAAACCCTCCCTGAGGATCTGCCATCAGACCACTTAAAGGTAACCAATGGGGATTCAATTTGGCAGCCATAAAAACAAGAGATGAGTCTCTTTGCATGACACAACTAATCAGTATTCATACTGCATAAATACAATGGCTGTCTCATTGATATTGCTGAGCTCTCCTTCTCATCCAGAGTACCGGCACACTGTACAATGACTACACTTTCCAGTCTTAACACCAGCTTACCAAACAGATATATTTAGATTCTTCTTAGAGGATGCATACAAACTAGACAGTGTTTTTCACAGAAACAATGATTTTGACACTTTTTTTTATGTAGCCTACCCATCTACAGATAACTGGGGGTAATACAGATTAAGCTTTTTCACAATTCTTATTTATAATCAGCTGGTGTTATTAGGAAGAACAAGTTAATCACCTAAACCACTGACCCATAGTCTACCATCATTTCACAAGTAGTTGACATATATTCAGCTAGCTATGTGTGTCTCTACACTATTTATATTCTAAATGTATGTTATGCTTGTATAAATCCTATGTTTCAACATAAGTTTTTATTTTATTTCATACAGCAGTTTCCACTGGGTCTTACTCCTAGCCCTTTTCATGAGTAAAGTATTTCTAGGGGCTGTATCCTATTTTTGCATTATAAATCTGCCAGAAAAGGCAGAATGAATTATTTAGCAGGGCTATTGGAAATTCTAGTGGGGCTAAAGCCCCCTAAAATAGGTCTGGTGATGCCACTGCTTGGCAAAAAAAGAATTAAGTGATTTTTTTTTTTTTCTCCTCTCTTTTTTTGGTCAACAAACACTTCCTGTCATCAGTCTTTACAAACAAATGCATAGCTTCATTTAAAAGGTGAAGAAAGTGAAAGGGCACTTGACCTGAGGCATTCTACACTGACTTAATGCTTGAGTGCCCACTGATTATGAACTTTTTAGTGAGGAGTGACAGACATAAGTGTTGGCTTTCACACTGCATGGCATGGAGGGCAGAGCATGATGAGAGACTGTAGAGTGAGAGATGTGTGTGACAGAGGAAGGTTGGCATGTATGCTATGGACAAAGAGAGAGAGAGAGAGACACAGATAGATAAAGAGAGTGAGATATAAATAAAATCAGGTCACTTCTTGATAATGGCAGCAATCTTGCAACAGCTCCAAATATAAACCAGAATCCTTTATGGATTCCAGTGTGGAATACCCACCACATGAATCGCAAGCCTTCTCTTTTTTTCCTTCTCGCCAGCGCCTCACAGCATAAACGTGCAGAAAATACTGTGACTAGTGCAATGAATTGTTTGGCTGAAGGTAGTTTCGTGAGTTGGTCTCATTAGATGCTTTTAAAGTAATTTTAAATGACATGGATTCAGGCACATCGGGGTGTAAATGTTTTTGACTGATTGATCTGTTTTATCCCTGATGTAGATAACTTCTGCCAAACATTGATGAATATTTTATGATCCTGTAATTTATTATGTATTTTCTTTGTGAATTGTTACATGTTTTATGTCTGCAACTGTGTTAATTGTGCTGCTGCCTGTCTTGCAAAACAGATTCTTAATCACAATGAGTCTATTCCTGGTTAAATAAAGGCTATTTAATTATTTATTTTTTTAAATGTTATCATATGGGGAAATGTTTGTGATGCAGTCATGTTTTGCATACAGTGTTTTGTGACTGTTTTGGTTTATCTTAACTCAGTATGACTCAACTGCTTTGCTTCTATATAGGGCTAGAAGCAATTACATTTTACATATATTTCATTGATTTATTGTTGTGTCTTCTAGTTGACAAATTGTCTCCGCCTTCTAGTCTAATTATAAATATTATCAAGATCATGCATTACTATCACTGATGGTCTTCACTAACAGCTAAAATGGTAAGAAATCTCACAAGAGACTTGTATTTCTCTTTATTCATCTGTCTGTATTTATAATATTCCATCTCTTTTGTTCTATGTTGTTCTATGATACTTCATAATAATTCTATTTAAAACCTGCAACCTACTGTCCAGCAATTTATTTGAAATCACCTACTGTGGCACTCTCCAAATTACATGTTTAGGTGAATTTCAACAATTTGTACACAGCAGAATGCAACAGGAATGGGGGCTAACACGAGTCTTTCTCATAAAAAGCATATGTTAAGCTCTTTTTAACATAACTCACAAACTATTAATAATTTACTAAGTGTTTCATATGCCGATAACCTCTTGGTCTCATTTACCAACCACCATCAACGTCCATGAGTAAACACTTCAGCAAACTTGCTTAGCAAGCCGTATATTATCTGTAGATACACTCATTACACTCACTTATTTTGGTCAGCTTTTTTCTTTTTTTTTAAAGATAATTTTTTGGGCATTTTCAGCCTTTATTTTGATAGGACAGCAGAATACATGAAAGGGGAGAGAGAGGGGGAATGACATGCAGCAAAGGGCCGCAGGTCAGAATCAAAACCGGGCCTGCTGCGTCGAGGAGTAAACCTCTATATATGGGCGTTGCTCTACCAACTGAGCTATCTAAGCGCCCATTCGTTTGATCAGGTTTGAGCGGGGTTTCCAACAAATCACTGCATGAAGCTGCAATGGTGTTTGATTTTATACTGGCATTACGCTGTGTGAGAGTCAAAGAAGAGACTTGCTTGTCTTTTCAGTGTCTCTTTGTTTTATGCTTGTATACAGTATAATATAGCTTATATATAGTATAGCTACAAAAAAAGTAATATTCTTATAATGTTACAGATTTTCTAAACTTATTTCGAGTAGGTTAAATTTCTGATCCTATGCAAATATGTTAAGGTGCCAAATACTGCAAAATCTGAATTTCAAATGTATTAACAGCAATATCGCAACCAAGCTGTTTGACCAGTGTTTAACTTAGATGTGTTATCTGGCAAATTTGATTAGTTGTTCTGTTTTTTCTCTATTTTTGCACTGCCCTGTTTGTATATGACTATTATAGTGCCTGAGTCTCAGTAGAGTTTCACAGTTGAATTAATTAAAAAATACTTTAGACATGTCCACTTTTAACAGTGTTGTGCAACCTAATTTTAACCATATAACTGAAAGAGTCAGTATTGGCATTGCATTGCTGTAAAAACTCAAAGTATTAAACTAATTGTAGTCCGTCACATATGAACATCACATACAGTATGTATCTATTTTGTACATTGCACAGTTTTACACTTGTAAGTACAATATTCAATAACATATGTACTGTATAGGGACACTCTGGAATCCCATGTGTGCGTCACTATGAATTGTGTACCCCTAACCTTCTTTGTCACAGCTTACGATGCAGAGCAATGCACTGATACTGAGCCACCATAAAATAAAGTGCTCAGGAAAAAAAAAAAAACTGAAGACGGTCATACTGTTGCTCTTTTTCAGTGTCTTTTGTTTTAACCAGCCAAGGGAAACAGACAAGCAGAGTACTTTGATTTGGTGCTTACTAGCCAAGTGAGACAAACTGACAGCTGCTCCCCTGCCCACAGCCTGACATGCTTCCACTCGCAGCGTGTCTGTCTCATCCATAACAAGATGGTGAAATGAATTTGATTAATCCAACAAACACCAATTCAACCAGCAATACATGGAAATGTATTAAGAAGTTACTATATAAATGAGGCAGACCACATTCAGAAGCCTACCCTTGTGCGATTTCAACTCTACACTTATCAACTATTTTAATCCCATAAGTGTGTGCAGTTTCTTGATAAACTCCTTGGTCCTCCAATAACATCCTCATCCTCGCATGTTTATATTTTCATGTACTTCCTGAGGTTCTGTGCTTTCTATTATTTGCTTCCTCTCAATTCACAGTTTGAGGTTTATGTGACTATGGAAAAAGCAGAAAAGGTTTTTGCGAGCTCATTATCATCAGCATACAGTCCTAATTGGAACCGTATACAATGAAGGGGGAAAGAAAAGAAGAAGAAAAAAAGCCATTAGTAGATGCAAGCTCATCTAATGAGCAGCTGTAATGTCAGCTACAAGTAAGCATTCTGTCTCAGCTCGTCTGCCTATAACCTTTATTACCCTTTCTTTATTACAGTGTACATATACACAAGAAATGTGGGGAAGGTAAAGGAATATAGCGTGCAATAAAGGTCTCCAGTCAGATTGAATTGGTAATGTTGCCGTTATGTGGCATGCGTTTTAACCACATGGCTGCCGGACACCTCCAAGCAGTCTTACTTTAAAATCAGTGTACTTAGATAATAAGCTCATTTTCTACAGACTGCTGTGTTTATCCAACTGTTTATTGGACTGTGTTTATTGAAAAACCTTAAACAAACGTATGTAGTTCTCAGTGGTTGAAAACACAAATCCATAAATCATTTGGAGACAAATTGGAGCAGGGTGAATTTGGCCATACGTCAGTAACATTTTTTCGTTTGAAAAACTTAAAAACATTTGCAATACTCAATCAGTAATGCTGAGACCCATTATTGGCGGAGACAAGGGTCACATACAGTAGTACAGGAAGCATTTGTTTGCTTGCCCTTGGAATATTACTTCAACCTGAATGGACCTTAAATCATAATTCTTTGTATTTCATTTTCACCATAACAAAAGGAAAACATATTTGCTTTGACAATGGGCCCAGGGAAGCTACAGTTGAAGCTTGCACACAGCTGGGAATTGCAAATGTTGTTGGACGAAATCAAAGGCATGGAAGCCATATAATTAATTAAAGACCCTCTTTATGTTTTAAGACATGTAGAAAGACTCTGCCTGGAATAATAATTTGTTTTTTTTTCTCACAAAAAATGTTTATTACCTCATTAAATGTTTTTAAAATCTTCTCCTTTTTCAAAAATATTATTAATTTCCACAGAGAAACAACTAGACACAATATGTCTCATATGGAAAAGTCAATTCTCAGTGTACGTGCACTGGAGGTTTCAGGTTTCCACAGTACACTTGTTGCAAATGTGGCTTCAAACTCTGAAACTGAGTTTGAAGAAAGTTTTTGGCTCTCGGTTTAGTTTAGGTTGTGAGTAACAACTTTTTGTCACCTCATAAGTGTTACCTGTCAGTTTTTTTCTCCCAAAGTGCTTCTACATGCAAACATTCATAGGCTCCTGTAGTATTATCTCACTGTTTGCAATGACGCATCATTCTCTTTTTTTAATTTTTAATTTTGTTGGTGACGATGCTTTACTTGTGAGTCAACGTTCCGGTATCTGCTAGAGAGAGTGGTGTGTCACCAGAGCGTAAGGAGGGCGGTGTATCATTAGTGAAGGACATCACTCTTGTTATTCAGGTGCAGGCCAGTTCTACCAAGAGACAAGAGAGCAATTGGCCTACCCCTCAGTCAGAGAATGACCCCCATCATGCAACACATTTTCCTGATAAATGAGCCACAGTAATTTCAACTGGCCTCTTTGGACACAAGTTCCCGACCAGGAGCTCATTTAGGGCAGCTGGCATTGAAAATACATGCAAGGATACGTACTGTACACATGTGCATCTGCATCTGCATGAGCTGGTACACACACATCCGAGTACGGACATACACGTTAAATACGCAAATGCAAATGTTAACACAGATACAGTAATAATAATAATAGTAATGATGATGATAATAATAATACATCAAATTTATATAGGGCTTTTCTAGGTACTCAGAAGTAGTATAGGTGAAGTGTCCACATAATTATCCATACAGTAGAGCCAATGTCCATCTGGAGTCATTAGAAACAACCATGGTGATTGCTATTATTCCTGATAAAAAATAATATTATTTTTTGCTCCGTCCTGCACAATATTTTAATTTCTGTTATTCTTGAAGAAAGAAATGATTTGTACCAACGGCATTGCTTTTCACCAGAAGGTGTGTACCTATGTGAGAAGGTGTATGCTTTTAGCATGTGAAAATCTTTACAAGCTGTGTATGTGACAGGCTTCTTGTTTCACAGTGAGCAGCGTGTTGGAGGTGTGGGCTTGCGGATGACAAGAGTAATTGGTCAAATCATTCGTCACCCTGTGAACATTTCAGAGAGGTTGTGGGCAGCAAATGGCTGCTAACAACTACTCTTCAAGGATGTGGAATGAATGAGTCTGCCCATAATACCGCTGTCATTCCGGTGTCCGGTCGAGGTCAGGGTTAGCATGTATTACTTGGAGTCTGACCGAGCCATACAGAGGTCATTCTGAGGCCGCGAACCCCGAACATACAGGCAGCGCAGTGTCCCTGTTGTTGAGTTTGGGGCTTAAGGGAACATGTGAGATAATAGGGAGATAGGAAGCACACTGATGATATTTACAAACCAAAGACAAAACCGGATGCTACAGTGTCAGAAAATATAACAAAATTAAGTCTGTTAAGATTGTTCAATATTTAATTCTTATACACCTATAATCCTTTGGGACTGACACTGGAACTGGATAAACACTACACCTGTGTTCTCCTTCTCTGACCATATGACTGATTTTAACATCTGTTCATTGTTGACATGTTCAAGTACACATGCTTGCAATGTCTCCTTGACTGATGTGCCAGTATATCTGTAACATCAGTTGGACTGAAGATCATCTGCTAAGAGAATGTTAGCTAACTGACAAGAATAGCAATACGTGTGGTAACAATGCCAATTGTTATGATGGTAACAATGAGAGTGGGGGGACCTCTGGTGGTTTGGAAACACATCATTACAATAAAGAAACCTTTACAACAAATATATATCATCTTGATTTGATTTACCTGAATAGTAAATGGATGCTAAAGGGGGAAAATATAATTTCATTTTAATTAATAATTTAAGTAAGATAAGAAATACCTAAAAAAAATGATTGTCAGCTTTGTGATGTGTGTGTGTGTGTGTGTGTGTGTGTGTGTGTGTGTGTGTGTGTGACTAAAAATGCCAATAGACAGATAGTGTGCCTAATTAAGGTTTAGGAAGTTTTACCTAGTAGGCCTAGAGTAGTATGATGTCATGCTGGAAGATGACAGAAGCTAACAGTGAAGGATTTAGAGCCCTTGTTGTTAATTCACAATAATACCAATTTTGTTTCTATAATTGATTAAATACACTGAAGAAAAAACAGACCTAATAGACAATTATTTTTTTTACATCTTGCAGCTTCTCAGCTCTGAATGCTGGATATCATCATTGTTCTACTGGACAACACTGCTGTTAAAATGTTTCTAACCACAATTTGAGGTAAAACTTAGACTGAAAAAAGGGGAAAATAGGGAAAAATAGAAATGTCAAGAAATCTCACCAGTCATACTACTGCATCTTTTATGACCTCTAAATACTATCTATATGTGTATTGAATTAATGTTATATTTCCAACTATTATGCCACAATAAATATTAATGAAAAGATAAACTGATTAAATGGCATAATACCATGCCATATATTTTATCTTCTCCCTTTACAACAATCCACTTCATATTCATACACACACTATCCTAGTTTGGAGAAGTTCACAACCACATTTCAAAGGCAAATTCACAGAATGAATGATTCGGGTATGGCTGCAGCCTGGAGACCTCCTGTCTCATGCCTCCCGTCTCATGCACTCCCGGCTGGTGCCGTCCCAGAGCTTCTACTTTTCAAAACAAAAGCTCACGTCTGGTCCGCTATGTTTTCGTACTTTGGAGTTATAGATGTTTTTGAACTAAACAGTACCGCAATCATGCTAATAAATACAATTATTTTTTCAGCAGATATCTTAGTTACAACACGATTAAGCTAGCAAAGCAGTTTAGTGTTTATATGTGCGGGCGGGATTTATTCACTTTGGGAAATCCCATAGTTACAACATGAGTGAGCTAGCAAAGCAGTTTTGTGTTTAAATATGTGCGGGATTTATTCAGTTTGGGAAATGCAATGGTCTCTATAAAGCTATAGCTCAAAATGCCTGGCTTACTAAACAGGGCAATAGTACACTCGAGGGTACACTTCAGTGATGCTTACAGACCTCAAAATTAAACACTCCCATGTAATATGGCTTAAACAAACGTCAACGTTAAACGCTGATGCAGTTTTCAATGTTTTATAGTTTCAGAAACGAGGTTAACCAATATTTTATCATAATCCTAATTTTACAAATGTCATATCTATATGCAGCTTTCGAAATTATAGATAAAAAAAGATTTATAATGAAATATTGATTAACCTCCTCTTGTGTAAATTTTAGATTATATCAGATTCCCTTCTAGTGGGAGGCATGAACACCTTTTTTATTGTAGCCTACTCTTATGTGGTCTCATTGTAGGTCTGTAATTGTAAATGTGTATTATGTAAGTATTATGTGGGTGGCTTCATTGTTGAGCTATACTTTTCACTTGGCATACATTTTAATGTTATGCTTGTGCTTTTTTTTAAACTGTTATGAATTTGCAAATAAAGCAGTAATATAGTAAAAGAAATTGTAAAGTCATTGCAAGTTTCATCAAATAAACAATAGGCCTAGGCTATATATTAACATCAGGGATACAAATAACAAACAACAAATCTGCCAACTATAGGCTATGTATGGCTATCGTCAATTTAAAAGTTTAAACGACTTTCAATTAATTGCATCATACTCACTAACTTAACCGTGACTTAATCTAGAAAATAATTCACAATTTCGTATTCTGACCCTCTGAATTTACCTTTGGACACACCCAGGCAAGAGACGGGAGGCATGAGACGGGAGGTCTCCAAGCTGCAGCCATACACTTTTGGAATGAGTGGGGAAGAGAAGGTGATGAGAGTGATGCTCCTTTTACTTAACAACATCATAACTTTCTGCAGTTGAAAAGAAAAAGAGGGTATTACATTGCAAAACTATCAGATACTTTTCTAATTGAATGATGCCAAGAATCAAAGAACAGTGAAGCTCAGACTCAGAAAACTCTGCAGGGAGGTCTGCTGTAAAGTTATAGTTGTGATAGTCCAGAAATACAGTAAGACTAATTATGATGTTTTTTATTCAACAACACACCACCACTTATGAATAAACATGCTTGGGAACATGTATGTCATTTTGTTTTTTAAACTTGTGACCATGGGAAAAGGTGACATTAGGGGGAAAGAAAAAACAAAGAAACATGTAAATTGATTCCATTGCATCAATTCAATATAATTTCCATGAAAAAACACAATCTCCAGCCCCACTGGGAAAGATATAAAGGGTGGATAAAATAAGAAAAACACCAGATGAAAAGGAGCTTTGAAGTAAGTAAATCACAAAAGCAACTATTAATGTGAGTCATAACAAACAGGATGAATTCCATTTTGCCTTTTAAAGAGCTTTGACAATCATCACTGTATGTGAGTTTCAAAAGCAACATGACTAGACTGACAGCCTATCAAACAGTCTAGATAGTCAGTGATTGATTTGCCTCTGTATCGGCTGTAAAAAAACAAAAAACTCCAGAATGATTTACTGTGGCAGCGATAATAGATGCAAAACTTATGACAACATATGACGAAAACAGACAAACAGCATCATCAGCCCTAGAGTAACAGTGGTTGCAAGTAAAATCTCTGTTTACACCAGAGGCGTATTTCTTTATGCAGTCTAAAAGCTTTGAGAAAAAAAATAAATACCGCCTGACACAAAGGTGAAATACATATATATATATATATATATATATATATATATATATATATATATATATATATATATATATATATATATATATATATATTATAGTGCATAATACATGGTACATATACTTCTTACAGTGTAAGCAGAGGTACCGGCATAGAAACACTGCTTAGAGTCATAAAGTTATTTTTGTGTTTCCACTTCAGTACCTTTTTATATTGTAGTTTCTTTCTATTTTCTTCACAGACTTACTCATGTGTCAAAGCAGCCACATGTCATTTCTCATTCAGTGCAGTGCTGTGATTGGGTGAAGCCTATACAATCTAACTCTGTCCTTATCTATCAATCAAATCATTTCTTAACACTTCAATCCTTCAGTAACAAAGCTGATATTCATTTGCTATTTAATACATAACAAGTATAAATAACAGTAATCAATGTTTTGTTTTTAAATTGTATTTACACGCATTATGTACTCAGCATTGCCAAAACTATAGCTGGAGATTTATGGTCTGTATGCTTGACTCTGGACCACATGTGTGTGACTATCCATCCACTGCATGTACATAGAGTAACAGAACTTAAAATGATTGCCAGAAA
This sequence comes from Zingel zingel, assembly GCA_023566125.1. NCBI lineage: Eukaryota > Metazoa > Chordata > Actinopteri > Perciformes > Percidae > Zingel > Zingel zingel. The sequence goes on from CM042320.1 coordinate 22,909,128, forward strand.
AAATGCAAAGTTATTGCCTCACTACTTAATCAACACAGTTGTGGCAACTTAAACTTTAAAATTGTATTTCTACTGCGTAACCGTAAGTTATTATACACAGTACTTGTCAGTATTCTGGCCTTGAATAAAAATGGTTGCAGCCTTGCCTTTGTGAAGGCTAACGTATAATATAAAAAGTCTAAAATAGTCTGATAGTTGTAGTTTGGGGAAAAGTCCGAAGATGCCCACAATATACCCCACAATACCATTTCCACCTATTAGTCATTATTGTGGATGTTAGCCATCTTGTGGGAGTCATTATGTTCAATACCTGCTCTGCATGATCGTACGTGAGGCTATTTTAAAGGACACAATGCACTATATGGTGCAAATAATGTTCCATGTCCACAAAAACTGATTATTCCCAGAAAACATGCTACAAGAGGCTCCGACAGCTCCTGTGACCACTACAAAAAGTAATTCCTACCACAGGCACAACAACTTTTAAAAAAAAGACTTGTATACATCACAATAAGTGCAACTTGCACAAACATAGGTTTTACTTACATAGTTATACATAATATTTAAGTAGGTTGTATATTATTTTTTGCCACTTGTATATACGTTTGTACATTCTTTCCTTTGTATTTTTATTATCTTTATTTTTAAATAGTTGTTCTTGTATTCTATCCTATTTATTATTTTGTGTATATTATGTATGTGTGCTGTGTGTCTTGCTGCTTTAGCAATGGGATTCCCCAATTTGGGATCAATAAAGTCTATCTAATCTAAACACTCAACACATTTAAAAATTATTGTTTTTTATTGATTGAATACAACATTTTCTATAATGCAGACTTGCAGAGTGTTCCTAAAAGAACAGTATGCCCCTAGTAAAAGTAAAGTCCAATTACTGATTAACAACATCCTTGAACTTTTGTGATGACATCATAAAAACTTAAAAATATTTTGTAAGCAAGCACTGTAAGATGATGTTGTTATTTTGTCTGACCTCTGCATATGATAATTTAGAAGGTACATAATGTATCTTGGAAAGTATTCGATGGCTAAGTCATCAAATAGCTCAAATAAATTGGGGGAAAAAATAGAAATAGCATACAGTTAATTCATTCTGCCATTTATTTACTTTCCCCACTAAATCCTTTTCAGGATTACAGAGGGGCTCAAAGCTAAGACAGAGAAACATGCTGGTGATTTATATTTTCAACTTCACCAGAATTAGAGACCTTTCGACTGTTCTGTGTTCCCAAAATTTAAGAAGTGTAGTTTGCTGAGGTAATAAGAGTGATTTATTTTGGCTGAAAAGGTCTATTTTCAGTGTGAGTGAATGGTGTATCCACACCGAAGACTAACTTTACCTCTGCAGCTCTTTTTTAAATGGCTGATGATCTGATCAAAGGAATTTATTTATTTATTTATTTTACACTACTAATACATATTAAAAATGTCAATGTGCCAGAATTAGCCAAAAGGCTATTTTACATCTGCTGTCCCTGGACAGATTGTACAACGTCACACCTAAAAAGATAAAATGATTATAACAGTACATACAGGTTTAGCCCAATACAAGTAAAATTGACTATAAATGTAAACATTTAAAAACATTTCATAATCAACATATAGACAAGAACAGATTGTCTTTATCAACATCAATACCAACACACACACACACACACACACACACACACAAGCTAAACGTTCAGTCCATGTAACCGACAACTTCGTAGGCATAGCACAAGTGGCACAAACAGGCAGGACAGAAAAGACAAAGTAGCAGCAAGATTTAGTGTCTACATGTAATGTCGACAGTCCTGATTACCTATTAGCCACTTTTTTTAAGTTAAATTTAAAAGAAACCTATGTTTTAAAATTTCTAATGTGAGTTGGAATGAGGTTCCATTCACGAGCAGCGCTGACTGAAAAAGCTGTTTGACCGAATGCACTTTTCCTCAACGGGACAATGCAGTCACCTCTTGCTGCACTTCTTGTAGATCTGTAAGCGTTTGGTACTGTGTTTACAAACTGGCTCAATACATGAGGAGCCAGTCCATGTAGAATTCTGTACATAAGACAGAGATCTGTATATCTAATCAAATTTCGAAACTTAAAAGATTGTATTTTTTTAAAACATGGCAATGATGATAATATATGGGTTTCCTGCAAGTACTTTACGAGTTTTTTTTATATAGGGAGAGTAGTGGTTTGAGAGAAGTGTTGCTTGCTTGTGACCAGGTTGTCAAACAATAAGTGATATGAGATAAAATCATTGAGTGCATAAACATCATTGCAGCCCTTGTTGACATGCAAATGTGGTCATGTCTAAAGTTTGCCAGGTTGAACTTAATGCGATTACAAACCTTCTTAATATGTGATTTAAAATTAAGATTATCAATGTATACTCCAAGGTATTTAAAATTTGAGACGACTTGTAGTCTCTCCCCTGCTACGACTACATCCGGTTCTGCACAGCGACTTTTAGATTTACTAAAAAACATACATACAGTTTTGGATACATTCAGTTGAAGGCAATTGTGATTTAGCCATTCTGTTATCTTTTGCATTGAGTTTGTTAGCAGATCAGCAGCTTGAGCTGCATTGTCAGCATGTACAAAGATTACTGTGTCATCTGCTTGAAAAGGAGTATGCTATTTATTTATTTTTTTTTTACCTCTTTAGAGTTTAGATTGACCACATACATTTCTGACATGACAAACAAGCACAAAACATGTCTTTTTCTTTTAACCTTTCTTTTTCTCTAAAAGCATTAACTCTGCACATGTCCTGTGGATCCAGGTTAAGCTTCTGATTCACTTCTTACCTGCCAATTCAATCACAGTTCCAAGGGGTTCTGGTCATCCTCATGTTAACTTCCAATCCACCATAAAGCTGTCCCTGAAAACACAAAAGGCAAACTGTAAGAATACTTTAAAAACAGATTTTATATAGTGTGAAACCATTTGTGGCTACTCCGTTTCATGGGCTCCATGGAATACAGCTGAATAATGCATGTTTGGGAAAGATTAGGATGTATCAACTCAACTACCAAACATGCAATTTTTTCAAACCCCAAGGAGAGAGTGCATCTAATTTGAAATTCTCTTTACTGTTTCTAAATAATCATTGAGTCATCTTGTTAGTTTTCCCTTTAACCACTTGCTCAGCACTGTTTGCTGATGCTGATATTTTAGTGCCTTTTGAGAACCTCTATCTATCAAGAGGAGCTTTACAGTACACTAATGTAAGTCAAAAGAGCTCATTCTCCAGGGACAAGTGGACAGTCAAAGCCATAATGCCTCACAAACACACACACACACACACACACACACACACACACACACACACACACACACGTAGCATGCACACAAAAACACACATACGCCAAACACAGAGGACTGATCCTGCTGAATAAATTATGGGGGACAAAAGCAAATGGAGATAGAGCTCTCCATCTCGCCCGTCATCCATTAATGCAGAGCAGGAACTGTGAGTGCAAATAAGCTTGTGTTTGAACCACTGGGACATTATTGTGTGCACCTATCATGACCCCAACCTTTGTTTCAAGATAAGGTTTTTGCCGCCTCTGTCTCATATATGGAGCATTGCCAGAAAGTCCTGTTTTCACATCACAGTTGTATTTCACCTAGACGACCAGCAACTAATACAACACAGCAAACATACCTTGAACCATCTAATGTGCTGCTGATGACATAAAAGAATATAATGAATAGAATAATATTTGAAATAAGGGACCATTGCTTATTAATTAGCAGGTTGTAGTGGAATGGAACAGTTCTGCAGAGCTGTCTTGCTCATGGTTTAACAAGTTTAATAATTGAAAATTCTAGAAATATGGTTGTGCAATGCCTGTCTGACCAAAAGCAAAAATGTATGAGTTTGTCTCTCAATACTCAACATCCCCAACCTGTTTTTGGCAGGCAGCTTGAAATACAGTACATTTGTTCCTTTTTGAGGATATACATCTTTGAAAATGGTTTACTTATATATTTGATTGTAAAATAATGCCCCAAAACAGCTGTCATTTTTGCAAATGTTAAAGTATAGTGCATTTTTGGGGACTATTTTAAGGCACAGGTTTGGTGCTCTAGTGAGTATTTAAGGCAACAGGACAGTGAATGTGGGATTGACTCAAATAAAATACAGTGCTCACTTTTATCTTAACACGAAAACATGTCACTCGGTGTGATGGTGTGGCTCCCTGATGTGTTTTTGGACAATGGAGGTTTATGACACAGGGCAAAAAGCTATATTAGACTATGGCTACTCAGACAATACTTGTTAGTAGGATAAATTCATTATTATTTTTTAGTCACATTTGTTGACATTGAGGAAAACATTACATATCATCAGACTTTTCTCTTAGCCAGTCTCTAGTCTACAGCTCTAAGTTCTGCAACTATGGAATACATAAAGTACACAGAAATAAAATGGTACAATGACACTAATGAATAAGACAAAATTGTTCACAAGCTGTACAGGTAGCATATTTAAAAGACGACCTGGTAATGTAAGTGACATAACCAGTACATATTGTAAAACAACATGATATGAAGCACAGTAAGTTGAGGAACTATCCAATTATCTCGGGCTGAAACTTACAAGAGTGACAAATTATCCCTGCAGATAGCAATGATGGATATGGGCTTTGTCGTTGTAATCATTATCATTGTTGTTATTATCAACAATATCAATATTGCAACACACACACACACACACACACACACACACACACACACACACACACACACACACACACACACAACGCAGATAGGCTAGGCAAGATCTCATTGATTTCTTGCTGCACACACACAGCCCCTGGCTTCCTCCTTCTTTGACAAAACACTACATCTTTGCATTTTTCAAAGCTTGTCTCGAGTCAGTGTTTCAGAATGTGACTAAAAGACGTTTGTTCTTTCTAATCAAGAAGAAAGAACAATACTCAAACCTTAAACATGCAGACAGTTTGGTCTGTCAGAGACAGCTGCTGGTTTAATACCAATTGGGTCTCTGTAAGCAAAGATATGAAACATAATGTAATCTGCTTCTTTATACTTTCTATGCACATATGATTTTTTTTTTTCTCACTGCCACTGTCACCAAATTTGAAACTTGAAACACTGAATCACAAACAAACACCACAAAAAATGTAGTTAAAACTAATTGGAATGAAAATCATAGTACCTAGGTTGCAGCAATCACATTTCCAGAAACATTTTATTGCCACCTTATATTTTGCATGGACACCAGAGCACCATTTGTTAGCTCATCACATCTTCAACACCACTCAGTCCAATAAACTTGTAGTCATATCTTTAGTGGTCTGCAAGACATCAAAGATCTGCTCAGCCATTTATTTTCTTCTCTCTTTATCTCACATGAACTCACAGAGATAAAGTCCCTCTCTGGAAGAGTAGTACTCCAACAAATCAAGACTAATGTCAGTGCCTTCTGCACCAGATAGCAGCATATTTTGACCCACAGGTCACACTACATCACCCGCTGGAAATGACCAGAAATGCATGTCAGGCTGAATCAATTGGCTGCACAGCCACTCGTTCAATTAAGATCTTGGGTGGGGGGTGGTCAGTGTGGTTTGCAGTGTGGTGAGTACAGGCTCCCAAAGGAGCAGTAAGTGCTGAAATCAGCTCAGCTGCGCCTGCCATTTGTCATTATCTAATGGTAAATCCATCTTTGTCTGGTAGAGGGCCCTCTCGCCAGGCCAGTTTTTTAAGTGGCCTGACAGTAAGGGAAAAAAAGGATAGATAGATAGATAGATAGATAGATAGATAGATAGATAGATAGAAATGTCAAATTTAAAATATTAGTTATGTTAAAATATACACTTTTTTTGTTAAATGACTACAGAATGGCTCTATTCCAACTGATTTTACTCACAAATTAGGCAGAGAGATAATATCAAGAAGTTTAAAAAGATCCATGAAATCTTGAAGGTTTGCTTTGACATAATGCAAATGCACACAGAGATACCAAGCCATATTTTCGATGGTGACGAGATGAAACAAATTAATGGACTTTAAAGCAGGCATTAAGATGGAATACAATTATCTGGAACAAAGAATGCAATTTTGTAATTCTCAATTACATGATCTGTGACTTAATTAAATTAGAATGCAGCTAAATCAGTACATTAATATGATTTTTGTACAGTACAGATGTTTGTACATTAATGCTTTTTTCTGAACTGGATCATGCATTATCAGTCAATAATCAAAGCCACTGACAACCAGACTTTCTAGAAAAACTGACAAATATGCTGCCATACTGGTATGTTTTGCCAAAGTGATTCAGAAGTAGTGGGCATTGTTGCCACATTTCCTCATTTGTAATTGGCAAATTGGTGCAAGATGAGGTCTATTTATTTGAATAGGGTGGCTTCATGTACTTCTTTCCAGGATGACACAAAACATGGGTATCTACAAGTCCAGTGGAATTAAAATGGATGTAGGGCTGAACAGCAAAACATTACACAAAATGCTGCATGTAGGGTTTGTGGCCAAAAGCTACATGCCATACACCTATTGTCAACACAGGATGTTTGTTTTAAAGAGAGGCTTTTACCGACCCCCAGTTAGAACCGCAGTTCTTGTGCTTCACCAAAGGGATGCCGCTAAGAAACTCATTACAGGGTGGAATTAGTGCAATCAGGGGAGATATGGAATTAATATATCTGATTAAGTGCCCGACTGAATTAGCATTTGGAGTCCAAAGAGAGTTCAAGCAGGAGGGAAGGGATGAGATATGTTTTGCAGATAGAAAGAAAGACTGACAGACTGGGCTATAGAAGGACAATAACAAAATGGAACGGTAGGATGACTGTGCTATGAAGCATTTTACTGTATATAGAACATTCCTTTGGTTCTTATTTTCACTTATGCCAGTCTTGTCAGTTTGATTAATTATTTTTGACAAGGACATGTTCCTTCTCCTCATATGCCTGTGAAATGGATCCATAGTCACCCTCCTGTCTTAGGTTTGCAGTATACAGACCAGCTGTCAGTTGTTCATGATGGGAGAGTTAATGGGTTTGGCCCCATCAAAAATGTTACTCTTTGAAGACATTGTGATCTGTTTTTCTTAAGACCCTGTCATAAAAGATGAGCGAACTACATGGAGATTATACCAGGCTTGTGCAAAATTCAGAATTTCAGAATTGGCCTCCATTCAATTCATGAATTGGAATTTGAATTGAATTGACTCCTTCCCTCAGGAAGTTGAATTTGAATTTGAATTGGAATGACAGGAAGTGGAATAAAATTCATGGCAATTCAAAGAAACTGAATTGAACAGTCACACAACAGAAATAATGTGTTGAATCTCACATACATTCAGTGTTAGGAAGGTTACTTTGGAAATGTAATTGCTTACTGTTATAAGTTACCCATTATAAATGTGGTTTTGGATTACTTTATTTGGATTACTTTATCAATGCAAAGCAATTTCTAACTAACTAACTAAGTGAATTACACATTTTACCTCACTAATACAACTAAATACAATTACATTAATTTTGTAATTTAGTAACATAATTTCATTACACATAACTAGTCACTCCTCAACCTTGCATACATTTTATTCCAAAATATAGATAATGATAAGCATTCTGGGAAATGGAGTCATGTTCCATCATGTTCCATAAAATTACAATTACAATAAATCAAACTTAATTATTTGTTCTGTGACTAGAGCATTGCTGGGGGAAAACATTTCCTGTTAATGTAATCTGTACAAGTAGTTCAAACTAATATCATTTATAGAATATGTAATGTAATCATATCTGACATATATTGTAAAGCTTTATTGTTAAACACTTCACTTAGCTTATGTATATGAATTTCTTTGAATTTTTATTGAATTGCAGTTCTGCTTCCTTTAATTCAAATTTGAATTGTAATTCTAGATCCTGTTTTTGACATCAATTCAAATTCAAGAATTGAATTGGAATTTATGAGTCATTCTCAATTCAATTCTGAATTGTGCACAAGCCTGGCTTACACTTAGAAGAAGACGCTAAAGGTGGCACACAGAGGGACATTTTCAGAGAGAGACAAATAGGGACACACTACTCAAAAGGCAGGCTTGAAAAGTCAGGCAAAAGGTATATTGAGGAGAAGCAGGGAAGATGAAAGACACATACTGCTTGGTTAGCCCCAGAGAGAGGAGTACATTACAAATATGAAATCTCTCCCTCGAAATGTCTGACTCTCATATGAAAGGCTGGCAAAAGCCTCTGAAGACAAAATGAATGAAAACGGCTGTCATGCTACCACAGGGTGATACAGTAGTCATAACATACTAAGCTAATAAGCATATAATGCAAATCAATGCAAAAGCAATCTGGTATTGTACAACAGAAAGCTAACTGCGTGTGCAGTTTGAGACTAAAATGGACTCTGATTACAATTCTTGATAATGAATAAATGTGAAAGAAAAAAGGAGAGATGATCACTCTTAAAAAACAGTGAAAAGAGAACTGTATTGCAAGGCTGATAAATGAAACCTTGGAGTAGGATAAAAGGAGAAGAAAAATCTTTGGGGTGAATGAGTGTGATATGTGAACAAGGAGGGTGAAAGACATATGGAGGGAAAAAAGAGAGTGATGAGGGCAAGAGAAAATTATTTTTTTGATTATCATTCATTTCATTTCTTGGTGTGATGAACATCATAATGAGTCACAGGGTGCGTCTGTCTCCGGGAAGAGATGAAAACAGTAGCTGAAGTGGCTAGCATGCTGCCCCATCAAAGAAACATGGCAAACTGACAAATTAGAGAGATGTTGTCTAATTTTGCCCTTCTGTTCTTTCTTCAGATTTTACTCATTTGGATTTTCCTCCAGGAAATAAATAGCTGGCTTCAATTGGTGCCCTGTTTGATGCAGGAACAAACTTTTTTGTACAGTCACATTAAGCTGTTTTATGATAAAAAGCCTGTATCTAACTATGCCATAAAAGCCAAATCTGAAAATCTGGATCATTAAGTAGGCAGTAAGAGCGTGCAGACTAAACTGCATAAAATGTTTAATAGTTTGTTTTGTCAGCAGAAGTATGGCCACTGCAGTTTAAGTTTTTGGTCTGTTATTGACAATGCCTACAGATGGTAATGTTGATAACCACTGGCTAACTTGCTATGATATTTACTATGGATATTCATGGTCCCTAGAGAATGGTTCAGTTGATATTGGTGACGCCTCCACACCTTTTTGTGTAGCACTACTGTCAGGTCAAACTTAGCTGTGAATATTCACGGTACACAGAGAATGAGGACTATGGCTAACTGCTCCTCAGATCTCTGCAGGGTAAATCCAGACAGCTAGCTAGACTATCTGTCTAATCTGAGTTTTCTGCTGCAAGACTAAAACAACCTTTGAACGTACACGTGTTCCACCAAAACAAGTTCCTTCCAGAGGCTATTTTGCAAAGGCACCATGAGCCGGCCAAGACGATTGTGATTGGTTTAAAGAAATGCAAATAAAACAGAGCACGTTTTTCTCCCACTAGCCAGAACCTCCTTCGCAGCACTGTGGAGGAAGGTCTGGCAATGCGAGACTAGGCTAAAATGTCTAGTTGTTCACAAAATGCCAAAGTATAATCCAGAAATTGCCATGGAATTTACTTAGCACATTTATGCACTCCTTCATCCACCAGAGGATGAACCTATTCCATTTCTCTTTTCTCTCTTCTCTGCACACGGCGTGAAGCGCCTGGCGCAGGTGCATTTAGGGCGTGTACATATCCACTTTTGATAGTTTAACGGCGGAAAAAATGGTCCGTGCGCCAGGCGCATGGTTCAGAAGGGTTGTACTTAGTGTCTTAATTAATCATAGGTGTGTTTTGGCCGTAACATGCAATAAACCAATCAGAGTGTCTTCTCCCATTCCCTTTAAAAGCCATGCACGTCTGTAGCTTGGCGCATTGCTATTATGATGGCGGATTTGCTAAGCAGGAAGGAGAGATTTTTTTAGGAGAATGAAACTGATCTGCTTGTGCGTGAAGTGAAAGCGTGCAAGCAGATCATATAATAATAAATATATTATTTCACATTGTAAGAATTTTATTTTTAATCTTTTGCATGTTTGTGTGCTGCTGCGTGTCCCTGTGTGTGTAACAAGCATAGTGTGCGTGTGCTGTGCACAAGCCTAGGCGCATTTTACTAATGCACTGTTAAAATAACAATGAAATGCTGAGTTACTGACTTTACACCAGGTTTTTGTTGGTCAATGGCGCGAACACTTTCCACTGCCTCAAGATAGCAATATGCCAAGAATGCACCTGAACACACCTCCCTGTACGACTAGCACACCCATGGGCGCACAGATGGGTGCAGGTGCATTTGGTATTTAAACGACGTGGGGGCTGGACGGGAAATTGACAACTGCATCGGTCTTAAACTAGCAAAGACACTTGCATCTTGCTTTGCGCTGCGCCAGGTGCAAGACAGGGCCCCATGAGTTTTTATCTGCTGCTATAATACACTTATGTTTTTGACTTCAGGCTTTAGACAAAAAAAAACAAATAGATTATTCTACTAAAAAAACACAATTATTCAAAGCGGATTACAGCCACTTTGAATAATTGTGGTCCCCAGAGCATAAATCATGTTCTTGGGTGTCTTTTGTATTCTGATCTCACAGTGACTTCCTGAATAAACACAGCTTAACTGAGTGGTGTTTCCTGCTTCTGCCAAGCAAATATTCCCATTTGTACTATTAAATCCTAATTTGCAGATTGAAACTTGTGTCTGTGCTCCCCAGAGGATGAATAATCATATGAGTAATATTGAAAAAAAAGCTAAATATATTTATGATGCCAAGCAGATAAACCCATTTGATTTTAATGACCCAATGACCTTTCCTTTCACACTACCCTCAGGACAAACTTTCCATTACATGTTTTCTTCATAAAATACTTCAAATAGCATGGTGTTATGAACATGACATACTCTAGAGACAGCTTCAGGGCTTGAGACTTGAGTGTTTGTTTTATGTGTGTACGGGTGTATTCATTTGTGTCTACACTATAAAACAAATGTTTTTGGTGTGCAATAAATGCCACGATTTTGCTTTGGAAAATCTAACCTTTCACTTTTTCTTAGCCTCAAACTCAGTTCACAAGCCAGCATAACACCTTCTTAGTGCATGCATGTCTGTTTCCATATAGTGACACAATTCTTCAGCCAGCTTTCTGAAAATCCAAGTGCAAAATCACACAAAAGACTTGTCATCAGGCTACAGATTGCAACCATGCAAGAGAGTGAGCATGCAGGAGTGTTGTAGCTACCCCACTCCCTGTTGAGCTCAACTCTTGGGATCCTAAGCGGATTTACAGTGCGATATCAGCACTAAGCAGACAATCATTACAGGTATCAGGAGTAGAAGTTGATAGTAGAGTTAGGAAAGGAAATGCTGACATGCTACCAGAGAAAGGTTGTAATATAAAGGACCAGATTATGATGAACATTACCATGATAAAGGCAGGCAGTGGAATGGAGGAATAGAAAGAGAGAGGAAGACAGGAAGTGAGCATCTGTATATTATTTGTGTTAATATGTGTCCTAAAGCCAAGTTAGAACTGTTGTGATGACTATGCAAGACATGTACAGTGTAGAAGAGGAACATGTTTGTATTAGATGTTCACAATATTACCATGTGAATTAGCAGAGCATGACATGTGCCAGAAACTATAACAAAATGATTTGTGAATTAATTAATAATGCTAGATGTACAAGTATTTGTGTTTACAACAAAGTGGGCAATCAAAACCAGACATACACATGGGAGACATCCTTTACTCAGCTTTTTGCATGAACGCCCAGGGAGAAGCATCAGATAGCAGAGAGCACTCATGCACAATCGGCCATGAGCCTCTCTCCTTACAATGCTTTCCAGAACAATCTTGCACCAGACTAGCCTTAAGCTTCAGTGCCTGGCAGCACCAGCTGCCATGCTCTGCCAGTCGTACTTACACAGGGAGCAAATGTTCCATTGCGGAAGAGATAAGTAAATGTTACTTATTCCGTTTTGTACTATGTACCTTGACACAGGCTGATAACACAGGCTTGAAGCAGACAGCACTCAGAGGGCGGAGGTAGAATGATGCATCTCATACGTTAGTGTGTGAGTCATCATAAAGCTAAATGTGCTTAAGTGGGGAGGATTAAAGACAGAAAGGATGATGCAGGGTGAGTGTTAAGTCTGTTACTTAGTTGTGGTCACTTTATTTGTGGGCAAAACCCTCTCTATTTGGTTGATGACCAGACTTACATGTGAGAGTATTTATAATATAATACAGTATTGTATTGGTCTGCAATTTTTCTAATTATGTAGAAAAAAATCATTTCTAAGTGAATAAATCATGCTCTCTACACTGTAGTTAGCGTGGGTACACGTCCATGAATGTGATGTGAATTTTAAATATTGTTTCCTTATGCAACATGAACTTGCTATGCTATCTACAATACATATGGACAGAGTGATGTGGAAGTGTGTGAAGAGGTAAAGAGGGGAGACAGAGAGATAACTACTTGGAAAGTGAACACTGCTCTCGGGAAAGCTCTCTTTCTCTCTCAGAGGAGAGGGAGGCCGTCTGAAGAGGTTATTTATTTTTCATCTGGAGATGGAAACTGAGCGGTGGGGAGAGCCCCAGTGGAATTACTGACTGAAGATGTACCCTCCCGGGGCTACTGTCTTTCTCTTCTCCCTCTTTCTCCCACTCCCGCTCACTTTCCATCTCCCACCTTTCTGATCTCCACCAGAGCGCTGCCACTGTCTCTCTGGGAGATTGGGCAAGAGGAGACGAAAAAGAGGAGCTGCTCATTCTCTATGCCATCTTTGCCTGCCTCACAGTCAAACTCTATTCATCCCACACTCCTGTGGTCTGCAGAGCTCTGCTTGGCTTTGCTCAGCTGTAACTGCATCCAGCAAGCTGAGCCGAGTTGTTCTCCAGGCTCCTCCCAGGCTTGTCTAGCTCTACGTGGGAAGCAACGCATCTTATCTCAGCCCTCCTCATTAACAGCATTCCCATCACACACCAGAGTCATTAAAAAAGCCACTTGTCCTCCCCCATCACCTCTGGTGTTTTTCTTTCATCATTCCATTTCTCTGTTCGGATGGACTGGCAGTGTGCATGTCTTGGCTGACACCTTTACTCCACCAGGACCAGAGTGAATTATTGGGAGGCAGAGAAGTGGAGCTACATAATCTTTGTAAGGCTGCCTCTCCATGGCTTGTTCCAGGCATTCTTGTGTTGTCATGGGAGTCTATGAAAGGCTGCCTTTGGCTCCCTATTTCTCTTAATGAACAAAGGTGTCAAATGCATCCTTACATTCAGGTCATTTGGGAGGTTCCCCACAGCTACAAAAAGTCAAGATACTAAAAATAAGAGTGCTGTTAAAAGTATGCAAGGCAGCTCATACTTTCAGACCAATGTTAGTTAATGCCTTCCCCTTTCTACCATCTAGGGAGGGATTCAGGCCTTGTGTCAGTGCAGGTTTTCAGCAAGTACATAATTAAGATGACATTGTTGCTACAGTAGAGTAAAGTGCTCCTCAGCAGCAGAATTCTCACCTGGCGAGTGTGTGGTACCCCAGTAGTTTGCCAATTCCACATGACTTTCTTCTACATTCTGACTACTCCAACCCACTCTGCTATCTATCATATTTTATAAGATGGATAAAAAGAGGATGAGTAAACCATCACATGTTTTTTTACATTTCAATGGAGGGAGGGAGAGAAAGCGGGTGTGAAAAGAGGGACACTAATAGAGGACATGCTGCAACAGTAGAGTGGGGTTTGTATAGGGACACACTTTACATCAATCCTCAAATAGAAACAAGCCCAGCCTCTGCTAATCTCCCTCACAACAATAACGAAAAAATGGACTCTGCTTTTGCTGCCTCTCAAAGCCACAAGCTAACAGTGGATGTAGAAGAAATTAAATTCCCCCCACGCGATAACCTCCTTATTTTATTCTTCCTTCTTTTGCCTATCCCTCCCTTCGCCTTTCTCCCTCCCCTCTGTCTTCCTCTGCACTCCATCCCGTGCCTAGTTAACTTCATTGGTTGTAGAGGAAGAATGCTGAGGATGCAGGACTATGGAAAAACCAGCATCAATTAGACTCTAAAGTGCACTTTATTTTTTGTCCCCCAATGCCAAATTAAATTACGCTATAAATAACAAAAAAGCCCAATGGAAAAGCAATGAACTTTAATTATCGAAGCAGATCCTCAGCATGGGTCACTGCTCACTACACTCCGGTTCACTGTGTGCTCTCACACTGCACATGTGGTGGCTTGGGGCCACTGTTATGATCTGCTCACAGACGTAAATTTCACAAAATCATTCTCACATTTAATCATCAAACCTACCTAGTCAGATATCATAGTTTAGTACACCCCCGTACATTGCTCCCATTCATATTGGTCCAACAAATTGTTCAAATAAATTATTCAAATTAGCATTTAATTGAACTGTCTGTATTAGTCTACATCACTACAAACATCCTCTAATTACTTACAACATAGTAGAATAGGATAGGATAATAAGATAGAATAAGTTATACCTCTTCAATAAAAAAAAAATGTAAGTTATATTATAACATGTACAAAGGAAATTGAGTAATTATTTAAGAATACATTAGTTGATAAAAATCTATCGTCATTTTTTTCTTACTGTTTTTTTTCTCACTTAGTTAGCATACACGCTGTATGTAACAGAAGACATCAAACTGCTTTTAAAAATTCAGCTGAGAACACAAGAGACACAGTGGGAAACAAATTAAACATGATAACTAAAACTGTTTCCCTCATGTGGATTGGATAGATGGGGTAACGCCTGTCTGAGAACGAGCAAGACACAGAGAGGAGAGAGAAAGCGTGAGACAGCAGCTGTGATTCCCCTCTATTTCTTTTTTGGGAGGACTGCCAGGTCAGATGGCATGACAGGACGTGACCTGTGTAAAATGTTATAACCATTTACAAGTGTTTTATCTTTCTATTTTGAGTGTACAGTGTAAATTCTGACCTGTACTGGAATATATGTGGAAGGTCTGCATGGAATGCCAACAGCAGCCTTTTCGTTTAAATCCACTCATCTTTCCTGCTGCAGTAACGTGTCAATAGAGAGCTGAGAAAACCTGAAAAAATGAAATGGCTGAAGGCATCTCATGACTAAAAGAAGCATTATGTCACAATAAAAAAGGGTAAAGATTTTGATGCTTTCTTTCAAAAGGCATATGGTTGTGTAACAGCCCAATTCCACTGAATAACGGGTCTTCGAGGATTACTATACAAATCTGTGATTTTGCTCCGTATATTATGTTGGGCCTGATATCATCAGATTGTACACATATTATCAAGATGCATGTATTGATGTGGGATTGTGAAATTAATCTAGATACTCTTTCGTCAATATGCAGCACTTGAGGATTTTGAGGACATCAAGCAAAATAGATGCAGTGAGATGAGAGGATAAAGTAGGCCACAGGTCAACAGATAAGCATGCTGAAATATCATTGTTTGGGTGCTGCTTTCACATGCAGATATTGAAGATTTTTGTTTTTGTTGAAGAATTGGGATCAAACACTGAAGTTTTGAATTACTCATGTAAAAATATAATGGTTTTGCATAAGAAGTCAGCGGTTATCAATAACTGAGCCTGTGTAACTATTTCTGAACAGCGGCCCAACTCAAGGAGATAATGATGAATGGGAAAATATAGTGAAGGAGCAGCACAAAAAGCGAAGGGCCATAAAGTCAGCAAACTGACTCAGTAATGTCAGTTATACACAGATTTCAATCTCAAATTTGCTAACGTTAGCTAACATTTGCAACCATAAGCTCCTGGTCATACCAGTTTAAATAAATACACCCAGACCAGACCAGCAAAGGTTGATTTTATTGTTTATAAATTCAACTTGTCAACTGATATTTTTTTAGCTTGTGCAATAATGCTTCTGACAAGTTCTTGTTGAAAGGTGGATTTTGATTGGTTCTTATCATAACAATTTGGAATTGGTTAAGAAGTAGTACTAAGCTTGATTCCATTTTGGTCACAAATAATGTCTGGATAACTCAATATTGAAGAAATACAAAGATCTTTACAAATCCACCATTAGGCACTTTTAATAAACACATATACAGTACTTTGGTAGACCCCTGCGATTTGGGGGTGAAGCTGCAACATTGTTGTATTTGTCATTTGGTTTGCATTTAGAATGTACTTTGTCAAATGCACCAAATATTGTAAACAAATGTTATATGGTTAAAAGGGTCGCTTGTTTATTGGACAGAATATTCTCGAAAAAAACTCATCAACACTTCCTGGTCTCAGAAATATTGGAGCAACAGCAAATTTGTAATGTCTTCAGTTTTTTGGTTTTGCTTTAGTGTTACTAATATTTTAGAAGAAGGCAAACAATATGAGCAGCTAACAAGGCAGCCAGTGAAGGAGAGGACGGGCCCCAAGTTTGAGCTAAACGGCATCTGTAGTTAGGTTTGCTTTGCAATCTCGGATGTCAACGGACGCTTGCCGCTAATTGCATCTCTGTGGTCAAACCAGCCGCCATTAAAGTTGGAGATACATGCAGATACATGGAGATGCAAGAAATATGCACTAGTCCAGAACCCAGGACCTTCTTCCTGTATGTAATTTCTTGCTCCAGCCCCAGACACATCTGACCAATAAGGGGAGTGAACATTCTTGCGTGGTTTGTAGTGATGCATTTTGGTTCGCTTGGATTTTTCTCCATGTGAAACAAAACCAAACCAAGGAGGAAACCCTCCAAGGTTACAAACTCCTCAACTGATTCGGACCAGAGCAAACAAACTACAGGTGTGAAAACGACCTTAGTTTACCTTAAAAAAATACGTAACCAATAAAACTTAGTCACTAAAGAAAATGTTTTAATGAGCAGGAAATGAATCAACCAATGCAGGCTTCCCCTTATGCATTCTCACACTCACGCACCGCCTCGGATTTCCTTGTCGAAATAGGTCTGTTATACAATTGAATTATGGTGAATCATTATTTATTGGTGTCGTCTCCTGGTGGTTTACATAACCAGGATTTAATAATAGAACAAGTGCGCGAATGCTCTCCCACAATACTACTGGTACTGCTCCCTGACCAAGAAACAGTACTCAGGTTTGTAGCTCTATTTTGAGAATGAGTCAGGCATAGAGCCATAGAGAGAGAGGAGAGAGAGAGAGAGAGAGAGAGAGAGAGAGAGAGAGAGAGAGAGAGAGAGAGAGAGAGAGAGACGAAATGAGCCGAGGAAGTACATTTCCCTTGCCACATCCCTGCCCGTTAACCCTGCCGAGTCACTTGGCCTCTGCGGTTTTACAGATGCAAAAATGTCTCAAGAGCTTGTGCATTTCATTTGGTATCAAAAACCATGGATCAAAACGGTGGAGTACACAGCTTTGTTTCAGATTTGCTCAAGAGACAGCGTGCTGTTTCAGTTTGAACTTGAACACATCCTATTACAGATGATGCCGGAGCACTCAGTGCTACAAGCTGTACACAGCACACTGTGACTTCAGCCAGTAATTAATTATTGTGTGAAGAGACCCAACAGACACAACCACATACACAGTTTAACTATGTGACTGGTAACAAAGTAAACATAGAAGCATTACTAATTCTAGAGCGTGTTCAGATCTCTGCACACACTCTGTGTTAAACTACACAAATCATTTGCATTTCTTGACTGTCTAAAAATGGTAAATGTAAAGTGATTACAAATTCAGAGTGAATGTTTTTATAGACCTGACAAATTTGGCAACCCTAAACCTTCATTCCTGACAAATTACTGGTGGACAAATAACAGAGCTTCAGCTGGAGATGAACAAAAGCCTGACTGAGGGACACGCTCAGCTGGCAGACATTTAAGTTTAGCTGAGAGCCCGGGAGTGTGTGTGTGTGTGTGTGTGTGTGTGTGTGTGTGTGTGTGTGTGTGTGTGTGTGTATGTATGTGTGAGTGTGTGTGTGTGTGAGAGTAAGAGAGACTATGTTAGCAGTCACATCACATCACAGTTTGCAACCACATTGATTAAGAGAGTCAACATGCAGACTAATTTGGACATGGAGCAGACTGATCAATTACTGGCAACCGCTAATTTCATGTGAGGACATCAAAAGACTTTAATGGTTATTGCACTTATATATCAAAGCTCAAACATTGTTTTTTTCACTTTTAATGCAGCTTTCATTTTTTGTATTCATGTCCTGCTTTAGTAGGCAATAGTGAATAATGCATCAATTATGCACATGTGTGATTATATGTATGTAGACATGTGTAATCAGTTCTTGTGTGTGTGTGTGTGTGTGTGTGTGTGTGTGTGTGTGTGTGTGTGTGTGCGTGCACATCTCTGTGTTAGAGTAGGGGAATTGAATATCAGTATGTTGTATATACTGTATATGTGTATAGGTGTTTTATTTATCTCTCTCTATTGAGGATGCTGTCCTTTGAGAGACTCAAAGCAAATTCTATTGTAAACCCCGAGCTACTGAGGGACTGCGAGAGGCAAAGCCATCCATCAGAGCTAGACATATCCCCCATATGCAAACAAATGAATTAGAACACTCGCTTCCCACCGGACCCACATCACAGCAGAGCAAAATAAGGTGCAAGGATGACAGGAGAGAAGGGATGCCATATAATAAGCTGGAGATTAAAAAACCCTCTTGTGGTGCCAAAGCGAAAGGACAGGCAAATAAAAGGATAAATGAGGAATAAGGTCAAGTGAATTGGTTCTGTGAAAATGAGAGGAGGCCAAGACTGAGCGTTAAAACTCTTCACCTCTTTTGAAGTGAATGGTGCTGAAGACAGTGTGGCTGTAAGATCTGTGGATATCATTTAAAGGGTCTGTAATCATTGGAATTGGGTGTACAAGAACCTGACTACACACAGCTGCGTGTCGCTTTTTGTGGCACTGTGGTGCTGTCGTCCTCTAGGAATGATTAACCCAGAAGAGCTTAATATAGAAAGAGAGTAAGAAATAGATGGTGGAGAAGGATGAGAGGGAAAGAGAGAGGAGGGCATGGAGGACACTATTGTATCCCATGGAGAGTGTACTCTTTACCTCTGCACATCAAACCATTTTCACCACCGTTTAGCAATCTGTCTGCTAATTAATCATGCACTGTAATCAGTCAGGGGCACTGAAATACTGTGTGTTAGTTTGGCTGTGGGTGCATCATGTGTATGGGGAAACAGGTGCATAACGGTGCATACTGAGAATAATAGCGGCAGACTGCATATTACTGCTGCTGCAGTGTTCCTGTCTGTGGCTACAATGTTCACGCAATCAGGCTTTGACATTCAGGGTATGGGTTAAACTTTTCATATTGCTCTGGAAAATACAGTACAGAGGTGACTTTATGATATATTATCATTGTTAACCTCAGAAATCAGAGCAATGAACAATGGATGTAGCTCCTGATTGTGGCAAAGTATGTAATCTACTAGGTGAAAACGTTTGCAGTATTCATGATGCTGATAATCATCTCCAGATTGGTGGTATCACAGTGATTGGAGATGGATTGACTGCATTGCCACCAGGGTGAGCAATCATGTCTGCAGCTATTCTGGCTAATTGTGACATGGTGGCAGTGGCAGCAGGGGTGGGCTGGGTTAGCATCCGACACAGAACACCAGCCAAGCCTGCTAGCTCACATACAGCCATCAGCGCTAATCTCCCGCTATGTGCTAACAATAGTGCTGATGTGCTTGCTTTCTGGAGGAAAGCCTGCCTTGTTTGTGCAATGCCCCAGCAGCCAGCCGTCTTTAGCTTTCCCATTACAGAGGGAAAAGTAGAGCTAAAATCAGCCAGGGTAGTGATTGAAGGCATGCAGGTTACCGGATTCAGCATCACATGAGCTAGGAAATGTGGAGAATGTGGATAAACAGTTCTCTAAACCAATTACTTCGCATAAAGCACACTGAGATTAGTGAAAGAGAAAAATGTGAAGCAGTACAGTGGAGATGGGGAGGAGGAAGATACAGTACTTGGTGTTAAACATAGTGGACATGATACAAGAGTTTGAGGGAGAGAGAGAGAGAGAGAGAGAGAGAGAGAGAGAGAGAGAGAGAGAGAGAGAGAGAGAGAGAGGGAGGTAAACTACAGGGGCTAATACAAAATAAAAGGAACACCATTTAAAATAATGCTACGAGTCAGCAGGAATTGGTGAGAAATGTGGGAACATCTTTTTTTTAAATATTTACTTCCACTAAAACACGGCTGAGCATCAATGCATCACTTTCTAAAGGGTACCTTAACTGACAATAGCTGCTGAATCTTAGGTAGAGCTAATTGTTTTCCGTTTTTACCGATTTTCACCAAAACCAATTACCTTAAATGAAGCTGAGTGGTCTAAACTATTTTTTACCTGACTTTTCTGTTCCATTCACATCAACATTTTGTTTCCTGCTACCAGAAGACACTGATCTCCAAAGTTTGCAGTACATGTAAACCACCACATAACCTATTTTGTTTTTATGATTGGGCTGTAAGGTTTACAGTATTTGAAACACAGAATCTGCATAATGTATTATGCACTGTGTCTAATCGATCATATGGTAATACATAAACAAATGCAATGGTATTTATATTACATTATTATTATTATTATTATTATTATTATTATTATTATTATTATATATATTTCAAAAGTAAAAACTAGGGCTGTCACAGTTAACGCAATAATAATGAATTAACGCAAAGTCCTTTTAACACCACTAATTAGTTTGATGCTCAAATAACCCATGTGCGTTCTGTGATTTTGGGGCACTATGGCTGCTCCGTAGTTTGGGGAATCATGAAGCAATGCAGTAGTAACGGCTAGCAGAAACAACCCTTCAGCAGAAATTGATAAAGAAAGGGGTCTTTTGAATGACAAGTTCCGTTTCAAAGGCCTTCCAGATAGTTATCTCGACAAGACTAAAGTTATTTGCACTATTGATGTGAATTGAGTTATCAAGTACATCAAGTCTCAAATATCAATTGTGGCCAAGCATACGGCTGATGCAGAGAACCCTTCTTCCCCTTGCCAAAGGCAGGCCACACTGGACAGTTTGCAACGGAGACGCCTGTACAACTCTACAAGCAAAAACTTTCAACAGTGATAGCATGATTTGTCCATTGTTTTGTGTTGAGCTGCTTAAAAAAATTAATGTTTAGTTAACATTTACAAGTTTAAAGATGGACACCACATAGTGTTAGTATTACCAAGTAATGTTAAGGTTGAGGTTATTCTTGAGAATATTCTAGACAATATTTCTCATTGTTTTGGATTGTTGGAATAATAATAACTATTTGCATAAAGCAAGCTTTATTTGTCCGCTCCCATGGTAATAAGAGCATTAAAAACTTGAAAAATTACATTTAGAACAGAAAATAAATGTGTGATTAATTTGCGATTAATTGCGAGAACATTTTTTTTTTAATCAAGTGACAGCCCTAGCAAAAACATTAACCATAAATTATAGCTGTGCTTGATAATTGATCATATGTAATTTGCTTGCCCACTTGTTACTTTTAGTCAACAGTTTAATACTTAATACTAATAGACGTATTAATGCTACTCTACTGTATGTGTATGCTAGCTAAGATATGATGTCTATATTTCTCAACCCTACACTACTACAACCTTTATTTACTTTCATATTTATAAGCATATGTGGCATTGAGCTTAGAACATGGCTTCCCGACCGCAGGGCAGCCCGCCGCAGTTTGGAAGTCAAAGACCGGGCAGTTTGCTGCCCGCCGTGGGCTTCCCGACCGCTGGCACACACCTGATGTGTGTGAAAAGGGGAGGGCTTCCCCCACGGTATGTCATAGTATAATCCTCCATTTTAACACACTCGCTCAAGCTTTCCTTATTTGTCCTCAGTATTTTTCTCTTCTTGCAACTTGAGGTTATTCAAAGACATAAACTGTGGGTAATGTCTGACATGTGGTCTCTTCTGCAAATGCCATTGAGCATTCTAGAAACGGCAACCAAATTGTCATTCAAAATGCTAGTTTTCTGCAAGTGAGCCCTTCATTATGCCAGACACTTCCTTGGTTGGGTAGAGAGAAAGAGAGAAGGCTTCCCAATCCTGCTAAACTGAATGACAGCCAAAGACACAGTTAGAGAAAGTCGGACTGCAATGTCACACACAACAGCAGGTTAGTAGGTATCTGGCAAGTGGACATGAGCTTGCTGTCTGAGTTCACGAGCAGGTCTAACACACCAAAAGCCACATCAACCACAAATGGTACACAGGACGTTTGGAGCACACAGCACTCTTCTTGGCCTGTTACCCATTTTCAAGGTGAGGAAGACATTAAAGGGGTGATAGAATGCAAAACCGAGTTTACCTTGTCATAGTTGAAAAACGACAGTTCAGTGGATAAATAGGACATACATAGAACCTCGAAGTCCCATTGACATCCCTTTCCTATGCAAATCTCACAATTTGAAACTGCTACTAAAAACGGGCAAATCCCAACAAAGCTAATAGTTGACGTCAACTCGGTGGCTGTACCTTATTTGGCTCTGGTCTCTACCTTTGTCACGCCCCAAAATTTACATAGCTACAGACCCACTGTTCTGAGACCAACTGGTGTTCTAAATGTAGCTCGTGCAGATCTGACACACTAGTTTAGCTGTGAGCTGTGCATCTCCACGGGAATTACAAAGAAGAAAGTTTGGAAGTTTTTCAAGGATATTGAAAACGAACTACGGTCGTAAATGCAGTGTTCCAGGCTGTACAGGGAATGCTGACACTTTTCACATTTTATCGCGGGCTGCTGGTCATGGTGCTCCAGGTAAGCGGTAGTTGTTGTTTCAGTTACCCCAGAAAAGATGAGTGTATGCTGGTTACAGAGCACCATGAGCTGCCGGTCGTGTTTCGAGGCTGCGAGGGCCGGTCAAACTGTGCAGCCTCTGCTCAACCCGTACGGCGGGCCGCAGCAGCGGCCATCATTAGACACACACGTTACCGATAGACCGATAAAACGAGCAGCGGCCACGGGCCACGGGGCAGCCCGCTGCACATTTGGAAGTCAAAGACCGGGCAGCTTGCTGCCCCGCTGCCCACCGCGAGCTTCCCGACCGCAGAGCAGCCCGACCGCAGGGCAGCCCGACCGCAGGGCAGCCCGCCGCAGTTTGGATGTCAAAGACCGGGCAGCTCGCTGCCCGCCGTGGGCTTCCTGACCGCTGGCAGCGGCCGTAGTGAGTGTGCGTCTGTGTGTGCTGCGGGCAGCGGTGTGTGTGTGTGTGTGTGTCTGTGTGTCTTTGAAAGTCTATCGGTAACGTTAACAGACAGTGTGTGAGTCTAATGATGGAAAGCCAAAAAGGAAAAGGGAAACGTGGCGCTGAGAAAGTCAGACTCAAAAGGAAGAAAAGGGATGGTGTTGCTGGGCTGTGTGTTGTTCATCCCCCGGTGTGTCTGTGCTCTGGAGCTTTGCTCGTTGTAAACCAACCAATCAGCGCAGAGCTCATCTAAATATTCATGAGCATACCATATAAGGCAGAAAACCTCTCCTTTCAATCAAGGGCATTTCATAGGGTTGCATTAGGGAGCATAGAACAGCACCCATTTTCAGCCCAACCAATGTTACATACCCTATTCGGAGACCTTAAAGAACAGTGTGAAATACCCTATATAATCATTCTATCATCCCTTTAAACTAAATGGCTGATACATTTCACAATCAAATAAAATGGATCATGATGTACCTGTAGCAAGTTAAATTATTGGATCTATAGGAATTGCTGATGGTGATAAATGTGGAAAGATCTTTTTTAAACATTTTCTTCCATGGAAAGAGGGCTGAGCATACATGCATCAATGCGCTATAGCTCTATATAGTAGTTCCACTTGTTAATGCCCAGTACAACAGTCTTTATCAGTCCTGTGTTAGGAAAAGTCAACAGAAATACAGTGTATGATCCATTTCCTTCCACTTCAGTAATTCATGCAGAACTTTTTCATTGAAGCATACAAAACAATACAGTTCTTATTAGCATGGTCCAGCATTGCTCCATCAAATAATTTGGATTAGGGTCCACTTTACAGAGACTGTAATGGCAGAACGGTCTTATGAAGATTTGTTCCCTTATTTTACCACAGAGAAAACTAGATCCCCCCCCTAAGTCAGTCTTTTCCCTTATAATGATGAAATCCTCTATTGTCACATTAAATGAGACGGTTGGAGCATCCTAGCTTTTTTGGGTGAAGAGAAAAACCTCCTTTACACTTCCCCTGTATGCCCAACCATCCATTGAAGTGTATTTGCATTTTTGACATTTATGGGTGTGCTTCCTACACTTGCAGTATAATTTATATGACTTATACAGCTCATTTACAGGTTGATAGCTGGCATTCTTAACTGGCAATAATGAATGCCTCATCACTGCAAAAAAGTTACTCTGCTGGATCTGACTTAATGCCAGAGACTCCACAGAGTCACTTTCATTCTTCATTACGATCTAATTTGTCTTTGAAAGACAGAAGCCAGCGTAACACGCTCTGTTTTTTAGGGCTGGGCATCGTTCAAAATCTTTTGATCCGGTGCCAATTTTGATACCGCAGTTCCAATGCCGGTTCCTCAACGATACTTTTTTCAATACCATATGTTTTAAAATCCATTTCAACATCAACAAAAATACATTAAACACAAAACATTTATTTTCCACCTTAATTGTTGTCAAAACAGTTATCAAAATTAAAAAAAATTCTGGTAACACTGCTCACTCAGAGTAACATTAATAAAACTGGTTGTGCTTTTGGATAGGGGTGCGCCAGTCAGATACTTAGGATTGGTATCAATTCGAACTTGGCCAAAATTAACAAAAAAAGAGAAACCTTTTTGCCACAACATGAACATATTATAAATAATAAATAAATAAACAAATGACATTGTGTACAGGCTAATATTGAATTAACTAAAATGCAAAGGAATGTAAACAACAAAGACGTTTTAGTGCAAACTGCATAATGACACAAACCTTTAACAACAAACTTGGTGACTGCCTTGTTGTCAACATTGAACTCATGGAGAACTAACTTAAGTGCAAAGGAATGTAATTGAATTGCCTTGTTGCTGAAAGGTGCTGTAGAAATAAAGTTGACTTGCCTTACAACCTCAGCCTGTCAGTCACCAGGGCACAGAAACCACTGTTGTGCCTGCTTGTCTCAGAAGGGTAACGTCAACAGCACCGCGACCACTTTCGCCTCGGCATTAATATCATATCGCGGCAAACGCTGTCTGCGTGAAGTTTTGAAAAACTGTAAGCACACTTGAAACCACTTAATCAAAACTTCGAGTTTACTCCGTCCACACCTCTGCGCGTGTGTGTGTGTGTCAGAGCTCCGCTCTCTGTCAATATGCAGAGAGGACAAATAAGCTTGCGCTTACGTGCTCTCAGGTACTGGAATTTGGTATAGTTTGATTTAAAGTGAATCGGTCCTCGGTAGTACTGACGTAATTTGGTCAGTACCCAAAAAAGTACAGAGTTCAGTACCGAACCCTACTGGTTTTTCTATGCATCATTTTACAAGGAAACACAATTTTGCCATTAAGGTTCATCTTTTAAAATTGAATGCTGAAATTAAACAAAAATAAGAATTCCAAATAGGTAAGAGTCCCATTGAAAGTCCAGGGTGAAGTGTGTGGTTCATTGTTTTCAATACACACAGCGATAAGGAACTGGTGAGGCAGCGGTTCCTAACTTATACATCCCCACAATCAGGACGTGCCACTCATTTGTCCTTCTAAATACCTTGTCCTTTCTTATCGGTCAACCAGTCGTGTCCATTGTGATCTTGTCCTGACTACAATAAGAAGAACATGTTTCTCTTCCGCCTCCATACTGAAGTGGTTTAGCCTTCTTAGCCGAAAGGGACACCTCACATTCATATGACCTTTTTTAACTACAAAACTCCACATTCCAATTCAAGCATCGCAAAAAAAAAAAAAGAAAAAAAAAAAAAAAAAAAAAAAAAAAAAATATATATATATATATATATATATATATATATATATATATATATATATATATATATATATATATATATATATATATATCACAGCAGAATTGTGCCTTAGAGCAGAGAAATATGCAATATAATGGCCAGGACATGATAGGGCCTTTATAGAATAAAGAAACACGTGGAGAAGAAGCTAATGAATACAGAAAGAATCTGACTCTCTTTTATGCTCCGATTAGTGTTATGCAAATTCAGAGCACACCGGTGGGGGGAGGAAGAGGAAGGATTGCGTGCCAGTGACTGTAGGGGTCCCACCTGTTTCATCAGACACAGAAGACCCTTTTAACCTGTCCACAATGCCCTAAAAAAAAACACACACACACACACACACACACACATCCCCCAAAGGGCTTTGTCATCCTCTGTGAAAAAAACAGCTCATTCTGGATTTGCTTTTGAAACGGATGATTTAACATAGACCACCTGGTTTCAAGTCTGTTTTCCTTGTCTCTTTTTCAACCTAATGTGACACATAGAAAGCCGATTACCCTACAACACTTGTCTGCTGATCAGATGCTGATTTTAATCAACACACACCTTTTATATCAGTGGCATTGGGGAAAGGGGAAGCCAACATCACAGAAACAAGACTGCAAGCGCTGTAACTGCTTTTCAGGAAGACAAAAGGATAAATTGAAGATGAGCCGTACATAGTGATCAGCCTTTATTCCCTACACCTATGCACACATACACATTAACATACAAATGCTATCGTTCTCACACACACAAACGCACACACACACACACACACACACACACACACACACACACACACACACACACACACACACACACACACACACATAAACCTCTGCACCATGCAATCCCACATAGAAAAGGCATTCCTCACAATTCATAAATATTACAATAAGCTGGATCTGGGTCATTAATATGACACAGTCGTAACACTGGAGCCCAATTAGCAGTCAACATAGAGCCTGGAATGTTCCCCTGTTACTATACATAATAACTATATCACTGCGACAGACTCCAGAGCAGCGAAGGATCAAACCACACAATCACATACAAGAAATATCAAGGACTTGACTAGATGAGGAGGTCGCAGCTGCTTGAGAATATTCACTCAACAACATTTAAAAATAGTACACCTGATCAACTGACTTTCACTGCCTGAAATTCTCTACTCTAAACAAATTAAATATTATATAATGTTGTGAATTTTGCCTCATTTGTGTGATGCCCACAAAGTCAGCAAGCCATCAAGCAATCTTCCTTTAAGCCATCTCCCTATGAGGGTATGCCAAACTGACATTTTCTGGGAAGTCTAAAATCCATCCACCAAAAACCACTACACAAAAGACTTATTACAAGCAAAAGCAGACAATAACTCCATACTCTATACTCAGCTTGAAATAATTAATACAATTTCAAGATACCTGAACTGTGATTATTTTACATTGCAGGTAAGTTTAGAAGATATAAGGTAAAAAGTACAAGGGAGAATCTCATAAGGTTAAGAGATAAATTCCTCCAGGTGCCTGGGTAGCTCACCTGGTAGAGCACGCACCCATATATAGAGGTTCACTCCTCGAGGTTTGACTCTGACCTGCGGCCCTTTGCTGTATGTCATTCCCTTCTCTCTCCCCTTTCACGTCTTCATCTGTCTTATGAAAATAAAGGTCTAAAATGCCCCAAAAAAAGGTGTCTACTAAACCGCCAGATCAGACCCTTTTTTGTGCAGTCATCATAATCGAGGACAGCAACAACGGCATGATCCCTCAATGACTTTCCACATACACACATTAGCAAGAAACAATTCAAGGCCAAGCTGGAGGCATCACTGCTGGGAATTTAACTCTGGTCTCTGCTATGTGGATGAGTGTTTGGCTGATGTTCCACGTGTCTGTCCAACATGAATTCTTGTTTCAAGACTTTTGTAGGATTAAGGGTGCTATGTCTTGGATGCTAGTGTAGCAAAACAAATCATTTCTACTATTTGACCTAATCCTACCTCACTGGCAGACTCTTGGAAAACAAGGATTTTGGAACTCATTAAAAGACAAAAAGACTTAAGACACTTAAGATATTTTGCAGTTATAGCTTTGTAGTGGATTTTCAACAAACATGTCTCCTCCAAAATCCAACCGAAAAAAAGATTGTTACCAAGACAAGGATGATGCATTTATTTGAATTCAGTCAGCTAGTATTGCAGAGTCATCACTAGATAATCATATTAGACACACAAAACAACAGGATTTTAAATGTTGATATACTGTAATATTATCCTACTGGCTTAGATCAGTTTTGTAGTGCATACATTTGACACAATGTACCTATGTATGTTTCTACTGAAACTTATCTGCCAATTGTTAAACTATGTCAATGTATTCACTTAAAATAAATTAAAAGACAATGCCTTGAATGTTGTGTGACTTTTCTTTCCTCAGTGGCAGCCAAATGTTGAGGAGTCTGGCACGGGCTGCAGGAGGCTAGCCATTGGACTGCACACACACACACACACACACACACACACACACACACACACACACACACACACACACACACACACACACACACACACACACACACACACACACTTTTCCCTCTTCCTATCAAGCATGATTGGCTACCCCTCTACTGCCTCTTTTGACTTCTTATTTCTATCAATTTAATTGTGTTGTTTTTAATTGTGAGAAATATTACCTGCTGAAATACAGATTAGCATGTTCATTGTTTGAGCACTTCCAGAAGTTGCTGTTGTGTGAAAATGTGTTCATTTTACTTACTGTAATTATGTTTGTTTGTTTTGTATATTCATAATAGCCTTTATTGCAGCCATATTATGAGCTGAGTTCATTTTAAGGACCAAGAAACCATGACATTAAAACTTTAAAACTGTCATTAACATGAAAATAAAGCTTTTTGGGGGTATTTTTTCATCTTGATTCCTGACAAGCTGCCTGTTTGGAAACAAGTGCAAGACTTTCATTATAGGAGGTGGCATCTGCTCAGGATTAATTCTTGTAGTTTATGCGGGAGGCTACCCATTAAACAGGCTTGCATGAGCACCCTCAATTCATCCAGGCATTTCTGCAGCTAATGTTTCAAAGCTAAAAGCATTTCTTTTCTCTCTCATACATGTAGTAGAGGAGCAGAATGACAGTCCCTGTCACAAGGCCTTGACCTGAGCAGTGAAACAGACTAGTACCTCAGCAAACTCCATAGAGACAACTTGGATTAAATCAAGTGTAAGTCTATCCTTGTCAGATCAAAAATATCATAGTAGGGCAGGCTTGCCTACATGCAGGTTTTAGGATGAGTGACACATTAAGGTCAGAGACTAACAGTGTTAAGTAGCGAGAAAAAATACGCAAAGATACCAACACTGACACAGACACACACTCAGATTAACACATTCATCATTTACATATGTATGCACATGCGCTCATGAGTGAAAACAGATACATAACTGTGAGCACTGAGTATAAAGTCTGTCCTGAAATTGGAGCACTATTTTGTGTTTCTGTATGGTTTTTGTGGATGGTAAATATTTAACAGCAAGGTGTGTTTACTTGTGATTTAGCACACTGGTGTGTCTTTATAGGTGTGAAAATCCGTGATTATGGACAAAGGTTTTTTTTAACCCCCCTCAGAATGATCAAAGATACAATGTCTGTATAGCTCAACAGTCTGAGAATGTGTGACTGCTAGCTGGGTGTGACTACGCTCTGTTGTATTGTAGGGCTTCGACTGATGACCAGATTCCTGCCGCGATGCTGAGCTGAGCTACCATCTTATTGCCAGCCTGATTGGGTTTATGAGTTAAAAAGCAGATCGACCCAGATGTCCAGATCCCAGACACTCATTCTGCACCCCTGGGTCTGCAGAAGGCACCGGTTTACAGTAGGAGGGCATACGCATGTGATTTTAACACACACACACACACACACACACACACACACACACACACACACACTACAGATGCAAAAATCTACATTAGAAGTCTTCATTTTGAGTTCTCTCATTTTGAAAATTGTCTTGTATTCCTAACTCTCCAGACAACACTGCACAGCTTTTGATTATGGGACATTTGATGTACACTTGGCTGTCGAGAGAACATTATCACAATGTGCATACAGTACTGTCATAATCAAAACAAAATTCACATACACAATCAAACAGGCCAAATGTACCATTTCAATTATCATGTTAATCTTGACGTGAAGGCAATTTAATTCAATTGTGTACCCATCTATGAATATTTCTCTTTCTCTTCATTACTTCATCAAAGCAGAAATTAAAATGCATTTGAAAACATTATACACCCACAGGGAAGTGATATTTCTCTTAACCAATAAATGAGCAGCTCCCTGTTCAGTAGTCACAGCATATTGAGACAAATATACTCTTGCTGGTGTTAGTGCAGCCCAGCTCAGGGTCAAACCCTGATGAAGGCTACTGAAATGCATTGGCTTTTAAAAGTACAGCTTTTGTAAAGTGTTCTCAACGGGGAGCTAAATTATTCACGCTTCAGTACAACCTACCTGTATTTTTATGATTTCACCTGAGGAAACTGTTGTGAAAATAAAGTGGATCCTAGTGAAATACTATTTCAAAATCTTTGCAACTACCCCTGCAGATAAAGCTAGCAATTTGTTATAGACAAAACACTGTATGAAAGAAATGCTTCCTCTCCGCTGGGAGAAGCCCATCAACTCTAACAGGTCAACTATCCATTACAGCCACAGGGCTTTTTCTTTTTATCTAAAAAAACAACATGGCAAGTTAAATGGTAAGCAGTACATCCTCTTGCACGCACATACAGTATACTTGCTTGTGTCCACTATAGCACAGCTTTTGTCTTCAATAACACCTTTCAGACGGCTGCATGTGAAGAAAATTCACATAAAATAACCTAGATCCTAGAACCAGAAGAAGCATAATTTGCAGTAGACTAAGTCTATGTATTTTAAATACAGTTTTTAATCCAGATCATGTACTGGTTTTGTCACTGAAGGCTGGTGTCCACTGACAACCTCTAGTCTTTAACTAGCAGCTCATAAGCTGCCTAGGGATGCGCTAGTCATGGCTGTTGCTATGCAACCACTAAAAACCTGTTGAAGGGCATCTCTCCATTTCAAATGTTTTTAACTTTGACTGTTTAGAGCACAGAGCACCGAGCACGCTCCGCTTACTCTAAATTCCACTGTCAACAACAGAAAATTGAGAAGATGGCACCTGACTTATTATCTTTTGCTGTTTTTCTTAGGAGAACTTAAATATCTTACCTCCATAAGGCACAATCTGGGAAAATAAAGGTGGGCAGTATGAGATAGTCCACCCTCTTTCCCAGCCCATTTAACCTTTTAATGTAGCAGCAGGAATGAATGTGGTGGCCAGGGCCAGTATCACTTTAAAAAGATGCTTCCCAGGTGCCCTGAAGGCAGAATGAATGACTCCTCTGTGGTGCATATGTACATATGTGTGTGTGTGTGTGTGTGTGTGTGTGTGTTTGTATGAGAGAAAATGCGTTTGCGAGTATTTGCAAGCTGTAATTAATGGAGCCGTCATATACTGTATGTCCTACCATGGGTGCTGTCACTCTCATTTTAGCACCATGTGACATTCCAGTGAGGTCGAGAAAATATAGACTAGCAGCTAAGAGGAAGGTGACGATTACTAAGGCAAAAAAAACACAATCATCACAACTGGCAAGGTGCGTGATGTAAAGCAAGTGGTGAGTAACGATGCACCTTGAATTCAGGTCAGTGCTCTTAGCTGAATTTTACGAAGGAAGCGAGGAAACAGGGTGATAGCGATGGAGTTGGAAGAATTCCTTTTCATCCCTGAGTCACAGCAGCAAAACGATATTTTAAGCTGTAATGTTTCAAAATAGCAAAAAAACACAAGCAAATACCCCACAATGTTGCCACGCTGAATCTATATTCCATTTAATCCAATTCTGTTCCAGTGGAGTGGCAGTGGAGAGAAAGAAGGCAAAACAAACGGAGCAATGCTCCCTGGCCTCTAGAATGACAGAATGGCACTTTTATGATGTCTCCCAGATTATTCCCTGAGATGGATGGGCTGAGCTGGAACACCAATTGATTAATCCATCGACTAGCGGAATGTGCTGTGGCCGTCCCCCTGCTCAGCTGTTCTTTCCCTGGACAGAGCATTCAGCCAGACATGCTGGAGAGGATGACTAATGAGTGGGACTACTGCAGATACCGTTCATGTCTGTCTGTGCCCAAGATGCTTGCTTGGGACTGGTTGATAGATTAAATTATATTATGCAAGCGTGAACAACATACAGCCTCAGGTTCAGATGATCATCCACAGTGGTATAGGAGGATGGAAACAACTCCCTTTTTCCTCAATAAAGACTATTATGGGGATGCTATTGTGGCAGTGAGTTTTGCAGCGACAAATTGCTACATTGTTTACAGCCAACCAATCTGACCACAACACTCTCTTCAAAGCAACGCATGTGTCATCTACCAGCAGCACAGCTGAAAAGAAACTGAGGTGGGTTTGTATCACATTCACAATAGCTGCCTGTGATGCAAACTTGCAAGAGTGTGTCAGTGACCATCACATTGGAGCTTACTCACTGCTGGCATTTGATGACAGCATCTTCCAAACGATGATTCCTTTAAGGTGAATCTCTTCCCCGCCTACCTTTGAAAATATGCATGATTTATCACCATGAGACAGACCTTGTGTATAAAGGCAGCGATCATCAGCGATGATGCACTTTGCAAAAGCTTCAACTCACATCACTACTACTTCTGCCCTAAAGTCCCTGTTTTTCCAAGGTCTAATTTGCAATAAGTATGTGGGTTGTCATAAACTGGGTGCAGGGTATATAATATTAAGACACATCTTTATTGTTTTGCAAAATCTATATGACTTTGTCAGTGAGCTATATATAAAACTAAGTGCTTAAACCTGGTGTCACTGCAAATGTTCAAGGGATTTGAATTACAGTATCCTTGGTAATAAGGACACATTCATGTGTACATTAACCTTTGCTAATTACAATAGAAATATGCTCTGCTGGCTATTGCCGGATGGTAAATGCAGCAAACTGAATATTTTAATGTGGTTCATGAAGAAACTTACAATACTTATCATATGTAATGCCAATTCATAGTGTTTGCATTCTGAATTTGGTATGTGTTAACCATTATGTGGATGATGTCAGCTTCATCTTCGAATAAAGGCTTTTTTCACCTCCAGCATTAGGTCTTCCAGCTCCTATCTGGCCTTCCACTTCAGACCCTCTGCATCGCACTACTAGTCTCCAGCACAATAGGCAAGGGAGTAGATAACGGATCACTGTAACTGTTCCCTTTCTCGTTGAATGAAACCCCCTGAGAGATTTTATACCAAGAGAAGATGAAAAATGTAGGGGTAGCTCCATTATTGATACAAGTCCCCGGCAGTGAAAGAAATGAATGCTAATGGTGTCCTAAGCCGGGCTTTACAGAGATTAATCCGATTTGAGAAATGAACATTTTATTATATGGCACAAAGTGCTGGCCCTGATCTGAACTGAGTCACAGGCTGAGGAGGGGAAAAAATAACAAAAGGAGTGTGGAAAGGGAACATGGGTAGCCAGTCTGTCGTTGTGCAAGACCCTGGCACCTCATTGCAGAAGTGCCCTTTTACAACTGACATGTTTATTAATTTTCTGACCAGGCTGCTTGGAATGATTTTCAATAGTTAATTTAGACAACAATGGCTGGATAAATTGGACATAAATCAGATATCCATAGGGGGTAATATTATCAACTGAGGACTGGCTTTGTGTGAGCAGCAGGAAGTCCCTCTCTGTCCCTCTGCGCTAAGGCTATTTCCCACTGCTTAGAAGGACTAATAGGAACACACTGTGGATACAGCTGTTGTCACTCTAGCATAGTGAAATAAAACAAACACTGAACTGGAGTTAGCCAGTGAATCGGCCTGTTTTAAAGTAAGTTGCTCCTTATGTTGGCTAGAGCTTTATATAGCCTATGACATCCCAAACCTACAGCCCATATCCATCCCCAAGAAAATGTCCACAGGGATGAGAGAGTTTGAAGCGTGTTAAATGGGGAGGAGGAATCGTCTTTCTACTTATTACTATGAATCACTCTGCACCAGTTGCCAACAAACAACTGCAATCTTGGGAATATGTAGGGAGGATTTATCATGCTAAAGCCTCTGACGGAGCAAAAACATCAAATCAGAAGTCTAATTTGTCTCCCCAAGGTGATGTCACTCCATCATTGGAAGGGCTTTTCTTTCAGTGGGTGAATAATGTCCGCCATGTTTCTCACTTTCACAGGTGAGAGATGCAATTCATTCTTTGTCTGAAGAGTGACAGCAACCTCTATTTATGCTTTTACCACCAACACTGGTTTATCACCAACATGACAGACATCTATTTTTAAAGCTCACCTTCTGCTGAGTTCAAAAGCACTGATGTGAACATTTTAACATGTGTTTGTACTAACCTTTCTTCAGGGGAATACTCATCCTAAAATACTCATAATCTTTAATTCAGAGAAGCAGGTGAAGGGAGATACTATATAGATAGATAGATAGATAGGCGGGCAGGCAGACAGACAGACAGACAGACAGATAGATAGATAGATAGATAGATATAGATAGATAGATAGATAGATAGATAGATAGATAGATAGATAGATAGACTGACATGCTCTAAAATTTAACTTATAAATTGTGTTTTGCAATGCAATTCCATACAAGTGCAACTCACATTTTGGCTTCTCCTCTATCACAAACATAAACCCTTAAATGTGTAATCTATTACTTAGTTGCATACTAGGAAATTATTATATTCAGCAGACTACTGGCTCGAGCCATGAACTACAACAGCCATGCCTTTTCCAGCTGAGCAGAGGCAGAGCGAAGATGGCAGATTTTAATTTCAGCACCACGTAAGAAGGACAGCTCCCTCCCAGGCTTCCACAGAGGCAGCAAACAAGCGCCTTCTGTGTA
This sequence comes from Zingel zingel, assembly GCA_023566125.1. Taxonomy (NCBI): domain Eukaryota; kingdom Metazoa; phylum Chordata; class Actinopteri; order Perciformes; family Percidae; genus Zingel; species Zingel zingel. The sequence goes on from CM042320.1 coordinate 22,944,167, forward strand.
AACCATGCGAAGAAAAAGGTGAAAAAAACACCAGTTTAACGATTTAGACATTAGTCAGAGATTTCAGAGATGCAACCCTTGAAATTTAAATTCCAATACTGAATGTTTTATAACCTATATACCATAAATTATTATAAGGTCACTATAGCATAAAAATACCCGTGCTAAATATGGCAGATTTCCAGATACTGAATGTAGGCTGAGAGCATGCAGGTATAGACTAGATGGATGGATAGGTAGGTGGATGGATTGTGCATATTCAGTATGTTATAAAAAATGAAAAGAAGAACCACGCGCATTTACTTCTTTTGATGTTACAAATACTTGACTAGCTCTGTTTTCTAGAAAAGCTAAACTATTCCTTGTTTCACTATTGATGCCATCTAGGCTCGACACTGGCGCACTCAACTCCAAGGGCGCGCAGTAAAACGCAAGTAGACCCACGCGAGCGCGCGCATCTGTTCTTTATCATCCAAATCAGTGCAATATAAGAGATCTTTTAGTTAGAGGCCACAATATCAATGAGGGTTAAGCCTTGCGAATTATGTGCCCTGATTTAGTTCATAGCACTGCAGTCATGAAAAGAAAAACTACCACATTTGGACATCCATCAGGAAATACAGGCTGAGGGGTAGTTATGTTATAGGGACGAATGAGGCAGTCAACATCTTTCTTTACACCAGAAACACTAACTTACTTGTTCACGAAGACGCCGAGATCTGCAGGGTCTCTGCTTTAGACGGAGAACGGTCCCTATCCCGCTCTCTCCCCAAAAACTGCATCGATAAAACATCCGCAATTCTCAGGCGATTTGGCCGAATCCGTGGTGATGTTTTCTTGTCAGACACATTGTGCTCCCACTCTCAAAACGACGTGGTATGTAATCCACACATCAGTCTGAATGAACGTGCTATTAAATCTCACAGTGATGATAATGCATCCAATATTTCCTCTTTTTGTTCAGGACGCACATAACACGGAGACAAGTGCCATTGTTGGAACTACTCTCAGGATGTAAAGCGATGCCCACTGTGATCCCAGATGTTCTCCAAATTATGAGTTAGGTGAAATTGAAGTCACACTGTTTTTATTTTCTCTCAGATCTAAACTAAATGTTAAAAAAAGTAAACTCTCCACAACATGTAGAGCACGGAGAACCTCATGTGGTCAATTCCAAGTTAGATAAATCCTGAAAAGCCAGTCATTAGACTGTAATGACAGATCGTCATCCATACATTGATGGACAGAGGTGGGCTTATGTCGTTTTCAAACATAACTTTTCTTCAAGTCCCTATTACAGTCAACAACCCTGCTGCATCTGATTAGATTTCACCTCACAACCCAGTGCGGACTTCAAGATGCTTATTTCTATTTTCCCTCCTGGTTATGTCGACGAAAGAAGCCCCGCAGTTCAGTGAGTGAATAGGTATCCTATGTATTGGATAATTTATAAAGTTGTTGAGAATATACAATATCTCTCTCGTCTCTTCAGGGTTACTCCGTTCTCCATTTTCGAGAGGAATAATGCGTTAATCTGGGATGCAACACCGAAAGAAAAAAAATCCAGCAGGTATCCTCAAGAAGCATTTAAGTCCACATCAGAAATGCAGGTAGCGGCTTCAGGAGTGAGGAGTCTTATTTGTACACCAAGGCTCAATTCTTACATGTTGTCCGCGCCGAGCCTGCATTCACCCTGCCTGGACGGGAGTTATAGTTCACCGAAGTCATCACTTCCATCTATGCATTTCGGCAATTCAAGCCTCGCCTATCCATTGATGTGACACACACGGGGGTAAGGAATTACAAAGGGCTTATTATCCACAGAGTGCTGCTCGTCCAAGCCCCGTCTTCTTTTCTGCCCACTGCACTGTGTTTTAAGCTGCTTCAGATGTGATCACAAATTACCCCGTTCCAAAACGCGCACGCAGGCTGCATCCATCGGTGCACTTTACAGTACCTCAGTGCGCTAGGCATTTACGTACCCAAATAAAACGTACGGCGCAGCAGCACGGATGGACACTGAATTGATTAGTGCACGAGGGGGGCATCATGTAGGTTACCTCCCACTGACAAGCTGTTCTCTCCAAGTGAGAATGTTCGGCGCTGCCGTCAGCCGCAGGACTGTAGCGGTGAGGGCAGGGAATATCGTTTCCCCTCTCTTTCACTCTTCATATCTCTCTGTTAGAACTTCTAGGGTTCCTAAAATGTCTCCACTGCATGCAGCCAATGACAAGCATTAATTAATTAATTCTTGACCTTCGTATTTCTAATTCATTGGTCAGTTTTAATAGGGGCAAGCACATTACAATTTTAGTTTAAGCGCGCGCGTGTGTGTGTGTGTGTGTGTGTGTGTGCACGTGCGTTCGCGCGCGCGTTACAGAGAGAGACAGAGAGGGAGAGAGAGGTTTGGATAGACAGGAGAGAGAGAGAGAGAGAGAGAGAGAGAGAGAGAGAGAGAGAGAGCGATCCCTCCCACGTGTCTCTTGCAAATGGGACACGACTGCCACCTACCGACTCCCCTCGCCTGTATGCTGTATGATAGTGGCCTCAGGCTGATTGTGCATAGGATTGCTCTCCCATGACAGACTGCACTTTGTTTATATTGGGTTATATATAATGTATCTATTTGTATTTTAAAAGGCTGTAGGGTACAATAGGAGAAAAAGGCCTACACAATGGTTTATGGTGAAGATAAGAGTAACCACACAGTCACAGAATGGAATAAATATGAAGCACATGAGGGTAGTGCTGTGACAAGTCTGCCAATCCAGAAGACAATTTAATATGTGTTATAATCTTTCTTAGGCTTCAGCACTTTAGACCCCATTTATAAATGCTGGCTGTGTGTTATGAATTATGAATCACACTTTGCAGACTTTTAGCATGGCGGCTGACACAGGAGACTTCAGGTCTTCAGAAAGATTATTGCTTGCGAAACATTTATCTCAAGCAACCTGCTGTACAGCGTATATTCTGCTAAACTCAGCTTTATTATACAACATGTATAATGTTGGAGCTAAAACATTATGAATGTGGTGTCTTGTCTGTAAAGAGGATGCATTTACAGAAAATCTGATAGTTAATGTGAGAAAACATTTGAATGCCAGACCAGAGATCTGTCCATCCCGCTGTCAACATGTGATCTTGTTTCCTTCTGTGCTGAAGGCGTTGCATTATTCATCCGTCTTCATAACTGTCGACCTGCCTGTCTGTGTCTCTGGCAAACGGTAGTAAAGAGCACCGCCCTCTTGCTTTCCCGTCGAAGGAGACATCATTAAATAACTCAATGTTTTCTTTCCATTTCTCTCGCCTCATATTTCCCTCTGCCCTGGCCAAACAAGCGATTGAAACCTATTAGCGTGCAAACCCACTTGCCACTCGCCGAGATAGTGGAGCAGTGTTTTTGTTAAATACCCTTTGCATCTACATCATTTCCATGTCATTTTGAGGTTTGAGGCTGAGGTCATTTTTGGGTGCTCTCTTCCATAATGTGTGTCATGGTACTGTATGGCAGCCTTGCCTAATGGTTTTTATTTAAAGCTTTTACTTTTCCATCAGCCGGGAGTCTGTGGCTCTCTGGTGACCGCTCCGTACTACTTTAGGTCTTATTTCCTATGTGGGAACAATCACTGGAGGCCATACCCTTTATCTTGATTTATGTAGCTTTTGAGATCACAGAGGATTTTCTGGTGGAACACTTGCTTCTTGAAAGTGAAGTTTTGGGTGACTGAGATATTGTTGCCAGAATCCATCACCTCTAATGCTATATGCTCCTGTGGTAATGGTAAAATGCATTATTCAACATCCTTTTAGATGACATGTTACATGAATTTACGTTTTTACTGATGTCAGTTCTGAACACTGTTGAAACATCACAGTAAAGATCACTCTGTCCACGGGGGACATTAAAGAGGCGTGGTGCTGCCATTGTAAACAATGTGACCTTGATCCCTGAAAGGGCAAGCCCCATATAAGACTCACAGAGCCAGTTATTCCCGGAGTGGCAGGGGAGGGTAAACAATCTTACTTAAGGTAGTGCTTCAGTATAGATTATTGGTTATGCTTTCAGCATCCTCGTAAAAACGAAGACTCCTTGACATTAACAATGTGAATTATAGACGTGCTGGTGGTGTAGGCTTTAAAATTATAATTTTTTACCACACCATGTTCTTCATCATCACTTTCCGGAAACCACCTGGAAAAAAAGCTGTCAAGAAAAAGCTTTTGACAGAACAGAGGAAAAAGAAGTAAAGTGCCATTCAAAGAAGTCTAAGAACACACAGATCTTTTCCTTTCCCTCAGAGTATTATGTTGTCAGGGCCTGAATAATACATGTGTTAGGATGCAATTAGATAATGTAATAATCATGTTGGGTATGCCACGTACAGTAGGTCTCACTCAGTGATCAAAAGGAATGTACATACCACACTTAAGTCAAAATTCCATTTTAGCTGACAGATTTAAAAATGGGCAGACATTTACACATAGCATAGGTTTATCAAAACATAAGGAGTGAAGAACATGCACAAAGCTCCATGTAATGCAAGTTTTATAAAAGTGCTGACAGTGATGCCATGTTACATGGGCCATAGGATATACAATCTCGGCTACTTGATGTGATCTACAAATGTCAAATGTAACTGCTGAGAAATTTGTCTCACACTAACATTTGAGTTGTTGTTTTTAGAACACACATTACAATACCCCTCCCTCTGTTTTATGTTCTTCACAAAAACAGTTAAATCAGAGACCTAGTGAGAAGGGAGTTCTATGGCCCCTACAGCTGCCCCTTTTAAAGGAGGCTCTGAATACATTAATAATGTGTTTATTTTGAGATCTTTGCATTATTTATTCATGATGTTGTTTTGGAGGGTATGAGAAATCACTACTGATATCCTACTGGGCTCAGAGGCAATGCAATAATGTAGTCAGGTGTGTTGTGAGAGGTAAGATGGAGAAGCGAGTCTGTAGGCCTGAGAATGTGTCACGTGTCACTCGTTTCCATTCTGCACCATCAGTCTTACTGCCACCTCGGGGTGTGTAGCGGGGTCTTTCTCCGTCTACTATTTGATATCCCTCTTTGCTTTTTCCCATTTGTCCTGTACTCGCTGTAATTCACATATTTCAACCACAAAATTAGTTTAGAGTCAATGAGAGAAATTCCACAAACACCTTAGTGACGATGTCTCTGAGATTCAAAGCAATTCATCAATTTCAGGGATTTAATAATTAGGTGCATCAATGTGTTTGCCCTCCTATTTAATCTCCACTTTGATCAACACTAATATCCAACTGTACTTCTTATCCAAGGCTTTCTTTGGCCTATAGGGCTTGTGATTGAAGAGTAAATTCTTAGTTCTATTTCGTATAGGCTTCGCCCTCTAAGCCACGCTATTGGGTTTATCCCTTCGCGCATGCACAGTCGTGAAGATTTTCTTTCCCGCCCTTGCGTACCGCCCGGCTTCAACTACGTCCGCAAATAATGTATATAAACAGAGCGGACCCGTTGCTCTGTTCCCACTTTTTCTTCAAGCTAGCCGTATGAAGACAAGCTCGACTTCCAGCGGTGTTCGCCTCTGCCCCACCTGCCGGACCGGCTGCATCCTGCCGCCAGACCTCCATCCCCGCTGTGAGACCTGCCTTGGCGCCGCTTACGCCTCTTGCCAGTTCTGCATCTGCCTGCCATCTAAAGAGCTTAACTGGCAGGCGGAAGCTTTTCTGGAGTGTCAGGCTCTCACCCCCGACGTCTCCTGCCAGTTCTGCATCCGCCTGCCATCTAAAGAGCTTAACCGGCGGGTGGAAGCTTTTCTGGAGTGTCAAGCTACCGGGGAATGGGATGGCAGCTGGGCAGACAGACGGCAATCCGTCAACACCCTGGATCCGCCGGAGAAAGCCTTTATCGACAAGCACAAGTCCGATGGCTCGATTCTCTCGGATAACGCTTCCACCACCGGTTGTCCCTCCTCCCCCTCTTGAGCGGGGATGTTTACGCTCAGGAGCCGCCCTCCTCACGGGCTCCACTCTGGCCGCTCTTCACAGAGCTTCGGCCGTTTGTGGAAAAGGCGCTCTCTCAGCCCGGGAAACTGAAGGCTCCCGTCTCTTGCTACGCCCCGTTCACTCGGGTTCAAGGCGACACAGAAGCGGGCTTCCCTTCGGCCCCCCCCCCGGAGCAGAGCCTGGCGTCCATCCTGCTTCCGAAGGACATTTTTTTCGGCCACCGGAAGCCTACGCCTCCTTCGCCCCAGGATCAGGTACGTGCTCAGGTCACTGACCGGTCACACCAGTGTGCGGCCCAGGGTCTCGCGGCGCACAACAACATAGCTTTGCTAGCCTCCGCCATCTGCGCCATGGCCATTACTCCGGGAGCTTTTCCTCCGGAGCTAGCCACGGAGATTGGCAAAGCTATGACCGTGATCCTCACCCTGACCACGGTGGCGTTGTCCAGAGTCATGGTGTGGCAGACTGTGGCCCAGCGAAACATCTGGCTCCACATGACACAGCTACCCACTGACATCAGACGCAACCTTCTGTACGGCCCCATAGCTCCTGATGGACTATTTGGGTACCTCCTACAGACAGCCACGTCCGATTTGCACCAAGCGGACCTATTTCGAATGCTCGGCTCTTGGAAAGCGGCTCCTCCACAGCAGTCCGTCATGCGCCTTCTGGGCATGATGTCCGCGGGTTACATGGTTGTCCCACTGGGGCTTCTCCACATGAGAAAAATCCAGAGGTGGTTCCTCCGCCAGCGCGTCGACTCCATACGCCACAAGTGGTGAATGTTGACCATAGAGCTGGGCGATTTTTTTCCCTAAAAAAATCTATGATTTTTTTATAAAAAACTTGATTTTCGATTCGATTTTTCACCCCCTTCCATTTAAAACAAAATAACTGCGAACTGTAAATATATTTTAAATATATATATATGTATTGTATTTAATTAAAGTGCATCAACATAAAAAAAATTGCAAAGGCAAACCCTTTCTCTAACTGAAAAGTCACTGTGCAGTGTGCAAAAAAGATTGTTAAACATCCAAATTATTTTTACTGTATTTGGATTGAGCTAATAAAACAACAAAAAATCCTGAGGTAACTCTTAGTTGAATTGGACATGTAAACAGTAACACCATTCGCCATACAAAAATGTAATTGCAAAAAAAATATCAAAAAATAGATTTTTTGAAAATATGAATCGATTTGAACTACCAACTCGATTTTTAAATCAAATCGATTTTTTTCCCAGCCCTAGTTGACCATCCCTCCTTCTCTGCAGTCAGACCTGTCATATCGGGGAAAACCTCGGACCTTGTCAGCTGGGGTTCCCCTGGGCAAGGTGACGTCATACATGACAGCGTACACGGATGCGTCCCTTACTGGCTCGGCAGGAATGTGTGAATCACAGGTGGTGGGAGGAGTATGGCCACCTCCCCCTCTCCCACACATAAACTGCCTGGAGCTAGCCACGGTGCTGAAGGTTTTAAAGCACTTCGCCCTAGTGGTAATGGGGAGACATGTTGTCGTACAGACAGACAATGTTACAGCAGCAGCGTTCATAAATCGCCAAGGTGGCGTACGCTCGGCCCGGCTATTGGAAATAGCCAGGAGCCTTCTGCTGTGGGCACACAGTCATCTGCTGTCCCTCAAGGCTGTTTACATCCCTGGGATACTAAACCGGGCGGTAGACCTAATGTCGAGGGGAGGGCCCTCTCACAACGCCCTGTCACAGCTGGACGGCGCAATATCTCATCCCCCGGTGATAACCCAGCGACTGTGGGGCTGGCTGCTGAGCGGGAACCCCTGCAGAGGTTAGTCTTGCCTCCCGTCGAGGTGCGCACTACTCAGAGCGCAAGAGCCCCCTCCACAACAGTGTGTTACGCGGCGCGTTGGTCCGCTTTCCAGCGCTGGTGCTCGGAGAGGGAAACAGTCATCGTGTCCCCTGCCTCTCGCGTTGACTTATCTCCAAACATTGGTGGATAACGACTTGGCTCTGGCCACAGTCAAGCCTACGCAGCAGCCATTTCATCCTGCCACGAAGGCTATGGAGAGAGCTGTGCGCTCTCTCACTCCCCAATGGGATCAGGCCCTGGTGCTTTTAGCTCTGGGGAAGCCTCCTTTCGAGCCCTTGGCACAAGCCGCTCTCAGGCTGCTGTCTCTAAAAACGGCGCTTCTCCTTGCCTTGACGTCAGCGAGGAAGGTGAGCGACTTATGTGCGCTGTCAGTTTCGCCGTCCTGTCTCTCCATTAGAGGGGACGGGAGCGCAGCCACCCTACAGCCTAACCCCTCTTTCACGCCAGAAATTTTAACTAATTCCTTTCGGTCGAGGATTTTTTCCCTCCAAGGTTTCCCCCCCCCCCCCCGCCTCATAACAACGACGTGGAGGAGGTTTTCCACCGATTGTGCCCGGTGTGTGCATTATCACAGTACGTTTTACGCATGGCGGACATAAGACGGACACAGCAGCTGTTTGTACACTATAGGCAATACTCCCAAGGAGCGGCCCTGTCAAAACAACGTCTGTCTCACTGACTGTGCGAGGCTATAACCCAGGCCTATAACACACTCGGTTCTATCCTCTCTCAACGACAAATGATGCCCCGTCGTATGTGTGTTCTGTCTGCTGTCGGGTGCCGGGAGGAGAGCGGTGTGTATATATATATATATATATATATATATATATATATATATATATATATATATATATATATGTATGTAGCGATATATATTATATACATATATGTGTATATATATTTTGTCACTATCATGCACGCCTATGATCACGGATTATGCGCACTGCATGTGTGTTTTCATGCTTCCTCACCCCGCCTGCATTGAGTGCTGGGTATAACGCGGTGTCCACGTTAATACCGATCCTGATACATTCTCTCTCACTACCATGCACGCCTACAATCATGATATGTGCCGCTGCATGTGTACTGCCTGGGGCCGCCCCTCACACACACACACACTCTGGGTGGTTGGGAGGAACACAGGCGTCCCGTAATTATCAATCATGTACTACCCTCACCAATCATGCATGCCTGCACTCACGGCTTGGGCTTTACAGCCAGCAAGGCTGAGTCATTATCATGGCAGGCTCCGTTACCAAGATAACGGCTTATCTGATACAGTCTCCTGTCAGTGCATGAGAGAGAGAGACAGAGAAGGGAAAAAGTTTACTCTATGTTCCACTTGTGGGCTCTGGGTCGCAGGTGGCATTGACTACATCAGCTTCGCCCTAACCCAATAGCGTGGCTTAGAGGGCGAAGCCTATACGAAATAGAACGATAGTTACGTTATTGTAACTCCAGATTCTATGAATATAGGCATAGCCCTCTAAGATTTGGGCCACCTGCTCCGGTTACATTAGCTGAAGAAAAAGCTTATGTTGGGAGCAGAGCAACGGGTCCGCTCTGTTTATATACAGTATTTGTGGACGAAGTTGAAGCCCGAGCTGTACACAAGGGCGGGAAAGAAAATCGTCACGACTGCGCATGCGTGAAGGGATGAACCCAATAGCGTGGCTTAGAGGGCTATGCCTATACTCATAGAATCTGGAGTTACAATAACGTAACTATCATTTCCAATCTAGGCCACTTTTGGCGCTGGTTCTCGATTCACCCCTCTATCTAGAGTAAATAAAAATACAAATAAAATAATTCAAAGCATGTTTCACCCTAATAACACTCCACTAAGCTGCTGCAACTGCATAATATAATGGTGAAGGAGACTGGATGACTGGTTATTGGATATTGGCTGCAGCTCAGGAACTGACTGTTGTTTATGCATATGCATCAAACAAAAGCTCGGAGTATTCGGCCTTCTTGGAGACCTTGAATGGAGTCCTGCATGGGGCTCCAGGGGGGGACTCCATAGTTCTGCTGGAATACTTCAATGCGCACGTGGGTAATGATGGAGACACATGGAGAGGCGTGATTGGGAGGAACGGCCTCCCTGATCTAAATCTGAGTGGTTGTTTGTTGTTGGACTTCTGTGCTAGTCATGGATTGTCTATAACAAACACCATGTTCGAACATAGGGATGCTCATAAGTGTACTTGGTACCAGAGCACCCTAGGCCAAAGGTCAATGATCGATTTTATAATCGTTTCATCTGATCTGAGGCTGTATGTTTTGGACACTCGGGTGAAGAGAGGGGCGGAGCTGTCAACCGATCACCATCTGGTGGTGAGTTGGGTCAGGGGGTGGGGGAAGACTCCGGACAGACCTGGTAAGCCCAAATGGGTAGTGCGGGTAAATTGGGAACGTCTGGAGGAGGCACCTGTCCGACAGACTTTCAACTCACACCTCCGGCGGAGCTTTTCGTGCATCCCTGTGGAGGCTGGGGGCATTGAATCCGAGTGGATGATGCTCAAAGTTACCATTGCTGAAGCTGCGGCAAGAAGCTGTGGTTTTAGGGTCTTAGGTGCCTCAAGGGGCGGTAACCCACGAACACCGTGGTGGACACCGGTGGTCAGGGAAGCTGTCCGACTGAAGAAGGAGTCTTTCTGGGATACGTTATCCCGGAGGACACTAGAGGCAGTTGCAGGGTACCGAAGGGCCCGTAGAGCTGCAGCCTCTGCCGTGAAAGAGGCAAAGCAGCGGGTGTAGGAGAAGTTCGGAGAAGACATGGAGAAGGACTTTCGGTCGGCACCAAGGTGCTTCTGGAAAACCGTTCGCCACCTCAGGAGGGGGAAGCGGGGAACCATCCAAGCTGTGTACAGTAAGGATGGGACGCTATTGACCTCAACTGAGGAGGTAATAGGGCGGTGGAAGGACTGCGGCTGCGCTTTATCACCAATCCTGTTTGTAATATTTATGGACAGGATATCGAGGTGGGGGTGGGGAGGGGTTGCAGTTCAGTGGGCTGGGGATCTCAGCGCTGCTCTTTGCAGATGATGTGGTCCTGATGGCATCATCGGCCAGCGACATTCAGCAATCACTGGATCGCTTCGCAGCCGAGTGTGAAACGGCTGGGATGAGGATCAGCACCTCTAAATCTGAGGCCATGGTTCTCAGCAGGAAACCGATGGAGTGCCTACTCCAGGTAGGGAATGAGTCCTTACCCCAAGTGAAGGAGTTCAAGTACCTTGGGGTCTTGTTTGCAAGTGAGGGGACAATGGAACGGGAGATTGGTCAGAGAATCGGTGGAGCGGGTGCGCTATTACATTCAATTTATCGCACTGTTGTGACGAAAAGAGAGCTGAGCCAGAAGACAATGCTGGATGTATAAAAAAATCTCTGAAGGGAGATTTGTGAAAGTTTATGATTGTAAATGATTGAAGTCAAGCTGTTTGCTTTAATCACATTTCAGATAAGGAGTTAAGCATTATTCTAATTAACAGGGTAAAACTAAATTGCAACTTCCTTCTGTTTTAATTTGAAGAAATTTTACAGTGCTAGGATTATTTGTAATGATAGTTCTGGGGGTGAAATGTGCAGTTGAGACCATGTTTACCCACCTGCAGCCTCATTCCTTAAAAAGGAGAAAAAATAAGAGATAAAGCAATTTGACCTTAAGAAGGCTCCAAACCCATAATCCAAATACTGTGAGTTTGATTCATGATTTTGGAAGAGCTCCTTTTTTAAATTGCGAACATTCAGAGGAAGCTATGTGACTGTAGATGAAATGTTGCCAGGGATATTGCCATTTGAAACTTTGCCACTGTTTGGCCATGTGGTAAAATACAGCCTGATCAAATATAATCTACAAACTTTCAGGCATTTGGTTGTTAAAATGTGTGGGCATTAAGAAATGGTGTATTCCTGTCAGGCTGTGTGCAACTTATTTTGAGGGACATGACTAAGTGCTAGTATCACATGTTTGTGATGCAAAGATGATGTAGGCAGTGGAAATATAGTGTGTAAAATTTGATGGAGAGGAAGGCGATAGGGAAAAAAGAAAATGCTATGGGTGCTACAGAGCATGATGAAATACGGTTTAGTACAATTTAGGGTCCATCCCGAATGTGTTTCTAAAGGCTGGTTGCTTGAGGAAGCTTGGTAGTTTTCTTCACTTTACTTGTGCACCATATCCATCCAAAAATGTTGTCTTTCAAATGGATACAATCTCACAGCCTGTAAGTCCATTTACAGAAAGGTGTGTGCAAAACACCAAATATATTAGATACGAAATTAAAAGACAATGCAGTTCAGCATTTCTTGGCCAAGACTTCCTCATTTTAACACACAATTGAAGTATTTTTTGTTGGCTGAGGATATGTTCAAGAGACGTGAAGTTTACCCACCAAATCTGATGGTTGTAGGACTTTGGATGTAAGAGACAAACCTGAAGATGATATATGTGAACATGTGCCAAAAGCTCCACATTCCTCCCATAATGAAATGCATATTGCAGAGAAATATCCTTTCATGCTATACTGTAAATTAAGAAAGTATTGAGCACTTGAGCGATTATAATGCTGAAGCTGGAACCATCCCCAACGCTTTTATTTCAGGAATTAAGCTTGCATTTATTAGTCATTAGTGTTTTCCTCAATCATTCCTTACACATTTTATATCCCACAATAAATATTTTGAATGTCCTCTTCTGAAATTGTAGAGCGCTCCCTGCACATTCATATATTGTTTTTTTTTTTTTTTATCTGCCATTCACCCATATATTACAATGTTAAATATCACATCCAAATAGTTGTAGGAAAGGATAATTGACAAGAAAGTTGATATCCTAAATAAGTCAACTTTACAAAATAATATCACTCTTTTATTATAGTGACATAAAAATGCTTTGGGAAATAAGTGAACCTTAATAGTTTGCTCTCTGTTGAAATGATCCACCACAATAAAGTCAGATGTTTTAAGTCAAGCAGGAAGTTTCATGTGCAGGTGAACAGAAGCCAACAGAATCACACCATGCATAACAAGGATAATGTACAAATGTATGTAAAAAGTTTGAAATGGGTGAGTATATATTCATTGTAATTATGATAGTAAATGAGCAAGCCATCAATATATTTTTTTAATAAAATACAACAGGCACTGCAGAGTCAGGAAGTTTACCCAAAAAGAGCCCATTCTAAGTTGCAGCCATACAACCACATACAGTTCAGTATGTGTCTTCCTATTGATAGCTCAGCATCAGTATGCTGTACATCTTGTAACAACTCCCCTATTCCTGCTAGAGTTGTCAATTAATGCACAACCATTAAAGGCTCACTAAGTTTGCTACTCAGAAAATCTTGACTGACAATCAGAGGATAACGCTTTAAGCAAGACATAACCCTTGTAATCCTGTATCATAGCAGATTTAGACTTGGTGTAACCTCAGTTTCAGCTTGTTTTTCTCCTTGGCTTTGTCTCTGTTCATGCAAAACAAGCAATGCTCCAGACAATGGCATACCTATTCACATGTGAGGCAGGGAGCAGATTTGCAGCATCTGGATGTGACGGCCCGATCCTCTCTTTCTCTAATCCTCTGTGTGGTTGTGTTTCTGCTCAGACACGTAGGGGATCGAGTGGGCCATCCATTCACAGCCTGCCTGCCATAGAGCAGATAAACAGAGGAAAACAGAGTAAATGGCCACAAAATAAATAAGAAACATTGTATATATATATATATAATATTTCATTGGCTGTGTTTGCATTTTGTTAGCTGGCAAAAATACACTGCTCACATTTAGCAAGCTGGAGGTTGATTAGCTCTGAAAGTAAGTTTCTCTTCAGGCTGGTATCACGAAAACATGAGAGTTCATGATGAGTTATGAATAGAAAAGAACATGAGATTTTAGCAGCGGCTTCACTTTGGCTATGTGATGCGATTTATAAATGCACTCCTTGACATACCAAACACCACTGATCATGCTGTATGTCCTTTAAGTCTCCCTATTAGCCCTAGCATTTATAAGCAGTATACACATAATTATACAACAAGTAGATCTGACCAGGCAATCTAATTGGTCCAGTAGAAATTTAGAAAATGCTCAAATAAGCATGACAGCAAAACCAGAGCCATTTGAGCAAACCAGGCTCATCACTATGAATATTATGCTGCCATTTCCATGTAACAGAGTTGAATCAAAAACAGTCTTCTAAACCTTTTCATTAATGAAAATAAATCACGATCCACAGTGGAGCACACAAAAGCTCTCCAACATAATTATTTAAAGTAATTCATCGGATTAAACAACATATTTTTTTTATAATGTTCTGGAGTTTACTGTAACTGTAAATATTTGGATCACATCAGAAGCTATGTTACAAATAGCCTGCTACATGTGACGTTTGCAGATGTACAGAAGCTAAATCTGTCGATGGAAACATTTTTTTCAGCAGAAATCTTAGTTATAATAAGAATGAGCTAGAAAAGCAGTTTTGTGTTTCAATATGTGCAATATTTATTCACTTTGAGAAATCCCACAATATCTACAAAGCTAACGTTAGCTTAGGTTGACTGTCTGACTAAACAGGGAGAGACTAGAAATTATATCTGTTGCTTTTTTTATTTTTTTTTTAGAGTGAATTGCTTGTTGACAGTGATTCGGCCGAAAGCATCACTGAAGTGCCAATAATATGACGTTACATCACACCGTCTTGTGTAATGTTGCTTAATTAACACATGGTTTATAACACACCCTAATGTAGATGTATGCAGATATAAGGACATTTTAAGTGTACAGTATTTTACTTCATATACTCATATACTGCTTATAAATGCTAAAAAGGGGGACTTAAAGTAAAGGAAAAACGACTGAAATCATACATGCCAAATACCCTTATTTTCTTGGAGAAGCAAAATCCAACTTTAAGGGGGTAATAAATAGTCTAATCAGAGCTTTATTTGGCCACTGCAAGGTATCACCTTGAAAGGTTGGAAGTAATTGAACACCATTAGGATCTTTCCTGATTACCTTAATCATCTTTCTCCTAGAAAGGTCATTTTACAGTCTGGTTAACTACGGACAATAAGAATCAATGACTGGTAAATGATGACATTCATAAGAGCTGCTTGTGGTAATGTCTAATGGGCAAGCTAACACTATTTTAAAGAGATTAGCAAGATGAGGAATAGAATATGGAGCCAGACGTGACACAGCATGACAAACTGTGACCATTAACAGAGGATGACTGGAAAGTAATTCACCACCTCTGCTCTTGTCCTAGTTACTAAATGGTCACTTCATGATCACGTTTTAACCTTTTTAACCATTCAAATAAATCTGACAGATTGGATGGTCCCTACTAAGTAATTCCAGTCAATTTGCATCAGTAATATATTTGGTTTGGAAATAGCACAAAAGATGGCTGTCGTCATGTAAAAAGCTTGATGGTCATTTCAGAGATTATGTAGTACATTCTAATTCTGTTTTGATACAGCATGACAATCCCTTTATTATATTGACTGTACTTGATTACCTCCTTTAATTTGAATTTCAAGCATAATTGATATGCTACCACATTAGTTACAGTATTAATGCATTTCAAACCCAAAGTAAAAGGGTTTTGTTGCATCATTAGTTGTTCACTCTGAGCAAAACTTAAAGCGTTGTACTTGGTGCGTGTCATTCACTTACACACATGCAAGCACGCATGGACGCACACACGGACGCACCTGCGTCCACACACACAAACACACACACACACACACACACACACACACACACACACACACACACACACACACACACACACACACACACACACACACATGCAAGCAAAACACCCACTGTACAATCAATCTTCTCCACACATTATAAAAAAATTCTATTTTATTCCATTTTTGTTTTGTCATCAAAACTATTTTTCATCTCAGGCTAGACAGGTACGAGGAAAAATTATTTTAGTGATATCCTAGAGTCCAATATATTTGAAGCGTCCTGCTATACATGTCCACACTTAATCAAAACACACCAGTATTTCAGATGGGTGTTCCTTTCATTGTGAGTATACATTACTTCTGCAAATGGACAATCAATATGATGAACTGGAGTCCATACTTAACGGCTCCAGCCAGAAATGTGCTGGGCATTTTGTATGGTTTTCCCTCTGAAATGCTTTCAGGCATTTATCTGTTAGCTTCAGCTGACAAGCTTCTCCACTGCACCAGAAAAAGCTGCTGGCTAAAAACAAACAAAAAAATACCACTTGATCTCTGCCACTTGCAGTATTAACGAAAAAACAATATTAAAACACTGTATTTCCGTTTGGATCAGGAAGAAAGTGGAGTGGGTAAAATGATTCCTGTGCCAAAGAAAATATGTTCATAAGTAGGCTGCACAAAGTCAAAGTGCAAAGCAAACTTTCAGCAGCTTTGGGTGACCTGCAACTTTTTATCAGTCTAAACTGCAGTCATGGCATCAAAGTTAACTGCCGTTCAGAGTGAAGAACTATTTTTTTTTTTTTAAAAGTATCACACACATTTAAATTACAAAATGTATTATTGTTATTTAAAATTCAACACTTACGTACTCCAGCAGTAAATGACACCTTCACAATAAAACTGACTAAGTTTCATTAGGAAATATTACAGGGGGGTGTACTGGATTGCATGAGATGTGGATGCATATATGGCACGTTAGTGAATTTTGGTCTTGGGCCTGTTTGAACAAGGCACAGAGTGACAGTAAAAGAGAAAATACACAAAAAAGCACCAAAGAAAACAAGACACAATAAAAATCACAGAAAATCAAATTATCTTGTTCTCTATGGCTTGCGTTTTGCTTAATTAATAAGGCTTGGCAATCTATAATAAACAACACAACCACATACTGGAGGCCAAATTCTGCTCTATATTTAATCGAAGTGGAGGAGCTCAGACTGACCCTGTGTGGATAGCATTGTGCAAAAGCCCACAGACACCATTAATAGCTTCCCTCCAAACTCTCTGCCAGAAATTTAAGCCTTGCCCTTTGCCATAATCCCTCCTAGACTCACTACTGGCTGACATGCAGAAGAGTATCTATCCTAACTCAAGTTCCCAAACTGTGCCCTACTGACTGTTCTGGAAGCCAAATGCCAACTGAACTACCAGCAAACGAAGTGTAAACCCTGTGATATTGCTGTTCAATAATATGCCTTAATTGTATTTGACGCATAGAAATCCTGACATTCTACATCAACAAAATCATTGAAATATTACAGAACAGTAACAAAATGGTGCCAAAGTTCAAAAAGCTTCATATTAGCTTTGACTGAATCTTGGAATGCACACATAATGAGGACTTTGGATTTTTGCTTCACTTACATTGAACACCAACACAATGTATTAGTGGCTAATGTGAACAGGAGGAGCGATTACAACAACACATTTTCTCTTTCAATGTACATATGGGCATGTGATTATTGTTTTAAGACTTGAAAAAAGTAAATCTATCCTTAAAGTGCACCATATACATAATAAATGCAATTTTTCTGATGTGTATGCCTTATTTTAAAGTTGTAGTTAGGTTGTTCCTAGCGGCAGCTTTAGCAGTAAGATGTAATTGCAGACGGTAGTGGTGGGCAGATCGATCCAAATATTGATAATATCGATACCAACGTTGGTATTGATATTGCTCAGTACCAGTGTAATGAGATTGATACTTTAGTTTCAGTTTCTCTCCAGTATGGACTGCTGCAGTTTCATCAAAGAGGCGACCTGGCTGTCTGTGTCTGTGTAAGTGACGCTGCTTTAAAGTGCCGCTCCTGTCACCGCGTGGAACAGGCACACTTTGCTCCTCGTTCCCCCTCTTGTGATTTGATGTTGTATCGTTTGGCCAGCACCACACACACACAAGCAGGACAGAGACGGAGCAGAAGAATGGCTGAGAGGAAAAGAAGTGCTGTGTGGCTGTATTTTCAGGGCAAAAATTAGACAACGGCAAGCTGTATAATTTATAAAAAGGCTGTAAATACAATGTTAACACAACAAATTTATACAAGCATATGACAATTCTGTCCTGGGGTTTAACTTATTAATAATCCAAAGGTAAAATCACAAAAATACTTAAAGGTTGTTAAAATTCATTCAGATTTAGCAATTTGATGATGAATCCACCTTAATTATTAAAAAGTATCGGTATCGTTTGGGTATTGTATCGGTATTGCATCGGTATCGCATCGGTATCAGCGATACTGGCCCTGTATTTACTTGGTATCGGATAGGGTTGCACGATATTAACAACCCGTGCGCTGAAATGATGATCATTATAGTGTTTCAAGTAGGCTCTAAATCGAACACAACTAAGCCACACAGCCAACGGACAGGATGCAGCGCTCCACAAAATAAACAAAATATGACATACTTATCGCAACACTTTCGATATAATATTGCGCAATGTGATATCGCGATAACGATATTGAGTCGATATATCATGCACCCCTAGTATCGGATCAATACCTAATTTTGCAGTATCGCACACCACTAACAGACGGGCCTCTGGGACCTCATCTCCCAGAGTTCCTTTACAAAACGAACAGTGTCGACTGTATGACATCGGTAGCTAGGCAGCTCTCACCTGTGGGATGCCTTCACATGGTCCAGTCCACAGTGATGGCAGCTAAAAGCTGTGTGGGCATACGCGCAGCCGTGGAGATGATAGAGCCGGGGAGGCAGCAGCTAGCTTACGTGGCTGATCGTGCTAACACGGTCAACAGTGCTAACGCAGCTAGCCGGATTGCTCAACGAGGCTATGGGGAGGAACGATGTTTCCTGCAGTGAAGCATGCAGAAAACATCGCGCCTCCCACCTTTTAATTTGGCCGAGATATGCTAAAGTTTGTGTTTTGTGGCTAGCTACGAAAATTTGTTTGGTTGTAAATTGTACATACTTTAATGTAGCAAAATTCTTTGATAACTTTTGGTCAGGTCCATCTGTAGATGCGACGTACCAGGTTTCGTGGAGATCGGTTCCACGGCCTAGGAGGAGTTAGAAAAAGTTGGTTTTGCACATTGCCCGATATTGCAAAAAAAACTCTTAGCGGAAGCTCAAACCTTAACTATAACAACACAGAAAACATCCGTCTTGTACCATTACATGGCAATACCACATGCATGCTTAACAATCGGTGTCTTTGCATTTACATCAACCTTACTGCAATCACCCAGATTAAAGTTATTTGAAGCATTTTTTATCGTTTACATTTAGGGGCCTACCCAATTTTCACTTGATATGAGTTTGCATTGGTTGTTTTATAATTGGGTTAACATCTAGAATAACATTATAGCCTACAGCAACAACCCACAAAATACAATCAGGGAGATCAGGGGGCATCACTGTTTTGTTTTTATAGGCTTTACATGTTTTCCACCCCCAGTTAAGCCAAGTAGTCATGCAGCTACAGAATCATCTCTTTACCATTTATCACTACCTTATCCCCACAGTGAATTGGAGGCAGAGAAGTGGTACATGCACAGACTGAAAATGCCAAAACAATCAATGTTTAAGATCAAGGTTTACACATCCCTGACACACTGATGAGTAATTCAGCTCTGCTGTTCAATGGTTATTGTTTCTCTTAATTTGAAGCTTATAGTTCACTTCAATCTCTGAGTGACAGTTGGAATATTTTGACCTAAAGTGGTATGGGTTTTACTCTTGTGAGTGAGTAGTAATGGGTGCAGATCTCTCAGTCAATATCAGTATCAGCAAACATGGTCTGACTAACAGGAACATTATAAATCACAATGCAGCAACCCTGTGTCCATGTTTTATGAAAAGAACTTTGTTCTGAACCAAAGACTCCAGAAGAAATGTGCAACACTGAAAGGCTCCAAACAAAAAAAACTCTTGTGAAGTGTATTTTCTGAAAGAGTTGCAGGTCTACCATCCTGAAAATCTATAGCCGAACCCTCAACACTCTTTTTAAAAAAGCCCTTTTTTATATATTTTTCTTTGTCTCCCTCTGCAGATTGATGGCCTGGTGACTCCACGGGGTAGAGCGTAAAATTAATCAAAGAGAAAAGCCACCACCATGTCCAGATCCCAGCCGTGTAGCAACTCTATAAGCATCATCACACGCTCTACTTATATGGCAATGGCTAGAGCTGTTGTCATGTGAAGAATGCATGCCAGCTGAGCAAGTGTCCTGTTCACGTCAGCTGGTCAGTGACAGCATCTCTGTCATGGACCACTTTCCTTTACCTTGCAGATCAATTTCACAATTGGACACAAGTCCAGCCGTTAATGACAGAAGAAAGCCAAATTTGCATTAACATTGTATATGTATTATGTTGAAACAAGCTACTAAAAGCCCTGGAAAACATCTGAAAAAAGAAAACAGGTTAAAAAAACCATATATAATATCTCCAGCCTAAGTGCTATCCAAGTCTGTGTGAAGTGTTGGGTGAAAAAAAAGAAAGAAATTACTGTCACTTTGCATCCATCTCTTATGTTCATGCAGTGTCAAGATGTGTGGCTCAGTGCTCAGCTCTGTGGCCCATAAGACAGAGAGCACATCATAGACAGACAGCTTGAATATGCTACCTCTGCAGTCTGCCAAAACTATTAGAATTACTGTACCTCTAATGAATCATTTATGCAACTTTGTTCAGTGAAACAGCACTTTACCACATCTTACCAAACACTGAGTGTGTACACATGAGATCACATTAAACACTGGATTATAGTTATAGTTAAATATAGTCTGTACCCACAGTTCACAGACAAGGATGACCTACTACATGTATATGTGCATAGACTCAGAAACTCAATATGGATTACCTTGAAGTCTTCAATCAAATACATAAGCAAACAGGATATAAAACAGGAGACTTTAAAATAAAAGCAAAAAGTAAAAAGCAAAGGTAACTGATACAGGGTACACACAGGTGAGCAGGATGACGCTCATAACTTGAGATAGTGCAGTGATTACGGTTTTGCAAATACCTGGCTACGCACCGGTGAAAATCCCGATGAAAATACAAGCATATTCCCAAAGCCGCCTACACATGATAAGCAATTTGCTCTCTGCGCACTGCTAGTTAAGGCGCAGAGCAAAGCGCAGAGAACAAAGCGCAGAGAGCAAAGCAAAACTATTTCCCATTGCTAGGTAACGACAGCTGTTATCTCATTGCTTGCGCTTTCGAAAGGTCAGCGGCAACTAGATCAAAGTTTAAATAATTTGAACTTTGAGCGCAGTGTAAAGCGGCAAATCCGAGTCGTGCGCCGCTCTCCCCATAGGAAATCAATGGAACGGCCAGCGCAAAGCGTTTTTGCTGCCTATTATGTGTAGGCGGCTTAAGGGAGTGCTTGTGTTTGCCCCGGGGCAGTCAGTGGGATCAGCACCATTGATAGCACTTATGACAGAAACCATTGTGACCATACTGAAAGTATTTCTACCAAGTCATGCTGTTTAGTAGAACTATTATTAACAATTGTGTGAACTTGTTGTGCAGATAAAACCATAACCATGACTGCTTCAATTCAAAGTCATTGTTATTTTGAGGAACTTATAATATATCTACTTGCTGTATATACAGTATCTACTGCAATTACTTTTTGTATTTTCTGCTTCATGTATTCTCTTCCTCATACTGTATAATGCTTACATTGATGTGGGTGGACATGACTAATTAGAGGACATTATCTACTGCTGTTCTATTGTGTTTTACGTTTGACCTCGCTGACAAACCTCATGTTGCACTCAGAAGCATAACAGCTGAAACATTAATGAGCGCTTTGTACTAATTAAAAAAAACAACTATACTTATAATGATTATAATATTCTGAAGGTACTTACAATAGTGCAACATTATTGTAGAATTATAATCAGAAAATGTTGCAGTGTTAAATTAAATGTAGCCAGAAATGCATGCACACACACACACACACACACACACACACACACACACACACACACACACACACACACACACACACACGGTTAAAAAAATGTGGTATACTTATGAAAGCAGATTTGTTTAATACTAGCTATTGTCCCACACAGTTGCAGCCATGCATAGTTTTATATAAAGCAAAGCAGTGCAGACAGATTTGCCAATTCACAAGCTGAATCACAACAGAAGCCTTGTAGCCCTTCCCTCACAAGAATCCAGCAGCATGCAATAACAACGCAGCCTCCATATATAATCGCCAATGTGCATGGACACTACTGTTTTTAGATTAGTGAGTAAGTAAGATTCTTACATACCTACATGCCTATTTACACTTCCACCTTACACACCTGCACCATGAAAGGCAATGTACCCCAAAGCCCCCCTTTGGTGATGGGCTCAAATGGGATTGAACTAAAGGAGTAAAATTGTGGGTTGTACACTAAACATATTTGTGGAGCGGACTGAGTGGAACTGGAGGGACACGTAGTAGTTCAGGGTCATCAGTATGAGTTAAACTCTCACATTACATCAGTCATCTAACTCATTGTAAATATAAATATTTTAATTACAGCTTTAAAATGAAAGCTCATTTCCACCAGTGAAAGAACAGATATAAATAAAAATGTTGACTTAATAAAAAGCCAAAGAAAATTGACTTAAAGGTGAAGTCATAATTAGGAGATTGAAATTTAAAATTGACAGTTTAAAATGTCATGTTTTTTTTTCCTTTTTTCATCAAAAATGGGACACAACTATTTTTATTTTTCTGGCGTCCCTGCTTTAAACACATGGAGAACCTGTGATGCAGGAGAATACAGATCATACAATAAAACATGTTATTAAATGACCTTGTGATGATGACGTCATGAAGAGCACACACCGTAAGGAGGCTAGACACCGTTGAGTGTGTCCTTTGAGATGTCTCCTTCAGTTTTAGAATCCAAATACATATGATCCTCGGATATCGCCTCTCCCCCTAGGTGAACATCAACATATGGCTGAATTACGTGCTACATTACTCCTTAATATCTCCAGTTGCCTGCTCATGTCTATGCCTAATGCATAAACCCTTTGAAAATAACCTGATGTAGAATTGATGTGCTTCGCTGCTCCTTACACTCTCTTTCTCTCTCTTAAGGATGCTCCTTCGCTTAGAATCAAAACCTCAAGAGAGACACATCATGGATGATAATGGTTACCTCGAGTGTAGACACTTATTCATATCCTGTATAACAAAGTTGGCCAGCCGATAATCATTACATGGTGTGGGCGAAAACTCCACAGACATCTCTTGAGGGGCCAGAGCCTTGTGAGTAACAGGTAGAACAAATCAATACCACCAAATGGCAGCTTACAGATCCCACATAATTAAAACCGAGACACGGGGAGAAGAAGAGAGCTCCACTCGCACAGAGAGATGAACATTAAACAAGTGTTTTCAGCCTGCCTCTTACCATGTTTAGCCAACAATCATTCCCTTCCTATTGACTGGCAAAGCTACTCTCCCTCTAAGTGTGGATTGACTGGCAATTGGAGGAGGTCCAAGGTATACCTAAACAAAGCAGCTAAAAGGCAGCAAACAGCAGAGGTGTAGCATGGAATGCTAATGAATGCTATCATCTATTCCACTCTCTGCTTGTATCTGTGTCGAGTGATTTAGAATCTCTGGGCATACTGAACGCTGAGACAACTGCATGCCAACACCTCTGTGTTTTTTTCTGCTTGTCCTGTCACTGACCCCTGGATACTGTCACATAAAACTGTATGATAGACACACAAATCTAAATAATAAAAGTAGAAACAACGTTGTAAGTAAGTTACTGTTGGTAAAATAAATAAAAAACACTTTGTTCTCTGTTTCATTTTAAGCAGCCTATAATTGTGGTATGAGTATACCTGTGGCTGGGAAGTATACCACTATTATAATAAAAAAACACTGTTATGAATTCAGTTTTTCAGATTGTTTTGCTTTGAATGCTATCCACATATCACATATAGTGCTTTATTCCTGCTTCTCTAGCTGTAGCGGCACTTGGATGTGCGAGTGCTATGTTTAGCCTTATATGTACTTTAATGACCTTTCTGTTACTTTGCTTGTTAGAACAAAATAATCAGCCGGTTCATTGCTGTAGAAGCCGCTACAGTGCGTAGCAATGTGCCCCGGCCCCGGGCAAGGGAAGGGAGGAAGCCGGTTCAGCCTGCTGGAGAAGCCGGTACAGCGCCTGTGTCCTTACCTTACCCGGGGCCGGGGAACATCGCTATGCGCTGTAGCGGCGATGATGCCGAATCTCTAGATGAGCCACAGCTGAGCCGCGATATTCAAGAATTGATTGTTTTTTTCGTCTGCTATATTTCACCACTAAATTCATTTCTGAGACTGTTTTATGCGAGAAATTAACTGTGTACAGTTTGAATATGGGCAGTTTTACAAAAATGTATGGCCAATTGCACATTTGCTCTGATATGTTGTCGGACTTGGAAGCTCCAGTCTTAGGTGACAGCCAGCTGGCGGTGGCCGGGATCGCTTGCTTACTGGCCGGCCAGTAGGCTAATGCTCAGAGACTCAGCTGGAAGTCGTTTCAGATCCTCCCACCAGCCGTTGGGCCACGCCTTCTCATTTAAATTGACACCTGTCACTTCTAAATGAAAAGCTTAATGTTAAAACGAAATGTAAAAGGTGAATCTTAAAATGTCAATGTCAAATGTAAAACGTAAAATTCAAAAGATAAAATGTCAAATTGAAAATTATAAAGGGGAAAGGCTAAATTAAAATTATTTCTTTTTTTCTTTTTGAGATTTTAATTTAAGTATTTTCATTTAAGCTTTTACATTTCACATTTAATTATGGCATGATTTTTTTCTAGTAGCGTAGTAAAATAATTCTATTTTTAATTTCATCTTGCTTCGTTTTCTCTTTGGACTTTCAATTTGAATTATGAATAAATATATCCTCCATACATCGCTAGATAAACGTGAGTAAGTAGTAGCTAAACAGCTTTCACTAAATTGGTAAACAGAGGGAATAAACAAAACTTTTAGCACCACTGAAACAAAGAACATTCATCTGGAAACAAGGCTGTTCAACTAAATCATTTCTAAGGTATCTATGCTTTAGTCAGTCATCCTGGGTACTCGCTGCATTTGCATTCCATCCAAATGGATGATGGAGACCAAACAACAACAAAACACAACTCTGAGGGCTTTGAGTTCAGTTTTTCAAAGTTTCTATTGTGTATATTGTTATTTTAGAAGAGATACCAGCAATCTCTGCTGAAACTTCGGAACTGTAACAAGATTTTTCTGTTTGGAATGTCAATTGGTTGTTTTGCTGTAGGCCTAAGCTTTTGCCAGCCTTTTGTGAACTGTGGAAAGATTTTGTGCAACTTGGAATACATAAACATCGGAGAGAATGTGAATCAAAATTATATTAAACTGAAATAATATTGCAGTTTAGGGATAAAATACATATATAATGTGTTTCCTGTATATCATGTTATCACAATGTCCTGGCTAAAGGCATATTGAAGTAATAAAATACCTCTCACTTCTAAGTTGTAAGAGACAGGGTTAAAAAGTTGTAAAACATTAAATTGCACAGAATATTAATCATAGATTGTCTGATTTTACACAGTGTGTTAGTCTTGCATATCTGAAGATGCTGCAGATTTGGTCTGTGAGAGACTATTGATCAGCTCTGCATAGGAGTGCCTTGTTGCTCAGCGGTAGGTCTTGGTTACTAGCTAACTAACTCTATTATCTCAGCATTGAGCTTTTCAAAATTAGATGACGTGATGTTTAGAAATCTCTTGAATCATATACTGTCTATAGGTAAATATAGTATAAACATGAAAGTAGGAAGAAGAAGAAAAATAAAACAGACAATTATAACTTTAGATGAAGGATATAAATCTCTCTTTGGTAAAGGATTCAAGAAAAGCAAGCTGGGCTTGCATTCATAACACTTTCATCTCTCATTACAATATTGTCCTCTCGAGTAAATGGCCTTCATGTTTCAATTTTGACAAGCAGGTTTTCAGCTAATGCATGGGTTATTCTTTTTTTCATTATTACCTCCATTCTCATTCATAGAGGACATTGTTTTTTGTCAACAGCAAAAGTTCTCTCTCAAAATACAGTAAAAGCACACTTAGGAAGAAGAGTTTGCTCTGTTTTTCAAAAATATCCTTATCCTTTAATCATACAGCATGAAGTGAAATTATAATTACGCAATGAAATGCAGACAGAAATAATAAAAAATATTCAAATTTCATACGGTATGTTGGTATGACTTACGTGCATTTAATGTATTACTCCATTACACACATCATATAAGCCAATAAAACTAGAGCAATGAATGAAATTACACTAATGTATTACATCAAAGTTTCAGAATTAAAAAAAGCAAATTGGAGAACCTAAGATATGATCAACATGACCCTGATGCAGCACATGTCCTCGGGATGGATAAGTGCTATGGCCAGGTGTTGTCTGAATCTAACATGAGATGAACTGTGGCTGTGCGATTTCAACATGCAAAATCAAAAAAGAAAATCTGGTCCCTGTCTGTGAAAATGCGGCTTGCACTAGATGTCTGATAAACTCAGCATGTTCAAACTATTTCTTGGCATGTCCTTGCATCTAAGTAGGGCCATCTGTTTCAATGAGTACTTTAAAAGTCATGTTGTGTGTGAGATGAACTTGTAGTTTGGTGTGGGTTGGAATAATAGAAGATGATCTGTGTGTAAACCAAGAAGCTTCCATGGTTGACAGTGGAAGCCAATGCAGAGATGTAGGACACACAAATGTATCAGTTTGAAATATGGAAAAAGTGATTCATGATTTATCTTTTTAACGCTACTTTAAGGATAGTTAGCATTGTATTTGTAAAGTCTTGAGTCATGAGTAGCATTGGTTATTAAATGAAAGGGCATTAAATGCTTCTTTAACTTGACAGCTAATACAGAGACCTCTATATCACATTTCATTTATTGAATAATAGTGTGATACTATGTTCCTAATCCAAAGTGATACCGAAAGCTTTCCAGAATGTCTCCCTGAATACTAGAGGACTCAAACAAATCCTAACTCGGTTATTTGAGTCCCATTTCTTTGCACTAGTATC
Source organism: Zingel zingel (assembly GCA_023566125.1). Taxonomy (NCBI): domain Eukaryota; kingdom Metazoa; phylum Chordata; class Actinopteri; order Perciformes; family Percidae; genus Zingel; species Zingel zingel. Next base: position 22,971,056 of record CM042320.1, read on the forward strand.
ATAAATCTTTATATTTTATATATCTTAAGAAATACCTTAAAGTTTTGAAGTAGGCTGGATTATGATTGGATTCTTAAAGGATTTTCTTGTTGGATTAGCAACAGACATAAAGCTCAACAAAAGTCATAGTGAGCCTATTCTTACTGCTTTTAACATACCAATATAACCAATTGAAAAACACCTTTTTCCTTCAAACTATTTTTCTCTTTGCCTTTGAATCTATCTTTTACCAATATAGCTGCCCCAGGAAGACTCAGCAGTAAAAGCAGAGAACACTTATGAAAGGTAAAATGTTTGTTTTATTCTAGACCTTGCTGCAGCGGGTTTATACTCGCACAAAACTGAACCCCCAGTGCACACAGAAATTCAAATATGACGCACTTGACTTAGAGTAATGGATATTTGCATATGTAATATGTAATTAAACCCTTAACAACATGATGTTTAATTTCTGTAATCTGTAACCTTTTGAAGTATCGTGCTGATACTTCAAAAGGTTACAGAAATTAAACAAGGAATAATACTGCTAATTTCTAAAACAATCGTCAATGCTAGTGAATATTTGATGTAAAAATATCAACTAAGATGAATAGATTATTTTTACTACATAGCAGACAGGAATGGATTGATAACAGGAATGCATCAAGGTATTGCCCTTTTAAACTAGCAACCTAAGTATGACTTCAATTAGACTTTAGACTTAAACTTAAATGTAAACATTTAATTTCATCATCACAATGACTCAAGTAGTGCAATTTGTTACATAGTTTTCAAAGATGACAACAGAAGAAGATATTTATACCAGATGAGTATTTACAGAGTAACAGATCTGTACAAGAACAGTGTTCGAGTCCCTCAAAAGATGCTGCAATTCTTCACAAAACAAGGCTTCTACATTTGTAGCATGAAAATATATTATTCATGAAGTGTGAGCATTTTATTCTCGTCATGCAATTTTCATCCTACCAGAAAATCTCACGTCGGAAGTTTAAAAAACGTAACCATAGACATATAAATGCTGCCTGTTTGCACCACTTTTAGACCTTTTTCAGTCAGTTTGAGTAGATTTGTTTCACTTGACATCGCCATGATCCTGTGTTTTTTCATCCTTTGCTGATCCACGCAGTGCGGTTTGCACGGCACTATTGGCTTCAAGAGGCAAATTTATGTCATTATGGGCTGTAAGGCACTTCCCTACCTTTTAAACCTTTTTTATTACACAACTTTGTTGAATACTCAATTGTGATTGGTCAATTACAGCTTTGTACATTCTGAAATTTCTGTATAGTAGACCATTACTATGAATAATAGACCATAGATCATAGATTATAGACTCTGGAGGACCATTTCTAAATCAAATCAAACATTTTTTAATCAGTATTTTGTGTCAAATTATTGATTTCTTAGCTGTGAAATAAGAGGGACAATGTAGAGCAAGCGGGTCATTATTACATTACAAACTGAATCCTAACAGAGTAATGCAGGACACGGTGCTATACATATACACGGTGCTATACACCATGACATGGTGGAGCTGTCTATGTAATTCATTTCAATGTTATATGGGTGTGGAAGTAGCTCAGTCCAAAGGGACTTGGCTTGGGAACCGGAGGGTCCCAGGTGCAAGTCCTTGTGCAGACAAAGTACGGACTGGTAGCTGGAGACGTGCTAGTGCATCTCCTGGGCACTGCCAAGGTGCCCTTGAGTAATGCACCAAACCACCAACTGCTCTGGGAGCTTGCCATGGGCAGCCCACTCACTCTGACATGTCTCCATTTCGTGCATATAGGTCCTAGGCATGTGTGTGTATTTTTAGGCCTGTGTGTAGTAACTAACGACAGAGTGAAAAGATGTAATTTCCCCTTGCGGGATTAATAAAGATAAAGTATGTATATCTACTAATTGAATACACAAAATGTCAATGAAAGTTCCACCAAGTTTAGTGTTGATTTAAAGCATTTAAAGTCTTTAGTTCAGAATTTGTTTCTGCCGGCCACACCGGCGGCGATCAGGTGCGGAGCGGCCGCGCCGGCCCGCTAGCTGCGGGGGTCATTTTGTAGGTGTCAAGCCAGTTAGGTAATCACATACAAGAAGGCCACAGTGCAGCCGGGTACTTTACAAAATAAAACAAATTTCAAAATAAAACACCCAGGTTTATGGGGATTTTGGCTGTCTTGACTTCTCAGCTTTGTCTACAGCATGGCACGTGATCAGGCACACATAGAGAGAGAGAGAGACCGGCGGACGGACAGACAGACAGAGAGAATGACACACTGAGAGACACACACACACACACACACACACACACAACCAAACACTCACAGGGAGAGAGAGAGAGAATATATAGAGAGAGCAGTTCAGTAGAGTGGATAGGAGCAGGATCGCTTTGTGAACGGCGCAGATAAATGCATTGTCGGTGGTGTGTTCCCAGTGTTAAGCTGCAGACACACTGACCAGAGGGCCAACCCTCAGCAGAAAAGGCTGTTCGACTGATCAGTCTCCCCGAGTTGGTCAAAAAAGTGCCTCGGAACACACCAAAGCAATGAGACGTAATACGTCTCCATAACAGCATGTGGCGCTAATCTGTATTATGGCCCAAAAATGAAAACCGGCAGCTGATTGGACGAACGTGTCACGTAGGTCTGGTTTCTCCGGAAATTCGAAGACAGACTGTCATGGCGGCTTGTTCAGAATACGATCTCATATTGTACTAAAATAGTTCACCGAAACATGTTTCTGAAAACATTTTAAGTGAGAAATACTGCCCTACAAAGCAAAAAGGCAGTAACTACGCAGCGTGCAGAACTGAGAAAAATGACTTTAAAGTTAACCTGTCATCCAGCTAAGTGGTTATAGGTAGATTATTGGACATGTGGCTGTTTTTGTTACTTTATATGAGCTTATTCTTTGTAAATATCAATCCTCATATTTAATTTGATATTTTACCCCTATTTTGCAGTTACTGTATTCTTGCTTTGTATTACTTACCAAAAACGTGGCACCATACCAAGGAAAAAGGCAGTAACTACAGATTCTCCAAAAACAATTTTGCCACAACTTGGGCTCTGGGTATGTTAGATACACTGTATTTGAAATAATTGGAACCATTTGTTTTCCTGAACATGGATATACCAAAACCAAAACTAATTTGACCATTTTAGGTCAATATTTTCCACCCGGAAGCTGTTCTGGTGCTGAAACGGCTGCTTAAAGTCTCACATTGCTAAGCTGTATCAAGGCCCAAATGGGGACAATTTATTTTGAATAGGACCACATTATTATGTGTGAGTATTGGATTAATGTGTGTCTGGGGGAGTTCAGATAGCATTATGCTAATGATTAGCATAATGCTATCTGAATGGACCTCTGAGAGGAAGTCCCGCCCTGGCGGCTGACAGGTGTTTATATTGTGATAGCCTAGCCTCTTAATCTGTCACTGTTACCATTCTCCGGATATTTTCTTTTCAACGCCAGTTTGACCATCTTCTTTCCCAGGCTTTGTGCCATCTCAAACTAAATTTGTGTGAAGTTAAGGGTGAAATCGCAAATGTTAAAACCGTCTCGTGAGGATGCGGCGAAATCAGTGTGTGTGTTCACCATGGAAACAGTAACTGCACTGTGCAGCAACACGGTTATTTTTTGTTAGGTAAAACATAACAAGAATACAGTAATGGATGTTACTGTACTTATGCTTTGTTTCACTAGGGCTTTTTGCAGTTACTGTACAAACGACTACCATTTTTCTCCAAAACGACACATATTTGAGATAAGATGTTTTGTCACATAACAAAGGATGCCTTGAATGTCATGAAAATGATAATAACTAATTTTTTACCAAAAATGCAGTTACTGCCTTTTTGTTTTGTAGGGCAGAATAGGCCATGCAGTTGCTTAACTTGTCTTCATTTTATTTTAAAAGATTTTCGTCAGATTTTGAGAGACTAGTCACGCTCTTTCCGCTCCCCATTTCCGGGTTAGCACTCTTCCAATCCGATGGGTCATTTGAGTCAGACTGCCGGCAGTGCCCGCCCCGCTGATTATACATGTCAAATCGGCCAAAATGAAGGCCAACGGCCCCTCGGACGGACAACGGCACGGAACACACCGAACAGACTTGAGTCACTGACCTTGCCAGACTGTACAACGGCCGATTATCAGCTTGGTGTGTCTCGGGCTTTAGCTGTAGCTTGGATGGCAGGTGACATGGATGTTCTGTTTCTGTCATTAATGTAACTGTGAACATTACAATTGGAGTAACATTGATTTAGTTTTGTCACTTAACATTTACACACAAGGAAGCCTTGTTTAATTTGAGGACATTGTCATGATAATGCTGCTAATGTGTCTGAGACTTAATGGCAGCCACACAAGTGTGAGCTGTGAGTCTTGTCACTGTTTGGGTAGATCATGAATTTAGTTGTGCAGGACCCGGCCCGAAGCATGCCAGCTTGTCGCAACGGTATAAAGAGTGAAAACGCCTTTTTTGCAGTCCATTTTCTTTGTCATGACAGGAGTTATGCAGGAGAAAAAGGAAATTGCCTTACCCCCATCAAAGGATTGAGACATATTTCATATTAAAACTGATGCTTATCTTTTCTCCTGTACTGAGACAGCAAATGGAACTCTTCAAAACAACAAACTGCACCTCAGCAAAATCAGTCAAATGTCTGACACAGAGGATGTGAAGCATCTATGTGACAAATGGTTTGAAGAGTTTTGAAAATATATAACCACTGTAGTAAAATGGTTTCAACGTGTGTACAGCCCTTCTTTACCAAGAAAAAAACCGCCAACTTACACTGAGAAAACAGTTACAAGTAAAGATTGTTATTTTAAACATTAAAGAAAAGACATTTTTTGTTTTTGACCTAATAAATGTTATGTCCATCAGATACATTTTCTTACATTAGATGTTTTTTAAGGTGAACAATTATGAACTCTGAAAGACTGACATTGACACTGAAATGAACAATGAGTGAAGGAGCTTGCCAGAGGGTGTGTTTTTGTCTGAGCAGAAATGCTTTTGTTACGTGGGACGGGTCAATTTTATGTCACTATACTTAAGTTTAATTCATATTTGTAAAACTACATGACATATTGCCAAAACCACAAACAGAAGATCCAAAGGCTTAGTCAAGCAAAGAAAGTGTCAGCAGTCTGTGTTGTGGAGCAGCAGTGTTGTGTTGGGGCCTATTTCTGAAAGTCTATTTCGGCAGTGTTTTTTTCTCCAACATACCACACACACTGTCCAGTGTCAACACTGGCTTGCTGGTTTGGAACAGTTGACTGTGACAGATCCACTGTGGGATGGAGTCCAAATTAAAATGGCACAGTCCAAATGAATGCATGGGTTTTAGTGGTTGCAGCCCTTTGAAACACTTGCTCTTGGCATTTTACACCATATTAAATTCACTTTAACCCTTCTAAACTTATCTGGATAGTATTCCAGGTATAACTTTGGCCAAGCACAGTGACAGAACAGCAATGTCCCATCATTACTCTGTGGACATTTTTCTTCTTTGATTTAATTAGCTTCATTTTTTTATATCCTGACAGAAAACTACAGTATTCCGCAGTTTTAGGAAATAAAACAATATGTGTGACTACTTTGTTTACTAATTTGTATAAATCTTGTGTGTAACATATGGGCTTGGACCTAAGAGACTTGAGAGACAGACTAAAGGCCAAAGTATGCTCAAGGTGCCGTCCGACCTCATTCAAGGGCAAAAGTGTTTATAGCTGCTCCGAAAAGCCTGCTGTCATTGAGAGAGGGCAGGACAGGATTAATCAAACATATAGGGACAATGGCGCACACTTATGGACAATCCTTCCTCAAAGACATTTGTTTTTAGGAAAAGTGGCAGAAGTAGTTGTTGAAATATAACTCTGCCTTTAAAATGAAAGTTAAAAAATCGGCGGAGGCAGCATGTTGCTCCTGTAGCTGGTGGACAATGAAACCCTAAAGCTCAATTAATGGACTGCATCCATCAATTTAAGGAAATACAGTTAATTGATGTCTTACTGCAGATGAGACAATCAATATCAGTTTAATTTCTTCAGTAGACAGATCTTGATCAGCTTAAACAACAGAAAGCAAGGGAGCTAGCCTAGCACAATGCTTTCCAAAAACTCCAAAGCTTTCCTCTTTACATACTATATCTGGTGTATTTAAATTAGAAGACATTGTATTTGAATTACATATTGCATCTTGTAAGCTAGAAAGTAAACATCAAAGAGTCAGCTTTTTTGTTTAAGCTTTGAACTTTACTAGGACGACCGGACTTCTAAAACGCTGTGTCACTGCACCCAACGGTCCCATATTGTAAAAAGTGAGATTTCCATGTCTTTTCTGATTATAAAGCAGGTCTAAGTGCTATATTAATACTGTGAAAGTATCAAAGCACTCAATCCACAGAGTACACAGTCGCATAAACTGTACCTATGAACTAGCCGTTAGGACTTTCTTAAGGTTGTGATGTCACAACTATACTGTATATTGGTAGAAAGTGATGCTGAAAACAGGTATATTCAGACAGTATGAGAAACATATTATAAAAGTTTTCTGGAGTTAAAGCATGTAAACATGTTCTAGTAGAAACATCAAATGAGCATGATATGTCTCATTTTCCGTGTTAGCTAACATCTTTGTAAGACAGTCTTGTAGTTGTTGGAAGACATATTTCTTTCACTTTTAATAGCAACCTGATTTTGGGCAAGATGACAAACAAATAAATTCCTCAAAACCTTTCTTTAACCACTGCTGCACCCCTCAGCATAAACAGTAGCTCATGTCTTTCCTGTGTAACATTTTTCAACAGGTTTCTCAGTTACCAAAGGTGTAGCAACCAACTCTGTAATTTGTTTCCCAATTGTGTTTGCTGTGCACTAGGAGGTATGGCTGCAGCAGGCTGTTACAGTGTTATTAAGTTACTTTTCTCTTTCTGATGCTCCTGGCCTGTTTCTGGTCCAGCATAGGTTGTCCTGGTAATCACTGTAAAACATCCTGGAGCTGTTCTTTGATTGGCCTACCAGAGCAGCACTCTTGGCTGTCATTTCTTATTTGGGAAAAAGATGATGTTCATGCCCTCAGACAGGACAAGATTTGATTGGAAAAACACTAGTGTGCACTGAGCGGGCGTAAATGTTCATCTTGACAGTGACTGCAGGATGTTTCCTGAAATGCAGCTGGAATAGAAGCCAGCCACGTAGAGAAATCACCTTTTATTTAAATTTGTGGAAGAGAATGTACACATAAATACCAATACGAATCATATATACTTAGACACAGAGTAGAGAATGAAATATTTAAGTTAGCGAAAACACAATCTAGCCCATGCAAAGCATGCTTTCTTCCCTGAAACCTAGTTTCCATTGTATCAATTTGTTGGTTTTCAATAGAGGGATTCCAGCTTTGTGAGGGACTATTGTGTGTGTGTGTGTGTGTGTGTGTGTGTGTGTGTGTGAGATCACAAAGGAAAATAAATGAAAGAGTTTTGCATATTTATAGCATGACCAGGTTAAAAAAGAGAGGCCAGCAATAGAACCCTGCCTGCATTATAACTCAGATCCCGTGATACATGTCTTTTATTATTCAAACAATATTATTCCCCTATTTAAAGATTATGTTATTATTTCTGTTTCTTTTTTCTAATCTCCTTTAACTCTGTAGAGTGTTGTGGTCACATGGGTGTCTCTACAGCATGTTTTTAAAGACAGCTTGTCAGATTCTGGACAACCTACCCAAGCCTGACAGTGTCAAGCTTGTTTATCATTACGCACAAATGAACTTAAGATGTTCCATTTTCCATATTCATGATGCATATCCACGTGTTTCTGTTTGAACACAGGAAACATATCGAAGACAGACTGTGACACACTTCTCCAAAGGGCAAATACCCCACGACTTTGATTAATCAGTCTCATTGAAATTATGTCACATGTTCTTTATTTTCTCATACAGAGTGCAAGCAGAACAGATGGTATCTGGGAGTAACATATTCTCATTAGGAGGTCCCGAATCTGCATATCTGAAAGGGAAAACGAGTGAAAAGGGAGAGGGAGGGGGGTAAAATCCTCAGAGTTTTGGCACAGATCAACTCTCTGACCTTCTGTCCAGTCTGCTGGCCGACAGGCAGGAATGAAAGGATGGAGCAGGGAAGGAAAACTGACAGCCCCTCTGTAGCAGAGAGCTCCAGATCTGAGTCGGCCTAATCAGTAATCACTGATATGTTGCTTTCACCTTTTACAGGGCTTTTGTTACAAGAGAAAATCAATAAACAGCAATACTCTCCATACAAATATAAAGGTTGAGTCTATACTGTCAGTACTTTCACAATAATCACTATTGCCATACCACTGTAACGTGTTGTATGTGTTTCAGTGTAAGGGGGTGGGTGTAGGAGAGCACTGCTCCTGTACAGCATTGACAAAGTCATAAACTATACAATAAACTATCCCCAGTGAATTCATTACCATTCAAAAACACACATTTGAAAACACATTGTTTTCAAGCAATGTGTATCCAACAGCTTGAAACACATGAAGATTCACTAATTATTTGAATCTTAACAGGCATAAATGAAAAGTTTCATGTTTCTCTATTACTCACCAAGCATTTGCCTGAAAGTTTGCCTTTGTGTATGTGTTTAAGTGTGCTATCTAACTTTTCTAAGAGGATGTGGTGCCCTTTTGTCTACCTAACACTACCTGGCAGCTAAATGGCATGACATGTACTATGACTGATGTGTCAAAATGGGAAGACGGCTGTCAGCTCCAGTCGCTGTCTCTGATTTAAATTCATTGCATCACTTACAGCAGGTTAAGTGGGTGTTTCTTGCAGTGAAAAGTAGCTACAACAGTGGAATGTTTGCTGTGACTGCATCATTGGCATATAGGTCATGTATGCTCTCAGTGGGAGTTGGACTCTGCCAACCTATCGTCACCTATTCTCTTTATGACTTTCATGGGCAGGGTTTCAAGCGTCAGTCAAGAATTAGAAATTGTCCAGTTTTGCCCTAGCAGGATTGCTTCTCTGCTTTTTTCAGATGAAGTAGTTATGTTGGCTTCAGAACCTGAGCATTGTCCAATGCAGGTTGGGGCCCTTTGTAGAGCAGTTGGGATAAGAGGCAGGTCCTTTAAGATTGCCTGTGATGAAAACGGGCTTTCTTTCTATTTGGGAGTGTGTTGCTTCCCCTAGTGAAGGTGTACAAGTATCACAAGTAAGATAGAGCACAATAACAGGCAAATTAGTGCAGCAGCTGCAGTCTTGCGAGACAGGCCAAGGTGGTGAAGAAAGAGCTGGGCATAAAGGCAAAGCTCACATGATTCCCACACAATCTCCTTTAAGTACTTACCCTTACTAAGATATACAAGCTTGTTCCCGTAGAGACTGAAAGGTGAAGAACATGGACACAAGCTCCTGGTGTTAGTTCACTACACACGTTGTGTACATATAAGCATATAAGTAATGTGAGCAGCTCACACATCCTGAAATAGCTCAGAGAAGAGATTCTGCTTATTTGCATTGAAAAGAGCCAGTAGGGGTGAATCAGGCATTGATTAGGATGTCTTCTATGCAACTCCTTGTGGAGGCACTAACAGAAACAGCTTGGAAATACCTCTGGATTCTCCAAGAGTAGGTGGTGAATGTAGGTCAAAGGATGTCTGGTTTAGTTGGCTGTCACTTAAAAAACAGACCCCAGTTATGTAGTTATGTGGTTGAAAATGGATGGATGATTAAACATTTGAATTTTACACTTGGAAATCCACAGCAATCAGCTGTGTTTGCAGCTCTTCTGTCTGTTATAGTTCCCCCAACTTCCATTGATTTGTCTGCATGCCTCAGGTCTGAGCTTCAGCCTGGAGTACATCAGCTATGTCATTAAGAAATGCTACCACTGCATGCGGACTCTATACCAGTCCCTCCAGGATTTTGCAGTGTTTTTGAGATTGTTGCGGGCCAAAATTATCAGGCTCACAGATGTATGGACCCCCAGATACATGACTCAGGTACATAGAATGCCAAAAGTTTATTGAACAGTCAGAATAAACTTAGTGGCAACAGTGTCCTAAACGGCAGGCAAAAAGGGAAATCCAAAATACAGTCAGTGGTCAAAAGCCCAGGGAAACAATCAGGAAGATAACTCTCGAAGGCTGTACACAGAGGAAGCAGACAATCTTGCACTGGGGTAAGGGGAAGACTGAACTTAAATACACTAAACAGAGAAGACAATAAGATACAGGTGCAAAACATTAGGGCGGGGATAGGTAATCACTAACGGCAGGAAAAGGAAACAACAGGAAGTAAAACTAAGACAACACAAGGAAAACAGGGAATCTAACAATAAAACAGGAAAAGTGAAAACCATCTGAAAAAATGAGAATCTACAACAAAACAATAACTTGACATAGGAGCTGAATGTGACAGTACCCCCTCAAAGGCCAACACCAGACGGCCAAGGAACAATCAGGATGCAACCGGAAAAAGTCATGAATGAGATAAGGATCCAGTATGTTACTGGCCGACACCCAAGACCTCTCCTCAGGGCCATACCCCTCCCAGTCCACGAGAAACTGACGACCCCTACCAAGTTTCCTGACAGCCAGAAGCCTCTTAATGGTGTAAACAGGGCCACCATCAATCATGCGCGGAGGAGGGGGAGTGGGGGTCGCAGACACCAGTGGACTTTCCAGAACCGGCTTCACACGACTAACGTGGAACGTGGGATGCACTCTCGTGGATCTCGGAAGCTTGAATCTCAAAGCAACAGGGTTAATAATTTTCTTGACAGGGAATGGACCAACAAAACGAGGTGCCAACTTACGGCTCTCCACCCGAAGAGGAAGGTCCCGGGTACTCAGACAAACGCTCTGGCCCTCAGCGTAGACAGGAGCTCTGGATCGACGACGATCAGCAGACTTCTTGTACATAGATGACTTATGTAGCAGAACCTGTCGCGCCCTGGTCCACGTCCTCCGACAAAGGCGAACCAAGGCCTGGGCAGATGGAACTCCAACTTCTCGCTCCAGATCAGCAAGAGTGGAGGCTGGTATCTATATACACACTGGAACGGAGAAAGGCTGGTCGAGGAGCAGGGCAAAGTGTTGTGGGCGTATTCCACCCAAATCAGCTGTTTGCACCAGCTAGCAGGATTCCTGGAGGACAAACATTGTAGCCCCAATTCCAACTCCTGATTAAGACGCTCCGACTGGCCATTAGATTGGGGGTGATATCCCGAGGACAAACTCACAGTAGCCCCCAGGAGATTGCAGAATGCCCTCCAGAAGCGAGAGATGAACTGGGGTCCCCGATCTGACACCACGTCCCTGGGAAGTCCATGAAGCCTGAACACATTGGAAAGCATAACCTCCGCCAATTCTTTAGCGGAGGGTAACTTGGGCAACGGGACAAAATGAACCATCTTGGAAAATCTGTCAACAATGGTGAGGATAGTAGTATTCCCCTCAGAAAGGAGCAAACCTGTGACAAAGTCCAGAGCTATATCTGACCACGGTCGAGAGGGCACCGGAAGAGGGTGAAGTAATCCAGCAAGAGGTCGGTGCGAAGACTTGTGTTGGGCACACACAGGACATGCCGCCACATACTCCTTGACAGAATCCACGACCCCGGGCCACCAGAACCGTTTTCGCACCACAAAAATGGTCCTTTTCACTCCTCGGTGACACGAAAACATACTGGAGTGGGCCCAATGGACAACTTGAGATCTGAGCTCAGAAGGGACAAACAATCGGTTCGGTGGACAGCCGACCGGGACAGGTAAGTCAATGGTAGCACGTTTGACTCTTTCTTCCACCTCCCACGACACAGCACCAATGACCCATGAACCCGGAAGAATGGTCTCGTCTGACTTAGGGAGAGAATCAGTATCAAACATTCGGGATAAGGCATTGGGTTTGGTATGCTTGGAACCGGGACGATACGACAGTGAGAAGTTGAAACGATTGAAAAACAGAGCCCACCTGGCTTGAAGAGAGTTCAGGCGCTTCGCAGATCGTATACTCCAGATTCTTGTGGCCGGTCCACACCAAGAAAAGATGCTGCGCCCCCTCCAGCCAGTGTCTCCACTCCTCCAATGCCACCTTCACTGCCAGCAACTCCCGATTGCCAACATCATAGTTCCTTTCCGCAGGTGATAATTTCCGGGAGAGAAAAGCACAGGGGTGAAGCTTACCATCTGTGGAATGACATTCAGACAGGATGGCACCCAGCCCAACATTGGAAGCATCCACCTCTACCACAAACTGTCAGCTGGGGTCAGGCATGGTAAGAACAGGAGCCGTCACAAAACGTTCCTTCAGAACCTGGAAGGCAGAGTCCGCTTGAGGAGTCCACACAAAGCTGGACTTGGAAGAGGTTAGTTTATGTAACGGTGCAGCTACAGAACTGAAATTTCTGATAAACTTCCGATAGAAATTACCAAACCCCAGAAACTGTTGAACTTCCTTGCGGTTAGTGGGTGTGGGCCACTCCTTGACAGCTTTGACCTTCTCTGGATCCATGCTCATCTCCTCCTCGGCCACTACATAGCCCAAAAAGGAAACCTTGGGAACAGGAAATTCACATTTCTCTGCTTTGACAAACAGATCATTGTTCAGCTTTCTCTGTAAAACAGCACGGACATGGTTACTATGCTCATCACGGTTACGGGAGAAAATCAGAATGTCATCAAGATACACAAATACAAAGACATTTAACATATCTCTGAGTACATTATTGACCAAAGCTTGAAAAACAGCAGGGGCATTGGTCAAACCAAAAGGCATAACCAAATATTCATAATGTCCACTAGGAGTGTTAAAGGCAGTCTTCCATTTATCCCCCTCCCTAATTCTCACCAAATGATAGGCGTTCCTAAAATCAAGCTTGGAAAAAACAGTAGCACCTTGCAACAGTTCAAAAGCGGAGGAGAGTAACGGAAGGGGGTACCTGTTCTTCGCGGTAATGTCATTGAGTCCACGATAATCAATGCAGGGTCGCATTGACCCGTCCTTCTTACCCACAAAGAAAAACTCAGCTCCAGCCGGTGAAGACGAGGGTCGTGTCATTCCAGCCTTCAAAGCCAAATCGATATAATCCTTCATCACTAGAGTCTCGGGTGAGGATAGGGAATACAAAAGTCCCTTGGGAGGTGCAGACCCAGGCAACAGATCAATAGGACAGTCATATGACCGGTGAGGTAGTAAGGCAGTGGCTCTGGACTTGTTGAACACCTCCCCTAAATCCATGTAACAGGACGGAACAGATAACAAGTCAGGACAACTCTCCTCCACCGTAACCTCCAGGTTTACAGTGGGAAGAACAGAATGTTCACGATCAATTTGAGTAGGAACTGGAGCCATAGTCACCCTGTGGGGTGGGTTCCGAAATAACCCCCTCTGAGCCTCCTGCCGGTCTGGTTCGGAAGCATTTGCTGGAACAATTCTTTCCCCATCCCGTGACAACCCCCAAGGTCCAGTCGATGTGAGGGTTGTGTTCACTGAGCCAGGGAAATCCAAGAATAACTGGAGGTAGAGAAGAATTAACCAGCAAAAAGGAAAGTGTCTCTGAATGATGGTCAGGAAAACTCAGAATGACAGGAGAGGTTTGATGAGTTACCTGCCATATAAACCGACCATCCAACGCAGTAGCTCTCAGCGGCACAGGAACAGGAATAGAACACAGTCCGAATTCTCTAGCCAGAGAAATATCCATGAGACTGACGTCAGCCGCAGAATCCACCATAACCTCCAGAGGTCTGGAGATCCCCTTAGATGTAACAGTCACAGAAAACAAGGGACGAGAGGAACAGTTAATAACAGAAGTATGGCTCACCAGGACCCTCTCTTTTACTGGCGAACCTCTCCTTTTACTGGACACTGTCCGATGAAATGGCCCCACTGTCCACAGTAGATGCAGACGGCGTCCTGGATCCTCCTCCATCTCTCCTCAGGAGAGACGAGCTCTGCCCAGCTGCATAGGCTCCTCCCACCTAGTAGCCTGCGACGGAGGACCCACAGATTGAGGTGGCGGCGAGGACACGCCCCTGCTACTCGGAAAGGACCTTCTGTTGTAATCCCGTGTAGAACTCTTGACGTCACCTCTCTCCTTCTCACGTTCAAACAGCCGTTTGACGATCTTAATGGCCAGCGCGATGAGAGCGTTGAGGTCCTCTGGAAGATCAAATGCAGCCAGGTGATCCTTCAGTGCGCTGGACAGGCCACACAAAAAAGCATCCATAAGAGTAGTCTGGTTCCAACCGCTCTCTGCTGCCACCGTGCGGAACTCAATGGCGTAGTCAGCCACTCTCCGCCTGCACTGCCGAAGATTCACCAGCATCCGGGCCGCCTCTCTACCCGGAGTGACATGCTGAAAAATCTGAGTGAATGTCTGAGAAAAGTGATCAAAAGAGTCACACAGAGGCAAATTCCTTGCCCACTCAGCTGTAGCCCACGCCTCAGCCCGTCCAGACAGATGAGAAATTAGGTAAGCAATTTTAGTTCTGTCCGTAGGATAATGGACTGACTGGAGCTCAAAGTGTAAACCACACTGCATCAGAAATGCTCGACAGTCACCAGACTCACCGGAGAAACGTTCAGGACGAGACAGATGAGGCATAGCAGGGAAACTGGCAGACGACTGGATGGGTGGAGCAGCAGAATCCACCATCAGTGGTAGAAACCAGAATCAAGGAGTCTTGAGAGACATGTGGCGTGGAAACAGACTGGATAGCTTGAAACTGTGTAGTCAGCCAACAGCCCGCTGGAATCCCTGCTGACGCTCCGCTACCCACTCAACTCACGCTGAATGGCAGACAGCACTTCCTCAAACTGATGAAGCCGCTGTCCTTGAGCTCGTAGCGTGTTCTGTACCTTGTCGGAGCCGGCGGAGTCCATATTGTGGCGAGATTGTACTATCAGGCTCACAGATGTATGGACCCACAAATACACGACTCAGGTACGTAGAATGCAAAAAGTTTATTGAACAGTCAGAATAAATTTACTAGCAACAGTGTCCAAAATGGCAGGCAAAAAGGGAAATCCAAAATACAGTCAGTGGTCAAAATCCAAGGGAAACAATCAGGAAGATAACTCAGGATACTAGGAAAAACGCTCGAAGGCTGTACACAGAGGAAACAGACAATCTCGCACTGGGGTAAGGGGAAGACTGAACTTAAATACACTAAACAGAGAAGACAATAAGATACAGGTGCAAAACATTAGGGCGGGGATAGGTAATCACTAACGGCAGGAAAAGGAAACAACAGGAAGTAAAACTAAGACAACACAAGGAAAACAGGGAATCTAACAATAAAACAGGAAATGTGAAAACCATCTGAAAAAATGAGAATCTACGACAAAACAATAACTTGACATAGGAGCGGAACGTGACAAAAATGCGGGAGCTTTTGCAAATAATTGCGATAAAAATTGTTGTTTGTACTTTTGTTGCAATGAAGTTGCGAGAGACAGTGAAAATTGCCAAAAAAAGTTGCGATTGTTTTTGGTAAACTTAAAAAAAAATTAAAGGAAACTTGTTTCGGGGAGAATAAATCTGCTCTGGGCTGAGATTTCCTAGTAACCTTACCAAAAAGGCTCAGGATGCTGCAAATGTTGGTATAATATGAAATGGCTGTTGGATTTAAGACAGAAAATAATAATTTATTGAATTAATCAAATTTGAACGCGTGTCAGTGGCTTGTTGATCTTTACATTGTTAGTTAATTTCCTATCCTGGCCTGGGACACATATTCATATGGTTTGATAAAGTACTTATTACTCTTTAACTTGTCATTGCACTTACAATAACGAGCATAGCTGTCCTCAATTTAGGTCATTCTGTACATCTCATCTCCGTTTTTTCCTGCGCACACTGTGTGTGTATGCGCGCGTCAGTCGCAGGGGGAACTGAGCAGCAGCCCCGCCCACTGCAGAGAGCCGACAGGATTGAAACAGCAGCAGCTTTCAGCGACTTGAGAGTGAAAAAACGTTACAGCATACATTGATGTTAAAATATATACAGGTTAGCAGGACGGTCTGAAATGTTTTGCACGGTATTTCGCTGTACGTTTTGTTGGTAAATGTGAGATGTTTGAGTCACACACGTCTCGTCTTCATATCAGAAACAAGGAAATTAATTTGGAGATGTACGTGGTGTCAGTGGCTCTCAGAGTCACATACTGACTTAAAGTCTGGCACGTGGGACTGCTGTTATTGGTTGAAGTTGCGGGAAACTCCGGTTATTGGTCAAATTTGCGGAAAAGTTGTTGCGATTGGTCAAAATTGTGAGTCGCACCGAATTCACGGTGCTTGGTTGAATTTGCATGAATCGTGCAATCGCAACATTGAGAAATCCTGGAGGGACTGGCATTTGATCACCTGGTCTTCAGAGAGGCCTTTTGCTTTTTCTACATCCCTCCGAATCAGCAATTGTGCAGAGATAATTATCTATCCTTCTCACCCGACATCACATCTTTGAGAGCATTCCCCTTAGGCCAGAGGCTAAAGATGAATGCCTCGTCCAACCACAAACATTTTCTGCAAACTGGAACTGGAAATATAGCTGTAAAATGAACCTGATATGATAAAGCAGTGTTCAACTAGCACTTCAGTAGCATTTTGCAGCTATGACTGCCATGCAGTATCATGCTGACAGCACAAACCCAACCATATCACCCACAGCACATCCATGATCTAAATAACACCCGTAACCTGTTTGTTTCTTCTCCAGACCCCACAGCATCAGGAGAGAAGTGATGCGAAGTTGTGCCCCAGGACCTGCCAGTGGGAAAGTGGCCTGGCAAAACCCTTGTAGTTGAGTCTGACTCATTATGTGTCTCATACAACAGCCACAAACCACAGGTTCTCTCAGGTAAAAGTCAGATCATTTGAAGCTTTGGTGCCAGCGGGCTAACGTATGAATAGCAGTGCTGACTGCAGAAGAAAAAGCAGAACCCACAACCATATCTGGCTCCTTTCATTGTGAAGGACAAAAAGAAAGTGGCTTTTTTTTTCTCTTTAGCAGCGGTCACTCATGTAAAAATAAACAATCAAAGATGACAAAGGGTATTTCAGTCTTTCAGTCTAAAGTTTTATTGGTAGAGTTTAGATACATTTTCATACATTCATAATTTCGACCAATCCAGAATCTCATACCATAGCAGTGATACTGTAGAATTAAAAGGTTTTAAAAGCAATACCAATAATAAAACTGTTCTATGTTAGCTCTATATATTTACTACTAAATAGATCTAAGATTTGTATTCCCATACTATATGACAAATATGTCTCTAATACTTGGTAATCTACTGTATGTTGGTGCAATTCAAAAGCAGAGCAAGTACTACATATTTATGCAATGGCAAAGACATCATCAAATAATTAAAAAAATAATAATTTGTGCTTTTTTTGGACACTGGCTGTATACATTTTTGCTTTAAACATTTAATAAATCTAGTATTTGCACATTGAATCTCAGTGAGTAGTTACCACACCCCCCCCCTCCCCACTCCCCCATCATCCCCTTTTCTATCACAGTTTTAGAGAAAAATATCACTAAAATGTCAATACTTTGACCCACTACAATATTTTAGAGAAAATCTAGTTTCTCAGACAGTCCTGCAGGCAGCCCTGATCCCAGTGTCTATTTTAATTTAAGTACCTGCTGAACGATAGTTTAATCATTTTAATCCGGTGTGGCAATCAATACAATAAACTCTGCCATTTTGCTTCAAAACATGGGAGGATGGGACCAAAAGAGTACTTAGATCGTTTATGTCCCAATTCACTAGCAGACCTTTCTAAGTAACACCGAGAGAGTCTCCATTATCATTTAATTCCTTGCCATGTACTGCATTGTCCTTTCCATTTATCTATCATTGTCACATAATCTACATTTATCTATCTATGTTCAAAAGACACAGAGAGCAGATAAGCATCTTAAAAATGCCTGGCTACTAAAATATAGATCTAAATAATAACTGATCTATGCAAATAAGTATTTTCTTTAAGCTTTTTTAAGCTACTTGTAGCTCTAAAAGCTGTTTTATTCGTCCATGGGAAAATGGGGGGGACCTATATGTACAATATACTTTTACTTCTTTAGATTACTCTGTCTCTCCTTTAGTTGGCCTTTTTCTATTTTCTGCTGCAACAATACTTGTACCAGAACTTGGCGATGTGATTACATAACCTCTTTTCTTTTCAACCTCCCCGCTGCACTGCTTTTTAAGCTCAGAAAGTGATTTTACATATTCTCAAGATTATTTTTAAGGCACAACTGTATCTGGCTCAGGCTATAATAGACCCTTTAATCCTATAGGAGCTGGAGTATTGCCTTAAAGAAAAAGAAAAAGCAAGAAAGCTAAAATAAAGAAAGTGAAAGACATGGAAAATCACTGTCTACCTCAAATGTTTTCCATATATATTACTCCTACTACTACTACTACTACTACTAATACTACTACTACTACTACTACTACTACTACTACTACTAATAATAATAATAATAATAATAAAACAGCTGGATTCATGAGAGATCCTTTGATAGCATTTGGCTGTAGCATAACCGCCCCATGCCTATTGCTGCCTTTTCATCAAACTCTGAAAATCTCCATCCTTTTAGCTTGTCTATGGTAAAAAGAAAATTCGTCAAGGGAGCCTGAGAGATGTCGCTTCCACCCTAATTGCATAATTTTGATGGCTCTGATCTCCACTTCTGTGGTTTGTGTACTTTGTGTTCATGATTTTTATATCTCTACCCTCCATGGATGGCACTAGATGAAATGTTCTGAGAAAGATTTGTTTTAATGGCAAAGTTTTATCCTTGAGTTGTTTTTTTAACAAATGCCTTTTGCTTTTCCCTTCAAAAGAGGAGTCAATCAGTGCACCTTGTGTTTGATGACAGGAGGACCATAAATTATTTAGTTGCATTAAATCTCAAAAAAGCATCCTGGAGCCCAGGCAGGATGACAACAGAAGAGTGTCAGCTGGAGTGAAAGTCGCACATATGTTTAATTTATATTCAAACTGAAGAAACATTGAAAATGTGGCATTGGAAATCATCATTACCATTTTGGTAAAATTACCAAAGTACTCATTTTCATAAATCAGCGCTTTATTAATCCCGGCCACATCATATGATAGTTATGACAAATAGATTTTAATGTAATGTCTTTAGTGAAGGTAGAAAGAGTCTGGGGCAAACATGCTTTGTTATCTCCTGTGCTTTCTGTTCCTTGCTTGACACATAATTTCCGACCTAAATATCTGCCAATTCTGATACTAATCCTCGCTCTGAAGGGGAAATTAACACTGTACAAACTTTGCAGCTGTGCAAAGCCAGACAATGTTCACCAGTGGCTCATCACAGCTCTAATCGCATAACTCTCTTCACACCTGTATAAAGCTAAGTGCTGGCTCCATCTGACAACCTAATCCTAAAACTTAAGCCTGGCACTGCTGAGTCTATGCAAGTATGTGTCTTTTTTGGGAGGCTTGAGGATGGGGTAGGAGGAGTGGGAGCAGGCACTTTTGCTGACCACAATCTGCTATGTTATTTATTTATTTCCTTGTCAAGTCATCGCTGGTTCACTCTGGTATTTTGATAGCTACCTTATTTGGAGCATGACAGGTTTAATTTAAATAGCTATGGCACAGGAATGCGAAAAAGTGGCCCAATTTCACTGTCTGAACAGGTGTAATCGGGTGGTGTCAGCGTCATATACAAATATCTTAGTGCTGCACTTTTTTCTTTTCTTCTGTCAAGCAGTTATATACGGCATGCAAGTTTGTGTAAAAGAGAGCATGTGGCAGTTGAGATTTAACAAAATTATATTATTTGTGCTGAAGTGCTTCCCATGGTCAGAACAACTGGCATGCCTCAGCTTAAATTTCTCCATATGCAAGCTGTATTGACATGTATTTATAGCTGTTTAGAGCATGAATCTACATGCCACAGTAGGGGACTCTTTGAATCCCATCATGGCCAAAAGCTTATAATGACCTGTGTGGAGCGCCTCTGATTTCACTAAAACATGGCCTTACAATGAAAATATTTGGTTTTAAGAACCTGAATAGAGCAACAACTGACACACACAGGTCATCATGGTCTACAAACTATATGGATTTGTTTTTTCTATGCAAAAATTTACAGTGTTTTGTTGGATCATTTACATCTGCTACTGTAGAACAAAAAGCAATGTGCACATATTTTAGAAAACAAAATCTGATTATTTGGCTTAAGTACAGGTTAGCAAGTACACTGTTTTGTTATGGACACCTTGAGGATGTATGACAAGGCTGTGAACCTGTTCCAGGAATAATGTAACCAAAAGAATTTCATGGATAATTACTTCCTCTGTGAGTGTGAGCAGAGCCATGGCCCGTGTGCAGTATTCTTTATTGTCCCTACTGAGCACTTTGCCAGCACTACAATCACTTCACTGCAGTTTTCACTTAAAAGCATTTTAATGTTGCACTTCTGGTCGCTAGTTTTTCTGTTCTTGCTCAAGGTGGTAACTTAGCAGAACAAACAGACAGTCTGGATGAAACACATTTGCTTATAACTGAATGAACATTCCAGATGAAGACAGTACAGCTATAACACAGCCATATAGAAATGTCTCGGCTAATTCAAATCAACCTTCTATTGAACGGGAGAAGCTCAACTGTACAAGTTCCGCATTGGAAAAATATAAAAGACACATGCCTCCAATAACACTCGGGAAAAAAATTGCTTTTCCCCTTTATCTGTGGCTTTATGAAATTCCAACAATGTCTTTCAGCTTTCATATCAGTAAACATCATCCAGTGCCCTCTCATTTTAGGTCACTCTTTAATGTGTCAACATGTTCACCTTTCTGACATGCCATTCAATAGTACCAACACTTTTTAAAAAGTGCCTTAATGCCTTAATGCCATCACTAGATTAAAGTCACATAGTTTGCATAGTTGCATAGTTCTGATTTTCACCATCTTTCATCTTAAGTGGATTCAATTTAATTTTAAAACTAAAAAGTAAAGACTTCAGTGTACTCTTTTTCTTCTATTCTACTTTTTCCCCAACAGTTTTAAGTGTATTGTGCAGCAGCATACAAAGTCTTGGTGATTGCTTTCAGACTGACAACTGATGAAAGCCTTTTATCATTTCATATCGCATTAGCTACCTTGGGGCATAACTATTCATTAGGCTTCAGACCCTGCCATGGAGCAACACAAGTTCACAGAGGAGCAGAACAGAGATGACATCAGAGCAACAAAAATGGACAGCTAACTTGTTATCCAGCACCATCCAAGGCCCATATTTGAATTTAAAACAATTCCTCGTTTTGTTTTTCTCTTTGCCTTGTTGATCTTTCAACAATGGAGGAGATCACCCTGGGGAACAGCAGACATTTTTGTTTAATTGTGTGTGATTGGCAGACTGAGTGTTGATTTCCTCTTCCATCCGTCTGGACTGGGATTGAGGGAACAGGGGCCCCTACAAAGTAACTTTGCATATCCTAACATCCCAAAAGGATGGCTTTAATAACACTGGCCTTAACTGACCCAATATTTAATTGAACACATACATTTCATGCAAACAGTTTGGTATTTCACAACACAGATGTATACACACATTCATGTTTTAAAAGAAAATAGTCAAACTGACAAATGAGGGAACTTGCTGCTTAAAGATTGTCCAATTGTCCAAACTTACACAGGCAGGAAAGAATAGTCTAGCAGATAAATGGACGTCTGTATCCAAGCAATTTTATTCCAACTCCTAAAATAAATTAGTTTTACTCTGGGTGTCTGTTTTGGCTCACTTGTATTTTTTCTGTAATCAGTTGCCTAAATGACCAATATTAAAGTTAACCATACAAAAATGTATTCTAATCATTGTCAAATTAATAATATTTGTAAAATCATAAATTGTAGCTCCCCTGAGGCATTTTTATCTTGCTTCATTACAATGTTTACCCTTGTGCTGCTTTTGATGCAAAACCTGATAGTATTGTGTCTTTCAAAGGGGATTTTTTTAACAGGAAGAAAGGCTAAGAATCTCAAAATTGAACATAGTGAAAGCCTGACATAGCTAATTTTAGCTGCTGTAACGGAAACAATTTATTTTTTTTGGATCTCATTACGATATGTCATCCCAACAAATGTCCCATGATAAGTGACAAAGTGCAGCTCTCTTCTAATGTGCACAATGTGTTCATTTGCATTCAACCTCTTTAAGTTACAGGAGGGGGACATTAATAATAATGACTTCAAGGTTGAGGGCACAAGAGACGGGTAAGTGAAGAGAGAAGTAAAGGGAATGTTGTTCAATTTCATCTCTTCTTCTCAGAGAGACCAAAAGTCATTTCAGCTCCTGAATAGGCGGTAAGACTCAGAATAAGCTTGACTGAGGGTGAGCAATAATTTGGGAAAGATGGAGATTTGGATAAAGTAAATTAGACTCAATACTGATATTTGCAATGCTGTAGACCAGATTTTATGGCTCCTAAAATCACCATAAGGCTTTAATTTGACACAAAATAATACACTTTTGTGAGCAACTTCCACGTGTACCAGTGACTACAAAATATGTTAATAATTGACAATGCACTTCAACTTCTTTTTAAGCTTCCATATACTGTATTTACTATAGGCAGCTGAGCTGACATTGTCACTTTAGTTTCTTTACTTTTCTGCCCTATCCAATCAAAACTGGCATCCCATGTCTGTCTATATATTTGTTGTGTACAATACACAGGGTGGACACAATAACATAAACACCTTGCAATCTACTGAATTGCAATCCAGCACAGTAACACTATATACAGCTTCAAAAATTCCTGATACTGTATTAACAGTAAGCTTCCCAAAGGTAGGATCTGTTGCATAGCTGTTGCTTTCATAAAACAGCAGCAGTGCATTTACTATTTTTTCATGCATGCTGCAAGAGGCAGCACAAACTGCAACTTTCATATATTACTCCACACATTCTGTACAGTTAAGACAAATCCAAGTGATTCTCTTCTCCTCAACCTCTAGACATGAAATAGTTCAGCAGAAACAGAAAACTGGAAGTCCCGTGTTTGGTGGTTAAAATCCAAAGTTCAGTCAGATCTGTCAGTATTTGTTGATCCCAAATATTCGTACTCCATGAAATTGAGGCAACTTTGGGAGGAGGACACTAAGGAGGGAGCTCGTGTTGATTAGGAAATGCGTGGGATCATATTTTGTGTAGAAACTGGCAAGAATATACAGAACAATTGGTGAGATAGTGAGGAATTTGCGTGAAGATGTGAACTGGACGCCATAGTCCATCTGTTCCCAGTGTGTGAGCAGACGAGCTTTGCCTTGGTCTGGTGTCTCAAAGGGAGTGCCCTTCACTGTGTGTTACACTGTCATAATTATTCATGTTTAATGATAATGAAGAAACAAACACCCGTCATGCCACTGACAGTCACTGCTTAATGCAAAAACCATTCAAAGTTAATGTTTGATGAGCCATTTGTAAAAAAGTTCTCCAGACTAAGAAAAATAGGAATGCCAACGATATAAGGCACCATCAGGAGACCAAATTCTTCAAATAAAATGTAAACTTAGCCGTCTCTGGTAGTTATTTATTTTTCTTAAAAAAATGGCAGGATAGCTGATTTATAGAGAAGATCTAAAAAAAAAAAAAAAAAAAAACTACAATTGAATTTCAGCTGGACTTTAAAATGTTAATGCTTGAGTATGTCTGTTATGAAATCACTATTGATTTGTACCAAGAGGAAGAGTCAACCACACAGAATGAGGATGTACACTCACTGCTCATTGCTTTTACCAACTGAGTTTGTCTGAATTAACAGCCCAAACTAATATAAATTCAGGGCTACATAATTAACCAGCATGGCTACGTGTGTTCAGCTAAATTCACCACGTATACCCACGTTTTTATCTTATGTTTGTTATCTGATACTGTAGCACTTTGACATACAGTATGAATAATACTATCTTCAAATAATCTTTCCGTATCAGTACAACAACTCACTATATATGTTTTTTCCCTGTAATACTGCAGACTAGTATTGCCACATGAATTAGAGCATAGCAAAGCAAAAGCCAGAGTTTACAGTCACAATACAGTGGTAATGCAGTATAGTGCCTTTAAAGTTCCCTTGTCAATTCCTCCTCAATTCAAACCTGTTCACAGTAAGTCTCACCCCAACAAATGTGATCCATTCCGCCAACATTCCACTCCAATATTGTGTAAATCAAACCTGGGAGCGAAGTTTGGTGCATTGGACTGTTGGCATAATTAGATGAACATAAGAAAAGTGAGTCTGTATAGACCTTTTTTACAGGTCATAAACAATGATGACGTGCTAAGCGTGCGCATGCAGTTCAGCAACGGCAGTTTAGCAGAGTGCAATAACTTTTCAAGCTACACATTAACCAGCAAAGATCATGAATGCTACCTGCATGAAATTTGACTTTAATCAATTTTAAATGCATGTCAGAATTTCTTAGAACTTGAGTTTGCTGTTGGAATGTTGTTTCTGACAGCTGGACATGCAACAAACAGATATTTAGATGCTGGTAACTGTTTAAATCCAATGTTCAAAGCTTGCAAACTTGTCTGAAGGACTGGGTCAAAATGTCACTTCTGTTGCCAACATTTGGTATGACGTCCGGTGTAAAAAGGTCTATGGGTTTCCTTAATTGGATAAAAAAATGTCTCATCAAGAAGAATTAATGACTAAAATCAAAGACAATCTCCTGATGTGCTGCCTGTTTTGTTTTTCGTGTCTTCCTTTTTTCACATTTGGTAGTGAGCGGTAGTGAGTGTAAACTGTGATTGGAACCTGTAATCATGTGCAGCTAATGCCGTTTCAGTAGAGATAAGTACCCCTGAGAGACTACAGCTACATAGTAATTTGAGCAAACAAGCAATTTGAGCAAAGATATTGGTAACTTACCAGTGTGAAACTGCTTAGATTGCAGATGACAATCTCTGGTGTGTCCTTTTTCATCATTTCATGAAACAATCTGCAAACATCAAGAACCGTAATATGCAAATGCATATTTCCTTCATGAAATGCATTAATTTAAGGGACTTTCTTTTGCTCAAAATTGATTTTTAGATATTAGTCAATGGATATAGAAGAGCTCGGATCGCACACATATTAGGTGGATTTAAAACAATTTAAAACCCTGCTGGTACTACTGAGAAAATTAAGCCGGGTAACCAATGTGTGAATTTTAGTCCATATCCTACGGGAAAAGAATATTTCAGACCGTGACTGATGTCATTAGAGATTAGTATATTTCCCACACTGAGGTGTCTTCTGCAGTGGGGATTGAAATCCTGCCTACTAATCTAACATTGGAGATCAGTTATACTGAGGATATTCCATTCAGTAAATTTAATATCAGAACAATTCCTCATCTACTGATTTAGAAACACAATTAACCTTGGTCACAAGAAACTTAAATACAGCTTAAATGTCCCTGGCACAAATCCAGCCCGGCAGCCCATAACTCTGTAGAGATCTGTAGTATTATAATACCAATCTTGTCTGGGATTTACTACTCATACTCAGAGGAGTTTCAGAGATATCTGAAGTAGTTAGGGTTGAGGATATGGTAGCCCAATAAACCTTAAATTTGATTACAGCAGTGGAAATGGGGGAAAGTTGTGTTTTTATTTGGCTGTAGTACACACTGTGGTATTAAAAACTGGTCGCAGACATGCAACGAGGACAGGTGAACATGAAGAAAACATTATGAAGCAATTTGCTCCTGCATGTATTAGTGTAGATGAAGAGGTATAAAGCATATTACTTGAATGATGAGTACATCTCTGAAATAGCTCTTCTGACCGCTTCTAAAAATGATTTCTGCAAAGGCTAACTAATAGAAAGCTGCAGTATGAGCCCAGCTGTCAAAACAAGGCCCACATTCACCTATAGACAAATCTTGATAAACTGTCTTTCTTGTTCACTATCAGCACTCTATTATTCATTTATTTAACCACAACAAGGATTACAATTTCATCACATTATAAGCTAGTAATGTGCTTTCATATTTGTTCTTTCTAATGGGAAAAAGAGATGGGTGTTCCTACTGCCTTTGCAGTGCCTTCCAAACACCTGGGCCCTGCTGGTCCAGTCATTGAAAGCAGCATTGCAGTATTTATCATATGACCTACATTAGGCAACAGTAAGGGCCCTCAGCACATTTTTGTTTTTTTAAGTAAACAAATTACATAAAGTAAAATTCTCTTACAAAACAAAAAAGATGTCCCAGAATCCAAGGCAAACAGGAAGCAATCCTCTCAAAACTTACATCACATAAGCCCTAAGCAAGGCCCTTGAAGTGCAGCAGGGATCCCAGAAAAGCAATTTCTCCCTCAACATCACCAATATCACTAACACTGTGTGCACACTGCTCTCATATGAACATTGTACACTCATACAATTCTAATACATGGCATCACATCACATGAGGAAAAACTCCTATGTTAATTTGTAAAACCAACAGATTCAGTCTGCATCCAGTTATTTGGTTTAGCATGTTAGCAGAATTGTGAGATGAGAACATAATATGACAAGTATACCAATACACTGGAGGGAAAAAAAACTGTGTATAGCACTTTTTTTCAGTATCAAATAAAATCCATATCTGACATTAATGTCTCCCTCATTGTTCAAAACCTGGTGCATAGGATAATGATGTAGATTAAGCTTTCCATGTTCGGCTAACAACCAATCAGACCTCAATCAGATTCCCCCAAGACCTGGATGATCTGATGCTGACATGAGAGAGTAAATCACACCTGAGATAGAGCAGTAGCACAAATATGCTCAATATATCTATGCAGGTTTTTTAATACTGCAGTCTACAGACAATGGGACGAACAGCACAATTGATAAATGGGATTAATATCAGACTGTTACTGGATTTCTGTATCACGAATAACCATGGAATATCTTGTGAAACTGTTAAGTCATTGGTATTAAAATTACTCATAGCATTGCTTGTCAAGCTTTGCTCCCATTATAGAGATAAATTCATTACTTAAAGACGTAGATTAGTGCAGACACTGTGTTTGGGGGGCTGTTTCACAGAAAGAAAGAAAAAATATTTGGGGCAAAACAATTCAAATCAAAGTGCAAATTGAATCAGGTAAAGATAACACATTTTGCTTTGGTCTTCAATTTCATCCTCACATTTCAGATATAATGTAGCTGGTAGCAAGAACATTGTTCAATGCACAATTTCCATGTTAAATAATCTAATTTTTTTTTTTTTAAATAAATCTTACTTTTAAAGTTTGAGTTACAAACCTCAGTGCAACTATAAGTATGTAAGAGTGATGATAGTAATGATATACTGCATCAAATATCTGAGTTCTAGATTGCAGTGTAATATTAAAGAGCACCCACTCACTGTCAAATGAATGGCATCATAAAGACAACATATTTTAAAATCAATCCTGAGTTTCAAAGGCAAATGAAAGGGCTCAATAATGGCATGTAAGGCTGTTTATATCTACACTTAAATTAACAGTGACTATGAGCCATATGCTTTTGAGAAACAAACCCTTTATATTTCATACAAGCAATACACAACTTTTCATAATAAAAGAGGCTATGACCTTTTCATTTGTGTCCCACCATTTAAGAAACTGAAAATGCAAAAAGCCCGTAATCCCTTTCAATGCTTTTATTATTTGTCAGTCCATCCCTGCAGAAGATATTCACTTAACTTCTCATTCACATGGCGTACGCCTTCAGATAAAACTGTGATTTGTTTTGCATTTCCATATATTCCAGTTGACTATTTACACAGAGGGAAATCTTGAAGCATTTCAGAGGAAATAATGAGAACTACTCAAGTTTGAGGTATTACATGAAATATATATGGTAAGAATTCATAAAATCCCAGTACAGTCTAATAACACTATCCTCAATATACTGAGAGTAGGTCCATAAAAAAGCAGCCATTCCAAACTTCGCTGACCTGCGGAGCACTGTCAGACATGGTAATGGGACTGTCACTATCGTTGTTTGTTCTGTATAGCTCTGACTTCACATTTAACTCTGGATCCTGCCAACTTCAGAAGTTCTCAGATGAGATATGTATTGCCTGCACTGTAAAAAAAGTACAGACCCATTTAGTTATGTCCACTTATTTCTTATTTTTAACTGAATGAGCTTATACAAGTTGTGGATTTTGAACTCAACTTTATGAGTTTTTGAAAGTTAAACTTGCATTTATTCATTGGGTCGACTATTTAAATTTTTTGTCAGATATGTATGTGTTGATTGAACTTGGGTATGTAAGTTAAGTTATCAGTTGAAATCAGTGTGTGTGTGTGTTGCAACAAAAAAGAGTTGCTTTTCGAGTCTTCATTCACGGCAAAGTTAAAGCAGGGACACAATAAATTAATTATACACCGCAGATAAGTGATGTAGCCTATTCAATTTTCATCTAAAATATAACACGTGTTGTGGCTAACAAGAAAGCACTAGTGCCACCGGTGGAGGGAGTACCTGTCAACAGCTTGTGAATTGTGAATTTGGCATTTCACTCTTCTCAAATTGAAATGGAAAGTACTTTTCAAAAGTCAAATATTTAGCTCTGCCCACATTTAGCCCAACCCCGATCTGCGTACTGCAGTGAGGTGCAATTGGTTCAGTGGCTGGTCAATTCCCATGATGTAAGGCGGTAAATAGAGTTGTGTTAAAATTTGCTGAAACGTTTGCAGTTTGTTCGAAATACAAATGTAACTTTATGAATTCCGTTTATTAAACGTGTCTGCTTAGAATGTAGTGTTTTGTTGCCTGGTAATTGTCATTGTTGTGCTGATTTACATTTGTAACCATGAGTTAAGTGACTGTTACGTTTGATAAGAAGAGCTGGAGTATTGCAGTATTAGACTTTGAGCAGTAATAGGCTTCCTATAGCCATTAAGCTGCGGCGTGTCTCTTCACTAGTGGCCCTTTTGTGTGAAATGATGCAAGATCAGCGGCTTTTTTCACACGGGTTGGCTGCACTGAAATACCCACTTTATTTCTGCTATAAATGTGGTTATGTTGTTATAACTTGGAACTGTGAGTTATAATAAAGCATAAAGGTATGTCTGTTATACTAGGCAAGGCAGGTTTCTTGCATTATTAAAGAAAATAAATTATTTGTTTTAACTTAAAGTATGAAGTTAAACCAAGTAATAAAAAGTTAAATCAACTAAAAGAACAACTTTAATAAAACTAGAACACTGTAGTTACATCAACCACATTAACTTTAATTTCTAAGTTGAAACAAAAGCAGTCTTCAAGTTGAGTGAACTTCGATTTTCAAGGCAGCAGGTGAACTTGCATTTCCAAGTTAAACTACCTTGAATTTTCTTACAGTGTGTTATCACACACACACACACACACACACACACACACACACATGAAACACACAAAATGACGGTGGCTCCATAAGACCAATTTGACAATAAGGAGATAAAAGATCCTGTGGAAGGTTTACAACAAAGCTGTGGTCACCGACACCCATCACCCTCCGTACAGAGGACATAGATATAGTGCAGCAGGGTAGCAGGCTAATGTCATTCAGTGTCTGCAACACACTTCTCTACTTGTTCAATTAGTCATAGGGCAAATTCACTGCTCTTTGTGATGGTGTAGCAGAAAGGAAAAAATACAGACGGACTACAGAGGCAACACATCTCAAGCTCTGTGAAACTGATCTCAAGCACTTGAATTCATCCTTTAAATTCATAATGTCCAGTGTTTCCCACAGATTAGAAAGCAATTTGTGGGATGTAACAATCAAGTATCAAAAACAGAGGAGGACACGCTGTTGGATGCTGTCCTCCTCTCTTACTCTTTCTTCAATGCCTAACAAATCTATCTCTGTCTCTCCCTGACCTGTCTCTCTTTCTGCTTGAGCAGCACTGTTTGAAGTCTGAAAATATTGTAAACAAATTAATAACATAACTAATTACACTGGTTGGACTGTTCAGCTCTGTTTCAGACTGATACCTCCAGTTCAGGCTGGTCCTCATACAATACTTTTCAATACTCATCTGGATTGAAGCAGCAAACATTCAGTATGAGAGTAAAAAAATGACATAACATTATTTATAATAAGTTTATTTGATTCACAGCTGCTACATATTGTGTTTTGACCTGGACAACCCAACTGCATTTTACCGCAAACTTGCGACTAGTTAACTTTCTAAAACAGGCGCTTTTTGCTAAGAGTCGGGTCGGGACTCTAACATTAACACACTGACAACATTGTATTAGGAAAATAAAATATTTTTTATAGTATTTTTTAATGTGATTGTGTAAAGGTGTTCACGAGATACCAACCTTTCGTGAACTTGTGAATTTCGCCAGCCGTCTTCTCTCGTTTTCATGGAGACAGACGCTGTGTGCACGGAGGGGAGGGGCTGTGTGTGTGTGTAGCCTATGCGAGAGAGACGCGTGAGTGACAGAGAGACGGAGAGAGCAGGGAAAGGAAATGCAGCTGAACGAATATGCTGCGTGTATTAAATAGCGTAAATAACAATAATAATAATGAAACGCAATATGTGGCAGCTGGTGTTGATTGTGTGGCGCACCGCCACAAATTAGTCTATGTGTGGAAAACACTGTTGTCACTGTGGATCACGGAGTGCTTTTGTCTCTCTTTCTCATGTTCTGCATACTCTATATCTCAGTATGTACAGTCAGTACATTCTGCTAAAATGTGGTTTGTTATCATTTTAAAACAACAACTGCACTGGATTTTTCATACATACTGTACCTTAATTTGGATTGCTTGAGAAATCAGAATTTTTAGAGTAGTTATTTGTACATCAGTTATTGAACACAAGACATTTTTGAACTGCATTGTGAATTGGCTGTCATAATTACATTTTACTCTCTAAACCTCCTCTCGTATTGCATGTTCGTATATGGATAAATCATAATTGGTATCATAATATTATATAGAATCTGACTGCCATTATTTATGTAGTAGCCTACATTTTTGATTTGGCACCCTTGTGTTGTGCTTGAAAGAAAGAAAAGAATAAAAATAAATGCTCACCAATCTCACCAACAAGACAACAATGAATTACCGATTCCAATAGAGACATCTCTCTTCCAAGCCCCTGCAGAATGTCCTCTTTTTGTATATGTATATATTTTATGCATTTTTAAACATTCTTGCAAAACACTGATAAAACATTTGTCAAAACTAATCGATTTGAGCAATAGAGGAAGATGGAGACCAATAGCAGGTTAATGCTCCATGAGCTTGGTGCTGTTTCAGTGCACAGTGTGATCACTGAATGAATATATAGATGGAATTGGAGAAAATATACATGTGGATTTACAGTTAAAATGGAGTCAAAATTTGGGAAATGATAAATACCGTCACATACATAGGACAGATATAGTCGGAACAAATAAAAACTAGCTTAAGAACATCCTTATAATTTGAAAGACAAATCACTGCATTTGAGAATGTATTATAGTCTCTTAAAGATCATTGAAATATTATCTGTGAACATGAACAACAGTGTCCCACAGCTAGACAAGAGAATACTGTAACCTAAAGCTTTAAATTAATTGGGACCGTTTAATGAGAAAAGATATGGCATCTTTCCCAACTAACACACGGTGGAGTAGCTCTTTAGTGCAGCTGCACAGTCTAGAAAAAAATATATATTTAAGTTCTCAATGATCTGGTGTAGATGACTGCAGGAGCCCCTCAGGTGCTGTCTGTTGATAATAACTTTGGATTTTTAGTGTTAGTCATTGTCTGGTCGCTGGGGAGTTGTTGAAATTCATAAATGCTTCATAAAAGTTTGAGTCATAGACCACCTTACAACATTTACATTTCAAACACACACACACACACACACACACACACACACACACACACACACACACACACACACACACACAGAGAGAGCTTAAATGTAAGTTAAAACTAGCTAACCTATC
Source organism: Zingel zingel (assembly GCA_023566125.1). Classification (NCBI taxonomy): domain Eukaryota; kingdom Metazoa; phylum Chordata; class Actinopteri; order Perciformes; family Percidae; genus Zingel; species Zingel zingel. Next base: position 23,003,023 of record CM042320.1, read on the forward strand.
ATTTTCAAGATATTTCTTTATTTGCTTGGTTTGTTATTGTTTTCATTTAATTTAATTTGTAATTTTTTGCTTTTGTTATTTAGTTTTGTTGGCAGATATTGTTGCATGTATTTTTATTTATTTATTATTTATTTTCTGTATATGTTATGACATTTTTTAATATTGATTGACTAAATGTAGTGTTGGACCCCAGGAAGACTAGCTGGTCGTCAAGGCGTCAGCTAATGGGGATCCTTAATAAACCTAAACCTAAACCTAGTCTCACATTGCCAGACTTTCCTCCACAGCGCTGCGGAGGAAGTCCACACAGCCTTATTATTTTGAACAAACAGCCACGGTCGTCAAACACACACCTAAACTCCGCCTGCAGCAGCCAGTAGCACCTGACCGGACTGGTTCGGTAAGCTGGTAGTTTAGACTAGAGTGCAGATCGGGCCGCATTTTTCTGTCTGAGTCCGACCCGCGTCCGACAGAGCAGTAACCAAACCCAACCCGAGCTCAACAGGCATTAAGATATTATTGTCCAAGCACGACCCGAGCCCGACACAGTTAAAATCTCGTTTTTTTCTCATATTAAAGACACATGTACGTTTCTTTGTGTGGAAAGCCCGCTTTTATTAAGCAACTGTTCGAAGGCATTCAAAAATGTCAACAGATGAGCGCATCAGCGAACACGGGGAAACAAGCGCACGTTAACACAGGCGCGCACCTACATAATAAGCTTTTTTAAATTAAAAATGTTCAATGCCTTATCGCTCTGACGTGACTGAGCCCGACCTGAACCCAAACATCATTTCTAAATATCTGTCCGGACCAGGCCCGGCCCGTCAGGTACCGTCGGGTCCCGATGGGCTCGGTTCGGGTATCCATCCTCTAGTTTAGACACAAATACCTTACTTGAAGATGGATTTTCATGCGTGATCCCTAGATTCTGGCCTTATCTTGAGATAAAGTAAACTTGGTGCTACTTTAAAGTTTAACATGTGTTTGTGAAGCTCACAATTAATCACTCATGGTAAAAAACCCAAATATGTCAACTGTGCAATCGTAATTTCTAGTAATTTTCCTCTATCTTTGCAATGCTAAGTAACTCTGTGACACAAACAATTAATACTCAAGCGGTGAATGAATGAATGGATGTGATGAACTTATGACCCTTGTTACACGCTCCCCACCCTGCTCTCTTTTTCCTCTGTTCATCTCAGGTGTTCCTGATATTGGGTGATTGACGGTGGCCCCGCCCCTGGATATAAGAGGCTGGGAGACAAAAAATCTCTCTGAGACTGAAGCAGCTCTGATCACCATTGTCTTCTGTTACCTTCTTTTGTGTTTCATTGCTTTGAGGATGGAGGTCTGGTAGTCTAGTTTTCGCGGCTTTGTTTTTATTAGCTGGTCTACTCTTTAGTTTGGGGTGGTTCTGGGTCCGACGGCCCTTGATGGGTTGGCTCAGGCTTCTTCCCTTCTTTTGTTCTTTTTGGGCAGACCTCCAAACTCCCATAATTTTGTTTTAATCAATAATAGTTAATTTGTGAATAAACCTTAATTTACTTTAACTATCCTCGGGTTTGGTGTTATTAGATATGTTGACGGTCACATTTAAATTGTGTTTGTTTGCTGTGGCCGTAACACCCTGCACTCAAATACTGTATGGAGTCAGTTTGCAACAGAACTGTACACTACATGGATCCCCAAAGAAATGCTACTCCAGATGGCCAGGTTTTTACAGAGTGACATCTGACTGATGCCTAATTTGAAGAAGAGAAGAGAGAGGAAGGGAAAAAAGCACATAAAATAATAAAGGAGAATAAATTATAGTGCCATAAATTAAGTGTTAAATTGTGGCATTTATGAATGTATAAATTAAATGTTTCATACAATTAAATAATCTTTTATTTGTATTTTTGCAGTTGCAATGTATAAACCCCAAATTATGTGCATATACTGTATATTACAAAGAGAGCAACGCCACTGCAGGCATATTTTTGGGTTGGGTTGACTCAAATAACACTGATGGTAACATACTCTCTGTGTGTGGAATGCTTCTCACGTCTGCCCTAAATTCAGGTTTGTAAAAAGGATAGGATAGGATATTAAGGAACAACAAGAAGAAGAAAAATTGCCTATACCAAATGGTGTGCTATTATTTTTCTATTGTTGTATTAAGATAACCTTACAGATCTTGTTCAGCACAGATAGAGCTCCAGATAATAGAGCTCCTCCTCCTAAGTAGTAATGTATATCAATAAACCTTTCAAAAACCTGAGAAATTACTGGTATCTCCAAAAATAATCACAAACTCTATATCATGCTTCTATTTACATATTTCTTTTCACGGATGTATTTGTATGAGATAATATTAAGACCTTTGCACATTGATATGTTACATTTTAGTAAAATAAAGGTAACATCTTAGTCAGTACTGTTTTTAGAGTAAAATTAAGCTCTTCATTTAGATAGCCCTTAGAACTGCAGTGCAGCCTACACTACACATAAATGCCACAAAGGACCAATTGATCTATCTTCTAATTATTACCTTAAGATGTTTTGTGAGCAGCATCATACCAGTATCCAATCAAATCCAATTAACACTGGTGGCCCCCTCCAGAAAACTGCATTGTGGAGGGATTACACAGCTATTTGTGCTAGTCTGATTAATGGCCGCAGTAATTAATGCTGAAGGGGTCTGTCCGAGTGCCTCAGTGTAGAGGAGCACACAGCAGTGAGCCAGCTGCAGCTTACACCTACACACATGCACACACACGAGCACACACACCAAACACCTGGATCCTCTCTTGTGTGCATATGTTGCACACAATATGAGGCCTTTTTTGGGGAAAGTTTTGTGCCTCTGATATGGACAATTAAAGCACTATAAGCAAAAGCGTGTTTCATATGCGTTGACTTTGTAGATAACAAAAAAAATTAAAAATAATAACAAGTTGGATCCACAAATTAAAGGGCTGTAAGGGAAACTGTGTGAATGCAATAATTTCAACAGCTGGAAGTATTCTCATTATATAGGCCGCAACGTAATATTGTAATATAGCATGTAACATAAGTAATTACTTTAGATACTAAGTAATAAGTAAAGTATTGTTATTACTTTTTCAAGGAATGAATGAAAAATAACATATTACACTTCCATTTAACTTGCCCAACACTGATCACCAAACACTCATACAGCATGCACACAGTCAGCGAGACAGAGACAGAGTGTAAGAGTTTCACAGATATGGACTGACAGTTGAAGAACTGAGCTAAATGTAGCCTCCTCCGTTCATATCAGCAGCATGCTATTTAACTTCCTGTTTCATAAGATGCTTAAAATGTGCATATCATTAACAAAACGACAATAGTGTACAATTTGTGTCACATTTTAGAAGCAGAAACATGTTGAACTAAAGTTTGCTTCCAAAAAGAAATGTATATTTCTAGAATTTAGAATTAGGCCAAGTTGTGTATTATACAACACCAAATGTGAGAATAATTTAAAATTATAAAGAATAAAAAATGTGAAGACGTGTAGAAGAAAGAGAAGTGTATTACACTCCTAATACAACTACAGCTAGTATCATTGATAATTTATACTCTTAAATGAAATTATATTACAAGATATGTCGCTTTTACTGTCACAGATATACAATTCAGGAAACAGGAAAATCTGCAACAGACACTCCACTGGAGACTTGTCAAGCAGACATACTGTAATGTATAATTGAAGTATACCAAGCCAAATAATTCATAAAGCAATCTATTTGCAGCATCCACTTCCAGAGATAACAATCCTCAGCATCTTCAGCACATAATTATCACAGGTGGTTGAAGGCCTTAAACCTAATCTTCAGGATGTGACATGCAAATTTGAAAGCTCTTCCTTTGCTTCACACAGTGTGCATCTATCAGTTTATTTCAACATCAAATGTTCTATATCGTGCAATGTTATCTCATATTTCAAAGGCTGTGGTTGATATGGCATGATTCCAGCCTGATAAGCGCACAAACACCTGCTTACTCTGCAGGCGTGCTGCTTGGAGAGCTCTTTATATTGGCTTTGGATTGCTTTGCTGAAATATGAGGTTTAATCTCTCGGTTTTTCACCTGCCTTTCCAAATCCACTCCATGTCTTTTTTCTCATACTAATGCTTAGTCATTTTCCGTAAATTGTAGCACAAAGGACTTTGAAAAGCCTCGCAAAACACTTTGTGAAAATTGCTTTGACTTTATGTAAGTTTTTTAATGTGTCCTTTTGTCCTTTCACTTTTCTATTTCTTCTGCATCTTTTTCAGTCTTTGAATGAACGTTTGTGCTTGTGCATGTGTGGGTGTGCTCGTACATGGCTGACTTCTGAATTGGTACGAACTACGATCACTACTTTCTGTTTCGCTCTGTAGGTTAACCACCACAACAGAGAAATTCACAATTCATGAGGTGCAGATACTCAATTCTCTGAAGGCCATTTGAAGGGGAGGTGAAATGGCTCTCATGAATGATGAATACAAAACTGTTCCCAAAATAAAATGTTAATCAATGCTGTAGATGTATGTTGAACTGATGGAAAATGTAATACATGCAATGCTTCTGTAGTCTTTTGTAATGCAACACTTTAAATAAGGAACAGACATATTGACAAACGTTGGCAAATGTGTGTTTTAAACATGAGAAAAGCAGATAAAATTAGGGTCTGTACCAGACATAACTTATCGAATCAACAGTTTTCCTACCATGTAATTATTAAACATATCCATCAACAAAATACAACCATGTAAACTTTTGGTAGTTTTGTAGTTGCAGGCGCACATTTGGTAACAGGGTGGGTATGCACCTGTATGTACAGTATGTAACAGGGTAATGTATTATCATTCTCTGTAGGTGGGTGTGTTAGAGGTTGGTAACAATCATGTCAAATCACATTAATGAATATACCACTCAAGTGTAAGAGTATTTCAGACATACTTGCAACCAGTCAACACAATACCAACCAAACCAGCAAGGAAATAAATGTGCTGTGCCTCAGGAAAGTCTAGCTGTCTGCAAAAGCTGGACAATGTGTGTAATGCAAAAATAAATCCCAATATAAAAACTGCTTCTGTTCTGCTCTACAGTATTTAGGTTGAAACTCAAACAATTAGAGACAAATAAATAAATAACTAATGTGTGTATTTAGGTTGACTTTACTGACTAATGTTAATCGTGCTTGGATTAGATGAACTCAATGTTCAAAACTTCCGATGCTCTGGTTGTGGCTGCATCGGATCCTTCTACTTCAAGGACCTTCAAACACAGGAAAAACAAAGAAATACAACACAGTCTCACTCCCTACTCGTCAAATGTCTGACGCATGGTCAAGGACCCCTGGCGTTAAGTTTTAACGAAAGAGGTACCTGTTGCGTTGTTTTTCGACGTGGGGGTCCGTCAGATAGACATTCAATGTTAATCCCTCATCGTCGGATATAGACGAAAGGAAAAACACGCCTCCCTTAACTCAAAATCTGTGACAGTTTTATTATTGGTATTTTTAGCCCAATAACAGCTGTTTTAGTCAACATTTATTCATCAGATCTTATCATGGTTTATATGTATTTCTTTTAATGTTGTTATTTCGGTCTATTTTGGCCAGGGAAGCTGAGTTGCTTTTAGTTTATTTATATTTTTAAAACTATAACGCTACATCTATCAACATTTATTTAGATGTTATCATGGTATTCATTTCTTTATTTTAATAATATTATTTCGGTCTTATTACCGGTGAAATATTACAGTATGTTGTAATACAGAACATTACATAAAACAATAAACAAAAAAGCAACCCAGCTTCCCTGGCCGAAATAGACCGAAATAATAACATTAAAAGAAGTACATAGAAACCATTGTAAGATCTCGTGAATACATGTTGATTAAAACAGCTGTTATTGGGTTAAAAATAACAAAATAAAACTGCCACAGATTTCGAGTTAAGGGAGGTGTGTTTTTTCTTTCGTCTATATCCGACGGTGAGGGATTAACATGAATGTCTATCTGACGGACCCGCTCGTCAAAAAATAACGCAACGGGTACCCCCCTGTCGTTGAAACTTAACGCCAGGGGTCCATGACCATGCGTCAAACGTTTGACGAGTAGGGAGTGAGACTGTGTTGAGAAATACTATAACAAATTCACATAAAGATACATTGGTAAATTGTTGTAAATGACCAGCTGGTTATATACTGATAGATATGATATATCCTCTCCGTATTAGAGGGGTTTAAGTCATATCTGTAGGCTATGCAATATTTATATTGTGAGTTATTCCCTGTGACTGGCTGAGGTTTACATCATACTGTGCAAAGAAAAGCTTTCATAAGCAACATTACACCTCATTTACAGAGCTGACATGTCACAACACAAGAAAAACTTCTTACAGCCAAATTGGTATTGCACAATTGAAATGTGATGGACATTAGGCCCACTGTGGCCACATTAAGCCTAGATGCAATCAAGGCAGTGATAGTTTTGTTGTTGGTCTGGCTGGAAATTGACAGTAATAAGGATGTTTAAAGACATGCATTGGAGAGTATTGATGTCCCAGGCCTTTGAGACCAGCCAATAGATTTTTTTCACTCGATTACCAGCTCCAGTTCCCAATCTGCCATAATTATTAAGGTTGTCTAGTCTTTACAAGCACTATGGAATACAAATGAACTGGACTCAGCAGCAACAGTCATCATGTGGCAACCAGCTCTGTGCAAGTAACTTGACTTTTCTCAAATGTCAACTACCCTTGCATTAAAATCATGTATGTGCATGCAGTGCATTACTGTAGCAATGACATTTCCCAAGCACATCTTTACCCACACATACTGTATTTGTGCACTCAAAAACAGACACAGACATGAATCGAAAACACACACAAAGTGTTTGTCTAGAAATATGTTCTTGCTAGTGCATGCATAGGCTTAATGATGAGATAGCAAAAGACAGAGAGTGAATCTGTTCAGTTTAACATGTTTTATTATTCTTGCTTTATGCAACCATTGCTAAATGTCATGTAAATGCTTCGGTGAATTTCAATTTACCATCATGCCACTAAGCCCCAATTTGTACTTTGAGTTGATAAAGTGAAATTGAGGGATGAGAGAAATTGGCTCAGCAGAACACTTCCCTGAGAGTAGTATTATCCAACCATGAATGCCGACTGTCACTGGCAGTAAGGGGAAAAAGGCATTTGTCAGCTGTATCAGAACTCTGAGAGTAATTAATGTAGAAACAGCAGTATTGTGATTAGCCTTGCTGAACAAGTACACGATAGGAAGTGTCCATGTCTCTGGTGATTAAATATTAAAACAGTCACAGCAGTTCAGGAAACAAAAGCTGCATCGTAAGTGCTGGAGCTGACAATCCGATAGTTTATCATAATTTTATATGATGAAATCCAATTTCACAATTGAAATTAACCTAATTATTTGACTTCACTTAACCATAGACATAGATAAAAAATGAGTGGAAGCTTGCCACAAAGTAAATATTAAGTATTGCACTGGATACTAAGGACATTATGTTAATTGAGATATTGACTGAGTCGAGTTAAGTTCATATTTATGTGCAGGTATGGTCTGGCCAGGGACAGTTATTGCATATTCACTGCAAAAGCAAACCATGACACTCCAAATCTCCTACAAACCAGATACTTTCAGGAAGAAGAGTTAGGCACAGCAACACTTTGAATGCTAACATACGGTACAAATAAAGAAAATGTATTGGGCAGGTTATGTTTACGATATTTTGTTTTTGTTTGAGTTGTACATTATGTCTTTTATTTGTTCTTCTGTACAGTACTTTGGTCCACTGTGGTTGTTTTAGGGCGTTTTCACACCTACCTCATTTGGTCCGGACTTTCAGACTTTTCAGTTTGATCCGAACCAAAATTACAGGTGTGAAACCTCCCCCGGACCACGGTCCGGATCAAAAGACCAAATTTTGGTCCGATAAAAAGAGGTGGTCTCGGTCCGGACCAAACGTTCGTTTACAGTGTGAAAGCATTTTTTGGATGGTTCGGACTTTCGGACCAAATACATGAAGCTCTGGCAGGCTCTCCTTGTGTTACAAGACCGGGGAAGTTCCTTTAAGGAATAGCTCGGTGCTTAGTGTGTCGTCTACATGAGAGAGTGTGTGACGGTGAATGCGCTCAGAGCAGACAACGGTCGGCTATCAGAGCTGAGAATACATCAGCAGTTTATTTGTTAAGTGGTAGTAAATGTACAGTGTAGGTTTCCGTTTGTCTCTGAATAAATGCTCCCGAAAGAAAGTTCCCGTGTCTTGCTTCTCAACATCACAACAAAACAAAAAGAGCCAGTAGGGGGAGAGCAGCAGTCAGCTGAAAAAACTCCGACACAGAGAGAGAGAGGATACAAGACGACGAGGAAGCCCGTCTACAAACCAATCACTTATAAGTATCTGGAGACGCAGCTCACGTATGTGATGACGGCAGGACGTAGTTTTGTCACGTACAGATCTTTAGTAACGCTTGCATAACTGCAGCGTGAACCCAAAACTTACCGGATCAAATGTATACAATGTAACAAAAACATGACCCTTGGTCCGGACTTTCATGTATGAAAACGCCCTTAAAGTGCTTTACAAATAATGAATCAAGATAATGATGATATTCACCATCTTAGTTTAGCATGTTTGCATGCTAACATTTGTTAATTAGCACTAATCTACAGGCATAAGGGCAGCTGAGGTATCGGACAATCTAAAATGAAGAATTGATGATGGAGCTAGATGAAAAGTGAAGCGGTCTGTGTCAAATATCATGGCAATACATTCAATGGTTATTGAGATATTTCAGTCTGGACCAAAGTGGTGGACTGACTGACTGACTGACTGACAGAGTGACACTGTCTTCCTGAGAGTCACACTACTAGCATGTACTAGCATATATTAATGCCTGAATTATTAGGTAATACATTATATATGACAATCTGTGAATTGACATACTGACAATTTTTTTCATGATTCATTCCTGATTATCTTTGACTCTGATACGGTGAATATATACTAATTTGGGTTAATTAAACTATAACTGCATGTTGATGGATCACCAAATAGAGACAACAGAGGACTAATACAAATCCCTTGGTATGTTTAGTAAGCAACGTCTGTATTTTTTCCCCCCAGAGACAAACAAAGAGTTGAAAAAACTGTGTGAATTGTTTCAAAAGTGGTACTTGCTGAATTTATTAAGTCAGCAAGAATAACATTAAGCATGTTCTTGGAGATGAATAAAGAAGAGGCCAGAATGTAAATCTAGATGTGCGATACTTGACCCTGCACCCTAACAGAACTGACTTCAAAATCAATTTAACAGATGGAGAATGAAATTAAGCAGCACTCATCCTGAGAGGTTTTTGGTAAGTTAGATTCTCCACAAAGCTTTCCCATCTCTGTATCTCAAGGAAATATATTTTTGTGGTGTTTAATTTACATAAAAGTCCCATTCATTAACAGGTTAAGAAAAGGTCAGAAGTATTAGTGCTTGCGTTTGACTCATTTCACTGTCTTTCATTAGAGCCGGCAAGCCGTGCCATAAAAGCAGTGCCAGCTGGCCACTGCCTGCTACCTGGCTGTTCATTTTACTGTCATTTCATCCCAGACACTAAATGAGTACAATGAGATGAATTTCAGTATTAGCAATTACTGAGAAACAATTACTCCGATTAGAGGATGAAATATTTGGCATGGCTAAATGTAAGTGGATAATGATATGAAGCTCAAATGCAGAAATATTGTAGACACAACAGATAAAAAAAGATTTACTTGCATCACTGTGCTGGCTATTTAGAAATTATAGGTTGATTTAGGAATTCTCATCCTTTTATTTGTGAAATTAAGCCACAAGTATAAGGTATTAATCCATAAGATAAGTATTCAAAATTGAGTATGATTAAAAGTATACCAATAGCATTTTAACTATAGCCATAAACACATTGACCCATTAGCAAACACATGCATATGCATGCACACAAACTTGTTTCCATCAATGTGGAGGACATTTCATTGTCTTACATACGTTCCCTTAAAACGTGGGGTATACTCACCGCAGCGGACCTGTCGAGCGCCAGCGTGACGTCATGGGAGCGCCGTAACTGTTTATACTTGCACGTGGTGGTCGCGACACTAGTTGCTGTCTTCTCCTGAACAGAGGTGGCGCAAATGAGGAAAGGCTACTGACTTTGCTATTTCTACGGACTAGAAGAAGAAAAAGGTAAACAACGGCAGAACTGGCAACAGCATTGACGTCAATGCTTCGATTTGATTCAATGACCTACTTCGTTGGATCAACGCTTTCATTCGCCATAAAAGAACTCATCTTAACCCAGTAAGTTTACAACAGACACTTGCAGTCACTCTGAGAGTCCTGGCATCAGGTTACCCTCGAGCTCGTTCAGGCTTTCTGTCATCCAGTCTATGTATATGAAACAAATACATAGATTACTTAGTCTGCATCTTGAAGAGATAGGAATGACCATTTACTAGCAATATTTCTATGATGTTATGCTTTTATGGTCAGGTAGCCTTTTCAATTCATGTCATTTGGTTCAACAGAGATATGCTGTACTTCAGCATTTGTGGGCGTAGATCTCCAAATTATCTCATATCACCTAAGTACTAGTCTATATCCTTGACGTTCCACTTCCGGGATTGCTCCAGTGCCGCAGGAAATTCCGCCGGATGTATGTATGTCTGTTTCCTTCCACTTTCTTAGTGTTGGAATTTTAAACTCTGGTGGATTCATGTGGACTATTGTTGACTGCTCCTCAGATCTCTGTAGGGTAAATTGAGACAATCTGAGTTTTCTCTCGCACAACTATTTTACAGCGGCTCCGTGCAGAGCTTAGCGCCGCCCATGACGATTGTGATTGGTTTAAAGAAATGCCAATAAACCAGAGCACGTTTTTCTCCCATCCCGGAATGCTATGTGGAGTAGCCAGACCCTCCTCTTCTCCGCAGTGTGTGGATGGTCTGGCAAAAGCGAGACTACCTAAGTACTTTTATCCTTTGGACTTAGTCACTTAGTCAATCATGCAATGAGCAATGCAAAAACACTTACTGTTTGAGCCTGATTTTAGAATAAAATTAGGTTTGTTGGCCCTCAGGTATAGATAAGCAAAATCATCTATTTAATTAGACTTTGGTAAAGGCCTTACATTGCTGTAGGGCATTTGAAGTTAAAGCAGCATCCGTCCAAAATGAACAGAGTCAATGTCCATTTTGAAATGAGGCCCTCTTGCCTTGTATGCAATTTATTTGTATGCAAAGACCAAGATGATAATTTAGCTAATGGTTTTACTTAGGCTACCATAAAAGGTAGTTTCACAGAGGCAGCTGTGTGTAGAGGTGTCTGGGACATATGTGGAGGGTTGTGGCTTAAATATAAAAGAAAATAATGAAATGAAAAAGTTCTACAAAAATCCAACGACTCATGAAGGCTGTAGTCATGGTACGGTGGTGATTAATATTGGAATAAAAGCCTTGGGGTGTCAGCAACCGAATTTGCCACAACTACAATTTCAACCAGGTGTGTCTGGATGTGTATTCTAAACGGAAAGACTTATGTCCCTCACCGTTAGATTACAAGCAAGGTTGTAATCATTTTAGACCTTGTCTACACATAAAAAAATTAAAAAAAGGTGACATTTTCAACTTTGTGGTCAACACTGGTATGCGGAGGAAATGTTGTGTTTTACAGAACTGTGTATGGAGTTGACCAACTCTGAGTGCTCCTACCACCACTGGGAACACTTGTGCACCATTTCCTCTATCAGGCCCTGGTTTTTCTCCAACTATTCATATTCCTTTTTGTTGATGTTGCTGAGCCACATGGGACTGCCACTTCTTTCATCGCTGTTTTCTTTTCCTTCTCCATTACCACAATGTCTGCTTGGTTGGCCAGTCCTTGTTTATCTGTCTGGATCAGTAGGTCCCACAGGATCTTAGCTCTACTTTTCTCAACCAGCAGGGGCTGACTATATATATATAGCTGGTACCATAGATAAGGTGGAGGCTGATACTGCTGGCCTAATATACAAATGCCAGTGTGCTGTGGTCAAGCCTGTAATAGGGCTTGATGTTTGCTCAGATAACTAGGGTTACAGCCTGTAACTTTTGTTTCAAATCAATTTGCTGTCACACTGGCTCTAGAATATGAAAGTGATATGCCAACTCAATAGCAAGTTGCCATGCCAGTGACAACAAGGAGAGTATATGAGGTCCAAAGTCACATTATTATTAGTATGTTATGCTAAGAACAAGCAGAGAAATCATTGAAAAATGGAGAACAGAGGGAGTTAAATCTGCTCTGACTGAGGTATTTTTAGAGGCATTGTGCACATGAACATCCATCACTGATTCTCACTCTGGGAATGGCGGGACAGATAGCATTGGAGAGAATGGAGACAGGAGCAAAAAGGGTTATTTTCTGTCAGAGGCATGTGCTCTTTCCAAAATTAATTTCATCTCAAATACATGCGTAAATCTCGTCAGCCCCCATCTCTCTCTTGGCGGGAAAAGCCGTTCAGAAAGACAGCTGAGATAAATCAACGTGTGGGGTGGGATGTAACCTGTGTGGGCTGGGACAGAAATGAAGCCACTGCAAGCGGCCTCTGGCTTTAATGATGTGCAGTGAGCCAGTGGAGGTGTGTAAATCTGCACCTGGCATCTCATTCTCTGCAGCCTCAATTCCTCCCTAACCTCTGAGATATCTCTGTCAAAGTCACTTCTGTGCACCTGTGTCAGGTTCGAGTGTAACAATCTGTACAGTAGGTTAAGGAGATACAGTAACAGATTATACAGATGGTCAGAAATTGCTGCCCCAAGTTGCGACCTTACACACATTCATGAATAAATGATGTTACACTGCTACTACAAAGGTGTGTACTTAATTAAAAGTCTGCTTTACAGGACTAACTTTTAATGTTTAATGAAACACTTAAATGAACTTCAGGAGGCAGTTAATCTAGTTACATCTATGGGAAGGCACAGATGTGGTAAATAACTAAATCATAGCCGTAACAACATATAAACAAAACAGTAGAATGCATACATCAAACTTAAGTTAAAACATCCCTGTAAAAAGGCTTTCCACTGACGGTAAACACACTCACTTTAATCAAAACAGATGATGAAAATGCTGATGCAGAAGACACAGCAATGTAATCGGGATTGTCATCACCAAAGCCCCAAATCCTAATGAAGTCATTAATCAAGCTAAGAGGTCACATCTCTCCAATAAAAGCTATGTTTTTCTGATTGTTTATTGAAGCTTTTGCACAATTTTGAAACCCCATGATCAATTAAGTCACACAGGCAAATGCCAATATTCCATTGCTGCAATCAACTTGAGAGATTTGTTTATAGATTGGAAACTAATTAAAGGCTGGAGGTCATTGATTTGTCAGCACTAGAACACAGTAGGCTACAGGACATAACATAGGATTATTATGCCAGAAATATGGACCAGGAAAGAGTGGCATTTGCATTTGACAATAGAAGACTAGAAACCAAGGCTAGAAAAGTCTTCCTATTTCTTAATCAAGTCCATCATTTATATATCACTGCTTTATAACTGTTTTTCTCAATCAGGGTCATTAAATGACTGGGGGCTATCCAAGTGTGAGAAAAGGTGAAAAGGTGGGGATACATCATGAGCAGGTAGGTAGTCTATTGCAGTGCTGCTATACTGACATACTTTTACATGTATGAGCTACTTAGACTCACCATTTTACCTGATCTGCATGTCTTTGGACAGCGGGATGACAGCCATAGGTCTTCATGTGTTCTACCCAAACCCTAGAACCAAAAACCCTACCAGGGACCCATATGGTTCGGATCCATGGTACATACAGTCTGGGTCAGGTCCTGTTCTATAACCGCGGATTGTGGGTCTGTTTAACTGTGTAAGACCTCTGATACAAACACCGATTCACAAACTCAGACATCCGTAAGATTGCATTTTACTTTTACTGTATAATAGTAGTTTTAATGCATAAAATAACTAGGGATGCACCAAATCCAGATTTTTGGGGTTTGGCCGAAAACCAAATCCACTGGTTAAGATTCTGCCGAATCCGAATACCGTATCCCAGTGATTTTCAACCACTGTGCCGCGGCACACTAGTGTGCCGTGAGAGATCGTTCTGTGTGCCGTGGGAAATTATCCGATTTTACTTAATTGGTCCAACAAATATTTTTTATTGAGTTACTGCAAATAATTTGCCAATTTTTCGCATCTGTGACTGCAATGTGATGACTGGCAGAGAAATAAAATACTATTCTGTGTCAGTAGGTGGCAGTATAGCGCAATAATGACCTTGTTGATTTAAGACAATAGAATTACTGCCCCCTGGTGGCAGTGACAGGATGTAAGCCTGCAACAGCCATGGATACATTTTTAAAAAGGAAAAATGCAGATTCTGATCTTATTAGGCTACAATGTGTCATTTTGTAACATTTTTGATTGGTGGTGTGCCGCGGGATTTTTTTAATGTAAAAAATGTGCCGTGGTTCAAAAAAGGTTGAAAAACACTGCCGTATCCTACTCCCATCCTCAGTCCCTTAACACAGTAAACAAATTATTGAAGTAAACAACGTCCACAGCCTCTAAAATACTTAAATGTAACCACTTAATGTTGAATTCACATGCTCTTTTCACATCGTCGGAAAGCACATCGCTATCGCCAGATGAGTGACCATTTTTTTTGGCAAATTTTTGCTAACCAGTGTATGATGAAGGCATGTTGGGTGGGTGAAATTAGAAAACTAATGTTAGCTAACGAGCAGCAGCCAGCCGTTCGGTCGCTCCGCTCCCACTGTAGGGAGACTCATTTGCCAAGAGAACAACTGACAGCCCAGGAGAGGCACTGTCTGGTTAACACAAGTTTTTTGCTGTGACTGTCCTTCCTTTGCCGTACCTTAAGTTGCTGCATTTTGGCTGCTGTCTTCATGCACAACTCGTATTCTTTCAGATGTTTCATACTCAAATGTTTTATCAGCGGCAATGTTGTGTATTTTTAGGGTCCTAGCCACCACGAGACAAATCGGGATTCAGTGCATCCCTAAAAATAACACATGTTCACATCTGACAAGCAACATCTTGCAGTTTTGTTAATAAGGACCATTCTGTCTAGGTAGAAAAAGTGGTATGACAATATGTGGAGATGGTTGTGGACTTTAGGAAGGACGCAGCCCCACCTAGCCCCATCATCCTTGGTGACTCCACCGTCAACACTGTGGAGTCCTTCCGCTTCCTGGGCTCCATCATCTCCCAGGACCTCAAGTGGGAACGGAACATCAGCTCCCTCATCAAGAAAGCACAACAGAGTATGTACTTCCTGCAGCAGCTGAAGAAGTTCAACCTGCCAAAGACAATGATAGTGCACTTCTACACTGCAATCATTGAGTCCATCCTCACCGGCTCCATCACTATATAGTACGCTACAGCCACTGCTAAGGACAAGGGCAGAGTCCAGCGTATCATGCGCTCTGCTGAGAAGGTGATTGGCTGCAATATGCCGTCTCTCCAGGACCTGTACGCCTCCAGGACCCTGAGGTGGCCAGGTAAGATTGTAGCCAATCCCTCTCACCCCAGACACAAACTCTTGAACCTCTCCCTTCTGGCAGGAGGCTGCGGACCATCAGGACCAAAACCTCTCGCCACAAAAACAGTTTCTTCCCCTCTGCAGTCAGCCTAATCAACAAGGCCCCGGACCCCCACTGACATTGGATCTAATTCTACATCCTGTCCTCTTCAGAAACTATATATCCTGAACTTTGCACGTCCCTCAAACATTTCTTGCACATCCTGCACTAATCCATGCAGCCTCTTTTTTTTTTTTCTTTCTTGTTATTGAATGTTTTATTTGTTTCTGTATTTATTGTTTGTTTATTTCAAATTATTGTTTAAATATGTTAATATGTATGCACCAAACCATAGCAAATTCCTAGTAAGTGCTACTTACCTGGAAATAAATCTTTTCTGATTCTGATTATTCCTTTACAAAAGGGAGGGGATCAGCGTGGATTGTTGGTTGCACAGCATGTTGCTTCCTCAGTTTCCTTTTTCTTGTTTTTTGTTCCTATTTAAATCTTCTGTAGTTTTGACAACTTAAATGTCAAACATGAAATCAATATAATGGTGGCAATACATATGTGAAGATCATTTAAATGTGCATTGATAATACAAACAATTTCAACACCTTGCGTTTACCGTCTCCAAGTGTTATATCAGTGTTGTTCTTCTGAATCTCCTTTTATTGAAATTATGAAAAATTACATTGTTGCAATATTTGATAATGTAGTAAGTTTACCAATAAGGCTACAAACAGAGTTTTACAGTGTTTACAATTCAACACTCTGCAGCCTTCCTTCCGCATATAATTCAGATGGTAGTGTAATTTGTGACCTTGTAATAAAAAGGTTTTATGTGTGATAGTTTTGTGACATTGAGTTATAAAGTTTTAATATTGAGTAAAATTCATATGCAGTGAAATTATCTTTCATTTGTCAAAATTATAGATGTATTAAACAACTCTAAATGTAAAATGTCAAAACACAATAGTATTTCAAATGTGGTTAGAACAGGTCATAGAACTACTAACCTGAAAACTCATCTGGAATTGTAAGGTAGGATCTTTCTTTTCATAACAGAAAGCAGCAATTTTAGAGGAAGAATTGAAAGTTACATTACTCTTGCTCTGTTTAATATGAAAAAGTTGGAAGGAGTAGCAAAGTAAGAAGATGCATTTATTGAAGTGTTTAGATACTGTAAATAGAAATACACATTTATCCACCCTCCTCACAAATTGAATGAAAGATTTGGTCGAATGGTGGAATCTTGTGCTTTTGAGGGAACATGACAGGAAATATATATTCTTGACCTTGTGCTGTCATACAGGGTCTGCTGGGGATCCAGGGAGTCAAACTGTAGTTTGGATGCATAAGATTATGTGTTTTCTTTCATCTTTTCCCCATCCTGATCCCTCTTAGGACCATGTTATTGTGGTGTGTGGTGCACATGATGATGACTGGGGCAAGGTTGTCCGGGAAGATTCTGCTTGAGTTTTTCTCAAGCTCTTACTTCTATCTGATTTGGGGGGGGGGACCTTCACAGTTATCACCTCAGACCTGTTCATCTCACATGTTCAAAAATAGATGTAACACTGCACAACATGTATAATATCAATACTTTGTGTTCATATTTAGTATCCTTTAAAATCCTTTTATTTGAGGCCATATGTTCTCTATAAAAAACCTAAGCTTCAATAAACTACAGTGCTGTAGGAAAGAAAACTGTTTATGTGCTTACATTTTGGGGATCCTTTAAAAAAGACAGTGCTGGCTAGGCTTTTCAGTACCCGTTCTCCCGAGGGTATCTACCAAAATGAGCTCAACTCTCCATAGACTTTACCTTCAGACACGGGGGTAAGAGCTACATTGGTCTCCAGTGGACAAACCTGCCTGTAATTGTATTTGGCCTCAACACCGTACTGGAGGAATAGGTTGTGATGCGTTTATTTCTTTTTGGGCATAACCCAGACAATTTACCATGCACTGCATTTTATTTTTCAAGCAAGAAAATGCTGCCAATTTTTCTGAGAAATAAGCAGATTGTCAGCATCATCAAAACAAAAAACAGTGATCATCTTTCTTAGACTGTATGTAATCAGACAGCATTGTTCATTAAATGCCCCAATCAATAAATTACATACCAGTCAGTTACTTAATCCTTTAAATTGCCTTTTAAAATGTGTGCATCCTTTATATACATGTTTCCCCTAAGTAATTCCTATAAGATTGACAATTAGTATTCGCTCTTCTTCGATAAATCACATTGTACATAACATGCTGTGAAAATGCCCAAATATCCTCAACACCTTAAGTGTTCATTTGAGTTTTGAGATATTTTTAGGGTGACTTATCAGTCCTTGATGGTGCTGATGTGTTGACTCGCACACTGAACATCTTAGTCTTAGTAAATGTGTGATGTCCTCCAGTCAGATGAGCTCCAGATTGCTCTCATATGACTGCTGACGTTTGGAAAAGTCTCCTTAATGGGTCCTTAGTAAAAACCTAGAATTGTGTTTTCCCTTTCTAAGAGTGAAGCATTATCTATAGATTTCTTAGTGTACAAGGGTTGAGTTTCCTGCGGCTGTTCTGGTTTCCTCCCACAGTCCACAGACATGTAAGCAGGGTGAATTGCTATTAGGTGTGAGTATAAATTTACCTGTAGGTATTTGTTTGAATGTGTCTGTCCACGTGTGTTTGCATTCCTTTCACTAATGCTGCATGCTAGGATAGACTGCAGCCCCCAACGTGACACTGAAGGAATGATTAAGTGTACAAAAGTGATAGTTGTTGGCAACATCAAGGATTATTGCCCAACAAAACACCAGGGGCAATTTTAGCCCTTTTTTAAACTTCTGGCACCCCTAAAAACTAATTCTTGAAAAAAAAACATATATCTGTGGACAAGCTCCCAAGAAATCAGTTTTTGAGTCACAGCGGAGATGAAACATCTTTCCGAACAAGTATGTGTCAACCTATTGTGTCAACCACATTAAGCTAGCATGTTGAGAAGTGGTCATAACATGCCTTCAAAGTGGATGAAGCTGTTTAAAACCTAAATGGGCAAGATTATTTTCAAACGGGTACATTAAACTCTCACTTTAAAATGTTTAAATGAGCTTTATCTGGCTTTAGTGAGAGTCATTTACAGCCCGGTCTGACACATGTCAGCTAGCTATAGCCTAGGTAAGTTAGGTTCAGAGTTCTGCATGAAGTGACAATAATAATGAAAATATGTTAATATATATTTTCCTTCCCTGTTTCTGCATACTGTGGTAGCCTACCGAGAAGTCTTGGCATTGTAGAAATTGGATGTGACTAAATGCTGATCTAAGAGCCCAATAACATAGCATTATATGGCCTCATAGAAACCATTTTCAATGTGTCGACAGCATTATTTTTCTTTGAACTTGACAATACTACATAAAATAATCTATTGTGAGCTAAAGAGTTCTGTTCTAGGAAATCACATCATCGTGAATCTAAACCCAGAAGATAGGGTAAGTTTAGCCAATATTAAAACAGTCTTTATTTATTCAGCCCAAAAAGTCTTTGTTAATCTTTATATGTTTATGTATTAGTAATGTATTGTTTATACCTTATTATCTTTTAATTTGATACTATAACTTTTAGATTTTTTTCTCCATGTATTCAATATTTACATTGTAATACCACCTCACCTTTGTAGTAATGGCCCTGTGGCTCTGCATTAAATAATTGTTGGTATTTTTACCTAATTCAGTGTTTCTCTAGACCATGATGGTCCAAAATTATGTTAACATGCACAGTTAGTACATTAGAATAACGTTTAAAAGAATTATGTTAAAAGGGTGCCAGGCACCCCTAAAGCTCGGATCCTAGAATTACCCCTGAAAACACAAGCAATATGACATTAAAAAAATGTTTTCTCCCTTCTTTACAATATTTCTCTCTGTTGGTATTCTTGTATAGCATGCTCTTTATGACAAGAGAAGTTCATTACATCAAGACAACATACGGCAAAAATATTTAAATTTTACTTTCATGATTCATTGGTCTGTTTATCTATTAAATTCAGTTTCCAAAGCTTCATGCATTGCATTTGTGTACACAGCAGCACTAAGCAGATTTGGAGAGAACCAAAAAGAATGAGCTACATAAACATGCTTTCCTGCTTGAACCCTAATTCCTCTTTAAGATTTCACTTATTGAGTCCCCTGTAGTGTTGTCAGGTGCATAATTAAATTAATGCACTGCTGTTTAGCTGCCGACATCTTCATCTTTTTTACCAAATTTGAGACAAAGAAGAAAATGTTTGAAATGTCTTTCTTCAAATGTATAACCTGAAAAGACAGATTTGAATCGTGTTTCCAGTAACTGTAAGCCATCATTTTGTCTTGTTTTACTAACATCTAATATTGTCTTAGTTTTTTTAAACAGGCACATTGTAATAAGAAAATAGATGACTAAAAAACTGTGAGATAGAGAAAGAGAAAAGGGAAGAACAAAATAGCTGGTGACACAAATGGGAATAATGCAAACAGCTGGAAGAAAAATTGAAGATGAAGTAAGTGAGTGAAAGACAAATGGCAAGGGAGACTGAGAATTAATAACTGGGTATTATGAATGCAGACAGTTTCACTTTCACATCTTTTTTGCTCAGAATGAGGATGTTAGGCTAAAACAGATTTGTTGTCAGCATAGCTATGAAGACAATGAAATTACTGATGGAAATGTCAGTGATGTTTTACATAGAAAAAACTGAGTGACTGATTACCATTTTAGTAGTAGTATTTTTAGCAATGCATATTACTATTCATACTAGTCATATTTGTAACCTAACTTGTAAGAATAAAGTTGATAATTTGTTATGGTGAGCAACTGTGCACAAGGATACATGAAGTTATGCTGAGACAAAGCTTTGAAACCCTAAGGCAAAACATGGTTTATTCTATTTCTCTTTACATGTAGAGTGTCTGCAATAAACCAACACCACTGTCACAAAACACTTACGTATTCTTCAATGTCAGAGGTGAACCTAAACTATTGGAAATAACTTACCTAGTGTGGCCACATACTAAGACAAACTCTGCCCAAAACTTTAATTATCTCAGAATAAAAATGTATTTCACTATGGTTACAAGTTGTTCATGCTGAGAAAATAACGTATTGCATTAATCTACCGAGCTAAGACTTATTATTACTTATGAAGACCCTGTTAACTGTGTTTGTAAATTTCACTTAATTTTAAAGCAACACTTTATCATACATACATGCTGATAAGTGTTTCAAAGGGGTGATAGAATGCAAAACCGATTTTACCTTGTCATAGTTGAATAACGACAGTTTGGTGGGTAAATAGGACATACATAGAACCTCGAAGTCCCATTGACATCTCTTTCCTATGCAAATCTCACAATTTGAAACTGCCTCTGGAAACGGGCAAATCTCAACAAAGCTAATAGTTGACGTCAACTCGGTGGCTCCTCCTTATTTGGCTCTAGTCTCTATTTTTGTCATGCCCCAACATTTACATAGGCTACACCACTGATCTGAGATCAGGTAGTCTTCTGAATGGGTCGTGCAGATCTCAGAAACTGTATACATTGTTCATCTGCTATTTTTTCACTAAATTCACTTCTGAGACTTTTTTTTATGCAAGAAATCAACTATGTAGAGGTCAAATATGGGCCGTTTTATGAAAATTGATGGCTAATTGCAAATTTTGTCCGACTGTGTGTCAGAGTTCAGTGGCCGGTGCTGCCGGGGTTGCTGACTCGTTGCCCGGCCTGTCCTCCTTCACAGACCCCGGCCCGCTGTGAGCTAGACGGAGCTCCGTCACGGCCGGCAGCCCGCGGTGCTCGATACCCGCGCAAAGTCACCGTTTCGTTACTGGACTACCAAACGCCGCTGACCTGACAGAGCTCCAGGGCCTGCAGCTCCCCTCTTCCTGCTAAATGGCCGGTGTGTGTGAGTGAGAGCGTGGTCAGCGAGCTTGTTACGCCCGCAATGTCTTACCACAGGTTCCAGTTAATCTTATAATGGATATGTGTGTTGAGTTATTTAAACAAACGAACAGGAAAATAAACGCCTCTTGTCCGCAAGTGAGCTGGATGGAGCTCTATCAATGAGAGCTAGCTTGCTTCCTAACGAGACCTCTGAAATTCACAAAAATGCATTAAATTGAAATCAGACAAAAGTGTTAGCTAAGCTTTGTAAGACCTTAGGGTAGCTGTGATATACTTTCCATGACGAAATTCAAAGTGTAAATATACTATAGTTATGCCGAAAGTGTAGCAGCGATCTTTTCCCATAGGATTAAAGCGACACATAGCCTAGCTAGCAGCTCCTCCTAACGAGACCCCTCAAATTCACAAAAATGCCTTAAATTGAAATCGGACAAACGTGTTAGCTTTGTAAAACCTTAGGGTAGCTGTGATATACATGCCGTGACGAAATTCAAACTGTAAATATACGATAGTTATGCCAGCAGCTGGCAGCCGGCCAGCTCCGTGGAGCCCCAGTAGTCCAGTAACCCAGAAACGGTGACTTTGGCCTGGGTGTGGAGCCCAGCAGGCTGCCGCTTTCTCGTCAGACTGTGTGGAGCTCCTGAAGTCCAAATTTGCAATTAGCCATACATTTTCGTAAAACGGCCCATATTTGAGCTTTATATAGTTGATTTCTCGCAAAAAAAAAGTCTCAGAAGTGAATTTAATAACAAAATAGCAGACAAACAATGTATAACGTTGCAGTGTCTGAAATATGAGACCTGCTGTCTCGTCTCCAATGTCTCCAAAATATGAGACCTGCTGTCTCGTCTCCAATGTATGTGTATGTGGTTCGCTCAATCAATCAGCTCACAGCTCATCTAAATATTCATGAGCATACCATATTTGGAAGAAAAGCTCTTGTTCGAAATAGGGCCATATTTACAGGGTAGTTAAGGGCCCATAGAATAGCACTTGGGCCATTTAGGAGACCTTAAGGAAATACCCTATATAATAATTCTATCACCCCTTTAATTTAATTTGCCATCCCATACATTATTAGTATGATATCTTTATTATATTATATGTTTATCTGCAGTGCAGCAAATTTATATGAATGTAATTTCATACATTTCTACTACTATGAGGCAGGTTATGACTTGTTAAGAGATTACACAAATACATATGCATGGATTTTACACTTGAGAACTCACTGCTGTTTGTTTGTTTTTTAGCAGTAATTGTTCCCTTTTTCTGTATTTTCAGACAGAATGCAGGTATATAAAAGAATGAGTTAATATGCTTAATGCATCTGAGACTTTTCGGAAAACTTACTGTGAAAATGATATGAGCCTTATAAGCCTGTTGTTTGTTCCCTATTCTGCAATCAGTATTGGAGTGCTGCCAACATGGGTGTGGCAAACACCTGTGGTGACCCAGAATGTATCAGGGAAGTCAATGTATTTATACCTAAAACGTAATAGTCTCCTTTAATTAGAGATAAAAGGGAAACTCTGGGTTGCAAGGCTCAATCTCAATATATCCTCGATGGAGGGCAAATCAAATATCAAATGACATTTACGGTCAAAGGTGAAACATCTTATATTGAGGGTTTTTATCATATTTTTAGAAACTGATTAAAGCTTACCAACTAGTATAAAATACAAATGTGTGATGTGTGCCTCTCAAGGACAAATGGTATTATATCTGGTGCTATAAGCGTTTTTGGTGGTTTATGAAGTTCTTTGTTTTACAATGTTTCCCAGACAAAGATGCATACACAAGCAAACACAGAAAGAAAGTTGAGAAGCCTCGTACCCATGTGGGGGGGAAAGGCACATCTAATCCTGTTGTTGTTAGCTATGTGCGCTTATCGCAACTCACAGAGCAGAGATGGCAAACAAAGCTGCAGTCGTATGTTGATGCAAATGAAAGTCATTGCATTGCTTGGCTCTCACCGCTGTGCTGTACCTTGCTGAGGTATTGTGTGTGTGTGCTGACTGTCTGCCTCTGGTAAATCTCTGGCGGTCCAGTGTAAGTGCAATACACAAGCTGCACGTTCTTGCAAATACCATCTCAACCAACCAAGATGAACTGGATGTTGGACTAAGTTGTGGTGATGTGTCACTTAGTTTCCAGGTGTTTGTAAAGATATTACATTTCTGTTGAATGGCAGGTATTACTTATTTAAATCCTTAAACCCCAAACATTACAGCTACAGTTTGTTTGTGAAGCATTTGGAAGCAAGCTCACTTTGCCAATTCCTCCAATACCTGTAATTAAAGATCAGTATTCTTAATCAACATCTTGACTGATTTCCCACTTTGCAAACATCCCATTATTAAAAAATTAAAAACATCACACAAGGCATTAATTTCTCTGAATGTGCCATGGTTATGTGGGCAGAAATACAGGACTTAGTGCATTCTGGGTAAATATAGCCACTTTATGTCATCTAATCCTGCACAATTTAGGCTTGTGCTACAACAAAGTAGCATTCTTGATTCATGCAGCGATGAGGCTCAAGATGTAGTTCTGCCTTTATGCAATATTGAGCAAAAATGAAGGTGGAAAGGTTTGAGGCAGAAGAGTGATTTTAAAGGTAACCAATGTAAAAGAGCTATAATTAGAAAGAATCAATTTTTCATGCTGTGGAAGAGTGTTACGAAACACTGGTGTGCAGTGTGTATAGAAACAGTTTGGGGACAGAGATTATACATAAATATAATTATGATAATTATAGAATGGTTATCGCAAGAGGTTTCACATACTGGCAGGGATAAAGAGAAGGACAAGAGGAGTGAGCCTGTGATGACACATGCTTTGGCAATCACAAGCAGAGAGCAATGGCTCATCTAAACATGCTGATATGTGACACCTGTGTTAGTCTCCATTAGTTTGATTACACACGAGCTAAACCGACAGTTAAGATTGAGGGCGGGTAAGATAGGCTCTCATTATCACCACTGAGATGCCCTTGAGCAAGGCCCTTAACCTCCAACTGGTTGGAGTGGCCAGTAGATTATTGTGTGATACTGTGGTTGTAGTGGGCAGCTTCCAGGTATGAATGTGCTTTATGAAAGCAACCTTCCCTGAATAAATAAAGTTAAAAAAATGTAAACGATGGAAGCATAAAACTGTCATTAATAATGACAATATCAGCGCTTATGGCAGAGACAGTGAGAAATACATCACGTTAAAGAGATTGTATAAACATATTCGTAAAGCAGGTGTGTGTAATTTTAGTTGTCTCACTTGAGTGAGACACTACTTAAGGCATCACTGTAATGCTTTGTGGCCTTCATGTCACAACATATCGACACATCCTTCATGGATACTGAGAAGCATGAGGGATTTTATCTTTTCTTTTCCATTCATCAAGTGGTTTTCAACCTTTACTGACCACAGTTCACACCTTAGAGACATTGTCA
Source organism: Zingel zingel (assembly GCA_023566125.1). NCBI lineage: Eukaryota > Metazoa > Chordata > Actinopteri > Perciformes > Percidae > Zingel > Zingel zingel. Next base: position 23,028,020 of record CM042320.1, read on the forward strand.
TGTTCTTTAAATGCTCACAATGTATTTCAGTTGAATGTATGCTTCTATGCAACATAGCTTGCATAAAAACAGAATTCTGCAATTCCAGTGAAATCCTACTATTATAAATCCTACTTTTCATATGTTTTATTCCAAGAAGTTACATCAACAGTACGTACTAATTTATACAAAGGCTAGACGTTTCTTTGAAATTGATGAGGAGGAAATTAGGAGGAAATATTCTGGTAAGGTGAGCAGAACTTCCAAGAACAATCACCAGATTTGGTGCTTTGTCTTGGGCTGTCAGCTGCGTCCACTGCTCCATATTTTCCCTGTTTTCCCATCTGCTGAATCCAGCACAGTAGACAATAGTCTCTATTACCCAGACCAGGACCACTCATAACAACCTAAATTCCCTCTAACCTCTGGACTGAAAGTGCATGCCGATAGTCATGCTCCTCTTGTGTCTCTGCTGCATTTCTCATCTAAGAACTCTGGCGCAAAGCAGAGCTGCATCGGGGGAATGTCAAGTCACAAACACTTCCATATCAAAGTATAAGTTATTCTGTAAATACAGGTTGTGTTGCCTATAAGAACATCTTTTATGTGTAAATTAGATGCGTTATACACACAAGTACAGAGAAAGAGTAAATTGGAGGCATGCATGTGACTGATATGCATACATGTAGGCTGTTGAATACAAGAGCTACCAACAAACAATAAATCGCTTAAATGACAAAAACGTAGGTCAAATTAAAATCACTTCTTTTAAGCCTCTCCTATATACCCCTGTAACTTGGTTTCAAATCTTTCAATTTTTCAGCATAACATGCAAACATAAAGGAATTAACTCAACAGCTGTTTTCATTTTGATTCACAACCATTCGAATCCTGACTAGTGCTTGGAAATATGTGACATTACATGACTTTTTTCCAATTTCCACCCACTTTGAACCAGTGAGAAAAGCACAAATTCTCTGTCGTGAAATAATCAAAACTGTTGTAACTTTGTCAGGAAATGATGTGTCATTTAGGGCCACTTTGCTAATTATAAGAAGCTGATTAAGAAAATAGCTTTTCATCTATATTGCATGTATCATTGTAGAGAAATCACACAGTGTGTTTACATCAGGCTTGAGCACAATTCAGAATTGAATTGAGAATAACTCCTAAATTCCAATTCAATTCTTAAATTTGAATTGAATTTGAATTTATGTCAAAAACAGGATCTAGAATTACAATTCAAATTTGAAGTAAAGGAAGCAGCCTTGCAACTCAATAAAAATTCAAAGAAATTCATATACATAATTTCAGTGAAGTGTTTCAACAATGAAGCTTTACAATATATGTCAGATGTGATTGCATTACATATTCTATAAATATTAGTTTGAACTACTTGTACAGATTACATTAACAGGAAATGTTTCCCCCAGCAGTGAATGTTAAAGGCTCTAGTCACAGAACTAATAATTAAGTTTGATTTATTGTAATTGTAATTTTGTGGAACATGATGGAACCTGACTCCATTTCCCTGAATGCTTTAATTTAACCAAGTATTTAAAATGGTTGCCAAACAATTTGAGGTAGACATTTGTTTGAAAGCTTCTTTTCTACACAATTTGATGGTCAACACTGGACTTTTTAAGTTTCAGAAGTCCCTTACAACTCCAGATTACAAACATTTATAGATTTGACACCTGTAATAATAACGACATGGAAAATAATAGCAGGGCTAAATGGTCACCTGTACTAGTTCATTTTGAAGAACCAATTCCAACACGAACACCTGGAAACCACAGAGCCATATACAAGCACTGCAGTGCTCCAGTCTTTGGCTCCATCAAGGCTACTTCAAATTTCAAAGGTCATCTACAAGTAAGTTAACAGACAGACAGTCTTTTATTTTGAAAACCATCTCTTGATGGTATTATGCTACTGATATTTGATATCATCAGTGTTGGGGTCACTACTCAAGAACGTGTAGTACACATTATTCACTTTAAAAAAACAAAAACATAATGCATTACCTTACTTGTTATTCTCTATGGATAGTAACTCATTACTCTACTCATTACATTACTGTAGCGCAACACAGCAAGAGCCTGGCATATAGCTCATAAAGGGCTTAAACACACCTTCAACTCACAACAGAACAGTAACAGTAACATGAATATGTTACATTACTCAGTTACAGCCAAATGTGATTATATTATGGCACTACTTCATTAGCAGTTACCACGAACCAGTGCTTAATTTGTAAAGTGGGAGGTCCCGGAGTGCAGAGGGGGTGTGGATCCGGCGACTCAAAACGGGGGTTTGGAGGTAACGGAAAAAAACAAATTACACTGCTTATGTAGCTTCTCTGACTAAAAAAACCTAAACAACAATTTTTGCTTGTTTGGGGGATCCGACTGGCCAGCGTATTTGAACAAGTTAAGCAAACTTTGTTGTCTTTTTGACATTTTTCCCCTGAGTGAAACGAGGCTAACAGCAATCTCAACCAGCACAAGCGCATGTGTAACTTGAAGTACCTCTCTCCCCTCTGTCTTACCCTGAAAATTCACCTCAAAACACATCGAAAATGCAAAGACAAGATTTATCTGGAACTTCGATGGGGAATAATATGAAGACTAGCAAGACAGATAACAACATTGAACACTACACAAACAGTAATTTGTTTTTTTTTCATTTAGGCGATTCATTTTAGATTGTGGAATTAGTAGAAATATTTGTTCTCTTAAAGGGTGATCTATATTTTGGAACAAATTCTATTCAGGGTTGAGAAGTGACTAGTTACGTGTAATGAAATCATGTTATTAAATTACAAAATTGTAATTGTATTTAGTTGTATTACTGAGGTAAAATGTGTAATTCAATTAGTTACTAATCAAATTAAAAGGAAATTGATTTGCATTGATAAAGTAATCCAAATAAAGTAATCCAAACCACAATTATAATGGGTAACTTATAACAATAAGCAATTACACCTTCCTAACACTGAATGTATGTGGGATTCAACACATTATTTCTGTTGTGTGACTGTGTAGAATTTATTTGAATTGCCATGAATTTAATTCCACTTCCTGTCATTCCAATTCAAATTCCAATTCATGAATTGAATGGAGGCCAATTCTGAATTTTGCACAAGCCTGGTTTACATGCAGTTTAAAAATACAATTATATTCAGGTTAAGACAATCCCTTGGTTTCTCAAACGCCATGTACGGACACTGTGTCTCGGCAAAGAAGTTGAGGGAACGAGCCGCCCGCTGCTGCAACTGACTAGTTTAACGTTAGTTAGCTAACGTTAGCTTGCTAATTCCATCTTACACTCGGCGACACTTAATGTTACAGATAACGAGCCAAACAAAGTTGTCAGTCATCTGGCGAGAGCACTGTGCTTTCCAGCGCTGTGACAAAATGTGTGAATGAAGCAATAAGTTGTTAAATTGAAATAATTGAATGGCTGGTGGTGTGATTTTAACATGGGCCAACCGGAAGAATAAGCCTTATTCTGTCAAATTTTGTGTTGGAAGAGCGCACCACCAACTGTACCGTAGGTAGAGTTACGCCAGTAATTCTTCCCATTCTTTCCCGCTCGGTCGGTTACTTACTTACAAGTGTTTACCAATGTTCTCTAATGCTACAAATATGACTTTGGTTGGACAACGCAACAGAATGCCTTAGATGTTTAACAATGTACCTTTCTTACTATAGAAATATTTAAAATAAATGCAGTTTCTTTGGTTCCTTTTCTCAGTGGACTTATGTGTGCAAATGTTTAGGCTTGTTTGGCTGCTCCCAAGCTACCTCAGGGAACAAGTCAACAATTACAATGACCTGAGGCTAAAAATCCCAAAGAAAAATAGCCTTATCCAGAGCTGAATGTTATCCAGTCAGTGACTATGGTTACAGTGAATAAAGGGGATCTATCTCGGGGAGATTTGGTGCTTTTTCATACTCAAGCACTCACCATCAGTGTTTGCAGCAGTATGTAAGCTATGATGTACAGCTCTCACTTAATGCTATGCTCTCTCAGCCACTCCGGGGAGCAGCGAGGGAATATAGCCTGCCATTCACTGCCTCCATCAAAAGCCATTTGTCAACTTTTTTTAGCGCACATCAGTACACAGAGCTGAGAGCGTCTAACCTGCTGCCCCCTTACCAACTGCAGACATACTGCATAGAGTGGAAAATGGGCCTGAAATGTGCAGTGATTTGACAGATGCTGTCAATATGTTTGTGAGGGAATTTTTTATTCCTGCACTGAATGGTAAAGGTATGGCAGTACTAGTGGTGATGGATATTTAGCTGACTATTAAAGTACTGGATACATTTTTCAGGCCCGGGGCAGGGGGCAATGCTGGCAGGGAGCGGCACCAGTGTAGTTCCAGAAGTGGAGCTGGGCGAGCGGGCAACGTAACCGGATTCAACAGCAGTTATGGACATTATGGCAGAGGCGAAGAGACCGAAGAGAATGTTGGCAAAGGACCTTTATGTAGACTTATTTACTTATTTATCTATGGGCATTTTGATTTACTACTTGGTGCCCCGTTTATAGTACTTTTCCATTTGTTAACTATTGTTGAAACTTACAGATGTGAAAAACTATTCTTTTTTTGCTATCATCTAAATGTGTGTGGCCCTGGAAAATTTAAAAATGGAAGAATAAAATATTCTAAAACTGGAAGAAGGAAAACAAGTTTCAACAGCATGCCCATCACCAACATATTTCCTTTGTTGATTTTTATTATTTAATTTAATTAATGAAAAAAAGGAAAAGATGATAACTGCAAACACAAACTGATAAACAAATACTGTGTATGCCCATTTCTTGGCACATCACTCACCCCAAAACTGATGCAGGTTCTCTGATGTCAAAATCTGGAGCCACCTCAAAGAGCATATAACTTAGAAATCACCTTGGTTGTACACAATTAATTATAATGTATTTATGACTTAAACAACCTAAACAGCTAAGCAGTCTACATGTGTCCATTAATGTGTGTACTCATGATAATAAGTGATCATCAAAGGAGACAGCAATACCCATGCTGACAGACAATGCCAAGAAATTGTGTGTATATTTGCTGACTCTAATAGACAGCATCAGTATTTCTGGATGGCTCTCTAAGCAGTGTCATCTTTTGAATGGTTATATGCAGAGCTACACTGCACTGCTGACATCCTCCCCATCAAAGTAACGTGCACACACTTCATCCTGGCGACAGGTGCTGCATCAGCCGCACTGAGTATCTGGGGATTGTGTGGGAATATTTTAAGCCTTCCTGATGCAGCCTATAATGTTAGTGAGCAATATATATATGTGAGACACCCTGATGCACCAAGAAGAATAATCAAAGACAGATTCCTCAGTGCTATGGGATTTCAAATGTATGTATGAGAACAGTAGGGTTGTATTTTATAGGAATGGAAAAGGTGACGTTCCATGAGCAGATTCAATTAGTGCTACATGCAGCCCTAAAAAGCCTAAAATAAGTGCATGCATGATGTTACCAGCTTTTGCCTGGAATGCCTTTTGCATTGTGCTCTCCAACTATGACTGCAGTCATTTCAGTGAGTTAGATGGAAAAATATTTGCAATTAAATCAAAACCTTTCAGTGATTTCAGGTATTTGCTGTTGTTTATTCAGCAAACATGCAGAATATCCTGAATCATTAAACAAATGTTTAGGTTGATTATTTATTACTGATTCACGGCAAGACATCAGTTCAATCTTACTAAGCAATACTCAATTAAAATATCAGGTATTTACAGGCAGTACTTTAGAAGGAAGACATGAAAATGATGAATGTCTGTTTGCCATATCTTTCTCCTACAGTATGTTGAAGAGCAACAAATAAATCTGGGTTTGTGTAAACTTGATATCAAAAGCTCACACAGATGCAGATCTTAATCTTGTCTGAAAAGTATTATTTAATTGTTATTTTTCTGTCTAAATCAAGAAGCTTATTAGTAATCATCACATTAAACATAAATTATTGTAAAAGCAAATAAACTAAACAAATGTTTCTGTTTCAAATCCTGGCATCTACAAGTATTATACAATACTCCCATGCTGTTGAAGTCAATGCAAATACACACACTCAGGCTGTGATTGATAGTTCTGAAACAAAGAGGAGAACAAATCTATCTGCTCTTAAAATCAATTCTCTGACTGCATCCAGTGGTTGATGTCAGCAGACTGACATATGAGACAGCATCCATACTTAAATGGTCTGGTTATCAGCTCTCACTGTAGTAGCATTAAACAAACACTGTAAGCACCTAAAACCTCAGCAGTCCTGTCACTTAATGACTGTAAAATCCATCCATCCATCCATCTTCATCCGCTTATCCGGTATCGGGTCGCGGGGGTAGCAGCTCCAGCAGGGGATCCCAAACTTCCCTTTCCCAAGCAACATTAACCAGCTCCGACTGGGGGATGCCGAAGCGTTCCCAGGCCAGGTTAGAGATATAATCCCTCCATCTTGTCCTGGGTCTTCCCCGAGGCCTCCTCCCAGCTGGACGTGCCTGGAACACCTCCCTAGGGAGGCGCCCAGGGGGCATCCTTACAAGATGCCCGAACCACCTCAACTGGCTCCTTTCAACGTGAAGGAGCAGCGGCTCTACTCTGAGCTCCTCACGGATGACTGAGCTTCTCACCCTATCTCTAAGGGAGACGCCAGCCACCCTCCTGAGGAAACCCATTTCGGCCGCTTGTACCCTGGATCTTGTTCTTTCGGTCATGACCCAGCCTTCATGACCATAGGTGAGGGTAGGAAGGAAAACTGACTGGTAGATTGAGAGCCTTGCCTTCTGGCTCAGCTCTCTTTTCGTCACAACGGTGCAATAAATTGAATGCAATACCGCACCTGCTGCGCCGATTCTCCGGCCAATCTCCCGCTCCACTGTCCCCTCACTTGCGAACAAGACCCCAAGGTACTTGAACTCCTTCACTTGGGGTAAGGACTCATTCCCTACCCGGAGAAGGCACTCCATCGGTTTCCTGCTGAGAACCATGGCCTCCGATTTAGAGGTGCTGATCCTCATCCCAGCCGCTTCACACTCGGCCGCGAACCGATCCAGTGAGCGCTGAAGGTCACAGGCCGATGATGCCATCAGGACCACATCATCTGCAAAAAGCAGCGATGAGATCCCCAGCCCACCGAACTGCAACCCCTCTCCACCCCTACTACGCCTTGATATCCTGGCCATAAATACTACAAACAGGATTGGTGACAAAGCGCAGCCCTGGCGGAGGCCAACTCTCACCTGAAACGAGTCCGACTTACTGCCGAGAACACGGACACAGCTCTCGCTTTGGTCGTACAAAGATTGGATGGCCCTGAGAAGGGACCCCCTCACCCCATCCTCCCGCAGCACCTCCCACAGTATCTCCCGGGGTACCCGGTCATACGCCTTCTCCAGATCCACAAAGCACATGTAGACCGGTTGGGCATACTCCCAGGCTCCCTCCAGGATCCTTGCGAGAGTAAAGAGCTGGTCCGTTGTTCCACGACCAGGACGGAATCCGCATTGTTCCTCTTCAACCTGAGGTTCGACTATCGACCGAGCCCTCCTTTCCAGCACCTTGGAGTAGACTTTACCGGGGAGGCTGAGAAGTGTGATACCCCTGTAATTGGCACACACCCTCTGGTCCCCCTTTTTGAAAAGGGGAACCACCACCCCGGTCTGCCACTCCTTAGGCACCGTCCCAGACTTCCACGCAATGTTGAAGAGGCGTGTCAACCAAGACAACCCCTCCACACCCAGAGCTTTAAGCATTTCCGGAGGGATCTCATCATCCTCCAGCTCTGCCTCTACCATAGAGGGCGTATTAGTCGGATTTAGGAGTTCCTCAAAGTGCTCCTTCCACTGCCCTATTACTTCCTCAGTTGAGGTCAACAGCGTCCCATCCTTACTGTACACAGCTCGGATGGTTCCCCGCTTCCCCCTCCTGAGGTGGCGAATGGTTTTCCAGAAGCACCTTGGTGCCGACCGAAAGTCCTTCTCCATGTCTTCTCCAAACTTCTCCCACACCCGCTGCTTTGCCTCTTTCACGGCAGAGGCTGCAGCCCTTCGGTACCTTGCAACTGCCTCCGGAGTCCTCCGGGATAACATATCCCGGAAAGACTCCTTCTTCAGTCGGACGGCTTCCCTGACCACCGGTGTCCACCACGGTGTTCGTGGGTTACCGCCCCTTGAGGCACCTAAGACCCTAAGACCACAGCTCTTCGCCGCAGCTTCAGCAATGGAAACTTTGAACATTGTCCACTCGGGTTCAATGCCCCCAGCCTCCACAGGGATGCACGAAAAGCTCCGCCGGAGGTGTGATTTGAAAGTCTGTCGGACAGGGGCCTCCTCCAGACGTTCCCAGTTTACCCGCACTACCCGTTTGGGCTTACCAGGTCTGTCCAGAGTCTTCCCCCACCCCCTGACCCAACTCACCACCAGATGGTGATCGGTTGACAGCTCTGCCCCTCTCTTCATTTGAGTGTCCCAAACATACGGCCTCAGATCAGATGAAACAATTATAAAATCGATCATTGACCTTTGGCCTAGGGTGCTCTGGTACCAGGTACACTTATGAGCATCCCTATGTTCGAACATGGTGTTCGTTATAGACAATCCATGACTAGCACAGAAGTCCAACAACAAACAACCACTCTGGTTTAGATCAGGGAGGCCGTTCCTCCCAATCACGCCTCTCCATGTGTCTCCATCATTGCCCACGTGCGCGTTGAAGTCCCCCAGCAGAACGATGGAGTCTCCCACTGGAGCCCCATACAGGACTCCACTCAAGGTCTCCAAGAAGGCCGAATACTCCGAACTCTTGTTTGGTGCATATGCACAAACAAGAGTCAGAGTTTTCCCCCCCACCAGCCGCAGGCGTAGGGAGGCGACCCTCTCGTCCACCGGGGTAAACTCCAACGTAGCGGCGCTCAACCGGGGGCTTGTGAGTATCCCCACACCCGCACGGCGCCTCACACCCTGGGCAACTCCGGAGAAGAAAAGAGTCCAACCCCTATCCAGGAGTACGGTTCCAGAAGCGAGACTGTGCGTAGAGGTAAGCCCCACCAGATCTAACCGGTAGCGCTCCACCTCCCGCACCAGTTCCGGCTCCTTCCCCCACAGAGAGGTGACATTCCACGTCCCCAGAGCCAGCGTCTGCTGCCCGGGTCTGGTCCGTCGAAGCCCCTGACCTTCACTGCCACCCGTGTGGCAGCGCACCCGACCCCAGCGGTTCCTCCCACAGGTGGTGGGCCCATGGGCTGGAGAGATGGATGCCACGTAGCTTTTTCGGGCTGTGCCCGACTGGGCTCCGTGGCAAACCCGGCCACCAGACGCTCGCCAACGAGCCCTCCGTCTGGGCCTGGCTCCAGACGGGGGCCCCGGGCTTCCTCCGGGCAGGGTCACTCCATGTCTACCTCGGTTATTCATAGGGTCTGGTCCGTCGAAGCCCCTGACCTTCACTGCCACCCGTGTGGCAGCGCACCCGACCCCAGCGGTTCCTCCCACAGGTGGTGGGCCCATGGGCTGGAGAAATGGATGCCACGTAGCTTTTTCGGGCTGTGCCCGACTGGGCTCCGTGGCAAACCCGGCCACCAGACGCTCGCCAACGAGCCCTCCGTCTGGGCCTGGCTCCAGACGGGGGCCCCGGGCTTCCTCCGGGCAGGGTCACTCCATGTCTACCTCGGTTATTCATAGGGTTTGTGAACCATTCTTTGTCTGGCCCCTCACCTGAGACCACTTTGCCTTGGGAGAACCTACCAGGAGCACAAAGCTCCAGACAACACAGCCCTGAGGTTCATAGGGACGCACAAACCTCTCCACCACGATAAGGTGATGGTTCCCGGAGAGGTGACTGTAAAATGGTAATGGAAAATAAGTCTACATGAAGGTTAATGTCTTCAAGTTATGTTCTTCACTATTGTGCCTAATCATTTTATAATTACTACTAAAAAAACTAAATTTTATATAAACAATCCATGCAAAAAAAATAAACTGTGGTCTTCGAAAACAATAAAAAAAGAGAAAGAGAGTATGTATAATGAGCACTGCATGGATTTTTTTTGTGTAATCAAAGGCGTTGCAATTTACAGTAGACAACTGTTTTTTCTTTTTAACCTCGTTTTTTTTTTAAGCAGAACTGCTGATAAACGCCTCCAAAGCCAGGAGGCATCTCTTCTACATACATACATTATAGAAAAAAGTTATCCAACCATAAATTTATGGGAACATTCTGTCTCCTGCTCCAGTTCCTTCATCGCAAATTAAATGCAGTGTGCTTGGCAAAGAAGATGAATAAATTAGGAGCTTTAAAACACAAAATGCCAGTGACAGGCAACTACAGGAGTGACAGCAACAATGATAGGCATGTAGGAAGAGAACTTGGGTTGGATATTGTTGCTTCCAGGCATTCTAACTGGGAGTGGAACATGGTGTATTCATTGTGCAAACACCACCTGCTGAAAACTATTTGGGTGCTGCGGTTTCCACTGCAGGCTCAAACGCAACAAAACACAAATACAATCAAACATGTGTTGCATATGTAAACACATGCACACAGACACAGCTTTTCCATCACTGCCAAAACTACTACCACTGGAATGAGAAACCGCAATGCGATCTACAGTACAGTTGTAGTTTTCACTAGGGCAGTACAATATATCTTTTTTTTATCGTCATCGCAATATCAACTGGCGCAATAAACACATCGCAAAAGGCTGCAACATATCATGATAGACACTCATTTTTTGTGCTAGCTGAAAGAAAATATCAGTAGGAAAATGCACCTTAAATGTTACTGTCATTCTTTTTTAGTGGTGCCTTTTATATTCAATTCATGATTAAATGTGTTCAATTAAAGAATGTTAGAAATTATCTACTTGTATTTGTTTTAAACTCAACAACCAATGTGTTGTGTTTTAGAAGAATACTGAAAGCAGCAGAGATGCAGAATTGAATACATCTTAGCATCTGTTTATTTATCGCAAGTAATATCGTTATTGCGATATTCAACATTATCGCATATTTTCCTCATATCGTGCAACCCTACTTTTCACTCATTTAAATTTGTAGCAGGATTCGCTGCCGTGGGTTACCCTCAGCACAGAACACAGCAGATTTACAGGCCTGATTTACGTCAATCTAAATGTCGATGTAGATTGACGTAAAAGTCGCATCAAATCCGCCTTGGTTATTCACACTGCAGCTACATTGAAAAACATCTGACCTGGGTCTGATTCAGGACCACATATGGAAGTGGTCTAAATCTGATCTGAATACTTCTGAAGAAGTCTGACCTGGTCACTTGACCCCAAAAAATTCAGATTTGGGCCACTTCTGCCTGCAGTCTGAACGTAGCCTAGTATGTGCCTGTGTGCAGCAGATAGGAAACGGCTAGGTGAGCACATGCATTTTATAGAGTGAGAGAATTTGAGTGCTGCTGGTTGTGAATGTGTAAGTGTATGGAGGGAATATTTATTCATAATTCAAATTGAAAGTCCAAAGGGAAAACGAAGCAAGATCAAATTAAAAATAGTATTATTTTAATTAAAAATAGTATTATTTTAATTAAAAATAGTGTTATTTTATTTTAGCCTTTCCCCTTTATAATTTTCAATTTTCAATTTGACATTTTCTCTATTTTAATTTTATGTTTTACATTTGACATTGACTGGGTCTGAAACGACTTCCAGCTGAGTCTGGCCGACCAGTAAGCAAGCGATCCCGGCCACCGCCAGCTGGCTGTCACCTAAGACTGGAGCTTCCAAGTCCGACAACATATCAGAGCAACTGTGCAATTGGCCATACATTTTTGTAAAACTGCCCATGTTCAAACTGTACACAGTTAATTTCTCGCATAAAACAGTCTCAGAAATGAATTTAGTGGTGAAATATAGCAGGCGCAAAAAACAATCAATTCTTGAATATCGCAGCTCAGCTGTGGCTCATCTAGAGATTTGGCATCATCGCCGCTACAGCGCGTAGCGATGTTCCCTGGCCCCGGGCAAGGTAAGGACACAGGCGCTGTACCGGCTTCTCCAGCAGGCTGAACCAGCTTCCTCCCTCCCTTCCCCGAAAAAAACAATCAATTCTTGAATATCACAGCTCGGCTGCGGCTCATAGAGATTCGGCTTGTACAGGCAGTAAATGTAAAAACTTGGTAACCTGAACAGCAGGGAACTCCAACAAATACAAAAAGGGATAACAAATTCCTTTCAAGCTACCTTTGTGTTTCAACATGTTTGCTCTATATTTACCCGACTCGTATATGGCTTGATTGACACCTGACTAAACTATGGGAAAATATCTGTGAACGACAACAACACAATGGTATTTATTATGCAGAAAATACAATTCACCAACGGACGCCACCTCAAATGCCTCTGGGCGCATTGTATAGTCCTTCAACCAATCAGACCAACGATCCGGTTGACGCTGCGCTTCGGTAGCCGTCATGTTAAATGTAAACAATAAGCTGCTCGCCGTTGCTGCGCTATCGTCGTCGCGTAAAGCCCGCCTCAACGGTTGTGATTGGTGTAAAGCCCGCCTCAGCGGTTGTGATTGGTGCCTCGATCTTGGGGACATTGGAAATGGGTTTGAATGGGCTCTTCGCCAGACTGACTTGCAGAGCAAATCTCAAATTTGCCAGAAGTTCGTCAGGGTTTAACCAGGCTATTATATCGGCCTAACTACATTGTAAAATGTGATAAACCATTAAATGCTAAATAGGGGATTTACTGTTAAGTGTTACCCATATTCCAAGTTACATGGCCACTTCAGCTAGCTTTAGATTGTTCAAACAAATTCCATTTACCACTTAGAGCTACATAGGGACTAATGGAGACCTCAATAAAAAAATACAGATTATGCATAACCCAGCAACAATGTATGAATTACTAGTAGGGGATAACACATGACAATATGTCTAGAAATATTGTACAATGTAGTGGCTAAGAACACTTAACCACTTAAATCTTCTTGACAAATATCGTGTCAGCACTTTTAATGCATCTTTTCTATATTGAATATTAACAATGCTTCCCTTTCTGCTCCCTTCCAGGAAGCCAGTACTTTTGTATATACATCTTTTGTGGCAACTGCTTGGCAATCACCTATGCATAACTGATGCTAGCTAGCATGAGTTAACATGAATAAATATGCATGAGAGTTTTGATAGATATCCTTGACAATGACATATTTGTTTCACTATTTTTAATAAATGTAGATATGGCAGTGGAAGTTTGTACAGTAATGCATGTTTTATGACATTAAATTGATGAACAATGCTTGATAACATACATGAATTAATGCCCTTATACCCACTAACCTGCTTTCCTTTTAATTAAGCTGCAAAGCAGGGGAAGTTCACACAGAATTGAATGCCATAAAGTACATCAGCTGATGGCTTCTAGGGAGGCCTAAATCTTGATAGCCGGTTAATTTAGAGGACTGTAATTGAAGGTCACAATTATTAATTCATGCATGATATATCAAATACCACATATCTAATATAAAATAAGATATATACACAGGATTGGGCCTCAGCACTGGTGTGGCATATGTCTTATGTAAATACATGACTTCTGAATGACAACGCTAACTCAGTTTACTCTGTAAGAATATAGATGAAAATCTTATGTAATAACTTCAATGCCTGCATTTGTCTTATTTGCATTGTCTAATTACTTTTTTTAATTAGATAGAAAGACCATAGAAAGGTATTTGTGACTATTTGGATCAAACTATTAATTCAGTCCTATCAGGGTGCCATCAACGTCTAAGGTGGCCCTTAGAGTAAACAGTAGGTGTATAAAGCATATTGGAAAGAACAGATGTGGATATAGTTGAGCTTTACCAGTGCTTTGAATCAAGTAAACGTAGTGTTAGAAAGTGCTGCATGTCAAAGAGATTTATAAAGTGCACAGCAAATGGGAGAAATAAAAAGTCTGTTATTATTTATGGCAATTCTGTATTTTTCACCGTGACCTGCGTTCATCAAACATTATTGCATTCTGAGAGTGCCAGCCTATTATATTTAAAATATGACATCTCATTTTCTCTGCTACTATCTAAGATCATGCTTCATCTGATAAATCTGCAGAGATGGCAGTGAATATGGTCTGCTCCCATAATTTTCTGCTGTCAAATGTGTTATTAACATGTTAGTAGCATGCATGCAAATACACACATGGACACAACATATGTGGTACTGTGTGTGTTAAACAAATTATTGTGACAAAAATACATGAAATTAACAAATAAAAGCATGTCATTGCCAATACAGAAATGTAAAAATATTAATGGAAATGACAGGTGACAGTTTAATTTGCAATGCTATTATTCATGATACAATAAGAAATATCTGCACCTCTAGGAGAAAAAGTATAAATGTGTTAGATGTGCTTCAGGAGACTTTAGTTGTGATTCTCATCTGGGCATCCAGCTAAGGCAAGAAGTAATACAGTAGAGGCAATAAAGAACAAGATAACTAGTAGAGACAGCTTGTGAATATGATTCAAAACCAGACCAGGGCCATATCCAAGCAGAGCAGCAGTCATCTGGCTTTGACAAAATGAAATACATCAAGAAAGCCCTGAAAAATCCAGCTTTATCATTTTTATATTGTTCCCATGACAAGAAAGACCTTCAGCAACTCTAAAACCATCCACAGAAGCATCATCCCTGGCTATCTTTCCCCTAGGGAAGACTTAAGCCATTAGAGGAGAGGGAGGGAGAGGGAAATATACTGAGAGTGAGATGGAGGAAGAGGTTATGAAGTGAATGCAGCCAGCACTTCTGATGAATATTTCCAAAGGGAAAGTGCAAGAGGTACAAACATCAATCTCTCACAAAAACAAGCCTGAGGGGATGTGGAAAGCATAATGATGTATTCACCACACTATTTTCTGTTTTTCAGTTTTTACTATAATCTTAAACATGAAAATAGGAAACAAACTGTGCTTGGCAAGTCTCGTGGTCTCCCAAGTCTCCTTATTTTATAAAGCTTACAGAACGTGGCCAATTTTGTGTTGTTTTAGGAATTGGTCACCTATTTTTCTTTAACTGATTTAAACCTGGTACCCTGTAACAAAGGAAATGGTGACCACCATGTTGGTAGCCATTAAATGCAAACTAATTCTGCAAGTGTCTTTACCGCGATGTCATAGGTGCCATCCCTCTGCATTCACAGCCACCCACCTTCTGGCTTCCAATTACACTTATTGTAGTGTTGAAACAATTAGGCAATGATTGATCAGTCAATGATAATGAATGATAAGCAATTAACAGCAATTTTGATAATAAATTAATCATTTAGGTTATTGATCAAGCAAACAATCCAAATAATTGCTGGTTTACCTTCTCAAATGCAAGTTTTTACTGCTTTTCTCTATTTTATGTCGTAAATTGAATATCTTTGGGTTTTGGGGTACTGTCCTTTTTTGCACTGGGAAATTCTGGGGTGGGGGGCATTTTTCACTATTTTCTGTGAAGTGAATTTATTTTTCAAAATGCCTGCGTGCATTCATGTTTGCAAGAGTGACAGAAAAGACGACATTTTGTGTGGCGGACTTGTGGCTGTAAAACTGTTCTGCTAATGTAGTCAAATTGCGAGAGAGGTGGTATTTGAGATGGTATTTTCAAACTCACTGTTGAGTAGAACCTTTGTTTATTATATAGCTATATATATAATAGATGAAGGCTTAGATTTTAAACATTACAATATTGAGTGTTCACTCATCAAATTACTCAAACATTTAATCAAAGCATTCCAAAATGTGGGGTAGAGCTGACCTCTTTACAAAGGATGGCAGGATATGTAACGGCAGTATACATCACTGCACAGGATGAGCGGAAACATTACATAATTAGTCCACCCCCGAGAAGCCTCATTGTTGTCTTTCTTTATAATTGTGCTAATAGAGTACACACTACTTTCTGAACTTGTAAGCGATCTGCCACAATCATGCTCTTTTACAGTATATCTGTACAATTGCCAGTTGCACTGGACTTCTGAGGAAAGCAGCCTCAGCTCTGTTCCAAAGTGGGCCACCGTTCATCAGGCTTTACTATGACCCTGTTGTGCTCTCTCAGCAGAATCTAGTTAGTCGAAATTCCTTCTCTTTGTTTCACTATTTTCTGCTCACATCTGTAGAAAGTAAACAATTCAGTATTGCAACGAGAAATGGCAAGCAGGGAGAAAGGGAAGGGATAAGACCTCTGCATCCCCCTTGCGCTCTCTCTCTCTCTCTCTCTCTCTCTCTCTCTCTCTCTCTCTCTCTCTGTGTGTGCAAGTGAGAACAAGTGGACTGCCAAAGGGAGAGCAGTATCAAAAATTGCTTCTGTTGAATGCACTTCTACACCTTTATTGCTTCCAGTAATTGCTTCTCTGAGAGATAACTGGTCTTCTCTTGTCCATTTTTTTGTTTACTGTTGAAAGATTGTACCCTGCAAACATTGAACAAACCACACCTGAGTCATGAATCCCATTTGGGAAACAAGCCAACGTGGAATGCACGCAACAAGAATTCATACAAAGTCTGAGTGGATACTTGCAGTACTACTAACCTAGATTAAAAAATTACTAATAGCCTACTACTACACTCTATGCTATGCTCTACGCTGTAGCTTACAGCATTTGCTACATAACATTCTGATGAATCTGTGTCAAAATGCCTAACCATATTTTTATTGTAATGTGAGCCAACTAAACAGGTGAAATGTAAGTATTTTGTCCTTCTCGACTTGGAAATATGCTCATTGAATTTGGGTTTAGCACTGCACTGAGAATCCTATTGTTGAAGCGCAACCTCCTCTTTTAATTTAATATTACACTTTTTAAATAAGATCAAAGATTTTTTCCAAATCCATCATACTTCATCAGTGTATCTGAGTAATTTTTAGCGCTGTAAGAAGAGGGAATAAGAGAGCAGATCATAATAATATGATGCACTAAGGCTAACATTTTTTGAAAGATACATAAAGTCATGAGTGTACACCCAGTTGATAGTCTTTATTGGTGTGTGTCTGCATGGTTGTGTGTGTGGTGTGGTGATGGAGCAAAGCACTACGAGGGTTATAAATTTAATCAATATTGGGAGCAACGATTCTAATGATGCATGCACTCACTGCATGATGAATGCAATGGAACTTAAACATGAAGCGAGAGTGCAGTAGCATATGTTAAATAGCTAATTTAAGAGGAAATAGAGGTAAGTCTTTCAAGAATGGCTCTATCCTCATCTCCAGGTGTTCAATAACAATGTTTTGTAGAACACACCAATATCCAGGGATTAGAAATTACTCTCACTACATTCCCTTTGGTTGGATCCCAGCGAGGCAGCAAACTATGACTGTGTGTGTGTGTGTGTGTAGGTGTGTGTGTGTGTGTTTAAACAGTTCTCCTTTGCAGCATATGTAGAGTTCTGAAAAGTAAAAATATAAAGTTTAGTTGAAATGCCGAAAAGAGAATGATTTACAACCACCTTCTTTTTATTCATATCCTATTCGAATTTGGAATTATGCTCCTAATTAAAATGTATATATTTAGGCCTTTTCTAGTCTCGCTTTGTCAGAACCTCCTCCAAAGCGCGTTGGAGGAGAGTCTGGCTACTCCACATAGCATTCGGGGATGGGAGGAAAACATGCTCTGCTTTATTGCCATTTCTTTAAACCAATCACAATCGTCTTGGGCGGTCTGGAGAAAAGCCGCGGTGCCACTGCAAAATAGGCTTGGAAGGAACTTGTTTTGGTGGATGTGTATGTTTAAAAGTTGTTTTTTAGTCTTGCAACAGAAAACTCTGATTGGACAGATAGTCTAGCTAGCTGTCTGGATTTACTTTGCAAAGATCTGAGAAAAGGTTAACCATAGTCCTCATATATGGACCGGAGTTTAAAATGCCAACATAAAGGAAGCCCAAGGCATCTGGCCTAAATGATTTTCCGGCGGCAACGGAGCAATCCCAGAAGTGGAACGTCAAGGATATAGACTAGGCCTTTTCAGACCAAACACAAATAAATTGCTCATCAATTTAAAATGTTTTAACCCATCTATCTCTGTGAGTCTATCCACACTGAATCCAAAACTGTATTTCAAATACATTTCTCAGGATTATCAAAATAATAATTCTTAGGGATTCAGCTCAGCATGTGACAGCCAAGGCTGTTTTTACTTTAAATCACAAAACAGTTTAGTCTTGAGATTTAATAATAATAAATAATAATTTTGTTTTGCATGCCTTTTATATTCAGGCATGCAAACAGGTCAGGGGTAAAAAAAGGTGAGAAGGACACAGCGGACCCCCGACCCTCTAGGGGGAAGACCATTTTATACATTTTAAAATTAAACGCATCAATCTGGTGCACTTTGAAAGCATAATTAAGAGGCTAGATCCATGTAGAATCTGTGCTCTTGTAAACAATGTTGTGTTCTTGTAAGTGATTGAACCATAAACACATTTTTGTATAGCATACATTTGAGTCATAAAAATAAATTAAACAAATGGGATTACCTGTGTTGAACTACTTTATTTTCTATGTATTACCGGTAGGCTACCTAGGGGACAGGGTAGGGATCAACTTGACAAATAAAAAATGATATTAATGTTTTCTGTTCTAACTCTCCCTACATGAAAAGGACAAGATTTGCAAGCTAAATTTGGACATTTCATTTTATAAATAGTTAAAACATATAGAGCATCCAATCTGTAAATTTAATATTAATTTTGTGAAACAAGGACCTTAAGCACTAATTCTTTGAAAAGTACTTTTTCAGAAAACGGAAAAATTTTTATTTTTAAAAACAAGTGTCAAAGGATGAAATTCTCATTCTGAAGAAGAACATTATTAGACCGTTCTGTGAGACAACAAAGGCAAGATGATTTGCAGCTTAAGTCAAAAGCATCACTTAAACCTAACAAACATCCAATAAACATCATTTTTAATCTCATTCCATTGATCCAAAGTGCAGCAGATCAAATAAATTAACAGCTATTAAATTAAAATAGTTTCTACTAGATGATACCTGACAGGTCATTTGGTGAACATAAATTACAAATATACTTTGGGCAAAAGAGTAAAGGAATCCAGCTCACTGTTAAATTTAAAGTTAAACAGACAACTTGTCATGGTGGACAATAAGATATTTACGGTATTTCGTAACTCTCCCTACCTCCATTTTGACAAACTTTGCACCCTGATTTTGGACAATTAATGTTCCTAAGCTTTGAGATGAACAGCTCTAATGCCCTCCGGGCTTGACCCAGTGACGGAGAGACCCTCAGTCTAACGTTGTTAGCTAACACGTAACTTACGTTAACTTAGCTAACATTAGTAAATTATCACGTTAATTATCAATGATAACTTCTTCACTAACGTTATCCGTTTGCTGTCGTACATTGATAATGATAAAAGTGTCTTGACTAGTGGATAACTGCAGTTGATACTGTGTTGTTACTTACCAGAAAAAATGTTGTCAGTGAGTCTCGGGACATGGATGTATAATAAGTTTTCGGATTGAGCCGTGAACTTTACAGTGCATGTCTCCTAGCATGTCAGTGTGTGAGATTGCGCGGCTACAGTGTAAGGCATGGATACCCGACCCGAGCCCAACGGGCCCCGACGGTACCCGATGGGCCGGGCCGGGTTCGGACAGATATTTAGAAATTATGGTCGGGGTCGGGTCGGGCTCTGTCACATCAGCGCGTTAAGGCCTTTGTTGTAAAATGGTGCTGCGGCTCCTTTAAGAGAACTCAGTGCGTGTGTAAAGTGGGCAGAAGAGAGATAGAGAAAGAGGAAGCAGACGTGTAGATGTGACCGGAGCAGAGTTGGTGGAATTTTAACCCCAACGTTATATAACGTCGGCCCTGGAGGTAACGAGTCTCCCCTGGTTTTCTGATCATGGTCGGAATCGAAGCAATCAGGAAAGGTTAGCACATTGAACATTTTAAATTAAACAGCTTATTAACGTGCGCTTGTTCCCCCGTGTGCGCTGATGCGCTCATCTGTTGACATTTCCGAATGCCTTCCTTTAGCTAGTTGCTTAATAAAAGCAGGCTTTCCACACAAACAAACATAGCCTACAATGTGTCATTAGTATGAGAAAAAAATTAGATTTTAACTGTGTCGGGCTCGGGTCGGGCTCGGACATAAATATCTTAATGCCTGTCAGGCTCGGGCCGGGTTCGGACGGAAATATTCGGCCCGATCAGACCTCTAGTACAGTGGGGTCGGGGTTTCTTCTTTGGTGTTTATTCAAGGTGTTGTGGGAAGCATTAGCACAAAACACACGAGAGAGTAAAAATATTTTCAGTTCATTAGAAAATTGTGGCTGGACCCCCCCAAAATATTTTCTCATTGGATCTGCACAAATCACATAGGTGACCCATTTTGGTTTCAAAACGGCGAATTTCGCTGAAAGGTGAGGAGTTTGCATGCCTGTATATTTCTTCATCCAACTTCCTTTGTCCTTACTATTCAGAAATACAAACTGGTTGTCAAATTGCTCCACAGATGAATTTTGATGTCCATGTCACAAGGACGTACTCCTACAGCAACACCTCATGTCTTATATAATGGAACACTTAACATTGTGCAGCAGACTGAAATGACATGAAAAAAACTAAACTTTGGAGAACTATATTTGCAGTAATACAAAATGCTGTAGGTATTTTTTAGCATGACTCACTGTGCCTGAAGAAAAAGCTGTCTAACCAGTTCTGCAGCACAGAGCTGTTTGTTAGTAGACATAATGTTTATGGAGCATTTTGTTGATGAGCTGAATCTTTCTTTCCTTCTTTTATAAAAAAAAAAAATAAGATGTACATGTAGAAACTGAACCATCAACTAATATGTCCAGTGAGCCTCCAAATATAAGAACAGCAATTTTAACAAATGTAATGTCATTTAAGAGGAAATACAGCTCGGCTGATGAACACTGCCGCTGCCCATCTCGATGAATACATGAACAAGCATATATCAAGAGGGTGCAACAAAACCACTGGGGGGTAATGTCAATAAGATAAAAAAAGATAAGATAAAACTGTATTCATCCTGAGGAACAGTGTTGTGCAGCAGTTGCAGTACAAAGTGCAACAACAAATGCAAATGCGTGCAAATACACAAAATATGAACAGTAAATATTACCAGGAAGGTGCAAAAACCAAATATGCAAAAGAATATCCCAAAAAGTAAACAGTTAACAGTGAGGATCATGAATAAACAAGTAGCAAGAACAAAAGTATATAGCCCCACTAGAGGCTGCTATGTCCATTAGTTGAATATTGCATAGAATGGACTTCATACTCCTGATCTGGCATCCAATCGCTACTTTGCAAAGTATCTCATTAGGATCCAAAAATTTGGCCAAGAGGATAACAAACTCTTCTGGAATTTGAATATCCATAATTAATGTCATGGCAATCTGGTCAGTAGTGTACAGTATATTGTGTCTTGGTTTGAATTAAAGTATTTGTTAGATAGAACAATAAGTGACACTGCCTTACTTCCAGCTTTGTGGGGCTCTCACAGAACATTTCCCAATTTGTGAAATACTGACATTTTGTCACGCGACATGCACAGGACTGGCTTTCATAACACAGTACAGAGAAGCTTGGATTACACACACACACACACACACACAGACACACACACACACACACATGCGCGCACACACACACACATGCGCGCGCACACACACACATGCGCGCGCACACACACACATGCGCGCGCACACACACACATGCGCGCGCACACACACACACACACACACACACACACACACACACACACACACACACACACACACACACACACACACACACAGGGAGTGTGTCTTCATTCTCTGCTCTGAATGCCATTGCTCCACTATATTATTACATAGCAAATATGTTTGCTGCTATATTGATTTTCCGAATGTTGAGTACAGAACCTTTAAAGCCTATGGATTTACCTCCCTACTAATATTGCTCGCCAAGTTCTAATGGCAAAAGTGCCATTGTTTTTTGCCTCCACACACTGCATGCCTTGCAGCAAAATTATTTCAAGTGTATAGAACACATGCTTTTTTTTCTTGATGACTTTAAAGTGATGATAAAAGCTCTTCAAACATACTTACTGTAATATGAGTGCTCAGTTTCACAGCTAAATTGCTTTGACCAAAAAAAAAGTCCCAAAAAAAGACCAAAAGAGATTACTTTGTAATGATTATTAATTTCTTAACCATTTGGCTTAATTTGTTCCCATCTGCATGCCATCAAGTTAATGTTATACTTACCAGACTTGTCCACACCATTTGACCATAGTTATCATATTAAAATCAACCACTCATTAATGCAAAAAACAATGCCAACATACCATATTACTGCCAGATGTACTTCATCATAAGTGGTATTACTGCATGGTCTGAAGACAGCTGGGATCACTTATGAGGTCTCTATTAAGCACCAAGAGCTTTGACACAGTTTTTTAAAAAGCACATTTTTGCTGCTGTGTGCGTTTTCTTTGCTACTGCTTTTGTGTTTGAATAATGACCAAATACAACTGTTAATTCTCGCAAGATAAGGCTGCTATCACTAATGTAGTTTGCTGCTAAGATACAAATTAACCTAAAAACTGGGTGAAAAATAACTATTTCTAGTAAGTTCACTGCAGTCAGTATCCATTTATGTAGCCTATTTAGAACAGAATGTGTTGTTGGCAAAGTAGAATTGCAAGGGAAGTACTGTAACTCTGGTAAGCACCATGCAAGATACGAAGCAATGAGGGTAATAATGATTAGTTTGTTCATTTGAAATGGTGGTTACATTTTTTTAGTGCATTTTGAAAGCTTGAGCATGTTGCTGTGTATTTTCCAAAACAACATAAAAGGTCCTGCTAAATCACAATCAAATAGTCAACAAAGCTATTTGGAATACGTTAAAACTGGGTGTTCTTTGATCTTTTAAAAGCATAAACCTCCCCTATGTTCTGCTATGACAGATACTTTATTTCATTTTATATTATTACCTTCATTCATTGCCTTTAATGCACATTTTCTATTCCCTTGTGTTAATTTCAGTTCATAGTAACACAAGGGATCCAATTGCTGAGAAGACTTCAACACCAAGGACAGAAAGTGACTTGGACAATGACAAATGTAGGATATCTGATTCAATATGAAACATGGGAGAGCCTTATGGGAAAAGAACATTGAAAGCAGCACAGTTACAGGGCAGAACATCCCCTATAGTCCCCATCCTGTGTCACTGCTGGGCAGCAGCTTCACCACCACACCTGTTTCTCCACAACAGAAAGGTAGCCTCCTAACCTTGCCCACACAGCCTTAATCTTCCAAATGCTGCTTGAGCATTTGAATTTCTGCACATCAATCTCAGGGCCCCGTCCTGCCTTGATTAATGGTCCCCATCTATCACGGCACCATGTGGTGAGCAGGCCTTGCCCTGCCAGACAGCTTTGCTTTAGAATAATGGGCACACTCCATCCCAGTCCCTACCATGCAATGATTGTGCATCTTTGTGATCTATCTGTCAAGTCCCTGTGTCAAAAGGGACAACAGGGGACAGTGCAGGTGGAAGCAATCGGGACAAGGGAGGCATTGCTGCACGCCATGTGTACAGTATGCAAAAGAATGCCTTTTATTGTGGCTAGCTGTGCTGACTGATAAACAGCAATATATTTCCTCACAGTTGACGCCATCTCTTTCTTTCTGTCACACATGGGAGCATGAAGCCTTGGAGACATTCTGTCTGCTATCAATAACAGTGGCAGGGGAAAGCAAAGCCACTAATGGTGACTCCAGGTTCTATTCATCTATGGTACTTTTTTTGTTTCTCTAATATTCCAAACTAAATTAGACACATGTGAGTGCTCAGTTGTACAAATTCCCAAACTCACTGTCTTATGAACACATGCCATGTTGGCTGAGTAGTTCCTTTCCAACAAGCCACAAACATACTGCATGGATGCCATAACAGTGGTTTAAAAGGTACTTCACTCTGTTCAGGAAACATTGGTGTTCATCAATATTCAGAAAATAATTAGCTGCAATTATGTCTGCCTCTCACCAAACCAATTACATGCCACATGATCAAGCCCCTTATATGGGCACACCAGTATTCAGTGGAGTCAAGAGCTATTCATGCTTTTAAACAAGCCATTCATCACTGTCATGAGTATTCTCCTCACTCTTGATGGAGCTTTTGTGTGTCTTCTTACAGGCAGACAGGAGAACAAAAAACTCCTAGTCCCTATGCAAAACACACAAACCAGGCAGAAATGTGTCTTTCTTTGATTGAGAACTCGTTCATAACAGCAATAATTAAGGGGCCATCATATTGCAGCATTTTGCATGGCAACGTAACAAGTGTGACCACAGTTACACCTCGGATCTAACCAGTACATCTTGGTTTCCACAATATTCTCTGGTATTGTTTTTTAAATGGGATCAACACTGATTTGTGGGAGTATTGTGTTGCTGCCTGTTGCTGACATTTCGACCGGCTGGATATTGCTGCTGTATTCCCCAAACATCACCCACTGGTCCACTGCTCATGTCAGTCTATTCCAGGCGTGAAGATGTCCTCCCAAAAGATCATAGGACAAACTGGGAATGAGTGTGAACAGCAGAAAGTTTGATTGCCCTTAAAGACGTAATACTTCACAGCAGGGGTCTCTTGATACATATCATGTAAATATATCTGAATGATTCTTTTGTACATTTTATAAAAAAAGGTTAAGAATCTGTTAATACACATTGAGTTATGTGGTTATAAGGTTAAGAAAACCTAATCAATGATTTAACTTTATTTTTTTTATTTTTTAGCTTGAGACATATAATCAATAAAGATAGCATACATAACAGTATAAATTGCACACATAAAATGGGGTTTGTGTTATTCTGGAGTAGGTGCCATTCTGACAGCTGAAGTGGGGAAAGAAGCCTAAACATCCATGACCTCACTTTTGACCTTACAGGAGCTGGTGTGCACTGGATGACACATATCACAAATCCTGCACTGCTTTGGCCAATGAAGTCGCAAAAATACTATAGGTGTGCGGGTTAAGAAAAATAAAATCACTGCACATGTGGAAAGCTAATTTTCTAGCCATGCATTATGTCTTGCCTATATGAAACTAGGGCCATGAGAGTCAAAAGAGAATATGGTGATCCACAAACAGGTAGGCTCTGGGCTCACTTACAGCAATATTCCTTTCTAAGCATTAAAAAACAAAAATATTTAGTGTGTTGTGAAAAGAGACAATAGAAATGATCTCATTATTACATTACGAGACACACATTACAAGATTAGAATTTTTTTCTATAATGAGATGAAATCATGGGGTTAGGGGTTGTTTAAAATTTCAGTTGAAATGACTTTGTTTTGTTGCAATTAGTTCAAATAAATTGATAATTACAGCCAAACAGAAAGCTCTAATGAGCATTGACTTTTGCTTGCCAGGGTTGAATACAAAATGTATGCCGTTTGTTTGCCAGTGTGAGTCCTATTTTGTTTTCATTCAAAATTCGGTAGGTTCGGGGCCATGTGTGTTTTATGTGAGCTGGGCACCATTAAATTGTGAATTCTATACTACATACGCCATGTACAAAACCATGGACCGGGCAGATAGCAGGCATAGACTGAGTGAATGAGGAGAAACACGGAGGAGCCTGTACAGCTCATCAAGGTTTTAGGGAAGAGGCAATTGACTGATGCTGGTGCAGTGTCATCTAAACGTATTGCCATGGGGACAGAGGATAACCATGAGACTGTCAGTGGATGGTGTGTTGTTAATGAAAGTTACAGATTGTAATAGACTGGTTATGGAAAGATTTCCAAATACGTCTGCAGTTGTTTACATTGACATACAATAAGCCAACAACTGTACAGCTACAGCTAGGTGAATTAAAAGTTGGCCTGTTAGTGTTCTGCCTGCTGCCATAGAGATATGGTTATAGTATGTACTAGAGTTGTCAATCTTCCTCTATAATAGCATTCAAATTTCATTTGTTAATTATTATTAATTATATAATTGTTCTAATTATATTTGAATGTGTAATTCCCAAATTCAGCCTACTATTATTATTTACTACACTACTTAGGCTTATGCATTGCCAATGCCACTATAAGCATATGGTTGTTGTTAGATGTTATGTCCACTAGAGGGACTTAAAAAAATTAGCATTTCTGGCGTTATATTTTTGTACGGTGTTTTGGATGTTTTTTAATTAAACAGTACGGCAATCATGCTAATGAATACAATTATTTTTTTGTCATATGTCTTAGTTACAACATGATGGAGCTAGCAAAGCAGTTTTGTGTTTATATGTGCGAGCGGGATTTATTCAGTTTGGGAAATCCCACGGTCTCTAAAGCTACAGTTCAAATTGTCTGGCTGAGGGAGGGACCCATCTGCTAGCAATAGGGGCCGAGACTGAGAGAGCTACATGGAGCTACATGGATAAATATGCACCAAACAAGCCACTTTGAAATGTTGCCGTTCTCAATACAAAAGTTGGGTGAACCTCCCACCTAGACTAAAAAAATTGGATGACCCTCCCCTCAACAAAGAATAAAAAGACATGACCCTCCCCTGTTTTCCTCCGGTAGTCCATTACATTAATACCAAACGGTCCCTAAATGGAGTAACATTAGCATTAGCCACCATGCTAACGACATTGATTACAAAACCAAACGGTGCTGTCACTACTATTTTAGTCGTTCATTAGCAACCTGTTTTCTTCCCAATTCATGTTAACGAGAATACAGCTTTTAGAAACTAATTGAGTTTGCTTCAACTTCATATGAAAGCTGAAAGGCAGCTACCGTTAACATTAGCTGTCTCCATGAAGCTCCCAGCTGAGCTCCTATAATTTGCGATGCAGTTGGGAAACAAGAACAAGCTAATTAATGATAACATAAGCATTTTTACTCTGTGGCTTTAAATTCATGTTAAAACAGTTTTTCCCATCGTTCTTTAGATTCCCAATTGCAGCCTGTCACTCCCTCTCTACTAACATTATTCAGTCTCTTCCCTAAAATCTTACAATGCCTTGTGTTGCTCACTCCTGCTAACTTTATTGTTCATCAGAAGTGAAGTGACAAAAGCATTAATTTTGTTTTCACACATGGGTAGAGCAAGCGAAAAGGACGAGATTTGCGTTATGTTACCCAACACATTTAGGAAAATACACATTTAAACAGTAATTTCAGCATTAGATTAGTAATGAATTTTTTACTAGTCAAATTATATTTGACTTCCGGAATTTGTTCCAACTGCACTAGTATGTACCCTTTATTCTAATTTCCACAGGCTTTTCCTTCTAACAGGCTCTACCGGTTTAAGGGAACAAAGCAAAATGGCTGCCGTTACTGTAACAATACCAACTCAATACACGGCTGTACCGTAAAACAATTAAACAATTATTGTGACAGAAAACTACTGTAGAGGAAAAGGAGGCAATATAAGTAATCAGTTACTGTCTCAGTACCTTGATAATAGTAATAATAATTATGCATTTTAAAAAAGGCACACATGGCTATGGTGCAGAAAACAAAAGTAGGCAATTTGAATTTGAATAAATATATGACTCCTATGCAATTTAATAAAGCAACAACTGCTGCTTTCATCCCAGGCTACACATGGAATTTAACGATCTTAAAAGTTGGCTTATTAGAATTGGTCACTCCTGAGACATTTTTGAGTTCTTAGCAGTTCCAGGATCCAGGATCATCAGTCAAAAGATCCATTATAAACTGCCATGAGCTTGTTTAAATATTAATAGTCATTTTAATGTTGTGGCTAAAACTATTGACTGAGATTGCTGTGATGTAAAACTGAACTTCCTTGTCTTTCCGTGCGTTCATGGACATCGGAAAAACGTTTTTCCGAGTGAAAACGCCATCATTCACGTCCCTTCCTGTGGGAATCAGAGGTGGGAAACTCGGGCCAGATTTTGCTAACTGAGTTTCCCAGTTGGTGACGCGTTGTTGACAACTGACGTTTGATGTAGGCAAATTTAGTTCACTGAACATATTTCAATGACAATAAACTTTTTTATTGTGGACAAACGCTGCTGCTGAGAAACATACAAAGACATAACATGTTTCAAATTATTCATAAATAGGCCTATGTATAAAAAAATAACAACAACACCTTATCTGTGTCCTTTCCCATTCATTGTCCTGCAGATAACACAAACACCTGATGATGTGCTGTTTGTATGCTCGCATAAGAAAACAGCAGCAAATTATTGTGGCCTCCATGTTTTCACCAGGTTTTCACACACCTGATGCTCTAGGCTACGACCAACAGTTGGTGGCAGTCATGCAACAAGTTGTTATGCCAAACGCCAATATAACAGAAGAAGAAGAACACGCATCCCGACGTGAATGATAGTTCAGAGTAGTAGTCGGAAAAACAACGTAATCACGGGGGCGGTCCTTGTCATTCGGAGGTGGCATGAACGCACCATTAGTCTCGAACATGAGTTATCAGCAGTGAGGGAACTGTCCATGGTGCTCGACACAATTCCATTAGACAGTGCAGAGCTGGGCCTATGACAGTGCTTCTGTGATAGTTGGAGCGATGTTAGTAGAAAACTGTGTGTGCTTTGCATCCTGTTGCTGAGTTGTGGAACGGTTTCCCTGAGATGCTTAGTTGAAGGGTAAACCAGTTTAGCCAGGATATAGCGTTTGCTTTTCTTACCTTAATCAAATGGTTTATTCATGAGGCATCACTGAACCTCTGTCATCACTCGGTACCTGGGTCAGTATCACATCACCTACTGTCAGCCTTAGTTTGCTGCACTGACGTGGCAGCTGCCGTGTTCACAGGGAGGAACAGACAAGGAGGCAGAATTGGTTTCATCCTCGCATTACTCTATTTGGGATGTGGGATGACAAAAAATAGGTGCAGGTCACCAAGTCACACAGTTCTATATAAACTGAAAGAAAATAGGCTTTGTATCACGGATGGATGGATGGAAAAGCTTGCCAGCCAAACTTTAAGCAAGCCTTCATCACTTTGCCTTGAGGTCTTTCCTGCAGACAGCAGGGATGTCACAATCACTCTTGTACTGTCTGGAGTACTTAAGACAATTGCACAGGTACAAGGAAAACAAGCAGTGGATGATCTCAACAACACCTACAGAAAGTTGATTTACTCTCCAAAGCAGGACTCCCAAATGTCAGTTCATTCATAACTTACAAGAAGAATGGAGGAGGAGGCAGAAGACATGGAAGGATGTGGGTGATTGTTAAGTGTAAATAAACTCTGCATTATTTCACTTTTATAGATGGGGCAGATCCTTGCAAAAGTCAATAGATGTGTAGTCAGTTCAGCACTCAAACAACCTTTAGCTACTTTACTTAATGGCTTAAATGAGGTTCTTTGCATTTTGCAACAGGGTTAATGAATTTAGCACTTCATGGTTTTCCTACTGTAGACTTATTTATGTTTTCAGAACGACATAGGGCAGAAAACACTTTTGGATTTGTCCATCACTACCAGCCGCGACGCTGGGATTCTTTTCATCTTGTGAATATGTGTGTGTGTGTGTGTGTGTGTGTGTGTGTGTGTGTGTGTGTGTGTGTGTGTGTGTGTGTGTCATCATGGCCAAATGTGGTCCCGGAGACACCTACTGTAGCAGGAACTACCACAGAGGTGGTTTTGAGTACTTTGCTAGGTGTGTATATTTCTGTCTGTCTGTGCACAGATTTTGTCACAGCGATAGTGTCACAACTGTGCAAGATACAGAAATGTACAGGTGTGTAGTTGAGATGGAAATGAAGGCCAAGATTGAAGATGAGTGTGGTCCAACTAAGGGCGCCGGTAAAAGGGGTATAGGAAGTAAAGAAGGGGCCCTTCCCCCTCCCACTTTACGCCCGTGGTGCAATTTCGACAACTGGGCATAGATGAAATCTCTTGACAATCATTAACTCAACAACTCAATGAAACATACAAATTGAATTATTGGATGCTCTAAATGTGAGGATACAAGGTGAATGCAGATTCATATGTCTGTACACAACAGTCACTGTATTGCTTGTTAAGTTGTACGTTTGTCCGACAATTACATATAGTAAAATGTGTCTACAAGGCCAGGATTTGCAATTGATGCCATACATCTAATGAGCCAGTATTTGCAATTTGTAACACATTAGAAACCAAAGAGCTAGCGAAGACAAACTAACTAAAAAAACTATTAAAAACTAATAAGGTGTTTCTATGTTTACATTCATTTTGTATGTTTGTGATGATGCAAGAAGACTGTCTTTGGCTGAGTAGTGAAACCCCTTGGATTCCCTGGAGTGGGCCTGGCTGTAAATTCAGTGTGGAAATGGGTGCAGATTAGAGCTTCATTAGTCAAGGCTTTAGCAGCCATGTACTGCTCTCCCCCCCTCTGCATCTTTGTTTCTCTCACATAACGTGTATTCAAACAGAAAAACACAAACAGAAAAGGGATGAAATCATTTAGAAGATACAGAAGGCAATTCTGCACACATAGAAACATGCATACGGTTCCTCATTGTTCTGGAAAAAAGGGGTTTATTTCTGAAAATGTAAGCACCTTGTTTCTTTTATATTGCCATCTGTAATCCAAGGCCTTTGCCTCATCCTGCTGTACTGTATATGAAATATCACATACAGTTTATACTATTGCACACATACATATAGTACCTTGTTCTTTTATGTCTTGCATTATTGTGCCTTTTTTTCCACGTACGTACATACTTCTTCAATGCTGTATCTTTAGTCGTTAATCCTACCTGTGTATGATTTATTCTATGGTATGCCATCTTGTCATACTGTGTATGACTTGGAGTATTTTAATTACCTGAAAACGTCATATAGTGAAACACATTTCCTGCTGTGTAGTATGAATCAAATAACCAATAACTTGCTCAATTACTTTCATCATAATTGTAATATGCTGTGAAAGATAGAAGTCATAGGAATGATAAGTAACAGTAATGTTGCAAAAAGCAATATGCTCCTCTGCTACAGGCATTAATGATGTACTTTT
Organism: Zingel zingel; assembly: GCA_023566125.1. NCBI lineage: Eukaryota > Metazoa > Chordata > Actinopteri > Perciformes > Percidae > Zingel > Zingel zingel. The sequence continues at coordinate 23,059,032 of CM042320.1, forward strand.
AGTTGTACTGCAAAATGTATTTGACATCCACAGCTAAAAGAAGTGTTTCTCAAGTAATAAAAAAAAAATAAGACAAGTGTAATCTAATCACTGCATCAGCATTAGGAGACACCTGTGGTGACAGAAATTGTGATATGTGTGCTCAAATCCTCTGGACCCTTATGTTTGGAGTATGGGGTTTGGAGTTTCCTGAGGCAATTAGCTTAACATCACATACTCCTCCACGGGTGACAGAACATACCCTGTGGCACACTTGCCACGTATTCCTTCTCTCCTACACAGAAGCAGGAAATATTTAGCTTCTTAGTATTCGTGATACTTTTGCAAACTCTTGTTTTTGACAGGGGGGCTCAAAGAGGAGGGGAAGGCCATTTTTAAATCTGAGCTGACTCCCACTGCCTGCCAGCATCTCCTTAACATAGCAACAGCCAATGCACACACGCATACAGAGGGAGTAAAAAAACTAAGGACTAATGCCTGCTATTACCATGACATTTGCTCTCTATTAGTCATATCTAAAACATAAATTGTTTTGGTCTTTTTATTTCTATGAAATAAGTGGAAATATAGAACAAATCACTCCATGCATTGGCTTAAAGCACAAAAAGGTTTCTCGATTGATTGCAGCCTCCTTACGAGTGAACACTATCTCCCACAGTAGAAGTTAACAACATGATCATGATTGTCGTGTATACAAAAAAAATAATTAGTGTTAATAGAGAATTAGTTAATTAGAGCCTTTCCTTTTCAGAATGCCACTGACTGAAATTAAGACTTTACTATTTCAAGTTTCTAATAATGTCCAATTTCAGATGCTGTTCCTTCTTCATTGCAGTTCTCGCCAAAGATTGTTCAACAGTATACACATAACATATTTACACAGTTAAGTATGTGTATGCCTCATATCTGTACATACAGGATAATAATACACATGCGTCGGGAGAGAAGAGGAGAACATCAAAGGGAATACAGACATACAGCCTGCCTTTACACAGCCCTGCATGTTTAAAATGCATGCATAATACAATACCAAAAGCCTGAGAAAAAGATGTAGAAGAATGTTCAGGGTCAGGTCCAACACAAAACAGCATTAGAAGGCACAGCATCCTTTAGTCATGTTCCTCACTCTGTGTGTGTGTGTGTGTGTGTGTGTGTGTGTGTGTGTGTTTTGAGTATATATATATATATATATATATATATATATATATATATATATATATATATATATATATATAGTGGCAGGAGAAGTCTTGTGGATGTTTTTTTTCCCACTAGTTTTATAGGCTGTAGCTCCAGAACTGCAGCTAAGCCTGATACCAGGTGAGCAGTATTGTTCTTTTCTTAATACCTCCAATGGGTAAAGCAAGATATGACTCACAGAAACCTCATGATAGTTTATTTCAACAATCAAAAGTAAAGAGTGATGGGAAATTTGGAGGGAAAGACAAGCTTTCTGTAACACAAATCCACCAGGAACTCCCAAAAAAAGATATATTTTAAGGCTAAACATTCCAGACTGGGCATTAGAAGGCAAACTCATAATCCCACAGTGGAACCGTGACGGATATGCTTTTAGTTTTGAGGAAGACATATAGACTCAGAACATAATCTGTAATTCCAGTTAGTCTCAAATAACAAATTTACATACATTAGTCTTTATTAATTAATCGTGACATAATGCCACTTCCACCATAGAAAAGAGATTGTAAGGAGAAACTATGAAAAAAAAAAAATGGTTGGAAAAAATCCAACCAGGATTATGACATTGTTCACACAAATTTGCTCAGTTGTTTCCGGCAATCGATGAAACAGCCCGCTTGGCCTAAATAGGTATGCAACAGAGAATTCATAATCTGCATTGTCTGCTTTAACAATCAATTTGAAATTAGTTCTTGCATTTGAACCGGTCTCGGGTGTCATGGCTATCACTAAAATGGTTCACTCTATTCCTCTGTTGTTTAATAATGCCATACAATTTAATTTTAGAACCAAAAACCGAGATCAGCACTTGGAATCTGTTGTACGGTCTTCCTTCTCAGCTGCAAATAGCAATCTACTAAAGCTGCAAATAGCAATCTAAAGTGTAAAATACACAAATAGTAGAGTGTAATGCAATATATAACATTCAGTTTCTGGCTTTTCTAAATTAAAGCACTGGAAACAGTAACTATAATGGTAGCAGTGGCTTAATTATCCCAGCAGATTATTTTAGAATGTGTAAACCAAGTACCATGTAGACCTTAATGTCTCTGCTTAATTAAATTGCCTACTTGATTAAAAAATGCTCAATCATTTCCAGTTTTGTTATTTGGTTGTATTGTTTCTCTTTGCCATGTTGTCATATATTAATATAAATTACTTTTAACACAGTTAGTGTCGACTTAGAGCTGAAGATCTCTGCCCGAATCCGACGGGACCCGATGGGTCTTAATTTCTATCATTTTGCTCGGGCTGGGCTCGCGCTCCAGGTTGCATGGTAAATGAGCAGTCAGGTGATGCGTTTCGATTAGCGTGTAAATGGATGCTGAGGAGGTGAAACAGAGGCTGGTCTCTGGAGGACTTATTTTATTTCTTTGTTCCAACTTCCAAGTGGCCTATAGCCTACTTTACTCATGAATAAATTGTTAGAAAATGTATAAATGACTCATTCTTGACGAAAGACAAAAGAGCTGTGTGCATGCGGCGTAGTCTCTTTTTTCTTTCTCTCCCTTTTCCGCCAAGTGGTGCGTGTGCCCGCTCGCGGTGTGAAGAGCGTGTTCGCGCTATTCTCCGACATGTCCTCTAATCACTGCTGATAGAGGGCCTTTTGTACAGTCGGGCTGTAAACGGGTTCAGGGTTTTAAAAAGCTGTCAATCAAAATTTACTTGTCGGGCTCGGGCCGAATTCTGTCGGGCTTGGGTCTTTTCGGGAAGAACTTTTAAGGCCCGATTACAGCTCTATGCTGAATGCAAACTTCATTAAGTAAAAGCTCTGCTTCCTAGTAAATTAATCCAGAGTCTGTGATCTGAAGACGATGACCATGATTAGTAAAGTGGTTGCATATTCATCTGTAGTGCAGTAAAGCGTGACACCGGTGGAGGTTCCTGGTGAATCAGTGGGCAATTCAAATGCAGACCCTGCATATATTATAATAACCATGCTTGCTCTTTTGACTGTGGGCCATGCTAGAGGCCTGACTTCTGAGCTCAAGCCCAGGCAAGGTGACATTAGCTAGCTCTTTCAGATTTGCAGATGATCAAACTCAGAAGTGAAGAACTCAGTGCTGGGGTGACCTCTCCCCCCCCTTCTTCTTCTGTCAAAGAGTCATTTTGAAGATATAGTTGTGAGTAATTTTGCAATTAGTGGTGTGTTCTGCATTTCATTTTCCTTAAAATTAGATTCTGTCAGAGCAAAAGCAATATGAGGGCTGGGGACTGCGTAGACCAACGCAAGAAGAAATCACTTTGGCCATTATTTGAATTGTTAATGAGAGAGACCTTTACTGGACCTTCCCTGCAATTTAACATACCTTAAACCTAAGATGTGTTTTAGAGACTCTTTGTCTCCCTCTAACTTAAAAAAGCAACCCTTACTCTATGCTTTTTTCCCTTTCACCAAAGTTTAATTTCACAATTTACTGTTAATGTCTAATTTGTAAATGCTAATGTTGGCAATTACACACTCACCTCCTCTGCCCTATTCAAAACAACAATCCTCTAATAGCGCATTGACTGTATGTATGGCAAAAAAATGGATGAGAGTGGGGCTGCACTCTATCCCTCTATCCCTCACTATTTATAGCCCAAACAATTAAGCTGAGAAGACCTTCATTAGCCTGCTGCTATTCAGCAGGACCCTGAGTCGCCTTGCCAGCCAGCTAAACAGGTGTTCCTTAATAATCACTGCTGAATTGCCAGCAACACTGGTTTGCGATTTTCCCATCCATATGTTTCAAGCTGTTAGCACTCCTCTGCTGAGAAATGAATGGCTTTCTAAGCCTCATTACAATATCTTACAGTAGTACAAGTCGCTGTTTGCTGGCAGTCTGACCCTATAAGACAAACTGGTAATGCTTGTGACATTCGCCACTGTATCAACGTAACACATACAGTATCACAGCATTTTAAACTGCTTAAGTTATAAATAGGTTAACAGTATTATGATCAAAATGTTACATTATTGTCATGCCTGTACTATACTGCAACACGTATTTTTTACTCTTGGAAAATTCCGTGTCTGCTTAAGGACAAATGCACAATGAGGCTCATTAATTACAACTAAACATACTGTATATGGCCATATTTAACATTGCAGATAAGAGAACAAGCTGCAATTCTCCACTGTAGCTGTGCCAAAAGCCAGGAGATGAGAGGCTACCAGAGGTTTGCAGTGGCATGCCACCACTTGGTCCAGTTAGGCTTTGGTTCACGTGTTATCTCACAGAGCAGTGATACAATATAGTCACTATGGGGTGTATATTGTGGGTTTGGTTTGGTAATCTTTATTTTCCACCCTACCATTAATGCACATGCATGCAATGTGATAAGGTATAAAAGCCCCCAAAAAGATGTACACATAAAAAAATAAAATTATTTTTTAAATAATAAAAAATACACTAATATATTCACGAAATTCCACAAATGCTTGGTAATGCATAAACCATAATTACCATTCTGGTTATGGGTTATATTTACTTTCCACACACATTGTAAAGATTCAGGAAAAGCAATCAAGCAGTCTGTTATTACATTATTGTTGTTTCCCTATAAGGGTCATATTGTGTACTTAAAAGTTTAATCCACAAAAAACAAATGTGACTACACAAAATTCAGACCTCCATAATAATAACTGTTATCCTTATGAACATCACAACTTCCTTATCTCCTAACATTGCCACTAAACTTAAATCACTGATTTAGAATAGCTGTTCAGTATATAAACACAATTTTTATAAGACTGTGTGGCCCATGGCAAGTCATTTGCGGTGCTGTAAATGATCTGTTTTCTGTATATATGTGCTTCAGTTATTTGCACATCCTGAACTATAGGTGTTATCCTATACAGTACATAAAACCTTTCTTCAGAAGCTGGTATGGACTCTGCTTCTTTCCCATTAGGAAACCGTCTGCTGCTTTTAAAGGGGATGAGATGAGGTAATGGGATTGGATGCTATGAAAGCCTGCCACAACTTCATCTGCTGATAATATATTCCTCCCACTAACAATGTATTCATCCTGCCTCAGACCCTTTCCCAGATTGTACTGCACTCTGCCAGGATAGTGCTTAACTGTGTTACCAAAATTAGATTGCCACATCAACTTCTCTCTGAGTTTGTGCTTGTTTTTACCCTTGCCAATGGCCCGCTGTATTAATAATTAACTCATTCGTTGTCAAATAGTCCATAAACAATCTTTCTACAATTGTCAACTTTAGCACTGCTTGGAAGATTATTAAAATGAAGAAGAAATAGTCAGTATGTCAGCAAGTAAGCCACTTGTGTTAGCTCCTATGCAAATCAGTAGACACTGATTGTGGCTTTACTCTAAAATAATAAAATCGCCATATGCAAGCCCTGTTAGATGTGTTTCTCTGCCTAAATCAACCGGAGAATTTATGCATAAGGGGATTTTGATGGCCTAGCTCTTACACCTCCACTTGCTTGTTCTGTTTTAACACTTGTCAAGTAAGCTTGTATTGCCATTCTGTTTCTCTGCACTTTAATTTGTTTCCAAGGCTTGCTTGAGTGTTCATCATCCCCAGAGCTTCTGTGTGTGTATCATCTACTGTTAAAGGTATACAATCATTGTAGGTTTGAGTATCTGATGTTAACACATTGGCGATACGAAATTTTGAAATAAATAGCAGACACATCACACTGTCTCTTCTGTCTTTTTTCTTTCAAGTTTTTTTATATTTTATTAATTTTTCACATTATGTTTAATTTGCACCTTCCACACTTTGTATTTCTGTCTTTTAAAAATATCTTCAACTTTAGGGAATGAGCAGTTACCAGCATTAAGTGATATAAGTCACACTATGATAGGGTGATATTTTCTTTCCTTCAGTCACTATCTACATGCAACATTACACTAAATAAATAGATTGTCAAACTGCAGTCTCTGTGTAATTATGATGAAATACTAATTACGGCAGACCTGACCTGTGCTGGCATACCCACACACCTCAAATGTCTACTCCAGATGGCAGCAGGTACAAAGGATGCCTGGGGATGTGACCTTTTTCAGGCTTGTCTGCATTAGCATAGGGAGGACCTGTCCTATTAGGTTAAGATTCTAAACATGTCTCATTTGGTTACGATTTCAAATTAACAATATGGCCAATGTGTGCAAAGAGTATGTCTGTCGAAGAGATCTGAGTTGGAGGGTTGCAACGCGGTTGGGATCTTGGGGGTTCTCCTTGACCCAACAATAATGCTGAGTTTTAGGAGCTTAAGAAACTAACACACTTGATCAAGGTAAGGGAAAGATTGCTGACTGTTGGTAGGAAAGGGGATGTGAATAAAAGTCCCCTGTGTGAAAATCTCAGGAGTCAGGAGGAATCTTTGTGTTACCAAAATTAGATCGCCACATCCACTTGCACTTACTCCGAGTTTGTGCTTGTTTTTACTCTTGCCAACGGCCTACTGTAACAATGACGGCACATTTTGCACATTAAACAAACATGTAATGCTGTCATTTTTCTTGTTTTCAAAACATTTCCCTCACACATGGAGGTGCTACAGGAAAAGTCAGAGGATCACCAAATCATACAGATTAATCCACTGGGAACCATGAATGTCCGTACCAATGTTGTGCCTATCCATCTGGTAGATGTTGAGATATTTCACAGAATCAGGGCTTAAAGTGAAAAAAAAAAAATTTCAATATGCACTCAAAGTTAATTTGACTGGCAAAACAGTTAAAGTCCTTACATTACACAATAATAAAAGTCATAATTTTTAAGAAGTAAAAAGTTTTGGATACATTTTTACTTCTAACCATATGTTAAATTAAGAGTCAATGTAGATTTACATATTGCAATAATATTATAAACCTACAATGAATTATTGTGAAAACAAAACTTTTCAGATGTGTTGATGCTTTGGCCAGGTCATCATCAAAAAAGCAAATTAGTACATTCATGATTTTGTCCATGTTGACATTAGTTGCTTCATGTACATTTATTAAAAACTTTGCATTGTTTAGCTTTTCATATAGCTAGACGTCTAAACTCTGGGACAAGGCCGTTATGTTTAAATAACTGCCAGGCTGATTCTGACAGCTTTGTCAAGGCAGTTTGGGCTTCAGATAGCTTTTACACAGTGACCATCGTTAATGACAAATCGCGTTCCGCTATGAACGTGCACACACATATCATTTATATCACAAACACGGTCGGTCAGTGAAGGCGCAGTCACAGTGGTAGCAGTCGTTGCCGGTAACGTACCGTATGACAGAGTGCATGGACCGAAGCTTTTTGACTAGCATCTAATTACTAGCCATCACTTTCTTACCGCTGATGCCGTACAGTATCTTCCTTGAACATACGCTGCAGAAGCAAGCACCCGGCTCCCTCAATTTGAGGCACCACGCGTTAAACGGCTTCCAGTCTCCACCCTTTTCCTCTTGTCCTCTATTCATGCCCAGTGCAATTTGTTTTTAACTCCTTTCTCAACTAAAGCTGTATCTACATGCTCCAAGTTTGATAAACTTTGACTCTATTCTTTTAGCCGCGTTACCACAGAGACCACACTGCACTCTCGCTTTTCGGCAAAGACCCGCCCTACTTTGCATCCGATTGGCTAGAACTCGTTTCATTGGTAGGTGGAAGTTCGATGATTGGTTAACCCTTGTGTTGTCTTCGTTTCAACCTTGAACAAAACATTTTTTTTCTGACATTTGTGACGCCTTTTTTTCACAATTTGTTTTTGCTTTTTCCAACGTTTTAAATTTTAAAATTTTTCTTCTACACATTTTCAGCGCTTATTTCTACGTACAATATTTTCTTATATAAAACAAAAATTTAAAACGGGCCAATGTGACCCGAAGTCAACACAAGGGTTAAATCCAGCGCATCAAAAACAAATCCCATGTGGACTTTTTAATTTATTTACTTTTTCTGAAATAGTCATACGCCAGAAATCGGGCACCAGGCCCGAGTATTTAAGCCCTGCGTTAGTTAGACTGCGTTCCTCTCATATGATTGGTAGGTGAAATCAATTGTCTCAAAAATAATAAACTGCATGCAAGTTCCCAATTTTTTATTTTTTTTCCTCACGGCCGCACGCAGGAGATCCGGCATGGTGCCGGAATACTTTAAGCCCTGTAGAATAGGAAGAAAATTTTGACATGCGTGTGATGCTAAAGGAAAAGCCAAGGCATTATGAAAGTCTGTAGGATTCATCCTTTGGGGACGATGGAGCTGTCATGGCAAATAGTTGTTAAGATCCTTCAGTCTAGACCAAAGTGATGGACTGACAGCAAGACCGCCATCTCTAAAACAATGCCACTAGCATGGCTTAAAAGGCACCTATAAACTTAACTCCTCCCAAGCAGGACCCCTTGGTGTGGGGAAGTAACCAGTGTCTGGGGTCGTGCCCTTGTCATAGTGGTTGATATGCAGAAGCCTAAACATAGTCCCTATTTAGGGCAGAAAAACCAACATGGATGCAAAACTGTTTGCCTGGATAATGGAGATGCATAGTTTTAATAGTATCTGGATACAAGGCGCATTAAATGACAAACATAAATTGTGCTTTAAAGACTGGGAGTGATGTGTTCAGCTTGTCCAAAAGCTCCCTCCCTTGAAAATGTACGGTGCTGTCTTTGATCATTGAAATAAAACAGTTCGAAGCAGAAGGTGTAAGTATGCTGACCCTCAACAAGGCTCTTTGACTTTGGTGAACTATACCATCTTGACAAGATAGAAAACAACATTACAGGAGTTGACAGTGTGGTTGTTATGAGCCCTTTATTTCAGGGTCTACGACTCTCAGAGAGACATGAATGCATAAAGGTTACATTTTCTCATTTCCGCCACCTTTTGCAGTGACAAAGGCATTCAACGCTTGCATTATAAACTCCCCAAACTTATTTGCACCTGTTCCACACTACAACTGCCAAGCTGGCGAGGGCAACATCATCAGCGAGGCATAGAAAAGAGGAGTGAGGAGGTCAGTTTTCTATTTTCCGCTGTCTGTCCCCAGCTCCCTGACAGCCTGTGATACCTCCCACTTTACTGTTCACCAGGGAGAGTGCAGTGCATAGATAAGCACTGAGATGTAAATAGAACCATCCATAAGGCTAGGTCTGAGGTGACACTTACTAAATGAATTGCACATCATTAAACTCTTGTAGGATCTGGTCAAAGGTCTGCTGAGTATTTTTTATGTATATAAATAACCTAACCACAGACACAATTACTGTATTATCAATTTGATACTTCAGAATAAAGATATCACTGTAAGCAAAGAGGCAGCAAGAACCCCCACTCGTAGGCATATATGAATCCAAATATACATACACTTAAAACACACATCTTGTGTTTAATAATTAAGTTTTATTACAACTCGTGTGATATTTTTGGAGTAGCCATTGTAGTTGTCATAATTTGTAGGAATGCAGAGACATTGCTTCAAAGTAGACAGATTAGTCAAGAAACATCTGCAGTTAGATGATTATGACAATGATGTTTTCAACCAGAGCTGGAACTCATTTTTTTTCATTATTGACAGACTAATCTGTCAATTATTTTCCCAATTAATCCTTTGGTTTATCAAATGCGAGAAAACAGTAAGAACATTCTCATCAGAATTTCACCCAGGGTGAGAAAGAAAGCAGCAAATCATCACATTGGATGTAATTGTTGTTTTCTTAAAACGAAAATACTTAAAACTGCAAATCGATTATTAAAACAGATGTGTGGTTTTTTAAAAGTTGATAATTGACTAATTGATTAATCGACTTAGTTTAAAAGCTCTATTTTAAACAAACCCCCCAGCTTAAGCAAACGTGTAAAATAAAATGGCAAACAATAAAAAGGCACTTTATAAAACTTCCTGTTGAACCTGGTGTAATTGGGTGCGCAATTAGGGATTTTTTTAAAATCTCCAAATAAAATGTTTAGGATTATCTCGATAAATTGTTGATTTATTTACAACATGTTTGGCCACTCATGATTCTTCCCATTTTGGACTGTATTGTAGCATGTTCCGAGTACTCATCAAATGCATTGGTTAGTTAAATAAGGTTCAAGTTGTAATTAGTTGATATTATTCTCTTCATTGGAGAGGTGCTTGTTTCATTTTGGTTTTATCCATTTTAAATACTTATTTCATTGCATTTGTTCTTTGAAAACCACTTTGTAAAACTATTCTGATAAGGGCTGATTACAGTAATACATTTCACTTGATTGAAAAGAGAGAATTAATTACTTGAGGTAGGTCTGTTTAAAAGAATTAAAGCAAAAGCAGAATTTGATCTGTTATTACAGCAAATGTATTACTTTGTAGAAGAACTTGGTTTGTAACATGAGTACACATCAGTAGATTTAGGTAAAAGCCAGCTGTGCCATACTCTAGAGGTCCACTGGTGTGCTCCTGCTTCCCACTTGTTTTTGATGCTGTTCATATTGTTTTCCTTGTTTAATATTATATGGCACATATGCTTGCTACTGAGACTAATTTTTTGGTGTGGGATTTGTGCTGGATTAAGCTTCAAAAGAATGGCTGACGCTCTATTGTTCAACGCTGGCATGCTCAGTTCCCCATAGGGCTGCTGGTTTAGTGCAGTTTGGGTTTCGTAAGAAGAAAATAAGAAAATAAGAAGCAACATTATGCAACTTGTATTATTTTGCCAGTGAGTATGGAGACGTAGTGGCTGAGGGCTAAACTGTGCAAACCCATGTGCGACGATTAAAACATTGTGCTACGCTGCCACAATCATTCATGTATTCAGTTCAGCCAGACATAATGACATGTGACACACATTCTTTCATAATTAACGGAAAGTGAATGAATCAAATTCTGCTCACTTTTTCAAGTGATCCCATCTTGATGGAAGGACTTTATCAATTGGACTGATTGAAGTATGTTTTCTCTGATTTTGATGACGCATTTAATTTCATTATGCATGGGTGAATGCTTTTTTTAATATCTTAATCAGCAGCAATTACCAGCCTTTCATCATCACCTCACTGCTTCAAGAATCACAAGTGGCATCAAGGGTTGTGCACACATGGCTCATCACCACATGCTCTCACAGGGGTACAGCACTTGTCCAGTATCTCAGAGGCCTTGATTGCATACAAACAGATGATGGTGTAATCTAAATGTGTGTGCCATGCTCCCTCTTATCTCAACAGGCTTGTGGGTGACAGAGGAGTGTAATTGCGATAAATAGAAACCGCCCACCACCAGTACTCCAGTCCTCTAGGACACAGGGCACCAGTGTATGGTGTACTTGATTCTCAGTCTAGTGCTTCACAATTTCGGTAATGTGTAATTACAGTTCATACAGTTAGGTTAGGTTAGATAACACTGAACAAGAGGCATGAACCTGTGATTGACGTTTAGTTGCCAGGATATTGATCAAATGGCTTTTTCATGAAACTAATAAGACAGAAAAGAGGCAGTGCTTCTAGCTGAGACAATGTAGATCTCTCTAAGGGACAGGCAGTAATTTATTTTGTAATCCGAGCAGCTAATCTCTCACACAGAGGTCCAAGTAAGTGTTCAAACAATTTGCCTTTTACGACCAACATCAATACCTATCCCATGCATGTTGTATTTAGTGACATTTCACACGCTTTGATCTGTTCCAAATTAAGAAGTTGTGTATGTGCTTCCACAACTGCTCCACCATGACTCTCTCCACCATGACAGTGAATACAATTCAAAAAGCTCTGTGCAGCCACAAACAGGAGAGAACTCTGAAGGACGCAAGCTAAATGGCTTTTTCCTCCACGTATCTGGATGTAAATGGTCAACACAAGCTCTCAGACCCGGAGTCATGGATTATACTGTTGTCCAAACAGGGTAAATCATGGCATTCCTGACAGGTAGCATGATTACTCTCGCAAACGGGAACTGTAGCTTAGCAACAAAATTACAACCAGTTGATTTTTGTGGAAAGCCTTGCCATGCATCAGTTAGCATGTCAATGTTATGTCAGTGTAACTGTAGGGCATCAGTCCCTGCAGTCAGGGCTGCACGGATGACAGAACAATAACAATCATGTGGGAAGTAGCCCACGTGATCCCTCCAGATTGCTATGATAAAATCATGAAAATGATCATGATAAAATCATGTGGGCTACAAAAAAAAAAAAAAAAAAAAAAAAAAAAAAAAAAAGGTGTTGCTTATTAATATTTATTCTGTAACATAAACCTTGTCCAGTGTCAGTGGGTAATAAATGCCTGGTTAACAACACCCAGACTATTGTTTTACAATGATATCTGAGGTGTTGAAGCAAGAAACAAGTATTGACTTTGAGCAGATGACAGTTCAACAGTTATAAAGTGTGTGTATAGAAGTTGGAAACTTCTATTACTCACCAGTGCGTTTCACATCTTAGTCCTGGGCGTCCCTCTGGAGGAATGCACAAGATTCACCAACAGTGGAACTGAAGAAAAAGAAAATTGCATTGCTGTTTTCTTCCTCTTATGAAGCAAATTTACTTTTGTTCTTCTGTTTTTCTTGTCTTCGTTTCCTCCCCACCTTAAACAAAAACTCAGTAGCCATGCAGGAAAAGACAAAAAAGGAAAGCTGAGACCTATTTGTTGTACAACTTCTCTTATGTAGTTCTCAACGCCAATAATTCTGCCGACTTCTTTCCACCGGATGAGACACAGAGCTGTGCTAAAACCCCTGGAGATCACAGAGGAGTACTCAGGAGATTATCATAATGTGCCTCTTAAAGTCTTCTGCTGGTACCACCGTCCGACCTGTAGAGAGGCCGCCGCTGATTCTTATTCAAGCCACGCTTTCCCTGGGCATGAATACCCCTTCAAATCAAGACAGAGGAAAAGGTTAATATATGGACTGAAGAGTATCAGGAGGAAAAGGGAACTGATATGCTGCAAGGCAAAGCTGGAAACGCCAACGTAGTATTCCAGTAATCATATTGCTGGTGGCATTGGAGAGGTGTTGTGTTCCCGGTGTGTATTCTCTGTGTCTCCGCCTCTTCGTGCACACCTTGTCCCCAGCTGTGGTGGAGGCACTGAGTGATAGAGATGCTGCTGCTGCAGCTGCTGCGTCCTTCCTGCTACAGCAGCAGTCTCTGCTCAAATAAATGCCTGGTCTGTCACAGTTCTCTGCTGCAACGCATTAGATTCATCCTTCCTCTCTCTCATACACTCCCTCCCTCGTTTCGCCCTCCTCCCTCCTTGCTCACTCTCCTTCGCTCACTTGCACTCAGTCACACGTGAGGAGACAGAGTGGGAGCCTAGAATACAAATAGGCTGTCTTCCTTAAAGACATGATTGTTCTCCTTGAATTTGATGATTTTTTTAAGCCAAAGTCAAAGCGGTGGATGGACGAAGTAGATGTAATCTTTAGATAACTTATTGTATCTTTCATGTGCCTTACCTCCAATGGACTAAGCTGTCTGTGAGTGTTGGCTGTGAATCTGGACTGCAGACTATTTCTATCTAGAAGAAAGATAAAGAAATAAAAAAATAAGTTTGTTTCAGAAAGAACAGACAGATGTTGAGAAACCCTGGTTTTATTCTGGGTCTGTGCATAGTGACACTAGTTTTGGGATAGTGGCATCTCTGTCCCTGGAAGAAAAAACAAACGCAACACAGCCCTAACCACAAAGGCCTTCTGCATGACTCTTCTGCAAATATGAGGTATTTTATGAGAGCTGCAACATTGACTGTGTAAACCCAGCCCGTTGACCGGTATTTTAAATACGTGTGGAAGGCCAATCAGAGTTTTATGATGCAAAAAAAACATGAATCAATCTCTCTCTCTCTTGCACTCACTTGCTAAGTGGTAACCTAAATGTTGGCAGATGATAAAATGTTGAATAGAGTAGATGTTCTGTATTCTTTTCTGAGTCTTTAAAAAGGTGGTTTGATACTTTCTTCTGGCTTATCTAGCATGAGAAAAATCATGGTTACATTTTGTAATTTCTACCAGAGGAAGTGGTTGGCCCCAGATCACATATTGGAATATATTCAAAAGCTAAAAGTACAGAAATCGATTTGATGACTAATTCAGAGCAATCTTTAAAATGACACCCCGAACGCACCTGAACGGTAACACAAGCAATTGCTATTTCCTTGGGAAACGAGCAGTCAAACTCCATACTTTACAGTCAGTATAGAGACTTTGTAACAACAGGCGAATAAAATGCCAACATTTAGTTAAATGACAGCTACGTTAGAGGCGGCGACAGGCGGCGACAGGCGGCGACAGGCGGCTTTGTGCGCGTGTGTATGTGTGAGCGAACTAAATCTGCCTTGGTGTAAGGTTGCAATGAAAACCTGGAATGGAGTTTCATTGATTTGGGCATTCTCTCAATAAGCAAGGGAATGGATTTGATAATGGAGCACTGACAGCCTATGAAAAGAGCGCTGAGTGGAAAGACCAATGCACTGATTTTCGACATGATAAATGTGTATGTGGGGGGGTGAGAAAAAATAATATGCATTCAAATTTAAGTTAGGGTAGTTACCTTGAATAATGGACTTTTGTATTACTTAGCCAAGTCAGAGACATCAAGGCTTTTGGCAAAATACAAGTTTCCAAGTCACAATTGCCAATGTGGCATCAATGCCCATACTGGAACTACTTTTCCACAGTCCTCTCTCTTGACTTGGCATAGCAGGAAAAGTACATGCGTGACAAATAACATGATGGATGCATTGCTTATTTACATTAGATTTGTCAGAAAGTCATACCAGAGCCCTTATATTGGCATACGTAAAAAATATGCAGACATCATTAATGTTATTAGATACAGCTCTGCTTGAGAAGTGAAAATGTCTTTGAGAAGGGATAGAAAATAGCAGACTCCCTGGGCAGTTCACTACCTGCACCATTAGACTGACACGCTCTTAGTGTTTGAGTCACTCTAGTTACATTGTTATTGGATTTCTCTGCGTGCCAGTTGATTCTACTGGGCTTTGTTTGGCTTATCCGGCCTACCCACTGCAGACTGAAAATCTAGTTAAGTGCCTGTTAACTTTACATTGTCAGATGGATCTGCTCCTGGGCCTGAGTCCTGCCTGACTGTACCTTCATACAGACGAATATGACAAATAAATTCCTGCTGTATAGTTGAAATTATGAACAACCATCTAACGGTGTGTGTACTAAGGAAAGGTGATTTAAGAAAGCTAATGAGATCATTATCACGTTCAGTAATGCTGATAATATTCTGAAAATATTAGAAAAATGTACAATAATCTTGTGAAGGCAAATACTTTATTCCAGGCTATAAACTACCCAGCTGTCAAACTAATATAATCCTGTACAGTGGGATTTGGGTACTTACTAAACATTTTTTCCCTTCCCATTTTGCATTCCCTACTTTTATGAAAGTAATACCAAATAAGCACAAATTATAAATAACAGACATTTTCTGTTATCGCATTTATTTTCTATAGGAATATTGTGTAACAAACCCAATGGCTCAAACCTCAAGCCTGCTAATGCAAAAAGATACCAGTGAAGGATGTAAGCGCCTCTTAGATTAAACAAAAACATTCATGTGTGCTATCTTGTACAAGGCTGCTCCTGTGTTGTAACAAGCTTAAAAGGACTATTTCAGATCCAAGTTGAGAAACAGCAAACATTACAGATCACAGAGGTCAGGTTCAGATAACCTCCAGATGCTGTTTTTAATGTTCCATTTTGCTTTTCCATCTCCAGGGGGCACGGGTGATCTCTATCATCTATGACCATTGTTGCTTCCTATTATCTTATCTTGTTTTAATAACAGCTAAAACTCACATACAGTATGTTTTACTTGGACTGTGTTGATGTATTTTCTTTTCATTTCTTATAGTGTGCTGCTGCTGCTTTACCTTGAAACGAGCCTTGTTGAGCCTTTCATGATTATATGTATGTTGCATATTTTAACTGCGCTTTTTGATCTTTTTCCTGAACCATCAACTCTACAGCTTACAAATGACCAGATTTTCAAAAGATGAAAGGGACAAAGATCTGACTTAGATGAAAGGGGTATTACAGATGGCTGTTTCATATTTGTATTGTAGATTGCAATCATATCATAAGAGAAAGATTCCTCTCTGTTATGTCACACACACACACACACACACACACACACACACACACACACACACACACACACACACACACACACACACACACACACACACACACACACACACACACACACACACACACACACACACACACACACACACACTCTCAAGATAGAACATAACCTTAACCACACATTAAGATTTTTTTAATTTTTTTGTAGCTTTTATTCAATACATAGCATACATCGGTAGCAATATATGATCAATATTAGGTTGGTATGCATCGATTTGTCCATTTTCAAATGCTTTAGCTTCACCTTCACTGTCTTATTAGTTCTGTTCCCTCCAAACAAGCTTAGTGTCTTTTCATTCCAGTGTGAATCATCAAGAATACTAAGGTAGTGTGAACGTTTTGATACAGACAACCTAACCCTTAAATGCATTACAGTGTGCGGCTGCCAACCACAAGTGTGCAAGTCTAAATCAAAACACAACCTATCCAGGTCTCAGAACAGCTACAGTAGAATATGACCTTTGGACTTAAGAAAAGAATCATAATTTACTGTAACTTCATACTTCTGTGCAAAACTGTTGTTCTTGCTTTAAAGTCAGATATGCTGTCATTAGTCAACCTGCTATATTCCATTTGTCTGTTCTTCTGAGACTGATGATACTATTTCATTTATACGGTTGTGTTACATGACAGAGATGTAGGGAGCAAAGCTTCAACCTAAAATTAAGTAAAATGCGTTCACTCCTCAAGCAGTGGTTAATAATTACCAGAATAGGTCTGATATTCTTACCATTGCTGCATTTTCTTTCTATATCTGAGAGAAAAGTCCCGCACACTGACCATTACGCAAGCAATAATTTCTTTAGAAAAAAATACAACGTTTCAGTCTCAGACCATCAGGTATATTCACACATTCACCTCAACCATAGCCTTAAATTGTTTGGTTGACCAACCAGGACCAATCAGGTCCGGCTCTTGAATGACGTAATTCATTCACAAAAGTGGCACTCCCATCACGGACCGTGAACAGGAAAAAGCAGGAAAAAATGCCCCAGTACATTTAAAAAAAATGGATAATCAGACCAATCTTGTTATTGTCAGGGTTCCACCTTCACCAGCACTCACTCCTCCCACTCGTTCACTATCTCCTCAGTACTGATCACTCACACCTGCACCTCATTAGTCCACCATCTTTATATTTGGCACATGCACATTCACTCATTGTCTGGTCTCGTCGTAACAAGACACCCTCCTGCTACTTACCCATTTCCATTGAGAAGCCTACCTGCTATCATCCTCCTGCCGTCTGCTGCCACCCTAAGACTCCAACTAAGTTCTGTTTGTGCATTGCCAGCTCACCTATCCTCCTGTTGGATTTTGTGAATAAAGCTCGTTTCACTTACCACCAGTCTGACTCCTGCTCATTCCGTGACAGTTATAGGCTCATGATCAATGCATTGTCACTAGCCCAATATCTTTCCACTCTAAATCAGAGGACACAGTCCATCCAAAAGTGGATCATTACATTGGTTAAATTACATTATAACAGTCCATATGCACCTGTACAATGAACAGTTCCTGACGATAAGGATTTATATATCTGAAAAGTGTCCACATGCTCATTACTCTGTGAATGTGCACACAATTTTCTTCTCTAGAGAAAAGATTAGAACATACAGTACTTGTACTTTTTATTATCTGACAGTATTTTTTTTTCTCCCATGTTTTCAATAAAGATCAGGAAAACCTCTGTCGAGGCTCCATTTCACATTTACAATATCCATTACTCTATAGTATTAATGTGAGAATGATTTATTGAGGTTAATATTATGCAGGTATGGTCTTTAAGTAGGAATTAAAACGTTCTTGCAGTTGCACTCATTGTGAGTTGCCCTTGGAAATAACATCAGCTAAATGGCTCAGATGTAAAATTTAAATGTAAGCTTCATAACATTGAACCACATCTGTTACAGCTTGACATTTATTCCTGAACCTGACCTGAACCCACATTGATCAGAACCATTAGGAATCACAGCTATAGTTTGACTCTGCTTCACAACAATCCATCTTCCTTTGAGAATGCATGGCATCAGAATTATATGGTGCTGAGAGAAGGCATAGAAATAATGCATATGGGAATCTCTCCAGCTCGTTTGCTAAAAGACATTTGTTCATAGTTTCTTTAAATTTTCATTTGAACTGACTCGTTTTAATTCTACAATGCTGCACATCCATTTAAGCTTCAGAATCTCTGGAGTCCATCTCGTTTATAATTTTGGCAAGAAACATCGATCAACAGAAAACTAAGAGCCTGACCACCACCAAAATCCAATTAATTGTCCCTTGGTACGTGGCCTGTCTGCCCACCAATTTGTATAGAAGGATGAGCACCGAGACAGACAGTTTAATGGATGAAATCAGTATCTCCTTGGTGGAAAAAAGTTCCTCTTAGGTAAAAAAACATAGCTATGGACAAAACACTTGCATTTTATTATAAACATCCTATGTATGACTAACCAAACAATAAAAATGAAGGATAATTCTTTAGCAGTTGGGGTGGTGGGGGAAAGTAAATAAATGTCCTATTAGAAAAAAAAAAAAAAAAAAAAGATGTGCTGGCAATCTTAGTTTAGTTTATGAAGCTGTGCATGGTTGGCTATAGAGGCCAAAATATAAAAAAAATATGAAGAACACAGACAGTTTTACAGGCAAAATGCAATACAGTCGCTGCTTCCTAAAACAGGAGGAAAGCTTGCAAAAATATAGCAGATGCTGTAGATGCGTAAATCACAACTCTTATCAATATCACTTCCCCATCAATCGGGCACAAGATCTGACCATAATTACGCTCGTGCTTTCCATAAACTGCTGTTGCTTTAGCCTATTATTTCAGTTGCAACCCTGGCAGTGGTAAGCAATCATGGGAGCAAATAAAACATTCAAACCGTGTGCATTGACAACACACGGCTCAATAAGCCGATAGCCTATATGTTATTCCCTCTGCTGGAATCTTCTGCTTTCATAAAAATACCCATCAGGGAATGTTAATGGGGTTGTTGGTCTCTAAATGTTTTAACTTTTGAGCGCACCTCTCTCTGTCTCCATGCACCGAGCACCACCGGATCTTCTAAGAATGGTGACGCCGTTATCAATCGAATATTGATTGGTCAGTAGGCGGTGCTTTTACACCGGTTGATCTCAAATCTCCAACATAACCTGCTCCCGACTAGGTTAGGTGTTCAGCATAAGTTACCATGGCGATTGAACCTGGTAACAAGTGATCTACCATCGTGATACAGAAAACACTGGGTTGAACCTGAAGTTACCTCATTAACGCCAAATCTTGCTTCGTGGTCTAGGGGTCTAGTTCAGAAAAGCAGAATTTAGAAAAAAGTGATAACCTTAGGCTTGACCTTAGTAATGTCTCAATCAGCTTTTTTGACCCCCATTCCAATTTTATAAATATTGAACTCTGCCGATACCGAGTCCCGATCCGATACCTCTAGTTGCTCAGATAATAGAGCTGCACACCATTTTTGGTTTACAAAAATAACTAAAGTAAACAAAGTCTTAAGCTTAATACATTTAATTTAGTGCAGCAAGTGAGTCTTTTCTCTCAACACAAACAGTTCTCGCTAGGATATCAGCAAACCCCCAACCAAAACAAACAGTTTTAGGTTCCCCGCTGGACAACGTAAACCACCTTAAGTGAAGCCTCTTGCGCTTAATAGTCAATCTTTGATTTTCTTCTCGCGTTTACCGATGTCGGCTCCAGCCTGAAAGCGTAGTTTCCTGGTGGAATCACAAAAGAAGTGTGGCGAATTGGATAGGGTGACTGGACGTCCCGGTTTGACCGGAACAGTCCCGATTTTGAGTTGCGTGTCCAGAGTCCCAACAAAAGCCTGTCGGGATGCTAAAATGTCCAGTTTACACCAACCACTATGAGATTGTCCCGGTGTCGTGCCAAGGTACACTCAGAGAAGCGGAGTTTAACTGCTGCACTTCAAATTCACCTCTTAAATGCAACAAATAGTGACGTGGACTCTACAGGGTTTTCCATAGTAATAAGGAACCAATTTAGCTACATAAATACATTTGTCTGTTACATTAAGGCGATGTGAATTATTTAATGAGTCGTTTATTATGGATTAATCAACGACGTTTTCCATATTGTCATGCACCTTAGCTATATATAGGCTAACTGATAGACCTATCTATGTGACTTGACATCACATGCAGGTTTATGAACAACATTTTTTCCTTTAATCTAGGTTACCTCCATCTGTCCATTGTCTGCGGGTGTGGTCTGACAAGGATGCCCGTCTTTGCTAACCCATCCCTTCCTGCTCTCTAACATGATTGGTTTTAATTTAATATGGCTTTTCAATTAACTGCTTTGTTCACCTGTCTACCATATGAGTTACAGAGGGGATACACAAAATATCAGGCCGTTTTTTTTTTTTTTTGCCTGACCATTCCCACCTTAAAAGCGCTACTCGTCACAGACCAATTTTGCTGACACCTGTGCACAATTTCACAGTAGGCTTTCAGCCAACAAATTGATTCTTGAGCAAATTCACTCTAACAAATACGGAATGAATGTTTCCAATAGGGAAGCCATCTGCTCTATCAAATGAGATTACATTTTTGTGTGTGTTGTTGGTAAGAACACTGGTAAAACTTTACGGTAAGGGCACATGAATTATCATGAATTCATGCATGAATTAATTGATTTATGTATTATGCATTATGTAATTAATGATTTATGTATTTCTGCATTCCTTAATATCCCATGAATCAGGAATTGACGTGTTCATAGTCGTGACCTCATACATGAACACCACAACTAAAGCATTAGATACATGGGCACATTATGAATTATGATTTATTAAGCATGATCATGATTATTTTTCTGATTTGAACACAACTTCCGCATAATTTAACCCTTACATAATGCTTTAGTTGATGTGTTGTTCATGCATGAGGTCATGAATGAGAGGCTATGAACTTATGCCA
Source organism: Zingel zingel (assembly GCA_023566125.1). Lineage (NCBI taxonomy): Eukaryota > Metazoa > Chordata > Actinopteri > Perciformes > Percidae > Zingel > Zingel zingel. The sequence continues at coordinate 23,080,274 of CM042320.1, forward strand.
ATTCCTGATGATTTATAAGATCTAAAAAGGAATGAAGTAATGCACAAATCATGAATTAATGCATGCATAAATTCATGTACCCTTACCGTAAAGTGTTACTATAACTTTAGTTCAAGCCTGTAGCAGCAGTTTCAAATAATTTTTTTTGTGCCATGCAATGAAAAATACCTTTTCACAAAGTTTTTCACAAGTTCAGTGGGTGCATTTTCCAAAAGAATGCTTTAATTCTGAAAAATAAGACACTCAATGTCTTAGATATGTAGGCTACATACCAAGAAAATTCATGAATATTAACTGAGATATCCCATTATGTTGTGAGCAGTTGGCCTATGTGTGCTGTTGGCAAAATTGTGTCTAAACTGTGAGTCTATGTCTGACCTGGGCTGGCACATGTTCACGTTAAAAAGCGTGTGCATGCACGAGCACTACGGTCACAAGAAAAGTGTCCCGATTTTAGTTCTGGGAAATCTGGTCACCCTAGAATTGGAGGAATCTGCTTCTGTTAAAAAAAAAAAAAAAAAAAAAAAATGGGTGACTAAGAAAGAGACTTTTTTTACTTCTGGGCAAGGTCTGGCAAGCTACGAGACACTGGTGAGTGGCTGCACGCCGTCTTGGTTTGGAAGTGTCGACAACCAGGCAATCTGGCAGTGCGTCGGTGGCGCAGGGCGTGTGGGATTAAAGAAGGAGATCAGTACAAGCCATTGACTGTAAATATTAAACTGACAAAGAATCTGGTTCGGCGATGTGCTGCAAATGCGGAAGTGCCTTACACCTGCATTCTATCTGAATTCCAGCGGGGGGCAACACATGCTGTTGCAAAAGGAGGGCAGTCTCTGTAGAAGTCTATGAGAGAGCTAGCTTGTCTTGTTCAACATACTGTCAAATTATTTTTACCGATTGCCAATTTTACACACTGTTATTGACTTTGGATATTGCTAGCATAGCATTAGCTTTCTGGCTTGTAGCTAAGCTGAAAGGTTCTACAAGCAGAGCGGACTATAAATATCTCCCGTTGCTAAGGGAGGCAAGTCATATCTAAGGTCCTTCCTATTTCCTGGAGGAGTGAACAACATTTGCATTGCATAAAAACCTTAGAGGATGGGAATGATTGTTCCAGGTATTAGTCAAACCTGGAGGCGTAACCAGGGAAACAGTTATCGTTTTGACAAACTTTAGATTTTGATTGTAAAACAAATTAAAATATAAACTAAATGTTTTAAAATATGTTATTTGTCAAGCGACGATGGTATAAGCGGGTTAATGCCCTTCGAGGTGTCCATTGTAAAGTATTAATGGACTTCTTTAATACCTGAATACCTAGTTCATGCCATTAACCCTTACATTGATTCTGACAAACTGTTTAAAAAATATATATATAATTTCCCTTAGCGTTGAAATGAACTCCATCGTGCAAAAAAAGCCCAGGAGTGTCAAACCTTAGTTGAGGGTGTTTAACAAAGCTGCCACTTAAACTATAAACATATGTAGCCATAACACTGTTCACAAACCTGCGAGCCTTGTCGATCTTCCCTGGATTGGAAACAGCCCTGTCACGATTGAAGACTGGAGAGGAGGCTTTTCAAGTGCTCAATTTGTGTATTTATTAACAAAACCAACACCAAAACATACTCAAACCAAAAGACAAAAACAATATTAAACTGAGGCAAAATAACAGCAAACAAACCGGCAACCTCACAGCAAGCTGCCAAGTTTTATTTTTCTCACCTTCTTCTCCTGAAGCCCTTTTTAACTCAGCCTCCCCTAATTGGAACCTGCCACCTGCACAGGTGATTATAGGGTGAGCTAACCTGAGCAAGCAAGCAACAGTAACACTTAAGTTTCTCAAAACATCATTACAATTGGATAGATCAGTTACTGCTGACATTACTATTTATACATATATGTGCACCCATTACAATAGACACCCCAAATATGTAATTTACTGCAGAACTATCTTACCTATTGTTCTTCCCCTTAGGATTGCCCAGCCCCTCCCTACAGAAAGGACCTAATGAGGCAAACCTGCATCCACTCTCCCTGATTAAGCTGGTGAGCAGCTGAGTTACCCCCTACATCACAGGCAGAACCATAGCAAAACACTATGAACCCATAAACCTGCCGAACAGGCCTATGTCAAATAATAAAGTAACTAAAACAATAAACTACAACATTACAGTGAAATTAAGAATTAAGCAGACACCATTAATTTTGGGAACAGGGACTAGTGAAAAGGGAGAAAGGCAGCCTTTTCACAAGCCCTCCACCTGCATCTCTGGGTGATGCCTAGGGTTGGATACCGAAACCCGGTTCCGCTATGGAATCGGTTCCTACACAACCGGTAGGAAACGGACCGGATTAGAACGCAAATTTCGGTTCCTCATTTCGGTTCCACTTAATATGTCGACTGAAATATTTTCCCTCTGTCGCTCTGAAACGGACGTAAAAATATAACCCTTTCTCTGTAGTCTACCATTAGCTAGCTACTGTAAATGTAGGCTACTTTTAAAATGCCATATTTTCTCTTTGGGCTCACCAAAAAGTGAGAGACGTAAAAGCATATCAATCATTCACTGCACGTGATTGCTAGTAAACATACGTTTCTCAAGAATTGGTTTAGGAATTGGAATCGTACCGGTTTGGCATCGGAATCATAAAAATCCAAACGATACCCAACCCTAGTGATGCCAGAGAAGATGAACTTCATGTCTGGATACCGAAGGTGCAGGTGCTGCAGGTCCTCCTTCATTCTTGCGACGCGGTTGATGCCCTTGACATCTCACAGGTCATTCCCGCCACAGTGAACAAGGAGGACATCTGGGGCTGTGCTTCCTTGTAGGGACTGGAAAAAGAAAGGGAGAAGGCTCTTCTACTGCAGACCACCCCAGCCAAACCAATAGACATCTTCAATGCCAAGGTTGTTCCCCATGATCTTTGCCTCTCTCTCGGCCCCACGCTGGACGTAGCAGTCTCCAATGATCCAGACCGTTGCTGGATGGAAAAACACATTGTAATTGTGAGAAATGTATCATATTTTAGGCTATAGAGAAAAAGGATAAATGACGTCTGGTGTGTGCGCCAGTGTTTGTGTGTGTGTGCGTGTGTCGGCCCATCTATCGCACAAACAAAGTTGTTTCTTTTACAAGAGAACTCTATTTTTAAATCCTACTTTTCAGTACTCTGAAAAATTGTATTGTACAAATAACATGCAAGGCACTCTGCTGCAAATGCAGTTCTTCAACATGCTACCATTAGACAACCTATTGTTAAAACCCCTTTGTAGGCAGAATACATGTTTATTTTCACCCTGTGCTAATTATTTATTAGTAGGATGCAAACATTTCCCTTAAGTGGTTTATACATCATTCTCCCCCATTTTCTAAATTAATTATATCAGAGGTTCAACGAAATAGTGGAAATGCTAATGTGGCCCGCTAACGCCACTGCTGTAGAAGCAGGAGAATTCAGGTCAGAGGAGAGCAGTTCGTCAGGCACCACATCCAGACTCTTTCTGCCAGTAGAGGAGGAGTTCAGATCAAGCTACATGCGTATGCAGAGCCAGATGTTTTAAGATCATTAACACTAAAATGCTGCTGCCTTTGACAAGATCTTGCAATCTAGACAAATTAGCCTCATTATTTACCATTTCTAAAGGTCAGCATTGAGGATTCTGTCTCGGATGTCCGTGCTTTGCAGGAATTCAGTACAATCTTGACTGTGTCACACTTATTACAGTCAAATAAAATAAAAAGCTTTGCTAAATAAGAATAGCACAAAACATAAAATAAAGTAATGTTTGTTCTGCCTCACTGGTTTTCACACATTTAGAGATACAAATAAGCCACTTCCTTCCTGATGTTGTCCAGACATGGCAAATGCCCTGCAGACCCTGGATGTGCAGCCATCAATATTGTCACACTGCTACAGCATGACAATGTATTAATCACATATTGTGTCCGGCAAGTTACAGGGAGAGAGTGCACTGAGTGAAACAAGGTCCTCGGTGGGGATTTGCCAGCGGGTCCGTCCTTTCAAATGGCATGTGATGATAACCTCCTTGTCTTCTGCTCAGAGATTAACAACCAGGCAGCCTGTATGGATGGATATGCTCTGGTGGTGTGCTTGGACTTGAGAGGCATAGAGGTCAGAGTATTTCTAAACAGCAGATGGTTTGTTGGGCCTCCTTGGGAGTGTGCTAAAATGGATTAAATACACAAATCAAAGTCTGCATATAAGCACTCTCTTTAGCTGTAATGGAGGCCAGTTGTAGGAAACTAAATAAAACTAAATATTACGCAAGTATTTATCCACAGCACACAAATATGAATATAAAAAGGCAAAAAATATTTGAACCACCAACAATTTGGCCCTTCTCCTAAACCAACCCACTGTATAAAGGCCTTTTACTATTATAAAGGCTAATTAATAAATTATAAGCACAGCCTTGACTATCAAAACATAGCCTAAACAAAACCAGGCACCTCATTGTGATAGTTCTACACATTTTCAGCGCTTATTTCTAAAACAAAAATTAAAAACTGGCCAATGTGACCCGAAGTCAACATAAGGGTTAAAAACAATACTATTTCTGTTAATTATATATTGCCAGAGTCGGAGATAATGGAGAAACAGCAGAACTGAAAAATCCTCCTGCTTCCATGAAGATACCGATATGGCAACAGTTTGCCTTCCCCGTGAGCTATGTAAACAGACAACGAACGTAAGGTGCGCAGGCACATTTTACACAGTCTATGGTCTGCACCGACGGATGTCATGGTGCATTTAGGTGCACCTCCTAAACTCTGAGAAACAAACTGTTACATAAAGTAGGCTACCCTTCTGCCATCTAGAAGTGACTTGCTCTACCAGCATTGTGTGCAGGCTGCTAATATGTGTGACATGTTGAGAAAATGATCTGACATGAGACAAAGGGAACACGGGGGTTAAATACAAGAGGTAATGAACAAATGAGGGACATGTGGTACAACAGGTGAACCACAGCAGGGCGGGGCATTGACAATCAACAAAGGCGGGAAAACAAAGTAAAACTAGACATGACAAGACAGAACACGGACTATCAAAATAAAACAGGAAACCGGAAAGACAGACAGGAAACATGCCATAACCTAAACACAGAAACTTGACCAACGCTGGACAATGTAAGGGAGAACAGAACACAAGAAAACAAAAAAACAAAAACAAGCAAACAAAAAACAAGCAAACAGAAAACAACCCAGGGAGGGCGAAAGTCCGGGGGAGGCAGAGAGTCACTGGGGCACAGGGAAGAGTGCAAAGTCTCAGGGGCAGTCTCTGAGGTGCTGACCGGTAGCAACGTCTCTGGGGTGCAGATCAGTGTAGTCTCTGGGAGATCTGTCAGCATAGTCTTTTGGGGATCCATCAGTGCAGACTCTGGGAGCTCCGTCAGCGCAGACTCTGGGAGGCTGGACGTCAGCCGGGGATCAGGTGAGCCGCTAGCCGGCTGGGGGTCAGGAACGCCAGAAAACTCGGGAACGCCAGAAAACGCAGGAACGCTAGAGCACTCCAGGTCACCAGGGAGCCCGGGGACACTAGGGAGCTGCTCAGGGGCATTAGGGCGGCTGCTAGCTAACCTGGATTCAGGGGGGTTGCTAACTAGCGGGGAATCTGGGAGGCTGCTAGTCAGCCGGGGCTCAGGAAAGCTGCTAGCTAGCCTGGGCACAGAGAGTCTGCTAGCCAGTCTAGATACAGGGGGGCTGCCATCTAGCGGGGACACAGAGAGGCTGCTAGCTAGCCAGGGAATAGGGAGGCTGCTAGCTAGCCCGGGGTCAGGAGAGCTGCACGCCAGCCCGGGGTCAGGAGAGCTGCACGCCAGCCCGGGGTCAGGAGAGCTGCACGCCAGCCCGGGGTCAGGAGAGCTGCACGCCAGCCCGGGGTCAGGAGAGCTGAACAGAAGGGCTGCACGTCAGCTCGGGAACAGAAGGGTTGTACGTCGGCTCAACAAAACATGCCCCGATGGCCACGGTGTTTGACGACTGGAGAGGAGGCAGGCTGGTGGGTGAGTCACTGGAGGTGGCTTGAAAAAAATAATTGAGCGAGTGTTTAAATATCTCCAGCTGGGGAACCAAGTGACTCACCCACGGCATCTCCGACAACCACTGCTGCTGCATTGCAAGCTTCTCCAGGAGGGGAGGGTGCCGGTCAGGCTCAGCGCAGAGCAAACACCGCACAGTCCCAGCAAACTCTAGTGCCTTCCTCACCACTTCAAGCTTCTCTGCTGGGTCCATAGTGGTCAGATCATTCTGTGACATGTTGAGAGATGGAGGACCCAAATGCAGAGAGAGACGGCAGGCAGGAGATGGTGTGAGCTTAAAGATTTAATAACAACAAAAAAAACACAGTACAGAGACTGGAAAAAGCAAGGGACAGGACTCTGAGAAACAAACTGTTACATAAAGTATGCTACCCTTCTGCCATCTAGAAGTGACTTGCTGTACCAGCATTGTGTGCAGGTTGGTAATATGTGTGACTAGGTGTGACATATTGAGAAAATGATCTGACACGAGACAAAGGGAACACGGGGGTTAAATACAAGAGATAATGAACAAATGAGGGACATGTGGTACAACAGGTGAAACACATCAGGGCGGGGCAGGACAATCAACAAAGGTGGGAAAACAAAGTAAAACTAGACATGACAAAACAGAACACGGACTATCAAAATAAAACAGGAAACCTGAAAAACAGACAGGAAACATGACATAACCTAAACACAGAAACTTGACCAACGCTAGACAACACAAGGGAGAACAGAACACAATGATAACCAAAACATACACAATTCAGAATAACCAACAAAAAAGGGAACATACCGAAAATAATAAAACAGGTAACAGAAAAAGAACAAAATACAAGGCAAAATATTGAAACCATAACAACTAGGACTTTTTTCCCTATTTGCTGTGGTATCGAAAAAAGTATTGAGTAACATTTTTGGTATACTGGCATTTTGATACTCTTAAGTAGCCTATATTACAGAGCATAACAAGAAGATATTGGGGAGATTATGAAATATTGGGAATTTTTGGGGAAATTTATCACATCAAAGTATATAGGCTACCAAATCTCAATTTGTGTTGCTGTAATTTGGACCTGCACTTTAAATGTTTAAGAATATATAAATACAATGATCCAACTACATGCCCTTAACGAACAAGGGCTTAAAACAGTGTAGATATCATATTAAAATGTGAAGTTCTATACCTCTACTATTCTTTAGTATTTGGTTTTCTATCCTTGTAAAAGCAATTATGTTGAGCGGTATTTCTACTTGGCTACAATGAGGGGTACAGTCCATCCCCGAGGTCTACATGTAAGCTGCGTATTTCATTGGAAGGGGTATTGTTAAGCTATTGTGTGCTTCTTACCTTTGAAATCTCTTGTTAGCTTTACTGATCACTGATTTCTGTGATGTCAAGGTAAATAAAATAACAAAAGTCTCTATCTGCAATGTGTTTGTAAAATGTTCCACACACTGTAATACTGTATATATGAGTAACTCTGAAATACTTTACTATAGCTCACCATGCTGAGACATCTCTTATGTCAAAGATGAGGTTGTAGTGTCACTTAATCTTTAAACTGCACACTGCCGAAGATTGTTCTCTTGAAGTGTAATAAACAGCAGTGTAATGAGAAACTCATACCAAACATAGACAATCAAACTCCTTTGGGTAACAACAAGCCATGTAATTTAGATTTAGTGCAGTGCAGCTCTAAGGGATGTACACTGGAGGCCAAGAAATTATGACTGCTTTTGTAATATTCCACAAGTCACTCTACTTCTAATCTTTAGAAGTAAGCAAGGGGCATCTGCAGAGTATTATCCTTTGAGTTACCTAAAGCTTACGTAATCAAAACAACTTCTAATCCCAGTGTAAGATGCTGAAGATCTGCCGAGTATTATGGCACACCTGCAGTACAGTTAGCTGACTTCTGTATAATACCATCAGTGAGACAGAGGAAACTGCATCCATGATGATGCTAGAACGTGAACGTTCCCATATGCCTCTTTTCTTCAAAACAGAGGGAACGGTCCCTTGGGGAGGCTCCTAAAAAGACTGACAGACTTAAAAGGAGCCCTGAACATCTGATATTTATTCAATTATAAGCTGTCTCTAATGGCTTTAATTCATTGAGCCTTCATATTATGCATCTTCTAAGGCAGGTGGTAGCATTTTCATTTTAAACTCAATATGAATGAAGGGTTCTATGCACACAACTACTTAAAGTTGTAAGGTTACCTTAAAATAAAATAAAAGAAACAGTCAAATAGAAAGAGTCATGAACTACTTACCTCAATTTCTGTCAATGCCTACATTTTGTATATGCTTCTGTTGGCTTTATTGAATGAAATCCATGTAACTTTGATTCATTTCAATGCTGACGAACCAATTTAAATTTTGGCAATTCACTTTAAGACATTTAAATGAATGGTTGATGTCTTTGTTACATAATTCAATACAAGCAACTTCATGCATGGGGCCTGGCATCGTTTACAGTGTCGACAGTAAGTGTCATTCGTGCTGTCCAGTAAAATACTCCTTAAATGTGACTACATTGTAAGAAATAGAAGCCAAAATCTACACTCCTTTCATACAAAAATGCACTCTAAAGTCCAGCCAAAGCTGCAGTAATATCACTTCAGGTAGCTCAGTTAGCCAAATCAAGTGGATCTATTTACCCTGGGAGCCATGTGTAGGTTTATTGTTGGTGCCAGCAAACAAACCTTAATGCAACCACCAGGACACACATATATATATATATATATATATATATATATATATATATATATATATATATATAGCCTCTGTTGTGGCTCAAAAACAGGGAATTTTGTACTAAAAAGACTGTAACCTATGGTAGGAGATAACTACTTGAATTGGCTAAGCAAGACTGACATGGCATTTTTCAGCAGTCTAAGTCATGTGATCATATAGCATGCAAAATCAGGGCAAATCAGAGCCAAAAACATCCATGTAAAAAAACGTCAGCAATAGTAAAACAATCATTAAACCATCAGTATTAATCAGCAGGCAACAATATTAAACCCCTGCAGCAATGTTATGGATGTCTTAATTTTATTATTTGTATGCTTCAGGATTTCATTTCTGCTGTTGACACTAACTGTAGAATACATTATAGTTTAAAATGAGTTAATGGGTGGACGGATATATGGAAATGTCTTCCTCCCTCCACAAGAACAATTGTGCAGAAGTGATGAGGAATGGGTATGCAGGGAAATTCCCACCACTTAAATTATCAGATAATTCTGATAACTGGCTTTGGCAAGGCAGATATTTACATGACACAGAGGCCTGTGGTCCTCTTCGACTCTCTGTCTGCATCATCTGTCTCTATTTATTTACATTTGCACTAATGAGGCTCTTTGCCTATTTATGTATGCTTAACCTCCTGGCGAGCATTTCCATGGCAGGACATTTACTCAGAGTGATTTTTATTTTCCGTCAAAAAAAAAGGCTGTTGAATTGTTGGTCAATTTAACTATGTACCACGACCAACCATACACACAACTGTGGTTTGTCGTGGTGCACACTTTCATAGGATTGCCTTACTGCTGTTTTAGTGTGACATGAATTTAACAGTTACTTAACAGTTGTGAATTAATTAATTAATTAATTGGCAAGACTAGCAGAGCACAATGTTAGTTGTCAAAGAGGTTTATAATGTATGGAATTTGAGATGGATATAATGTAGCTCTTTCCCAGAAAATATTGGAAACTTACATTAGAAAAATGAAGTTTTTTCAAGATCAAATTCCCAATTCATTATCAAACGTGAGTTGTAAAACTAACTTAAGCAATGCCTTTCCCGAAACTGGACGGAGGTGCAAAGACTAGTGCATCTTGCAAGTTCAGTGACCAAATCCAGAATTAGTTTTATACTATGACTTTCTCTCACATATTTTGGTTACCAATGTGATTATCAAGATTGCTATCTGTCATTTGAATATATATATTAGGGCTGTCAAACGATTTAAATTTTTTAATCGCGATTAATCGCGGAAGTTCGATAGTTAATCGGGATTAATGGCATGTTTTATCACAATTAAAATTCTATTATTTTGCATTTCAGAACTGTTTTTAAGTACATAATAACAATGGGAAGCAATTCGTACCACTGTATCTTCATTGGGAATCAAATTAATGCAAAGAAAGCTACTTTATGAACTTGACTATTATTTATTTACTGTAAACAAATGTGTGAATCAGGTGTGTCATTATTGCACAATTCCTCCAAGTACCTAACTAAAAAGCCACAGCAATTGACTGAGATGTAACACTAACACTTTGCTTATACAGTACAAACAAAATGGTCCAAAAACCAGATGCCACAGCAGGACATTTAACATTTACATTTTTCTAATAACAAGGAATGTAACAATTCTCCTGGACAGAAAAGGCAATGCCCCATGTCGCTGAAACTTCGCTGAAGTGCTCGGCACATGTTTCAGCGTAGTGTCGGGCTTCTGTATGTTGAACCGTTAAGGCAAACGAGTGCAAAGTCCAGCCAGAGTTAATGTGCAGTAACTCCTAAATAATTTTGATTACTCACTGACGTCCAGTGAGCCCCGGTTAATGAGACAGTGTTTGCACTTTACAGCAGTTCCAGTTTAGCTGCTTTCTCCATGTCGTACAGGCTGTGTATGCGCAAAACTACTGTCCCCCCCGATGACAGTGTATAAGACGGGTCAGAACATGCCAACCGTAGTACGTCTTTAAGACCCGAGTCTTCTACGATGCTGACAGGTCTGCAGTTAGTTGCCACCCATTTTGCAAGAGCTGTAATATTTTTTTTTAATTTGGTTTCATCCACAGGTCGGCAAGTAGCACTCTCCAAAATACTGCTTTGCCAGAGCCCGCTAGCATCAAACTGCGTCACGTTAATATGCTTAGCTCGTAGGTGGTAGCTCAAGCTTGACGTGCTTTGGTGATATTTTAATTTGGCTTTACACAATGTGCATATGGCTTTCGACTTGTCTACTGAGCCGTCCGGGAGTTTTTTTTAAAAGAAAAGCCATTCAGAAGTGTGTTGCTGCTGACTTTCTCCATGCCGGCAGCCTGCCTGCATTCTGCAGCAGAAGATGTGTTATGAATCGCATGCTGGCATGCGATTAATGCGATTAAAAAAGATTAATCGCATCGCGTCGGCCCTTAATCTCATCGCAATTAACACATTAACGCTGACAGCCCTAATATATACAGTGAGGAAAATAAGTATTTGAACACCCTGCTATTTTGCAAGTTTTCCCACTTGGAAATCATGGAGGGGTCTGAAATTGTCATCGTAGGTGCATGTCCACTGTGAGAGACATAATCTAAAAACAAAAATCCAGAAATCACAATGTATGATTTTGTAACTATTTATTTGTATGTTACAGCTGCATATAAGTATTTCAACACCTGTCTATCAGCTAGAATTCTGACCCTCAAAGACCTGTTAGTCTGCCTTTAAAATGTCCACCTCCACTCCATTTATTATCCTAAATTAGATGCACCTGTTTGAGGTCGTTAGCTGCATAAAGACACCTGTCCACCCCATACAATCAGTAAGAATCCAACTACTAACATGGCCAAGACCGTAGAGCTGTCCAAAGACACTAGAGACAAAATTGTACACCTCCACAAGGCTGGAAAGGGCTACGGGGAAATTGCCAAGCAGTTTGGTGAAAAAAGGTCCACTGTTGGAGCAATCATTAGAAAATGGAAGAAGCTAAACATGACTGTCAATCTCCCTGGGACTGGGGCTCCATGCATGATCTCACCTCGTGGGGTCTTGATGATCCTAAGAAAGGTGAGAAATCAGCCCAGGACTACATGGGAGGAGCTGGTCAATGACCTGAAAAGAGCTGGGACCACCGTTTCCAAGGTTACTGTTGGTAATACACTAAGACGTCATGGTTTGAAATCATGCATGGCACGGAAGGTTCCCCTGCTTAAACCAGCACATGTCAAGGCCCGTCTTAAGTTTGCCAATGACCATTTGGATGATCCAGAGGAGTCATGGGAGAAAGTCATGTGGTCAGATGAGACCAAAATAGAACTTTTTGGTCATAATTCCACTAACCATGTTTGGAGGAAGAAGAATGATGAGTACCATCCCAAGAACACCATCCCTACTGTGAAGCATGGGGGTGGTAGCATCATGCTTTGGGGGTGTTTTTCTGCACATGGGACAGGGCGACTGCACTGTATTAAGGAGAGGATGACCGGGCCATGTATTGCGAGATTTTGGGGAACAACCTCCTTCCCTCAGTTAGAGCATTGAAGATGGGTCGAGGCTGGGTCTTCCAACATGACAATGACCCAAAGCACACAGCCAGGATAACCAAGGAGTGGCTCTGTAAGAAGCATATCAAGGTTCTGGCGTGGCCTAGCCAGTCTCCAGACCTAAACCCAATAGAGAATCTTTGGAGGGAGCTCAAATTCCGTGTTTCTCAGCGACAGCCCAGAAACCTGACTGATCTAGAGAAGATCTGTGTGGAGGAGTGGGCCAAACTCCCTCCTGCAGTGTGTGCAAACCTGGTGAAAAACTACAGGAAACGTTTGACTTCTGTAATTGCAAACAAAGGCTACTGTACCAAATATTAACATTGATTTTCTCAGGTGTTCAAATACTTATTTGCAGCTGTATCATACAAATAAATAGTTAAAAAATCATACATTGTGATTTCTGGATTTTTCTTTTTAGATTATGTCTCTCACAGTGGACATGCACCTACAATGACAATTTCAGACCCCTCCATGATTTCCAAGTGGGAGAACTTGCAAAATAGCAGGGTGTTCAAATACTTATTTTCCTCACTATATATATATATATATATATATATATATATATTAGGGCTGCATACAATCATGCTGCAAAAGTCTCAGGACATATCCTCCTACATGCTCCTAAAGCTTCAGTGTGTGAATTTGAAATCTGTGTGTTACAGTTTAACCTTTGTGAATGGCAGAAAACCAAAGAAGGTCATGCACCTATTTGGTTAAATCTCTGTTCTGCTTTGGATATTAGATTAATTAATTAATTAAGGGTACCTGTGCTGTTTTACCCATGCATAATTACACATTACACATAATGCATCCTTCAAATTAAAGACTGTAGATGGAACGTACATGTTAATCCTGCTGCTGTATGATGACTACAGGTATTTAAACTCATGCATCCTACAACATGTTATGGATGATATTATTGGTAGGAATCACCCATTAATCTAAACGAGAATATACTATGCCTTAACTGTATTAAATATACAGCATGATGTTAATTTAAGTGTTTGATGGAAAAAACTGAATTAAAATGAAAGAAGGGCTTATGTGATATTAGAGGTGTGTGTGTGTGTGTCCAACAAAGTAAGATACAAAAAATTGCTTTGTGCCCTTGCATTTGTAAAAAGAGTTGGTCTGAGCGGGAACACTTTCTTGCTCATATTGCTGGACACCAGTGAGCAGAAGAATTCATTCAGAGACACACAGGTGCAATTGCAAAAAATTGACTTGCATGAATGAAAATGCCATCGCAACATGTGCACCCCTCCTGGGTTTGCCTTGACAAAAGTAGAGCCTTGATTGTACAGCAATTTCCGGCTTCTGGACATATTTACTGTATGTAAACTCAGCAACAACCAAGCTGTGCAAAAGCTTATACGGTCAAAGTGTTTATATCCTGTATTACTCCCAATCCCCCCATGTAATGCGAAATGGCAAGCATCAAGAAAATAGGAAGGAATTTCATTTCACACAGCTATGAAAGTAAAATGCTCAAACCAAAATGCCACTCAGTTGGCAGTTTTTGAGCAGTCTGGATTATGTGTATTCTTGCCTTCAGCAACGACAGATACCGTCAATGCAACAGATTCCAGATCTCTGTTGAGCCAACAGTGGCTGTTTACAACTACAAAAGCAAGGCTGGTGTCAAGGTTTTGCTTTTGCCTTGTGGCTATCAGAGATACATTTCTATTCAAATCATATTTTTTGTTGGATTAGGTAGGCAAGCAGGAAAGCAGGACATAAAAATAAATAAATAAAAGTCTTTTTAATAGGTTATATATGTCATTTTTCATCCCCTCCTTTGTCAGTACCAGAGATGATGGTCCACTAAAATCAATTCAAGTTTATCAAGGTAAGACAAGGGATTAAAGCCAACAAGACATGTGGAGAGCACACTGAGGATAGAATGTTAATGAGTCTGACGGTTATGGCTGAGCTTTTATCAGTCTAGATGGTGGGTGGTTTAACTGCCTAAAGTCCACTGTGCTTAACAACAATCAACTCAATACACAAACCCCAGTTGTAGCGGTGTGTGGATTTGATAGGTCTATGTGTGTGCATCAATGGATGAATTTAAGAATAAAAGCCATTCTATAATCTAACAACGTACATGCAGGATGGATGGACAGGGAAAACATTTGTGATGGCAGGATGGGTGTCTCATGCATTTTCAACATGGCACCTCTCTCCCAGTGTCTCTAACCTCATGTATTTGTAAAGACAGACAGATAGATAGATAGATAGATAGATAGATAGATAGATAGATAGATAGATAGATATATAGATAGATAGATTTTGTATTGATCCCAAAAATGGGAAATTACAGTGTTACAGCAGCAAAATATCAGACACACAGTACACATACAGAATATACATGAAATAATAGGATACAATATACATGAAATAATAATAGGATAGAATACAAGAACAAATAATTTAAAATATATACAAGTTGGGAATAAAAATGTACAATTAATTAACTAGTATTGATAAAGATGAAGATAAACCTATTGTGCAAGTTGCACTTGTGATTGTGATGTCTATGAGTCTTATCTAACACTCTTTTTTTGTTTTATTGCCTGTGGTAGGAATGATTTCTTGTAGCGGTCCGTGCAACATCGAAGCTGTCAAAGCCTCTTAGTGAAGGTGCTCGTCTGTTGGACCAGTGTGGGGTGGAGAGGGTGGTCAGGGTTAGCCATGAATCCATAAAGGCTCTTTCATCACATATGTCAACTTCACCTACTGATAACCAACAGCCTATAGGCACCCTTCTTTTTGCATCAAATTGTCTTCTGTCAGCTGCCATGGGCAGTGAAAGACACTAAGTATTACTTATAGATATGTCTGTTTCAGGAAAAAGTGAGTTTTTATCACCCACTAAATAAACCCTTAACATAATAAGAACAAGGGGTACTGGTGGCAGGTTTGTGTTGCTAAACAGTAGACGCAGTAATTTAAACTATATTTCTGATCTAAAAGGAAAGGCAGAGATGAGATAAAAATGAAAAATGCAGCTGTGTTTCGATTTGATTCACTTGTTACCTTAATTAATTCTGTGGGAGTCACCAGAGGACTGTTTTCAGGGAAGAATGAATGAGTTCAACAATGAGCCTCTGCAAAACATCCTCATTCATTATACCAGCAACTGGCATTCAGAGATAGTACAACCTGTGCATCATCTCCCACTTGGGGAAGTGAATCACAGTGGCAAACTTTCCTACTTTTAAGTTTTGAGCTTGAAATAACGAACTGTGACAACAACAACAACAACAACAACAACAACAACAACAACAACAACAACAGGTCGAACAGGCTCGAACCTGACTGCACTGCTGTTTTTTAAGCTGTTAGAAAGCTGATTGGAGTCAAGATCATGACTTTGTAGTAGTTATGTGCATGTTAGATCAAAATGTGCATAGAATCATGGCACTGAAAAAGAGAGGGAGAATAAGATGCAGTGTTTCCATTGTGTCTCCAAAACACAAACATTAATATAAAAATTGAATAAAACACACAGTAGGAAAATTGGGTAAATGAATATTCATGCCCTGGATCTCTCTAACAAGTGCAGTGACTCTTAAATGTCTTTACGCTGTCTACAGCCTTGCATTCAGTTCTCTTTGTATGCTAACTGCATTTGCCTGATTGCTTTTTCTGTTTGTGAATGGTTTGTTTGGAGAAAGGCCTTGGCATTGGGTGTAAGGCATCACTTAATCCTCAGGCAAAAAGAAAGAAAGGATAAGAAACAATGTGAAGGCATAGCAGAGTAGGCATGCAATGATGCTTCTCAATGGTGATCATTGCAGCATTCTCTGGCACAGCATGCTGAATGGATTTTGCGGTTATACTGTATGCCTCAGTTACTGCAAAAAGCCAACTGACTGAATTGACAGAATGTGTCATTTAAATGTGACCTTTATTGAAGATGTATGCTATTTTGAGCAGACACAGACTTTGTTTGCTTGTTTTTTATGAAGGTGAATGCATTCAGGGGCGGAACAAGATAAAGAATGTGACTTTCCTTTTTGTTGTTCAATTATTATCACTGAATTCGAATAAAAGGCATTGTGCCTTGGTTGACTTTAACCATGCATGTAAGCACAGCAAGCAACTCAAGAAAAAAAAAGTAATTTTCTCCATGCAGGGAATCACCAGCTGAAATAAAATGCAGAGGACTTATTTCACCATCCGTGTGAGTGTTAAAGCTGCACTTTTACATGTGCCTAACCTCCTGTATGTCCTGCATGTTAATACTGCACAACTGGAGCAGTAACTATTTTTTTCCTACTATTGTATGTTTTGTATTAACCTTATGAATATGTGTGGGACCACTTTCTAATAGGGCCTCCTTTAAAATGGCTTCATACGTTGTGACTAATGGCTTTATTAATGGTTAATACATCATTTAGCAATGCTTTATCAGTTAAGCGATTAATAAGAACAGCTTTTGATTTGCCAGGTTGTAAAAACCCCATTTGGCTGGTGTTTATCCTCCTTCCAAATTTGACTTGCTCTTTTAGATAGCTTTTTAATCAGAAGGACACTCCAATAGCCCTTTGACTTACTTTTTGGGAAAGAGTTGCAAAGCATTTGGACCAAAATCAATTTATCAAAATGTATTAACATCTACAACTGCATTGTTTCACCTATTGTTCCTAAATACACTGCACTACTTTTATTAATGACTTACTAACATTTGTAACTGCATTATTACAATACAAAGGATAAACAAGTCACAACCTTATAATAGATGTATAAAGCATTATTAAATGGTTTATAAAACATTAATAAAGCTGTTAGTTACATTTTATAAACCCCTTATAAAAAGTCCCTAAGTTGGAAGTGGTTTCATGTTTTCTTGCTATGTTACATTGTACTCTTTCGATTGTATCCAATACATTTTTATTAGTGGTATATTTAATTATACCAGGTGAGACAATCATAATAAGAATAGCCCTTTATAAAGAAGAACATTTACTCTGTTATATTCGGCTCGCAGGTTGGACTTTTAGTCATTGAAATACGGACTCAGGGCATCATTGAATTTTATTGGTTCTCTCAGCCGTCCAATCAGCGACAGCAGGAGGTGGGACATGGAGGCAGGGCTTGGATTATTTGAATTTTTATCTCAGGACTCAGGAGACATCACTCTTCCCAAACAAAAGGAGATTGTTGCAGTCAAGGTAATGGTATGTTTTATGTTGAACTATATTAGAAAATGTTAAGATTAAAGTATTTGGATTAAAGTAAAGCTTGTTTTTCTATCAACCTGTTATTTAACTAGCTAGCTAACTAATGTAAGTAAGCTAGCTCACAACATTATCTAGCTAGCGCTAAGAAATGACAGGATCATACCTAATGTTAGCTTAAATTCTATTAATTACTTTAGCCTGACGAAATGTGTAACTTTTACTGGCTATGATAGCAAGTTACGCTGCTGTCATTGCACCTTATGTTAGGTCTAGGGACATTTTTGCTGTGGAATTCTTGCTGCTCTCAGGGCATCTTGTAATAGCTACATGCAACAAAATTATTGGCTGCTCTTAGTGCATTTTTGCTGTATAAATTATAATACTGCACTTAGAGCACCTTGTATCGGCATGCAACATGAATTGGTTGCTCTTAGGGATACTTTACTGCATATATTCTAATATTGCTCTCAGGGCACCTTGTAGTATCTCCATGAAACATGAATTGGCTGCTCTTAGGGCAACTTCGCTGCATATATTCTAATACTGCTCTCAGGGCACCTTACCGTATCTCCATGCAACATTCATTGGCTGCTCTTGGGGCAACTTCGCTGCATATATTCTAATACTGCTCTCAGGGCACCTTACCGTTTCTCCATGAAACATTCATTGGCTACTCTTAGCGCAATTTTGCTGCATTTTTTTCTAATACTGCTCTTAGAGCACCTTGTCATATTTAAGTGCAACATTCATTGGCTGCTCTTAGGGAAACTTTGCTACATATATTCTAATACTGCTCTCAGGGCACCTTGTAGTATTTGCATGAAACATTCATTGGCTGCTCTCAGGGCACCTTGTAGTATCTGTGTAAAACATGAATTAGCTGCTCTTAGGGCATCTTCGCTGCATATATTCTAATACTGCTCTCAGGGCACCTTACCATATCTCCATGCAACATTCATTGGCTGCTCTTAGGGCAACTTTGCTACATATATTCTAATACTGCTCTCAGGGCACCTTGTAGTATTTGCGTGAAACATTCATTGGCTGCTCTCAGGGCACCTTGTAGTATCTGTGTGAAACATGAATTGGCTGCTCTTAGGGCAACTTTGCTGCATATATTCTAATACTCCTCTCAGGGCACCTTACCGTATCTCCATGCAACATTCATTGGCTGCTCTTAGGGCATTTTTGTTAGCAAGTCTGATAATAATGTTATTGTAATTCAAATACTAAAACTACACACACATCATGTTACATTCACTTATAATTTATTTATCTTGCTTAAATTCACAGGGTGCACAACCAGGCCCGGGAAAGAAAATGACAGTCACAAAACCAAATCAGAGAAGGTAAGGTAAGATAGTAATGATGTTAAACAAAGCTATGTACACCTAATATCTGTGTAATGTGTTGATGTCTATGAATTTGTCTCAAATAGGAGCACACTATACAAAGACAACAGTGGAGAGTTGCTGGATGTGTCTGTCCCTAAAGTTCCAGAGGTCTACAAGGATTTCACCAGTTTCTGCACTTTTGCTGCTCTTAGTTTCTGTTTCTGCACCATCCACTGCATAATCCAAATGACAAAAGAAAGAAAGAACTATTGTTTTCTCTGCTTACATGAATAGGTGCCTCAATGTCTGCCGACATATACAATCAATTCAATAAATGTTAAGTATCACTGATATTTCTTAAATCATTGTAGTTTTGTAGAGCAATAAGATACAGATTATTAAAGCCATGTTCATATTTGCAACAAACTAAAACCCTGATCAAGGCAAATTGTTTTTCATGTTCTGTAACATTTATAAAAAAAAAAAAAAAACAGTACAATTAAATTTACCAGACCCGACACTTGGTCAATGGCTTTAATTAACCTTGTCAAAACAATGAGTAATTCATAACAAACTGCACAATATTTGACACAAAACCTAAAAAGTGTATGGTGCTCCTGTGAAGCAGTACACTTTGCCTGTAGTATTTACTGTAGCAGGAACATTGATATTGGCAAACAGATGACCCAGGTACAGGTGAGTTGTGAGCAAGCTAATGATATGAACTAAAATAAAGATAAGTCTTCATAAGAGGGATAATTCAGGTATTGCAATGCAAATTAACAATAATTAAATTAAATAGGAGGTATATACAGTGTCTTGCGAAAGTATTCGGCCCCCTTGAACTTTTCGACCTTTTCGGCCACATTTCAGGCTTCAAACATAAAGATATAAAACTGTATTTTTTTGTGAAGAATTCACAGTGGGACAGGGGGACAGGGAACCATTCAGGGAATTCACACGGAACCATTGTAACTCTGCCGTCAATATGTTAAGCCTGCCCACCGACTCTATATACGATGTGATTGGCCCAGCTAGAGTTTGGCTTTTCCAGCTTGCAAGCCAACAGAGAGTTGCTAGACCCCCTAGATTTCTAGGCTAACATCTGGGAGCAAGGTCACATCAATACTTCACTTCAGTCTCAGATCAATTTGTCTGTTGTTAGACGATAGTAAAAGTAGAACAGAACACTGTGTTAGAGTATTTCATTGAAAATCTTAAAATAGCCTGGTTTCTACAGCAGATCCAACTGATGCCAGCCAAGGCCGGGTGAGAGGAGACTCACATTATAGTGATACACAAATTAGGGGTATAGATCTTAAGATACACAAAGAGCTGGACAAAAATGTAAAATGCTTTGCAAAAGGATGTGTGAGCCTTAAAGGTGCTCTAAGTGATGTCATGCGTTTTTTAGGCTACAACATTTTTATCACATACAGCAAATGTATCCTCACTATCCGCTAGCAGTTTTAAAACTATATGTCCATACTGTACTGTTAAAAATAGTTCTGGTCAGCATTGTTCAATAGCAGAGCATTTATACAGAACGTATATTAAACTACTGGTAACCATAGAAACAAAGCATACATATGCTTTGTGATGTATCTTCCGTTTGCTGACAAGTGAAAACTAACCAATCAATAGGAATAACTACAGTACACCTAGTAGAAGATAAATGAACTATACAAGAGCAATTAAGGCAAAGTTATGAGGTAGTGGCAAGTTAAAGTGATGTATAATCAATGGCAGGAGTCAAGTCAACAGTGTACACCAGAATAATACATACTGTGATTAAGTAATGACACTTAGTGTTGTCTGTACTAATTTAACAAAACAGAAAAATAATATAGTGTATGATGCAGTATGGAGAACAACCGAGTCCCATATGACCCCAAGAGACTTTAAGTGCAGCTGTTGATGATGTTCACTACAAACAAAACTTTCAGATGGTTGTAGTCTGTAGCCAGCCGTACAGTAGGTAGATCTGGAGCAGATGGTTGTAGCCTGTAGCCAGCCATACAGTAGGTAGATCTGGAGCAGATGGTTGTAGTCTGTAGCCAGCCGTACAGTAGGTAGATCTGGAGCAGATGGTTGTAGTCTGTAGCCAGCCATACAGTAGGTAGATCTGAAGCAGATGGTTGTAGTCTGTCAGCCATACAGTAGGTAGACCTGGAGCAGCAGTGTGACTTCTAGCTTTCATGGGTTGGTGATAAGACACTGTGCTGCTATGATGCAGCAGCTCAACAGTGGTCGAGCCATTCAGCCCCAACTGGAAGAAAAGAAAGTAAAACAAAATACTTTTTCTGTTCAGTTTGCTTTGTATTAATTAAAAAAATAACCACTATTTAAGGAGCAAATAAGAAAGCATATAATTTATGTATTATAGTGGTGAAATTGTACATAACGTTAAAACTTTTTAAACAGACATATTAATTCATAATTTTCAGACTAATGTTATATGAAGGAATGAAGACTAAATTCTGATAAACAACACACAGTAATGCAAAAACTGACACAAACAATCCAGTTTCTGGTGTTCTTTCAGTTATATTACAGTTTAGGTTTTACCATTGTCTCTATCATAACATTATCCAAATCCCCAGGAACATGGTTAACCAAACGAGGAAAAAATACAAAGTGGGGTCATCTCATATATACATACTGTTTGTCATATGTCGTTCAATCTAGCTAAACTATAAAGAAAATCTATTTGTTTATGGATATCAAGCTAGGCTATATGTTAGCGCCATATGCTAGTACTGCATTCTAGTATTAGAATGTATGCTGCAAAAATGTCCTTAGAGCAGCCAATTGCAAACCTAATGTCATAAGGTGCCCTAAGCACAGCATAAGACAATCTGCAACAAATATGCCCTAAGAGCAGCCAATGAATTTTGCCTGGAGATACGGTAAGGTGACCTGAGAGCAGTATTAGAATATATGCAGCAAAGTTGCCCTAAGAGCAGCCAATTCATGTTTCAAGCAGATACTACAGTATTAGAATATATGCAGCAAAGTTGCCCTTTACACAATGAGATTTTTTATAAAGAATCATGAGTAATGTGGATATAATGACTAAGTGGGTAAAGGCAAATAATAGAACAGTTACAACAGTCTGGTAAGTTCAGAAAATAACATCACTTTACTGTAATGCAGCCTTTAAAACCCATCTGTGCCATATTACGATATCCAAAATCTAAGAAGATATCTAGTCTCATATCACGATATCGATATAATATCGATATATTGCCCAGCTCCAACGGTAAGGTGCCCTGAGAGCAGTATTAGAATATATGCAGCGAAGTTGCCCTAAGAGCAGCCAATTCATGTTTCATGCAGATACTACAAGGTGCCCTGAGAGCAGTATTAGAATATATGCAGCAAAGTTGCCCTAAGAGCAGCCAATTCATGTTTCATGCAGATACTACAAGGTGCCATGAGAGCAGTATTAGAATATATGCAGCAAAGTATCCCCAAGAGCAGCCAATAATTTTGTTGCATGTAGCCAGCATGTGGCTATGACAAGATGCCCTAAGAGCAGCAAGACTACCGCCGCAAAAATATCCCTAGACCTAACATAAGGTGCAATGAGAGCAGCATAACTTGCTATCATAGCCAGTAAAAGTTACACATTTCATCAGGCTAAGGTTATTAATAGAATATAAGCTAACATTAGCTATGATACTGTCATTTCTTAGAGCTAGCTAGCTAATGTTGCGAGCTAGCTTACTTACATTACTTAGCTAGCTAGTTAAATAACAGTCTGATAGAAAAACAAGCTTTACTTTAATCAACATACTTTAATATCTTGACATTTTCTAATACAGTTCAACATAAAACATACCATTACCTTGACTGCAACGATCTCCTTTTGTTTGCAACGATCTCCTTCAAATAATCCAAGCCCCGCCTCCTAAAAAATTCAAATAATTCATGTCCCGCCTCCTGCTGGCACTGATTGGATGGATGAGAAAACCAATAAGATGCAATGCTGCCCTGAGAACATATTTCAATGACTAAAAGTCCAACCTGCATTCGGCTCAGTCAGTTTTCGTTGAGGTCTGGGCTGTGGCACTTTAGTGTTTGGGTTTTTTAGAACAACATTCCCACATTGCAAAATATAAAAACATGTCACGGAGAGCAGTCATGGAAATTGTGACAGCATATGCTTTACATCTCATTTAGCTGATGCTTTTATCCAAAGTGACTTACAATTGCTATATATCAGAGACTGCGCGCCTCTGGAGCAACTAGGGGTTAAGTGTCTTGCTCAGGGACACATTGGTTGATGTATTACAGTGGGAATTGAACCGAGAGCTCCCACACCAAAGGCATGTAATCACATCCACTGCACCACCACCACCCACGCCTAACACATACCATTCACGTAAATAAAGAGGCACAGCAATCACAAACTGAAAACTACCAACAGAGGAGGTTGACAAATAACTCAGAATTGGATGCAACCTAATATGGTCCACCATTGCAGTGTCTTTTTTTATTTTTTTATTTACTTCTTTTATTTTTTATTTACTTCAAAATTACAACACTTTTTCATGAAGTGTTTTCTGTCTTATGACTGAACCCGGTTTATTGGATACAGACCAAAAAAGATGCCTACAGTACAACATGTCCACAGATGTGATGTACTGTGGGCTAGAATTGTTCCTGATGCATTTACAAGTGTTCACTCTATCATTTCATCATTTGGAACATTGTTGTATAGTTTAGGAGCAGTTCCAAAGCTACCCATATTTGGATAGACTGCCTCCAGCCGTATCTGCCTCCTCTGCCCTTGACGTCCATGTTCTGCATATCTAATACTCCACTCACCCCCTCATTTTGCCTTTGCACAGCACTTCGCCTCTTCTCTTACTGTCAAGAGCGCCTCTGCGTGTGAATTTTACAGGTTCAAAGATCAAAGCGGAGAATCCCAATGGAGATAAAAAAACAGAGAGGAAATGAAAGCTAAGATAAAGAGAGTTTGAAATCCCCTCCAGTCTCCATATTTAGATATTTGTCATCACTTTGTTTATGTGTTTTACCACAACCTTAGTTTCTTCTAAGCTTGTGGAGGTTTTGCACCCTGCAGCCTTGTTTGGACTGCTTAAGTAACCTGACAGCTTCTTAGTCATGACATCAACAAATATTTACCCACGTTGCTGTGCAATTTCTTCTTTCTCACAAATTAAGTAAAAAACACATTTTCCCAATTTGAAAACCTTCATCTTTACAGGGAAAAAAGTGAAAAAGAATTACTCAAAATCAGAAAGAAATGGTTGCAATTATTCTTGTCAAATAGACAAACCTTAGATCCTTATGAGATTTTTTTTAAAGTTAATGGTTCCTCCCATGTCTTTCCTCAAGGTTATCAATAATCTGCAGATTATGTAGGGCCACTGTTTCAACAGTGTATACAGTACATTAAAAAGGTACTAACAATTCCTACTACTGGATCACATCAAGTGCATTCTATATGCAGCTGTCAGGTCATAATATCCTGGCAAATTTAGCCTGATGCTATACAATTGTACATGTCATTTTTTAATTGACATATAGTTATTTTTATGTATCAGCTACTTTTACTGTATGATAATATGTACAGTATATATATATGTGACCTGGAAAGCCTGTAGCTACTCAATAAATACACATTTCCTCACTGCGGTATTTGTCTCATTTCGGCGTCTCAGTTCCGTGTCTGTATCCGTTTGACTGGAGCTGCACAGCAGATGGTGCTGAGGAATGGGCAGAGAACAGTTGGTCTTAATTAACCTTTCTATTCTGTAGTTGCATTAATGTCAATAGGGTGCTGTCACCAGAGATGAGTTCGGGCTGAAGAGAACGGGTCAGGGTGCAAATGAAAAGATGAGCGGTGAGAGGAGACTGTGAGTGTCAGAGAAGTAGACAAGTGAACAGATACAAGTGATACAGAGAGAGGAGGGCTGAAGGTCAGAGCAGAGGAATGGGAATGTGTGGGGAAAGGGGAAAGTATCCGTTGGCCTTGCTGTGTGAATGACAGATGAAGAGAGGGAGTTTGTGGTTGGTTAGGTTGTGGTTTGTTTCAACAATAAAATGAATGCTGCCGAACTGTAGTAACCATGAGCAGGGCTACATGGAGGCCGGATTTTTGACCTGCATTTTGATGAACAACAGTTTTTGTTTCATAACAAGACAGAAAACAGATTAGGAAAAACAACTGCGTTCGAAGCTTCTGAAATTCCAGGGTCTTGTTCTTTCTTATATTACTATAATGTAGGGCAGACAATGTTAATGGCTTTTCTCAAATTGAGAAGCCAAATCCTGGGGCAAAAACATATATTAGAATGTGCACATCACAGTTTATGCGTCTTGCACAGCTTTCCCAATGTACATTTGAAAGAAAAGCTTTATATAAAGAAACTCAAATATACACAGTTCTATTTACACTGGTCAACACATTGGCAAAGAAAACAGACTGTGAGTTAAATCTGTATTAGAATGGGTTGAAGTAGTTTCAACTTAAAAATGCAAGACACTCTATTAAGGAAATATTGATCTGCTTTGAAAAGAGCAGGGACATTGTTTCTGCATGATTGAAAAGGGTTTTATATTTCACCTTTAATGAAAGACAACACTGCAAAACAAAAAACTTAAATTTAGCATCTCCTGAGGCAAACATGACATACTTATAATTAGAAATATCTAACATCCTATGGTATGTAGTTTTTCTGAATGGATTGGAGGATGGCTCCCCCAAATATACTCTATACTGATATATCTGATATACTGTACAACTCCTTCCTCACAGGAAAAACTATTTGGTGTATGGGCACAATACCCCTTATCACAGTATATTTCGGGGAAGTTTCTGCAGTGTGTACAAAGGGATTGAAGAGACACAGAATAGCAGGTTTTTCTCTACCCACTTTTCCCGTTTAAATCCATACATTATAGAGAATATATAACCTTCAAGTTGTGGCTGAGCAAATCCTTCTGGTGATACGAAGGCTGATAGGAACACTGCATCTGATCTGTCTTCAGTAAGAAAAAATGATACAGTGTTACTGGCTTTGCATTTTATTCTTTCTTTTTTCTTTCTTTTATTTATGTATCTATCATTTTCTTATTGACTGTTCTTGTGACAGTGCAATGGCTTGAATAAGCTTGAACCCAAGTGGAAAAGTCCAACATTTGATAGTGAATAAGTGGTTGTGAAATAGGCTATAGGTGTTTTTAGCAAGAAGAAGTATATATTATTCTATTTATATATATTTTAAATTCAGCATGTAAATGAACACAAAAAAAAACAAAAAAATTAAACCCTAGCTACTATATCCAAATGTATAGATATGTACATATGATATTACAGTACATATCACATCACACCCAAGACATAGTCGCATTAGATTTATTTCATAGTCCATAACAGGTTAAAACCATTCCAATTTTGTTGCTGGCAGATATGAATAGGTATGGCTGCCTCCAGTGTTCACTCGCTGTGGTAATATTGAAAGATTGATCTGCAAGACATGCTCAACAATTAATTCATGAATTGATTTTTTGCTTGGGATTAGTATAGCTGCAGTCGTTTAGAAAAGCTGTGGTGTTTCAGGCCTGGAGCAAATTTTGTTCGCTGATAACTCGAACAAAAAAGACATGAAGGTCAGGGAGTGTTCAACAGAGCCAGAGTGACTGAAATGAAGGGCAGACTGAGCACATGTTGAGGCAAGCATGTTCACAACTGATCCTACAGTGTGGAAACACTAATGGAAAACCTGGGCATTTGTATCGCCATCATCTACAAAATGAGTAATGGAGTTTGCCACAAGCACTTTTAAATGCTTTGATCTAAATAATAAATAACAATTTAAGATGTTGATGTATCACTCAGTTGAAATGATCTGGGGTCTCATTCATAAAACTGTGCGTAGGATCCTTACTATAAGTGTACGTACGCCCAAAAGCCCAAATGGCGTACGCCGAAAAAAAGTCAGATTTATAAAACTGTGTGTACGCACACCTGTAAGCAATGTTCCCTTCATAAATCAGAGATTACTTACAAGCGTGCGTACGTGGATCATCCTCTTATCCCGCACTGTGCACGCCCATTTTTAACCATAAATAGTCAATGCAAAGCACCTTTTGAATGCTGATCAGTATGTTAATGACCCTGTCAGTTGTTCTTTCGTTACACCGAATCATGCCGAATCATGACGACTGGCGAAGAAAAAGCAAAAAACTTCTCAGACGTTCAGGAATTGCTGCAAATTGAATTATAATTTCGGCCTTTTCTTGCACAGAGTATGGAACCCTGATCTATGGACTACATATATTAATAATACGTCCAAAACGGCAGGCATTACAGCACTCGGGGACAGCTTCGATATACCAGATGTATATAATAAGATTTAACAGAACTATATATTATATCCAAACAAGCCTTAGTGATAAAGTTGAAGATTATATATAATATTTATTTTAAAAAAAACACTCTGACATGTCCCTCTGGAAACAGCCGGTGGCCCTCAGAGTGGCGAGGACCTGTATTTGGACCGGAATATGGCATGGTTCCGGCGCGTTGCCCTCTCTACTGGACCCAATTTAGTACATAGATCTACAAACTCAGCTTTAGAAAATATAGTCATCGTCATGGTCCCTGAAGTCTCTTTTTCTCCTGATTCTTCCATTAGCGTAGTCCGCCTGTAGGGCCAGCAGTGCCATTGTGCAGCATTATGCACTGGGATCACCGCAGTATTTCTATGTTTACAACAATTTTTGATTGTTAACACCTTGCCAAAATCCCAGCATCAACTAGTGGTATCCCTCACTCTGAGATACAATTTGAAGACGAAATAAAGTGTAATAGGCAAACACACTTTTCTTCATGCAGGTTTTGTCACGAACAGTATTAAAGTTTGGACTGATAACGAGGAAATTAAGGGTAACAATTGCGCAAGAGCTTAATGGCTGTATTTTCAGACTTTGACATTTGATGATATATGCACAGTTTTAAAGACAGATATTTAGTTATTTACGCTGTGTTCTCCCGTTATCTAATGCTAGGGTATTTGATGCCATCCTGTATTCCATGCATTCGGGCCATCTCCTCCTCCTGCGCGCCATAGCGGACAACGTGACGGCGAGACAGCACCGATTAAATATTAAGAACACATTTTTATTTAAGATTTGAGTTGGATTTTACAAGGTGTTTATGGAACAGTTATCACTCAGTACAAGCGCAAATAACACTGCTGGATTTCATCTTCATGGTAACGTGGATGATATGGAGTGAAAGAATGTGCGTGAGGCATTAATACTAGAAAATATTACTAGTAATCTTATTCCCATTTACTCTCTGCTATCTGACTTCAGTTCACCACCTCACCATCTGCGTCGCCAATTCCTATTTTGTCTCCAAAATGTTCGTACGCATGGGTCAGAGTTTGCGTGGAGGACCGCACAGTCTCCCGTCAAGTTTGTTTTTTATATATCACAACCTTTGCGTGGGAAGTGGCGTACCACATTTTCAACCCCGTTTTGTGCGTACGCCACATTTATAAATGAGACCCCAAATGCAGGATCACCTGTAGCACTGGTGGGGCTAAATCACGACAGGCCTGTATGCAGCATCTTTTATGGGCTCATCTGCACAAGACTGGCTGGCAATAATGTTGTTTTCCATAGTCTGCTAGGAAGAATCCAGCAATTACTCTGCATGAGCCTTGCATACTGTGACTGGTTACCAACATTTTAATATGCTATACATGCAGCACATTTCTCACCATATCTGATTGATTGATCTTTATGCGTTGTGTCATGCCTCATTGGAGCTCAGGCCATATGGACGTAGACATTACTCATGTTCAGTGATCAACACACTTTTTTGTTCATTACACATCTCTTTCCTAACAAGGAAAGCCTAACAGCAAGCATACTCTCTGAATCCTGACATATACGAAGATGGATGGTAATGACCAGCCTTTACGTGGCTGTAAAGTGTGCAGCTGCATGGAGTGCCCTCTCCTTCTGGCAAGTCATTAAGAGTGCATCATCAGGGTCTTCCTTCACACCTGGAAAAGCAGGTGCCGGGCCTCGACCTCGTAATGGAGTACAAGGTGAGCTCAAATAGTAGACAACTCCCCATTTGGGAAGTCCAGGATGCAGTGGTAAGTGTGCGTGTGGGTGGGTGTGTGTGTGTGTGTGTAAAGCACTTAGAATACAGCATTATTCTTAACAAACAATAAACATGACTACTCTGCAGAACTCATGCCAATTATAGACTGGAGCTTGATAATCTTATGTGCTTGATAGAAATTATTGAGGAAACACATCACATCCAACCAATCAGGTGATGTTTCGCATGCAAAGTGTTATTGCCTCTCATGCTATGATAAATCTTGTATTTAATTATCACTTTAAGGGAGGCTGAGATTAAAGAACTAATTTGCATTATTAAGCATCAGACCACTCTGCAAGAAAATATATGTACTTCGTCAGAGAGATAATGATTCAGTGTAAGAAAGAGCGCAACAAGACGGTGTCACATGTTACTGTATAACTATAAAATTAATCAAGGGCATAGATTAAGTTGCTCTAACACAGGACGGTCCCATGAGGACAGATCGGTGGTGTGATGAAAACTAGGTTTACGTGAGGAGACGTAGTAATGGCTGTTGATTCTCAAGTGTCTATTTGACATTGGTTGTGGCTCTGAAGAACAAAACACAATACTTATGCAAAGTACTAATCAACTAGTATTAAAATTCACCATGCTTGCTTAAGTGCTTTCTTGGCAGATGTGGACGTTTACTATTGTGTGTGTGTGTGTGTGTGTGTGTGTGTGTGTGTGTGTGTGTGTGTGTGTGTGTGTCAAAGAGTGTGAGAGAGACAAATAATAGTTCTCACCTCATTTTAAAATCGTCATTACACCGGCCTAAGGAAATGTTTCTCATGTGGCAGTTGCATTGAACGAATGCTCCCAATACTCCGCTATCCTGACACGAATATAAAACAGCAGACCTACGTCTGTTACCTTAAGCCAGGTATTTGCCATGGCATCTGTGAGGGTAATGGGAGAGGACAACAGGGGGTGGGGATGTGACACTCATTGCATGCACCTCTGGCTATGGCAGTTATGCCTGAAGAGGTATTTGAAAGTGAACTGATTTCGGCTGCTAAGACTAGCGACAGTCCGTCACACCAGCGGCAAAGTCAATTTGAGGGAAATGAGTCCTTATAGATAGTGTATTGGTCCTGACTGCAGGCAGTCAGCATCCATTTATGCTAATGGCGAGGCACACAAATCAAGGTGCCTGCCTCAGGTCCTGCTTATTTCATTTCCCCCCCTCACTGTGCTGTTTCTCTGTGTGTTAAACCATTCTTAATTGATTCTTTTAATCGACATTCTTATGCTCAGAACTGATGTGTTTTTTCAGTTAAACTTGAGTCCTGGCTGCTGTAATCACCCCATGCCTTTAAAACGTCATACTTTCATTTTTATTCTGTTTTTTAACTACTGTTTTATTTGATTTATGATGATATTTGACTAAATCTGATCTAATTCCACAATATTGAAACGCGACCCTGGGTCAACATCATAAGTTAATATTTCATTCTACCCTGCTGTAACTTTGGTCATTGAGACAGTGTTGATAGGCCATTATTAGTGAGTGATGGAGTGATTGCTAATGAGGAGGATAGAGTATGCTGCCAAGCCCTAGTTGATGAAGTGTGATAGATAAAGAAAGAAATTGTCCTGCTAATGTGTAATTGAGTTTGAAAAGACATCATCATCTTGAGGTGAGGGACGGTAATAGATGACCCCCTATTATTTTATTATTGCTGCAGCTTTCCAGATATGAGAATTTTCATGTTTTCCATGTCACTTCCCTTTACGGTTAATAAGGGGCTTGACGAGACAGGCCTGCTGGTAGTAAGTTCATAAGTGGTTAAAACATGCACAGGTGTTTTCTGTTTTTCAAAAACTATTATATCCTGAATGGGACAGACAGGTTGATAATGCCATATAGTTAATGAGTTAATAATTGGTGAAACATATATCTATGTCTCAATGTGTGTCTCTTCTTCTCTTCTCTCTCTTAAACCCCTTAGCACCACCATAAAAAATGAATAGTTTTAAATATGCAGGCGTATCGGTCATATTGTGAGACATGCATATGCAGAACTATAGGACAGAGCTTAAATGCAGGATATATTTCTTTAAAGAAGTAATTCATACACATACACAACAAGTTTACGTTGCATTTGCAGTTAAATCACACAAGTAGTGACCTCACCATTTCCTTTCTTCATAAACAGCCACTTAGCTTGATTACCTCCTACTCACTACTCTGCTCCGCTCGCAGACCTGTCAAAGGCTTTTCTACAACAAGTTCTCCATCGTGACACTGTCTGGAAGATTAAATGTATAGATCACAGTTTCCAGACCACCTGAGTGGCAATGAGTTGGGATAGCATCACCTCCCTATCTGGGCCACGCCACAGTACACTCAGGTTCCAGACCAGCAGGAGTTGATCAGTCAGCGAGCAAGGCATTAATCTGCTGTGACACACTGACTCTCCCCTTGGAGGATGTCCGGTGCTGGGAAGCTGTCCAAAAGCAGCGCCCAGCACGGCAAGAGTAATGCAGGGTGTCAGAGAAGCTGGCATGGATTGAGGGACAGGGCATAGAGGGATGGAGGTGAACAGACAGAGGGAGGGGGGATTGCTGAGATGCTAGATCAGCGGAAGAGAGAAGAGGTATATAGGAAAGAATAAGAGGGATTGAATGTGGCATAGAGCTGATAAGGACTGGAAGTTAGTTTGAAAAGAAGCTGAGTGAAGCGGCAAGAGAGAGGCAATCTTCGTCAGCTGGTCCTTTTCCTGTTTTCTGTTCAGATTCTGTGGGAAGTGACTATAGTATCTTTACAGTGATCATAATATAGTTATAGCAATATTATAGTTTAGTGTTCAAATAGTTTATCAGTTACAGACAGGTATCAGTATACCATGCAATGATTT
Organism: Zingel zingel; assembly: GCA_023566125.1. Lineage (NCBI taxonomy): Eukaryota > Metazoa > Chordata > Actinopteri > Perciformes > Percidae > Zingel > Zingel zingel. The sequence goes on from CM042320.1 coordinate 23,112,125, forward strand.
ATCTCTCATTTCACAGAGGTAATTTCTCCCAACAAAAATACTATCAGTCCCGAAAATACAGATCTTACAATGTATAGATTAACATGCTACAACTTCATTAAATGTATTATTGTTTTTTTCTGATCCTATAAAAGCCCTTTTGAATTGAATGTATCCATAGTTGAATGCATTGTTTCTTGAAGTGGTTATAATAGATGTTTTTCTAATAACAATACATGAAATGACAATGGGAAAGGGGTCACTCGTAGTGATGAACTGTAGAAAATTATCACCCAAATATGCAGCTCCTGTCGGTTTTACAGAGCTTCAAGTTTAAGGTCATTGTTTAGCAAACAAACTTTACACTAGCTGGTCACCCTAATGGGGCATTTAGCAGCTAAAGAGCCAGATGTCTTCTTCAAGAGTTGGTAGAAACCAAAAACAGTGAACATTGAAGTATCAAAGAGCTCAATTGAAGGCATGATTGCATTGAGAAAAGTTACCATTCAGGATAAGGACACAATCAAAGCCTTTATAGAAAAAAATATGAATCATTACAACAAGCATCAAATGGACTCCGCAATATATTCTAACAGTCCCTACATCAAAACAGTTTCACACAAAACTTGAATATATCATACAAATATAGTTTTAATAGTTACATGTTGCAATTTGTGGGTATGTGGATTGTTGACTGACTCAAAGACTGATTCAAAAACTGTAAGAGCAGTGCGCAGAAAATTAGATATTAAGCAAATCCTCAATGTAACTGTGGAAACATTGATGTGCTTTGTTTCTTAATATGCATGTTTTATGCATTTTCTAAACAGGCTAAAATTACGGAAATCACCTTGGTAAATTGGTTGGCACAATAACAGTAAGATCCCTGTAGGGATGTTACTGCATTGACCAACTGTTCATTTAAACTGCTCTTTACAGTATTCAGCTGTCGGATAAGCAATGACTCACCACACTTCTGATCAAAGCATATGAACATGCATACATAGGCAGAGAGATTCATGCAGACAAAGTAATTCATTAAATTTCTTTGTGTTTAAAATGCTCTTTTATTAGGTTTTTAAGAATAATAATGTACATTATAAAAGAACTCCCTCCTGTACTTGGTTGAGATGCACAGGTGTGCAATATGATACAATGTGTCTATTTAATGGTAAGAGTCGGGATAAAAGTCCCAAGTCAGTTGTGGTGTATTAATGAAATGCTGTACTAAGTGGTGGGATAAATCAAATAGCTCTTGTCTCTAGAGCCCCGTCTTCCACCCCTGCCCAGTTAGTCTCTAAGGAATGCTAAGCATAAACATCAAAGCAGAATTAACATGAATCTACCACTCTGATGTTGAACTTTGTTCCAGAAAGTTTCTTTCATATAAAAATACCGGAGGAGTTCCTATGCTTCTCTGCATGGTAATCGTCCCAGCCTCCAGTTTACATAATCAGTGTCCTGCACTGGTGCAGTGACACCAGGGGGAGGGTGGGAGAGTAATGGACCAATGCATATGCCATACAGGGGATCAGGTGCAGTAAAGTCATGGTTGCTGCACTCCCCCAGGGCTTGGAAGACAAAGGCTGAAGACCCGCCCCACAAATGTCAGAGAAAGCACCTGCTGCCATGAATAACTACAGAGATAACAGAGGCAGGAAACATGCCCACCTGCTGGGAGGGCACACACAGGCCACGGGGCTTCACAGAGGAGTGAAGACATTGAGGGAAACAGAGAACACATAAACAGCATGGTGGCTAATTGCCACCACATACTGCAACAACCAGAGATTTGCTTTTTAGGTTCTAAGTGATGCTTTAAAGTGGACGTATTATGCTTTTCCCTATTTTCAGTCATATCTACCATGTTATATTGTTGGCTTTGCATGTGAAATGTGGCAAAAATTATTCAAATAATGAGGTAAACGTATTTTAGAGAAATTCCTGTGAGCTAAAATTTCTGATTTCCAACTGTTCTGAACGCTCCAGTTTCCAGAGGTTTTTCTACTCTCTCGGCTAAGTATTACGCAACTCTAAGCCGGCCTTCTATGATTGGTTATCTGCTCCACATAGGCAGGACTGGCAACCCGTTCTCATTCCGAACTCGTAAAATAAGGACGTTTGGACAGTGGCCGTCAGCGTCTGATGCGACTTAAAAAGCGTCCTTCAGCGTAGTTATGTAATGTACCGGGGAGAGCAGCAGTTAGATAGGATTTAGTGAGTGGTATGTAAGGGTGAATTTCCACACTATGAGTTTGGTTGGGGTGGCGGATGGGTCAAACACAGGACTTTCACCCAGGAGAGCAAGGTTCGCGTCCTGCTTCTTATAGTCGCTTTTTAAGTCGCTTTTTTTTTTTCTCCTGCGTCACTTTTTTTCTTTTCTCCCACGTGTCACAGAACCGTATGCCCACCCACGACCTTTTCCTTAACATAACTACATCAAAAGCTTGTTATAGTCGCTTTTTTCTTTTCTCCCACGTGTCACAGAACCGTACGCCCACCCACGACCCTTTCCTAAACCCAACCGTCCCGTTCTTCCCGCGTGTCACGGAACCGTAAGCCCACCCACGACCTTTTCCTTAACGTAACTACATCAAAAGGGACGGCAATAGTCCTGACCAACTGCGTTTACTTATAGCGCTAAAGGGACGGCAATAGTCCCGACCAAGCACGTTTACATAAAACGCTAAAGGAGACCTTTAGGGTCAATAAGAACGACAAAGGCACCTGACCAAACGTCCCTATTTTACGAGATGGGTGTGAGAATGTGTTGGGACTGGAGTGTTTTTTTAAGCCACTGTGGTGTTAACATTGTTGTATGTAACTACATGCTAACGGCAGTAAAATGTCATCTTGGCTGCCAGTGTTGTTAAATTCTCCCCAATTCGGAGTCACATCACTCCTGAAACATTTTCTGTTTATGTAGTATTTGGTTTAAAAGCCTATATCTCCGATTTTTGACTTTAGAAAGTGCTGCTTCCTTCCATTTCCATCTAACTATAAAGTAGCTGCATGCTAACGCAACATAATCTTGGCAGCCAATCCTGGTCATTTCTCCCCAAATTCCAGTCACTTTACCCCTGGGACATGTCCGGTTATGTAATATTTGGTTTAGAAGCCTTTATTGGTGATTTCTCACGGTGCTATATGCTACATTGCAGTAGCTCCATGAAACACTTTGGCCAATCAGAGCAGACTGTGCTTTTTCGGGAGGAGGGATTAAAGAGACAGGCGCTCCTACAGAGCGTCTCATACGCTCGATGGTGTTTTTGCCTCCGTCGCCTTCCAGGCAGCTAACCCTAACCTTAACTCTAAACATAACCATTGCTGAGCTGCCTGGAAGGCAACTTTGGGGGCAAAAAACACCAAACACCGTCTCATACAGCATGCTGCAGCCAGGCAGTATGAGAAAAAAAATAAGTGTTTTGTTAAACAGTCAAGCATGTAAACATGTTCTAGTACAAACACAGAATGCAAGTTTTATCCTGAAAATGCTATATAACAGTTGCCCTTTAAAGAAGTAGACCTAATATTCAGCCAATACGATTGCAGTCAAATGCAATACCGACATTGAACATGTCTCAGTAACAAGGCTTTACACTCTAAATTGTCCTTCAAAGGGTTACCAGAAAGAACTCTTCTAGTTGAAGGGTGTACAATTATTTGTGTAGTTTATGGAACTCATTTAATATTGCCTGGGTCTGAAGCTGCTGGGAGGTACAGCTGTCTGAGATTTCTTTAGGTAATCCAGTGATTTCAGAACACCTGCTAACAGTGAGAGAGCCTGTTTTTGATAGTCAAGTTACTGAGGGAAATATGTAGAAAATAAAATGTAAATAACTCTAAGATAAGGAAGGAAAAGAATAGAACTCCAATTATGACTTTAGTTTGGTTCCACCAATTAAATGACACATTAAACGCAATAAATGTTGTCTAAATGCCATGTAGCCTATATAAATTTGCTGTCAGCTTACTAATTGATTGCGTGTTTTGTGTAGATTTGGACGTTTATAGTCTATGTTTTATTCCACTTTGTTTAAACAACGAAGTGGAGAGGCCTCGTTCACCTGTTTGGAGCTGGTTGGTGAATGTGACGCTCATATTGGCCTTGCTGGATACACCTTGACATTTTTCTGGAGCTACTGATCGCTGTGGATTACTTTTTTTCCATGTCATTGGATTACGGCAAAATGCAGATCTTTTTTCTTAACGTGTCTTAACGTTTTATGGTGTGATTGCGCTTCATTTCTGCGTTTGGAGAGGTGTCTCAACAGATGGTCGAACACTGATTGTTCACTGTTACATTTTAGTTGAATTTAAGTGTCGGGGCATTCCGCCACATCTGTCTATTGTGTTCCAAGACAGCCGTGCCGCGATTGGATTTCATAAGGGCAGATTGTTAAATTGTTACAATGTAATTTTAAATCTGCTTTAAAAATGAACATATATGTTTATTTAGCATGTTTGTTTTGTCCATATGTGCTCGTGCTGTGTTCCCCAAGTGGTAGGCCAGGTCTCAGCTGTTAGAATGAGTTTTTTTTTTTTGCCCCCCACCCGGCTCGAATGTCAAACTCCACCTATGAGTCTCATATCTCAGACACTGTGTAGATATGATAGCTTCTTGCTTGGCCCCCCCTTGCATGCGTTGAGCGTGGTAAAATTCCCATACTCGGAAACAGTTGAGACATGGAAAATACATGTTAGGGAACGAATCCTCTTTGGAGGCACTTCAGCTGTGTTATAATGTTTAATTTTCCCCATGGTAAGTATGTATAAAGTATTGAGCCTGAAAATGAAACAAAAACTTTAGCTAGCTACCAACTAAGCTACCAACACTGCTAGTCAAGAATACAGATTTGATTCCCGAAAGCCTGTGATTATAGTAAAAATTGTTGAAAAATGACTTTAAGTTATGACTACAAAAGGTATATATATCTTAATTATAGTTTTAAATACTTACTTATATTTTTCCAAAAGAGAGAGCAGTGGGAGATGGCGATCTGCAGGTACCAATCGACGGCCACCAACTGCCAAATGCAAAGCCCCAACTTTCCAAAACTGGCAGTTGATGTCAAATTTTTTTACCTTTTTGGAATTTTTTCTGTATTTGTTTTTATTTATTTATTTTTTTTAAGTTAATTTGCTTTGTTTTGTTTACTTCAAAAGTAAAGCTACTTTCAATTTCTTCGGGATAGGTGCGGTAAAAGGTTAAAATAAACCCCATTTCAGGCTGCTATTAGTATAATAAAAACATTGTTAAATTAGCTTTTTTTGCTGTTTTTGACCATAGATGGTCAAGATGTTGTAAAATATAACAAATAACAATTTCCCTGGGTCAGAATTGTATAGAAAATGTGTCCATTTGTCTCTCTAAGTTGTTTGCATCAAAAGTTATGCCACTTTATATCAAATAACAGGTTGTGAAAAAAAAAAAAAATCACCCTATGCGCTTGAGAAAACGAAAAAATTGTTGATCCTCTACACATCTTTGGCCATTTTTTGCAATTTTGGTCCAGAAATAGGGTCAATATGTTGTCAAATGTTAAAAATAACAATTTCATTAAATTCCTGGGATCAGAATTGTATGGGGAAATGTGTTTAGTGTTCATTTGTCTCTGTATGTTGTTTACTTCACATGTTATGCCACTTTCTATATCATTTTTTGATTTTTCGGGTTCCGGTCGGGTGCAGCAAAGGGTTAAAAATGAAGCCTTTAGGACATTATTTCAGCTTGGTACCTGGCAGATTCTGAAAATAGACACATTAAGGATTTAAAAAAATCAGGTGGCATAAAAAATGCCGGGGGGTACGCGTGGACCCCTGTTTCCATCTAGACTAGTTAATTCTCTCAATGTGCTGAATTACAACTTGAGAGCATTATACAGTAAAATACCACTAAGGGTATTCATTTTTTCCGTCTTTGGTATTCTACCATGCAATGCTTTGCCTGCCAAGGCTGTGATTGGAGCAAAATGGTTTGCACTGAGAGAGTGGGAGGGCAGATGATGACACATTTGGCAGCAGATGTGAGATTTTACACTGGTGCCACTACAAAACTCCCACCACTGCTAATCTAAAACCTTGCAGAACACCTATATTGACTCCATTAATTGTTTGTTTCCAGCAAAAATAGCAATACACCCTTCTCTGTAATCACTTTTGACAGAATCACCATTGTAAAGGAAGATTATGTGTGACTTTCATTGCTTAAAGGGTGGGACCACTCTTGACAGTCAACCAGTGACTTGAATAGCAATTTAGTAGGAACATGCATTTGGTGCATGCGTTCTGGTAAACACAATCTGCCTAAACAGTGTACACCTATATACTGCACCAACTTTGGTTGTAGCAGACGTTGGGTGATGTCACTGTTGCTGTAGCCAGACAGAAATGGTCCATATCATAAGAGGGGTATATTGCACAGTAAATTACAAAAACAAAACCTGCAGCTGCCTGCTTGTGGCTTTTTGCTATACCACATTGACCTCAACAGACCACCACCATCTATTTGTCTTATTTCATGAAACCAGATAAATAAATTGCATAAATGTAATGCATAAATGTATGCAACAAACTGTATGAGGTACATGAGGAAAGAGTTGGAAATACACAAATTCACATCTAGTTCAAGGTGCATTAACTAGTCCAGACTACCCTGAATATGCTGCATTATTCTGCTTGTACTTAAGGCTTTAAATGTTGATTTCTGAATGTCTTTAAATGTTTAAACTTTAAATATTATTAGTAGGGGTGACCAATCTCACAGTCCAATCTTCGGAGAGGCCATTTTGGCTAGACGTATGGGGGTGCTCAATGTCTGATTTTAAATATAACTACCTGTTTTCTCCCAATAAGTTAATTATTACAAAATAAATATCAACATATAGGCCTAATACTGTAAATATAAATGTGAAAAGAAAAAAGCTTTTAATAAATCTTTTAAAAGTGCGTGAATAAATCCAACCACCCCATGACAGATGTAAGTTGGACTTTCCATGATTCCATGATCTTTCCATGAATTATGAGGCACTGCAGGGCTGCTTTGAAGTGACGGACTGGCCTGCACTCTGTGAGCCCCACAGGGAGGACATTGATGGGCTCACAGAGTGCATCACAGACTACATTAATTTCTGTGTGGACTGCAATGTCCCTGCTCGGACTGTAACGTGCTACGCCAATAATAAACCCTGGATCACCAAGGACATGAAGGCTATCCTGAATGAAAAGAAGATGGCGTTCAGAGATGGCAACCGTGATGAAGTGAGGAGAGTGCAGGGGGTACTCAAACTCAAAATCAGGGAGGCTAAAGACAGTTATATAACAACATGAGGGATGTGTGGAGCGGCATGAGAACCATCACTGGGTTCCAGAAGACTGGTGGCATGGGGTTGGAGGGCCGTGTGGACTGGGCCAATGATCTGAACCTATTTTTCAACAGGTTTGATACTGCGACCCAACCCCCACAAGTCTCTGCTGCTGGCTACCCAACAAAAACTGCCACTTTACCTCCTCCTTACAGACTTTGTCTGCACCTCACCACCTCAACTCACACCCTCCTACTCCACCCCTCCCCCCTGCTCTACACCATGTCCGCTACAACCTGAGGACCTCACCCCTCTCCCCACAGTCACCTCTACAGTGTCTTTCACGCCTAACCTGGTGAGAAGACAGCTGACAAGACTCCACTCCGGCAAAGCTGCTGGCCCAGATGGTGTATTTCCCAGGGTGCTTAAAGCCTGTGCCCCCAGCTGTGTGGGGTACTAAGTCTAGTCTTCAGCCTGAGCCTGCATCTACAGAGGGTCCCCGTGCTGTGGAAGACGTCCTGCCTCGTTCCTGTGCCAAAGACGTGGCCCTCAGGACTACAGACCGGTGGCTCTGACGTCCCACATCATGAAGACCTTCGAGAGGCTCATCCTGGAGCAGCTAAAGGCCCTGACACACCAACCAGACGGGCCGACCGTCGGCAGAAAAGGCAGTCGAACTGATCAGTCGGGTCCCCAAGGTCCAAAAAGTGCCTCCGAACACACCGAAGAGACTCCGACTTGAGCATACGCTCTGCGCGTGCACGAAACGTAATACGTCTCCATAGCAGCAGGTGGCGCTGCTCTGTATTGTTTCCATTAACAGTCCCATTATTTCCCAGAAAATGAAAACTGGCAGCTGATTGGACGAACGCATCACATGGTTCTTTTTTCTCCGGAAATTCACAGCCAGACGTCATGGCGGCTTGTTCAGAATACAATCTCTTATTGTACTAAAATAGTTCACCAAAACGTGTTTCTGAATACATTTTAAGCAAGAAATAGGCCGTGCAGTTTCTGAATCTGTCTTCATTTCAGATCAGCAAAGGTCAGTTTAAAAGATTTGTCAGATTTTGAGAGGCTCATCCGCTCGCCATTTTCCGGATGAGTCCCGACTGCCCTGTCTCGACTGAACATGTTGGGTCGGCCCAAATGAAGGCCGACGGCTCCTCAGACGGACGACGGCACGGGACACACCGAACAGACTCGAGTCACTGACCTCGCCAGACGGTCCGACGGCCAATTATCGGGCTGGTGTGTCTCCTCTCTAAGGCCTATGGTCAGGCTCTTCACTGATCCACTACAGTTCGCCTACCAGCCCAGCCTGGGAGTTGAGGACAGCATCATCTATCTGCTGAACAGAGTCTACACTCATCTGGACAAGCCTGCGAGCACTGTGAGAGTCAGGTTCTTTGACTTCTCCAGTGCTTTCATAACCATCCGTCAGGCTCTACTGGGTGAGAAGATGACTATAATGCAGGTGGAGGCCCCCATCGTGTCTTGGATTGTTGATTACCTGACAGGCAGACCACAGTACGTACGCCTAAAGAACTGTGTAGCTGACAGGGTGGTCAGCAACATTGGGGCCCCACAGAGGACTGTCCTTTCTCCCTTCCTCTTCACCTCGTACTTCAACTATTGCACTGTTGAGTCCTGCCACCTTCAGAAGTTTTCTGATGACTCAGTAATAGTTGGCTGCATAGAAAAGGGTGATGAGAATGAATAGAGGACTGCTGTGGGCAACTTTGTCACTTCGAGTGAGCTGAACCATCTGCAGCTCAATGTGACAAAAACGAAGGAGCTCATAGTGGATCTGAGGAGGGCGAAATCATCTGGGACTCCTGTATCCATCCAGGGGTCCCTGTGGACACTGTTGAGGAGTATAAGTATCTGGGGGTGTACTTAAATAATAAGCTGGACTGGACTAGACACGCCGAGGCTATCTACGAAAATGGCCAAAGTCGACTCTTTTTCCTCAGGAGGCTGAGGTCCTTTAACATCTCTTGGACGATGCTGAGGATGTTCTATCAGTCTGTTGGGGCCAGTGCCTATCTTCTTCGCTGTCACATGCTGGGGCAGTGGTATGAAGGTCGCAGACACCAACAGACTGAACAAACTGATCAGGAGGGTTGTTGATGTCGTGGGGGAGGAGCTGGACACATTGACGACCGTGGCTGAGAGGAGGATGCTGTCCAGGCTTCAGTCCATCTTGAATAATGTCTCACACCCTCTCTATGACACACTGGCCCAGCAGAGGAGCACCTTCAGCAGAAGACTACTCTTACCCAGATGCACCACAGAGCACCACAGGAAATCGTTCCTGCCTGTGGTCATTTACAACGCCTCCCTCGGAGAGTCAAACACCCCCTCTCTGTAATCATCTCAAACATAGACAATCATTTCTCTTTTTTATTGCACTATAATCATCTCAACATAGACAATCATTTCTCTTTTTATTGCACTATTTGCACATTAACACTGTACATTTCATATTTTATATATTATTACTGTATCCATTTGATTGGTGGAGAGCTAACCAGGAAACGGGGGAGCGGAATGAGCGTAACTAGACTCTCTCAAAATCTGACAAAATCTTTTAAACCGACCTTTGTTGATCTGAAATGAAGACATATTCAGCAACTGCATGGCCTATTTCTCACTTAAAATGTTTTCAGAAACACATTTCGGTGAACTATGTTAGAAAAATATGAGATCATATTCTGTCTTTGAATTTCCGGTTTTCATTTTTGGGCGACAATACAGATTAGCGCCGCCTGCTGTTATGTTATGTCTCGTCTCTTCGGTATGTTCTGAGGCATTTCTTTGACCAACTCCAGGAGACTGATCAGTCCAACTGCCTTTTCTGCCGACGGTTGGCCGTCTGGTTGGTGTGTAAGCAGCTTTAGGACTAAAGACTTGCAGACTTAATTGATCTCAGGTGCTAAGTGAGTGAGTATGTGAGTCCATGTGGGCTCAGATAGGTATAAATGGGATTGCGACAGCACTTCACGAGATCACATGTTACCTTGGTGACGTTTAATAACAAAGATGTTGCTGACACTTGCCTGTTTGGGAATTTCATTTTAAGTTTGTTGCTTTCCACACGACCAAGGCACATGAGACGGCTGCCTGATTCCAAATGTTTTCGTGCTGTTGTTTACCTTTGTAATTTCCGGATTTCCCTATGGTCTCCGCGGTAAACGTCACAACGCTTTGAACTGTGGGTAATTCCCTTTGGTGAAATCTGCATCTGGTCCAGGTAAAACTCGTCAAACAGGTGTTCAGGACAGCATCTGATCAGTCAGAGCTATAAAACATGGCAGATACAGTAATTAAGCTAACATTTTTTTTCAGGGTGTACAACGGCACATACATTTTGTCTTACAGGAGAATCATGTACTGTATTTAACCTGGTGCGTGGCAATTACTGTACTAATGAACATGGTTACGTCAAGCAAATGTTAAATTTGTATTCTTTATAGTTTACCTTGCAGTATCATCTGAAATCTGTAGTTATGACAACAGCTACAGTGTAAAACATGATTAATCCATTTTTGTTCTGATTTCTTGAGGTGAGAGAGACTCCTTTGAAAAAGGCTCAACTTTGGAACATTATTTTATATATATCCCTGTTATGGACAAGCATGACATGTTTGGTATCAATAGATTCCTTAGATCGTCTAGTTTCATATGATACAAATATATTCACTATAGCTCGCCGACGGGTTTAAGCAGCGCTTAATAACATTTCAGACTGCCAATTCCATACAAAGACCAGGCAAAGCACATGTTACAGGGCTGACTTTAACGAGCTAAGTTAGTATCACTGTACAAGAACGTGAACGTAACATAAAGCAAATTGTAAATGCACTGCAACAATGATGCTGAAAACATAAATGTAATTTATTTGACGACAAAGTCCTAATAATATCAACTTACCCGGAGGAACGTCAAGTAGATCCTGCCAACCGTCTATCAAACATTTGACAAGGCTTCTTCATGGGCTTCTATGTAGTTTGGTTGGCATCCATAAGTGTTGCATTACTGCCATATACTGGAGAGCACTGGGATCGTCACTTAACACACAAATTGTTTAGTGGCAACAATGGCGCGGAAAGAGTCTCAAAAGTACCCACACAAATAGAAGGAGATTTACACATATATTTACATTGAAAAATACAAAAATACAAATGATGAAATACGAGTTACAAATTAGAAACACGTACACAGATATGCATTTGCGGATACAAATCGCTCTGCATTCATTTGTGAATTGTGTTTCAAAAGTCACAATGTATAGGCACAGATACAACACAGATTTACAAATACAAATCACTCTGTATTCATTTGTGAATTGTGTTTTACAAGTTGCAAATACTTATGAGATTATTTTAGCACCATACTCTAAACCTCTTTCAATTAATATTCGCCACCGCTGCACCACTTATGCAATAAGAAGCTACTCTTTTTATGTCTGTGTCCTGATCAGTTGCATGTCTTCATACAAAAGGAGCTTTACACACAACCTTATCACAGCTGCACACAGCCCCCCCTGGCCCCCTCCCCCCCCCACATGATTTGACGATCAGTAAGTACTATGTAAATTCTCAGTCATGGACACCTCTAATTGTTAGTATACTGTGCATATTGCAAATAATGTTCTATTTTTAAAGTAAAGTATGTTATTACAGGTTTCATACAGAACACCATGATCTTGTTTGGACAGCTCTTGGGCTCTGATCTTGACAACTTCCACATGTGGTTGGTCTAATCAGTTAAAATTTGCACAGAAAAAAAAGCACAGATTAGAATAACTCCAACCTGTCTAAGTATTAATACACCAGTCAATTCTCCAACTGGCTTCAGCACAGGAAGGTTTTGTTTGCTTTTATATTTGCCCAGCACAAGTATGTGCTAGGTTGACTATTGTACAAGGCTCATATAAGAATAAAATGTTAATTTACAGCGCAGAGAGTGAGTCATGACTTTGACTGACAAGATGTAAAGGAAATAGGCACAACAAATATGCAACATACCTAAACAATACACAGTGAAACAATCTCTTCTGTATGCATGCTTCAGGTGGGAAGTGATTATGCAAACAAAAAAATTCTCAAATGAAATTTCAGAAACATATATATGAGGCTCGCTGCTATGTTATCTGTTATCTATCACTGCAGCGATTCACAACCCTATGCACAAAGACTGCATGGGTGGTTGGCATTTCATATTGAGTACAAACTTTGCAAATGCAGCCTGATGCTGAAGATAGATAGGGGTGCAGAGGGCAAGAGGGGTACCATAAATCAACATCTATCTGAGCTGCCACATTTAGTTTGGAGTGATGTCTCCTCAGCATCCCAAAGGCACTGGATGCGGACCTCATAGCGCTTCTCCTGCTCTGTGACAGTGGGCATGATTGCATGTTTCACAACAACATTTCTCAGAGAAAACATTATTTCATTTCTCTCTGTCGAGTTGTTCTTTCTTTTTTGTTAGGAGTGGCATTGCATTAAATTTACTTATATTGACGCTTTGGCCTCAACAGCAGCAGTACAAATTAAAGTATGTCAATATTTTACTGAGTCAACCTACTTTGTATGACATGTTATTGTTAAAAATAAATAAATACCCTTCTACATTCATCACTGTATGTACTGTTTGTATGAATTGCATTGTAAATGGTAAAAGTAAAATGGTAAATGGACTGCATTTATATAGTGCCTTTCTACCTTACATACTTTACATTTTGCCTCTCATTCACCCATTCACACACACATTTATACACCGATGGTGGCAGAGCTGCCATGCAAGGCGCTAGCCTGCCCAACGGGAGCAACTTGGGGTTCAGTGTCTTGCTCAAGGACACTTTGACATGTGATTAAAGGAGGACCTCCTGAGCCACAACCATGCACACGATAAGATCAGAAAACAAAGAGAAGATTTATCACGTTTGAGGTAAAACCTGAAGCAGTGACATGTATCACAAAGCACATTAGTGGGTTAGCTAATAATCTTTTTGCTCACAGCGGAATACTCCACCACAACCACTTACTAGGTTGAAGGTGGATCTGAAAAGTGTGTTGCATGTTGCTTAAATGTATAGTAGGGAACTTTTATTAAAAAAACACTGTTGTGACAGTATGACATGAGGCAAAGTTTCTGTGGACACAACCATGTTCCTTTGCCTTCCGCTAGTGCACCTAATCCTATAACAACCAATCCGAGCCGAGGAGCCTCTAACGCAGTGTCAATGAGTATGTTTACATGCAAACTAATTATTACTATTATTCAGAATATGACAATATTCTGAATTTGATTCAGGTCATGTAAACAGCATATTCCATTTGGATATTCTGAATGAGGCCTTTTTCCAAATATAGCATTTTCCGATTAAGACACGTGGGATATGCCAGTGTTATTTGGGTTTTAGAGGCATTCTTTGGACATGTATACAGAGTATTCAGAATATGCGTCTCAATCTGGGTTTTTACCGCAATTTGCAACAGTTTACAGCCTGTTTACGGCTTATGGTCAGCTCTGTGTGTTGCTATGGTTGTTGTACACAAACCAACCAGCCAACAGTTCAAGTGAGTTTGACTGCGGTAGAGATGCATGCTCAAAAGAAGAAGAAAACACAGCTACTTTTAAACATTATAAAATACTTGGATATCAACATGTTTTTGGATATGCCCAAACATCCCAATGTCTTGTCTTTTTTGGAATAAGGACAAAAACTGGAATATTGTGTGCATGTAAACGTAGTCAATGACAGTTTGTGAACTGCAGTCAAACTCAATTCAATTCAAATAGTTGTAAAGCTAGGCAGTATGATCATATATGAATCAAGATTCTGTTTCTGCATTGCCAATTCCTCGCCGCAAATGTTTTCAGAAACACATTGTAGTGTACTGATTAGCTGTAAAAGGAGATAGTTTGTGACCCAGCCGCCATTTTGAAAACAGTCTCGCCAAAACTAAGCATCGCCCCAAGCGGACCTTCATCAAACATTTACACAAAAACCATAATGTTCACACTAATTACCCAAAACCAAATATAAATTACAGTACAAGTTTGCTTGTTTTTTTTCTGCAAGTCTATGTTTGCTTGTTTGATTTACACCAAACTTGGTCCATAGTCACAAGGGAGCGGTTTTGAAGCAAATGGATGGGTTCCTGCCCTCAGTGTATTTCCATTGCAACAGATGGGGTCTAATACAAAATGCAGCTTATTGACTATTTTACCAAACAACACAAAACCTGCTGTGTTTGTTAAGGAGAGACTATTAATTGCACCTGTGGTGGCCTCTTCAAAACAAACCATTTATCATTTTTGGTGGTGCCAAAAATGGGGCACAGATATGATGTGACTGGTAAAGTGCTTTGTGACACCAAAGACTTCCCAGCTGCCAACTTTTTTCCTAAACACAACACGCCATGAGCCACACAAATTTGACCCCTAATCTATGATGAGTTTTAATATTATCAGTATTTTGTTTTTTATATTTGAAGCTGTATTCTTTCATTTGACATCACCTGGCTTGTTGTGCAGTTATGTTACTCTTTCCCACACCAAAGACTTAGAGCATGAATTTTGAATTACTAGAAGTACGTGTTTAAATAGTCGTACGTACTCTCTCTTTAGGAGACAAAATAGTGTCTATACTGCTTCAAGCTATATACGGTATGTCTTGATCGCAGTTGTGAATTATTGTTTGTGGTTCAGGATTCCGGGGAATGATTGACACTGTGTCACCATGGCTACTGTGATATACAGAGCTTGGTGTGTATCAACTCATCATTAATTTGAATTACAAATGTGTGTGTGTGTGTGTGTGTGTGTGTGTGTGTGTGTGTGTGTGTGTGTGTGTGTGTGTGTGTGTGTGTGTGCGCATGCGTGCGTGCGTGCAAATTAACAAATTATAAGGCTATTATTACTTTTTTTTCTTATTACTTTATTTTATCTATTTTATTTTATTTTTTTACTTTTTGTCTTCCAGTGCAGAATGAGTTCGCCTATTTCTTATTGGTCATTACTTAAAAATGAGGAGTACAGTATATCTCTGGCATCACAATAATTAATTATTTGTTTTGGTCTTTCACAGTATAAACACCGAACCCTCTGCATGACTGCATTCATCTGCAAATAGCTAAATGGAAAATAACATTGTGAAAATGTATTACCTAAATTAAGTCATCAGCAGTTATAAATAAATAAATAAATAAATAGGCTATATCTTATTACTATTAGGCAACTTCAATTATCTTTAGTCAAGGACAGTCCTACCTCTCATTTAATACTGTAGGTTCATATCTTTTCGTGTTTGCAAACAATGAAGCCATTTACTGTTTCCATGTGGAATATTCAGGGTATTAATTCTTCATTGTTTGGGTGTAAAAGTGAAACCCCTGAATTCAGAGAAAACACCAAAGACACAGACATCATTATCCTCCAAGAGATGTGGTGTAGATCCCGTTGTCACTGTCACTCACTGTCCCAAAAACTACAGAGAAATCATTCTATCTTCAGTCAAACTCCCTACTGTTAAAAGAGGTGGGCTGCGGCTCAAAAAAAAAAAAAAAAAATCCAAACTCTACATTGCTGTTTCTCAACAGCCGGTAAGCGAACTTCCTAACCACCATTTTAAAATACACTTGGGTCAAACATTTTGAGTAGAACACGACCGCTATCAATATTATAAAAAGATCATAATCCAAAGTTTTGCAAATTCTAATTAGGTTGAATTCATCAAACGCAATGACATTTTTGCTTATTTGGCAAAAAAAAACAAAAAAACTTGTGATGTTGTGGTTCTCTTTAACACATTTTTCTATAAATTAGAGTTTGTCAAAATGATGACTGATTAAGCTACAGCATTTTTTGCCTCTGAATTGTAATAGCCAGGGTAAAAGGTCTGTCAGTTCTCCGACCCAACCTCATTTGGGATTTGAGCAAGCATTTGGGGTTGGAAACCAATTTAAAGAACAGAGTGCAGTCGGTGAATGCGACCAAGCTCTTTGTCATGAGGAATTAGCAGCAGCTTGTTTAATGTCTTTAGGATTATGATGATGTGAATTGTAATTACGATCATGGTAATGATGATTAAAATGTGGATGCCTCCAAGGTAAAACAAAACGAGAGAGAAAAAATAGGCTATAAATGAATCGGTTTTTAAATGATCAACTACTGACTATCGTAATACACTGAAGAGTGATTAGCTTTGTTTGATCAATGCAAGACTCCACGTGTTTCAAAGGAGTGTTCTCTCCCCCCTAAGAATACTTACCAAAATATGTTGATTTATCTATTCTGTTCTAATAATCTAATCGAGAAAAAATCTATTCTAAGTTATTAATGGACTACAACAAAGCCACTCCTTGTTATACAGGCAGGAGCCCTCCAATTAAATAAATGCAATACAAACAGGTTCTTTAAAATTGTATGGGATGTGCCAGTAGCCAACACAAAACTATAAAAGCAGGCAATTCTCATTCAAAAGGGATTTATTAAACAAAAGGTGATATAGTACATACTGTAAAACCCAACAGCCTAACAGTTCATTGACATAGTGTTACGTTTTTTTCTGACTGCTAAACGACACTGGTCACAACTGAAGCCACATGTGCAAAATTCTAACTACAGTCTGCACTACTAACAATCACCTGAGCTAAACAGTTCACATCACCTGCAAAACTCATTCCAAGCAAAACAACTCTTCATACACGTCTCAAAAAAGGCCCAGTGCAAACACTATGAACAAGCCTCACTAGGATAACACACACCGTCACTCAGAACACTCTGAGAGTAGAAACACTAGCGTCAAACACCAATTAGAACATACAAACTTTTCATCTTTACAGTTTAAATAATTTAAGTGAATTTACACTAATCAATATTTGCTATAAGAAAAGAGTGAAATTAATTCCTTTCCTTTTTTATTTTATACGAGTTTTGAGGTAAACAAGAATGAATGAAAATCCTCAGTTTGCTTACCTACAGTAAATAGATATTCATACTTTTATGATTTTGTCTGTAGTAATTTACGTAATTACTGGACATGTTACAAACTAAAGGTAAGTAATAGTCCAGAAGTTGTACAAGTTTTTTATCAACAAATTGGATGTCTTCTCTTTCCATGAACCTACATTATCTCTAAATACAAATGACTGTGGTGTTCCCATTGCTTACACCTCCATTACTTTGTGAAAAACAGTAAGTGTGCAGTTTTACTATAGTAAAGGAAGTATTTTTCCACATTTTCACAACTGTGTATGTAACGTCAGACATCTTACCTGGACATATTGGTATCTTTGCTCTTTTATCTGTTCGCTGTTTCTCTCAAACGGTACGATGTATAACTGTTTCATTCTTATTTGGTGTTTCTTTATTTTCAAAAAAGGCTTTATGAGCTTTCCCTATATACTGTATATACAGTATGTGTTCACTAACAAGTATAAAACAAGAAACCATTGCAATCTGCAGTGTTTGAAATGCACCAGGGCATCAGGACTTAGTTTACACCTATCGCCATTTCTAGCCACACTGTAAATCCTGTAAAAACTCAACCAAAATTTTTTTTGGAAACGGCTTTCACTCAAAACTTTTAATTTAGTACAGTATGGTAACATTAAAGTTTTGAGTACACTAAACATAAAATAAATGTATCACATGAGTGTTATCTGAAAGAAAATTTATGTCAGTTTAACAGAATTTTTTTAGTCATGCAACAAAAATAATTAGTGTTTTCTTAACATATAATTCTACGCTATATTAACATAGAATGATCAGGTTGCCTAATGTGTATTTATATGTTTATTAAACACAACAAGTTATGTGTCATAACTTGTTAATTTTATGTACAAACAACAATTAAGTATTGTAATTTTAAAGTCAAATTAACATAATTAGTTTCATTATTCAGCTATATCCCAATTTGCTCACTCTACTCAAATATTTTTTGGAAACAGCTTGCACACAAAACTTTTAATTTAATACAGCATGGTAACATTAAGGTTTTGAGTACACTAGACATAGAATAAATGTGTCACAATGCGTTTGTGACACAATCAGAAGGCAAAGCGTTTGCCTTCTGATTCAGAACAGAGTCCATCCACGCCGTAGTAGCCTACGTTACCGACTCTGGCTTTGCCTTCGGCCCATCGGTGATGCCCACACTTGTTACTTGAGACCGCTAGTTATGTTTCTCTGACAGAGACTATGGTAGTTACTAAGCAACCGAGATGCATCTCTAACCGCGCGAAAAATTAAAAACAATACCGCGAAAATCCGAGCGGTCAATATGACTGTGTATGGCCGAAATAGGTAAAAGTGATTGTATTTTCTTTGCCTTTTGTGTAATGTATATAAAAACAATTTTAAATTAAAATACAAAATACTTTTAGGAAAAGTCAGGCAGCAGCAGGATTGTATTTTTTTATTCAGCAAAGTTATTACACATATAAATTTCAAAACTGTCAAAATGACCGTCATGGCCGTTCTAGTGTTAAGTTATTTGTCAACAAACTGAGCATCTCAAATTGATGACATTGTTTGAAGATAGACTTTACATCTAATTTCTGTCATATTATTAAGCGATAGATTCATTGTCTACCTTTTTTAAAAAAATATTTTTCCTCACAAAAAGTGCGCGGCCCACCATCTTCAACATCAATACCGACACATTGGTTTAAAAAGTAATGCGTTCTATCCCTGTCGTTGATAATTCCTGTCAGGTAGTGTAAGAATAGTATATGTAGTACATATGTAGGCACTGAACTGTTTGAATTGTATATGGTATTGTTAAGTGGGGACACAAAGTTCAGAAGTGACCTACCAGCGTGAAGAGATGGGCAAAGACCGCATTTGATGTTGTATAAAAAATATATATCTTTATTGTAAAAATTCCTAATGATAAAACTGAGGTTAAAAACAAGGCTGAAGCTGGAAGAGAGTCACTTTATTAAAAGGGCTGAGTCAATTAGATAAAAGGAATTATAGGGCTATACGTGGCGGGGTGTGCTGCTAAGCTTCATTGCCTTCGTGTGGTGAAGCCAAAAGTCATGACAAAGACTGCTGCACTATAGCTGATCACCGGCTCAGGGCTGGTCTGTTCCACACTTCTCTGATCTGGGGACTCCGTGATCCAGTTCCTGCTCTGGACCACGCCACTCCTCAGAGACGAACCCAGTCGTCTCTTAAGGTGTAGCCCCCTGCAGCAGCAGCTCCAGCACACCCACGACACACTCTGCACACAGGAGGACAGCAGAATTACTTTTTCAAAACTTTCACCAGATTTTGAACCACATCTTAGACATCAACCCACATACATTTTAACAACAGGGTAAACTGCTTTAAAGTTACACATGCAAACATGGTCTGTACCTGCAGAGAGGAGGAGGACAGCAGAATGACTGAATGAATGATTCCTACTGAGTGTGGTTGGTAAAATACTGCAGATTGAAGGTCACACCTCTACACCATCACCATGCAATTAACCCCACACCACACATGGAGACCACACCCACAAGCTTCACTGATCACTTCACACACAATATATTAAACCCAAGTGTTCACAGATCTACCCTGTTACCGTATACTCCTGGCTTTATTACAATTCATGTGCACAACTCAGCCAGCGTTTCTCTCCTATCCAGCGGATCATCAAATTAAAGGGAAGACATTTGTTTGCCAGTTGGTCATCACAGGGTCGGAATGCTTTAGTCTATCATAAACACTGTCAGCCAAATATTACACACACGTCAGGAACACCATAGCCAACTTGGCAGTAATGTCTGTCAATAACAGGGGATTCCAAAGGTTTAGCAGAGCACCAGTCAGCCAGACCGGTGGCACATCAGAATATGCAATAATTGGGGAAATTGCAGGCAGCAGCAGAAACACTGGTGAAGAGTTAGCTGCAGCTGGTTAGAAGGACATTAGCCCATCTAACCCACAAGGCTGGCAGCAGCAGACTTTTCTTTTGGAACCCAGGTAGGAATTTAGGTACTGACCAGAGGAAGTTTGGATTTGTGGGCTATGGCTTTGTTTTGTATATACTTTTGTTTTATTATGCATGCTTTCTTAATTTTGTTTGTTTGCATACACTGTATACTTTTGGATTTTTGCTGACGTTAGTTAGATAACTGATTACCCAACCAGACCAAACAAAAGAGCCAACTGAAGGGAGAGACCAACTGGGAGACTTGTTTTGTTTTTTACAATTGTGGTTTCTAACTAAAGTGAAAAACAAAGGTATGCACTCATTACTGATTCAGACATCACACATCACAGATGCACCATTAGCATTACATAACAAAGAAACAATGTATTAACTATTCATTAGTGTGATTATTGATTAGTCATTCACATTTTGTGATTATTAAAATTTAAATCACCATACCATTGCCCAAATCCTGACAATCCTGGCTTATTTTTCTATGTGACAACCTCTTATTAATTATCTCTTCAAGATGGTGGCATAGTGTAATTGTGGCAATTAAAATGTCTGCCAGTTTATTAATACATACAACTGTTGGTATACCATATTCTGTCTGTTTAGCACCATGGCCAACCCTCCCTCTTTCCCTTCATCCCTGTCAGCTTTCCCATCCATTTCTCACATTCTCTCTTGGTTTCCTGAGGCACTGAACTCACCACAATGCAGGCTTGTCTTCCTTACAGCTGCTGTATTAAATTCCTTCCAGTTTAGACATCATGGGGATGTATACATTGTCAATGAAGGATTTTAGCTGGACGAAAAAACATTCTGCTTTCTGTAAAACTAAAGCAATTATTGAATTGTATTGTCACATGCAAATTGCTTACTGTGTTTAACATAAAAGTTTATTCAAGACGGCTCTACTTAGACGCTCCATTGATATACTGTCAGCCGCCTCTTTATAGGGTCCAAACAAGTCACCATTCACATTTCTTAAGCTGTTTGTTTAATCTACAAAACATGTTAACACAGAGGTAACTGTGCAAACCAGATGTCTCTGCATTGCATTGTTCTTTCGCCATTCTTCTTTCCTTACTAGTAATACTGTGATTTTTTTGACCCACACAAATTGCAGAGCATGTCATTTTCTAAAAATAGAAAATATCATCAAATGATGGTAAATTATTATTTTTTAAACACACAAATAATACATACTTTGCATTATTTGTACATTCCTATTGGCAATCTCTTTTACTGCACCAGCTGACATGAAATGCCACAGTTCCTCTCTCTTGGCATTATGTTAAATCTCCAAAGCAAACATTGATGTTGTCTGGCCCAGGAGGAAGTGCAAGCAGATGTGGGGGAACTGTGTGCCAGTAGGATCATGGGGGTGTGACAGTGAGGTGTATCAACAAGATGGCAGCAGGCAATGGACCAAGAGATCTCTTGAGTGGAGCTCAAGCAGGCAAACGAAATGCTCAGGGAGGTTGTGATTTTGAATGTAATGCTGCAAGGTCTTTCAGCACCATTTAACTGTTATATGAAGACTTTAAGAAAACCATGTAATGATTGAGAGGTGAGGTGTCTACAGAGGAGGCGTTTCAGCTGCGTTTTTCAGCTGTCTGTCTCCCGCTTCAAGTTCACACCTTACATCTATTTTCTTATGGTTTATGTGTGACATTACAGTGATTGTGTATTATGGACGTGATGTACAGCTCAATGCTGAATGCATCCTGTATAGACTCAAAGAAGCTGCTGCTTTTGTGTAGACACGGACTTACAGAAATAGCGCTTTGAAAAACCTACACAAAATCTTGTATCCTTTAAACTATCCACAGTATAGTTTTGTCCTTTCAAATGTTACAGCATTTTAAATGGTTATTAATTAAATCAGCTCCATACATGCTTTGTCCTGGATTTTAACACCTGTTTGTTCATGGAAGCAAAAACACATTAAGTTGAGGATGTTTCAACATTGTGAGACTTGGCGGATTGTTTCATACTTTTTCATGATGAGGCACTAATTATTTCCATGTAACAAGTTGTAAATCTTTATAAATGCAGCTAATTACATGCCAAGCTCTGTGTACAATCCAACCTGCAATTATGAGGTGTTATCTGTGTCCTTAAAAATGTCTCACCTTATGAACCAGCTGTTCAAGGCTCATTCCCAGTCTCAAAGCAGAAATTGAGCCCTGCTAATGTGATGTGGATAGAAGCCTGTAATTGTGAGCCAAGTTGCAGCTGGCATCTTGCCCTGGAAGAAGACACATCATCTGGCCCTGTTTGGGTCCTTAACCAGATCTGCCTGTTTCCCCTCTGCAAATAGCTAAATGGTTAACCTCTTTGATGACTTGAAGAAAAGAAAAGAATCTGGGTATTGTTAGCACTGCAGTGGAGCCACTCCAGGCTGGATTAGTGGCTGTCGTCCATGCTTAGAGATCAGTAAGAACTAAGGCCTGCCACTCTGATGGTACAGAAGCTCCAGGGGGCGGAGGGCACATTGATGAGGGGGCAGGTCTTCTTTTCTTTCTTTTTTTTTACTGCCACAAACCAGCAAATCAAGCTTTCTGCTCTATGCATGTGTCCTTGTGAAGACCCAGAATTGAACACACTCACCAGTGATCTTCCAAGTACACATTCTCAAAATGATTTTTTTATGCTAAAATGTTACCTTGCTGCTAATGCAATTTAGGGCATTTATTCAGTCATATACTGTACTGGTTTGGGGGTTTTGAGGAATTGTGTGATCTACAGTAGGTAAATATGTGCTGGTGTATTGTGCTATATTTCCAATGCCAACATCTGGGCCAGTTTGTCATATATTGGTGGTATTTGTGGTATCTTCAAATTCACTTTGATTTGCAGTCCAGTGGTTTGATTTAATGTATAGTAAACATGGCTGTATAGACCAGTTGTTTGATGTACTGTATGTATACGTATACTCTATATAAACTATATTTTAGCTCTGGGGTGTAACGGAATGGGGTCATTCCTGTCATGTGTAATGTGCATATATCAGAATTGTCTATTCTGTATTATATACTTGAATTCATCTTTTGTTTAGTCTGCCTCCATAGTGAGCTGGCATGATGAGATTACATTTGCTGCAACCTAGCTTTCGTTGGGAATTGGGGAAGGTACAGATTCAGTTATTGGCAATTTATCAAAGATGTTTTATCAATATTAATAAAGTTATGAATATGTGTATTCATAACTTTACCAAACAATCAAAACGGGGCACCACCCTGGAATCAGGGGTCAATAACTGAACTGTGAAAACAGTCTCATAGGTGGTGTTCTCTTTGATAAATACAGATCTTAATTAATTTGATTAATTCATCTCATATTTTTAAAGTGAACAGGAAGGGTGAAATTTGAGCAATGACCTGTTCAACCAGCTGTTACTACAACATATACACAAATAATCACAAACAACTGCTCTTTAAAGTATAATAGAATTTATTTAACTTCAAAATTATTAATTATCAATCAATAGTTCTTCAATCAATAAACCTGTTTACAACTACAACAAAGACAAAAGCAAGCAAACATGTGCATTTCTTTTTTTAGAAAGGGTGCTCAGGCTTTAGAGTTGCCATGGAGGCCGCTCAGCCACATGTTGGTCATGTGATCTCCTTTGTCTCAGAGGTTTAATCCCACTGCTCCGGTCCCAACATTATATACTTGAATTTATCTTTTGTTTAGTCTGCCTCCATACTCAAATGAGCTGGCATGATGAGATGACATTGGCTGCAACCTAGCTTTCCTCAATTTACCAACAACAGTGCCTCCTAGGGTAAAAAATGGCAGTCCATAATATGTGTCTTCCTCTCTGCCCCCTACTCCATCTCTATTCCTTTATTGCTCTTATTTTGGGCAGAGCCTTTCGGGCTTTCTGGGAGAGACATGGTGTATCTTAGATTTTGCAAATGTGTAAAGCGAGCGTAAGGAATGCTGTTACAGTGTTGGACGGTAAAGAAAAAATAAACTCTGAAAGAGACTTTGAGTAAGAATGGAGTGTTATGAGACAGAAAGCGACATGCAAGAAAGCCCGATTGTTGTTTTTTTTACCTTGCTAAACGTTTGTCTGGCAACGCAAACAAACACAAATGATGTGCATGTCAATCATCTATGGACAATGAAAGTGTTTGATAGTGATTCAGTGCAAGCACATCCTGTAGCGACCAAACTATTATAATAATGTCTTGCCATATTCGGTATGCTTTCTGCTTCTCACAGGGAAGCAACATTTTCCAGTTTTCTAATCTACTCTAACTTTGCTCTTTTAATGCAACAGTCAAAGCATCGATTTAAAAAAAAGAAGTTGTAAAACTGCTATATCACAAGTGTCCTAATTTGAAAAGACATCAACTTGAGTTGGTAGCAGGTTTCGAATCTAGTGTTGGACTTTCTCCTCTCATATTCACCCCTCGTGCAAACTTGTTTACTGGAAATATCCTGTTCACATAATTGCTTTGGTACTTCATAAAGAGGTCCTTACTGTATAAGAGCAGCAGACGTCAAGTGGATTCTTGATTTGAGTGCCACATTGGGTGCTTTGAGTGGGTCGTTTTTGGATCTTGAAAGTCAAACTCTTAACACCACCACCCCCGCCGCCAAATCTTAAGAATGGGGGGTGGTCTCTTGCCCAGAGAGCAATTTTATGGGGCTCAGCAGTTTCTCACAAGTCCTCATTTTATTTTCTGACAATATCCCCACTTTGTGTTAGCATTCCCCAATCTTACTGAGAGCAGTCTGGTCATTGGCTGGTCTCATTTCCAGAATTTCTGAAAGGTTCCAGGATATCTTAGTGACTGAGCCATGTTTCCCATTGCCTTTCCAAACTCCTCCCTCAGCAGGGCTTTTGCTTCGAACCTGCAGAGACGACAGCTTCCTTCAACCAATGTCAACAAGTAGCCTCTTGGGTAGCCACATTGGCAAGCACTGACTCTGGTCACAGCATGTCCATATGACCCTATTTCTTGTCATATGGGTCTTGTTTTCTGGGCTGTCTCAGATTTCTGATCTTGTCTTTTTGTTGTTTTGCAGCACCTTCTATTTTATATAATATTGTAACAGAGAATGATGACTCCCGGCTCAAAAGCGGTGGTTCTCCCAATATCAGAGTTTTATAGAGCCTGTATTTGCTTTTAACAGCCTGTAAAAGCTCAAATAACATTCTTACATTATTTTGTCTTAGATCCAATTTTTAAACTTATTCCAACTCGGAGAAATGTCCCGCACACTGACCATTACGCAAGCAATAATTTATTTAGAAAAATACAACGTTTCGGTCACAGACCTTCATCAGGTAAATTCAAACAAAATGTCAACTGTCAGCCAACATTGTTATATGGAGGAAGATGTGGTTTCTGTATTGTTTTGCCGCAAAACACACAGTACAGCTACACTTATTAAAAAATATTATTTTCTTTGTCTAGCATCGGAGAATCTTAAATCTCTCAGGTCAGACATGCCTTACATCTGCTACTGGATGCATATGCAGTATAGCATCAAAACAGGTATGTCGACTTGAAAGATGTTAGTGACTAAATCAACTGCCAAGCATTTATTCTTTGGTAATATACAATTCCATATACCAGTTCTATCACACACGACAATGCACGCAGAGCTTAAATCACAAAAGGAAATGTCAACATGGCGTAAAGTGCTTTGCATACTGACTGTGAAGGGAGAAAGACAGCCGAGTGTACAACATATTCAATGCTCTGAAATAAATGTCTGTTTTGTAAAGGGGAGCCTCACTTAGAGTCATGTAGAAAAATGAAAAGGAAACTACTCAAGGATAAAATACAATGTTTACAAGGCAAGGGCTTGATTCTCCGTTGTTTGAAGCATGGACATGTGAGTAAAGTCGGCAAGGAGAAGCTGTGTTGACAGGTGTGTTATCTGATGTATCCGACTGTTTTGCACATGACAAAATAGGTGATGAAGGTGATCAGATCGGGAATGATGACAATCAGTCACCAGTGCTTTGTACTGTGCATGAAGTGGAACTTGTGGACTTTCCTTGATGAACAGTGTATGTAAAAAGACAAAAGCATTGATTTGTGCATTTCTTCACTATTCAATCAATGCGTACATTTGTCTGTATAAAAACACTGAACAGTAAACAAAATCCAGACGGTGTAAGGGACAGCTAAATCACTAAACCTTTTGTAATGCTTCAATTTAAACAAGAGTTATACAAGCTATAAAATGGATATACAAAATGTATGCAAAATCTGTGCCTCATTCAAAATAAGTTGGATTAAAAAAATTCAATGTCTAGTAAATGCTTATAGCAACAACATTGGATTTGGTTCTTAATTGTTACAGGTGCAAGTAGGGCTGGGCGATATGGAGAAAATCAAATATCACAATACTTTTGACCTCAATGTCGATATTGCAACGATATTGTAGGGTTGACAATTGGTGCTTTCACAAAATATCTTCCACATTTAGATTTTAGATAAATAACCATCATAATGTGGATATAATGACTAAGTGGTTAAAGGCAAATAATAGAAAAGCTAGAACTGTCTGGTAAATTCAGAAAATGACACCACTTTACTGTAATGCAGCCTTTTAAACCAGGAAAAGAATAAACTTACCACGTAACGATATTACAATTCTTCAAAATCTAAGACGATATCTAGTCTCATATCACGATATCGATATTATATTGCCCAGCCCTAGGTACAAGTAAGGGAAACCTGGGAGGTAATGAGTTGATAGGTAAGAAGAAGAAGGGGACTGAGTATAAAGGGACCGCATGTGATGAGGGCTCACAAAGATAGCAGAATGAACAGCCGTTGATGCTGGGAGGGGCCCATATGTACACGGTCCAGAATGTTGTGCTACGCCACTGAGTAGCTAACCTGACGCGACAGATGGTTTGTTACACAGAACCATCTGAGAAGCCGTCACTGAAAACTTTTTAGAAATTGGCAGGTGATTGGATGAACCATCTGTCTATCACGTCCGCAATTGTTGTTTAGAACTAACAGTCATCACTATCACCTAAACTAGTAGCTCCTCATCGGACGCTGATTTGTAC
Source organism: Zingel zingel (assembly GCA_023566125.1). Classification (NCBI taxonomy): domain Eukaryota; kingdom Metazoa; phylum Chordata; class Actinopteri; order Perciformes; family Percidae; genus Zingel; species Zingel zingel. The sequence continues at coordinate 23,139,408 of CM042320.1, forward strand.
AGTCTGCAGCTGTTCAGGTACAAACGCATTGCTTAAAGTCTGACAAGACAGTTTTTCGTGTGATATGTTATCCCGCGATCCAGCTGCTGTTTACAGAGTAGCAGGTAATAGCAAACATTATAAATGTATTATTTTGATCAACAGAAACCCTAGTAGTACACCAATTAAACCAATTTCTCAAATGTTAATAGACAAATACCTTGCTGTGGTTGAGAATGTCACCACAATGATAATTAACAATAATTAAGTTCTCAGGGAAGAGGTGTGATCCTAACTGCTTTAAATAAAACCATACAACCATTTTGACTTGTCTTCTTGCCTAAAGTGGAAAAAAACAGATGTATTAGGGCTGTCAACATTAACATATTAATACATGTGATTAATCTAAACAGAAATAATGCGTTATTATTTTTTAATGCAAAGGACTCATTTTATCAAGTTTGACCCCAACCTTTTCCCGTTATTGTCATGCTTCGGTCGTATCAGTTAGTAGATGTGTTTAGCCGCTACAGAGCTCTGCGACGCCAGTCATATCAGCAGTAGTTGGTGGTTCAGTAACCCAAGAATAGGTGACTTTGAGGTGGGAACAGAGCAGCGTGGGCTGCCGGTCATTTCGGCAGACATTACGGTTAAGTTTAGGTGACCGAAAGCAACCGCTATGCAGCGACGAAAGTTACGTTCTGGCACCGAAATGAACAGTTAAGTTTAGGAAAAACATTGTGGTTTGGATTAAAACACTCCCAAGGAACACGCATTTACCCAAGATGCCAACTCCGCTCCCTGTCTTGAAAGAAGAAGATGGCCCTCCTGATGGGATCAGAGTCAGAGTGGTGGTTGTCACAAGCACGTGCATATGGTAAGCTGGCCCATATCGCAAAAAGGTACTTGGCTACACCTACCTCAACAGTGCCATGTGAGAGACTGTTCTCTTTGGCAGGCAACATTCTGCAGAAGAAGAGGACAGCTCTATCATCTGAAAATCTGAACAAGCTAGTCTGCCTGAGCAACTGGTTAAAAGAAGACTAGACTGTATGATTGGATGACAGGAGGCACAGATGCACACTTTTGGCAGTAATTATCTTTAACCAAGAATGCAGAGACTGTTCCCTCTGTCTCTTCACATACTATATGGCATTCTATTTCTGAAATAAGCCTACTTATTGTTGCATTCATTTGAGTTGATGTTACTATGCAAACAAATTACAGGTAAGCTTTTTGTGACTTTGTAGCAGATATTACTTTATAACAGTTACTGCAAAATATGTCTGCAGTTCATATGGATACCTCAACAAATTAAGATTGTTATTGAACACTTGTTTGATAAATGTTAAGGGTTGAGATAATAAAACTGAATAATTTGTTTCTTTAAACCGGGTTTATCATGCATTTATTTATTTCAACACTGCACGTTTACAAGTAAATTTTAAATGTGCGATTAATCGTGATTAATCACAGCCCATGACTGTGATTTACTTGATTACATTTTTTCAACGATTGACAGCACTAATATATATATATATATATATATATATATATATATATATATATATATATATATATATATATATATATATATATATATATAACAGCCACCAGGGTTGCTGTTGTGGGAGAGATAAGGACGGAGGGCAGTGGACAGAGTGTTGTGTTTGAACTTCAGATAGTGATGACTTAATTCTCTTTTCTGTCTCAGTCCTGCACTTGCTGACCTTTCTTTCTAATCCCTTATCCCAACCTCAGTATTTGTCAAAGGCCTAGGTGGTGTGACCCGCTTCCCAGGGTGATAAAATCAAATTCATTGGATTCATGGCTACTCTTGCTGCCTTTATCCTTAGGGCTCCTGCACACTGCCTGCGTTAACAGGTTAGAGCTTGCACACTGCCTGCGTGACACACACGTCGTGACGAAAACGTGTGCATGCTAGAAATAGAACTGATGCCTATTTTTCACGCGACACGCAAGCGTGTTGGAAGCGTTTCCAGGCAAAATAGAATACGTAATGATGTTTATATGTCATTTTGACACAAATACATTTAATTAATGACATGTTGATGTTTGAAAGTCTCTAGGTTTTGACATAAATGCAGATATAAATGTAATTTAAAAAAAACTAATAATAAATAATTATCGATTTTCAAATATTGCATCTGTTAGAACGGAATATTATGCAGCCTATTTTGCCGTCAATGCTGCCGTTGTCTTTGCTGTAATCAAATCAGTATGTGCAAACAAATGTACAAACACAAATATATTGACAAAATAAAGTTGAGGACATGCTATTATTTCATTTTATCAATGGGAAACATACTGTACATGTGTACAGACAAGGCTAGCAGCAGCACCGCGTCAGAAACGTTTCTGGTGTGCAAAGACATAGAAAACGCCACACAGCCACCACGCAACTGACAGGCAGTGTGCATGAGCCCTTATGTATGCCCTCACAAGTATGTTATGTTGTATAGTAGTAAAAAAGCATCAAATATGGTATGTAAGGTTAAAAGTGTGTTTTCAGATTTGTATCTGGTTCATTTGTTTGCATGTTATTTGTTATTTGTATTTTTTCTCGCTAGGACACAATGTGTTACTTGTGCAGTATTGTATTACAATTATTAATGATATTTACATAAAAATATGCATGAGATGCATGTGTTTTTGTATCTAATGTGCACTGAAGCATTCCTGGCCCCAGTGTCCCCTGGGTACCTGCCCTCTACCGTCTTGTCCCCCATAAACACATGAGGGCAGATGGAAGGAGGTGTGTGTGGTGGTGGTGGTGTGTGTGTGTGTGTGTGTGTGTGTGTGTGTGTGTGTGTGTGTGTGTGGATGCAGCATAATAATGTACGCTGCATTATTTATCGGATCTCATCCATGTCAATGCTTTGTGCTTATTTCCCTGTGACATTTCAGAGGTTGAGTAAAAAAGCAACAAAACAATGTAATGGAGAGAAAGACCTTCAGCACAACACAATAGAGCTGAATGAAGTGTGACGGATGAAGCAAATGCCTCGATTACCTCTCAAAATTCCCTCTCCTGCTATCTATCTGTGCAGCCTGGTGTGTAGATCACATGTACAAGAGACCGAGGAATACAACAGCTTACCAGGGCTGCTATATTACATGAGCTCCTCCTAATTATATGGGAGATATATTGTGTTGGATCCACTCTCATCCTCCTCATCCGATCTTCACATGCCTCTCTTTCATCTGTCAAATCTAATGAACAGATGTTGCTCAGCTGTTGGAGTCAACATGATGGACTGAGTCGCTCGCAGGCACATCCTTCTGCTCAGAGAAAGTGAGAGGGGTCATCTGGACGGTGAACAGCGTGCCAGGGCGCCTTGACTCTTCTGTGTTTCTCACCTTCTTTCTTCCTAATGGCTTCCCTCATCTCTTTCCACCCCGAGCCCCGCCCCCAAGCACTCTACCACCCACCGTCCTGTCCATCTGACCCCTTGTCAGCCATTCTGTTCATCTGATCACTTACTTGTAATGTGCCCTTGTCCGCAACTGGAGAAGCCAGCCGGTGAAAAGGTCAAAAATATTTATAAAAAGGTCCACAAAGGTCTGGGAGGCGAGGAAGGAGAGGAATGGCGCTAGGAGGGATATGAAAGAACGAAGGTTATATTAAAAATCACTCAATATTTTTGAAATGTAGAAATCACAGTGTGAAAGCTGTTCTCCATTTCCTTAATCCAAAGAGATATCACACATTTTATTTCTAATATGATATGCTTCCATATACCGTACATTTATAAACATGAAAGATTTTCACCCAATGCTTCCCAATCTCCATCTGCTTTAGTGATTGGTGATGCACACATGACTGGGTGTACTGTAACACAAACATCTTTTTTTAAGATGTATTGCATATTTAGACATCTTTCTGTATCTTCCCCTGTATGTATTCAAGCAAACATTGTGTGACTCCAAAATCATCAATTTGTTCTGTCATTTAAAGCTGTAACGTCTTTCTTTCTTTTGTAATTAATATATCAATAACATATCCACCTGTGTATCATAAAACAACAAATAGACATATTACCAATACACTTTCCGGACCTTTTTAAGTCACACATTTTCTTGATGGAAATAAAGTCATTTAAAAACAGCACTAACACGCTGGGAACAGTCAGTGTTCCATGTTATTTCTGTTTTTGCATATCAAAACCAAGCTTTGTTAAAGTTACATCACACTTTGCTAATTGGCACAGATGTAGGATAGGAGATTCAAATTAAGAGCAGGCCTCTTCGCAATAACGTATGACCTTTCATTGCTACAAAGAGTGCACATATACAGTACATATTTCTGTTGTCAAATTGCCTGGCATTTCTTAAGACAAATTTACAACAATATGGGAAAGAGAGACTTGTTAGTAAGGAAGCAACTTGAATAGACCTACAGGCAAACTACCCATGGCAGCAAAAACATTGATTAACTTAAACCACCTGGCACTTCAACAGCACTGCTACCAAAATGCAATATGTTTAATCAGCCTATACTGCAGTGATCATATTAAATGCTTGGGCTTTCTTCTAACACAATAATTGAGTTGGTGCGATTAAAACTTAGTGGACTCACCTTGATAACCTCCCTGTGACAGGACCACACCTGCTCCCACATTAAAGTGTCCACCTGCAGTCAAAAGTGTTCCTCTACTTATGGAGCAGCCAGTGTCTGCACATTTTAAAACACCTTTTGACATTTGTCAAAAAGCGTTCCAGACATACTTAGCATGGGCTCTTATCAAATCTGTCAAGGGCACTAACTGAAGAGAAAGTATTTTCCAAAATGGGTGATAACACACTATACCTATTTAATGCATGAGTTCCTTTTTAAAAGGTGGTAGATAGTAATTGGGTAGCTATAACTTTATCCTGTATTACACTTTTCCTAACTGGACCAAGAGTATGTGACAGCCTTGGAAAGCTCACATTCTCTCAGTTTATTCGACCGTACCTGGGCAAATCTGTCAAACATCTTTTTGCATTTCCTTTTTTGTTATCTTCTGCAGGAGTCACTGCTGCTTGCAGCATTGTGTGTGCTCAGTCAGTGTAACTTTGACTACAGGCCATGTTTTGTTCATCATCATTGGTTTCAGCACATTTTGGAATTTCCTCAACCATATCTCATTCTGCTGGGATAATATTCAACAGACGCTCATCCTTCCCAGTGTAGTTTTTTATCAGATATCACTTCTTTGCTTCAGCAGTTACTATAGCACGGAACGTGTTGAATGTGGAATCTTTGACCAGTTTATGTTCAGTGATTTTTTTCGGCAGACTTAATTTTTTGCTTTAGATTTTTTTTGTAAAATGTCCCTTCTGATTTGCGCAGCAGCTACTATAGGCCAAATCAGGTTTTGCTTGAGTACAGGGTTAACACAGAGCTGGCCTGTATTGTACCTTTTGCAAAGCTGTTTTCCAATAAATGTCAGGTTTTGACACATTCTTCTGCTTTAGATATAACTCCTACAGGGAGAGTGACAGCATTTGCTCACAGATGAAGGTGAATAGTGGCTCAGAAACTGCCACACAGTTTTGCTAAAGTATTGAAAGAGATTTCAGCACAATGCATTCAACATGTTCTTGATAATAATTACAAAACATTACACTTGACACTTGATTTTATTTATTAGGACATTTAGATCTTTCAATGGTTAATTTACATATGATCTCATTCCCATTGTCAGACCAGAAGGGTTTCATTTTACAGAGAATTCAGTGTTGTTTTATCCCCATTTCACATATACTGGAATGTTGAGTCCTTGCCTGGCCTCTCTACAGTCAGAGTTGCTCCTCTTAAACCCAAACAAAGTTCCATTAGAAAATGTGCTCTCTGGATAAATCAGCTGCCATATGAAGGGAAATGCAATCCAGTTGAGTGTGTGCATGAAGGAATTCTAAACAAAATATGTTCCTTGACCATCTTACTCTAATCTGCTTGGGTTGAACATTCTCCCTGTGAATGTGAGACATGTTTGGCTTTTTTTCTTAGAATGCTGAAAATATTAGAAATACAATTGTTTAAACTGTGAATAACATTTACAATTACCTCAGTATTGATTTAGAATTTTACAACCTAATAGAATTGGGACTGTGGTGGGTCGTCCACTAATCTCATGAAAAAAACGGAGAGGTTGAAATGTCCGTTTATGAAAATAGCCTGCCACGTGTAAACGTAGCATATCTATCTATCTAGCTATCTAGCTATCTATCTATCAAGACCTCGAGGCTACTTGCTCATGTCCACTCCAAAATGAAGCAAATGCAGAGATTCTTTTTAATAGTGAGCAGTGACCAAGAGAAAATTAGAAAGCCAACCCACAGACCACAGAGCCTAGGTTTCCCCCGTACAAATTGCATGCAAGGGATTTCCCAGTGTAATGGCAAATGTTGCACTTTGGAGCTCACAAAGCTCTCTCTCTTTCTGCCTCTCTCACTTTCTTTGTCAGTCTCTCGCCACCCATGACAGATGTGATTCAGAAACAGACAATGTTAAAGGGTCACTTCACACTACACCCATTTCAATCCGGAGAGAGAATGCATTTAAGAGTGAAACAAGTTTAATTAACATGGTGCATAATAGGTTGATCTGTTTGTCTTTGGCGATTAGACTCCATCCCAATGTAAATTTCTATATAATAATAATTGTATTTTTTCTAGGACCTGATTATCATCAGAGCTCCCATGCAAATGGCAGGGAGCTTAAGGGATATCATTTTCTATTAAAATATGTAAGAGTCTAATTACAGATAAATGTCACATTAGCTGTGTGCGATACACAGACCTGGAGTGAAAAGGTGGTCGGGGAAAGGGGCCAAACGCTCATAGAGTGATGTGTGAAAAGAGGAGGGAGAATCAGTGGATCTAAAAACACTGTTCAACCCCATTAGTACACTTCAGTTAGTTATTTTAATAGGTAACATATGACAATATAAATGCAGAATAAGAGCAGCAAGTGAATATCTCAATGTAAATTTATAAGGGGCATAGAGGCCATGGGAATATCGCCCCGATGGAGTCCAGACAAAATCTGGTTGGTTTAACTGAAAGAGTAAACGCCCACATTCAGCTGAGGACAGATGCAGCTGATTAGGTTGGGACAGAGAGAGGGAGAGAGAGAGAGAGAATATGTGAAGCCTAGAAGTCTTCCTGAATTAATTTAGCTATGCTTCATGTAGTGGCTATTTCTAATGTGGTTTTATTTGTAGCCCACCAGGACAGACTGGACATTCTGCATCATATATTTTTTAATTTATTTTCTGTTAACTCTTTGCACAGTTTTCTGATTTAGAATTAGGTAAAGTGCATATCGTTTAAATGAAAGAAACTGCTAATATTGATTTTTAAATTATTTAATTACTGCAATTACAAAAACAAAATTCATAACTACCACTGTGTGTACCCTATACTCTATACTTTTTTTATTTATTTTTTTTTACCTTAAATTGATATTTTCCTATGACAGAGCATGGGTTCTGAGCTCTATTGGTTCACATACTGTATATGCTGACTGACAGCTTTAAAGTGCAACAGACTGATTATCTGAATGCAGAGCACTAAACATGTTGTAATCAAGTGGTAGTTGTGACAATCCCTGCTGTGTCTCTCTGACTCTGCAGGTGAATCATTAGAGTAACCTTGGACACATGAGGTTATTATTTGAGCCTGCAGTGCAGCTTTGAGCTCTCTCTGCCTCTCTCTCTCTCTGCAGGTTGCTGCTTTTCCAGCGTTGGTTTGGTTATGTTGCTTTAGGTTATCTTTATGTTTTGTCAGCACTTTACACACACACACACACACACACACACACACACACACACACACACACACACACACACACACACACACACACACAAACACAAACACACACACACACACAGACACACGCACACACACACACACACACACACACACACACACACACACACACACACACACACACACACAGACACACCCATCACTCACAAACACTTACACAACTGACTATACTGACAACCACACCCCACACCCTAATGATCCTTCAATTTGGTCTAATTTGGTTGGATTCGATTTAATAAAGTATATTTTTGTAAAAAAATTATCATGGTGTGTCTCCTATTTGTTTTGGCTTAAGCGCTGGGTCATAACATGAGTCAAAGAATAGTCCCTCATGGCAAACATCCAGGTGCAGAGCCACATGTGTGTAAGTTGTGCATTCTTAAATCTAACATTTAAACATCTACATTCTTCTGCAAAAAGTGCATCTGATGTCAGAGTTGAAAGACTGACAGGCTCCATAACTTGTGGGGTTATCAGACTGACTGACTGATAAAGGCCCTTTTCATTTCCTCTGGACCTTCAACGATTTCTGCAGGAAGTCCAAACGATGAGGGTTGTGCAGGGGGGAGTCCATGTTGTCCCTTATTCCCAATTCAATATGAAATGCAATTGCTTTGTCTCACTTTTTACTCCCAATCTGCCACACGACCACCTTACTCATCTAATCTCATTCCCAAGCAAAGAGCTCCCCTGATATGGAGAAGAAGATATTGAAGAAAGGGCTGAAGAGTTAGCACTATGTTAAGGATGTAAAATGATAAATAAAATAGATGTGGGTATATATTGTTGGTTACTCGTAGGGGTACAGATCCAATTATTGGCAAATTATCAAAGATGTTTTATCAATATTAATAAAGTTATGAATATGATTATTAATAACTTTATCAAATCAACAAACAATCAAAACGGGGCACCACCCTGAAACTTCAGGGGCCAATATTGAATTGTGAAATAGTCTCATTAGTGGTGTTCCCTTTAAAATACAGATATTAATTTGGTTAATCTATCTGATTCTTTGAAGGAACAGAAGGAAGGGTGAATCCGAGCACTGACCTGTGTTCAACCAGCAGTTATTACAATAAGTACAAAACTAATTACAGACAACTGATAATTAAAGTATAGTAGAATTTATTAACTTAAAAATGATCAATGGCCAATCAATAATCCTTTGATCAATTAAAACCAATATACGTTTCTTTTAAGTGCAACAAAACAAAGCAAACGACCAACATGTAGTGAAGCAACCCCGAAACCCGGGGTTGCTTGGTTACGCCCAGAGTAGCTAGCCGTTAGCTCCTTGGAGCTAGGCTGTGTGTTAGCTGCACAAAAGCTAGTTAGCCCCAAGAGGGCGGCAGTGGGCTGCATCACAGGCTCCACGTGGCTAGGCTAACCAGTTAGCTCTCAAACTAACGTGTTGCAAACAAAGGGACACACAGGAGCGCAGTTGTTGAGCGGTGCGAGCTCTGCAGTTATGTGACTCGCTGTTTGGGCGGCTGTTCACCTTAGCGTGTGTGTGTAGCTATATGTTCATATATATATATATATATATATATATATATATATATATATATATATATATATATATATATATATATGTGTGTGTGTGTGTGTGAGAGAGAAATTAGAGAAAGAGGAAAGAAAGAGATATAAACTTAGAAAAACCTGATTTTCTCACTCAGTACAATAACTAAAACTCTGTGAAAGGGGAATTAGCAGGTAGCAATTACAGTTTTAACAAGCTAGCTGCAATATCAACACAACATATCAACAATGCACCGTGATCAGAGTACATTCACAGAAATAGATTTGACTCAGCGGTCACAATCAAGGATTAATAAATCAAACGCACAGCAGCGCTTATCAATCGATCACATTAATGGTAAACAAATGGCAACATTAGCCTTTACACATTAATAAACATACTATCAGTGGTGGAGGAAGTACTGAATCTCAGTACTTAAGTAAAAGTACAAATAACCAGAGATATATTTACTTTAGTAAACGTAAAAGTACAACAATGAAAACCCTACTTAAGTAAAAGTAAAAAGTAGCTGATTTTAAATGTACTTTAAGTATTAAAAGTAAAAATACTTGCATAATGATTTATTCTCTTAATGTCTATATTCTAATAATAAAAAAAACAGTATGGGCTGTGGCATTTTAATTAAGTTAGTTTTAGGTTAATGTAATTGTGCTTACCATCTGTGGCCCAGTTTACATTCTGACTTACAATTCTGGTTATCAGGGTGATCTGCATGAAGCTCTACTTAGCATTATTTCCCACGGGACAGTGAATGCTGCACACATTTATTTAGCAAGAAGACACGGGCTTGGACAACAAGTAGCCTACGTGGCTTCACAGCTGAGGAGGATCGGGTTGTATATTAACCTTATGTGAAAGGATGCTTCACATATGACCAAGCAGAGTATCGGGAGCAGCAGCAGTAATAACAGGAGCAGCCGCGGTAGTACCGGGAGCGGTACACGCCTGGCCAATAAATGCTATTGAAGGGCGGGTCTTGGCGTGGCCATAGTGGGATTTGTAATATCGCGAGCGGCACCGGGAGCTGAACGTTGTAGAATAAATGTAGAATGTAAAAGTTCGGTTACAATTTTTTAGTTGATACATTTTCAACATTTAGCTCACTTTCCTCACATTTAGCACATTTTCCTCACATTTGAGACAGAAATTATATATTATATCTAAATGTTATATCTAAATCTAAATGTTATATCTAAATCTAAAGGTTAAATCTAAATCTAAATGTTAAATTTATATCTAAATGTTAAATGTTAAATCTAAATGTTAAATGTTAAATCTAAATGTTAAATTTATATCTAAATGTTATATCTAAATCTAAATGTTAAATCTAAATGTTAAATGTTAAATCTAAATGTTATATCTAAATCTAAATGTTAAATCTAAATGTTGAATGTTAAATCTAAATGTTATATCTAAATCTAAATGTTAAATCTAAATCTAAATGTTAAATTTATATCTAAATCTAAATGTTAAATTTATATCTAAATGTTAAATCTAAATCTTAAATGCATATCTAAATGTTAAATGTTAAATCTAAATATTATATCTAAATCTAAATCTTAAATATATATCTAAATATTATATCTAAATCTTAAATATATATCTAAATGTTAAATGTTAAATCTAAATGTTATATCTAAATGTGTTGCCAAGTGTAAAGCTAAATATTTAGAAAATATTCAAATCCCCAAGGAAACCACGCCCACTGCAGTGGCTTCAAATAGCGCTGCACCGCCCCCACCCCACACTAAAGGGACTAAAGCCACGCCCACTGCCAACTCGGAACTTGCAGACAGAGCAACAACCAACAGCGGGACATTTTTAACAATTTTCACCATCTTATTCATCATTAAATTCACTTCTGACAACGTTTTAGGGGAGAAATTAACTGTTTAGATATCGTATATAGGCAGTCTTGTGAAAATTGATGCCGAATTGACAGTTGAGGAGCTCCATGAAGTGAGGCGACAGCCAGCAAGCGCCTGCCCCGGCCTCTAGCTCGTCGCTCGGTCAGTTATGCTCAGACACCTCGCTGTAAGCTGGAGGTCTCTCAGACCGCTCTCGCAAATAAGAGGCTTTTATTTCATTTTATTTTGACATATTTTGTTCGTTTAAATATCACAACACATGTCCATCATAAGATTAACGGGAACCTGTGGTTAACTGTCTTTTCGGAGTTAAACTACACAAGCGTGTCCTGCGGCTCTCCGCGTGCGGTCTTAGGAGTCTGGGGTTCCAGGCTGGTGACTTCCCAACAGGCCGCTCTCTGGCCAAAGGGGTAGCTTCAGGTCTTTGAAATTTGTCTGCCTCACAGACTAGTATCGCCAAGACTGTTAGATTCCAACAATATACAGTACGGTCTCTGTAAAACATTGTATAGGCTAATAGCCCTAATTTGGGATGCTCCAATCAGGCTTACTCAAGCCAATACTAATCCTGTTTAAATTAAGTTCATAATTTAATTTAAAAATAAAATCAATTACAGAATCAAATTACTCTCCATCTAACCCTTTGAAGTGTAAATGCTAGCAATGATGAATCAATAAAACACCAGGCTAATTCTTGTAGACTTTGCTCATATTTACAATTCAGCCTGTACTATACCTCAGCTTTTCCCATAAGTATTATGACTTATTACATTCTGACTGATCACTTTTATGTTTTAATAATGTTTCATAAGTAATTAGTTACACACTGCATTGAAGTCAATTAGCCACAACACTAACTCAGACAAATAATAGACTATGGTTAAGATAAGACATGCAGCAAGAAGCAGCTGTTCAAAACGTTATGACTTGCAGGTTTATACTACATATGTATGGAACACTGATATAACTAAAAATAACTACTATAGACAACTGAGACCAGGTGGCTATGATGAATCATGCAATGAAAAACACTAATTAATATGTATGTTTGATGAATGTCACTCAGTTCCCGATTGATTAAATCATCCCTTGCACTAACTTATACCTCGCACTGCACAGCACAACACACTACTATGCAGTTTCAAGTTTCACTGTTTTTCATCGCAGCATGCCACTTGATCACTCATTACCAACTAATGTAGCTCACTAGGAGTTCTTTAGAATATGGTAACCCTCACAAGATTGCAGATTGGCTGCAACATATTTTTACAATAGAAAGATGCACCAATAAAAGAGCCCCTGAATAAAAACTTGACCAACACCCTGCAATAAATAATCTAAGTTGTATTATCACATATCTAATAGAATAAGCACCACAGAAGTGGTATGATAAGATGCTAATAAAAATGTATCTATGCAGATGAGACCATTTTCTTCCCACACGTTGCCCAAGTTTCAGCATTTCTCTGGAAGGTCACTCCGCTGATAAGGATTCTGCACCTGCTAATTTGGGATGACAGCCGATGTCACTAAGAATATTTTTTTCTAGGACCTGATTATCATCAGAGCTGCCCATGCAAATGACAGTGAGACCTTAAGGGATATAATTTTCTATTAAAATATGTAAGAGTCTAATTACAGATAAATGTCACATTAGCTGTGTGAGATACACAGACCTGGAGTGAAAAGGTGGTCGGGGAAAGGGACCAAACACTCATAGAGTGATGTGTGAAAAGAGGAGGGAGAATCAGTGGATCTAATAACACTGTCCAACCCCATTAGAACACTTCAGTTAGTTATTTTAATAGGTAACATATGACAATATGAATGCAGAATGAGAGCAGCAAGTGAATATGGCGTACAAGAATATGATTAGATTGTGAAAAGAAACTCACCACTATAGGTAGAGAGATTATATATTTTGATTTGTCAGTAGGTACAAATGTATACAAGGGTACTTAAAAGGGTGTAATCAAATGATCAATTAACTATGGTTAAGTTTATGTTTAACATTACAACTGACAACTAATATTTAAATTGGGAAAAACACCAACATGGGTCTGACGTATACCTTGCACAACATCCACCACTCAAGTGGTAATGTTAAATTAGAGTAGGGGTGTTAAAGTGGCTCTGACTAATCCACCCTTAAAACACAAAATATAGTTTCTGCAGTGACTTTACAAAGGACCCAGTCTCTGTGACTTTGTACCAGAGTGTGCTGTAGCAACACATCCTCATACCTAAACGACAGAATAGGTTGATTGTCCTAAAACGACATATGTGACCGTTCTATTTACCATTACTGGCACACTACGTGTTGTGAAACAGAACTAGTTAAGTTTAGGCAACAAAAATAGGGATAGTAAATCATCTGGGATTGGCCTAAAATGTGTCACGTAAAACTACTTAAATGACAATGTAATGTGACATCGCAGTCATTGCGTCACGGACTAAGGTCTATAAAACTCGGTTCATTTCAAATAATGATGGGTTGATAGGTTTCACACACGACACAAACCATGGTCTCCTGAGAAAAAGTTGTCTGTTCGTTACAACTTATGTGGAATTGGGCGCTCTTATACTTTGTCACCTGGCTTCCTCGTTTGCTCTTGCGATAATTACTACAACCATGAGAGGTTGCCACCTAACAAAAAAAGGAAATTATCGGTCATTATGAGCTGCTTGCACAATCGACTAGTCGTTTTCTGGGTGATGATGGTCTCAGCAATGAGAAAAATCCTGTTCCCTGGTTAAGGTTCTTTTCTTTTCCTGAATTTGGCCTTTCAGACAACACTTATTCCCAGGCCATATACCTTGAAATTGGAAGGACAAAGTTGAATATCATGCTGGGCTGAAAAACAAGCGGGACAGGAGAAAATAATATTGGCAAGGTGTTATTACCATGATCTGTTATGGCACGAACTAGCACAACTAGCTGACAACCATCAGAATTTTACAAGTTAAACATATTTTATCACTTGCCGTATAAGTATTTTAACAGCAGACATTTTGACTTGTCATAGCAGGAATAGCACAGGTTTAACTTTTAACAATGATTGCCATATTTATGTAGGTGTGCTAGTAAAGATTTAGTGACAGCGTAAATTGCCCTGCACTAAGAAAAAGGATGTGATATCAGGGACTTGATGTGGATATATGTAATATGGAGCAGAGCAATCATCAACTGGAAACCATCTATGAGAACGATGCTGCGGTTTGTAGCCTTGTAGTGTAATATTGCACAAACTGAGGTGGTGACACACCACTAGAATGCCTTTTCCATTTACAGTGTGTCACTTTTTGTATTACAAACAGTAAAATGCATCTTTGTCAGTTGTATGGGCTTCAGTTGAAGTACATTGGAAATGGGCCGCGTATTCGTAGAGATGGGTGCTAATGTGAGTGTACAAAGTCTTGCCAGTGAGTGACCATGTGCTAAAGCAGGGCCTGGACACCGACACACCCAAAGCTTTTGCCTTATGCATGGCCAGATCCTGCGACTTTTATGTTCACATTGACTGGATAAATTGACACTGAATGTAAGCAACGGTTTTGTTTAGTGACAATTTCTAAACGTTAATTCACACAATCTTCAATAATGTTGACAAAAAGGGCCCCAAAGAGAAGGGCATTGTTATTTGTAAGTAAGATGGAAAAGAAGATTAAGATACAGATACATGGATATATCCACGTATCTGTATCTTTATTAGTATCTTAATATTGTGGACAATATGGTAGGTCTGTTCTGCAGTGAAGTACAGTTTTATATTACAGCAGTCTCTACAGTTTTAGCTACAATATAAAACATGCTACTCCAATAATATTGAAACAAGCTCACTACAGTATTTTTGACAGCAGCCATGTGAGAAACCGGAACATGGAACTGCTCAAACTGCAAAAAGACCAAAATTTCTGACATGCCAGAAATCTATATAATCTTCCAAGAGCCAGATCGTCCAGAACGAAAATTAGTCGGGTCCACCAATTCAGTGCTATAATTGGGCGTTAATGTATAACCTTTCGGCTTGCATTCTTTTAGCTATGAGTTATATTTCATTCTGCACTGAGATACACTTTTTGGGTATTTACATTGAATAAAATTTCTGGACAACTTGAGAGTATCACTTGTAGTGCCATTACACTCAACTTTGCAGCTTTACACACCACTGTTAGGTCATTGGTTTTCATTTCCAGTCCACTGACAGACTGCTCTGACAGTTGGTGGACCAAACCACTTGCTAAAAGTAACCTTAACCAATGTATAGTATTAGGTGGCCAGAGACACAACTCTAATGGGATGGTCATATTCAATTATCAATGGATAATTGGAAACTAAATGTAGGCAGATTTACTGTAATCAGGTTTTGGCTTCAGACATCAATTTTTCCTAAAATTCTCTTTCTTTCTCTCGTAAAGGGGCGCTATGCAGTTTTGGCCATTTCTTCGCTGTTTTCTTGCTTTTTGCTCGCCCTACAGCTTTGGAATAGATATTTGGCAGCTCCTATGTTTACTCGTGTCTGAGTCCTCGCTTGGTCAGTCTGCCGTTTCCTCTTCCTCTGTTCCTCCGACAATGCTTTCCTAGCTTTCTACTTCATTTTTGCCGGCTCCGCCATGACGATAGTGTGAAAAACTGCATCGTTACCTTGTTAGCCGGTTTCTGAATGGGCGTATGTTTGCAGTGCCGTGAAGCAATTTGTTACTGATATCACAAGACACTTCCTGATGCTGAGGCCGGAGACTCGCCGGCCGAAATTTGCAAGGGTGGTTTTCCCGCTCACAGGCTCTAGGGGGGAGCGAGACAACCACCATTCAACTCGAAAAAAGTCATATAACCATTCCGATGATTCCGAAGCTGTTCAGTTTAGGTTAATTAAGCTAAAAAAAAAAACTGCATGATTCCCCGTTAAGTGTTTCTGGATATTTTTGTTTTTTATTGGTTTTTGGTTTGATTTATTGTGTTTGTGTGGATGTGTGTGTGTGTGTGTGTGTGTGTGTGTGTGTGTGTGTGTGTGTGTGTGTGTGTGTGTGTGTGTGTATGTGTATATGTATGTGTGTGTGTTTGTGTGTATGATTGTCAGGGAAGGACAAAAATAAAGAGAGAGAATGATAGTGAGGGGAAAAGATAAAATCAAATGTGTTGCCCGTTTTAGGTCTTATTTTTGCCATCAGTGAAGAAAGTTGGAGACATTAAAACCAGCACTAACATTGTTTCATATGCTTGAATGTTCATGCTGAAAACTTCAGCAAAATGCTGTTCAGTTATATATTATATATTAATATCGGTGACATAAAGACACAAATGTCCATGAATGTTACTGAGGTTTGACTAATATCACCTCATCATATGTGATTTTCCTTGTCTGTATTAAATTCTGTCCTCATTTTAGGTAATTGTTCAACTTTTAATGAACAAACTCATTAAAATGGGGGTTATTTTCAGAAAATATCCCTGTTGGCTTCCACACACCAGATTGAAACCTCTTTTCAATTACCATGCAGCCCGAAAGAGACAGACAGCTTTTAAGGCCCTCTCTGTAGCCACATCATTAAAATGTAATGAGAGGCTTACTGAGGGAACTCCTGTATTGTACTAGGACACTCACCCAATGTCCCCGTAATGGTGAATGATATCATTCACACAGTGAATTTTTTTTTTGCTATTTTATATTTCCATTACACTTGTGTTGATTTAGAAAACATGGGCACATAATTTGGAAAATAAACTGAATTAAAAGTATAATCAGCTGTTCTATTGTGAGGTATTTAATTCCACAGGCCAGACGTGCTAATGCTCATTATATAGAGTTGACTGTTAAAAGTCCCTAATTAGACAGTAGTTTTATAGACAACTTGTTATACAATGAGGCTTCAGGGGTGAACTACATCATGACTTTGAATATGGTGGCAAATAAGTATTCAATTAATCTTAAAGGATAGATTTGCTTATTTTTTCCAAGTCTGTCTTTACACAATACTCACATACCAACAAGTCCTTCAAATGAAACGACATAAATCCACAGTTTTTGTTCCATTCAAAAAAGGATCAGCTGATGCTTTTACAAGGCTTCAGCAGTATGATTTTGCCAAATCAAGCTAATATCTTCCTTATTAGTACAAATGTCCAAGGTAACTCTATCCACAG
The DNA here is from genome assembly GCA_023566125.1 of Zingel zingel. NCBI lineage: Eukaryota > Metazoa > Chordata > Actinopteri > Perciformes > Percidae > Zingel > Zingel zingel. The sequence continues at coordinate 23,156,782 of CM042320.1, forward strand.
AAACATGAATGCTGATTATTTATACTGTCAAGACTATGGAAAATAGTAAAATTGGAAACAAACTTAAGAATGAGGGAATATCTTCATATGTGATTTTTATATTTTTATTTTTAAGATTTTGCAATTAGAAAGAAAACCAACACAATAAAATCTCTGCAAACAACCACTCTTGACCAGGGATGTCAACTGGCGTGATTAACATTGCAACAGATGATCCTCAACAAGAATGTAGGATTCGGTTGTTTGGTTGAGATCAACTCAGAATAGTATGTGGATAATTAGCATATGTAGCCCTTTATAGGCACAGTGAAGGCACAAGGACTGTGTAACAGAAATTTTTAAAATTGATTTTTAAAAACTTACTGTAACAAACTAAAACCCCTGTATTATACTTGAGGTCCTTGAAACTCCACAGCAGGAACACACAGGACAATATGGATGCCTTTAATTTATTTCCATTGCCATCTTTCTTCAGTATGATAGATAAAGAAACTGAATACCACATATTGCCTTTTCAAAAATGTTAAAACAAGAGGAGAGGACTATGCTTACTGACTTATATTTGTTCCCCTTTACCATTCTTTGGCCACAGATGGGCTGAAAATCTCCATTGCAGAGAGAGTCAATTGAGATTTGTCCAAGAAGCTCCCAAATCCTGCAACAGCCTCCTTCAACACCACTGAAGATATTCTCATCTTAGCCGTACTTCAGTCCCTCCTTGACAAAATAACAACACATGAGCAAGCATTGCCTGTTTTGACGAAGTTGTCGAAGAAAGCATAATCAAAACGTTTATGGCTGTCATTAATTTTACTTTGCAGATTATGTAATTTGTTGTTATCATGACTATGACTAAAGTGTTGTTCTGTAATATATTATGTAAATATGTGGACAAGTACATTTTATGTTATAGTTACCAATGTCTTCTGTGATGTTTTATTAAGAGGCCTGTGATCAATGAGATCAAGTAGGCCGGACCCAAGGCTAAATCTGTCCGCCAGTTGAAGACCCCAGACATAGAGTTTATAGTTAACCGTAGGATTTCAGATGGATCCGTACATCCACTATCCCCAGAACAGATGGATAGTTGGAATGGAGAGTTGGAGTGCTCTTAACTCAACGGATGTGAGAATATGGCTCTGCAACAGCAGCCCTAAAAAAGGAAGAGGGAATAATAAACACATTTCAAGAGATGGGTTCTAAAAAGTAAAAATAGCAGGGATAAGGATATTACAAGGGTACAACAATCTGTGTGCCAGACAACAGTGTCTATCAGCTGGAAATGCTCTCTAACTTGGAAGGACAACAGGGGTCGGGATTTGGCCATCAAGAGTACAAGCTGTCAGTGTCCTCCCTCTTCCTGTCCCTTGGTTCCTTTCACTAAATCCCTGCGTTAGACATCAAGGCCATTGAGATCTGATTTCATCCTTCTTAACTAGTTCAACATACCCAGTTTTTTCTCTCTTTTGACTGTTGGAAAATACTTCTGTTGTAGCCCACTTGCTTAGAAATGTATGGATACAGAGACTGCAAAAAAAGAGCATCTTAAGGAAAAATAATATTTGTTATTTCTTTGTGGTCTGCATTATACAAAATTTAAAAAAGGATGCTGCATTATTATTTGTTTGCCTTTGTTATGGAAATCTTTGTATTTTGTGTTTTTTTGGTGATTTCACTGAATATTTCACAACTGCCTCATACCAATGCAAATGTGAAACTAAGAGAATACCCTACCAGATGGGATGGAAGATGTAAGTATTAAAAAAGGATGGGGGGGGAGCCATTTAAAATATGGTCCTTGTTTTCTACGGGCTGAGCTCCAGATGAGGGCCATTGAAGATGTAAGTATAACCATGTCAGAAAGGACACCGGAAAGTCACAGCTGTCTCTACACTACACCAAAAAAAGAAAAAAGTAGAAAAGAGACTCTGTCTGTGTCACTTAGCATCAAGACACTGACACGAGGCATAAAAACCATACATACACACCAACATTTGATTTTATGGAATGGAAGGTTACAATGTACAAAAGGAAAACCTCATGTATATATTCTCCTTATTACTGTTTGCTTTTTTTAAATAAAATTGTATAGGATGTAGTGGTACTTCATTGGTTTTACTGAATCAACTTTCAGTAGTTATGGCAATACAACTGACACAACGTTAACATACATGGTGTTCAACTCAGCATAATGTTTTTGGAATAAATATGAATCAATGCCATCCATCAAGTGTAGAAGTGGTATTTTAGTTGAACCATGAAAACAAACTGGTAATTTTATGGCTCAAAGAAAAATTGCACACACGTACAGTAGCCATCACTAAACTCACACAAACCCCTTGTATGCAAGTTCTGGATGCTTGTTTCACTTTGATATATGTTCAGTGACTGGAAAAATATAAGGTTCGCCCTAGAAGCAAAAATGTGCCTCTCAAAACCAATTGCATATGTATATTTACCCAAACAGGTTCGTGCAACACCATTTCAATACTTGCTTTGCCTTTAATGGGTTTTAAGTGCAATGAGGAGGGTTGGGTGTGAGCATCACCAAGATCAGTTAGAAAAGTCAGAAGTTAAAAAGTTAGCATGTTTTTATTAAAAATACAGATTATACTTTAGCAGAAGAAGCAAGATGCGTAACCCTCTAAACCATTTTGCCACCAACCTCCTTTTGCCCACTGCCTATCACTGATTCTAGACCATGTTAAAGAGCCAACAGAGAGCCTACAATTATGCATTTTCTCTTGACTGCTAATTAGTAAGCTTTAAGTGTAAAAGCTGTGCTGACCTATATCCAGGAAGTGATGCCAGCTCAATTACTCCTCCTCCTCCATTGCCCAGAACCATTTCTCATCTACTTTTCAGAAGCTACTGATCTCCAGAGCAACAATCCTCCACAGTAATGACAACATGTAGCTTTTCAGAATCAGAAATAGATTATCTCTATTGTGACTCTTACGCCACTGTTCATCATAACCCCAATCAGCCCTGTCAGAAACCTCCTACCAAGAGTCTGGGTCTGCTGAGGTTTCTTCCTAAAAAGGGAGTTTCTCCTCGCCACTGTCACAATAGCCACTGCTAATGCTTGCTCTTGGGGCAATTATTGGAATTGTTGGGGCTTTGTAAATTATAGAGTGTGGTCTAGACCCACTCTATCTGTAAAGTGTTTCAAGATAACTCTTGTTATGAGTTGATACTATAAATAAAATTGAATTGAAATTGAATTTAAATCAGAATCAGAGAAAGGATTTAAGTAACACATGGAATTTGCCTTTGTGGCTGGTGCATACATAAACATATTAGAAGGAAATAAACAATACATAAAAAACCAAATATGTACAATATGACTGTTCAAGCAATTGGAGAAAAAAAGCTGAATGGTTTAGTGCAGGATGTGCAAAAATGTTGAGCGATTTGCAAAAGATCAGGATATATAGTATGTGCAGTTGATAGTCTAGGATGTACGATAATGTAAAGTGTAGTGTCTGGGGCTGGGGGGTATTGTTAAGAGTCTGTGTCTGCGGGGGTCCCGGGTCTTATTAATGATGAGGATGATACGCTGCAGTGTGCCCTTGTCCTTGGCGGTGGCAGCAGCATACCAGATGGTGATGGAGGAAGTGAGGCTGGACTCAATGATTGCAGTGTAGAAGTGCACCATCATTGTTTTTGGCAGGTTGAACTTCTTCAGCTGCTGCAGGAAGTACATCCTCTGTTGTGCTATTTGATGATGTTGTTTCACTTGAGGTCCTGGGAGATGATGGAGCCAAGGAAGTGAAAGGACTCCACAGTGTTGACTGGGGAGTCACCCAGGGTGATGGGGCTAGGTGGGGCTGCGTGCTTCTGGAAATCCACAACCATCTACACTGTCTTCAGAGCATTTAGCTCTAACTACGCCAGGTCACCAGATGGTCAATCTCCCACCTGTTCCTATAGTCCATGAACCAGCAACAGAACATGTAACAAGGGTAGATGGTGAACATTGACAAGAGGCCAAGAAAGAGGCAAACAGTCTGTGTAAATGTTTGTCAGTTATAAGTGAGACTATGGGGAAATGGGGAGTTTATTTTAACAAAGTAAGACACAACATTGTATAATCTGTTGCACTTTTTTGTAGTTTCATTCTTGGAAAAAATGGTAAAAAAAGATAATTTTGCCATCATGATAAGATTTTCTCCAACATTGCATTATTGATGTGCCAATACTTTTTAGAAAATTAGTAAATAATATCATTTTAAAAGTTAATTGTAATACCCAATTAAATAAATAATAATTTGTTAATTGTAAATGAGACAACACACCAATGCACCCTTCCATGACAAAATAGTTATTCAAATCAGATTCTGTGTAGCTTGGTTAAGGATGTCTACAACCTGACCTTGCCAGTGTGTCTCACAAACACATTGTTACTCTGCATGCTGTCTCCTTTGACATCTGTGTCAGTAGTGTGAAAGTAGAGTAGCATGAGTCTTTGTAGTCTAAGGTCATCAGTTAATCCTACTTAACACTAGCTGCAGATCCGCACTGCAAAATGTCTTTAGAAGTATCGTAATGAATGAATCTTAAGAGTTATATGAATTTGGCACTGCACATTTAACATGAACACACCGCAAAGACTACAGATGATGGCCAGCTGAAAATTGTTAACCTCATGGTGGCGTTTCAGGATCATCAAAGTCATTAGGACCCCATTCACACTACTTAAAGTATCTTGGGCAGATAGCTATCAGAGCTTTAAAAAAACAAGCTAAGTATAAATGCAGTCAAGAACAGGGACAGAGGGGGGTGGGAGGGGAGAGGGGAGAGGGGGGCTTTTGGGGCTCCTTTTTGCTGATTCCATTGTTTTATGTTTTTGTGTATTTTGTGTTTGTACGTATGTGTGGTTGTACTGCTGCCTGTCTTGGCCAGGACACTATTGAAAAAGAGATTTTTAATCTCAATGTGTTTTTTCCTGGTTAAATGAAAGTAAAATAAATAAAAATAAATAAATTCCTACCCCTGTTATGCAACTTAAAAATAGTAAGAAAGACTGAATGTCAGACAATTGTTGCCTCTTTTTAGGTGGTAGGAGTGAAAATAAGTCATCTCCAGCATTTGTTGTATTTGGGTTTTAGAATGATGAAGACATTTAGAGAATAATTTGATTATTAATTATTAATACCTACAGAATGATTCTTTTCCATGACAACTCAGGTTTTTCCCACATAATGTACACATGCATTCTTTAATCTAAAATGGATTGAAAAATAGTCCATCTAGCTGCTATAAATGGGACAACAATCTATACCCCGGACCCCCGTAGGTTTGGGCTGAGCCCTGAATATTAACACTTCCGGCTCTGCCCCTTGGCCGAGAAGCATTCAAGACAGATTCAAATCCACTTGTTTAAATCATCTTCAAGGTGATTTGGGACGCATTCTTAATTTACATATGTAACTTACTCCTCCCATAGTCAGTAGCCAAAGCACTCTGAGAAAATAGACACTAACTGTTTAACCCCCAATTTCCACCGGTTGCAGAACGGCTGCTGAACGGCGGCAGAGTCAATAGGTTTCCATTAAAGTCAATGTGTGTATTTCCATTGACTGCGGAACGGCTGCGTTCGACTGCATCCCAGCTCTGGCGGTCCACAGCCCTCCGGAGCAGATACGCAGAGCTTCTATTTTTGCCGGACTCCGGAGAGCTCCGGAGCAATTCAGCACAATTCAGATTGTGCAGGACAGGAAGTCGAGCACAGAAACAAAATAAAACATCCGGTTAATTTTCTAAATAAAATACGCAGTGCTCATGGTGGATCATATTTCCCTGCACTACACCTTGAAAACACAGCACAGAGTTGTTTCCCCTCTACTCCTCTGGATGGAAACAAACTGTAGTTGGTTTTGTGGTTCTATTCTACCTGAATTCGCGAGATCTCGTGGGTCCTCGTGTCAGTCATGGCCGCAGTCGTACCGCAACAAATCCGGACCTGGTGGGTATTGACGGACGGCAGAGCATGGAGCCGTTCCGCAGCCGTTCCACAACCGGTGGAAATGAGGAGTAACTGTCACTAATTGATTTTCTTAATACATCCATGGTCTGTCTCTTCTATCCTTGTGATAACAGCAGCCAACGTTGAACTGCAATTAGCCATTGTTATCTGTTTAATAAAAGCATAAAAAAAAATGTTCCAGCGATTTCCACACAATAGATAAAATACAAGGCACACTAAACTGCTGGGGCGTTTATCTGATCTGATCCCTGATCTGAGAGGCTGTGAAGACAATAAACTTTGTTCTCTTTCTTAGTTTACAATTCATTCATGTCTTTGTATTAGGTTGAAGACACTTGACATGACAATTGCAAATGGGGGCTAGGATGTATCCTCTTAGAGTAAAGTTCTATACCAATTGTTTTGAAAATTCATCAAGAATATGTTGAGATATTTCATAAGTGAAATATATGACCTTGTAATTGGCGCTAGAGGAAAAGTCAAGGAATCAACATGATTAATCTTCTGGGCACCAAGAATGCCTGTACAATATGTCATGGCAATCCACCCACCCACAGTTGAGGTGGTTCGGGCATCTGGTAAGGATGCCCCCTGGGCGCCTCCCTAGGGAGGTGTTCCAGGCATGTCCAGCTGGGAGGAGGCCTCGGGGAAGACCCAGGACTAGGTGGAGGAATTATATCTCCAACCTCGCCTGGGAATGCCTCGGGATCCCCCAGTCGGAGCTGGTTAATGTGGCTCGGGAAAGGGAAGTTTGGGGTCCCGTGCTGGAGCTGCTACCCCCGTGACCCGATAACGGATAAGCGGACGAAGATGGATGGATGGATGAATCCACTAATTTGTTGCTGAGATAAATCAGTCTGGACCAGTGATGCACAAGTGATGGACTGACTGACCGACAAACCACACTGCTACTGTGACTACAAAAAAACAGCATGGAAAAACAAAACACAGAAAGTATCCCACCATTAATCTGGTGAATAATTGTATTTATCCGAAACCTTAATTGAGAACATGCCTGATTTAAGTGACAGCTGGCACAGCAGAGTGTTTCTCTGCTTTGCAATATGATTTTCAGTTCTTGGCATTTTCCTAGGTGGATGCCACAAATCAGTAACAGCCCAACAGCGCCTGATGGCCCACTGACAGCTGAAAGCATTCACATTTGAAAACTAGTATCATGTGGGAGTGTATGGGTTAATAATGCAAAATTGTGTAACAGTTTTTTTCATTAATAAATATCTAAAATGCATTATAGGCTATGTACCAATAATGCATTAACACATGCTTAATGCATTTATACACTCCATTATGTATTATTAAGAGTTACTATAAAAGCCCATGCAGCATTATTACTGTATGACTTACAGTATAAATAGTCATAAGAGTCATAAGTGTATGCAGATCAAGTAGCAATTGCTCTGAACAACTAGCTTGCTCTAACACGCCAATGTCAGCTCATTGTCTGCTTTAAGCTAAATAAAAATCTAGTGGAGGCAGAAGAGGACCTTCATACCTTTTGTTGGTCACCAGACACTTAATTTAAAACCATGAGAAAGGGAAGCACACAGAAAACAGATCTTTAGAAATCGGACACATTTGGAAGCACCCTTCAAAGATGTCACATTTTGGGACACATTATATCACATGATGAATGTTACCGATTGTGATTGCCAGCTAATTTTAGCTACTGATTCAGAACATTAATGTTACCTAGTAAGCTAGCACTGTTTACAGTGGTCCATACGTTACAGTGTCTGCCTGAATTTGATCTTGCCAGTTAACTTACTGCCAGTTACTAACTGGTGTAAAGCCTCATTTTGTAACCATAAATATGACAAAAACCAAAGAGATGGCAATAGATTTTCGGAAAAATCCTACAGTCAGCTCTCCTGTCTTAATCAGTGAGCAGGTAGTGCAGCGTGTTCAGTCGCATTCATTTTCAGGTACTCTCTTGGATGGCAAATTGACCTTTGGGTGTCATGTCGACACGGTGTGTAAGAAACACAACCAGCACTTGTACTTCTTTCGTAAGCCCCAAAATTTTAATGTTGATGTGACTCGGATAATTTTGTTTTATATTGTTTCATTGAATCACTTCTTACGTTTGCCTTCGTAAGTTGGTATGGTTTATTGAACCAAAAGAATAAAATACTACTTTTAATACTACTTCAAGGGATGGTGAAAGTGTGAAAGTGTGCGGAAAAATTGCAGGCACTTCTCTGACCGATCTCTTATTTAAAGTGAGAGTTTCTAAGAAGGTGGGGTCAATCTTGGGAGACCACAAACGCCCTCTGTCACAAGCATTTCAGTTGCTCCCATCTGGTCGTAGGTACAGCTTTCCAGATTAAAAAACTAATTTGTTGCTGCTGCTATACGTGCACTTAACCAATAATCCTTACTGTATTGTTGTTGTTTTACCTTTTTTTTGTTTACCTTGATTTATTCAGGGAAAGTTCACTGAGCAGCAACCTCTCTTTTGCAGGAACGCCCTGATCACATTCACGCAGTTACACATTCATACCTGAAACCTGCCCAGTACAACCACAGTCTGATCTGCTGGAGCGGTTGGGGTTAAGGGCCTTGCTCAAGGGCACCTCAGTGGTGGTAATGAGGGAGGGACAAGCGCTGCTCTTTCACTTTCTCCACCCAGACTTTATCCTGTCGGTCTGGGGATTGAACCAACGACCGCCCAGTCACAATCATGCTTCTTTAACCTTTAGGCCACCACTGCCTTGACCTTGACCTAACTAGCCAACATGCATCAGCCAACATTATAACTAAATGCTTTTTGGATATTGCTTCATGGATATTTGCAGTTCAGTGGACAGTCTTTATGTAAACAAACTGGCTCTAGCGGAGTTAACGTGAAGTTATTTGTCTTGTGTATTCAACTACTTAGAGAGCTGTCCCCCTGCTGTCTGACTGCATTTTAGTGCTCATTTGTGCCCATTAGACTGTGCCTGCCTGGCTGCAGCTCCTCTTCAGAGAAATATATAACTAGATCCACCTTTACCAGCTGCAACAGTGATTTTTGCACATTAATGCATCAAAAATAATATACTATTCTTAAATGGGTCATTCTGCATAGTGGGTACTTGGACCTTTAGTATTTAAAGTATATGTTGATGCTAATACTTTAGTACTTTTTGTACAAAGTCAAATTTCAATGCAGGAATGCTGTGACTCTTGCCCTGCCTGCCTTGCCCAGCCTATGGCCTTTGCTCCCACCAGTCTGAGAATTCCTATATTGGAACTCTTATGGTTACCGAGAAAGGCAAGGCTGGGGCAGCTTTTTAAAGACAATATGTCTTGTGAGCAAGTTAGGTGTAGAGTTGCATACCGATAAGATGCATAATGAAGCATGATTTACTTGATTGCAATATTTAAATATTTTTGGAGAAGGGTACTAGCATCAGACCATATAGGAAATTCAATTGAATTCTTGAATCTGGCTCAGTCTATACCATTGCAGCAGTAGTCTTTGCTTTGTATTTGACAAGATTCATTGCCAGCCTCTAAAATGTGTAGTTCATGATTTGTGGCCGATACACCAAGATATGGATCATTACTTCACAAAAGCGCATTAGTATGTTATTGTGTTTCACTTAATGCCCTAAATGGGAAACTTTAGGGCCTGTGTGCATATAATAGTGCTGAAGAGCCAAACATCTGAGGCTGCATGTCAATTTCCGTTTTAACCGCATCAGTTTTGACAAACCAATCAAATCCATTTACAATTATTTTAATAAAATGAAGAACAAACACCCTTTTATTTTTATTCATGATTTATGTATATTCAAAACGATATATGTTTATTTATTATAGTAGCCTATTGATAAAAAATGTTGTACAAAACAAAAGGTGTGATTGGTGACAGGCTTGTCAGTTAAAAAAGGGCTCGTCCGTCCAGGGCGGGCACAGCTGACTCTGGGGGCAGGCCCGACCCCCTGAAGCCCGCCCATAATGCCGGGACTGGTTAAACATACGTCGGGAGATGAAATTGAGGCCACGACTATAGATGTATTTTCATTTCCAGATAACTACCTATTTGAACGGTATTGTTTTTCTTCCCAGTCTATCAGTTATGTAGCCTACATAACCTTATCCGTCCTCATATCACTAACGTCACCTATCGTGGACATGCTCTACATCCCAGCACATTATTTGTGTCACATTATGTTTTTTTGCAAATGGCAGTTTTCTTTACAACATTGGTGATGCGGAGAATATTGGTAAAGCCACTGTACAGCAAAGTGCCGTCAGAAGAACGTGACTCACTCTGAAACGTTTTAACGTTTGTGTAGAGTTCCCTGCATGGACACAAACCAGTAAGAGACATTAAAAAGAAATAAATTATTGTAAATCATAATGCTGTTAATGATGGTGCTGCAACCTCAGAATGGGATTAGTAGTAGATTACTTTTTCACCTGCAGGATTGCACCTAAATGAAATTATATATATTATCATTCCAGTTTTCACCAGTGATATTATAGGTTACCTGTGATTAAATATGAAATTAATACACTATATTAGAGCTTACGCATTGACTGGAGCAGCAATTTTCTCACACACCAATTCTCGGTATTTTACAGCAGCTTTTTTTAACTAAATACATGTTCAAACTCGCTGTATGTGCGCATGAGTATTTCTGTTTGTTTGTGGTTGTTACCATGGTGAATCGTAGTATCAAGGCTCCATTCATGCTGCCTTTTTATTGTGGTAGTGCACGCGCTTAGCTCTGAGTCAACCTACTCCGAGTTGATTGAACCAACTCAAATCAGCTGTTCTGAAACCGAAAATTCAGAGTTTCCCATCTCAGACTAAATCAACTACTAATCAACTAAATCAGGGTTAGATTCAGAGTTTGTTAAACCTCCTTCCTGAAACAGACCCCAGGCCTGTACTCTTGTTAATCATGGGAAATTTCAAGCAGAATGTGCCTGTAACTAGAGTTACATTAATGCTCTCCGTCTCGGCTGTGACTCACACAATCCTACGCCGTGTGTGCGCAGGTGGTGTAGCCAGTTAAAACATACATTCCACGGCACATACGCTCTGCTAACAGTCTGCATACGTTACGCGTTCAATGTAACCAAAGGCACACAACCTCCTGCATACTGAATCATGCTGGATTTTTTAGTTTGCTGTTGATGCACACTATTGTCCCACGATGCAATGCACAAAGGAAATAGAGGTGCTGGATGTATCTGTGTATTTTTGCCTAAGGAAAATGATCAGTTCCTAACACCTAAGGGAGATTTTCAAATGGATTTAAAAATACTGATTCAGTACAGTACAACATCAACAGTTTCAGGTTTTGCAGGTTCACATATAAACGTGCACACTCACACATGCACACATTTTCTGTTGTCAGGAGTTGCTGAGCAAAATATATCTAACAGTTTGCTTTCTCTTGGTGTGGGTGGTCATTTTTGTATCTTGAGGTTACAGCCAGAATGTATGCAGGTTGCGATTCCTAAAATATTCTCCTATCAAGCTGAGTAATATGAGGCCTTTGTTTACCGTTTGGCTAAGGAATATACATTCAGCCTACTTATCAACCTGCTGTCTTCCATTTCTTATTAAGAGCAGCAATTTGATGGTAAAATCTTCCAAATCCTGGTGTCAAGTCAGCTCTCAAGGGAAATGCACAAATATGGGGGTAAGCTCATGTCTTTGATGTCATTACATACTAAGTCAACTCACTCAAACTTAATTATTTCTCTCATCAGGTTGGGTGTGAAAATTATGTTAGACCTCTTTTACTGTAGTATCTCAAAAGCACAGACTGAGACACCCACTTGCAAGGCTCTGCTCACATCCCTTACATCATTAAGCCCTTTAAGCAATGTAGCAAAGTGCAAATTGATTAAGGCATCTCCAGCCTAATGCTAATGCCCCTGAAGACTGGCAGGGCAGAGGAGATGCATTTCAATAGGTGGGGAGGAAGCCCCTGCCCCATCTCTCTCGCTGCTCTTTTACTTTAAGCCTGTCCCTCTTTAGTGATCTTGAAATTGCCTCTTTTAAGCGTCAATCTGATCCAGTGAGAAAAGCAGAACCGTGTGGCATTTTAAGCACTGAGCCCTTGACTGACCTCAACTCTTTTTACAGATTCAAATGTATTCTTAAAATGTTTCCCACGTGAGCAGGCATGAGAAAGATTGTATTTGTAGGAAGCAAAGGTTGAGAGGGTGATACACTAGCAGTCAAAACTGGCATATATCTGATATCCTGACCCATTATGAACCTCGCAGACCTCTCAGGTTGACAGCTTCTGGATTACTGTTCCCAGAGTCAAAATTAAACATGCCGAAGCTGCCTTTACAGTAGTTTATATGCTGCTCAAATGGGGAACAACCAGCTCACAGCTTACAAAAGTAAATGTCCTTCTGGACATACCAGACATACATGTGACAAAGTCTTAAAATACTCACATTCAACTATCAAAAATACATATATACACATACACACACATACTGTATATTCACACATCCCTCTGGGGTATGTTGAACTGCTCAGCTAACCCATAAAACCCCAGCTTATCGTCTTCATGGGCCTCCTGGTACTGCAGTTCTCCAATCCAACCCAAGGCTCTTTTGACAATCAGCCGTCTCCGTTTGGCCCGAAGTTTGGGTGAATATCCCTATGTCTAGAGATATGAGATCCAAGCCCAGGCTTCAAGGCCACAGTGTGTAAATACAGTGCAGCTAGAGTGAAAAGATGAGCAGAGCCGCAAAGAGCCCAGGCTGCATGTGTGAAAACACATCCAGAAGTGCACTTGTTTACTGCGAACATAATGAGAGGCATTGGACCTTATAAAAGAGAAAGAGGCCCTGGATTAGAGATTAGAGGCATGCGGGTATCATTTGTCTTAATCTAACATCATATGCTGGTTCACTGCTCTGGCTTAACCACCCCCCCCCCCCTCCTCGTGAAAAACCAAAGGAGAGATGGATAGAGAGCATGTTGAAGTCAGTAAATTCAGGATTGGGGTGTAAAGAGAAGGAAAATGAAAATATAAGCCACATCAAGTGCAGGCTTATCCAGCACCCTGCTATAATTGAGACAACTAATGCATTACAAAGACAGTGTAATCCTAGGTGTCAGAAAGCAATTACATGTCGCTAATTACTAAATAATTAATGCAGACAGTTTAACCGGACAGACCAATCTGCAAACCTGCCTCCAACTGGGTTTTATATTTATCTCTCTTTAGGGTTAAGTCGGATGCCTCAGGGCCTCATCCTCATGACACTGGAGATAGCCATTAATTATTCTGTTTTTCCGTAATAGCTGTCAAATTATAATACTAGTAATTCAAACCAAGCAATCTGATTGGTTCATGACGTCTAAGTCCTAATTCTTTTGCACAATAATTATCACTTCATATCTGAGAAAAAAAACTTGAGACAAACAAACTGATAACTGGTTTAAAATCGGCAAAATATCCCTTTCAGTGTATACTTTATTTTGAATATTTCCACCGCTTTACCTTGCAGTCAGACAGCTCTTTCCGATGGGCAACTGAAGCCATTATGCTCTCTTCAAAGCCACCAGACTCCATTGACAAAAACAGTAATCTTACTTTGCAGAAGACGGAAGTTGCTGTTCTACCAGTGCCTCGATCGGTTATTTATTGATGAAAATCTATTTAAAATTGAATGTGACTATAACCTTTTATAATGCCATATTTGTTATAACAGCAACAGCTCACTTCAGTCTGTGATATGTTGTGATTATATCACAGTGAAGGGGGTTGACGGTCATCGGTCCAAACAACACACCTTAGCTGAGATATAATCACAACATACCACGTGAGCTGTTGCTTAAATGTACACTCACATGAAAGAACTTTTCATCAGCCAGCTCTAAAAGAAACTGAGGTCCATGGTGGGTCACAGTGAGTAAGAACAAATCAACCTAAATATAAAATTATAATCAAACTATAATGATTATTTAGCACCTGCTAAATGTGTTACAACAAGGAATGATTTATCGAAGTTCAGAGGCCCCATCTAAATAAATTCATGATAAATCCTGTCACAGTAACTCAGGCCAATCCTAACTGTAAACAATTGTCATGTGCTATATGTAAAAAATAACAATAATAATAATAATAATAATAATAATAATAATAATAATAATAATAATTGCAAAATCAGTCAATCTTATACCTTCAAATATATATTTTCTTCTGACCTCTTTAAAACTAAATGAGCAGAAAAGTATTGAAGTGGTAATCCTTTCCTTTCTTACAAATTGGGTTTGTACATTTGTTGATACAGACACACACATTAATCAGTAAGAATTAATATTACATCAAATCAGGAAATATTTCAAGTTTGATATGTTACCTGAGCTATGCATGAACAAATCTATTTCCTTCCTTTGCCAAAACATCATTCCCAGACAAAGAAATGCACAGTACGTTATATTGTTACTTCCATCCATCTTAAAAAGTGGCATCTTTGTATATTTAGTTTTTCGCAGGTACACATTTATAACTTGTGATTATGATCTTCCTGGACTCTCTTCTCCATTACCAAGCTGTCAGTACATCAGGGTGGGACTGTGCTGCTTTTATGGCTGTGAAAGTAACAAATGTGATTGGCCACGATTGTTACAACCCCTAACACACCCACACATAATGTATAATAATGGACTCTTTTCAGCCCACCCCATCACATCGCCACGGCACAGTTGGTTGTGCTCTGCGAGGTTGCACCTTGATTCATCAAAACAGAGGTCTCAAAGTCAAGAGAAGAGGACGTAAATCACATAAAACATGGAAAAGTACAAGCAGTAACACTTAAAAGAAAAGGAAAAAAAATGTTTGAAGATGACAAGGATGGTGGGACAGGTTGGCCTTGACCTCAGTATTAATTTCATACCATATTAACAGAAATCAACCGTGGTTACTGTAAAAACTCCAACCCATGCATAATAATAGCTCTCCAGCTTAACTCCCACCCTGTCAGAATCAAGACACTGTGACAACGTATGTGTAATTTGTATGGCCCTGGCAACCTTTGTGGCAACACTTCCTTCCCTAGGAGATTCAGCGGGTAGAACATATCCCCCAGAATATAGTCCTTACTATTCTTTATGTTAATATTATTATAACAGTCATCCCCTTACCCCACAGTTCAAGGAAAATACTATTTTATCACCTAACATGTGATTGCACATAATTGTATTTTTCTCTCACTTTTAATTCTCTACTCCCCTGGAATTTTCACCATTTAGGTCAAGGGTATTCGAGGGAGGCAAATTGCTGCAACTGCTCCATGCAGCTTGCGTCACAGTAAAGATACTTCCAAAGACACAATGACTTTCTCTCATATTTATGTTTCCATATTATGAATCTGAGGTAAACTTCAGAAGTAAGACGATACTTCATCTAATACAAAAACAAATAGCAATGCCTCTCGGGATCAAAACCATTATAATTATATTTATAATAAAAAAAAACATTGAAATACAGTACAATGAATATGACAGAATAAATGAAAAAATAAATGACAAAAGAGTGTACACAGCCAGCCCCCGGAGTCACTCATGCAGGCCTTATACTGTTGCTCTGGCCATATAAATGTGGCACATAAATGTGGCACTAACGGCCTCCGATCAAGCTCTAATGGTATTCATAGTTGCCATGGGTCCTTTCACCGCAATATTATTAAGATCATTTTTATTCATGATATCCCCCAAATTGTCCTTGGAAGAAACAGCAGATTACGGGAGGCTGCTGACCCATGAGTTGTGAATAAATATGAAAAACAATCAGTGTTCCATTTAAAGGCAGAAAGTTCTGGGCCTCTGGGGTAAGATTGGAGCAAGGGGGCATCAAAATAATACTGAAATCATTAGAAATTAATTGAAGTGAGAATGAATGATGCTGTCCCCCAACACTTCTTGAGCCTCTACATTATGTACATTGAAAATTAGAGAGGGTTAACTACCTGTACGATGGAAGATGCCTCACTATGATTTTGTTGTCATAGATTTCTAATGATTATACTTGATATGCACAACTTACTTTGTGTTTCCTCAGTAATCAGCTGCTGCGATTTCAGCACTTTGCTAGCAGTGAGCCACTTCTTTTATTCAGTTTGAAGCAATTTAAAAAAGAAAAAGCACCAGGCAGTTTTGCCAAATTGCTTCCTTGGCTTCTTGTGCATTTCACCTTGCTCATAGGCAGTGCTTTTTTCTTAAAATATTTCAATATTTTAAAAAGCACAGAGACAAAAAGAGCATGCTTTACCATTGCAACGTTGAAAAGGGATTTTTTTTTGTGTTTGTATATTGTCCATCAGCTTTCAACAATGTTCCATCTCTGTTTAAGACATTTCAAACTATTGACTCAGTATGCCGTTGTCAGTAAGCTGACATTATATACATACAGTGAGGAAAATAAGTATTTGAACACCCTGTTATTTTGCAGGTTCTCCCACTTGGAAATCATGGAGGGGTCTGAAATTGTCATCGTAGGTGCATGTCCACTGTGAGAGACATAATCTAAAAACAAAATTCCAGAAATCACAATGTATGATTTTTTAACTATTTATTTGTATGATACAGCTGCAAATAAGTATTTGAACACCTGAGAAAATCAATGTTAATATTTGGTACAGTAGCCTTTGTTTGCAATTACAGAGGTCAAACATTTCCTGTAGTTCTTCACCAGGTTTGCACACACTGCAGGAGGGAGTTTGGCCCACTCCTCCACACAGATCTTCTCTAGATCAGTCAGGTTTCTGGGCTGTCGCTGAGAAACACGGAGTTTGAGCTCCCTCCAAAGATTCTCTATTGGGTTTAGGTCTGGAGACTGGCTAGGCCACGCCAGAACCTTGATATGCTTCTTACAGAGCCACTCCTTGGTTATCCTGGCTGTGTGCTTCGGGTCATTGTCATGTTGGAAGACCCAACCTCGACCCATCTTCAATGCTCTAACTGAGGGAAGGAGGTTGTTCCCCAAAATCTCGCAATACATGGCCCCGGTCATCCTCTCCTTAATACAGTGCAGTCGCCCTGTCCCATGTGCAGAAAAACACCCCCAAAGCATGATGCTACCACCCCCATGCTTCACAGTAGGGATGGTGTTCTTGGGATGGTACTCATCATTCTTCTTCCTCCAAACACGGTTAGTGGAATTATGACCAAAAAGTTCTATTTTGGTCTCATCTGACCACATGACTTTCTCCCATGACTCCTCTGGATCATCCAAATGGTCATTGGCAAACTTAAGACGGGCCTTGACATGTGCTGGTTTAAGCAGGGGAACCTTCCGTGCCATGCATGATTTCAAACCGTGACGTCTTAGTGTATTACCAACAGTAACCTTGGAAACGGTGGTCCCAGCTCTTTTCAGGTCATTGACCAGCTCCTCCCATGTAGTCCTGGGCTGATTTCTCACCTTTCTTAGGATGATTGAGACCCCACGAGGTGAGATCTTGCATGGAGCCCCAGTCCGAGGGAGATTGACAGTCATGTTTAGCTTCTTCCATTTTCTAATGATTGCTCCAACAGTGGACCTTTTTTCACCAAGCTGCTTGGCAATTTCCCCGTAGCCCTTTCCAGCCTTGTGGAGGTGTACAATTTTGACTCTAGTGTCTTTGGACAGCTCTTTGGTCTTGGCCATGTTAGTAGTTGGATTCTTACTGATTGTATGGGGTGGACAGGTGTCTTTATGCAGCTACCGACCTCAAACAAGTGCATCTAATTCAGGATAATAAATGGACTGGAGGTGGACATTTTAAAGGCAGACTAACAGGTCTTTGAGGGTCAGAATTCTAGCTGATAGGCAGGTGTTCAAATACTTATTTGCAGCTGTATCATACAAATAAATAGTTAAAAAATCATACATTGTGATTTCTGGATTTTTGTTTTTAGATTATGTCTCTCACAGTGGACATGCACCTACGATGACAATTTCAGACCCCTCCATGATTTCCAAGTGGGAGAACTTGCAAAATAGCAGGGTGTTCAAATACTTATTTTCCTCACTGTAGAACAAGAAATTAGTTGAAGTTTTTGTATGTGATTATATTTTCCTGTAGCCTAGAAATCTAGATGCACCCTAGTGGCAGAATATTTATTTTGCAGCAAGGGGGGTCTAGGCACTCTCCGTTGGCTTGCGAGCTGGAAAAACCAAACTCTGGTCAGGCCAATCACATCGTGTATAGAGTTGGTAGGCGGGCTTATGGCTGCTGCTGCTGCTGGGAACAGCGGTCTTCTGGAACACTTGGAGTTAAGCTTTTCTTTGAGAAAAGAACAAAGAATGGCACTGAAATCATTCTTAGAAAAGGAAGATGTGTTCAGAGTTTTGCCGACCGGATACGGCAAAAGTTTAATCTATCAACTAGCTTCGCTACCTTCTTTGTTGCTCTGCCTGGTTGTAGTGCAATCCTATTGCGTGCAGAGGGAATTTGAAAGACAACCGTTTATCACGCCCCTCGGATTGAGCTCTGTCAATGGTGAGTTCCCAGACCCAACATCTTGATGTGGGTCTGGCTTGTCAGGCTAATTTTCCTGTCATCATGTGCCAAAACAAGACATGTTCACATATGGAAATCAGTGTGCCCAATACACATGTGATTTGAAATGATGGCTCCCCATTCAGAATCCTTTTATGTCAAGACAACAACAAAAAAGACACAAACTTGGCTCCGTCAAATCTCACAACCTATCTTTATTTACTTTAGCAGGCCTCTTGAAATTATTAGAATTAAATTAATATCCCAAATAAATCTTAAAAATTTATAAAAATCAAATACATAATATTAGGAACCAACACATCATAAGCATCATCACTGCCAATCAGTGAGCCAAACCAATACAATGGAGGTGAATGCAATTTTGTTTGTGGTGCCCAAGGCAGAAAAGACGGCATGTAGAAATTGAAAAGAAAAATCTCTGCTACAACATAATGCCACATATCTTACTCTCAAAAGGTTTAAATGGGACAATTTATTTAGCAAAAATTAGATCCAAAGAAAAATATTCTCATTGACTCATTGAAGAAAAAAATAATTATGATGGTGATCAGGGTGGCAACAGAAATGTTAGAGACAGATTGGTCAAAGTCTATCTGCATGGCTAGATACCACCAGATATAAGTGAGAACATATTCTAAGTGAAATTCATCCTTTTAATGTAAGCTGTGTTACATATGGCGTCACATTTATTTCATATCATATGCAACCCTAAAATTCAAATCTGCGAACCTCAAGGGCAAGAGGAAGGATTATTGTTCGCAAATGTGAAACTAAAGACCTTGATGACTCCTTGATAGGTTTGCTATAGGATTAAAAAACATCCGGGGGGACAACAGGTTGTGTAAATGATGCCCAGTTCAGACCAAAGATTTGCGATGAGAAAAGTTTAAACTTGCAACTACTTGCAACTATAGCAACATGGTGGTCTGCAACGCTCTGAAACCTTCCACTTCACACCAATGTGACGAAACGGTGTATCATCTCCTCAGCCACAACTCTTTGTACTGCCGTTCTAACCAGAACCGATTTTCAGGCATTTTGTAGCTGGATATATCATTTGTTGCATCTAAATATGAATGTGGATGACCTTAGTGATAGTGACATGCTTACTACAGTTGCATTTCTAGTAATGAATCGGCGAAAACAACATTGTATTTATGTGATCCATGCTTTGTTCTATCACCGCTCCCTCTCTTCAGTCACTCTCTAGCTTGCTCGACCACATTACCGTGCTCGCATGCGCTCTTTGAGCGTCTGTCTCAAACTCTGCTACTTCGACAGTTGACAGTTAGTATAGAAATAGAATAAAGATTATGGATCATTTTATTTCTATTGTTTGTAGCTGATTTTACAAGCTAAATTAGCTAATGGATGTTGAAAAAGGTGACAATGCTTACCCAATTGTGGCCATCCCTCAGTTGCGCCACGGCACGTCCCAGAAGTGTGCGTGAAGTGGCTCTGTGCTCTGCTCCACTAAAGTTACGCTCCAGGTCTATTTTCACGCGATTCAGACAGCCAAGCAGAAAGAGAAACAATGAGAATATCCAGTCAACACCATGGACGACAAGAACTTCATATTGGAGGTGGAAAAACATAACATCACAGATCCTTTTTACAACGACAACGGCATACTAGCTTAATAACCATGTGATTGTTCTGTAAAATACTTGTAGAGACAATAAAATATGTCTGTGAGTTGGGCAGCAAGATGCTCCGCTTCTGAGACGCTCCCGGTGTGGTACGGCGCGTGGCAGAGGACGGAACCATACTGTGGCGCAGCTAGAAAGCAGCACAGGTGGAAAATCAGGGTTATGCTTTAAAACCCGTCGCTGGCGACTTGACCAGCTAAGTCGCAGGCGACGCCATCAGCCGGCTTGAGTCGAGCTGAGACGCACCGGTTCAGACTGCTTTTTCCTGCAACGATCTATAACGGTTTCGTCTTATCACAAATCTTTCGTCTGAACTGGGCTTTAGGAGAAGTTGAGAATGACTCACACTTCTTGATTGTTCTAAGTATGATTAGTTAAAAATATGTATATTAAATGAAACGTCTAAGAAAAATCCAGAAATTTTTTATGCACTGATGATGACAGAATGGAATGGTTGTTTCTTTTAATGTAGTTTCTAAAGCTTGGAACAAAACGTCAGGGTTAAGTATTATATGTCATTTATGATGCTACTCTGGTGTCTAGTCTCTTTTTCTAAATACTGGTGTCTTGTTATCCTCTTTGAGCTAGATATTATTATTATTATTATTATTATTATTATTATTATTATTATTATTATTATATACTAGGTATTATTTATGTATGACACAATAATCAATACAAATCTAATCAAATCATATAGGAACCTGCCTCTGTAGATTCACGGCAATGTTGGAATGTTCAGTAAAACTATAGGCTATAAGGTGTAATCACTACAGAGGCCTACACACATTATTCAGACTGAAGATCTGAAGATCGATCATAGAGAGGAAATACCCCGACGTCTATGCCAATCATATCTATGCCGGTAGTAAACTGCTATGTCACGATAATAGCAACCGGTTACTCATTCACAGTATTTATGGTGAATAATAAATAATATGCCATATGTATGCCTGGTTAATGTTCCATGGTTAATGCCTGGTTAAAGTATGTGTGATTGCGTTCTACTAATAGGTTAAACATGCCAAAAATAATATAAGTATTATTTGGTTACTGGTACCGGTACTGGTCCTCTTATTGTTACCAGAATAAACTCCAAACATGGTTCAGTTGCTCTTTGCTATTATGCTATGCTTTACCTGAAACAAATTCCAGAACATCTGGAGAGATTTACTGCAACACTTATGTGTTGGATCAAGGCTAAACGTGTTCGTCGGTGCTTTGATTGAAACATTGGGCTGTTTTTGGGCTGTACTATCCAGTTTATTTTATTCCTTCACCTTCTTGTTTTACTATCTTGTCTGTTGACCGTTTATTTATCTTTTCTGTTATTTAAGTGTCCCAAAGTCAATGTATTGACGCCTTGTGTGTCTGCTTTCATCACTACAGTGATGGATATAATGCACTAAGAGTGAAATGTATCCTGTTGATTTATGGAGATAAATCGGACAGCAGTTTGTCTTTATTAGCATAATTTATTGTGTGTTAACCCTGCCATTAAAATTCGGCATACTTTTGGTTTAAAATAAAAAAGAAGCACGGACTTGTTTACCTGATAGAATCAAGAAGAGAGTGGATTTGGCTGCATTGTCAGCAAGAGTTTGAATCTGTCCTCCACATGCTCTTATTGAAAGAGAAAGGGATAAACAAGTGGAACGGCTGCCTGTGGGTACAAACCGCTCAGGAATATCCATAGAGAGACAAAGGCAAAACTAGCAGGAGGGGAGGGAAAGGTTGAGTGACAATTCAGAAAAAGAGCAAACAGAGCAAAGCGGTGCAAGCAGGTGACTCTCACCCTTTGAAAGTCTGTCTCCTGCAAACAAAATGAGCTGTAGCCATGCACCTAGGCACAGAACAAGAGGCTTTTTATCTTTTAGATCTTGACAGTTAAGTTGAGAGCGAGGCTTAGGGCACAGAGTTGGCAGTTACAGTGTTGAGCTGTTATATATTTCCCATCAGTGCTTTCCAATAACATGGGAGAGACAGAAAAGGGCCCGGTGTCAGGAGATATAGGAAAATACTGGCTGCTGGAATAACCAACAATCAGTAAGAAAGGCACTCTGCCTGCTGTCTGCTTGAACCATTGAGGCTCACTCAGACAATTAACTGTTTATCCCCCACATGCTTGACGTGGAGGTTAAAGGCAGGGGGATAAACTACAGCTGAGGTTCTGCCTGACATCTTGGACAGTTAACTGTGTATGTCTCAGTGGATTTATTTTTACACAATACTTATTATGCTGTGTGCTCAGTAATGTAAGCACAGAACATGGCACTTAAAACATAATAGCATGTCAAATAAAATGTCCGCAATATAGAAAAATGCAGTAAGAACGTAAGTAGAGAAAATTGTTTGCATATCATAATGAGATTATTATTATTATTATCTATTATTCTTTTACTTCTACAGAGGCTTACTAGTTAAATAACTTAGGTAGGTTTGCATGAGAACACAGGTTGCGGAGGTACAATTATTCAGTCATTAAAGTCTCATGGAACCATGTGCAATAATTGATAAAAAATTGTTTTGCATAAACACAATTGCAATATTCATTTTAACAAGCACCTGCTACCTGCTCTGCATTTTCAAAATCCGTCTTGGGAAACAGTTCTTTAAACAGCTATTATTTATCATGTGAGTGGGTAAATGGGTTTGTGTGTGATTTGTGTGTCTATGGAAGTGGTGGTGGCTGTATCTGTGGCTGTAACAGCACATTTTAATCTATTTTAAAAGTTGTGGTCTATTTAGTATATTGGTATCATATTCTAACAAATTAAAGTATTTTTTTAATATGTAACGTATTGTAGCAAAATAATTCAGTGTTCTTAATGACAATTGTCTTTATGAACCTATGCTAATGCTGAAAGGTCAAATAACTAATACACTGTATGACAGTATATTTTTACCTCTAAATGCACTGCCTGCATTTGCATGTGTAACTCAGAATCTGCATGCAATCCCGAGGTTTTCAAATGCCTGCCCAATATGCCTTTTTTTATTTCCAGCGCTGCTGGTAATATATGAGAAAAACGAGCAGCTCCGGGGCCTGATGAAACTGACCTTGGTGTTAATGAGATTCTCACAGACAAACAGCGGTCCTCTATGCACCTTAATTGACACGGCACCCCTGTTCACGCAGTACCACTTACCTGTGTCAATCTTAAGAAGACTTCTCAGCCCATATCTGCCATAGCCATTTGTTCCAGCCACCCTCTCAAGGGATGCAAAAGCATTCTCATCATCTTCTCTTAAGTGCTTTTCCATTTATTCCATCATTGGATGGTGCCCTATTTTTAATTTCTGTTTCTTCACAGTTGTGTGCCCGAGGTAAATTATTGCACTTTGTGGATTGTGTTCAACAATGACCACAACAATTGCAAGTAATCATTTGGAGCTGGTGAATTGGATAACACTTTTGAATGTGTGATGAGCTCAGAAAGTCTAGTTGTTTTCAAATAAAAAAGACAACACAATTCTTGTAGAAAAAAAACTATTTGGTGGTTAGCCAAGTATACTTTTAGGAAAACTTTTTCTGACCCTGAGGCTTGTCAATTCAATTGTGCTCCATATTTGTAATATATTAGATGTATACATATTCTCCTGTAGATATACACTATATATGAACTAGTTTATTTTCTAAATGTCATCATAAAATGTCCCTATAAACATCACAGAGGAGTTCACAATGAGAATACGTACAGGGTTCTGCTGGTGTGTGCAATCACATGTGTGCATGTAGATACACAAGACGGTCTTGTGAAGCCAGTGAGGATAATTCATATTTTATGGACAGAACAAGTCAAGTGTGTAAAGTTCAACAGAAACATCAAAGAAAATGAACGGAGGCAATGACATTTTAATCGAAACGACCACCCATGTAAAAATAGCATTGTTGACAGAGGCATTTCATTTATCCATAACATATTTTTTGTGACTCTGACCGCTCATTGTACCAGGGAAGACAAATGGATCTTTGTTTGCACATGAAGGTCAAATATAAAGAGGAAAAGGGAGAACAAATGTCCTGACGTACATGAGACAAAACAACTGAAATTAGCCTACTTTGATCTGAATATAAATAGCTTTATGTATTTATGTATTATAAACAAATGTTATAATGGTTACTTGCAAATATCCATGGCACATTTGTAGTTTACATTTTGGTACGTATCCAGAGTATTGAGCAAGTCAAACAACAGCGGACATCCTTATAAGCAATTCTGATACATACCCATAACTGTAATAACTAAATGCAAATGTTCTTCAAATGTCAAAATTACAATGACCAAGGTGGACTGTAATATCTCTCAATGATGTATTTTATTAATTTTATTCAAATACAAAGGGACCTTCATTTCACATCAGATACATTTGAACATAGCTTTACATAATTAATATTTCATATCTCTTAAAAATATCACTTTTATATGGGGGGGAATGAGTAAGATGCCGGTCATGGGTTTTTGGACCATTCTTTGAACATCAATCACTGGCTGACATTGAGGGGAGTGTTGCTGCTCTCCACATCAGTCACTGACTCCCTCCTGCCCTTAACACTTCAGCACAGGACATGTTCATGCACTATCAAAGTCAGAGAGCTCCCGTATGATGAGAGCAATGGCTGAAGATGGGAGTGCAAATGGTGAGAGAAAAAGAGAGATAGTGTTCCTGTTCAGAATCCTATTTTACAGTATTTAGCTTTAATGAAGGAGGACAGTCATATATATTTGACAAGAATAGTTAAATTTTTTTAACTGACAAACATTTTTATTTTTTCAATACAAGTTGTTAAATATGCATACAAGCATAACTGCTGTTAAAGATCAGTCCCTGAATATTTCATTCTACATAGACTAAGTCAATTTGATAATCTTATACTGACTCTTTGAGTGTGTTTACATGCACATTTGTATCCTGGTTATTTATATCCCTGTATATATGATTGTAACAGTATTCAGGCCACTCATTTCTGTACTGACTGAGTTACCTCAGCAGTTGAGGATAGACACAGAATGGATAAAGTGTTTACCAGCGGCGTCATGTAAAACTACTATATGTATCTTTTGTGTCACAACAAGTTTTTGAAATAGTCTGCTTCATTTTCTGCATCAAATGGTCTAAAATCCAGGTGGAAATGAGCAGGGAAAATAAAACAGGACGTTAGTTCTTTAACAAAACTAGGTCAAATTCTAGTATATAGTTGGACCATGTATGGGCAATTCGCTTAAGTGTGGCCAAATTGTTACACGGATAGTCAGTGGCGGTGTCTACGTGATTATAGATATTAGATGTTCATCTGTAGGGCTGACCGATAAATGTATTTTCATCGTCATCGAGATATGAACATGCGCAATGAACAACAGAGGTTATGTTCATAATGGGAGAAGGCCCCTGATGATGGTCTGAAGTTTCTATGATGAAAATTTAGAAAGCTATTGACTAAATATTGGCCATATTACATATATGTTTGTGTGAGGGGTCACAGAATCTGTATTCCAGTATAGGTAAGACATGAGGTATGTGGATGGGTCGGCAGTCTATCACAGCATTTAACAATATAGACAGACAAATACAAGGCAAGGCAAGGCAGCTTTATTTGTATAGCACATTTCAGCAACAGGGCAATTCAAAGTGCTTTACATAAAAACTATAAAAAAATTGAAAACAGATAAATATACGAGAATAAAGGTTACAGTGCAGTATACGAAATTAAACATTAAAGAGCAGTTAAAACAGTTAAAAATATAAAAGCAGGGATTTATAAACCAGCAAAAGTATTTGAAATAAATTCTTTGGGGCACTGGAAGCCAGTGTAAATACTTCAGAACTGGAGTGATGTGATCCACTTTCTTGGTCTTAGTGAGGACTCAAGCAGCAGCGTTCTGAATCAGCTGCAGCTGTCTGATTGATTTTTTAGGGAGACCTGTAAAGACACCGTTACAGTAGTCAATTCTACTGAAAATAAAAGCATGGACAAGTTTTTCCAAATCCTGCAGAGACATAAGTCCTTTAACCCTTGATATATTATTAGGCTGACATTGTAATTGTCTTAATGTGGCTGTTGAAATTCAGGTCTGAGTCCATGACTGCTCCAAGATTTCTAGCCTTGTCTTTTGTTTTTAACATTGTCGTTTGAAGCTGAGTGCTGACTTTTAATCGTTCCTCTTTTGCTCCAAAAACAACCACCTCAGTTTTTTCTTCATTTAATTTAAGAAAGTTCTGGCACATCCAATCGTTAATTTGTTCAATGCACTTAGTCAGTTTTTGTATTGGACTATAGTTCCCTGGCGATAAGGTTATGTAAATGTGTGTGTCGTCCGCATAACTATGGTAACTTATTTTGTTGTTTTCCATAATCTGAGCCAGTGGAAGCATGTAGATGTTAAACAGAAGAGGGCCCAGAACAGAGCCTTGGGGAACTCTGCATGTCATATTTGTATGCTCAGATGCATAATTACCTATAGATACAAAGTAATCCCTGTTCTTTAAGTAGGATTAAAACCAGTTTAGTACTGAGCCAGAAAGGCCAACCCAGTTTTCCAATCAGTCTAGTAATATGTCATGGTCGACTGTGTCAAATGCAGCACTGAGATCAATTAATACTAAGACTGAAATGTTGCCACTATCTGTGTTTAAGTGGATGTCATTAAATACACACAAGAATATATTTTCTACCAATCACTCCATTCACTTGATGATGTGAGAGTAGAAACATAAGAGAGAGGCACCATAGGACAGGAGGATTGGTTCAAGGAATCTTCAGGAAGAAAAACAGTGTTACAATGTATGATACAAATTAAAACAGATTAGAAAGGCTTTGTTCAGAGTTTTTAGAGAAGGGAATATAACATATTTATAACAGTAAGTAAAGAAGCCTGGCCAGAACTGCCTTTTAAAGGTGGGAAGGGCAAAATATTATAATATCATTAATGTTCTTATAGTCAGCATTAGAGGTTACCCAGCCACTCTAAGACATCCAATCTTTCATTAGCCCTCCAGTGCTCTGGGGAAGAGCACTAAATGTCACATATATGAGCTGTCACTAACAGAGGTGGATGGATGGCTGGCTCATATACCAGAGTTCTTCTGCTGTGTGAAAAACAGTGTCAAGGCGTCATTGTGAGTGATAAAATCACCATAAGGCTTACTTAGCTTGCTTACAGCAGAGAACTAATTTCTACTTGTTAAGTGATGTCAGCATGTGTAGGCATACATAAGGGGTTCCAGTAGGTTATAATGGCATAGTTTAATAATTCGGCTCACCTTCAAAGTCTCATGCAATGCAATATTTCAAGATGACAGCAAGGTTTGCATTTTGTATGTATTTATTGGCTTGAATGGAAAATCTACACAGCAACGATAATAATTGTATCCACTCAAGCATGTGGTAATATTATGGTGGTGTGATATTATGAGCAGATCAGTTTTCTTTTTTTACCCGAAGGTAAAGTCAATGCTCAAGCTTTGACATCATACCAATACTGGTAGTTAATCTTGTGTAAAGATGCAATCAATCAAAACAGTATTAAAAGTAGTATCTCTACTAGTACATAAAAGAAAATGGTTTCTGTTTCTGTAGTTCAAAATGAATTGTGCTTTACTCAAGGTTATTCCTATAGTTTTGCATTTTTCATTAGTTTTTATTTTTATTTCATTTTGACTTTTTGTTTTCAAATTCAGTTTAGTTTTAATTAATTTTTTAAAGCGGGTTTGCTAGTTTAGTTTAGTTTTAATTTTTTGAAAATGCTTAGTTTTAGTTTAGTTTTTATTAGTTTTAGTCTTTTTTTGTAATATGGGTTATTCGTCGGGGGATTCAAAAAGGTCAGAAAAAGTATTGTGTAATAATAACTCAACAAAAACATCATATCATTTTAGAAATATGTATTCAGTGTATTCAACAATAGCACCAGTACATCAAATGTAGCCTACATATTGTCATAAATATGTAAACAGTCTACACAAGACGCCGCAGTAAATGCAAAATGTGTAAGTGACGTGTTCCAGGAAAAAAACCTAAATAGCCAACAGACTAAAGAAGACATACATGAAAAGGTGTTTTGAACTTTGGTTCGAGTAAAGTGGCGAACTTTTTGAAGTCAATCGACTCACACAGTTGTGTAGACATCCCAGTATCAATCCACATGTTAAGCCACGCTTCCTCCCGCTTTTGGTGTTCCTGCGTATTTACTAACCAGCAGCTATCGGGTCGCCGGTGAAAGCCCTCCTATAGTGTTCTCTGTCCTGCTGTTGTCTCTGTCATGCTGCCTGGCCCTGTATCCATACAGCCATGCCCTGTACCTGTGTTAGCTTCTGTTTCGGCGAAAGGAGGCTTTGCTTTCTCCTTTACCTTGTTAAGGTAAGCTAGGTTAGCCTCCTAGCTTGTGTGCGCTTCTCTCAAATTCGTGGGATTTTTCCCTGTAATAAACTGTCCACATATTTTACCACCTTCCACCGCAAGACACTTGCTTTTATCTGACACAGTCATAATCAAATAGGACTGCCTTTTTCCGACTTTCGGTACCGCCATGATGCCAGACGAGGGGCACGTACGTGTTGTGTTCAATTTGACATGGAATGTCGGAATTTCTGGGTTCCCAGTCGGAAACTATACATGTCTATGGAAAATGTCATGGTCGGAAAGATATAACGTGTGTATAATTTGCTCTATGAAAGACATCGACAAAGACGAAAACTAAAGACATTTACTTGATCATTTTATTTTATTTTAGTTAGTTTTGCGAACAGACATTACAGTTTTAGTTTAGTTGTCGTTTTTTGGTAATGCCTCGTTTTTATTTTTATTTCAGTTAACGACAATGTTTTTTCCCACCTAGTTTTTATTGTTTCGTTCATTTTTGTTAACGATTATAACCTCGGGTTTACTACAGCCCATCATGAGGAAAAAATAAGCAGTACATTTAAAAGTTACTTTCTTGCAACTACATCACATTCTGTATCATGTGCATAACAAGAAGTTAAGTCACTTAACAGATGATTTTAACCCAAACCAACCAAACTTTTTCTAAACCTAACCTTTGTGTCTTTTTTATTGGAAGTCTACAGTATATCATTGTAAATCACTGAAAACATTAATGATAATAACTAATAACTAATAATAAAATAGTTCTACAGAGTGGTTTACTGTGTGAAAGGAAGCCCAATCAGCACTTTCGACTGGTTTGCTAAGGATGTCTCCACATGATATTTAAAAGTTTTGTTATTATAAATCAAACATGCTCAGTGTTCACAGATGACTAGACAGACTCTACAGCATGCATTCTGTCTAAAATCCTTGAACAAAGTCAATGTAGACGTAACAACATTTTGCTGGACTAGAAAATTATTCAATTGAAGTGGGTCTGTTGCAAGTCCTACTGATCATACACAGACACAACATAATATCCTGGCATCTGACAGCGTTACTCATTAGTGGATTTGTTAAGCTACTGCAATTACACAGCCTCTTATAATCTCACCTTTTGAAGGTGATTACTGCCCAAGTGTCACTTTTGCAACAAAACAGTTTGATGAGCCACAATGGATCGATACTGCAATGGACCTAACTGCAATGGACTAAACACTCTCATTTGAAACCTTTTTATAATGCCCCCTAATGTCGGCATTGGAAGATCACCCTATTGATCCAATAAAAAAGGCTAGGGAGGCACAGCAATTCCATTTTACCCACACAAGGGATCTGCAATTTTTGACTAAATGGGAAATGACCCGAGGATCAAGGTAAAGCAGAGTATAAACACACAGGGAGAGAGAAAAAACAAACTTGTACCTTCCAACAAAGCCAAAGGGACACCTATGCAGGCCATTCATTGTAAAGCACAAACTGCTGCGAGCCATTACAGGTGCAAATGAGCCATTGTTCTGTGAGCTGGCTTGTGTTCCAAACTCAATGGAGGTGAGAAATGTAACTCTTTGGTTCTGGAATATTCCACCCTGTTTGCACAGAAAATTCTACCTGTTTGTTTTTATCCTCAATTATTTCCACCCCCCCCCCCCCCCCCCCACCCTTGCTCTGTGGCTGTCTTCCTGTGTTTGTATTTATATAGGTGGAACAGCATTGGAGAAGTGATTGAAAAGCTGTCCTGTAGATCAGGGTGGTTTGTGGGGCCTGTCCATGCTCTAATCCATCCAGCCACCCCGCCACACAAGTAGAATATCAAACAGGCAATCCCTGCGGAAAGGAAGAGAGAAAGATGTGGAGGAGGAAGAGGGAGAAAGAAGAGATTCAGAGAAAGAGATGTGTAAGGGAAGGAGAAAGTCTAAGAAAGAACAAACTAAAAATGAAGAGCAACAAACCAAGGGGAGGCTTGGAAGGAGAAAATGAAATAAGAGAGGTAGATAAAAAAATAAAGAGAAGGGCATTGGAAAAGTTTAACACGGGTCTGCCAGTATGGCAGCACTGCAAGGGAGGGAAAAAAGGCAATTCCTGCAGTCTCACTCCACTACTTTTCTTCATTTGACTCTGATTAGCTCTGATAATGTATCTGTGCCATTATGCTGCAAATAAAAAAGGGGTGGGTAGCACAAAGTGAGTGGGGTAATGGGGTCCTGATCCACCTTTACCTGAGCAGTGACAGGGAGCTGTAAAGAAAGGGGACAGAGCAGCTTCACAATGGAGGAAAAACTGGCAGTTGAGTCACTCACTGTGTCAGGGGTCAGCACGGCAAACCACTGAATATATATATATATACACTCAAGATGTCAGACCTGTCCTCTTCTTGTTGCAAAAAGTTAGAAGCAAAAGAAAAAGATGAAGTTGGATATGACTCTATCGTACACTGCTTGCAACCAAACAATATACAGTATGTGTGTTGACCCTTTGCGGGGTGACTCACCATATCCACAAATCCATTACTGTAGCAGTTACAGACACGGGTCAGGCCTCATCTACACCTTCATCACACATCACTGCAGTGCAGATAAGCTCAGCTTCACAGGCTGCAGCAGAAAGTTTACAGAGGACATTGCAAATATACTGTAGACTGGCGATGTTCCCTCTCTAAATTCATGCTTTTAACAGAAGGGGTGATACTGAGCTTGTTTTGTGTAGATGGCATAGTACAGCAAGCACCCCAAATAACAGTGGTAATGAAAGTCAGACTGAGGTTGGTCTATGTACTGACAGGTTTATTAATGGCTTTCCAATGTGATGTATGTTCACTGAACTTTAGGGCAGCTTACAGCTTTGTGCTCTGTAGCGATATGTGATTTTAGCATTGATTCTTTTCTTGCTCTCTCAGAGATAGCCTCATCCCTGTATGCAATTTAAAGACCAGTGCTTTTTACACAGGGTGTGGCTGGCAATGTACACAAGCCACTGCAATAATCTAAATCTGTATGTCTGCGTATTTAAGTATATTTCTATTAGAGACACTACAGTGCAGACATATATTAGCTCATGCTTTCCCCCCACTATATCATGCTGGTCTTAGACCTGAAGTGTTTCTTTAACCACATCTATTATCTGACATCATCTATCTAACAAATCGCGAAGCCACTGTGTGTGTGTGTGTGTGTGTGTGTGTGTGTGTGTGTGTGTGTGTGGTCTGTTTTGGTGTCTACCCTTCACAATAAAGGTCCAGCTTAAATTCACTTATCAAGTCAGTCAACTCAATCAAAAGGCATTTTTGCTGACACTGGATCGTATAGACAATATATCGTATTAAGTTGCTGTGAGCTGTCAATTCACTTCTTCCTTCTCACTCCGACTAACCCTCTATGCTCACCCTGGGTCCGGTTGTTCAAGTGTGCTGCTAACTTATAACACTAATACCATAACCGTGGGCAAAATACCCCTGCAAATCAAATCCATACTTCAACATTAACCGTCAAGCCACTAAGCCTGTTTGGAAATTAACACCTCTGCTGAAGTGTTAAATTTGTTAACGATAGGCTATATGACGAGACAGCACCGCCGTCATTAAACGCTGAGTGTGGCAATATCAACATGCAATATCGTTGATGGAAAAAAAAACAGAAAAAGAAAAACTCTCTTTACAGTTTTTTACGATTGCTATTACAATTTTTTCAAAACTTGTAACAACTTTCCTAAACTCTTAACACAGTTAGCACAACATCTGTCTGTGTAGGCTATACAATTAACACATTTATTGTTGCTTTGACACAAAATGCATACAGTTAACACAAATTTAAAATTCTTGAACTTCGTTTACACACAAGCTCAACTAAGACCAAAACAATGGATTTTTACTGAGCAATTTACAAATGTTTTCACTCTGTATGTCAGAACAGATAACATGTTCTAAACCTAATGTATAGGCTAAAGTTAAAGTGAACAGCTGTTCACAAATAAACACAAATATACCCCCTCCATTTTATTCCATTGCTACTGAGAAACAGCTGATTGAAGCTATGCAAAGAGATCAATCACAGCTGATTCCCATCTAGGAAACACGCTCAGGTGTTGTGTCTTTTACTGTAGTACATACAGTATATACAGTATCAATACAATATACTATAGTATAAGGGCAGACCTGACACATAAAATAATGTAGTTTCTGTAATTCCATCTGATGTTAGTGTATTTGTATGACATTGTGCAGTGATTGACTAAATGTTCCTGGTGGAAGAGAACGTGTTAATGCTTTGGAAGAATTATTTGATTTTGAGACATGTTTGCATTGTTTTGGTGGACATAGTGTATTGTGTTAGTGAATTATTGTATTTTGAAAATTAGTGTTAAAGTTTAGTTTACAATGTGTGATTTTGAGCATGAAATTAACTGTTTTGTCAATTGTGTGTTGTAGGTGTGTTGGTGCGTTAAGAGTTTAGGAAAGTTGTTAAAAGTATTGAAAACATATTCAAGAATTAAAAAAAATTTCCTCCACCCCCCTTTGTCTCTCTCTCTCTCTCTCTCTCTCTCTCTCTCTCTCTCTCTCTCTCTCTCTCTCTCTCTCTCTCTCTCTCTCTCTCTGCGTGCACACACACAGTCTCACATTCTGGAGCTGAATCCGTCTCTGTGAGTCCGTCTCTGTACTCGGTCTGGTTCTGGTGGTTGATTAACACAAATATTTGCTGATTGCTCTCATAACAATCCGGATTGGGTGGCACATGGTGCACCGCCATAGGCCACAAGGAAAATGTCTGTGATTACTCCACATTTTAAAGTGGCTATATGTAACTTTCAGTTTGTGTTGATTCTAGCGGCTGCTTTGGATAAAAGCGGTAGCGTTACCACACCTGCTGTCATAAAGATCTTTTCTTTATTGTGCTTTATTGCCCACTGTAGATGACTGAGTTAGCGTTACCGGGAGGTCATATAGTTGCGATGAATGTTTTGCTCAACCAGAAAATAATTAATTTACAATTGGAGAATAAGTTACAGATGGATCATTACATTTCAACTGTTGCATACGGTAACTTCGCCTACTTTGGATGTATCGTGAGCTAAACCGGTTAACGTTATCACTGTCACTGTGTCACGAGCCAAAGGATTAAGAGTTTGTTGTAGCAACCAACTTAATAACAACCCTCAGACTTTTTATACAAGTAACATTACAGGGGGAGAAGGGAAAAGAAAATAGTAGGCCAACACAAACACTGACTGAAAGGATTAAAACGTCCGCGCTAAATGGAAGGGGGACGTAATGTAATGTTGGCTACTGACATACAACCAATTGTAAAGTTATTTTATTAATGAAATAGACAAATTACATACCTAAGGGCCAATTCGGGGTGGGTTTTGAATCATTTACCATGCCACAATTGTCTCCATCTGGCTGGATACACTAATACAGGCTTTTCTGGTGTTACAAAGAAATTTGTGACCCATCAGAATGTGCTACTGTAGTGCTGTCTACATGCCGCAAATCATTCTGTGACTTGGCGGGAAAAATATGACCTGGGCAGATGCCTTACTAAAAACTATTTAAAAATAGCGTTTTTTTCACTGTTAGTCTCGTTTGCTGTTACAGGTATTTAAGACCATTGTAAGAAAAATGACTTTAGAAACATTAAAAAGTTACATATATTCACTTTACTTGTGATATTTTGTGAGTAAATTCTAAATTTGCCACATCTGTCAGGTAAATGTGGTAGTACAATGTGTTTCTCTGAAGTAGGAATACACAGTACGTCAGTAGTAAGCTATAGGGCCTACAGTGTGGTTGCTAAGTGCGTTGGGGCCCTTCTTTTGGGGTGCAATGGTTCTGGAGAAAGCTTCAAGCAACAATACCACAGGCCAAGCAATTGACCCATTCCAAACAGGCATATTTTGATCGGCCACTAGTTGATACAAAAAAATTAAAAATCCTGTAAAGTAAACATTTTGCTTTAGAAAGGCATTGTATTAAAGTCTCTACAATAAACAATGCTGCAATGGTGCAATATAAAACATGTATTCACTTAGAAAAATGCTAATGTTTTAAGACTACGTACAGTACATCAACTCTCTTAATTTTAAAATTAACATTGCAGCACTTTTTACATATGATGTGAAAGGCTGTTTTGTCAGTGGCAACATCCATATTTGGTGATTGAACAGAATATACAGTGACCAAAATGACAATCTCTCTTCTCCTTCACTGCAAACCTACTTGTCACCTGGTAGGACACAGTTGGTATTTCAATTTGCCTCTTTGCAAATTAATAAAAGTTTTTCCTTTCCTAGTGTCTGTGTTTGTTGTTTTAAAATAGTTTAAGTAGTTTATTCATATTTAGTATTTAGCTTTTCCAGACCCTCCTCCATAGTGCTCTGAAGGAGCGTCTGGCTACATAGCATTCAGGGATGGGAGGAAAACGTGCTCTGGTTTAATGGCATTTCTTTAAACCAATCAGAATTGTCATGGGCGACGCTAAGCATTGCACAGAGCCGCTACAAAATAGTCATGCGAGAGAAAACTCAGATTAGACAGATAGTCTAGCTTGCTGTCTCAATTTACCCTGCAGAGATCTGAGGAGCAGTTAAACATAGTCCTCATAAAT
The DNA here is from genome assembly GCA_023566125.1 of Zingel zingel. NCBI lineage: Eukaryota > Metazoa > Chordata > Actinopteri > Perciformes > Percidae > Zingel > Zingel zingel. The sequence goes on from CM042320.1 coordinate 23,191,879, forward strand.
CCACCAAATTTAAAAGCCCCCAAATCCTTTTTGTCAGTTATTGGCTGGAACACTGTTTATGTTTGGTGGTGCAGGTTGGCGCAGTTTGTTTTTGTTGCCATTTGTGGAGCCTGGGCTGTCTACAGAGACTGTGTGCCGAGGGGACAGGCAGCTAGCGGATAGTGAGGATATGTTTACTGTATGTGACAAAAAATGTTGTAGCCTAAAAAACGCATGACATCGCTTAGAGCACCTTTAAGGCTCACACATCCTTTTGCAAAGCATTTTACATTTTTGTCCTGCTATTTGTGTATCTCAAGATCTATACCCCTAATTTGTGTATCACTATAATGTGAGTCTCCTCTCACCCGGCCTTGGCTGGCATCAGTTGAAACTGCTGTAGAAACCAGGCTATTTTAAGATTTTCAATGAAATACTCTAACACAGTGTTCTGTTCTACTTTAACGATCCTCTAACAACAGACAAATTGATCTGAGACTGAAGTGAAGTATTGATGTGACCTTGCTCCCAGATGTTAGCCTAGAAATCTAGGGGGTCTAGCAACTCTCTGTTGGCTTGCGAGCTGGGAAAGCCAAACTCTAGCTGGGCCAATCACATCGTATATAGAGTCGGTGGGCAGGCTTAACATATTGACGGCAGAGTTACAATGGTTCCATGTGAATTCCCTGGTACTTGAAAACAAAGACGATGGCTGCTGACGACGAACAGCGGTCTTTCGAATCGGCTTTGGCCGCGACTCTGGAGACTTGGAGTTAAGCTTTTCTTTGAGAAAAGAACAAAGAACGGCACTGAAGTAATTCTTAAAAAAGGAAGATGTGTTTGGAGTTTTGCCGACCGGATACGTTTAATCTATCAACTAGCGTTGCTCTGGTTGGTTGTAGTGCTATCCTATTGCATGCAGAGGGAATTTGAAAGACAACCGTTTATCCCGCCCCTCGGATTGAGCCCTGCCAATGGTTAGTTCCAAGACATCTTATGTGGGTCTGGCTTGTCAGGCTACCCAGATGTGCCACCTGGGACAAAAAAAGGCGACAATAGCAGCTGCTCAATTTGCAGTTTTAATTTAACATTTGTTATTGGACTGTCAATGCACAGAAGAATCATGGTCCTCAGCATCCATCTTCCTTTGCAAGTCATACAGTGCAACAAATCTCCATATTCAAAAAACTCAGAACCCCACTTTCAAATGGTCAGGGGATTTGAAAAGCAAGTCATTGAGGATGACCGGATTTTAGTTATGATACCCACTTTGAAAAATGAGTATTCATTGCTGTCTGCCACAGTGTCGTTTCTGATACTTCTATTAGGATTTGCGAGTCATAATTTTTAAAATGTACACTTTATCGTTTGAATTTAGTTATTCCTATTGATTGGTTAGTTTTCACTTGTCAGCAAACGGAAGATACATCACAAAACATATGTATGCTTTGTTTCTATGGTTACCAGTAGTTTAATATACGTTCTGTATGAATGCTCTGCTTTTGAACAATGCTGACCAGAACTATTTTTAACAGTACAGTATGGAAATATAGTTTTAAAATTGCCAGCAAGTCAGAAGAAAGTTTTTCTGTTGCTATGCTATAATATAAATAATATAAATGAATGTGTGTAGTAATTTGATTCAAGTGAAATGTCAGTGTATCACAGTTATAATGAGAGTGATATATGCTTAGCTTTTATAAAAAATAATTGATTATTTGGGCAATAGAAAATGCAGTCTTGCCATCAGGCCAAAATAAACTGCTTACTGGTGAGTTTAATCAGAGCTTTTTGGGGACATGCAAAATTGAGGCATTGTCACTTATGAATGTGCTACTGTGGCAGCTTTGCGTGTGTGTGTGTGTGTGTGTGTGTGTGTGTGTGTGTGTGTGTGGGCTTGTTTAACTATATCCGTAGGGTTAAAAAACCGGGAGTCCAGTATGCTTGTGGGGTCCAAACAGCTTTGTGGGGCCAAAATGCTGGACCCCACAACTTTAAAGGGCTGTTTGAGGGTTAAGACTTGGTTTTAGGATTAGGGTTAGAATTAGGTTTTGGTTAGGGGGAGGGTAAGGGTTAAGGTTAGGCATTTAGTTGTGATGGTTAAGGTTAGGGTAAGGGGCTAGGGAATGCATTATGTCAATGACGGGTCCCCACAAAGATAGTGCCACAAACCTGTGTGTGTGTGTGTGTGTGTGTGTGTGTGTGTGTGTGTGTGTGTGTGTGTGTGTGTGTGTGTGTGTGTGTGTGTGTGTGTGTGTGTGTGCTTGACTGACATGCTGATGTATAGCAGTGAAATAATTCCCTGTCAAATAACTATAGCTATGCTGAAACTAGAAAGGTATTCACCTGAGACTGATTACTCAGCTAATGGATGTGGCCGATTATCTTCGTCATGCTAATCTCCATCTTTGCTATTTCTGGGACCAACTACAACAGAACTTTAAAACTACTTTCAAGTTATTAAAAAAAGAATGAAGAAAGCTCTACTGCAGTTGTCAGACAGGGACATTGAACCTCTGTTGGCCCATATGTCTGTTCTTTTTTGGAGCTTCTCTGCTGTCTACAGCATTGTCATCATAATTATGATTCAGAAATAACGGTCAATAATCCATGTTGACAATGGCATTGGTTCCCTTTTCAAAATTCACTTCAAGTAGTTCTGGAATGCAAACACAAACCTGAACAGGCCCAAACTAAAAAAGTAATTGTTTCCTTCAGCTTACAGGTGATGTCATATCAACAGGCACTGCAATTATTCCTGAACCTTCACAATGCAAAGTTCTTTTCGTTCTTATGAAATTCAAATATGATCTGCATGAATAGGCTTTTCAGAGGACGTGTCAGAGACTGCATTAGCTATACCTCAAGGCCAGTGGTTCTGATGTCATTAAATAGAAGAAAGATGTTGAACACCCATCTCCTGACAATTTCAACATCTGAATGGCGTTCTCTTTCATTGGTTACACATGAGTGCATGTACACACTCGCACACACACTCGCCTACCACTCCCCGTGTAAAGCTTCTATACTACCTATACTATTCAATACTAAACTAGCCTCTTGTTTCAATAAAGGAAAATAATAAAAGGCCACACATACATGCACTACAAGAGTATGAGTATAGGAGTTTAGGAGGAGTTATGAAGTATTCACATTTTCAAAGTACAAATGGGCAACTGTAAAATAAAACTCAGACCTACTGTATGTCTGTACCCATAGCTGGAGGGACAGAACGATCAACAGATGTAAGTAGCCTTTTGCTGCTCTATGACAGCAAACTGTGCCTCGTTTTCACATGATCTTTCAAACTGACGTTGTGGCACGACAGAGAGCCCATCATATAGAAACATCTCATATTGTAGATCACTACATTACTGTACTGTAGATATTTAGTGATGTGTGTAGCCAATATGTCACATAACTATCATAATGCAGCAATCAGGCCCCTAACAGCTGACAAAGGCATCAAATCAAATGCATGTTTGACACATCAATGATGTAATAATACTAAATGATTGAGCTTTTCCCTTATTGGGTGTCAAGATTAAGTGTAAATAGCTACATAAACCTTTCATTTTTTTCATTGTCACATCATTCTTATCTTATTGTTCATAACAGGAGTTTGAACCATTTCTGCTCAGTTAGTGTGTTTCCATGTGTAGGTGTAACCTTCGATGTCAAGAGTCTGGGTGATGTTTTTCCTTCTAACATTTTTGTAAGGTTTGTTTCCTTGCATCCTTGGGGTGCAGCATCAATCTGTCTGTTGTATTAATGTTCCCTTCCATATGGCCCACATTATCTACACAGGCACAGTCCTCCACTTGATTTCCAGTATAATTCATATTATATTTCACCTGTGTGCTTGGCTTGTTCTTGTGAGAGTTGTGACAGTAAATGGTGAACTAATGTTTAGCGGATCATGGTCGGCTGAGTGGCCAAGAGGAGCAGAACTGAATTGTTGAAGGAGGGTCATGGAGCCCTGTAGGAGGTTGCTAGAGAAAAGGTAGTTAAGCTTTCACATTAAAGTCATCTTTACCAGATACCTGTAACTTTAGCTCACCAGCTCCATATGTAAATCACGTTACAGATTATCAGCATCACAAAATCAATGCCAATCACACTTATCTTATACTGTTGCTTGTCTGAATCTCATCCCCTTACAAGATTTCAATCTTCAAAGGGATTTTCCTTCCTATTTCAGGTGTCTCTTGTTGATAAGTCATCCATTTATTGCGGGAAGATAAAAAATCTCCTGTGCTACCTCAGGGATATAGTCTTTCTGTGGATGGATTTAATTCTATATTGTGTTATGATCATGATCTCATGCGTAAAAAAAGTTATGAAGATGTAAGTAAAATGTGTTTCAATAGTTGCAGTGGCAAATTGGAATTTTCAGTTGTGATTTTGCTAAATTGTATGAACTTTAATTTGCTCCATTATGTGCATAATTGAAAGTGCATGTACATCTACACTACACTACATATTAATCCTTAAACTGAAGGACTCAACAAGAGTCAGCAGAAAACACATGGCTTACCAAACAGGATTTTAATAAATGGAAGACAATTGAAGTCTTTTTATTGTCTTCTCAGTTGCCTTAAGACCCACACTGCCCTCGTGTCACTCAGTGTTTTATCCAGTTCCAGTAATAGAAAAGCTTGAGTCTGTATTTTTGTTTTCTTGGTGACCAAGCAACTGCAGTTTATCCTGTGGGATTTCAACTTAATGAACTTCATCGATTTGTTCATTGATTTGTGTTGAGTTAGCTACAAGATTAAATGAGGTGTTTTGACACTGGAAAAATGTGTATTATTACAGAAGAGTGGTATGTGGGTTGCTGTGTCTATGTGGACGGTTGCATAGACACCATGGTCTTATCCCTTGGTATAGACTGTGTTCAACAGGAAGGGCATGGCTAACATGGAAGAGAAAGGAATTCATGGACCAGTGTGGAGAATACGGAACTACTGGAATGCTACTACCCCAGGGAAAGGGGTTACATAAACAGAATGTGGGACCAATGGATACTTTGAAACCCAACATCTAAGCTAACCAAGAAACAACTACTAGCTCAGTGTTCCAATAGCCGCAGTCGCAGACTGATATCACAACTAGAGATTGACATGGTGCAACAAAGGACAGGCTTAATAGAAGGACAGCTGACCTGAGAGAGATGATCATAAGTAACCTGGATATCTGGAGCCCCTCTGGTTAAGAGAAAGAGTATCCTCTGAAAGTCTGCTAGAAGATGTGAATGCAGCGCTAAATACCCTACCTTTGACCTTGAAGTCCCAAGGTTAACGTGGGAGGCACCTCCAAAGGTGGCTGAGAATGAGCTAAGATCCAGACTGATAAAATGGTGATGGCTAAACAATGGGACATCATGGTGGTCAACAAACAGCAGAAGAAGGTAGTTGTGATAGATATAGCAATCCCAAGCGACAGCAACATCAAGAAGAAGGAACATAAGAAGCTTAAAATATATCAAGAGGAGCTAGGAGCCAGTGGTAATCTGAGCACTGTGGTCAGTCCAGCAAATTCCAGGAACATCATCTGAGATCTCTGTCTAGAAGAGCGCAGTCCTAGCAACAGCTAAGATACTGCACATAACCCTCAGAATCCCAGGCCTCTGGCAGAGGACTCAAGCTGTGTGTGTGTGTGTGTGTGTGTGTATATATATATATATATATATATATATATATATATATATATATATATATATATATATATATATATATATATATATATATATACACATACTAAACCATACGGTATACCAAAACAAACAGTATTGCAGCAGATCAACCAGCTGTTGGAGTTGGAACCTACATTTCACACAGCCAGGAATACTTCCCAGTATACATATGAGGATATTGTGGGTTACTTACTCACATTTGATAATGCTGTTAGAGTACCTTTATGTGCCAAAGTCCACTGCTGAGAAAATACAACAAATAGAGGCAGCAGCTCAGGCTGCCAAAGTTTTGGCCAGCAGCACTGATAGCTGGGATAAGAAACTCTGTTCTGCTGAGGAAGTCAGTATGCTCTTGCAAGTTTCACTTGACTGGGGAGCTTGAAACTGTCTTAAAAGGACACAACAAAAGAAAAATCTAAAACCAACAGGTATAAGAGAAGATGGCAGTTGGTCAATGAGTCCCTTTTTCTGTAATGTAACCACAATGGCAGATGTTGTGGTTGCTACCAATTTAGTAGAGCTCATATGGGCATGTTCAGTGTTTTATCCTCCCCTTACCAACACGGAAACACACATAGTGAGGTTATGACAAGCACATGTTATTTGTATTGCCCTATATCATAATGTTTCATTCATTACAGATCCACACAGGCAGTAGTTGCTGACTCAGCCCAAGCTCTACAAGAAGACAAGGGACAACAAAAGAAACAACCAACAAAAAGAAAAAAAAACAATTAGGTTTTTTTTACATTGGGTATGTGTTTATTGGAGTCAAAGATGACTTGAAAATGGCAGGTGAAAATGCTTACAGACAATTAAAATGTATTCATGCTCACTTTTCTCATAGTGAAGTGTTTGCAAACATATAATAAATGATAAGTTCATGGATGTTTTGAAGAGGGAAATAAATGATTCAAGAGTTCTCATTTCTAACACTATTGAGTCACACTGTGTGAACAAAGCCTCTCATCTGGTGTAATTTGTATCATAAATTGTACAGAGTATCCATTTGCACCCCCAGTACAAATAGCCTAGGCCACAGGGCTGAACTATTCACACCCTGTGACGTAACAACAAAAACACGTTGCTCGCGTGCATGGAAATCATGGCCGACATTCATCTTCCTGGACAGCAGAAACTGGCATTTTGTCTCTAAAGTTTATAACAATTGCATTTCTAGCAGAAAATAGATACTACAGTTGTGCTTTCTGTCTTCAGTGAAAGCATACAACCGTTTGTTAGTTAGTACCTATTTGTATACAGTATAGTTACCTAGCAACCGAGGCTTAAAGACACCAAGTGGTAAACAGTTATACTATAGTCCAGAAGAACTGCTAGATGAGTGGTTAGAAAAGTCAGCTATGGTGCAGGAGTCTGGGGTTTGATTCCCCAGTGAAAAGATCTTGTTTCTTTCATTTTGGATTGGATAATTTGCATGCCATTGCGCAAGTCAGGGCCCACCCCCCCAGGTCGAGAAGTGTATGTATCAACGTCTCTCTGAAGTGTGCAAAATATTGGACACTGCAACGATTTTATTTAGGCCACAGATCAATATTCAAAAAAGGTGTAATACATGAGTAGTACGAATAACTGCGTGTAAATATAGGGTAGCCTACACCAGAGTACGAATATCATCCACTTCTAATTTATACACTGGTACAAATAGCATACATTGATAATCATACCCTGTAACAACAAACGCGTTGCGCATGCCCAGAAAATTGGCGGACAGACGCTTTTATCCAAAGTGACATACATATAAAAACACCAATTTATGTAAAATTATAATTACTTAAGTAAAGAATGGGAATACAAATAAAGATGTTAATATGAAATAAACCCTCTGTTGCTGCGGCAACAGTTAAAGATACAGTCTGTGAGACTGTGACTAACAGCGAGCATAAAAATAAGATTGATCTTATGATATTTCTGTCTGGATGAAACTGTCTGCATCAGTCATTAAAAGAACATTGAGAATTCTGGAAGGTGTTGCTACTAATAGAACCTGCGAACATCCAGACCAATATGAAAGGAGCTAGGTAAGGCTTTAGCTTATTCACTTTAATAGAACATATTGCTGTGTGCACTGGGGTACGAGTAGCATTCACTTCAAATTGCACCAGGTTACGAATAGCATACACTGCTAATTGTACCAGGGGTGCAAATAGCCTCACCCTAAATTGTAACACTATTTCAATCAGGACAGACTTCGTCTTTTCAAAAAAAAAAAAAATATATATATATATTGTACAACTGCATAATAAAATGTACAGAGTCTTTGGAGATTAGACTCCATCGTATTAATAATATTTTAAAGGGGTAGAGAACAAGACATAACCCCCGATGGAGTCTAGACACCGGTGGCGACGGAGGAGTCCGGAGACCAGCTGAAGAGGCAATGGAGCGGTCAGCCGGAAGAAAAATGATGACCGGAGGCGGCAGAGGAGGTGGAGGGATGAGTGCTTTGCCTGAAACGACAGCTGACAGCACAGGGAGAGAACAGATTTAAAGCAGAGTTGTAATGCTGTGATTGGTCCTTGAATTTCATGGCCAAGTCTGATTGGTTTAACTAAAAGTAGCACCTTTAAACAGCTGATTTGATTTAAGAAGAAAGAGTAGTGATTGGGTTATTGACGTCTTCCTGAAAGAATTTGGGGTGAGCTCCCAACAAGTGTATAATTTAAATACATATATTACAAAACACTAATAACTATCCTCTATCTTACCAGCTTTATATATATATATGTAAACGTATGTAATTCATTCCTGAATTCCCTGATCAGTGTTTTCAGACTATTTTGTGTAATGCTTTTTAATTAGATACCCCTTAAGCACTGCAGCACCTTGTTTCAATTACACCTCATACAAAATTAAAATATCTTAAAACATCATTACCATTAATGTGCACATCCTCATTCAAACCAATTACAGTCAACATGTGAGAATCTCTGTACTGTCAGTTAAAAGGGAGTTGGTAAGAAGAGAGGAGGCAATTTTGTGTCTTTTTCAAGCTGGCAGGTTGTAATGGGAAGAGGCCAGAGTGGACGTGTACCTCACACTGCTCTACTGATGAATGATGTAGCACTGATATCAAAAGATCCCTTTTAGTTGTGACCGCAGCAGCTTGTATAAATCCCACTGTTGGTCTGCCAGTCCCAAAAATGCACCATGTTTCATATGTTTTACATTACATCCTGAAGCAGTACAAGTCTATAATATAGGAAGAATAATTCCAAACTCTGCAGATGAAATACCAGCTTTTTGGCACCAGATGAGATCAATAGCTTACTTTAGCTAAGACATTACATTTGTGATAACAGCTGCTTCAGACTGTGGCTTCTAGGGCATTAATGAATAGTGTAGTTTAGTAGTCATCAACTACTCTCCAAAAGTCGACAAATAGTCAAAAAAAAAAAAAAATATATATATATATATATATATATATATATATATATATATATATATATATATATATAATTTCACTAAATGTAATGAATATTTGAACACTATGGAACTGCAACAAAATATTGGTGAACTTTGTGTGCATGGAATGGAAATAAAGAAAAAATCTAATCAATTGTTAGTATTTAGTTGATTGTATTATTTGGTGAGATGAAGCTCCTCAAATTCCAACAGCTGTCTTTGATTACCTGAGACAATATAACTGACTCCACTGCAACTTTTGTCTGCAACATTTGCAAATCTTTTCTGGGATGGGTCGTTTGGGCTATGAACAGTATACTGCCGCATTTTGCATAGGAAAAAGTGCTACACAGCAAAACCATAAAAGGCACACACATTTAGCAGTGGTAAATAACCTCCTTCAGTCCCCAGTGTCATTGTGTAACAGTGCCTTCAATGAGAATGATATCATCCTCACAGAGAGAGGAATGCGGCAGCAATGATCTTAGAGATGGAATCACTCAAAAGGAACACTGGGCATTAGCACAGAGCTCAGCGCGATGCGGGCTGACTGCAGCCGAAAATTGGCAAGTGACCCTTGAGACAGGTCAGCCCCAATTCACAGACAGCAAATTGTGTGGAAGGCATTGATTAATGGGCAAGACACAACTCGTTATGGGCCTGTGGTGTCATCCTCTTCCTCCCCATCTCTATCCCTAACCCTCTTACTGCTGAAATCAGACAAGTGGCAAAAAAAAAAGCCTTCAATTGATTTCAGCCCATAATTAATGGCACCACTTGGGTCTAATTTGTGAAGTATCAGTTTATTACATAATAGTAGGAGGAAAGTTAAAGACGAGCTAGGATTAGGTGTGCCTCACAGAGCTCAACACATGAATTATGTCAGTGTTGTATTATAATTTGAACACTGACATTCTGGATATGTAGAAATGGAGGCCAGAACATGAGGCAAAATTAACAAATGAGTTACTAGAAGAAATAAATTGTTACTATTACAGAGAGCACGCAGGAAAGTACTTGCATTGAGGCTAATAAATAGAGCACACTACTACACTTTATATCCCTTAATAGCTTCTATATTGTTGGTAATGAATATCAAGAGCACATTTTACATATTATAGACTAAATGTCAGCACTGCAGCAGACCTGCTATTAGAGCCATAACATGGTAAGATTATTTTTTCTGTGTGATTCTGTAACTAACCTGTGACTAGCATACTGTGTCACAATAAAGGAACAGAGGAGCACGTGTTCAAAAAGGAAAATGACAGATTGCAGTGATATCCATCATATCTGGTGGGTCTGTGAGAGGCTGGCCCCTCATGAGAGTTCATTTGCCAGGAAACAATAGCAGGCAAGATGGTACAACTTTCAAAGTTTAGCAGTAAAACTAATACAGGGGCGTGGCCTCTGGATATGAATGTGAATTCAAGTGTGACCAACTAAGCTCAGGCTGAAGTTGAGCCAATAGAGGACTATCTTTAGGTAGTCCAATTTAAGAATGTCAGCGAAAGTTTAAGTGGCCTGACATGCAAATAGTGCAATGTTGACACCTTTTTCTACCCACTCTGTAGAATAACTTGTCTGTTTTAACTTTTAACTTTGGCTGGGTTAAAAATATCAACCATCAGTCCCAAGAGTACAGCTGCGTTTATATAGTTATAGTAAAAGCATAAAACATAATTAATAGAATTGGTTTTCAGGCTTCCCAAATGAATAGTAGGCTCATGGGAAAAAAATTAAATGCATGTAAATTGCAGTATTATTAAAAGACAATAAAGTAGTGTCTGCAGGTCCTGCTCTCAGGCTGCAGTCATAACCAATCAGAGGGTAGAGCAGTAACCTTATAAGGATCCTGAGAGGTGAAACCCAGGTCAAAAATGCACGTAAATCACTCGCTGGTGATTGTAAAGCTAAGTGCTATGAAGCATGGTAATAAGTAAAAGCCACGTAGATGACCACATCAATTTTGATCAACCCCTCTCTTCTATCCTTTGGACTTTGGCAGCTGGACAGTACAAAGACTCTGTTTAGAGAGATTTTAGTGAGTAAATCACACTGAAACCTTAAAAGCCAGAGGGATAAAAATAGGATTTTGAAAAGTGAGGGAGCCATGACCCCCCATTCCCAGAGGAAAATATGCCCTTGATCAGTCTAAAAAAAGACTGGTTGTTTCTTGAATCTACTGCTGCTCTGACATGCTTGGTCCTTGTTCTTGCCATGTTCCGTCTACAAGTGGGCTTCAGAGGATGTCTACATTGTATGTTTTTGGCAAGTTGTGATCATGGAAAAAATGAACAATACGTTGCTGTCAGAGTAACTAACTATAAATATACACTACCGGTCAAAAGTTTGGGGTCACTTAGACATTTCCATTCCACTCCATTACAGACAGAATACCAGCTGAGATCAGTTGCATTGTTTTTTTAACCAGGGCAGCAGTTTTCAGATTACATTATGTGCTTACATAATTGCAAAATAGCTCTCGACTGTTGTAGAAAGAAGTGGCTGATCTTTAATGCAATATCTACATTGCCCATTATCAGCAACCATTCATCCAATGTTCCAAAGGCACATTCTGTTTACTAATCTGATATCATTTTAAAAGGCTAACTGAGAAAACATTGGAGAACCCTTTTGCAATTATGTAAGCACATAATGTAATCTGAAAACTGCTGCCCTGGTTAAAAAAACTCTGCAATGTCTGTAATGGAGTGGAATGGAAATTTCTAAGTGACCCCAAACTTTTGACTGGTAGTGTATGTATCCCCTTCTTCTTGCAGTGAATCTGGGGTAGACAATAACAGCAAATATAGTACTCACATAGTGACCTGGAGAACCCGTCTTTAGGTTTCTTACTGTAATTCCGACAGTTGCTCATTTTAGACTTTTCAAAGTAATGGTTTCAGAATGAACAGAAGGAAGTACTCCGCAACAAATACAGAGAGACATCAGAAATAGAGACTGTGATTTATATCCTGTGTCATACAGCAGAGGCAAAAGAATTCAGCTGTAAAAGACATGAAAGATTATGTGAAATTACAGATTGGAGCTCCCCAGCATCAGTTATGATCTTATGGCTTTTTGCAGTCCTACTGACATGATGGTGATGTCTTAAAAGCTCCTGTAGTTTTTAGATTACTTGATAAAAGAAGCATGTTTCAATCCTCAAATAATAACTGTAGATTATTTTTTCATGAGCAAAGACAATTTCCTGGAAAAATCTGGAATCTTAAGAACTAATTACTAAAATTGCTTTTGTCTTTTTGTAATACCTCAACGCATCATTGTTTATTGGAGAGCACTCGCTTTCCTTCAATTTCAAATCATGCTGTTATCTTCCAAAGGTTTCAGAATTTTCCATTATCATCGGTTTGGAACTTTGGTATAAAAAAAAAAAACATTTTCTTTCTGTATTCTGAAATAATATAACGTGTTCCATGCTGTTCCCCCAGATTGTTCAACACACAGCAGACAGATTTACTGTTGTGCTTTAAAATGTCCAGCAAGTTTACTCATTCACAATCTCATGCACGGATGCCATTGTAAAATGTTTCTGCCCTGCTGTCCACAATGGCAGCGCTGAGCTGAAGACAACTCTCTCTTCTTTATTAGGTTATTTTATCGGCCCTCTCAACAGCTGTGACAGCTCCAGCCGTGATCGAGTTTGGCTTGTTTTCACTACATCCCCTGCAAACTTTGACACCTGATTTCATTGAGGGAGATGGGATTTGAAAGGTGGGGGACACGGGTCGCCAAGCCCACTTCTCCACGTTACCTGAGCAGCTGGTTGTGAAAAATGCTTCTATGTCTCTGGTCCTCCTCTCCTCTCTGTTGTCATCTTTCTCTGTCTTGGACTTGCTTTTTCATTTATCTTTTCAGGTATCCCTTTTCTTTTAGTGATGAATTGTACTAAAATATAAAAACAAGTCATGCATTTTAACTCTAGTACTGTGATCATACAGAGAGCCCTCTTTTTTCCTTTTGGCTTAACTAGCTTTGGCTTTTGCATACTTATCAGCCCCCATTCAAAAGTTGGATAATTGAATTAATATAGTGAGTAGATTACTGTAACACTTGTTGGAGCCAGTGTCAAGAGAATCTACCTTCAGTCTTCCACTGACCAATTAAACGCACAGATATCTACTTAGAAAGCCGGCTGGTTGAAATGCTTGTTCCATTTCTTCTAGTTTTTCCCTCTAAGGGACTGTTCGTTATTTATTTAAGGGGCCACCAGAGGAGTTCTGGGAGCTTCAGCCAAAAAAGACATGACCCTCCCCTCACCAGTAAAAAAAAAAATTCTATGACCCTCCAAAACAATTTAGAAAAAATACATGACCCTCCCCCTGCAATTTATCAATACTTTTTGTACTGGTTTGTGCTTGGCAAAGACATACACATTCCCATTGTTCTTTTACAGCCATGACATATGTGACTAAACCTCTGCATTCTCATCTGATGCATCCCACTCCTCTGTTATGGTGTGGTGGCCATTTCAGTAGATTTACTCACTAACATTGTTGTGGAAACACAATAAGCATGGAAACTAAATGCACACTTCCTGCATTACTGCATTACTTCAAATAATAAGTTAATAAGTTACTCCTCTAGTAAACTAGTAAACTAGTATTCACATGAAATAAAACAATAAAATATTGAGACCAGTCACAAGGCACTCTGGGTAGCCTAACATTCAACACACAAACTGGTTGCTCGTCACTAGCTGGTCACTAGGCTTCTTCGCCGTTAAAACAAAGTGGAATAAACTTATAAAATCTACGGTACACAAAACCCGCAATCAATTAGTAAGCTGACATCAAATGTGGCATTTAGGAAACCTTTATTGCAACCTTGGCACGGTAAGATGTCTAGACAAAGTGTAACAGTAACTTTCGTTTTTTGCGTCCTGCTGCTCCCATCGTCAGCCAGGAAATACTTTTTTTTACTGAAGCAGTATATGAAATCGGATGTATTACCTACCACCATTTAGTTGTTTTGTGTTATGATTGATCATGCCAGACGTAATTGATATTGAATTATTCCACTCATTTTTTTAAACAATGAAATTACCCGTTTCAGCCACCAGGGGGTAGCTCCCCCCCCCCCCAGCAAACTCCGCGTATGCGGTCAGACCCATCTGCTAGCGAAGGAGGACTAAGAGCTACATGGAAAAATATGCACCAAACAAGCCACTTTGAAATGTTGCTGTTTCATGAATACAAAAGTTGGGTGACCCCCCCCCCGGTCTGAAAAATGTTGGATGACCCTCCCCTCAGCACAGAATAAAAAGACATGACCCTCCCCTATTTTCCTCCGGTGGTCCATTCCATAAATACCGAACGGTCCCTAAATTATATAAATACCTATTAAGTGTTGTTCATACAGTATCAAGTGAACTATAGAATGGGCAAAATAATAACTAGTAATTATAGACATGTTTAGTGTTTATACATGTGTGTTTTATTAATAAAAATGATATGCTGATAGTTGGGGGGGAATTCAAGAGGTTAATTCAAAAGGTAAAGATGGCTGAAACAAGGTGTATGCTGCTGTTTGATGTCTTATTGAGCACCATCATAGTGAATACTAAATTAAGACGTTTCTATATAGATGACTTGACGGCTCATTCTACCATGTTAATTCATCCTGTACTGAATGGGCTGAGTGTTGATAAAAATCTTAATTGGCTTTAATATCCACTGGTGGCTGTTGCACCTATAGTTGTGCAGGTCAGTTGAGGACAGCATGCATTGTATGTCTCCAAGGGGCTGGCACCTTGCTTCATAGGCTTTGAGTTAGCCACCCCATAGAAGCTTGCTATAATCAAGACTCTCTTTGACCAGTGGGTTCCAGGCTCTTAGAGGTGTGGCTGACCTGCCATTCATTTATTTACAAGGAGACAAGAGATGGCCTACAATGTCCTGAGAATCAATCCTCAGAGGGAACTTTCCGCACTCAACACTAAAACCTGTTTTGCCCTGTTATGTGGAATGTGGGCTCTAAAATGGGCAGTTTACCTGCTGCTTTATCTCTATCTCTGCGGTAAAAGGACGACAAAGTGAGAAAATAAGTCTTGAAAGAGTAACTACACCCGCGCTCACAACACTGCTGGCGCTGCCATATAACACCCTGTGCAATACAGCACAGCACAGTATAGTCACAAGTTCAACAGACTTACTTTGACATTGAGTGATGTCCAGATTTTAGACAGGGCCGTGATATGAAGACAGACATAGGCTTTGTAAGGCCATTTGGCTTTTCCACCATACTCATCTACTGAAAGGGAAAGCAGTTGCAACAAAAACTTCTCTAATAACAAAGGTTAATAATTACTGTTGTCATCTGCATACTTTTCTCAGTTTGTGGTGGGATATATCATTAGTGAAACCAGAAGAAAAGCAGGCATTTATATCAGGAAATACTCTGACCAATGCTGTCTAATCTTAACTGGCCACTTTTGTTCAGGGAATTCCAACCACATCACGTCTGCAGTTTGGCTCCAAACAGCCAGCCTTGTATGGCAGGAAGAAGCTTAAAGGCATACCAGCTGGTCTTTGGAGACAAATGAAATCAATGACATTGATCAGACTGGGACATGCCAGGATTATTTAGCCAGAAAAGTTTTCAATCTCACCATTCTTTCCAAAGTTGTCCTCTTAAGTACTACCAAAAAGTGAATGCAGTGTACAACTATGCTTGTAATGAGCACAGAGCAATAGAGAAGGCTTATTGTGATTGGCAAAAAAAACATTGCAGTGTGATAAGGTGAGTAGTTAAGTCAACAAAGCCCTATTTCAGACCAAAGCATTTATGAAATGGACTTTTTGCCTTGCCTTCACTCTCATAGTGATGCAAGCATACAGAAAAAAAAGTATTTTGCAATCCTCTAATATGCAGGCTTAATATGCTGGACAAAGCAGAACAGATTTTTAATAAATGTGAATAAACAATTCCTTTAATGACGTATAACTTCAAAAAAGCTGAATATGTGAGTTCCATAATCCTATTCCTTGACTAATTTGTTATTAACCCTCAGTTAACCCACAAGTGAAGCTGCAGAACTCTCTGGTGTGATTGAGTCTTACATTAGCACTGCTGTCCATTTAAGTAAATTGTTGCCAGGCAGTTATGGTAAAATATTGTTTTTCTTGCGAATATTTGGGTTGATTGGTAATTCAATGGATAACACATTCATTATTATCAAATGCTTTATTGTGCCACATGTCATTGTTATGTTTCTATAATTCAACATCAGATTTAAGGTCAAGTTTTACAAAGAAAAAGTTAATAAAACAATATTTGTTTTGTTATCTTTTCACCTCATAGCAGGAGCAATGGCTGAGCTACATTAACGTTATACAGAAATATAGTTTTCCTACAATCTAATAAGAAAAAAAGTACTTTTATCGTTTATTTAACAATTTCAACAGTGCAATTGATAAGAATTTGTCTTGGTGTGCCCACATATACCACCTAATTTACAACAATGTATCGACATAAAAACACATTGCACACATATCTCACATATTGACATCAAATGCACTGACATAAACATAAACAACACAAACTGCACATTAAACTGTGTAAACGGTGTTGGGACCAACCAGCAGTGGGTTAAACATTATCTTTTAAACAGAGGCCTCAGAGCCTCAAGCCTCTGAGAGACAAAAGAACATAGGGTACTCCTGAACAAAGGAATTGGGACCTACACGAAAAGCTACAGCCTGAGCACCCTTTCACAAACAAAGAGAAGGCCTTCACGTAACCTAGGCAGACTGAAAATTTCACACCTCTATACAACGTTACATCATAGCCCTGTGGAAAGACAAACAGTGTGATTATTGTTACCGCTTATTGTTAGTCACAAAAGAGGCATAAAATAATACTCGTTAAACAAACTCTCAGATTCTGTTGCAACTTCGCGTTGGGCCAGAATCCTGAGTAAACTAGGAGAGTGATTATTATTACTGCCACGAAGATCAAGATTTTCAAGTGCTTCTTTTCAATCATGTTTCCCTCCTTTCCTGTCTCTCCCTCTACTAACCGAACACACATACACACACACGCATGCGTGCGTTGAACAGCTAAACGGCTAGCGCATAGCCGCGTAGTGCTGCAACCAGCTCCACGACATGTCCTCTGGGGGTTAAGTAGCCTGTTTTGGTGTATCTCTTTTGTCTGTAACACATTAGCTTGAACAGCTAACCGG
This sequence comes from Zingel zingel, assembly GCA_023566125.1. Lineage (NCBI taxonomy): Eukaryota > Metazoa > Chordata > Actinopteri > Perciformes > Percidae > Zingel > Zingel zingel. The sequence continues at coordinate 23,209,185 of CM042320.1, forward strand.
CTAGCCCATAGCCGCGTGGGGCTGCAACCAGCTCCACGACCCGCCATCTTGAATCTCGCAGTCCGCCTCTTGATATCGCGTGGCTTAGCTACCCCCGTGGTCTTGTCACCTCCCCCCTCCTCCTCACACATTCACACACTCTCACTCACACACACACACACACACACACACACACAGATATCTGTTTGTGTTGCTTTGTTGTAGTTTGTAACAAGTATATAGGTTTATTGATTGAAGAACTATTGATTGACAATTAACAATTTGGAAGTTAAAATAAATTCTATTATACTTTAAAGAGCAGTTGTTTGTGATTATTTGTGTATATATTGTAATAACAGCTGGTTGAACAGGTCCTTGAATTTCACCCTTCCTTTGTTCCTTTCAAAGATACCACATAAATTAATCACATTAAGGTCTGGTTTTTAAAAGGAACACCACCTTGTGTGTGTGTGTGTGTGTGTGTGTGTGTGTGTGTGTGTGTGTGTGTGTGTGTGTGTGTGTGTGTGTGTGAGGGCGATCTGTGGCGAATGAGGACCAGCAATGTGCAGGTAAATAGTATTGAGGGAAGCATAGTATATAAAAATAGAGATGAAATTTTTTACGAAACTCTGATTTTGATGAAATTTTGAAATCTGTCTTTATTTATTTATTTTATTTATTTGTTGTTTCGCCTTTATTTGATGTAATTCCTGGAACCAAATTATGATGACCCACAGAAATTAATAAAAATAAATTCTAAAATAATAAATAAATAAAGGGAACACCACCTATGAGACTGTTTTCACAGTTCAGTTATTGGTCCCTGGTTCCAGGATGGTGCCCCATTTTGATTGTTTGTCAATTTGGTAAAGTTATTGATACACATATTCAAAATGTTATTAATATTGATAAAACATCTTTGATAAATTGCCAATTGAATCTGTTCCATTACCAATTCCAAACAATGGGTTGTGAACCAGTCCATAAAGTACTTTGTGCATGAGGCACAAGCCAGAGCTCATGGGAATGTCCCTAGTGCAGTGGGGCATTCCATAGTGCAGGGGGGAGGGACAGCCATAGTGCAGAGATGACAGTCCACAAGTAAATAATACTGCAGGGGAAAACGTTAAAACGTTAAGCCATGTTTAAGTGTCGTATGGCTTGGCGATCTCTGAAGGGTGATGTTCTGCTGGTGATGCTTCTATACCTCTTCCCTGATGGCAAAATGGTGAACAGGTGATGTGCTGGGTGGTATGGGTCAGTGGTGATGTTTCTAGCCTTCCTGATGATTCTGGTGTCATGGTGTGAGGCTATGGTAGGCATACTACAGCCAATAATCTTGGAGGCTCTACGCACTACTTTCTCTAGTTGTTGCTTATCCTGTCTGGTCGCGTTACCATACCAGGACAGGATAGAGAAGGTCAGCGTGCTTTCCAAGACGGCTCAGTAGAAATGAGTCATGCCTTTCTGGCTAACCCCAAATTTACTCAGCTGATGGAGGAAGTAGAGCCTCTGATGGGCTTTGCTTACAATGAGACTGATGTTCAGGTCTCATGAGAGAGACTGGTGTATGGTGGTGCCTTAGAAGTGGAAGGAGGGGACCCTCTCAACAACCTGGCCATTGATGGAGAGGGGAAGGCGGGCTGCCTTCTTTCTAGTCAACAATCAGCTCTTTGGTTTTAGATGTATTGAGGATTAGGTTATTGTCCTCACACCACCTCACCAGCTGTACTACTTCACCCCGGTAAACAGATTAATCACCATAGGCAAATTTGACTGGTATAACTGATGTTGAGTGGGATATACAGTTGCTGGAATAAAGATAATATAAGAGAGGAGACAGGACATGCCCTTGTGGGGCACCAGTGTTAAGAACCCTGGTTTATGACACTTGATTATGAATTTTGACATATTGTTTCCTAAAGGACAAGAAGTTCAAGATCCATTGACACCGTACAGTATTAAAACCCATGTCTAGGAGATAGTTGTACAGCCTGAAAGGGATAATGGTGTTAAAAACTGAGCTAAAATCAACTAACAGAACACATGCATATGTGGACTTGGCCTCAAGATGTTGGAGAATGAAATGTGTGCATAGTGACACTGCATCATCCACTACCCTATTTACCCTGTAGGCAAACTGATGAGGGTCTAGTGTAATATGCTCTAAATTCCAACAGACATGAGTGTGACAGGCCTGTAGTCTAAAAAAGCTGGCTTCCAGCCTAAAAGTAGGATGGAAGCCAGAGCCTTCAGCTTCCAGACTCCTCTCCTGTGGAACCAGCTCCCACTCTGGGTTCGGGGGGCAGACATTGTCACCACATTTAAGAATAAACTGAAAACCCTCCTCTTTGATAAAGCTTATAGTTAGGGAGTGAGGAGATCCAGAAATGCTTGTTACTAACCTAGCTCTGGGGAGTTTTTCCCAGCATATTTCCTTGGATTAGGATGGCACCAAGATCTTGGTTGCAGCTGTCGCCGTGGTCCTGCTTCACTACACCCTGCTACGCTCTGCGGTGCCCTGCTGTATCTTGCTGCGTCCTGCTATGTCCTGCTATGCTCTGCTGTGCCACGCTACATACTGTAACTCCCTGCAGTGCCCTGCTATGACATGAACTACTACGACTACAATTTTTAGTCACTGTTACATTATCTTTATTGTGACTATTATTGCCACTGTTCATCATATCCCCAACCGGCATCGTCAGACACCACCTACCAAGAGACTGGGTATGCCGAGGTTTCTTCCTAAAAGGGAGTTTTTCCTCGCCACTGTCGCACTATGCTTGCTCTTGGGGGAATTACTGGAATTACTAGAATTGTTAGAACTTTATAAATTATAGAGTGTGGTCTAGACCTACTCTATCTGCAAAGTGTCTCGAGATAACTCTTGTGATGATTTGATACTATAAATAAAATGTAATTGAATATAGAAAAGAATAGTCATTGAGGCAGGTGATGTTATTTTTCTTAGGCACTGGGATGGTTATGGCTGATTTAAAACAAGCAGGTACTATTGATGTGGTGAGAGACCAATTCAAAATGTGAGTATGGGACTAAGCTGGGGTCTGTTTCAGAAAGCAGGTTTAGTTAAAACTGAGTTTGTTAACCCTGAGATGAGGGAAACTCTGGGTTTTCTGTTTCAGAAAGAGAGGTAACTTAACCTCAGAGTCGGTTACTATGGTAACTGAGCCTGTGTACCTAACCTGGTCGGGAGCAGGTTTTCTTCAATAAATGTCGAGTTTCTCCCAGTCTCCTCCCTCTGACACAGCGCTCTTTAATTTCCTCATTCATTCAGTCTGTATCAGGCGCATTTTAGCGCAGTTTGTTATCGGTATGAATAAAAAAAAACGTGTTGGTTTATTAGCAATGTTAGGCAGACTATAAAATGTTTTTTTCTCAAACATGGCATTTCCTTTTTCCAACGATCCTCTTGATGAAGAAGTTGTATTACTTTTCAGGGCGTTAATCATACGTTGGGAGATGATATTGAGACCCCAACGCATTTTAATTTCCAGATAACTACCTATTTGAGCGGTATCATTTTTCTTCCCAGTCTATCAGTTATTGTCAGGCTGTAGCGAAGGCTTGGACCCAAATGCAGTTCAACAAGATTTATTCCAACCAAGAAAAACACTTACAATGAATCGTCCACAGGACAGCACACAACACGACATAAACCACAACAACAGAAAGCAAGAATCCAACAAGAGACAAGGGCAAACAGAGAGACTAAATACACAGGCTAATGAACACTAACAAAGGACAGGTGAAACAACAGGTGGAACAAATCAAGGTGGGGCAGAGCAATCAAAAAAGGCGGGAAACAAACAAAGACAGGAAGAAAAACCAGACAAGACAGAAAACCAGACTATCAAAATAAAAACAGGAAACAGAGCAAAAGAGAAAAACAAGACTACCACAATAAGACAGAACACGGAACAAAATACCAAAACCATGACAGTTATGTAGCCTCCATAACCTTATCCGTCCTCATATCAACATCACCTATTGTGGACATGCTCTATATCCCAGCAGATTATTTGTGTCACATTACGTTTTTATTGCAAACGGCAGTTTTCTTTACAACATTGGTAATGCGGAGCATTTTAGAAAAGCCACTATAAAGCAAAGCGCCGTCAGAAGAGTGTGATATGCTCTGAAACTTGTTTTAAACATTTTTGTAGTGTTCCCTGGACATAACCAGTAAGAGACATTAAAAAGGAGTTCCACAGTATTGCAGGTGAACGATGTAAACCCAATACATCCATGTGTACCCTTTGAAATGAAAGATTATGAATTATAATTATGTTAATGATGGTGCTGCAGCCTCAGAATGGAATTAGTAGGCCTAGTACTTTTTTGCCCGCAGTATTGCACCTAAATGAAATAGAGTATATGTTCAATACCATTTCACTAGTAATATTATACTTATGATTAAATATGATATACACTATATTGGAATATATGCATTTACTCTAGCAGCAATTTCCTCCCAAGCAACTTCTCTCTCTTTTGCAGGAGCCGCTGTGTTGCTTTTTTAACGAAATACATGTTCAAACTTGCTGTATGTGCGCATGAGTATTGCCGCAGACCCGTTTGTTTGTGGTTGTTACCATGGTGAATCGTAGTATCACGGCTTCATTCATGCAGCCTTTTTATCGTGGTGGTGCATGTGCGTGAACCTACTGTGAGATGATTAAACCGACTCAAATCAGCCATTCTGAAACCGAAAACTCAGAGTTTCCCATCTCAGGGTAAATCAACTCAGACATCAGGGTCAGACTCAGAGTTTGCTAAACCTCCTTCCTGAAACGGGCCCCTGGCCTGCTCCTCAGCGTGGCTGGTGTCACACCGTCAGGCCCTGGCTGCTTTGCTGATGTTTTGACGGTAGAGCAGCTTTCTGACATCACGCTCTGAGATTGAAAAAGGGGGGTGACCAAACAACCCCGGGTGGGAGAGACTGAGAAAGCTTGTCTGAGCTTCACTGGACTCAAATTTACAGTAAAAATCATTAAGAACAATATAGAACATGATGCTTGGTCTAGTTAGTGATTATCTGCCAAATGCCCTTAATGTCATGGACTTGGAGCTTGTTTTTAAAGTGGAAGTTGGTATTTAAGGAGTTTGTATTGTACTTTGTCACCACATTTAAATGCAGCATTTTTCTCCCTGCGTAGGCGCCTTCTTCCTTGTTGAACCAAGGCTTGTTGTTACTGTAGCTGGGGACAGTTTTGGTGGGGATACACACAGACTCACGGAAACTTCACAGAAAACTCATCGAAACAGTCTTGTAGCATGTCTATGGCTAGGGGAGAGTTCCTCTTGACCCTCTTTATTGTTGCTTTAGATGTTTTGAGTTATTGACGGTATTTAGGAACGAGGAATATGGTGTTGTGATGAGACTCATCAAGTGGAGCTATGATTAGAGCTTGATACTCCTCCGGGATAGAGAAGTAACACTGGTCCAGTGTTTTATCCAGCCTGGTGGGGATATGTATCTGATGCTTGTATCTGGGAAGAGCTTTTACCATGGTGACGTGACTTTACCATGCACTTAACTGAAAGATACTCCAGGTCCGGTGAGCAGTTGTCTGGTTGGTGTAGACGCAGACACCACCGCCGCCCTGCTTAAGGGATTTACTGGTGCAATCCACCCAAGGAAAGGTGAAGCCCTCCTGTTGTAATGCAGACTCAGGGGTGTTCTCATGCAGCCAAGTTTCTGTCAGGCAGATGGCAGAGAAGTTCCTAAAATCGCGATGGAAAAGAATGAGCTCATCCTTTTTGTTTGATAACGAGCGAAAGTTGGAGAGAATAAGGCTTGGTAGGGCTAGCCAGTGCCCCCGGTGTCTTAGCTGAATCAGTGCTCCCACTCTCTTGCCTCTCTTCTTCCGCTGGTGTTTTGGGCACCCCCGCAGGAGATCAAGGTGTAGATCCGGCACAAATGACTGTGAAACCGGCAAATTGTCTCGGATGTGAAGGAGTTTGGCTCTGTCATACCGAATGAGTTCATAGGATTCCAGAAACAAACAAAACAGTAAGAAAACTAAACAAACAGAGAGCAATACCGAGTCGCCATAGTGCGGCGACATCTTATAATGTTTTAGTAGAAAAAAAAGTTCTCCTGGACCGACTCTGGAAGGCTTTGTAGGTTGTGATTAATAAAGTTGATCGATGCAGTGTTATTGACCTGGGATCATAGTGAGGTAATTGTGGAAGGGGCTGATGTGGACTCAGGAGCATATTGAAGCGTGCAGTAGACTTACTGAATAAAGAGATGATGCAGATGCTGTTGCAGTAGTGCATGGCAGAAACTGGCTTTAGCAGCAAACAAAAGGACACAAAGATAAAAATCTATCCATGTCATCAGAGAGCTGATAATCTAATTAACAACCAACAACTGTTGCTTTGGTATCGCCCTTATTGTATGACCCCATTGTATGATGTTTTAGCATTGCTGGCAGATCTCATATTGATATTACAAACCCTGCCTGACCCCATGCCACCCCTGCAGTCTAGGCTTTTTCCAGATGTCACTTTTTAACTTAAGATCTCCATGACCCTCAAGCAATCATCAAGCAGAGCTCAGTTTATCACAAGCAGAGCTCAGTTTATCATAGAATTAAAAAGGCACTACTGTCTGCACATAGGGTTTTATGGCAGATAACCAAGGGTTGATAGTGGGAATTAGGTTAGTTTTTACAGAGGAAAATGTGTTCCACTTAGTTCCACCCCTACAACCCTAGGAATAACAACGACATGACTACTTTTTTGTAACTTAAAATGCTTATCACATGTCTACCTAGATAAATAAAGAAACATATGATGTATTATACTGGTGTCATTGATGCTTAAACCCAATGTGAAAACCATTGGTTTATTTTTTCCATTAATTTAATTTGGACTTTACTTTGATATTAATTGATCAGTGGTCCAATACAGAAACATTCTAAATTCCAGTTGCTCTCTCCACAGCCCAGTAGTTAACGTCACCCTGCCTCCTCATCTCTGAATCTTAAGAGACAAACAATACAGCCATATCCACTTCATTTCCCTTCCCCTCACTTAACCTTGGACTGTGAGGGAAGCTTCACATAGAGTAAAATTGTTAAGTCAAGTTATTTTAGCATCAAATCCATTTCATTAGGAAGTGTTAGCTGGCAATTGCCAGAGAGGAAAATAATAAAGCCTTCTGTTGGCCATTGAAAAAAACACTTATTGATGCTTTTAAAAGCAATTACATGACACATCTTACAACAAAATGTACATGATGATAATATTGTGTGTGTGTGTGTGTGTGTGTGTGTGTGTGTGTGTGTGTGTGTGTGTGTTTTCCTCAAAAAATGGCATGTTTTGGCTTAGCCTCTAACTGACTGACAGAACGTGTTTCATTAACACTGAAAATGAAAGACAAATACATTGTCCTGCTTAAATTCCTGATTTAATGGATACTTGCTGATTTTAATCCAGCTCTGTGTCATCTTTGTCTGGGCTTTGATGTGTTAAGATGGATGGTGTTTGACTTCCTTCCTACTGGGAGGAGCGGAGCAGCGGACGTCTGCCAAATAATCCGGCGGATTTCAGTGGACCTCCGTGATGCGTTTTGCGCCATCCGGCAAACATCGGCAGACCTCTGCTGCTCTGCTCAACGGGGAGCTCTGTGCACTGGTCCCACAGAGGGAATCCAAACACCGTTCATCTAAACACACTGCTCACACTGGCAAGGCACAGAGCAGCATAATATCTCTTTAAGCGCATACACAACTCATGCAATATGTTGATGCATGCGTAACTTCTTCACTGAAATAGATGGCGGAAATGTTTACTTTTCCTTTCTCACACACTGAGAGAATCTGGGCCATTGTGCTGCTAACCAACCACTCACAGCATAATTATACAAATTCACTGAAAACATTAAATATTGATTGCTGTGTGTTAACTCAGCTCGAATGAAATTAAAACAAATATTAATCTCACGCTGGCACATCAGCAAACTTTATTAGACCCATAATGAATGCAAACAGATAGCTCACCATTATGGAGGACCCTCAACCCATTAGTCCACGTCAATTTAAATTTTAAAAGGTGTGGCATGAATTGCTTATTTTCCTCAATTTAGATTTTGTATATGCACATCACCTATTTGCTGTTTGAAGAAATGAGAGTTTGGCCTGCCACTAGATGTGTAATTGTTGACCTTCCACACTTTGCCCTTCGATGAAAATAGATTGCTCTCCATCTTATAGCATCTAAAACTCATCTCAAATTCTCTCTCTGGACAGTGTTAATGGACCTCTTTATAAGCTATCTGTGAATGACAAGAAGGAGGAGATCCAAATGCCTCTAAGTGTGAAAAAGCAGTCTATTTTATGGAAATTGTATAAAAATGTAAAGTCAATGGGCACAAAAATGTTATGTCCTTTAGTCTATAGCCTACCTTTCTTTAAAGCATGGCAGATTTGTTTAATTTAACTATTGGAAATGTGTTTAATTTGTTGGTCTACAAATTGTTTTGATGACCAGCTTATAAGCAGGAAAGACTTCAATGTAACAGGCACTTTAGTACACTATACATTATCCCCTCAATAGAAGGGCATCGCTAAGCTCTTCTTTTCATCAAGTCAAGTTAGGCAACTATCGTAAAAGTTGAACACTGATGACTCCTTCATGAAGACAGTCAGATGTTCCTTTGCCTCCTCTGTGTGAGCCAAATATCTGAGTTACACCAACCTATGCCACACAAAAGTTGGGAGAAGAAGATTCTGGACATAAAAACTGTACTGAACTTGATGATGAAGACATATTGTAAGGTCTGCAAAAACCAAATCAACTCATGTACAAACCTTTGTTTGTGTATGTGTGGTGTAGCCAGACTTTACTCCACAGCGCTGTGGAGATAGGTCTGGCAATGCGAGTCTAGCTTGGTCAGGACCCCTTTAGTGTCTCTGTTTTTAACGCTCTGTGAGTCCTGTTGTAAATTCAAACAAAACTAACATTACTTGGTTAGGTTTAGGCAACAAAACTACTTGGAGGTTCAGGAAAAGATCGTGGTTTGGGTTAAAATTATAGACTGTATATAAAGATGGATGACGCGCCTCCACCTGTACAAAAGTGAAGCGAAAATAGTCTGCGCAGTAGTGATCGGGCGGTGGAGCCACAGTATCAGTGTCCTGCCCATTCACCCGCCTGACCAATCACGAGTCAATCATGGTGTTTCACCCCATTTTTATAGCATCAAATAACTAATGAAAACCAAACATATAAGAAAACTGAACACTTAAACAAATATCAACGTGGTAAGACCAAACTAAAATGACAGACGTGTGTACATACTTTGATTTATTTTAGTTTGGCCCATGTCTCATGACTTATACTACAGCCAGCCACCAGTGGGCAATCAAGATGTTTTGGCTTCACTTATAGAGTCTATGCATCAAACCCCTGGTTAAAATACTTACGTTCGTAACTGTTGGTTTCACACAGGACACGAACACTGGTCTCCCGGACCATGCTACATGGTAGGGAGTAGTACAAATCATACTATCATACTACAGCTGCTGATGGTAGCTTCACATTTACTGTACCATACAAACATAAGTGTGGTATCAATCTTCTTATCTAACTCTCTGAGCTATTTTTCCCTAAATCAATTAATCAATCAAACTTTTCATACAAACATTGATCTGCTCCCTATGTCAGAGTAACTAAAAAATTGTGTTATGTCTCCAACTTTGAGAACAAAAATATCGAAATATTGTACACGGCTTTTGTTTTTTCCAGGACCTGAAGATCATGTTCCAGTCACAGTTGTCTGAGCTCTCCCTGGAGGGCAACTGTTTGTTTGACCTGTTAATCTTCATCCAGCTGTAAATGGCCACTCTGTTGTGTGAGGGGAATCTCAGAGTGTAATCTCACCATGCAGGACATAATCAGACACAAGGTTAATGAGAGTTTGATGGAAGCATATGCCTCACACACGGCAGTGGTATTGCACCATAATAACAGGAACAATGAATTAATGGTGCAGGTCCAAAGGCAAACATAAACAAAACACAATCAAGAAAAATGTTGGGACAATATCAATTTAGTTTAACTCACTCAGTTGTCAGTAACATCCGCCTGAAATGTGCCCAACTGCCTATTCCGGTCAAACTGCATCTGATGTGAGCGATACTTAAGGGCAAGCACACGCTGTTGTGATGTCTCATAGCAAGCCTTCATTACTGTTTTCTGTCACCTGGTCTGATACATGCATATTTGGTAGAGTAAGTGGCATTACCTATCTCTCCAACAGGACGACAGTTGATGGAAAATCAAGCTTGACAGGAAAGGGCCCTTCAGCTGAATGTGATGTGAGTCACTTCATTTCACTTCACTACCTCCCAGTTTCCCATCAGTCGGTGGGCTAAAGCACAGAGGATGCTCTAATCATCCAGGCAGAAATGTAACAACATAATGACCAAACACTCCAGACATATTCTGTGTGCAACACACAGAGGCATGCAAATGCATTTAAATTATTATTTACCGGAGCAGCATTGCTGATTAACAGATACTGATATAATATCTATATAACACATTTTGATACTAGGCCTTGCTAATCAGTGTGTATCAACAGCATGACAACACCTGTGTCCTCAAGGGGGCAATACAGCAAGAGACTCATCAAACCAAGCAGCCATGACACTAAGAGAAAGATCTAAACAGAAATTAAAGAAGACAGCTTTATCTTGCTGCCTACAACCGTGCGTGTCTGTGTTGGTGAGATCGGGATACAAGTCCACAGCTGTCTCGTCTGTGGACGTGAAAAGTATGTACGACCCTTTAGGTTATGTTTCAGTCTTCATTCGCAGCACAAAATTAAAAACAAATAAGCATTATAAACGCATGACCATCATTGTGCAAAACGTTAATCACACAAATTGAGATATATAGTGCCGTTTACTGGTTTTAAAGATCATTTGATAATATTCTTTATTTAGGAACTCTAATATTAGTGTTTCCCCTGAGGGATGAAATCAATATGACATCCTTGGGTGGAGGGCATTAACCTTTTTTTGTTGGGAGTCTTTATAGGAAAGTAGTATGTTAGATTTGTTCATAGCAGATTTACTTTATCGCTAGTCACCGTTAATATAGAAATTATTTAGTTTAGTAGCCTCACACAGTTACAGAACACCCTTCAAGCTGACCAGTCCACAGGCTCCATAACCCCTAATGTTTTGTACCTGGCTCTTGGACTTTGAGCAATGTTCAGAGCCGATGCTTAACTTGTTCACGGACGTATTTCATTGGACTTATTTATTCCATTAATTTCATTGGGCATCACTGGATTTATTACAGGAGTATTGGATCTAGTATTAGTCATATTCTTGAAAGGATGAATGGTTTTTGAAAGAATACTTACTTTTGACATTCATGCCCGGTGAATTGTATAGGCTATAATTAATTTTTCACTCCTAATCTATTGAATTATCGACTTGTGCTTGTGACAAGTCCAGAAGGAGTTTGCACATCTCTTTTAATGAGACTCTTGTTCTTGCTGTTTAACCAAAAATATCTTTTTTTGTCTTCTGTTGTATAGTTGTTGAGAAAAGAGAAGACCATTACCCCCACAGGAACTCATGGCTTACCTTTAAAGCAATGTCAATAGTAATTACTGAGAAGGCTTATCTTTAGCCACTGCATCATTGTCCTTCACAGGATTCACTGTTAGCTGCCCTTCTGCCAATTAATAGAAGCAAACAGCAAAATAAATTATTCAATTCATACATCATGAGCAACAGTTCTGCTGCATTCATTCTGCACCAAACCATCCTTATCTTATTTAAGTTAAGAATTTGTTGTACAGTGACGCTCAATGAATCATCATACATAATAAAATACTTTTTTTTTTGGTTTATTATGATGTATGAATACAAATGTAGATCTCCCAAAGGGGGAGATGTATTAGGATTACTGAGAAAACTAAAGTGTGTTTTCTGCTCTTTTCTTAAGAGACAGCCAATTGTTGTAAGTCCAAAAACTCAGGCCAGTTTGCAAATTATCAAAATTATTTTTTATCCTCATGTGAGGATCTGACGCCACAGAGTACCCACAGCTTCATCGTCCCATCACTGCTCTGCACTGATTACAAACTCTCCTCGACTGATCTCTGCATTCACTCTGGGAAAACACAGCATTATAATATTTCCGGTGCGAGAACCATCTCTTTAATCTCAATGTTTGCTGTTGCAATGGCCGAGCAGTCTTGGAAAATGCTGGTGAACATGACAAATTTATATACCGATTCAGGTAGGTCAGCCTAAATAACAGGTAAATTTGTGAGCTTATCAATATATCAGCAAACTATTTTGACTATAAAATAGTGATTGGGTGTTGCTTCTTAGCTGCCAGCATAGTGTTGACATTCCATGTGGGATTGTAAATTTGATGCCATTGCATACAAAGAGATTCCAGAAATCTATAAGAAATATCTTTAATAATTTCATATGTGAAGAATTAATGAATTGGTCATTTTCATCTTGCTAAAGTAATAGTAAGTGAGGGGGGGAAAAACTATTCTTTTCCCACCTGAGTAGCTGTGCAACATTAAAGTGTGTGTCAGCACCTTTCGAGATAGTAGACCGATGTAAATGTATAATTACAGAAACAGTATTTGACTGCCATCAACTCCTCTGGGGCCAGCATTAATCCCAGAGATCAATGTGTCCTACCCCAGATATGCAGCGCACAGCAATCCATCTGTCAGCTCGAACCACCTTATCAGTCTACAGGGAGAGGAACCATCGATAATTACCTCTACCCACTAACATAATACAGACATTTTCATGGGAAACTCGCATTCGGTTGTACTTAGCTTGAACACTGTTAGTGACTTGTCTGACAAAGAAAAAGCTGTTGTAATGAATTCCTTCATATGTTAAACTCAAACTGAGATCATTTTTATTACCATAGCCCCGGTTTGGAACTCATTGTATTGAGGCTATTACGTTTATGTGTATTATTCCAGTGTCCACCATCTGGTAGTGTTGCATTTTTCTACTCTAATGCTGAACTCCAGCTGTGCAGAAAAGATAACTGGAAAAGGTGACATCAAATTAACACAAACACATTAAACAATTATAAAGCCTTATCAATATTTACATTTTAACCATCACATATGTGTATATTTATACATTTAACATGTATATCACACATCAGTTACTGGTTGATGTTATATTTTTGCCTAGTGAGTTTTCAGGGCCAAAGGGTGCTGGGGACTTGTTAGAGGAGGTAGACAATCATGGTTACCAAATGGGCAAGGGTGAACCAAAGCGTGAAGAGGCTCCATTTGGCACTGATTGCCCTCTGACAAACTAACTCCCTTCATATCCTGCTCCATTGTGAAACTGATGAGCTATGTCTGTAATCGGCTCCAGTGATTGGAGAAAACTGCGTTGAGGGAAAGTGTGGCCCTGATTTGGATAGGCGGCAACAGCTGGAACGAACTCTGCATTTCCACTGTTAGTGCGCTAGAAAAGGTGGTGTACTTGTGTTTCTCTTGGCAGCAGCAGCAGTACTTTGTGTGTTGGGTGTATACGGGTGCAATTGAGACTTAATGACCAAGCTGAAAGGACACTGAAACGCATTTCTGCTGGAACCAAATGCTGAAACACAATGCCAAAATGAGACAAAAAATGTTCTTGTTCAGATGTCTCTTAGGGTAGAGATTACCATGGTTAAATCCAAAACCATTGTTCTACAGAAACTGTAAGTACACAAGGGCATGAACACAAGTGGAGAAGGAAACTTTTTTTTCTCTGACAAGTCACAGGAACAAGTGTGAAAAACAAAAATCAGTTAAATGAAACAGCTATGGCAAAGAACAGTATTTAATATGTCATAAGCACAAGGCCAAAAATGGGACAGCAGAACATAATTCACAATGATAGTAAAAATGATTCTTGTGTGTGCACTGTAATAGTATTTTTCAGTGGTCATTGTATGATGTTCAGAATTGTATGGTGGTATTACTTTACTCACAGGTTTCACGGTACCCTGTGGATATTTTGACCACTGGTGGCATTATGGAGCAATATATTTATCAGTAAATCCCTGTTAAGTTGTATCTTGTTCTCTACTAGGGCAAGCAGTAGAATGAAGTGGTTTGAGCAGGTAGGATACACAATACATTCCTGCTGACTGACTGAAAACTTTAGTTTTAAGTGTTTTTTGGAGTCACGTTAACCCTCTAGGCACCAACAGGGGTCAATCAGATAGTTCTCAGTAAATCAAATGTTCCTCATTTCTGTCAATTTTGCTAATGTTTCCTGCCCTCCTGCTTACCTTGACAGTAACACAGGTGCGATCGCCTAGCTCTGTCATGCTCCTGACTGGATAGACCACTACCTGTGGCTCTTCCTCTCCAGTTCTTCACAGGCAAGTGAGGACCTCTCTACAGGTTCTAGGCACTAATGTGTGGGAAGTGCCATTGGCATGGTATCCTGGCTAAAGCATTGAGAAGATCCGAGTCTGGCTTTGGTTATGCACAATTGTGTGCTGCTTTTCTTCTCATCAGATGGCCAATGCTGCCACTTGAGCAGACATTGGTTGAAGCAAACAGTTCAGTGTCACTCCAGTGCCAGCATATTTTCTCTTAACTGGGCAGTGAATGTGTTTGGTCAGGAAATACAAGTCTTCTGTCACACAGAAAACCTCATTGTCCCAGCCTGGTTTATGTATTTTACTGTCCAGGTGGTGCCACACCTGACCCTAGCTCAGATTGACTGTAAACTAAAAGAGCAGTGTTTTCCAATGCAGCCAACTGATTTTTTGGCAGTGCAGCTGGACTTTGCCACGGGTCAGGCAGGGCTTTTGGAGCCCAGACGGTTGGCAGTACTGCAGTCACTGTTGACAGTACAACAGGGCAGAGCATGTATATTTCTGATGTTCCACAAATTGTATTGGAACTTGGAAAAAATGGGACAAGGGACAAAACAGATTCACTAGTGTTTCCCATGTCATGTTTCTTCACTGCAAGAAATCCCAACACGGCCTCATTCATTTAAAAAATCCCGATTTAATCTCACTTTAGCTCATGCTGTCTTTATGACTATGCCAACTTTTCTATCTCAGTTAAGCATATTAACTTTTATGAACCTGATGTTTACCTTCAGGTTTTCTTTGGCCCAAATTTAAGATGTGCATACAAATAGTGGATGGGGACTCAGGTAGCTCTGACTATAATGCACCTCCTACTACTACAGATTCCTGCAGTGTTAACTTTTGCTCTGCTTTACCCTTGATAGAAATGTGTAAAACTTATTCTGAAGAGCCTTCCGCACATCAGGGACAAAATGTCTCTGATTGCATTACCCTTTGTACTTGCTGTCATTATTAAAATGGCAGAAGATAGCAGTCATTTTGATTGCCCAAAGTGCTACATAGTTATTACTTGAGAGGTTTGTGCCTTATCTACAATGGTGTTATCTTTACAAATATGCAAAACTGTAGAAGAATGACGATACTAAATGAAATTGTGTGGTTGATCAGGTGATTGCAGTAACAACCTGTTACAAGCTGTAACACAGATATAATGTATTACATTTTTCGACAGAGATAAGTAACTAGCCATTGTGTGTTAAGTCACATATTATTTTGTATTCATGCTGAGTCAGCATGTCTTCAAATTCTTTCAAGTAACAGTCCTAACTGCCATTAATGGCCATAGAACTTAGAAATGATAATGTATACATCTACAGATCTCATACAGTCAATTTATGAATGTATTGCTAGACAAAACATTTTTTTTTCAAAATTCTTACTTTCATGGACAGCTTTTTTTATGATTAATGCCTATATTTAAATTTTGATGTCAAGCCCCGCCCACATCCAAGTCAGTCATTTCTTTTTCCCTATGTCACTCCCCATACACTCAAACGGACCAAGACAGTAGCTGATATAGCCTCGTGTTTCATATTAGGTGACAGAAACTGATGTAGGCTAAACACAAACAACATTTTATGCAACAACAATGAACTGTAATTGGGCCCGTGTCCTTTTTCGATCATTTGATTTCCGATTTTGAAACAAAAGAGTGGTTCGGAAAAAACGTAAGACTGCTCCGATAAAAGCCCTGTTTTCATGAGCTTCTGGGGCTAGCTGCTAACTAGCTCGGAAGCTAACATCTAATGGCAGGCAGGTTGTTAATTAGCCAATGCTAAAAAGTATGGAAGTACTAGTTTCCCCTGCTTTCTATCAATATTCCTCGGTATTTGTCTTTTGATGTAGTTTGATAACATGCTCGTAGACATGTAAATGAACTGTTTGCGTGCTAGCTAAGTCAACGGTCAACACTCTTTTTATATTGTAATGTTGAAAGCTCAGGCTGCGTTAGCTTCAGCTAAACCACAGCAGCAATTTGCACTGCCCCGTTAAAATGCAACTTCAATCCTCGGATATAACGGTAATCACGTAGCGATTTTACTGTATCTAGACATCTGTATGTGTGTTCGACCTTTTGAAATACATAGATTAGGTGTGTTACTGTACAGGTAATATCCAAGGAGCATCTCGCCTGATTGTGAATTCTAGTGAACCAGACTGAGAGACCATTTAAAGGCTCAGGAACCCCTCATAGGTGTTTTGGATTAATTAGCTGATTAGAGTGGGACACTTTGAGCCTACAATATTGGACCTTTTCACAATATTCTAATTTTCTGAGGGAACTGTAAGCCATAGTCATCAAAATTATAACAAATACAGGCTTGAAATATCTCGCTTTGCATGTAATAAGTCTATATAGTTAGTTTTACCTTTTAAGTTGAATTACTGAAATAAATGAACTTTTGCACAATATTTTAATTTTAATTAAATTATTGTTAATTGTTAAAGCAAAATCGCCCCTTTGTACATTTGGTTGTAATGACTGAATTCTTGCTGTTAATATGAAAGTCCATAACGAAACACACCATTCTACTTTTGAGGGCTAAATTAAATGAAATACGGCTCGTTTTCTATTTGAACACATTGTCATCAATATTAACAAGGTTTAAAATGACCCATTTTTCAAATTTGGATATCATTTCAAAATCGTAAATCAGTAGTAACTACATGAAAACTTCACTGTTGCATGAAATGTCGTTTGTGTTTAGCCTACATCATCAGTTTCTATCTAATGTGAATCAAGAGGCTACATCAGCTTCGCTACCAGGCTGTCTTTTTTTTGTCTTCAAAAAACTTTATTATTATACAGATCCATAAACACAGTGAAAACATTAAATGCATACATACATACACGAAATGATGCACAGACTTGAAATTTACATTAAAGAGGTTGTAAGGCATTGTAAATGTTCAGAGTCCGAATGGCTTTCTTATTTGTCAGTAAGTTTCAAAATATAATTTCATGTCATTTTTAAATTGGTGAATATTCGGTTTTCTTTACATTTATAGATATAAAATTTTCAAATAAAATTAAAAGATTCAAAATGAAAACATGGCATTTATCCAAATAATTTCCTTCATAGTAAAAAATTCTACCAGGCTGTCTTGGAGCGTATGGGGAGTGACGTAAGCAAAGAAAAATGGCTGACTTGGATGTGGGCGGGGCTTGATGTCAAGCCCGCCTTCCCGCAGGCTGCAGCGAGATACACTTGCGTAATTATTCCACTCACGTTTTAAACAATGAAATTACCTGTTTCAGCTCCCCCTGCCCCACAGTAAACTCTGCCTATGCGGTCAGACCCATCTGGTAGCGAAGGAGGACTAAGAGCTACATGGAAAAATATGCACCAAACAAGCCACTTTGAAATGTTGCTGTTTCATGAATACAAAAGTTGGGTGACCCCCCCCCTCGGACTGAAAAATGTTGGATGACCCTCCCTCAGCAAAAAATAAAAAGACATGACCCTCCCCTATTTTCCTCCGGTGGTCCATTCCATAAATACCGAACGGCCCCTTAGGAAAAGATCATGATCGTGGAAAATTAACTATATGGTTAAGGTTCAGCAACAAGACATTTGGTGAAGGTTAGGAAAACATGGTAGTTACAGTAAAAACCAAAGCAAGCATTAATTGAAGGTCTGGGAAGGACCAAAAACGACAACCTTCCGCATGAATGTCAGTGGTACAAAACTACCACCCTAACCTCCACCCATACTTTCCGCGATTGGCATTGAACATTGGCATTGAATGTGCATCGTGAGGTGTAATGCTGGGCTAGTTTAATGTGTATTTGTAATAATCTTATAGAAATGCCTGCTACTTTGAGTGAAATTCTTAAACAGGCATAACCTGATGTTTTTGGCTACTTGGAGACAGTGGAACAAGTTGTAAACACAACACTGACTAACCCTTATAAAATTGATATGGTAAACTTGTTCACACAGTTGCTTATTTACACATCCAACGGATACAGAGCAACGTTAGAATTTATTTGGAGTTGTGTTTCATTTCAATATTCACTCTCCTTTTAGCTCCGGTGTGCTAGCTTTAGGGATATATCTTGCTTTTTAGCAGCAAGGTACTCCACTATTTTCACCAGCTGGTCACTAACTCTGCTATTTGATGCTGGCCTGGAAGTCATCTGATGTTTTCACTGAAAACAAACAAGACTGATTGGAGCGGTGAGAGTGAACCAAAACAGGTCTGAAACTGTGAAACCAAACAAAGGCTTAAAAATGCTGAAAAGCTCCGAAGACCTCATGGGACCTCGTGTTTTCGGTTTGCTTTGTTTGTCTCTCAGCAGGATTGCAGAAGAACTACTGGACTAATGTTCATGAAACTTGGTGGAAGGGAGTAGGATGGGCCAAGGAAAACCCATAAAATTCCGGAGTGGATCCAAATCACGGGGCGGATACACAAATTATTTTTCACTTTTGTTAAAATTGGGAAATAGGGCATGGTGGAGGTCTGTGCTCTCCAAGTGCCCTTCTAGTGGGTTTGACACTACGAGTGACCTCTTTCACATTATATATAGTCATTTTATCTATTGTCAATATATATCATTAAATATTGATTAGGGCAGCTTTGAATTTCCAACTAAACGTAAATGAGAGAGAGATTCCAAATTATGGATAATGTGATAAAACAACGAAGGTTAAATAGTGCTTTATGCTACTGTTGTATGGAAGGAAGTAGTGTTTTGAAAGTCATTACAGAAAAGGCACTGGGACAATTTGAACTGCACAAACCTTTACTTAATTCTAGAGGTGATTTACATCTATGTGTTTCAGAGGCTACAATGGTGTGCAGTGCTAGAGGGTTTCTGTCTGTGACCCAGTCCCTCCAGAGTGCACTGGCCTAGCCTCGTCCTCCTGTCCTTTATAACAATGGGAAGGGTAATGGCCTCCCCAAGGCCTCCTCATTCAGCCTGATTGCGCTGCCAGCATCAGGCCAGCCATGCCATAAAACAATTAGCTCCATTTATCAACCTTACATCCACTATCTACAGGAGGGGGAGTGAAGATAGAAAACAGAGGTGGAGAGAGAGAGAGGACCAGTTGGGCAGAAGATATGTGGAATGGGAGAAGAGTTCAATGAGAAAAATAAGCATCAGTTTTCATTTCATTTGTTGATTGTTTCTAACTGCTTAATTCAGCCTTAAAATGTCATTATGTCTGCTTTGATAAAACATCTTATAATGTGTATGCCAACTTATTGAATTGTCCTGAATCAGTGCCCAGCAACAAGCTTTCACCTTTTAAAAAATTAAGATTTTAACAAAATCTGAGTCAGTATTAACAGCCACTCATTTCTCCCTCAAATAAAAGCATTTCAAAGACTGTAGCTACGCTGCTGGAGCTCCACCAAATTAAAATTATAAAACCTGACAAGCAGAATACAAACTGAAAGATCTGTTAAATGGAAAAGAATGCTATAATTGTGTGCTGATAAGCATCACAGCAGGATCCAACGGCAGGGTAGAATTCAGTTCTTCGAACATATTCTTTTCATATTTTCTTACTGCTACTACCACTATTTATTATTAATGTAGCACCGTATAATACATAAACATGACAGCAATTTATTTTCCAATCAAGGGTAAATTTTAAAATTACTCTCTAAGCTTTGAGGATTTCACTCAGCATCTGTGGCCATGTGCAAAAAGGTTGCAAAACATGCCTCCCAATATCAGAGTCACTAGACGAAGTCAAATGATTATAATAAACACACAGGCTCCACACACACACCATGGCAACAAAATGATGCTTGAATAGCCCGACACAGTAAGTGTAAACAAAAATAAACATGTCACCAATGATGAATAGCAGCCTGAACCATTTCACATGGCCCCCCCAGAGAGATCTACGATACTGCAGAGGGAGAGTAGTAGAGTTTTTATTTCCTGTTTCTTTCATTTCTCATGTGTAATAGATTGTACCTGTAGTTTCTCTGAGCGATGGTCCGGTTCACCCCAACATCTGTCATGTGTAGTGCATCTCTATTAAATAGCTACTGTACAACAAGAGGGGTGTTCTACTAAGAAAGATTCTGGTACTTACTTGCACATAATTAAACAGCAGTTGTCTTTGACTATAAAAACCCTGAATGTCTTTTTGTTTAGTTCCTTTTAAGAGGTCCAGTGTTTTAACAACAGAGGTCTGTGTGAGGTGAATAAAAGCTCATTGCCAACACATGTATTATTAGAAAGCTAACCCTTCTCCAGACACTTACGTCAAGTTCACACATGGAGGGTGGTAATTACCCCACAGCAGAAATAGCAACTCATTACGAGAGTCATAAGAGGGCACAAGGTCCCCCGAAACACACCCAGTTGCTGTGCCCCCATAATCCTAAACTCATCGTTGATGTCAGCAGTAAAGTAGTAAATCTCTGGCCTTGAATTATGCCCTCTACTCCTCAAAGTCTTTAATTATGTCCTGATCCTCCTGTCTTTCTTTCCCAGTATGAGTGTGTTTAATTTCCTGCTGCCATTTCACCTTCCCTTTTGGATATATTATTCATCAAGCCTCTCAGTGTTTCTTGGGGCAGCAAGGCTGCCACTACAAGATGAGTGCAGATTTCAATCCATAGCTTCAACCATTAAGGACAGCTTAAAACCATAATTCCTGGAGATATTACTCTGAGGTTCAAATGTCAACATTTAGATAAGAGCACAGTTGATTCGGCTCCTGCGGAGGATGAGGGATGAGGTCCTAAATACCTGCTGTCCTGTATTTGTGTTTTCATTAGTCGTGACTTCAATGTATTCCCAGAGCTAATAATGCCAGTGAAAAAGACGTGCTCTTTTTCGCTGGCATTTTGCGAGAGCGGTGGGACTTTTAAAATAGCAAAATATTAAGTTGTGTCCAGGATTTCACAGATGACTCAGCTGAAAGTAGAACCTACTATTCGTCTTTAGTCCCTGTGCCCAACAGTCTCTCTACAGTGGCCCACAAGTCTACATTCATCACCTTTGTGCTTGGGAGGAGTCAAAGTAGAACTAGAGCAGCCTATCTGCTGAAGTCACTCTCTTACATGTATTGCTGTTGGTGAATCTCAACGATTTTTCTTCTTCCATTTTCTTTTCGACAACACTGCTGAAGCATCTCCGTCCGCTCAGAGAACCAATCAAGTGTGGCAACTGGCCACCCACTACAGTGACAAGTACAGAATGAAAAACACTGTAGACCATGACACATAGAGTTAGGTGCCACACGTCAACAGGTTGTCTTATCGCTGCGCTGCGGACCATGAGCACTTGAGTGAAATGGGCAGAGAGGCTCTCTACTGTGAGATGAGTGGAGGAGACGGCGTTGCTTCTGATCTGGTTGGGTGGCTGAATACTGAGGAGCCAAGGCCAAAGCGGAAGCTTGTGGGTCAACATGCCCACCCAATTTTACAGTTGAGGTGCGTTCATCGCCATAGATGCTACTGGCCATCACAATGCTCCAAATAGAACAGCACTTGAGTGACACTCGAAGCCAAAGAATGTGGCGGAATGTGGGCGCCTGAGTAAGGGTTTTTTTTCCACAATTTTGGTCCCTATCCTTTGTTGTTATCACCGCGGCATTTGTTCAGCCATCACAGCAACATGACTTGACACATGAATTCTATTGTAACGTCCCACTGTGACAGGTTTATAGATGAAAAATGGGGTAAAGAAAATTCAGACCCAAAAGGTAGAAAATCTAGAAAGAGAAAGAACTATTGAAAAAAATGAATCATTATTTGCTAAGGTAAATTAGTTTTGTTAAAATAACAATTTGTGTAGAGCCAAATGGTAAGAAAGCAGTGTAAGTAGCCCATAGCGCCTACAAAACCTGCTACACATCATGTCAGGGCCAGAATCCTATGTGAAAAGTGGTTAGATATCTCTGAGTTTGGACAAATCTAGACAAATTAAGTGTAGGTAAACCAAACTAGGGATTTAGTATTAAGACATCAGCCTTATGTCTAATATTTTGCCCCTTTGCTGCTGCTGGACATGTGGAGGTGGCAGATGTGACTCAAGGTGGTTCTGTAGATGTTTTTGTTTTAAACTTGGGATCTGACCGATATAATTATATAATAACATTCAATAATCTGAAACATGTGGGTATGAAATATAATTGATTCATAATGAATTTACATCAGTTAAAATGTCAGACCATTCCTATTTCATTCAGCGGATAATATTTTGAATTGCAAATATCATTCATCCTGCAGCCTGCAAAAAAAACCACCTGCACACACATGCACACACAGACACAGACACATTTAATTTAAATCTAAAAGTCATTCTTACAAATTAAAAAATGATGATCACCATTATTATAGAGGATTTTAGCCCAAGGCAATGTGATGGATTGGCAGCAAAAAAACAAAACAAAACACATAACTTAAGATTTTGATGATGACAAATGTACAGGTAAAATTCATCAGGCCAATCATCACTGTGTCTGTATTGCATGGGCTGACAGAGTCAGCAGCTGTTCTCATAATAAGTAGATGCTGGGTCATGGTGTCCTCCGTTTACACAAAAGTAAAGTAGCCTGTATGCTGTTGTGTAACACTGAACCAAAACAGACAGGCAATCACATACTGTGGGCTTTTGCATTTGTTAAAATCATCTATAAGCTATGAAACATGTTACATTATACCACCAATAATGTTAAATAGGCTGAAATGCCTAATAGAAGTATTAGTTACATACATTATCCAGTACTGTATATACGCCTCACAGATTTCCTTGGATTGCGGTGGCAACTGTATTGTGCTGCCGTGGTCCTGCTCTATGCCCTGCTACGCCCTTCACTGCTATTACTTATTAGTCATAGTTCTTTTATCTTTATTTCTACTGTTACTAATATTCTACTGTTCATCATGTCATTCTGTGATACCCACTGCTACAATTATGAGTCATAATCTGTATGTCTCTCTCTTCCTCGCCGCTGTCGCACCAAATGCTTGCTCTTGTGGGAATTGTTGGGTCTCTGTAAATTATAGTGTGGTCTAGACCTACCCTATGTGTCCTGAGATACCTTCTGTTATGATTTGATACTATAAATAAAATTTAACTGAAATTGAATTATATGGGATTTATGAATGAAACAACAAAACAAGAAAAGATACCCTAAATGTTTGCTCTTATGTTCAACCTCTTGGGATTCACCTGATTTCAACATTTTGGATGCAACATGAGATCTAAACGTATAAAAGCAAAACTTTGATACTTACTTACTGGGAAATGCTTTGGTGGCGAGCTAAACGAGAAGATCAATACCAGTCTCATTTTCTGTACGTTTAATATAATGCTACAGCCAGAAAAAAAACTAATTGTAAACATTTTTATTCAGCTGTTTTACTCAGGGTTGTGTGCCAGACTTTTTCCTAACAGGAAGCAGTGACTTCCTGGTTGCCTGGGAGCTGGTCCCAGCCAAGAAATAGTCAGACACATAACCCCATTTAGTCAATTTTACACTTAAGATTTTATATGTTTTAAACAAGTGAGATGCAATATGTTAATTACTGGGCTTTAAAGGTGCTAGTAGGAGGATTTTGTTACCTTCAGAGAGAGTCAGGCTAACGTTCTAAGGGACGTTGGTAATGTTCCAGTGCTTTGGGTCAGTGATGTGGACTATTCACCCCCAACCCCTGCTCAGTCAGAATTACTCCTCACAGCTGACAGCTCACAGGACCTGTGCCCTGAAAGTCCTGGCACCTGCCCCACAAGTGGCCTGTGCCAGGCCTACTCTGTGTACAGTCTACCCTATTTTGAAGTGCCAACTTAATTTCACACAACCAGGGGTCAGTGTTTCCTTTGTTCCCTCTCTAGTCCCCAACCCCACGCCGCACAAGAGGCTGCAGCTCTGTTAGCGGAAGCCCTAGTGAAATCAGCTGGTATTTTTTGCCCACCCCGAGGCGCCTTCAGGTCGCACTGCAATCCTTCACATTCCTACAGGTTTGACACGTTCTTATATAAAGGCAATACATCAAAGGGATGGAATTTCTGTCCAGTAAAAAGTTGGACAGTGTGACGAAGTAAAATACAAAATGGCGCGGAATGTGAAGAGAAATATAATACTGATCAACAGATAAGGAAATCTTGTCATTTTTTCTAAGTAGACTTACAAACTTGTCGTGATCTTATATGAGTCATTAGCAATTAAGTGTGTAGTAAACCCAGTTCTAATTTTAAAAAGCTAATCTTGCCAGGCCATCATGTAATTGTGATATATATACATAAAGTAGTTAGACATATACATCTCCTTTTATAAAACAAACATAATTAATTTACATAATTGATGAAATGATTTAATTTGTATTTTAAACATGAATACCTCACTGGGGAGAGACACATATTACATATCATCTCTGTAGTGTTTAAAACCTAAAGAGACAGAAAAATTCTGCTTTATTCACGACACTGAGAAATCCAGAAATGAACCAAAAATTAAATTGCTCAAAACTTGGAAATGCTTGACAGTGATTGAGCGGGCTGAAATGGGCTTACACGGCACATTTGGTAATTTGCACACCTACCTGCTCTTCAGAGCAGTACAATTACAGAGTGTCTCGGGGGCCGTCAGTGCCCCGGCTGCACCCAAGCCGCTTCCCTCTCCCAGTGCCCTGCTCGGCGGCCGAGGTGCTAGCGTGAAATGGCTGTTAATTCCTTCTCCTATCTGTCCCACACAGAGCCTGTTTTAAGCCTTCATATGAATATTTTGCCTGCCGAAAAAATTTAAGGAATAAGGAAATCAGAAAGTAAAAAAAATAGATTGAGCCACCAGAAATGAAAACATCAAACAAGGATGAAATGCAAAATAGCATGAACCTTGCATCCCCCCCCCCCATCAATAAGATTTAATGAGTAGTCCACCTTCTGGCATCCACCACAGAGAAACAAACAGAGTGGATAAAAAAACATCCAGAAAGAACTCAGACTCTTTGTCTGTCAGTAACGCTGCATGTTTGACTTCTTTTACTTTGCCGAAGCTGCTTTTATTTCAAGGTTTCATCAGGATCCTTGAGCTATGTCTTGTCAACTTGTAAAGACTATATGATGTGTTTGTGTAGATTCAGTGGTGAACATAGTCCACAAAATCCACCTTGATCATTGCAAAGCTGTCTTGAATCTTATGACACTGAACGCAACTTTGATGTTGCCATTATAAGAAGACTGTTTTAACAGTCTAGTGTACGTCTTTGTAACCGAACCACACTGTCTATCCTGCTGAAAAAGACATTTTAAGCAGTCATCGCTGAGTGATTGGTCAGCTGTAGAGGGGCTGCGATGGAAGCCTGGCACTGACATGTTGGCTTACAGCAGCAGCATGCATATCAACGCAGTGATATGATGGACATTGGCACCTGTCGTAACGTATTAGTCCACCTTTTAAAACTCTTCACTCTTTCTGGAGTTTTAGGTGCAAAGTACTCTGACTTTCTCTGAAATTCGGGTCTGGATGGTATTTTAAATTCTGCTCCTCACTTTTTTGAGCCAGATAGGATGGACATCAAATAAATAAAGATATCTGTAC
The DNA here is from genome assembly GCA_023566125.1 of Zingel zingel. Classification (NCBI taxonomy): domain Eukaryota; kingdom Metazoa; phylum Chordata; class Actinopteri; order Perciformes; family Percidae; genus Zingel; species Zingel zingel. The sequence continues at coordinate 23,235,110 of CM042320.1, forward strand.
ACACAGGGTGGACACAATAAAGGGCATATCTATAAACCCTGTGATTACTTTCAATAAACTTTTACTTTGTGGTATTTTTGAGGCTGTGGGTGTCATTTTTCTGCATTGGATTCTGTTAGAATGATGTTATTTTCTTCTCTATATTAATGGCCACATCACCTATTACCTTCTGAGCATCCACCTAATTGTTATTATTGTCATTCTCGGCTCAGCTGGAAGTGAATGAAAACAAGGCATCGAAATGAGCAAAGTAAGAACAGCCATTCCCAAGATGATGTTCTGTAAAAGATGATTAGCAAGTTGATTGTATGAATAATGTATTCGGATGATGTGCAGTATTTAAATGAAGTCGGGGACCAGGCGGAACATTAACCAAGCTTCCTCTTCTTCTGTTGCTGCCCAAATCACAAGGTCACAGGTCAAGACACTTCAACACACAATGTTCCATTTCAGATAACTTGCAAAGTGTGTTGAGCAGTGAATATGAAGGAAAAATAAGTTGTGGAGGAAAATGATAAGGGTGAAAGAAAAATCTTTTTCTTACTACTGTGCAGATAACTATAATGAATGGGTTTTTCCATCTCACACATTCTGCCCTGATTATTTGAAATGCATTGCAGAAAAAGCTTTTGGCCTGAAGAATGATCACCTGTACCTCTATAATGCATAGTGGGAAGGAGTGACTGATGTGGAGTGTAGCCTTTCCCCTCCACATGATCTATTTGCTGTGCAGCATAATACACCTTCATTGAGTTTAATATTTTTGAGAAAACTGTTTAACGCCTTTTTATCTCTATGTGGAGCATGGTTTTCTCTATCATAATTGAATGGTTTTGCAACAAACGTGTTCTTTAAATATAAAGGCACCCTGTGTTGGTTGTGGCTCATTTTGCTTGAAGGTATTAACAAGCTTCTACCTCTGCGGGTGGAGGTTGATAAGGGACTTTGAATGGTACGCTTCTTGCATGCAGCATGACAACAGCAGATGAGGGCCACCATGGCAGCAGTTGCAATGTTGAAATGACAGTGCTTTGTTTCCCTCTACTGGTTATCAGTGCAACCACCTGCACCAGACAACTTGATATTTGTCTGTGTACATGTTTGGGCACACACTCGATGTGTACATGTGCATGTGTGTGCGTTGTGTTAGTGTAAAATGAAAATATAAATGCTACAGAAGATAAAGCATAAGACTAACAGAGATAATAGCAGCTGGGGGGTATGGGGGGAAATCAGGGAAAGAAGCAAATGGTTTGTAAATGTACTCACTAGCAGTTCATCTCAGCGGGTGATGGATATATGGCATTTGCCTTGAATAGAGTTGTTGGCAGCAGAGCATACGGCTCAGTGCGATGGTTCAATGTTGACAGAAGTCATCTGCTGCTATGTCACATTATCCAGGTAAGATCCGTCATTCCAGTCTTCTTGCCTGTTTTCCAGCATGCAACCCATTGTCAGCTCAGAATGTGTTTTCTCGAGGTAACACTACAGTGAGGCTTTGAAGGCTTGCTATGAAACTCCTGCAGGGCTGTCAACTTTCATGGGACGTTTGATGTTAATTGATAGGTTGATAGAGACAGACCAAAAGACAGAATACAACTTCCTGCTGAGTGCTCTGAGGTGCAATTCCCCATTCACGCTTGTCTCCCTTGAAATTTCAGCTCATCCTGAGGTGAATGTCAGTGTCTCAGCGTGCAGTGAGGTAAGCTTTTATATTATTTTCAGATCTCAGTTGTTCCCCTGTTTGACTTGATGCCAAAGAGAGCACACAGATCTCAGAGAATAGGTGGGCCGCGCTGTAAGGGTTGCCCTTGAAGGAAGTGTTTATGTGTGAACCCTTTCTCTATTTTTTCCTTACCGCTCAGATAACAGCATGTGCATTCCCAACATAAACACACGCTTGCACAAACATATACACACGTGCAAATGCCACACACACATACCCACACACACACACACACACACACACACACACACACACACACACACTCACTACACAGCTGCAGACAAACACTCAACCCCAATACGATGTGTGGATGCTGGAGTGGCTGTGTGAGGCCAAGGTCACGCAGTCTCATTCCTTTATTCCCATAATCCCCTGTGTTGGCTGGGTGAGAGGCCTGCTAATGGCTGGTACTCTCCGAAAGGGAACTACTGCGTTAACATATACTCTAGAGACTCTCACAGCCTACAGCCCACCACCCTGCGTAAGGAGCATAGCATGCAGTCTATACAATCCATCAACATGGCTAATTAGCCCCCAACAAAATCCCTGAGAGAAGCATTAAGAAGGGAACCAGAGGTGCGTTAGTAGCACCACAGTTGATAATAAAAATACAATGAAGTTGGACTGCTGGGAAATGATCTGGCTTGTTTGAATCTATTATGGAAACAGCATGCTAAAGCAACATGTCATGTCAAGGAATCCTTTGAAGAGCTTCTTAATTTTTAATGTTTAAAGGGAGAAGAAGAATAAGTCCTGAGGAAGGTGACCAATATAGAAGGATGGCAGCGGATTAAGTGTGCGTTCTAATTGTCGAAGGCAAAGCCAGAGTCGGTAAAGTAGGCTACTACAGCGTGGATGGACTCGCTCTGTGAAAGGCGCGGTACACGTAGATGGCCGATTGCTGGCTATGTGTTCATATAACTTCATACATCCTCGAACTGGCTGGAATCATTACACACATCCTCTCCAAGGAGTGCACCAGCAGTAAAATGTCCCGGAGGAAGTTCATGTAGTAACTGGCAGAAGAACTGAGAGCGGAGTTTATGGAGTTAAAAAGGGCCGCGGCGCACGGTCCGAGCAGCGCTGGCCACCACAGCAGACACCAAAACGGAGGCAGTGCCAGGTTAGGTTAGCTTATAAATGTTCAAATAAGATACTTTTAATTTGTTATGAGTTAAGTTGAATGAATTTCCACACCATGTTTTTCGGGATATGAATGAATGTATGAAGTAACTACGGTTTACATGCCATATTATATGAATTATTGAAACGTGTATTACTACTCAAATGTATAATTAAACTTGTTAAATTGTACATTTCGGTGTTATTACGTTTTTTCTAAAGATATCCTAACACAATACATAATACAGTATCGCAATTAGGTATTTATCATGAGAGATTATAGATTTTGGAATCTGGCGGTCAAAATGACAATTCTAGTAGTTATGGAATTCCAGCACTTCTAGTGTTAAACCAGGTGTACACACAGTACTGTCCATCTTCTATCTGTGGAGATGTTGCTACTTACTTGTCTACTGATAGCCATGTGGTCATTGTCATTTTAATATTCTTGGTTTCTTTTCAAAATGTTTTACAATGACAAGGTAACGAGTAGACTTTTAAAGAGGAGACAGTCAAGACAAATGTATTTCCCCAGATGAAGAAAACATGAGTAGCATAGGCAGTACTGTAGTGTGCCGTTGCACAGCGACATGAACAGGAGCTGTGGTCAGGAGTGTGAATATGATTCACTTAATTTGCCTTCAGCTCTGATGACCACAAGCCTTTACCTAAGGCTAATCAATATGCAAAGGACTGTGTTCAGCTCCCTCATTGATTTGAATGAGGCCAGGACACGGAAACAGGAGTGCCAGCGCAGAGGGTTCTGGCAAAAATGTTACACTCAACTTTTGCCCCTGTGCAGTTTGATAATCCTCAAAACTCATGGATCTGTTACCCTACCTGGACTTCCTGGCTTGTATTTCATGTTTCACTGGTACGTGAAGCAACACCCTCCCACGCCCCAACCCCTGTTGTTTTACCACAAGTCTGTTTTCAGTCTGAAAGCCGCTACAGCAAACCACTTTCCCAAATGTACTAGTATCTGCCTACAGTATTTCACTGGACAGGTCAACATGACATGGACATATTTGTGCTATCACTATCGTGAACGGGTAGTATAACTTTACATTGTCAGTGTACATAATCTGTATTTCAGAAAGTCTCATTTCATACATCTTCTTCCTTAGAATTTGTAATTTAAAAAAGTAGATGTGTCATCCAACTGAATATAACAGCATATTGTGCTCTATAGAGCTATGTAGCTCAGTGTGGATGGATATACAAATATCAAAGCAAAATGCATTTCTTAGATTCAGAATCAGATTTGAGAACTCCAGATTTGTCAATGTGATCTTAGCAGTGATACAATCAACCATCCCTTTACATATTAATCATTGAACACTGGGACATTGTTAGCTAACACCCCGTTGCAACAACTCATCTCCCAGATTGTGCTGCATTTGTGATAAAAGACTATCAGTTGACGGATGTCCTTAAATTGAGGTGAGAGAGGAATTCAAGACTCTCAAATAGGATTGGTCCTCTGTTCCTTATTTCGATCCCTCGGATCAACAATCTGTCCCCTAGGTAGGTGAGAGCAGGCAGGCAGCCGAGAAAATGTTTCAGATTAAAACGCGGTAATGGCACATTTGATAGGCCCTTTGTGTGAGCCGCGCATGCAATTTAAGGGGCTGCCATACAGGATGAGTTAATATTTCATTGCACGCCAGGAAATGGGAATAGAGAGGTGAAAAAAATGCATATGTCTCATTTTCCAATCTGATTCGTCTCAGCAAATCAGCCTGAGTCAATGTCATTCCATAATGAACTCTGCTCCACTATTCGGAGCATTCTGCTGCCATGAGGCTGCCTGCTTTCACACCGACTGAACATAGAATATATTTTGAGCTACAGCAAGGGGTTCTTTCTCTCTCTCTCTCTCTCTCTCTCTCTCTCTCTCTAGTCAGATTATAGACATCAGTTTTACCCATCCTTCTCTCCATGAGATGATGGAGGGAATGGGAGGTTTTGGATTGACTAAAATGCTGAGATGTAATCTTGCAAGCTGAAATGTGAAGTGTGTGCTTGTGTGTCTAAGAGGAGGAAGGGAAAAGGAAAGGGCTGGGGCAATGGTGATGCTCGGTTTATTGCGTTGCAAGCTCATTTGTTTGTATTTTATACCTCATTTCTGCTCAGATGAGCCGGCTCCACATTCCGGCTGTGGCTGACCCAGTTTCACAACACTGTGTGACTCTCTCTCTCGCTCTCTCTCTCTCTCTCTCTCTAATAATATAACATTCCCCTTTTAATACATTACTTTTAGTAAATACGCTGCACTTTGTGGATATGATTTAATGCAATATACAAACTAGTTCACTGAGAAGAAAATACAAACTCCAGCTATTCCACTGCAATAGTTTCTCCTCTGTCCCCTCAGGCACAGCTGTGTAGTACGTTAGCATGTTAGTGCAGTGTGTGACACCACTCTGACAGCACTCTAAACATCAGAAGGACTAAAGCTCATCTGGGTCGTTAGGGATATAAACATGGGGTTCTTAAACTTAGAGGATGACCTGTTTATGGGTATAGAGAAGCATATATAAGGAAGATAACATATGTGTAACACAATATTAACATAAACCTGCCCTGCTTCTATAGTAGATAGCTGTTTGGGCTCATTTTAGACTTGGAACATAGTGACACTGACAGTGAAATTTGAGGCTACATCTAGAACAGATCAACTTGTCTAATACCAGTCAGGAAACAGCACGATAACAATGATCCTTCTCTGAGAGAAAGCTGTAAAAACACAGCTTAGTAAAGAGACTCTCAGTAACAATAAATTGCTAGCTTTATTCTGGTATTATCTGCTGTGTCGAGCCACAAAACCCACAGTTCTGGACTACCTGCTGTGCTGCAGCTTTGTTCATTCTCCCCTAGGAGGTCCTGAAGCTTTCCCCGTCCTCCAGGTGGACTGAGATAGTGTGCGAGTGAGCCTGCCGTTCCAGTCCGGGTGCAGGGAGGGCAGGTGGACAGGGGCGGGACTGCCGGGGGACCGCAGGGGGCAGAGAGACTTAGTGGGTCACAGTGGGAAGGGGGGTGCAGCTCAATCATTCTCCTACCCTAAGGGCACCTCGGAGCTACGCAGCTGTGAAAAGACTATCACACGGGGAAATTCAGCCCATACAGCGAAGCATTGTGAGAAAGCATGCAGTGCACACATGACACACATACAGTATCCATACATGCAACCAAGATATGCACATAACATGAGCTGACATATCTCGTGCTCTCTTTTCTGCACATGTTCGTTCCACTCTCTGTTCACGGCCCATACATGTCCTCCATGTACTTCTTCTCCCCCTCATCCCCAATCATTTCCCCACTGCTCCCAGCGCCTGCAGCAGGGCTGGGTAGTAGCCGGCCCATGCCATCTATTATTCCCAGGCAGGAGTGCATTAAAGATTCATCTCTGCAGCTCAACCTCAAAGGAAAGACTATGACCCCTGGTATAGCTGCTGAATTATGGAGACTGCCAATAAAGTTGTTTGCCTTTGATCTCATTCTCAGCTTTCTCTCTCCCAGGTGAATGTGGACAGGTGAACACATGGACACACGCAGACACACATACACACACACACACACAAAGTGCTGTCCTACACTGTATATTCCATTTCTACTCACTCTCGCCACTTATCTTCCTCTCTCTTACAAACAAATTTGCACTCATATGTTCTCTGTATTCCTTTTTCACTCTGCACTCCTCATTCTCTGCCACTCGAGCTGCTCACAAGCACACACAGGTACACACAGAAGCACACAAAAGCAAAAAACAATAAGCCCTATAAACAAAAGCATATCTTTGAGAATATGATGATGGAACAATTATGTGAAAACAGTCTTGTCTGTCCCTTCCCTGCATACCAAGTGACTTTCTGATGCTATGAATTTCACCCCTGCCATCAACCACAATCTCTGCCTCCCTCTCCCAAGCTAAAAGTGGCTTGCAGCTCCAGTGGCAGTGATAGAAACACATATGCTCACACATGCACATTGTTTATATTTAATCAACGCAGAGTGGATTGTCCTGTGCAAAATGGCTGTCATTTGTCAAGTATTAATAATTCAGTCACACAAGCACAAACACACAGGAGGGGAATACACAAGAAAGCACACACACTCCTGTACTGGATTGTATGAAGTGCCACCTCACCTGAAGGTGAATACTCAGCTTTCATTTTCTTCTTCAGACAGCTCCTGTTGTTTATGGTCTTGTGGTTATGGCAGAGTCAGGAATTGAGGATTGTGCAGCAGTTGCACAGAGACTAGGATATAAGATGGTTTTATGAACAGCTTCACTGGAACCCAAACATGAACACAGAAGGAGCCTTGAACCGAGCTATCAGTCAAGGCATGGCCAGAGTTCTTTTTATCATGTGTTATTGTCACAGTAATAGTTGCTTGTACTGGTGAGCATAATGGGACATCAGCTTTCTTCTTAATAGGTTGGACACACACACACACACACACACACACACACACACACACACACACACACACACACACACACACACACACACACACATAAAGGTTGTGTGTAGCCTTGAAGAGAGAACAGATGATAGGGGAAGGTAGGGTTGTGTGTGTGTGTGTGTGTGTGTGTGTGTGTGTGTGTGTGTGTGTGTGTGTGTGTGTGTGTGTGTGTGTGTGTGTGAGTTAGGGGTGTCCCATTATCTACGTACCTTGTGTCCCACCCTGGACCCAATTATAAATCTGGGCTGACCTGGACTGTAGTCACAAGGAGTACATGGGGAAGGACAGAGATGTATAAGCTGTGGTTAAATCAAGCTTGTTTCACCTTACTCCTACGTGTGTGTGTGTGTGTGTGTGTGTGTGTGTGTGTGTGTGTGTGTGTGTGTGTGTGTGTGTGTGTGTGTGTGTGTATTCCCTGTAAATCCCCTGAGAAAAAGCATTCACTCCATCTAAGAACACAACACTGAGGGCTGGTCACACCTCATTAATCAACTAGGAATCCTTGTTTTTTTGCTGCCATACACCTGTATCCGTTGTAACAATCTCCACAAATCTATCAACAAAAGGAAGATACGAGGACTGGTCTGTCTGGTTTGTGTACACACATATATACACACACACACACACACACACACACATCGAGAGTGGATAACTCCCTGCAGAGTTCCTTGCCTTGTGAAAGTGCACATATTGACTGGAGACCAGTAATGGTGTGTTGTTGCCATAAAGAGGTGTTACACCAATGATTTGGGGAGTGGAAAACTACATTCCTGACATAAGCTATTCTGAGTGGCAACTTCGCTGGTCAAGGGCAGGTGCGTCTTTGAGGACACCCGGTGGAGAAAGAGGGCATTAGGTGTCTGCAGTGGGAGTGACAGAGAAGGGGCAACAAAGAAGAACTGTAGAGAGGGACAAAGAAAGGGTCAAGTAATGCTGCATTTGCACATCAGGAAAAACAAGGTGATAAGAAGAGCAGTGTTTCTAAAAGAGGGGTAACTTTTAAATGCTGAGGAAAAAACAAGTTGTTGTCATGCCACTGTTGACTTTTTCCTCTTGAAGGTCTTTGAAAAGGTGAATATTAAACACACACTTTCAACGTTAATTTCACATAATAAGTAACAGCATGGCCTTAAATAAAGCCTTTTATATTCAATAAAATGTGATTTATTCATTGTATTCCCCTGGAGAGCGCCACAAAGATGATGTGTTATATTCACTTATCTCACCTAATCACCTTATGCACTATAAGGACTGACACATATGCATTTTTCTACAGTATGTAGATGGGATGTAGGACCTGAAATGACATACTATGCTCTGGTCTTGATATCATAATAGCTAAATCATATTTCATGTGCAGCCAATTGTGCACTGTGCCTTCATCTGTGAGTATTATAATAAATTAACCGTCCAAAAAGCATTCACTTCATGCCTGTAATACTGAAGGCGTTGATGTGTGAAATAAAGGACAGCTTGACAGCACTTGAGCCGTCCCGTACGACCCATGCAGAATCCCCCCACATTAGAAGACAATAGAATTCTCTGTGAGAATAAAATGCAATACATCACACAGTGTTCAATGCCACAATGAGAGAGAGATTAAAGGTAATAAATCATTCTAGAGTTGTGTGACCCTTTTAAATAATCATGTTTTAAGTTTGTCATTACACGCAACTATTGCAACCCTACATTAGCCCTACCATATTTGACCATATACAGTATATATATATATATATATATATATATATATATATATATATATATATATATATATATATATATATATATATATATATATATATTTGTATGATTTTTTAATTAAAAATCATACATGGCATGATTATATATATATATATATATATATATAGTATATTTATATAGGAAGAACTATAATAATATTTGACATATTATATGTCATGCATTACAGGATCAGATATATTACCAGTCTAGTTTGTTCATCTCAGATGACTGATTATTACATGCAGCAGACATGACACATACTTACCAACATTGATATTTATTAAATGCTAATTAATCACTCAAACATTCAATGATCATCATTACTGAGACAACAGAAACAGACGTGGCATGATTTAATCATGAGACATTAGAGAGTTTCACATGAGCATATCACGCAGGAATATGTTCCTTTGCTACTCTTCGCTCAATACGGGTTATTACCACTATTGTTATTAAAAGTCTGATGTTTGAATCAGCAGTTTATGTAATGTAATTGGGGTCTCACTGAAGTGCAGGTATATAGGGACCAAAAGCTAGCCAAGCGGTGTTTAATGTTTCATATAAATGTCCCCTTGGAAAAGTTTACAGGAAGTCTGTTGAATATGGCTTGATGGATTGAGATTTTACAGTACTGCTTGTGTGCGTGAGGGGAATCAAGTGAGGTGAAGCAGCAATGTCATGGTCAAGTTCATAAACAAAGTTTCAGATGCATATTTTTATTGAGGACTGTTTTCCTTCCTGCTTCCTTCCCCCACTTTTGTATTCTCTACATCTCGTACTATCCAACCATATGGCTGTCATGATTTTTTATTTATTTTAAGAGTAAATGTTTTATTGTGCATGTGAGTACATGTAGGTGTTACGTAGAATAGCGTAGAATGCATATACTCAGCTCTTTAAAGGTACCAGAGTGGAGAAATGTAGGCAGTCTTGAAATATAACAAACTCAACTTTGATGACTCGACTCGGACTCGAACACTGCTAATGGTGACTCGACTCGGACTCTTCTTTGGTGACTCGGACTTGGACTCGGACTCGAACCCTGGGGACTCGAGACTTGACTTGGACTCGACAGTTGGTGACTCGGCTACAACACTGCTGTGTGTGCATATATGTTTTTGTAGAGTGTTTGTGCACCTATGTGTAAGAACGCATGTGTGAGTGAGGTCAAGGCCTGCAGGAGATGTTCCTCCAGGGTGCCATTTAATCTCACACCTGTTCTATCTCCCTCATAGTTCTGTCTTTATTCAGCCGCCTAATCTGCAGAGATGATACTAAGCACATATATCTTTTTTGATTTCTGCAGGGCAAAGCTCCCCGATCGGTGCCTTTGATAGAACCATCTCCTTGGCAATCAGATAAGACAAGTGTTGCTGTATAGCCAGCCGAGACAAACTCAGCCAATCATCAATAATGACTATCACACCAAATGATAAAAAAGGCCATACAGAGAAAGAATCAGGTTGAAGATCCTTGAAGATCACCACTTTGCCTTCACTAATTATGTTTGTTTTGTTATGATTCAAATTAATTGTAGTATTTTCCAAATTCTTAACACGATAATGGCTTGGTATTAGGAAAGGAGACAAAAACAAGCATGTAATTAAACATTTTCAGGTCAGTGTGCAAACACTGCCCCATGATGCTTAGCTTCTGAATGGGGGGTGTGAGTTATTGCCCTCTCACAGGTCAATTTCATAGAATTCATAATGTATATATCTGCTCTCCAACATGTTCTCAAACAAGGTAACCTTTTACTGTAACAATATTTTTTCTCCTCCAGAGTCCGACCACTGCTTACAGGCATGGACTTAAATAAGATTTAAAACGTGACTACTCTGATAGAGAGATATGTATTTACCTACACACACACAAACATACACACACCAAAAATCAATACATAAACTGCATGAGGTCTGGTTATTGCAAAAGAGAAATGGAGGCAAGAGTTTAGTGGCAGTAAACAGAAAAAAACTACTAAAATAATGATATCCCCAATAGATCCAGATCTCAGGAAAACATTACATACTTTTAAATTGCAGACACTTAAATTGGATAACTTTTAAAACTCCAACCATCTACACATTAACGTAATGTATTGAACTGAGCTCAGATGTAATGAGAGTGGAAAGTAGAAATGAGAGGGGAATTGGAGCACATTACTTTTTCTGTAATTAATGTATGGGTTCGAAGGATAACATTCAGATTTTCAATTATATTTTTAATGCTATGTGCATCATCATCATCACCACTTTAATGCAGCCAATGATATAGACACACAGCACTGTAATGTCAAAGTCACAAAAGATCCACATTGTGTTGAAACATTCAGTTATGGAAAAACCAGGTGCTTCAGTTTCCTTCTGAAACTAATTCATCTTTATGGCAGTGAGGGTCATTTTTGTTGTTTTACCAAGTTGAAATTGATTTTGTAGAGTTCTGCAAAGGAATTGCAAGGTGTGGCATGTGCATAGAAATAATTCAGATTTATAGAGATGAATTAAGCACATATCCACTATATTTACTGCAAACAAATATGGACAAAAATGACCACATCTCAAACCAGAATGCCCCGTTGCTGTCACCACAATAAAAAAGTTTCCTCTCTTAACTTCTTAACTGTTCCTGACACCAGTTCACGTGTGTGCCTCGGTAGGACCCTCAAACCAATGAGACTAAACCAAATTACCACAGTTCTACTAAAGTTCAACACTCGTTTTTAACACTTAGGGGGAAGCACAAAGCAAAATGCAGTGCTATGTGGCCCTAAAAAAGAGAACAGAGTGGCAGACTACCTAGAGAATGGCATTAAATACACAACCACTTTGACAAAGTACAGAGTCAGCAGCCACAGCCTGGCAGAAAACATGTCTCCATACAGCAGAGAAACTCAGCCAGCTGTAAAAGACAAAATAGTTTAGTTAATTCATATACAAACAACCCCAGCTGTACTCTTAAGTGTGGTATAAGTCCTTCAGTCTTTTCTCCTATGAATTTACATTTATGCAACTAGTTTGCATCAGTAAAATACATTTTGGGTGAGACATAATGCCTATCAAATTATATTTTCTACCAATTTATGAAACAGAATGGTCTTACTAAGCATACCTGCAAAATATTCTCTGTTGACATGTATTGCTACAAAATCTGCACAAGGCTAATACAACATGATTAGGGTATACGGTTAATGCAACTAAAACAACTTTTGTCAAGATTAGAGACATATCACAGTCATGGTTACATACTAAAAATACTAATACTGACTTCCAGTATCAAATGGGATACAAATCTGTCCTGCAGTATAAGTTAAACACTATTCCCTTATCCACCTCCCTTAAAGGAGAATTCCGGCCAATTTTTACGTTAATCTTGATCGCTGTAGGTATGCCAGTACGTTCGATAGAAAAAACCCAACCTGGATCAGTCCTAGCAAACTGGAGTTGCTGCAGCTACGTGTACAAGCGTCCACCGAGCTTAAACTGCAGTTGTCGGGGCAAGTTTTAGAGTGCCTTTGTGCCTCTTAACAGACACAAAATGCAATTAATATGTCTGTGCCACATGATCAGGGCCCTTACGTGACAACAAGATGCATTTTCAACTCAGACATTGTGTAAATTCACCTACCCTGTCTTGATCCTGCCGGTGAGTAGCTTGGCCTGTTAGCTGCTAGCTGTTAGCTGCTATCTACCATCCGTGATAAATGTGTTCAGCCAGGCTTTTGTAAAAAATCATCAGGCAGCAGTTCCGTGTGTATTTGTAGCTCATCCATTTTGTGTGTGATCGATCTGGTGTTGGTGAGTAGGAGGTAGGAGGCTTGTCAGTGTCGACCTGTGTGGTAGTTCCCTTAGCCGGGCAAGCAGCCTTTGTCCCCCTCCCGCAGCCAACAAAAATCCCCTGAGCGCCCGATGGTCTGGTGGATGTCCTCCAGAGGACAGTTCATGCCTTTGCGGTGAAAAATTTAGTTTATTTCCCCCTCAAAAATAGGCTAACAGGCCAAGCTAACAGGCCAAGCTACCCACCGGCAGGATCAAGACAGGGTAGGTGAATTTAAACAATGTCTGAGTTGAAAACACATCTTGTTGTCACGTTAGGGCTCTGTTCATGTGGCACAGACATATTAATTGCATTTTGTGTCTGTTAAGAGGCACAAAGGCATTCTAAAACTTGCCCCAACAACTGCCGTTTTAGCTCACTGGAAGCTTGTACACGTAGCTGCAGCAACTACAGTTTGCTAGGACCAATAGAGGTCATTTTTTTATCGAAAGTACTTGCATAGCTATAGCGATCAAGATTAAAGTCAAAATTGGCCGGAATTCTCCTTCAACTCCCCTGATCTCCACACTTACTGCACTTTAATGTATGATTTATTTATTTATCTTTTTAGAATTTTTACCCTAACTTTTGAAATAAGCACTTTTCAATCAAATATATGTGTGCACATGTTGACTGTGGGTGCTCTTTGATTCCTACAAAAAAAGGTACATTTTCACAATTTAAAAAATAAAAAACGCCTGCTGATGCATAAAAAGCCAAAACAAAGCCTTGTGTCATGCATGCAGCCCTTGGTTCAAGTAATGGCTTTAGCCCTTCACAATAGAAACATCATATCCAAATGTCATGGAACATGGGCTGTGTGACGATGCTTTCACCTAAACCCTAGTGACCTGCATGTTATCTCGTACACAACTGCTTCAAGGAGCACATCAATGAGTAACTATATGGCTTCCCAGAAAATAAAACATAATCCCTGAGTTTGACACTGAAGAGGCCTGATTACTTTAGTTGCTCTGTGGATTCTTTGTATGAGTGGGGGCTGTGAGTCTTCCCCCTGGAGACATGAGGCGGACATCACAAAGCACAGCGCCTGTCATCTCACATCGGTCCTCTCCATCACCATCCCCTGTCATCGATGATTGGATCAGGGATAATGACTCTCGCAGGGACCCTTTACAGATATGGTGGAAGAACCACAAACATTCATGTGATAGTTTACAATACGCTACAATGCGGCAGTTGAAAGAAAACAAGATCTGCCACCAGTTGTGTAATGCTGTGCATCATTTCCTCACCCTTTCCCCCCTTGCCATCACTATTACACATCATGGAGAAAGGAGATTTGAAGGGAAAAATAACCGCATCAGTCATTCATCATCCGCAGATACACAGAACACATAGCTCGTTAAATCCCTACACCAGCCCTTTTACAGCATTTGCATTCATAAATCAGCGGGAGGACTGTGGAAATCCTCCATTCCCTTATTTATTATTTTCCCAGCTACTTCAATGCTTCCATCTGGATACAAGGGTCAAGACATCAACAACATTATTTAAAAAAAAAAAGTCAACATACTGTATGCATAAAAGCACAGCAGCTGCTTATGATCTTCTGGTTTGGCAGATGGCGTTTGGCCATACACACTGCTATACACACTGCAGAAAAAAAGCCATATTTTTGATAAAAACCAAACCTTAAGACAGGCTATCTCTCCTCAACACTGTGAACACAGCAAACATCATTACTGGCCAGATTGTGATAACTGTAGTAGTCTGACTGTGGCTGAACACAACCTTAACCCTTGTGTTGACTTCGGGTCACATTGGCCCATTTTTAATTTTTGTTTTATATAAGAAAATATACATATTTCTGTACGTAGAAATAAGCGCTGAAAATGTGAAGAAGAAAAATTAAAAAATTTAAAAAGTTGGAAAAAGCAAAAATAAATTGTGAAAAAATGCGTCACAAATGTCAGAAAAAAAGTTGAAAGTGTTTAAATTACATTTTCATAAACTTGTAAAAGTCTTTTTAAATGCATATAATGCACATATCATAAGGTACTATAATAATCTACCATACAGCACAGCCACAGGTGGACAACCTTACAATAATGACAAAACACTAGCGTGCATGAAGAATGTGCAGCGAATGCACCAGTCTTGCATTAATGCTGATTTACTGCCTTCATCTCTTAATGTCATAAAGCCTCTCTTTCATTACTTCACTCTCATCTACCCCCCCCCCCCCCCCCCCCCCCCCCCCCCCCGACCCCTTCCTGTCTCTCTCATACAACTAGCACAGCCCGTATTCTGCTGCTGCTGCTGCTCAAAAGTTGCAGCATGTGCCACAGGCAAGGCAGTGCCACTTACATTCAGGTTTATAGTCTTGGTTTTATTATACACCTCCCCATAAGGCAGCCCTCAGAGACGATGACACCCCAGACACCTATTTAAAGGGCTTGGTGAGCTGCAGATGACAGATCCCAGGCAGTGACAGGTTGTCATCTGCAGGCCTTGTCTCTGTTTATATGCTGTTAGAGAGTTTGAACCGCAGGGTCAGCCCTGCTGCAGAGGCACCATAACACTCCATAGGCGGACCACAAAATGAACAAAAATAAATCCTAATGAACCTTTTAAGCCCTCTTGTCCATCCTTAGGCTAGCAGTGCCATGTGTGAAGACATAATGCAACGGGACAGGGGGAGAAGTGGGCTGCCAGCAGGGACAATGAGAACCGGCAGAGGGGCTGTCACTGCTTTGTAAGAAACCTGGTGATCATCCTCTGAGGTGACAGATACTGAAGAGGTGATAGTTTACTGGTGCACGTTTCACAGGGCAATGCTGTTTGTTTGTGTATGCATGCATGTGTGAGTGGGTGTGTCTTCTTCTCTATCGATTCTCAAACTTGTGTCAAACCAACACCCCTAGCTGTTATGTAATGATCAGTCAATAAACTACAAAATAAAATGAAGTTGCTTCATTTTTCTTGGTATCGGGCTCATCCTGTCAGCACAGAAACTTCCAATTGGCAAACTTCCACCAACTTCTTTTATCTAACCTCTCTGTGATCAGCTTTCAGACCATAAACCCAGCCCTTTATTCAATTTTACTGCTCTAGTCTCACTCTGCTTATTATTCCCTGAGCATCAGAAAGCCAGTGCTGAGAGAGAAGACGGTTAGCAATACACAACTGAAGAGAATGAGGAAACACATCTTAAAAGAAGGAATGAGGAAGTTAAAATGTTCTGTAACTGCTGACATGATGGATGCGATAAAGTGGAAATCTTGCAGTGTTTTTACTGTAGGCATGTAGGAGGTTTCTGACTTTATCTGGCACCAAACCTCAATCTGCCTGGGCATAGGCTCAATTATTTCCCACCTGTCATCCATACCTCTGGACATACACCAACCCAGAGGAGGCTGTGATCCATTTTCAGCTCCGCGATGGCGGACACGGCACTCACATAACCAAACTTAAGCCTAATTAAGGATTGAAGCCACAATGAAGTCTACCATGTCATGTTTTATAATTATGTGAGATGATGTTGTACACGATTACTAGTTAAAGTACATTTTGTAAACTCATTGGTATGTTGGTTAGAAGGACTTTACCACAAGAACAGCCACCATCTGGACAACAGCGAAGAAAAATTGAATTATATTAAGTCCTAATCACCCTCTATTGTAACCTTCATTTCTTTTCATTCTTGCTTCATTGTATTAGAGAGCCATTTCGGCCCTCTTGACTTAAGAGTACAACAGTCACAGCTCTATAACTACACCTCGGCTGCACACCCACCACCTTTATCTCTCCACCTGTATCAGAGAACATGCGGACAGAGGCACAGAGAATAGGCAAGCTGAGGAGAGAGGTAATTGCTGCTGTCTCACCTCAGCGCATTCCTCATTTGATTCTGATTAGCTCCAATAATGTATCTCAGCCTTTTCAGCTGTTCAAAAGGATGGGGGCTGAAAGGAATTGAGCAAGAGGGGTAAGATGGTGAAGAATACATCCCTCCCTCACAGCTCTTCCACACCATTAATCTTTCTCTTCTCCCTGTCGTCTCAAGAAACTGATTATGGTGACTTAATTGTATTTAAGGAGCTTCTCTAGTAGACCTATATGTTTTTTATTTTTTATTTTATGAGTCAAACTTTGGAAATGTAGATTAGCTGCATTTCTCCTCAGGGATGATGTTTATAAGAAAAGAAAAAAAGTCTAGATTTGGTGACTACATGGATTCAATAAAATGTGTGAAACTAACTGAGAACATTTGCTTTAGTTTTTATAAATTCACACCAAACCATTAGTATATATACCTTATCATCTTTTTAAGGCGCTATTGTATCTGTGATCGTAAAAGAAGTTGCCTCCTGTAAATCATCAAAGCATGGGGGAACTGCAGATTTGGGGGATAATTCTCTGTTTTATTCATCACTACGAGTGATATAATGCTAACATGCTGATGTTTGGCGGGTAAAATGTTTAGTGTTAGCATGCTAACACTTGCTAATTAACACTAATCACCAGTATAGCTATAGCTATACATAGTTGACACTGATGAGGATATCATAGTTTTGCAGGTATTTGGTCATAAACAGGGACATTTCTAGGACTTGAGTAGATTTGGGGCTTAGCCCAGACCCATTTAAATAATCTGAATGTGATTGGCTTGCCCATCTTATTAATAACCAGTGTGTGTTCATTTTAGCTTCCCAGTTTGTAGATGTCATTTAGATGGCACCTGTGGTGGAATGTAAATACTTTGTTACTGTACTTAAGTACATTTTTCACGTATCTGTACTTTACTTAAGTACAATCAATAGTGCATACTGTTGACTTTTACTTCGTTACATTTTGCAGCAATTATCTATACTTTCTACTCCACTACATTTCTACAACGTTCCGTTACATTTTCGTTACATTTCAGATCAGTTTTTCCCCCTGACAAAACGTCTTCCTGACCGTCACGCGTTTGCAGTCCGCAGGGAAGCCTTCAGCAGCAGCCTCTCGCGATATTACAAATCCCACTATGGCCACGCCAAGACCCGCCCTTCAATAGCATTTATTGGCCAGGCGCGTACCGCTCCCGGTACTACCGCTGCTCCTGTTATTACTGGGCTGCTCCCGATACTCTGCTTGGTCATATGTGAAGCATCCGTTCACATAAGGTTAATGTACAACCCGTATATCTGTCTTAAAAACACTCCCGGTCCTACTCAGCTGTGAAGCCACGTAAGATACTTGTTGTCCAAGCCCGTGTCTTCTTGCTAAATAATTGTGTGCAGCATTCACTGTCAAGTGGGAAATAATGTAAAGTCGAGCTTCATGCAGATCACCCTGATAACCAGAATTGTAAGTCAGAATGTAAACTGGGCCACAGATGGTAAGCACAATTGCATTAACCTAAAACTAACTTAATTAAAATGTCACAGCCCATACTGTTTTTTTATTATTAGAATATAGACATTATGAGAATAAATCATTATGCAAGTACTTTTAATTTTAATACTTAAAGTACATTTAAAACCAGTTACCTTTTACTTTTACTTAAGTAGGGTTTTCATTGTTGTACTTTTACTTTTACTAAAGTAAATATATCTCTGGTTATTTGTACTATTACTTAAGTTCTGAGATTCAGTACTTCCTCCACCACTGGATGGCACCACTATTTGGCCTAATCATAACTGGTCTGGCAACCCAATGGCCAAGGTTTTGTTTCCTGATTTGTTTGGTGACTTATGATGCGGGGGTCTGGGGGTCCACCCCCTGAAATTTTTTTTGCATTAAACACTTCATTTCCTCCATTCCGGTGAATTTGTATGCACCTATTTATACCTTTTTCTGAATCAATGTATGCTGGAATATCTTTATGTAAAGGGAAACATAGATTACAATCCAAATAGCCTATAAAAACACAATGGAATATATTGCAGTTAGGCTGTCAGGCATTCTGTATTACTTTCATCTATTTATTCTCCTGTAGATTGGCTTTTCTAATTATATCTGAGTCAGCACACATGTAGCCTAGCATAATTTACTCTTCCCTTCTTTTTTGCATCTTTTGTTGAGGAAGTAACCTCCTTAAATGTGCATATGACAGTTATTCAGGACATATACTCCAGTAGGCTGTAGAGAAGAGCAGCAAGCATCAGAGCGGACCATACACACCCTGGCCATACCCTGTTTGACACCCTACCCTCAGGCAGGCTCAGGGTCATGAGGGCGCAGACAAACCGCATGAGAAACAGCTTTTTTCCAAGGGCCATAAATGAGCTGCTGAAAGGTTGAAAGACTAAGCTTAGCTGGACTTGAACCATACCGTGTTTTTATCTATTAATTGTTGCTGACATACTTTTTATCCTTCTGTCTTTAGGCTGCTAAGTGAGTGATTGATGTCATCTTAATTCCGTTGTGTAGAGATATGCAATGACAATAAACTATCTATCTATCTATCTATCCACCTCAATGATACATTCATTAATTTTAATGAATTAATAAACCCCTGGACTGTAATCTTTCAGATGTGTTTGAGCAAGATTTCTGCTCATGTTCAAAACTTTCATTCAAAATATATCTGTGTTCTCTGAGATTTGGAGTTTAAGTTTAAGAAAAATTAACTTATAATAGGCTATTACAAGAATAAAGTCACTATATTTAAGAAAATAATCTACCTGCACCATAGTCTGCTGTGCATTACGTGATTACTCTGCTGATATGGTAGATCTCAGACCTTCTGACAGACTCAGAGTCCCGTTTGGGTCTCTGGTCTCTGAATGAAACAAAGTTTAGGGAAGTGGCCGTACGCTGCTCTACGTCGGTGGAAAACCGAAACTACTGCTGCAGAAATACACAGAGCACAAACGTGACCCATCTGCCGCAGCATCTCCAAAGCATAGCGCGTCCTTTATAAATCTGAAGCTGCACAGACCACGGAAGGCGCGCTGCTCAGCTCTATTTTTACAGCGAGAGTGGACGCTAAGCGACGCACAGGTCTGCTTCAGAGCTCCGTGTGTTTGAGTCTGAACCATAGACTGTAAATGTCATGTCACGGGAACTTCAAACTAAATCATTAGTACTGCCCTCTTAAACTTTGTGTTGATGGCATCAATGTATTAGATTTGGCTTTAATTTCTCCGAAAATTACACCTTTCAACCTTTCCTCACTTAGAGACGGTTGCTAGGTGATAGCAACAAATACGACATGATGGTCAGACCCCGCACGTAGCTGCCTGTTCTATTTGCCTGGGAAAAATAAAGTGGACAAAGTTGCAGTTCTACCATGAGTTCTAGCACAATGAAATAAGGCAACTTATGATTTCGGGGGTTTACGTAGGCTATTGTCGGGTTTCATATTTGTCAGTCAACTTTTCAAAATACATTCGGGGCTACACTCAAAATATTCGGTGAGTATGCACAGTATACACAGTATGTGTCATAGTTATCGATTTTTCTCTTAAAACCACAAATGTCAACGCTGTTGTGACACTCGAGGGAATTGACTGGGAACAATCACTGCCTGTACATAGTCCATCTTGTAAATGTTGAGATATTCCTTTAACAGTTAAACATGTTAAAGGATTGCCGAAGTCGGTAGGATTCCTCCATTGGGGAACTTTATGTCTGTAAGAAGGATTTATGGCAATCCAATAGTTGCTGCCACCATCTACTGTCAAGTGATCCCTTCCTAGTGTGATTCCAATATAAGATGGGGGACAAAACCCACAGTCTGTGTTAATGCATTCTGAAGTTCACCTGAAGCTAAGTCGTCTGAGTTAGCAATGGGGCATTGGAGTGACATTAATTTACAATCATTATTTATAAAGGCAAAGATCAGAAGTCTGAAAGTCTCTGCAGACTTCGAAATGTAGATCTATACACAGCTCATTAGCTTCTCCTTTTTCTGTAAATGTCTTTCTCACAGGCTGAGCAATTTGGACTCCACCATTAAAAAGTTTTCATGGATTTTTTTTGTTGTTGCATTTTAGCAATTGCTTATCATGACAATAATTGATTCCAGAGCTACACAAATCTAAAATATTTTTTTCTGTGTAATTAATTCATGGCATGAACATATAAAAGCTCTAATGCAACATTTGGTACTGTACGTAACTATGAAACACACAAACAATATGCTGAATGGTAATGGTTCTCTTCAGGATAATGTGCTATCACATACCTCTCCTCTTAGCAAATAGTCTTGCAGGCATGCATAAGCACAAAGGGACACACATGGTACAAAAACACATGCAACCGACACAACATTAGCAGGATACCTACTGGTCATCAAGCATTGTCTCTTTCCTTCAGCTCAGACAAAAGCTTGTGACATGTTCATTAAGCAGCAGGGCTCTTACTTAACAGCCTTCCTGTCACAATGCTCACACGTAATTAGTTACACATGCAGCCTCAGGAATGCTAATTGTTGCTCTCACTTGCTCATTTCTTTCTATAAGCTACCGTTCCTCACATCCTCCTTCTATCCCCTCATTTGTTCACTCTGCAGGTGGCATGGTGTGTGCCACTTTTAGACTGTCAAAGTTGTTCAGAAAAGCTTTCAAATTACACTTAAAATTTCACTGCTGAGAACCTATTAACGTCATAATGGAGACAGAGAGAGAGGCAGAGAGGGACAGTGAGACAAAAAGAAAGGGAAAGGCATAGGGATGGCAGGTCTAAGTCTTAGACATTATTCAGAAACCAAGTGTGTTATTCACGCCCTGGAACAACACTCCTTTAATCCCTCTCCTCTTCACTTTCTGTCTGCCTCTCGCATCTATTATCCATTGCTGGCTGCCTGTGTATGAGAATCGGTCAGCAAAAAGTGTATGAGGTGATGGTCAGCGGTAGGGACTGTAATTGCTCAGTGTTTTGAGTATTTGCAGTTATTGATGGAGACTAGCAGTCCTGTATGAAAATCATCTTTTTAATTTTGTTTATTATATATATTTTTATATATTATTTTTGCCTGGATCATTAATAGTGAATGGAGAACAAACTGTGGACTCATTTATTTATTGTTTGTTTGTTTGTCTCAGCAAAAGCCCCAAACTCTATACAACAAAACTTCTTTTATTGGGGTAATAGTGCTACGTTTGGCTAGTTGAAATGTATCGCTGTAACTTCATGTGTTGAAGTGTCCTTGGCAAGGATTTTGGAAGAGAAACATGGGAACATGTGAAACATGTTTTAAGAGTTTTTAGACCAACATTTATAAGCACATTACAATGAGTCATAAAAACACCACTGAGAGCTGGTAAGTGCACTGCTAGCAAAGCTCATACAAAGCCACCTCACACAGTTCTATGTTAGGGTGACCCGACATCCCGGTTTGACCGGGACAGTCCCAATTTTCAGTTGTGTGTCCCGAGTCCTGACAAAAGCCTGTCGGGACGCTAAAATGTCCCGGTTTACACCAACCACTATGAAATTGTCCTGGTTGTCAGCGATTACATAGCCGACGTGGTCTTATTATAGCCCGATCATTAACTAAACCCATGTAGAAAGACTAATAAAGCATCCAGCGTATGATTTTAACAATGTGTGTGTGTGTGTGTCAGTCAACCGTAGCGGTCTGCGTCTGCATAACCTGTGCAGCCAGCATTACAATGTATATTTGTAAACATTGTTGCAATGCCTCTCCT
The DNA here is from genome assembly GCA_023566125.1 of Zingel zingel. Lineage (NCBI taxonomy): Eukaryota > Metazoa > Chordata > Actinopteri > Perciformes > Percidae > Zingel > Zingel zingel. The sequence continues at coordinate 23,257,589 of CM042320.1, forward strand.
TATCTATGTCGTTTTAACCATAGACAGTGAAAGGGTTTTAACCGGTCACAAATGCTCCCGTTGAGTGGATCTTTTCGCTCACGAACAACACATTGACTGATGAGAGGAACCGTATGTCCATTCCCACGTTAAAGGCGCTACTCGTCACACAGACCAATTTTGCTGACACCTGTGCGCAATTTCACAGTAGGCTTCCAGCCAACAAATTGATTCTTGAGCAAATTCACTCCTCTAACAAATATACGGAATGAATGTTTCCAATAGGGAATCTATCTGGTCTATCAAATGAGATTACATGTGTGTGTGTGTGTTTTTTGTTGGTTAGAATAACACTAGTAACACTTTACGGTAAGGATACACGAATTATCATGAATTAATGCATGAATTAATTGATGTATGTATTATTATGCATTATGTAATTAATGATTTATGTATTACTGCATTCCTTAATATCCCATCAATCATCAGGAATTGACATGTTCATAGTCTGTCATTCGTGACCTCATACATGAACAACACAAGCATTAGGTACGTGGGCACATCATTATGAATTATGATTTATTAAGCATGATCATGATTATTTATTTTTATCACTGTGCAAATTCTGATTTGGTCATGAATGAGTAAACATGTAAATTCCTGATGATTCATAAGATATAAAGGAATGAAGTAATGCACAAGTCATGAATTAATTCATGTATGAATTCATAATTCATGTACCCTTACCACGGTTAAGTGTTACCATAACTTTAGTTCAAGCCTGTGGCAGCAGTTCCAAATAATTTGTTTAGTGCCATGCAATGAAAAATACCTTTTCACAAAGTTTTTCACAAGTTCTGCGGGTGCATTTTCCAAAAGAATGCTTTAATTCTGAAAAATAAAGTTGGTCCCACACAAAACTCACTCAATGTCTTTTAATATTATTTTTTAGATGTAGGCTAAATACCAAGAAAATTCATGACTATTAAGTGAGATACCCCATTATGTTGTGAGCAGTAGGCCTACGTGTGCTGTTGGTAAAATGATGTCTAATCTGTCTGTGTCTATGTCTGACCTGGGCTGGCACATGTTCATGTTAAAAAGTGTGTGCGTGCACAGGCACTACGGTCACACGCAAAGTGTCCCGGTTTTAGTTCCGGGAAATCTGGTCACCCTATCCTATGTAACAGGTTAAATTGTTCTGTTACAAACATAGTGAATGTAAAGATATTGCATCTCCTGAGTTAACCTGCCTGCATGCCTACCCTCACCTTAACCTAATTATAAATCTTACTTTAACCTTAAAACAAAGTCTTACTGTAACTGTTAAAAATAGGTACTGACCACAATAATGGTATGGTGCTGTCAAGCCACAAATGTCACTGTAGCCTACTGTTTTTAACTGCTCCATAAATAAGCATTGTAAGAGTAAGGTTGTAAGCTATGATCACTACCACAAGCTAGCATTAGCTGACAGACAAAAACGTCAACAGTAGACACTGAATATTCTGTTTCTTGCTAACATTATTTGTTCTCCTCATGTAGCTACTGTGTTTTAGCTAGCATTAGCATCTAGCCTATTTCTGTCAGCAAATGTGCATGTACCATTGCAGGAAACATAAAATATATTATTAACAGGCTATATACTTTATGTTGGTAGTCTCACTTTGCTAGACCCACTTCCATTATGTTGGTGACAAGGGTGTGAAAGGCTAGGAGAAATATAAGGATGTGTAGGCCTAACACAAAAAGAGAATTTAATACTAAAACTACTATTACTTTGGAAGATATTTGATTTGGTTAACTCAGACTATTGAAGACTTAGCTTCAAGTGATCTTTAGAATGCATTAACACAGACTGTGGGTTTTGTCCCCCATCTTACATTGGAGTCAGGAAGGGAGGGATCACTTCCACCTACAGGGTGGAATGATAACGACCAATAACTCTATGTAGATATAGGCATGAGTATTGTAGGCTTGAAAACAAAATCTAAACCTATCTTTTAAACCTGTGGAGTTGAGCTTTCAGGTCCCCAGATGGAATTAAGTGCCCACCAGGCAGTGAACAGATTTCCAACAATATGATAAATCCCACTACTACTACTAACACAGAAACCAAAAATCATGCTCCCCACTCTCTTTCAGCAATAAAATATGACAAACTGCCTGCTGCTTTCAGATTTCTGTTATTTCCCTGTTTTCATATTCACCTGTAAAGAGTGTAATTCTGCTAAATTATCCTACACAGCAGCTTTGACTCAGCAGGAGTAGGTCAAAATTGATTAATCTATCCTCCAACATGCGGTTACCCAGAATTATCATACTACCAGAATCATATGAACGCAGCAAGGGGTAGCCTATCTAATAATTTCAGGAAAAGGTTGACAGGTCTGACGGCACTACAGCTAATTCTCTAAGACCAGACTATCAGCCCCCTGCCTACATAAGTGGTTAGCTGACAGTATGGCTCAACCTTTAGAGCTGATAACTCTGGTTCAAAAACTGATCTTCCCACATTTAGCCATTTGTCACATTGTATTAGGTTCTTCATCTTCGACAACCTGTACCAAATAGGGGTGTTATTTTATGAGGGGTGGACAAAGATGAGATGCATACTGTGTGTTCCCATGGCAACTACCATAGGCCTATGTTGCATTGGGTGGATGAATGGCGGTCCCAAAGTACAGAGAGCAGGCAGGCAGGAGAAGTTGGAGTGAAGTAGAATATTTAATAAACAAAACACAAAAAAAGACCAAGGAAGACAAAGAAAAGCTGACACGGAAAAACACGACGGAACCAATAACTCACGTGGCTACAACCAGTCGGGGACGAACACTACTTGTAACAACAAACAATGATCTGACTAAAATACACAGGGTAACGAGGAAATGCAAGACAGGTGACACAAGGCAGGGAAACAGGTGAAACACATTAGGGCAATCACAAGAGCGGGAAACTGAAGACAGGAAGTAAACTAGACAAGAAAAAAAAGACAGATTTCAAAATAACACAGGAAATTGAGCAAAATAGAAAACATAAAAAGACTACCAAAATAAGACAAAACAACCAACCCATAACAGCCTAAGTTTGCCAACGTTCATATGCTTTAATGTCCATTCCACTGCCACTCTGTTTTCAGCACTGATTTTGCCCAAACAGTGGCCAGTATCCTTGCATTGCTCTCACTCTTATATCAGATACTTACATGTTATTTTAGCTAAAACATGTAATTGTTTCCTTGCAGATTGTCTATCCAGATCTAGAAGCGCTGTACTGACCAACATCTCAGCCATGTACCCTTAAATATTTTATGTTTTACAAATTTCAAAATGCTAAAAAATCCTGATTAATTTGATATTCTTTTCCATGAAGTCTCCATCAGAGTGACACCACTGAGTAAGACATATTTTAAACATTGGGTTGTCCAAATAAAACCGTATTTCAAAGGATCTTGATCAACAACGTATCTTATTTAAAAAAAAAAGAAAAGTGACATACATGAAATAAAATGAAAAATGTGGATTAGATAAATACCATACGTATTAACTGATACAGTATGTAGTTCTTGTAGTTCAGATAAAGACAACATTTAAGGATAAATTTGTACATCTTTTTTTATATACATAAGGTGAAATGATTAATGGTCCAGTATTTAAATACCCCATGATTTCCAGGAAGTCAGAATACTTTTGTTACAAATGTAACAAATGTAAGTTATGTCAAGTTGTCCAGTTATAGAATAATAATAATAATAATAATAATAATAATAATAATAATAATAATAATAATAATGACGTAATATATTTATTTTCCCTGAGATAACTAACTGTCAATCTAAGGACTCCATTTGTCAGTTAAACCACTTGAGCCGGTAGCTTAAGACACTACAATACAATCCTAAATTAGGAAAAGAGCAAGTTGGCATCAGCTACTTCCTAACATAGTTGTATATATTAATTTTAAAGCATGCAGCAGTGTGGTTTTGTTCTCTGTGCTCAGGCAGTTCTAACTGTAAAATAAATAATTTTCTTTTCCTAGGAGAGAGAAAAGCAAGTTCAGCTATTTAAAAATGCTAATGTATTGTATGTGTATTTTTAAATACATTTGTGGACAAGCCCTTTCGTCATGATGGTAAAATTTTACTTCTGCCCTTTACAATGATTTTCATGGGCTCACACTGAGGTACTGATGTTTTCATACAGAACCAATAACAATGTAAAGTAATAGTTTAACATTTTGGGAGTATGCTTGTCCATTTTCTTGCTGAGAGTAACAGTAGATGTGAAGATAAACACCACTTTCATGTCTGGCCAGGTGCATGACTTCCTGGAGTCTCTGCTGGATGTTAGTTACTTATTTATACATCCAGCAGCTCCACATTAGCATTCCTTTGGAGTCAATTTCCTGGCCACTTGACGAATAATCCAACACTCATTCTCCTTTTCGCTCTGTTTTGCTCTCTACCAACTCATCTTACTCTGTCTGCTGTTTGTTAGCATACAGTGAGTTTCAGAGCTTTTTCGCTGAAATTAGCTGCCTGCGTATTTGACACATGAGAGCAGTGAGAGGAAACCCAAACAGTAAAGTGAACCAAAATGGTCACTTATTGTTGATATCTCTGCTCTATAGATCTGATAATTATCTGTGGGTTTGTCACTACACACCCCCCCTTTCAATTAGTTTGATCCATTGTTAATATAACATATTAATTTTAGCAGCTTTAAGTATTAATAATTGTAACTTAGAGCGACAAAGTGCAAACATCACAGGCATTCCCTCATAACACCAATGCATTCTTAGAAAATTACCCTTTGTAGTTATAAACAGGGTCTACTAAATGTTCCTGTATATCCATGCTGGAGTTTACAGCCTCAGTGTGGGTTTCAGTGTCTTTCTTTCAAAGACAGGCTATTTCATAGATGTTTTGTACCTGCAGTAGTTAGGACACTGAAAGACAAGCAGCCATTGATGTCCAGGTAGAACTGTATTTGTGGTACATCTCTGAGATGTGTTAATTGAAACTCAAAGGGCTGCCAATGGCTGTGGCAAAGCTATAGTACAGTCGAGCAGTGTCAAAACAAACTGGTCCTGCACTGACCCTCCTTCTCATCTCTCATCTCTCTTCCTCTCTAATGTATCCTTCTTACACCTCTGGGATATTTCCCTCAGGAGTTGGTAGAAAGAGTGTATGTAGGTTACTGTAACCTATATGCGTAGCGCCATTCATTGGCATCGTAGTCAGTAGCTGTCAAGCAGCACATTTCATTGCCTACATATTCACATATCACACCTGTATTGTTCACTCATCACATAACCTTGCTTTCAGAGATCCCCAGCAGTATATGAGACAACAGTGACACCTACAGGCAGAGGAGACATCCACACTATACCTTGTCAAGCACAGTCAACCTCCTGGACACCGTGCAGGTGAAAAGGTATTTTTTTTTACATCATTCATGTCACGCTCTAGGACTCCTACACCTGAACATATCACTTGTGAGACATGCATAACCTGTGTTCTCCATGCAGAGGGATTAATACAGCCAGATGACAAGCAAATAGACATGGCAGAGTTCAAAAGAACAGGAAAGGAAGAGGATTGTGAATAATTCATTTTTCTGTTGCACTTCTCATTACTGTAATTATACAGCCGTTGTTCTTTGACAGGGAAGAAACGTGAAATTACAATTTAGGCAGTGAAATTGTCATTTGTAGCAGTAATTGTCACTAATAAAATGATTTTTCCCTCTTTCCCCTTGGATCACATGCTAATCAAAATGTGAAGTATCAAAGAAGACACTAACGGGCGTGATAAGCAGCTAATGAAAGAGGGGAGGCAAGAGGGACAGTAATAGACATACTCCAGCTAATAAGTTCCTGTTCGTTAGAGCATGCAAACTGTACCCTCCTCCTGTCTTGTCTGTTTCTTCTGACTGACAGCTTTGACAGCCTTTCCTGTCAAGGGGAAACTTTTGACCGCATCCTCAAATAAAGCATTCATATTTCATAGTACAACTAAGCAAGTTATAAGCCACTTTATAAATGGATCAGTAGTGTACTATTATTGGAGGGTGACATAAGCCTCTACTTGACTCTATTTAAAAATAGATGACGCTGTCTATAATGCCAGCATTTTGATGACATTTTCTGGTGTATGGGAGGATGTCTTCACTGCCTCTCATAGTTTTGGTAGGCTGACTCACAGTTGATATGACAGACTTTGATCTCTCCTACTCTCCCTCTCTCCCATTTGATATTCCCCCAGTGGACCTCTGCATATGTCGACCCCCATCCACCCTGAAAAAGCAAAACGAAGATCCATGAAATGAGATGCCAAATACTGGGCTCTCCTTGTGACATGGCAAAAAAAAGTGTGACAGAGAAAGAACAACAAAAGAAGTTGAGAAGCAGGCCAAACCATCTGCCATAGTGAGAAGCGTGTGATTTCACTTCACTGCGGATGGGCATATTAATCTTACAGCAATAAAATCTGGTCAGGCATTCACAGTGGGACGGCACCAAATGCACCCTACATCCCAAATTACACCCTGGAGGCAGTTGACCCTTTAAAAGAGGATGGGAAACTGCTGCAAAAAATCCAGAAAATAGCACCTGTGTTGCAAATAGGCAGCAGACGGGCTGCAGGGAGGGCTTGAGGCGACTTATCGGTAACCCGTGCAGGTAGGACGGTGTCAGAGAGTCACAGGGAGATCAGGAGTGGTGGCAGCGATCTGGTGTGCATGGGGAAATGAGGGAAACTCTAAGGGATGATCATGCTAACACATAATTCCCTCATTACCTCTGAGGCTGAGTTATGAGCAGGAGTCCAAGTCTCTCACACACACACACACACACACACTCAGAGCTTCCAAAGTGAGCTCAGTGTGAACTGTGGAGAGCACAGAACTAAGCCTGAATGTTGATCACAGGGATCTATGGAATAAGAAAAGGCCATTATTGTCAGATGATTACATATTAATATGTGGAAGTGATTTTATACTGTCTTCATAGGTCCATATTACAGTCTATAAGAGCATATTAATTAAGTGTATTTGTTCAGCGTCACCTCTTGTTTCCCTCCTCACGACTCAAGCTCTGAGAGAAACCTGACATACTTTCTCAAAGACTTCTCCCTGCTTCAGCCTATTATACAGTTCAACCCTGCTCAAAGTCACTTCAATTATCAACATGATACTGTTAGTGCCTCTGGTCCCAAGAGGTATTGTAGTGGTACGCGGCTGCAGATCAGATTTAGATCTCAGATCAAAGATGTTACAATTTGCCCAAACCCTAATTGGCGTCAAGCAAAAATAGAATGTTTGAACCCCCTCTGATCTTTGTCAGTACAGGGCATCAGTGGATATGAAGGGTGATAAAGTTCAGTAAAAATGCTTTTTTGACACATTTTCTTCCTCATGGATACTGTTCATTTAATCTATCCGGTTTTGATTTGGAAAGACGTGCTCTGCATTGGACTGATGTAAACTGGAAAAAACAAAACAGGACAAACATGTTTTGAGGAATTTGAAGGGGAAAAAAAGTTATCACTTTTTCATTCACATTCTTTTTCTTTATTAGTACTGCTGTGCAGCGTGCAATGGCTGATTTGAATAGAAACATGATTTTATCTTTTTGATTAACGGCATTGACTTACTGTAGCTCGATATAACATGTCCTCTGCAGTGTTATTTGATGTTCTCTTCAAAGACAGCACATCTTGTGAATGTCACGGAGGGAAATACACAATACCTGACAGGAAAATAGTTCATCATATATGAACACTGTCGAAAAATAACTATTTTTATTCTTCACTCCTGTCATTGTTGTGTGATGCTCACTGGAATTTGTGGCACACATACCAAAGCTAATTGTCACCTGTCATTCTCCACTCAGACAACTGTGGATAACCACACATTGGTTGAAGCTATTTCAAGAGTCTATCAAAGTGATGTGATAGTGATGAGGTGAGGTCAGATAGCTCTAAGTGAGACTAAAATAAGATAATCCTAAATAGTAATCATCCCTCAAACAGATGCAAAGTGCACATTTAATTAAGCTGAAAGAGGCCATTGTGTTAGAAGACAAATGAAAGGCATTTGTAAATGTGTAACCCGTATGAAGGAATTTCTCTTACAGTTTCTTCAGGCACAAAGACACTAATGTTTTTCCACCGTGCAGTTCCAGCGACTTTCAAAAAGAAAAAGGAACAAATTCTCTCAGGGCCGCTTACCTAAACTGTCAGCACCTCGTTCATCATGATGAAATAGGGAAAACAATGTTGTGCAACATAATAACACAAGGGACATTTTCTCTGAAGGTTAAACACTATTTTAAGCAACTATATGAACAATGACTTTAAGCAATTTAACTTTCCCTTTATGGGCTATTGAGTATGTTTGAATCCATGTGTATGTGTATGTGTATGTGTATGTGCATGTGTATCCTCACAAGTGCATGCTTTTCTGCTTGAGTGAGTGTGTGTTTGCGAGAAAGTGAAAGAGAACAGGGCCAATATAAAAGTATATAAGTTACCTGAGGTGTGTGTGGGTGTGCATTATGCAAATACCTGCCTGGTATGAACCTGGGCAAGTAGCCAATTGGCCCAGGATAAGGAAGTTAGGAGGATAAAAAACCCATTGTGGTGGGGCAGTACCTAGTGTGTGCTTTCATCTGCTTATTAAAAGATTTGGGAAGCAAAGGACTCACGTCGTCTCTCTGTAAACAGTTTTCCTCTAGAGTATTGGAATCTTTAGAAATTAGTATTGATCTCTATTTAGCCGAGTTGCGAGTGGATCTACGTCAGGCCTAATCCAACCCCATTCTACTGCTGAGGTAAGCTGCCATATATTGTGCTTAGAAACCAGCAGTGCTTATTAAAATCGCAGAACACAGTTTGATCAAACTGAAGGCAGGTTTAATAAGCTTTATGTGTTTTAATGTAATTTGATTCTAAAATTATAAGGATTGTTTTAAACATGCTTTCTTTAGCCTTTTAACCTGATCTATTCAGGGAGTCTGTGCAGGTGTGGAAATTCTGGAAAAAATAGGGAGGAAAATTGCTTTTTTAATGTTCAAAACATCTTTGCACAATTGCACAAACATAAATGTAGAGTTTCCTTTCCCTGTGGGTTTAAACCTCTAGCTATCTCACATGTATATTGTGTTGCAAGAGTACAATCACACATCATGTACATGTACATCATCTGAAATGTTAAAGACAATTAGAGACAGTTAATAATGTAGAATTTTGAAAGTGGAATCTTGAATAGTGCAACCAAAACTGACCAATTTACCCTCACTTGACTAAGAGAATATCAAATTCCGAAAAAAAAAAAAAAAGTTTTGTGTAATGCTATGTAAATAATGCATTCACTTTAATATATTTCCCTGTACTCTCAATTTTTTCAGCACACTGTCAGCGCTGCACATCCTCACTCTGTTTCAGCTGTTGGTGTCGCAGAAAGGTTGCATATTTAATGCACAACCCGGTCTCACGCCAGTTCGTGAAACCCGGTCTCACGCCAGTTTGTGAAATGGTCACGTTATTTTTATTTATTGATACGTGTACAGGTCACGATTTTCTCGTTTATTTCGTGTACAGGTCACGAATTTAATTTCGTGTACTGGTTACGAATTTCATTCAAATTTCATTTCGTGTACAGGTTACGAATTTCATTTTGTGTACTGCCACGGGGAAATTAAATGCCACACGCCGGCAACAACAACGGACGGACCGCCACACCGGGATGCGTTCCCCGGGCGCAACAGACACGATCCGCAACAACGGGGACATGAAACGCCACAACAACGGGACGGTTGAGGTTAGGAAAAAAAAGAACTGGGAAAGGAACCGTCACACGCCGGACACGGCGACAACAACGGAACAGTTGTGGTTAATAACGCGGAAATGAACTGCAACACGTGGGACGCGATCCCCGCTCAACGGAGTGAAAGTCCTGTGTTGTTTGACCCAATCCACCACCCCGACCAACCTCACTACGCGGATCTTTGGCTTTTAATACTACTCCCTACCGTTGTCGTGCTGTGATCACGAAATATGCTTACCATTTAAATACATTAAATTAAAATTCGTAATCACTACACGAAAAAAACAACATATTCGTGTCCTGTTCACGAATCAATAGATTCAATAACGTGACCATTTCACGAACTGCCATGAGACTGGGCTGTTAATGCAATGGCATCAACCTCAGTTTTATTATAGATTACTTTCAAAAGCCATATTTACGGTAAAGGTAAAACAAAAAATAAAGCAAAAATTGACAAGTCTAGTTAAGCCCAATGCTATCATAAGGCTACAATGACTGAAATGAAACAGTCTCACGTCATCACCATGGCAAATGCAGTGGAGTAATGTTTTTACTGTGGCTCAGCAAACAGGATACTGATAAACATGACGTAATGTCTCTGTCTCTTTTCTTTAGTGCTGCTACATTACTGCTGCCTTGTTAATATAATACCTGCTTAGCAGTATAGACAGTGGTGAGAGTTAACACACAGCATAAGGTGTTTGAGCAGACTTGACAGATTGTCAACTGAGGAGGTGATCTACCTTGGCATGATGGCATGTGTCACCTACCTCCTGGGGAAATCTCATTCAGGGATCTTGCTCAAGGTTGTTATAAAACTGATTTGTCAGATATGTAAGTAGCTTCGGTCGCCTGTCTTTATGTCACATTTGTGTAAGGCTGGCAACACAGAATCTGCTGTTGAATTTTGTGACAGGGCTTGGTATAATTGTGTTTATAACCTGTCATAAAGGTGTGACCAAGAGCTTCCACAGAACAGGTGAAGTTTGGGTCACTGTGTAAATAATAGCCATCTGAAAACAGGTGTTGCCTATTCTGAGGACCTTTGACAGCTTGGTTACGATATGCCACTCAATAACATTTACAACGAAAATCACGTTTTTCATCTTAGACAGATAATTAATGTCCAGGTGTAAAACAAATAAAATTCACTTCCCAAAGCCATGAAGCTTTGTTTAAATGTTGTAAAATGTTACCACTCAAAAGGATTGTGGTAAAAACATAAATAAAACATAGGGAAACAAGACCTACAATGTAGACTATAATGTAGAATCTCTATTCTGGCAGCTGTATTAATAACTAAACTAATAAGTAATGCAAATGTACGACAAATTTAAAATCCATGACCATGTTACACATTAAACCTAATATTGGCAGTGAGCATGGTCAGTCATGACTCACCTATTATGCATGTGCAACATTTCTCCATCTCCTCCTGGGCAAAACAGTGGAACTGTTGAAATTTGGACAAGCTTTATTTACATGGATGCAAATATATTTGTGGTCAAGTCTGAGACATGCCTTTTATTTACCTCTATATGTATACAGCACTAACTGTCAATGTGAGGTGTGAAAGGGAGTGCAGCTGTCATTATGTAAAATCAGTGTAGAAAATATAATAACATCAGTAACTCAAACAGCAGCAGCATACGTTCCTGTTACTTTTGAGTGTTTGCTGAACTAATGACACTACAAGCATTCCAAAACAAATGTGACTGCAGAACTTTTACACTGTGTAACCAGCAAATAAGCCTCCATTAAAACATAAAACCCAACTTGCCCTTTCGTCTGTAATTTTGTAATATCCAATTGACAGTTTACACAACCCATAAGCTGTGTGGACATATAATTCCTTTGTGTTACTTCTATTAGTGCACTTAAATTGTGATTAAGCATGGCTGGATAAATAAATTACATTTAATAGATCAACTTATTTAAACAGTTTCAATGTTGTAATTCTTAAGATGTCAGGCCTGGTTGATTTGATCGGGCTTAGTGCTTACTGCAGTGACAAACACATTGCATTTCCTGTGGCTGCTTCACAATAAAAGCCAACCCGTGTTTTGTCTTCTAAGTAAATTACTCATCTCCTGCCTTAGCCCCTGGGCCATGGTACATCAGAGTGCAGCAGCTACAATATGAGCGTAACTCCATCCACCACCCTAGACAGCCAGCTGACCACTACCTGGGGCACTACGAACTCCTACCCTGATGGTGAGGCTTATGACACACACTAACACACTCTTAATGAAGCCCATACTGTACAATGTGTGCACTCCTCACAGACGTAAATCAGTTAATTAAATTGTCTGAATAAAATCCTTGAATGCCGCAAGAAAATGTGCTGATTTGTTCTGCTGAAGGATTCTGATTGCTCTCTGTTCAACAATCCAGTCTCACTGGTTATGAAACTGCAATGCGAAATGAGAATCATTCAACAATTAGCAACTGGTGTATTGCTGGGGAGCCCAGAGCTCAGAAACACAAGGTCTGAATTAGATATTCCCGACTGAGAAGTAGCTCAACAGCTCTTTAAACTGCTCTGCAGATTAATTATTGGCAAATACCTTCAGTAGACGAATTGATGTTTCCTTCATCAGCTGCATATTTACATAGAACAAAATGAATTCACTGATGTAGACTAATGCAGTTTTTTTTTTAAGAATGTTTTCATGCACAACATTTGATGTCTGTCTCCAGTTCCAATGGTGATGTCTGGTTACACAAGTCGACTGTGGCCTTGTGACTCCCAGCCTCAGTTCTGGAGTAAGTATCAGGTGTGGGAGTGGCTGCAGCAGGTCATGGACATGCACCAGATGGATGTCTCCAGCGTTCCCTTCCAAAACTTTGATATGGACGGCCATCAACTCTGCAGCCTGAGTTACCAGGACTTCCTCCGAGCTGCCGGCAGTGTGGGACCCATTCTATTCCACAGCATCACAGAGCTCAAATGGAGCGGTGCGTCTAAAAAGGGGTGCCGAAGGGGGGGGGGGGGGGGGGGGGGGGGAGGAATATGATTAGTCCCAATGAAAGAGAAGCTGGGTGATTTGAGTTGGGTCTTGCTGAGGAGGGATTACAGAGTCGGTCAGGGGTAGCACTGTATGGTGCTGTAGAGGGGGCGAGAGATTGCTGAAAGCAAGGGAGATGATGGATTTGTTTTTTGCTCTTGCTCGAGTGGGTCTCCTAACAAAGCACAGAGAGGGTGTGAAGTTGAAAAAAAAGCTGGCTCAGCCACAGTTTTTTTTAAATTAGAGTTTGAAGCTTATTGTAAAGAAACTGGAGTTCATACACCCACTTTTGGGTCAAAAGTTGACCAACTATTTTGTGTAGATTTAGATTTAGATTTATTGTCCCAGAGAGGATATTTGTTTCCACAGTCAGTACACATAGCAACACATAGCAACATATAGATACACACATAGCCACATACAATATAGTCTAAAACTCCTGCTGAAACAAGCTCTTCTCCTTTTGAGAGTCCTTGATCTCCTGCCAGATGTAAGTAATGTGAAGTGTTGATTGAGGGGGTGATCAGTGTAATTTGCTATTGTAAGTGCTATAGGCCTGTGACTGCTCGGAGATTAAAGAAATGAAAAGATTCTTGCGTTACATTATGTGGTAAATGACATCAGCAGCACATCATAGTTTATCTAACATCTAAGGTTAATGGTAATCGCAAAACAACAGTAATGGCAGGAGACCAGGCACAACAGGTTTAACCTCCAGGTTGCAGAGAAATTCCAGGTGAACCAAACTAGAGCACAATGCTGCTATTGTTGCTGAAAGCTGTCAGAAACCAGCTCAGTTGCTTGGGACAAGGTGTTACAATTGTATACATCAAATATCATTGTCAAACTGTGTGTAATACCTGGGTATAATTACCACAAAAAACACGAGGCTGTAATAATGTGTAAGACTGTGGGAATTGTATCTCAGCGGTTTTCAAAAATTCTGTTCCTTCTTGAAATGTTGCTACTTCTCTGTTTCTCTACCTGTTTTTATTATGAAGAACAAGTCGTTTTTCAACTAATCTTTCACTCCTTTTACCATCTGCTATTAAGAAAGTAACACAAACTTTGGCTCTGTTTGCGCTAAAAAATACATAACTATCCTGTTTTGGCTGTAAAAGTTAAAGTATTTGCATATAAATCTGATGAATACACAACACTGACTAATTGAATTCCCTGATTTGTGCTAATAATTCACTTCCTTATTCCTTCTCACCTTCACAGGGCAGTACCATGTGGAAATAGGGCAACTGGAACTAAAACCAGAATGTAAGAGTCCCTCAAACAAGTTGTTAGTCAAGAAACAGTCCACATTTGTTCAGATAAATCTTACTTAACTTTTTTTTCTTTATAGTAGACTTCTCTTGTCCATTTCCAGACGTCAGCTATCCACCTGGAGGTACTGCATTATTTCTACTAACGCTTCATTTGAAATGGATCATGTAACAAATAAAGTGAAAGTTGATGATGTTCTTTTTTTTTTTTCCCTCTGTTAACTTAGAAATCTACGATCCCTTGAATCACCCCCTTACCCCTGCCTCCCCCAACCCTTCCAGTCCTGGTGAGGAATTCACAATATATACAACACATATATATATAACACAACATGTTTTTTAATAAAAACCACAAAATAAGTAGGCCTATTACAAATGGAAAAAATAGATGAAAGGATTCATCAATAATTTGATTTCTTTCTCAGATATCAAAAGGTCTTTCAGTTGTCAGGTCAAAAAACACAGTAAGTTATATCCACACATCTTTACATATTCTTATACGTTTTTTTCCGAGGAATATATATTGTATGCTATTGTGTGTTTGTTCCTACCATTCAACCTTATTTATTTCCCCACAGACCCAAGGGGGACCCACTTGTGGGAGTTCATCAGGGACATTCTGCTGAACCCAGAGCGAAACCCAGGGCTAATCAAGTGGGAGGATCGGACAGAGGGGGTTTTCCGCTTCCTCAAGTCAGAGGCAGTGGCACAGTTATGGGGCAAGAAGAAGAATAACAGCAGCATGACCTATGAGAAACTAAGCCGTGCAATGAGGTACACCTGCAGCTATCACACAGTACATATAGTTACACAAACACAAAAGCAGACAGTAAGTTATCAGTCACTGGATGAAAAATTGCTGCAGATACCAATTTGGAATCTCCTAAAGGTATTCATTTGAGTTGAGATCTGATTACTAAGACAGTCATGACATTTAGCTCTCAATGATTTCAATGCACTGTATTCAGTAGAGACCGTGGCCTCTAAATGTTATCATGTAGGTTGTTTTTCTTCACTAACTTTTCCCTCTGAGGGATTGAAACTTGTCTGCAGAAATAAAGTTCCTGCCCTTCCAGTACAGTAAAATACATGCACACAAGGGGTTTCTTTAGTTTGGCAACAGCTTTTAAAAATCTGTGATAAGCAAGAAATTTCACACTGCATTGTTCGTAATCCAATTTACTGAAGAAGCTCATAATGCACTTGCAACTGAAACAGTAACAACTAAGACACCATTAAGAGTTATACATAAACCCTGTGAACTTTTTTAAACATATTTCCTATCCCTGATTACCTACAGGAGAATGGGCTCCTTTTTTAACTGCTACATGTTATCACTTTTCTCGGAAAAGCCTTCTCCTCAGAACATATTCTTTGCTCCTGCTATAGTCCCAGTTTTACATTTAAATGAACTAATCTAATGATCCTAATTGTATTGTAGTGCAAACCACTCAGAACTACAAATGTGCCCACAGGTATTGTCACTGTGACCACAAAGCTGATTTTCTATTTACTGTAGTGCAGCAGAAGGATTTGCAGCTTGATAGCATCACCAAACAGATTGGTGCTCTCTGTTAGGAATAACAAAAGCATAGGAATAGTAACCAAACTAACTTTGTTTCCTTTTTGCATTCATGTGATTGCACTCGGATGAAATGTAAAACATATTTTGAAAGAAAAGATATTTGCCTAACAACAGATAAACTCTTCTGACAAAGTTATCATCCATTTCATGACACTGGATGAAAAGACAAATCTAAATTAAGCCAGGAGTAATTGACAGCTTTCTATTTATAATTGCACATAGTAATCTGAGAAATCTGACTGTGGCTCTCAGTCCATTGGTTCCTACTGAAGACACAAATCATTAACAAATAGGTAAAAAATGTATACTTTCATTTTTTTATAAGCTATGAAACTGACTGTTTGTTACTCAAACCAGAGGAAATTGTTTATTTGTTAGGGACTATTTTTTAGCCGAGGATTTGGTGGGATTGACTCAAAATAGACTCAATGTAGGTTGAAATTAAGGAACATTTCACTGAGCAACTGTGTAGCTCATTGATGTGTTTTTTATAGTTTATTGTATTAAGCAACAATGGAGCTCTATGGCACCGAGTCACGATTCATTTGTGGTTTCGATCTTTTCATTGGATTTGTTAATCATCAAATGTAGAATATCACCAGACTTATCCTTCAAAGATAAAAAAAAAAAACACTTCTGTTCATATGGCAAAATAAATAGTTGTAATTCATCTGATTCAGATGTATTGCACGTAAGAGAAAATACCAACAAGTAATTCAATAATATACTGTATACATTACAAAGTATTACACTGCATTATTGTAGAGTATTTACGATTTCAAACACGTTTTAGATGATCTGTGATGAATTCATTTTGAATACGTCTGATAATGTTCGTCTGTCCTCTGTTACAGATATTACTACAAAAGAGAAATCCTCGAGCGAGTAGATGGACGCAGACTGGTTTACAAGTTTGGAAGGAACGCGAGAGGATGGAGGGAGTCAGACAAGTGACAATTTCATTAATTTATTTTGTTTTGTCTTTGATGTTGTATGCAAATGTGATGTTTTATTGTAGTTTTTTTTATTAAGTGTGTTTGATAAAGACATGTTTGAATTGTTTACACTATGTTAATATATTGCACTAAGATGTTCTTTACTGTGCCTTATTAAAATATGTTTGTATTGTACCAGCATGTCAGCAGTCAAATCTCAAACGTGTGTTTTTCTCTGAAGTCCCAAAGGAGCACATGTCAATAGCAGTCAAAACGATGTATGTTTTCACACTGATACTGTAAAGTGTCCTTTGGGAAGGAGGCTTAATCACTGCAGAAAAGAACTAAATTAAATAATAATACAACAAAATTCCATAAGCGTAGTGCAACAATGAAGTACAAGAACACATAAACAAGTGCTGACATAACAGAATGGTTTGACTTATTTGTTTTTATTTCATATTTTGCATGTGAAATTTGTTGTTTGATACAAATAAAGTCATTTTTCAGGATTGCATGTGTACAATTTGGGTGTCATTGTTTACATCAAGAAGAGGTGAATTCCTGTGACTTTTAACTGTTAACTGTCAAAAAAATATTATTCTGATCAATCATATCAATCCGAATTTTGAGTTCAACCGACCACCCAAATTGCATCTATTCTTGCCCAGACTTTATCAACATCGTCTCGATCTAGATCCACAGCTGTAAGCCTGGTTCCCACTGAATCTGCTATTGTACAAACTTGACTTCAGAGTTAGAGATGTCAGGTCATTTCTGTTTTATCTGGACAGTGTGAAATGTCACAGTTAATTGCTCGCCAGTGCGTGCCATGCTGGTTCCTGCAGGAGGCAGACAAATGACTGGGCCCTCGATGGCCAACAAGATAAAAGCAGTCAATACAAGGCTCAATTCTTTGGCCTGTGTTCACAAGCAAATTAGGTCTAATCTTCACTTTGATTCATCTGGCTTTTTGTAACCCTACTTTTCATAGCGTGGCACTGATTGACACTTTTTATCTTTCCTGATGGCTTTAAAATGTGCCCAGTGCACCACTGCGGTATCCCCTTTCAGTGTTGTCGCTCTGCTCTCACACATATCAGTGTCACTAACCGACACTGTCATGATGCGAGCTGCAGGAAGTTACACCTCATGTCAGTACCAAAACGTAGACATCAATCTTCTGATGTCAGGCCTGATGGAATCTCTGAACGATTAACAGCAGGAAACCGTCTCTGATTAGAAGACCTTTGTTTTCCATTGACGATCTGATGAAATAAAGAAAATTACGAACAGAGAGATGATATAACCAGTGACTGCTCCTGATTGGATTGTGACAATAGCTACTGATTGCCATATGATTATATTACTGTTCATGAAACAAGCAAGCAATGCAATTCAAATTGTGAAGTGCATATCTATTATGTTCCATTGTTTAGATTCTGTGTACAACCCACTTTGCAGTTCTCTGGAGCAGCACTTATCATGGCCCATATTGTGCACTTTTAAAAGTTATGATTGTAAGTTACATATGTTTTAAACGCTTAAATAATGACAGGAAATAGAAGATTGTGTTTGACAGCTGTGAGGCAAAGTCAAACTGTTAAGCAGCCACAAACAAATGAGGTAAAGCATTATGAATAGGATTTGTGTAAAATGCTTCATTGTATTTGTCTACCATACCATTAAAACGTAATTAATGTACATAGCACAAAGAGGTGAACATGTAATCATCAGAAGCACAGACAGACATCTGTAGTCTGGCATCAGTTCCCCTTTTGAATATTTTGGATGCTGCTGTGTGCGGTGATACGGGGACATGTTTGATGTGACTAAGTGAAGATAGGTAAACAGTTAGGCAAATTGTCTAGACTGATCTAAGCCCTGCAGCACAAAGAGACAGGAGCTTGATTTCCCTAACAGATCACTGCCCTGTGAATGCAAACCCAGGCTTTACATACCCTCAGAGTGTGAGGATCCATGCCGGCCACTCACATCCCATTCAAATCAGTTATCAGTGGCCTTTAAGCAATAATGGCATATGTGAGGGGTTTTTGGTGTGATACACTGAGACCTATGACTACAGTGGTTCTTAAGAATCAACTGTAAGTGAGAGAAGATAATGTGTCATTTAGGAAAACACCGTTAAACAAGCGTAACAAGTACTTACAGTGCTTGTTTGTAGGGCACTCATGCGAGCACTGATGGCACGAAGGCAAACATGCAGCCAAACCGGCTGTAATAGATCTGGGGAAGGAACTAAAACACACACATTCAGCTACAAAGAGATATTTAATCCATGTGGCTTACTTCAGCGATGAGTGGTTTAGTTGCATTAACGATTATGATAACAATAATGCAGACTGTATAGGAAGATGACAACAAAATGTACAGTTAAAAAAAAAAGTGTGGGTCACACAAGGCTGCACAGATTTAACAATGGCTGCTTTTTTGCCCAAAAAAATCAAGATATGCAATATCTGCCCACAAGGGACTATATTTTCAGATTTGAATAAGAAATGAAGGAATATTTTATTACTTAAAAGAGAGTGCATTATTTCAATCAAATAGATGCTGGAGGAAGAACACAGAAGTAATGAAAGATACAGTAGCATAGGCATGAAGACAGCCAGCTGGGATTTTGTATCCTATGCCTACTCAGTGGGGCTATTGTGTTCTCTCAGCCCATACACAGCACCAGTTTATCAGGCCCCCTTATCATTTTCTCTTCACACTCAAATGGACCTGTGAGGCATTCAGCCTGAACTGTGAGATTGGCAGATTAGAACTGCTTCACTGTTGCAGCTTCATTTTTTTTTTTTTTTTTTTTTTTTGGGGGGGGGTCGCAGTTCACCGCCCAGTTGGAAACTGCTTTATGAAATTAACTAAAGTTAAGAATCAAACTACTCCTGCATTTACATGAATCACAAACCCGTCTGTAGTGATTGTGCACATATACGCAATTGATAATGAATAGTAGGTTACAACAGGTCTTAAACACGAGGAAGTATTCATGAAAATGCAAAGATGTCTTGTTATAAAGCCAATTTCCTGCTCAGATTTTGGACTTGTATGCCATTTAAACAATAATTTCCTTGTCTGCACACACAGTCCGAATAATTCACATGTAGGCTCATGTTGTTACAGCTGCTGCTAATTGCTAATTGCTAATTACTTGTTGTGTGGATGTCATATTACTTGCACATCTTTTCACCTCTATTTGCACTCTATTTGTTCCATAGCACTATATGTGTTATCATTAAAGTTTTTTGTTCTTGAGCTGTACTTTGTTCCCCCCCCCACCGACCCACAGCTTAACTGATAAATATTTAGATTTTTTTTTTATATTTGTTTTATATTCCCTATGGTTTAAATACTTGTACCAACACCATGGTCTGAGGAATGATAACCAAGCTGACTTTGACTTTTACTGTATTTGGCTCTTTTACACACAAATGTGAAGTTTAAACACATGTTTTTGTTTTATGTGAAAAATTGCAAAGCATGTGTAAATAAATCATTTTTCTCACATTTGATTCGCATGTGATTAAGAGAAATACAAACATAGACACATCACATTTACTTAATCATAATCACATCACAGTAATTTCACATCTTGACCTGAATCTTAATCTCATTCCAGCAATGACAAGGACAAGTTAAATTGTCCCAAAAGTTGCTTGGTGAAAAAAAAAAGGAGAGAGAGAATTTAAAAAGAGCTTATTTTCTCTTAACAATTAACAAAAAGATACCAGTGTCTAATATTAGGAATATATAAATGCATAATATGACATTTAAGTATACGTATATTCAAATATATGTTTAAATATATTAATTTATAAGTGTTTAACACAGAACTACTTTTTACAGGAGAATCCCCCATTATTTCCAGCAGAGGGCAGTAAATCAGTGAGCACTGGGGATTTCGACCAATTTTGAACGCAACAGAACAACAGTATAAAAGACCTCGAAGGACCCAAAACAGTTACTTATTTCTTAGCCTGCTCATTGGTCTCTTAATAAATAATAAATACATTTTACGTGCAGATTAAATAGTCGATAAATCATCGAACATTTGTTTAGGTTTTTCTGGAATTGATCATTCTAATAAGATTAATTCAAAATTGTACATTATGCTATCTGTTCCCCCTCCCGCTGTTTTAATGTCAGGCATTTGTATTGACACATCTCACCGACGGAGGACGACAACATGGCGGCTTCCTTGCGTCTCGGTCGTCAAGGGATTTTATTTGGTCTTAGATTATCTAATTTTAATACATGTGTATGGGCTACACATCCATGGCAGGAGCATGTCAGACACTTCTTTCGGTCTCCATGGATCCTCGGTGAGTGTTGACAGTGTAATGGATAGCTGGACTATCCTCTTCTGTGCTGTCAGCCGCTAACATTTTGCTATCATCGTTTTCTATTTCCAATAATTTTGTAATTATGTTACTTCGGTATCGTTTTTTTTACAACATGATAACTAATAAACGTGTGGTTAAATGGGTGTACTTCTATGTCGTATTCCTGCCTGAATAATGAGGGTGTTATTTGACATCAGATTCCGAGAAAACTGAGTCCATAAAAATGGAGATCAAAATGACATTGTGATTAGATTAAGTTACACACGGACTAAAGTTGGTCAAATCAATTATAACAATAATGTTACAAACTTGGACAAAACTCAATCGTGAATTTTCGAGAGGTTTTGTGTGTTAGGAGATGAGGGACGTAATTTAACCTCTTCGGAGTCAAATTGCTATAGCTAGACGTTAAGTGTGTCAACAAAGAGCAAACGTTGTTTGTGTTGGGTTCAAGTATGTCTGTTGACTCAGCTTTGTCAGCAGCATCTGACCTTTTTATAATGTGACACAACTAACGTTACTTGTGCGCCACAAGTTATTCTACGAGTAGCCTCTCAAGAGATTTTCTCTGACAGAAAGCCTTTAATAATCCCAGGGGGAAATTATTTTTGTTACCACTCCAGGTATACAAACAACATATATTATCCCCACTATTTACATATATAATAAAAACAAAAATACAGTAATAATAAATAACATATGAAATGTACAGTGTTAATGTGCAAATAGTGCAATAAAAAGAGAGATGATTGTCTATGTTGAGATGATTATAGTGCAATAAAAAAGAGAGGTGGTAAGTCCAGGCTGCAACCAGCGTTATTTACCATTGTGTGGGTCTCCCTTTATGACATAGGACAGTATGGCGGGTTGATGATGATTTGACCCTTTGACATGTGGGTTTTCACGCTTGCAAGAGTGGGCCCAGTTCCTTTTTTATTGCAAAAATATATTGATGCACTCATGTTTGGTAACATCGTCAAATATCCAGCAGATGGCAGCAGTACACAGCATGACCAGAAACCACACAGGATTTAAACATTTTAATGGAAAGATTGTTTATTGACATAAGGCAGAAAATCCTTCATGGCATCTTAAATGCCTAATTTGTTAAAAAAAAAATTAAAAAAAATAAGTCTTTGCCTCTTTGACATACTTTATTTTGATGCCAGATTCGATTTGCAATACTTTTTTTTTTTTTCAGTGAATGCTACTTTATTTAATTTCAACAGATTAGATAAAAGAAGGGTTATGTTCTAATTTAACTCGTATAGTAAATATAATCATGGGGGGAAACCGCTGATTTGAGAGGACCACATTTTTAGGGTTTTTGATTCTTCATTTATTGTATTGATATATATGATAATAACATGCACTGTGAAATGATAGCAAGACCTATAAAGATAGTTCAACATTCAATAGTTTATTCTAGTGATTGTATTTAGTTCTTCTGGTGAATAGAAAGAAACCTGTGCATGTACAAGCATCATTATATCCCTCATTAGTTCTGTTGAGTCAGATCTAATTAAAAAAAATAAAAAATACCTTTCACATCTTCCCTTTCCTCTGCCTCATCCGTTTACTTTTTCTGTCTCTTATCCATTGTATCTATATCACTTTTTCTTTCTATAGCCTTACAACATAAATGTATGCATTATGTGAGCATATACAGTATAATACACTAAGCAAATGGGTGTTCCTTTTGAGTTTTGTCCATGTCTAAGCAGTATGCTTGACTGTTCTTTAGCACTGCAGGCTAGTAGTAGTACAGCAGTAGTAAAACTCATTGTCCACCACAGTGCTGTGAGCCAGTTGAACCCTGCCCTTCTGAGTGACTGCAGCTGGTGACAGTGGGGGGCTTTGATGGTCGCTCAAAGGCCTGCAAGAGTACTAGTGCCTCTGCAGCCTCTGGTGCAGCGTCAGCGAGAATCACAATTGCATAAGTGACCCGCCAGCATTATTTTTTTGTCATCATGACACTGTCTCTTTGCGTGCCCTGCTGCCGAGTTGAAGATGTTGAAACCCCTGAGGCCTCAGCCAAACACTGCTACTTCTGGTTGTGTAACTTGATTTCTTTGGACAGTCACACGCTGAAAGACCTGGCTGTGGGAAGGTTCTGAATAGAGGTGCAACGATGAATCAATTGGTTGTCAACTATTAAAATAATCTCCAACTATTTTGATATTCGATTAATCGTTTGAGTCGGGTTTTTTTATTAAAAAAAAATAAGATTTCTCTGATTCCAGCTTGTTAAATGTGAATATCTTCTAGTTTCTTCTCTCTTTTGTGACAGTAAACTGAATATCTTTGAGTTTTGGACAAAACGAGACATTTGAGGACGTCATCTTAGGCTTTGGGAAACACTGAGCCACATTTTTCACCATGTTTTGACATTTTTATAGATCAAACAACTAATCGATTAATCGAGAATATAATCAACAGATTAATCGACTATGAAAATCGTGCAGCCCTAGTTCTGAATATTATTTTCATGGAAATATGTCTGCTGTAGTTTTAAGCCTGAAGGCCCCTGATGTAAATTGTATTATTCTCTCTTTATCCTGTAGGTGTCAGCCCAGTCAAAGTGCAAATGCCTGCACTCTCCCCAACCATGGAGGAGGGAAACATAGTCAAATGGCTGAAGAAGGAAGGTAAAAAAAAAAAACACATGACACAATGCTTAATTTCCCCAGCTCTCATTACCACATTTTTTCTGTTTTCCTTCTTCTAACTAACCTACTAAATCTACTGTTTAGCAGGTTAGTCTTACAATATGTAATTCTCACATAACACCCTCTGCATCTGTGCTCATCAGATAAAAAAAACTCAGCATTTATTTTCCCCTCAATGACGGACCAACGTTAGCACTAATTGTTTACTTGATGCTGTCACATTGCTGTGTAAGGCTGAGCACTGGAAACACCTGAGGGCATTTGGTGGCTAATTCGCTCAAGGAAACACGGCAGTCACTATTCATCACAGCTTAGCGACTCTGCTCAGCCAGGCGCCTCAGCCACACACTCATTTAGCATACTGAATTCTGATTGGCTGTTCTGCTGTGTTGCCATGTGCGCCTGTGACTTGGGGTGAGCTATGTACATGTGTGTGGAAGTGAGAAAGGGAAAGACGGAAAGACAAATTCTCAGTGACATCCGGTATGCTACTTTTCTACCCCTAAATCAACCATAGAGTTTAAAGAGAGCTTTCAAAAAGCATGTATTTTCTATCAGGGTAATGTGATTAATTGTTCTCCAATGGAATCTTGTTTGAAGGCTCCCTGAATTAGAATTTAACATAACCATCTCGCTGGAATGCCAAAAAAAGCTGTTTTTCCATCCAAACAACTATTTTAGTAGATTTGTGTGAAGATAATGTTACACAGCCTCGGCCTGCATACCTGTGTAGTCTAAATATCTTTTTGTTGTTGTTATATTGCCCATTGGATTTCTGGTTGAGCAAAGGTGAAAAGTCTTTTGGCCCTGACACACCAACCCAATTATCGGCCGTCGGACAGTCTGGCGAGGTCAGTGACTCAAGTCTGTTCGGTGTGTTCCGTGCCGTCGTCCCTCGGAGCAGCTGTCGGCGTTCATTTTGGTCGACCTGACTTGCTGGGTCGGAGGGCGGGCAGTCGGACTCACTAATCCGGAAATATAGAGCGGGATGAGTGACGAACGCCTCTCAAAATCTGACGAAAATCTTTTAAACTGACCTTTGTCGATCTGAAATGAAGACAGATTCAGCAACTGCATGGCCTATTTCTCGCTTAAAATGTTTTCAGAAACACGTTTCAGTGAACTATTTTCGTAAAATACGAGATCGTATTTCGAACAAGCCGCCATTACTATCGGCTGGAGAAGCCAGACCCACGTGACGTGTTGTCATTTCCGGTTTTCATTTTTAGAAAACGTACGCTCAAGACGGCATCGCTTCGGTGTGTTCCAAAAGTCTGGTTAGTGTGTCAGGGCCTTTTAAGGTCGCCTGTGTAATCTTTAATATTGCACATCACACCTAACCCCCGGGGTCATACGGTGTTAATGTTCGTCAAAATCCAATTTTTAGTTCTACACTTCTGCTTGATCTCAGGGGCTTCCAACGTCAATGCTCCCTTTGCTCTTCAATCTTCCCCTCACCCATCCCCATCTACTCTTCCCTTCACCCACCCTGTTCCTCCTTTTCCCTTCCCAAGCATCTCTTTCCCTTAAAAATATCTATATATAAAAAATAACTCTCTTTTTCAGTTGAGGTATTGATTCGATACATTTTTACCTTTTGTCATCATAGCACTGTCTTCCTTGATTTTCCCACTAGTAGCTCCATACCCAGGTGATGCACCTTGTTACAGCTGGGTTTTTTTTTCTGCCAGAAGAGAGAAGATAGATAGATAGATAGATAGATAGATAGATAGATAGATCATATGTCAGATCTGAATAACCCTTGACCTTAATCGTATACACCTTACCACCTCCTTGCTTCTTAACACATGGACATATGTCACAAAGACGATTCAATCATACCATGCCTAGTACTCTTGACTCTACATGAAATAGATTGACAGCAAGTGCTTAAGACTCGAAATTGGGGGTTATAATGTAACCAAAACATTCTTTATCTTCAACGTTAATCTATTCATTTCTAACAAGCATTTCCGGTATGACTGAGCTGTACAACTGACAACAATGGCTTTTCTTCTACTCTCCTTTTGGTCCAAGGAGAAAAATAAGGTCCATTTGTCTGTATATTATTCCATTGGAAGCCCCATTTGAATTGTTGCACGAAACAGGTGTAGCACAACATGGATCTATGAGCATGGAAGAACTGAACCAGTGGCTCCTAATTGCCATCTTCTTTCATTTCTAAGCAAATGGTAATATATTCCAGCTCTCTCATGCGGTGGACCAGTGGGAATCTACTGGGATTCTAAGGATAGGCAAAGATCTTGCCTTCTTTCAGACACGCTGTGTTTCCGTATCTCAGATTCTTCCCCATGAAACATTGATTAGGCTCTTCATTTGATATGTAGGCCAAAGACCGAGCAGATATTTTCCCGCATAACCTTTTTGTCCCTTCAATGGAATGCTTTCATTTGTATGATAACTAATTTGTTCTCTGTGTGTGTGTGTGTACAAAGCCCCAGGGAAAGAGCCTTTGTTTTTAACATGCTGCTAAAATGAGTCATTTGCATTTTAACTGAGTTCAGAGACCCCTTTTATAATTAAGGGATTGTTTTGGGAATTAGTTGCTTAAAATGCCAAACAAAAGTTCATATTTAAGATGTATTCTTGGATGTTTCTTTACTTTTGCAGGTGAGGCAGTGGCAGCCGGTGATGCCCTTTGTGAGATTGAGACTGACAAGGCTGTTGTTACCCTGGAATCTAATGATGACGGTATCATGGCAAAGATATTGGTGAGTGAGCCAAAACACAGATACACTTCTCCAGGAGATGATTAGATACCGGAATAAAAGGTATACTTAGCTATGAAAGTAGAGGGTTGACGAAGTATTGAAATGCTGTGCATTTCAGTGTTAGCACCAGGATTTTAAATTGTGCTTCTTGACAAGCGTGTTCCACGGTATTCTGTTATTATACCTTCAAACAATGTAAAGTCAGCAATTTGCAGTAGTTATTGCTATGCTTTTGAAATGAGTTTATATTGACATAGATAGAATATAGTCATGTTAATATTTACATGTGAATGTTTCAGGGTTCCCCCGTTGCCTATGCTAATTGGCTTCGCTTGTTAAATCTGCTCTCCCTATACAGTGACAACAACACTTTGACAAGCTGTCTTCAGTTACAAATACCCCACCTCCCCCCAACGTCGCGCCGTTTGTCGGTTGAATTTTTAACAGGCTGCCAAAGACAGAGCGATCAGTTTTGTTTCTTTCATCAATACTCCACCACACGTTCGTCCCCTTAAACAGAAAGATGAAGATGTTTTTATCTTCAATAGCTTTTTGACTGATCTGTGAGAGATCTGAGGACAGTATGTAAAATGGGAAGGAGGGGGAGATCTCCTGGTAGTTAAAAGTTAACGTTTTCTTTTAGCTTCCTTCCTATTTTAAAAACTGAGGGATGGCAGTGAGGTATTGCTGTGTTTTTGTTCCTGTGCATTCACAGAAGCACCGACCCTTTGCTCCATGTCGCAGAGAGTGAATTATCTAATAACCCAGCGTGTCATTTTGGACATGCTCACATTCTGGTGACGCCTGTGAGTGGAGCAGGGTTTAATTAGCTGATGTGTTTTTTGTGCAGTCTCAAAAAAAGAGACACAAACCTAGAAATGGCTAAATTAATCAGTTAATTACCAGAGGATTTTGTCTCCACCCCGCTCCCCGCCTTTCACATTCCCTTACTCCATCCTTGTCTTTGCCACTGTGGCTATAAGGTAGTTTCCATAGCAACCACCCAAGAATTGGGGGTAGGGGCTTTAGAGCTGAATCTGGCTGAGAAAGACGGTCTGCATTAGATAAGCCCTTTAGCGCTCTCTCTCTCTCTCTCTCTCTCTCTCTCTCTCTCTCTCTCTCTCTCTCTCTCTCTCTCTCCTATGTACATAATTAATGAAAAAACAGCAGCTAGTGGCAATATTTCAGAGATTTATGCACCCTAACATGGCATGGGCAATCTGACATCCACTTTGTCTGGGTCAGAGTGAGTTAGATCTCTGTGTAACAAGGGCTTGCCAAGCACCCAGTCTGTTTCTAATTTAGAGGCTACCGTAATTACCTGCCTGTGGCCAAACGCCTGGACAGGCTGCAGTAGGCGTTCCTTACTTCCTGCGCTCCACAGGGGTCATTTATGGGGGTTAAGTACTCCTATGGCCCTTTACCAATTTCAAAACATGGCTCTTAGGGGTGAGAGAACAGGGGATAGATTCTGCTCATATTGGGTTGGGGATGTTGGGGGTAGGAGCTCCAGCACTGTGATCAGAGATTA
The DNA here is from genome assembly GCA_023566125.1 of Zingel zingel. Taxonomy (NCBI): domain Eukaryota; kingdom Metazoa; phylum Chordata; class Actinopteri; order Perciformes; family Percidae; genus Zingel; species Zingel zingel. The sequence goes on from CM042320.1 coordinate 23,285,499, forward strand.
CTGTATATCATCATACCCTTACAGCGTTGCTCTACCCTGACCCGAGGGCTTCAATCTGAAAATCAGCCCTGGGTACAATCAATCATAGCCTGTAGGAAATGACACCCACGTGTTTGCGGATACATACTATAGATGCTCATAGCTTCTCTGTGTTCAGATGTGTATAAAGATGAATGCTACTCAGCTTTAAATGGAGAATACTGTTCTAGAAATGTTTATGGTGAATTTATTGATAGGTACACCAGAATGTAGTTGATTGTGGATGAGTTGTTTTTTTGATGTATTGGATTAAATGACAGAAAGGACTGATGTATAGATGTATGAATAGGAACATAAATTGATGAAGATATCCAAGACCTTCCACAGTGCTAACCTTTCAGTTTCCCGTATATCATTCCCTTTTCCCTCATCTCTTCATCTCCACACACTGACATTGTCAATTTAAACACCAGCAGCAATGTGTCTTCTAAATCAGTCCTTCGGATAAATCACTTTCTAACCGTGGAGCATTCTCTATTTCAAAATGGGTGAAAGACTGATCCAGAATTTCAAAATGAGAGTAAATTGCCTGTTGGCTGAATTGAATTAGTTTACAGTCCATATTTTTCTTCAAGAAATGCTAGCAGTACATTGGGGAAAGTGTTTGGGATTGAGGTGACACATTATAGAGAAAACAGGAAGTGAAGAGCAATAGAAAATATGGAATACATACATGAAAGGGAAATGGCCTGTGATTTAAGGTTCCTTGACATTTCAAACCCAGAATGTTGTGGTTATATGGTTAGAAAGCTTAACAAACATGATGCCGTGAAGGAATGAGTTGATTTGTGACTTGCAGCTTGAATTGTTTTAGTTTTTTTATGTGTGAGATTACATTGGGCTGACAGACTGGTAATGCTAAGACAAAGGCTGTGGCTGCAATCCTCTTTGTGCGATATCTGTCATGCTATATTGATCAGAGACAGACCATGTCTCACTCCCTCAAAAAATATCTCACTCCTTCCCTGTCTGTTTATATGGAACTCCGGGCTAAATCCATCTTCCTTTTACAAATAAACCTCATAAATGGTCTAGTCTGACTTTGTAATATCATTAGCCTAGCTGATGGGCTCTGCAGAAGACCCTTAAGAGCCCTGTTTGAGATCGGTTAGACTTTTCACAGTGAGAATGATGCCGTAGGAAAGGTTAAACGACTGGATCAGCCTAGCAGTCTTTCTTCAGTCGTGGGCTCATTTTCTTTAAGCATCAAAGAAATGATAGCCATCCATGTAAATCAATGTCAATTTAATTACAAAATAAACATTTTGTTGGTTGCAAAATGGTAGAGAATGCACAATGTACTTTATTTATTAACAGGATAATAATCTATAACATACCCCCCCCCCCCCCCCCCCACCCCCACCCGTCTAGCTACCCACCCAGACAACAAACTAATAACAACATAGACAGTAAACTATAGACCAAATAAACATACTGCATGTATAAATGCCAACACCATAAGCCCCACGTCCCTCCCCAGCACAAAGCTTCTTAGGAGCCCTTCAGAAAGCTAAAAAAGGTAACTTCCCCATGTTCCCGTGTAGACTCATACATAATATAATTATTATAATCTGTAAACTGTACCTGGCCCAAAGTGTGTGGTTTAGTGTTATTCATTGCTCCCTTTGATCGCAAAAACTGTTTTAGAGATTTTCAATGCTCTAGGCTGTAAAGATTAAATATTTCTTCTAACTCACGGAAATAAAATGGGATTTTACCAGTAGCTTTTTAAGCAGCACCTCTTTGGCCATAACGTGAAACCACACACATTTGAACCACTGCTAAAGCTGGAGTGTGAGCATTATTTGTACTTACCATAGATTTCAGTTGTTGTTTCAGTTGTTCTATAACCATTTGATGGCAGTGTTGAGCCCCACACCACTACAGTGTCCTGACCATCTGTTTATGCAACTACCCTGTGTGTGTGTGTGTGTGTGTGTGTGTGTGTGTGTGTGTGTGTGTGTGTGTGTGTGTGTGTGTGTGTGTGTGTGTGTGTGTGTGTGTGTGTGTGTGTGTGTGTGTGTGTGTGTGTGTGTGTGTGTGTGTGTGTGTGTGTGTGTGTGTGTGTGTGTGTGTGTGTGTGTGTGTGTGTGTGTGTGTGTGTGTGTGTGTGTGTGTGTGTGTGTGTGGGCCTTGTTGTCATGGTTATCAAAACTTCCACTTTTGTGAGAAATGCACTAGCCTTGCAGGCACTATTATTGCCCTTCTTGGGAACCGTTTTCTTATGTTGCTCAACTACACATTCTATCAGTAAAGCTGACTGTAAGGCTGAGTGGTCTTCAACATGATATGCCTTACAAATTGCAGTTCCATGTTTTCTGATAGGTATTCATCCAATCAGTATCAGTACTATTACAATAAGGGTAGGATACATATTTAATAACATTACCCTCAGGGTCAACCAAAGAAATGAATTCTCAGCCTGAGAGGTGGGGGGGGGGGGGGGGGGGGGGTGGAGCTATGAATGGAGAATCAGCTGCACAACAACATTAAATTCACACATCTAACTAGTAATTGTATAGTGCACCTTTTATATTAGGCCATTAGTCACTCTGTACTTGCACATGTGTTTCCTCCTTACAAACAGCAATTTTGGATAGGTGCAAGTCTCTTTGGGTGGGTTGTAAAAATAAATTCTGTGTTAATGTTGTATTTGTGTTTTCTTATTTTGGTCAAATTGTGTGGCACCAGAAGTATGATACATTCTCTTATGAGTATTCTCTATACACTGGAACTGTTCTGTCCTCTGGCAGTTGGATCTTTTGTGGCTGTTAAATGACGTGTGTGTGTGTGTGTGTGTGTGTGTGTGTGTGTGTGTGTGTGTGTGTGTGTGTGTGTGTGTGTGTGTGTGTGTGTGTGTGTGTGTGTGTGTGTGTGTGTGTGTGTGTGTGTGTGTGTGTGTGTGTGTGTGTGTGTGTGTGTGTGTGTGTGTGTGTGTGTGTGTGTGTGTGTGTGTGTGTGTGTGTGTGTGTGTGTGTGTGTGTGTGTGTACTTCATACTGCAATGAATAAATGTAGTATATTATGCATCCCGTCTTTTTAGTCGGAGCCTATGTTTTCCTCTTCAGTTACACACAGATATATTGGTGGTTGTCGTAACAACGTATCACATATCGCAGCATTGCTTGTCTCACTATACTAGCCTACAGCTTTTGTGGGAAGTGTATTGCATCTCTAGTCTCTACCATGTGGAAAAATCACTTTGGGACTAAAGAGGAAGGGGATCTCTGGAAATTGAGTTTGGATTTCCCTGAGAGGCCTTACGTTTTCCCTCATCCATCACCTCCCATTGCAGTTCTGTATTAATCACACATCAGGTCTATTTTTTTTAAGATTAATACTTTATCCAAAAGTTTTGTCATTAATATGTTTTACAACCTGGGGCGAAGTCTTTTTGTGTTGCCCAGTATATTGTACTTTAGGTTAGTATAGATTTGTGCTCACCACCATCGCTTAGTTTATAAATATGAGCTCTCCAATGTCCAATGGGACAAGAAAGAAAGTATTTTTTTTATAATTTGTGAAATCGACTAGATATGTGTTCTATTTTAGTACCCCAGTACAACAGTGTTATTTTGCAGTTATACTCAACCTGCAAGTTAATTTGCAGATTCATCTTTGGTGCAGGATAATTAGGTCTAAATTGAACTAAAGTAGCCCAGAATAATCAGGGAAGTGCAGCTCTGTATTGCTGATAGCTGATTATTGGAGGGCTGCTGATTTTTTTGAGTCTTTGATTTTTCAAGCCTGCTAGAGGGAGGGGGTTGGGGTGGAGTATGTTAACTGTTGATTTACTAATGGCCTTAACATTTTATTGTGAAATCATACCGTATTTTTTTTTTATTGGGTCAATTGTTAGAAATTGCAGGTTTTAATCTCTTGGCGGATCAGTGGTGGTGTTGGATGATTGAATATATATCTTTGCTTTTTTGGCCGATCCTTGGCTGCTCACTAAGTGGATACCTTTTGAAAAGAGATGAAGTGCGGCAGCCAACGCATGTGAATTGTGCCTTGCCTTTTCATTAAAGCTGATCAATATTGATTGAGGAACAACATCTTGCACACAGCTTTGGGAGAGTAGCATAGAGCTTGCACTTGATTTGGATTACTCCACAACAAGATAGTGAATCAATAGTTGACCGCTTTGAACAGCATGGAAACGCATCCATTGCACTTCAAGAAGCTATTCCAGCACAGCTCGGTTTTTGTATGATTTGTCAAGTTAAGAGGGGAGAAAACTGCACAATAGAAATTGATGTGAATGAGAATAATAATGGCTGTCAAAATGTGTATCTGTTCAGTGACCACTGGTCAACTGATTAACTTCAGTATTACTTTCCCTTTGTCTGTTTTTTAATTATTTGCTTCAAAACTATACAACAAAGACTTTGCCTTTTATTCCTCTAAACTCAGTTGCACGTATAGGGTGCCTAAACCAGTGCTAATGTTCTTACTGTATAAGTACCTCTCACCCTCTTTGCAGATGGAGGAGGGAAGTCGCAATGTGCGCCTGGGCACTCTCATTGCCCTCATGGTGGAGGAAGGGCAGGACTGGAAGCAGGTTGAGATTCCCGCTCCAGATGCTGCTGCTCCACCTGCTACAGATGCAGCCACTGCCCCAGTTGTGCCCCCTGCTGTAGCCTTTCCAGCTACTCCATCAAAACCAGCCACGTCAGGACCGTGAGTGTCTCCTCCTTCATTTTTAGTTGCTTAAATCACACACTGTATAGTTAAATCAAATGAATAAAACCTCTGCAGTCAATACAGGTCTGTACACTCACTTTCTTGCTTAATGTGGCCATAATGGAGGGTCACATCTTCTTGGCAGCAGTGTTTGTGGAAATTTAAACCTACAATTTAGCCATTTTAACAGGATTTTGATTTGTATGCTGTTTCAGCCCCAAAACCGATAATGTTACCACACATTAAGCTTGATTTGTATTATATTTCAAGCTTGTTGCTAAAGTACCCACCGTTAGAGTCTGCATATTGTTCTAGTGTTGTTAAAACATCTGATTTGCACATTACTAGTGACTAGGGATGCACCGAATATTCGGCCACCGAAATTTTTCGGCCGAAAATGGCATTTTCGGTTTTCGGCTGAAATACTTTTATCACCGAAACAATACGGCCGAAATGTTGTGATGACACAAACAGAAACCGCGACCTACACGTGCTGGTCTGAAGCAACATGTCTGCGGTGTGGACGTATTTCAGTGTATCTGAGAAAGACCCACGGACAGCGATTTGCAAATCATGTAATGCCGAAATTTCAGGAGGGGGTGAATCTGCAAAGACTTTCTCCACGTCTGGTTTAATTACATAATAATATAATTTTAAAACCTTTCTGTAGCTCTGTACATTATTATTTAATGTACGTGAGTGGGGACAAGTTAAACATTTAACACTAGAAGTGCCGGAATTCCATAACTACTAGAACTGCCGTGAGCGGTCATTTTGACCGCCAGATTCCAAACTAATCTCTCATGATAAATACCTAATTACGATATTGTATTATGTATTGTGTTAGGATATCTTTAAAAAAACGTAATAACACCAAAACGTACATGTTAACGAGTTTAATTATACATTTGAGTAGTAATATGTGTTTCAATAATTCACATCATGGCATAGTAAACCGTAATTATTTCATACATTCATATCCCGGAAAATATGATGTGGAAATTCATTCAACTTAACTCATAACAGCCAAATAACAATTAAAAGTATCGTATTTGAACATTTAGCTATAATCTAACATGGCACTGCCTCAGTTTTGGTGTCTGCTGTGGTGTGCAGCGCTGTTCGGACCGTGCACCGCGGCCCTTTTTCCCTCCATAAACTCCGCTCTCAGCTCCTCTGTCAGTTGCTGCATGAACTTCCTCCAGACAATTTTACTGCTGGTGCACCCCTTGGAGAAGATGTGTGCAATGATTCCAGCCAGTTCGAGGATGTATAAAGTTATATGAACATGTAAACAGCCACCGGCCATCTACGTGTTCCGCGCCTTTCACAGAGTGAGCGCCCAGCGTTTGCCTTCTGATTCAGAACAGAGTCCGTCCACGCCGTAGTAGCCTACGTTACCGACTCTGGCTTTGCCTTCGGCCCATCGGTGATGCCCACACTTGTTACTTGAGACCACAAGTTGCGTTTCTCTGACAGAGACTATGATAGTTACTAAGCAACCAAGATGCATCTTCAACAGCGCGAAAAATTAAAAACAAAACCTCAAAAATCCGAGCGGTCAATATGACCGTGTATGGCCAAAATAGGTAAAAGTGATTGTATTTTCCTTTGCCTTTTGTGTAATGTATATACAAACAATTTTAAATTAAAATACAGAATCTTTTAGGAAAGTCAAGCAGCAGCAGGATTGTATTTTTTTTTATTCAGCAAAATTTCAAAACGGTCAAATTGACCGTCATGGCCGTTCTAGTGTTAAGTTTGAATTTTATTTTATACTGTGCATTGTTGCAATGTGCTAAATAAATATTTGCATAATTTGTAATTGATTTATTCTTTGAAACTTTAATATTAATTTAAACAATTGCAATGCCTTGATTTTAGTAAAGTTAGTACACAGTCATAGCCATAAATGCAATGGTACTAATAGTTGGCATAATTTCTTTCGGTGTTTTTGGTCTTGGTTTTTTCGGTTTTCAGTTTCGGCCAAGAATTTTCATTTCGGTGCATCCCTACTAGTGACTAGTGCAATGTAAGTATTTACATCAGGTCATGCTAGTTGGAATAAGTGATGAGAGTGGACAGCATTTGCAACATGTATTCTGATGTTTTCTGATGTTTGTTTTGGTTGATGTGTAGATATTATCAATGGACAACACGTTGTCCCTGTGACCACCATCATTTCACAGGCTGTGTGTCACTGAGTTGTATGATGGAACTGCAAAGCCAAGAAAAGACTGGCATAGGTAGATAACGGGGATAAAGATACATGAATTAAGATGAGATACTCGTGCTGATCCATTATTTCCTTTAATGGAGCCTTTCAGCATCAGCTTTTCACACATTTGTACTTGTTTAACTGGTATGACAATAAACATCTTGAATCTACAGTATCTACCACCATCTAACACCCTGAATTCCAAAATGTGTAAGATCCTACCCACCCCTGTTTGCACATTATACAGTGCCTTGCGAAAGTATTCGGCCCCCTTGAACTTTTCGACCTTTTGCCACATTTCAGGCTTCAAACATAAAGATATAAAACTTTAATTTTTTGTGAAGAATCAACAACAAGTGGGACACAATCATGAAGTGGAACGAAATTTATTGGATATTTCAAACTTTTTTAACAGATAAAACTGAAAAATTGGGCGTGCAAAATTATTCAGCCCCTTTACTTTCAGTGCAGCAAACTCTCTCCAGAAGTTCAGTGAGGATCTCTGAATGATCCAATGTTGACCTAAATGACTAATGATGAAAAATAGAATCCACCTGTGTGTAATCAAGTCTCCGTATAAATGCACCTGCTCTGTGATAGTCTCAGAGGTCCGTTTAAAGAGCAGAGAGCATCATGAAGAACAAGGAACACACCAGGCAGGTCCGAGATACTGTTGTGGAGAAGTTTAAAGCCGGATTTGGATACAAAAAGATTTCCCAAGCTTTAAACATCCCAAAGAGCACTGTGCAAGCGATAATATTGAAATGGAAGGAGTATCAGACCACTGCAAATCTACGAAGACCCGGCCGTCCCTCTAAACTTTCAGCTCATACAAGGAGAAGACTGATCAGAGATGCAGCCAAGAGGCCCATGATCACTCTGGATGAACTGCAGAGATCTACAGCTGAGGTGGGAGACTCTGTCCATAGGACAACAATCAGTCGCATACTGGACAAATCTGGCCTTTATGGAAGAGTGGCAAGAAGAAAGCCATTTCTTAAAGATATCCATAAAAAGTGTTGTTTAAAGTTTGCCACAAGCCACCTGGGAGACACACCAAACCTGTGGAAGAAGGTGCTCTGGTCAGATGAAACCAAAATCAAACTTTTTGGCAACAATGCAAAACGTTATGTTTGGCGTAAAAGCAACACAGCTCATCACCCTGAACACACCATCCCCACTGTCAAACATGGTGGTGGCAGCATCATGGTTTGGGCCTGCTTTTCTTCAGCAGGGACAGGGAAGATGGTTAAAATTGATGGGAAGATGGATGGAGCCAAATACAGGACCATTCTGGAAGAAAACCTGATGGAGTCTGCAAAAGACCTGAGACTGGGACGGAGATTTGTCTTCCAACAAGACAATGATCCAAAACATAAAGCAAAATCTGCAATGGAATGGTTCACAAATAAACATATCCAGGTGTTAGAATGGCCAAGTCAAAGTCCAGACCTGAATCCAATCGAGAATCTGTGGAAAGAACTGAAAACTGCTGTTCACAAACGCTCTCCATCCAACCTCACTGAGCTCCAGCTGTTTTGCAAGGAGGAATGGGCAAATATTTCAGTCTCTCGATGTGCAAAACTGATAGACATACCCCAAGCGACTTACAGCTGTAATCGCAGCAAAAGGTGGCGCTACAAAGTATTAACTTAAGGGGGCTGAATAATTTTGCACGCCCAATTTTTCAGTTTTTTTTAATCTGTTAAAACAGTTTGAAATATCCAATAAATTTAGTTCCACTTTATGATTGTGTCCCACTTGTTGTTGATTCTTCACAAAAAATTACAGTTTTATATCTTTATGTTTGAAGCCTGAAATGTGGCAAAAGGTCGAAAAGTTCAAGGGGGCTGAATACTTTCGCAAGGCACTGTATACTCCTGTGGAAAGTAAAAGAGCTGCCACTGATGAACAGGCCCCATTTGTTATGCAAACATTTTACTCTGAGCCCGTCCACATTTTCAGATTTGCACTTTTGCTGCATCAGCTTGACCATGGTGAAAGATGAAAACTTGAACTATTGTAAAATTGTGCCGTACTCTCTTTCTTCCCTGCCAGGTTACGTCTTAGTCCAGCAGCAAGACATATCCTGGACACCCATGGTATAGACCCAACATTGGCCACACCCACTGGACCAAGAGGACTTATCACCAAGGAGTGAGTATAGGTCTAAGGCCTGTGGAGGCCTCCTTAATGCAATCCAGTACGATACAGAACATCTCTGCTTACTTAACAAACAAACAAGCAGGCGTCAGTTTTATTGGGCCCAGTCTGAGATTATAAAAAGCAGAACTATTTGGCTTGTTCATGATGGAAATTTGGTTTTGGCGTAGAAGCTGTAATGATTTATAAAACCATTACAATGAACTATAAAATCATTACAGCCTATTAAGGGCTTCTAATGTGCTCTATTACATATTACTTTCTGTTCTTTCTTTTTTTGGTCAGGGGGGTTGCTTTATTTGTTTACACATGAAGTTAGGGCTGGGCGATATGGATCAAATCAGATATCGCGATATTCTTGTCCTAATACCTTGATGTCGATATTGTGGCGATATTATAGGGTTGACAATTGGTGCTTTAACAAAATATCTTCACAATGACATTTAAGATAAATAATCATCAGTAATGTGGATATAATGTCTAAGTGGGTAAAGGTAAAAATAATAGAAGAGCTACAACAGTCTGGTAAGTTCAGAAAATGACATCACTTTACTGTAATGCAGCCTCTAAAACCAGGAAAAGACAACACTTAAGCCATTTGCGATATTACGATATCCAAAATCTAAGACGATATCTAGTCTCATATCATGATATTGATATAATATCGAAATATTGCCCAGCTCTACATGAAGTGATGTGTCAGCATTAGGTGCTTGTTTAGCATAGTTATAGACCCAAGGGCACAGATTGGAGGGGCCCCCTTGTGGCCACCGTAACACTGAAGCATCTCCTGAGGGAAAAAGATGTCAAAGCAAGGCAGGTTATAGCTACAGTGTGAATAAAAATGAAAATGTGGGAGATGCTACATAAGTGAAAAATGTGACCAAGAGGTGGTAAAGATGTTAGGTACTTTAATCCTGTTATATGGGGATTTCACACTACAGAAAGCTATGAACACACACACGCACACGGCTCTAATGGTTACCTGCTGTCAGGGAACGGATTGAATGCTCTCGTTTCCCACCTAACAACCTGCTGGTGGATCTCATTAAGTAACTGCGGTCGCCATAGCAACCCAGTCTCCAGGACCCACTAGTGACCATAGCAACGCAGACCATATGTTTTCTGAGATTTGTGTCTTAGACAGTAATAGAGAAATGTATATGAAGCTTCATAACCAAACACAGTAAAGAATCATAACTCACAGAAATTGAGCGACGCCTTAATGAATACCTTGTTGTAAATATAGCAAAAAAAGGTTAATTTAAAGCTGGATTTATAGTTAAACCACTACAATTCATAAGTTTAAAAGCACCCGTCTTATCAATACCAATAACAAGTGTGTTAACAGCTGAGAAAGAGCGTCTCATGCCTCCTTATTTAGCCAGTTTAGAATACTCTTTTTTTTTTTTTTTTTTAATAGTTTTTTCTGTTTGTTTTTGTCTCTTGTTCCTTTTGGTATTTAGCTGTAATTAATTGTCTAGGTTAATGAACACGGGCATATCATGTGCTGCCCGATTTGTTTAATTAATAATGCAGTGTAATTATATCCCAATGATTCGATTTGGCATGCTTGCTCAATTACCTCTCTTTGAACCATTTGTAGGACTCAAGATTTGGAGTCTCACCAATTGACTTACTGACACCTAGGCTAGCTAATTAGCTGCAATATTCTGGACGCCAAGGAATTTAACAAAAATCAGTGTACATTATTCCTAAAGAGACTTTTCTGAAATGAATGATGTGCAGTTTGCTGACCCTGACCAAGCCACAGACAAAAACCAGTATACTGAGCTTCATGTTTAAGGCACTATCTAGCTTGGGAATGAAAGGTGTATTATTTCTCTTTTTTCAAGTAGCATTCCCATTTGGAAAAAGAGAGCATTTGAGGGTGTTGAATATATATATATATATATATATATATATATATATATATATATATATATATAACTTCATGAATGGAAACTGATGAATAAAATGTTTATTAGTTGGGAAAACATCCTTATAAATCCGTAATACGTAGTGTAATTAGGGCTTTGACGTTTGCCCAAAAATCATATTCAAAGTTTGTTTGTTTATTAATATTAATATTTGAATATATTCAAATATTTATTAATAATATTTTGACCATTAAATACCTTCAGTAAGACCTATATTGGTATTTAAAAATTAAGTCAGACCCTGGATTAAACACAAACAATGCTTTCGACAGGAAGTTCAGAGCTTTCACCGTAGCCTACGTAAGGTGTGTGTGTGTGTATGTGTGTGTGTGTGTGTGTGTGTGTGTGGTGTCAACTTAGCGACTTTTCAGACCCCCTAGCGACTTTTTTTAAACAAAAGCGACTAGCGACAGATCTGGCGACTTTCTGTAAAAAAATAAATAAAAAGCTGCCAGTATTGTCCAGCGAGCACGCAAGGTATTTCTCTCCTGTTGCCGCCAAAACGTTCTCCTCTCTCTTCTGTTCTGTGACTGAGGAGCAGCCCCGCCCTCCCCTCTGTGCTCTCTCCTTATGTGCAGCAGCACTGCGTGCAGGCAGGTAGAAAGGGGGTGCGGGGGCCGGTGTAGGTAGGAGAGACAGCGAACACGCAACAGGAGAAAGACGCCGCTGAGCTGGCCTGGCCCTGGGCAAGCCAGCCTTCTTTGAGAATTAGGGGTGAATGCAACGCTACTAAGCCATGGCCGAGAGACGTGCGTCACCGTGACGTGTAGTTACATTTTGAAATGCGTGAAAAAGCCTCGGAATCTGAATTGAAAACAACGTTTACAAGCAAACACATTTACAAAATATAATGCCCATAACCGAATATTAAGGGCTGCCTAATATTCGTTCGAATATCATTATTTTTTTTAAATATTCAAATGATATTCAAATAACGAAGTTCGGAGTCAAAGCCCTAACTATAATTGATGTCACCAATGACTACAAGGAATGTTCCCTTAATATTTGTCACATATTTGCCAACATTTGTGATGTGGTCTTTTCATTTTAGCCCCATGTTCAATTTAATGTCCCAAAATAGCTGAACCTATAGGTATGTGTTGAGACGGAAGAATTCTGTTCTTGTTCGAAACCAAATCTCCTTGGAGAGAATAGCTTCACATTGGGTTAGTGCCTCTAAGAGAGGGCAGAACAGACCCAATTTCCCTTCCTTTGTCCTTTGGTTCATCAGCTAAGACTAGGGCTGGGCGATATATCGATATTAACAATTATATCGATATATTTTTAAACGTGATATGGAATTAGACCATATCGCATATATCGATATAGTTCAAATTTGCATTGTGATCCTTGCTTCAAGCAAGCTGCTGACCCGGCGGAGCTCTCTGCACTGCTCCCCGCGCCCCCGCCCCTTCTCTTTCATGCACAGAGGGGGGGGCAGGAACAGACACTCAGCCAGCCACTCTTCAACAAACATGGAGGAAGCAACAACGTCTGCGGAGCGTGCGGAGGAGGAATTGGTTAGTAAAAGAAAAAGCAGTGGCTCAATAATTTGGAGATGGTTTGGGTTCAAAGTATCAGATGAGCAACAAAATCACGTTATATGTAGGGAGTGGCACAAACAAGTTACAGCCAGGGGTGGAAGCACTACAGATCGTTTTCACTACCTAAAACAGTGTGTGAAACTGCGCGCTGCAGAAGCCCCAGCCGCAAGCCATCGACAACCCGAAAAAGCTCCATCCCCAAAACAAAGCTCACTGCAAACTTAATTTTCCCACAGTGTGCCTTATGAAAAGAAAAGTGACAAGTTGTGTACTATAGTGGTGTCACGGACTAGCGCTGAAAACTACTCGACAAAAGTCTGGAGTTGACGGAAATATGCGTGGTCAAAGGATGTCCCGGCTGTGAACGGTTTCATTTCCTATAAGTTCTTCACAATAAAAGTCCTCCGTTATTTTGGTATTTGAATGTTTTTATTATGAAGCAGCAAAATCCGTAAATGTTGGGCATTCATTAGCAGTAACGTAACGTGACTCCTATAAGCATTGTGCATTGTTACTTAGCAACAGCATTCTTTGACAAAAGCTGTCCAATCAAAATATCGGGATGTATATCGATATTCAGCCTAAATATATCGGGATATGACTTTTGGTCCATATCGCCCAGCCCTAGATAAGACTGAAACGAGGGTACCCCTCCCATTCCACCCTCCACTCTAGTGAGGCCCCTCTATAGTGGGCATGAATAACAAGAGGTCACGCAACCCGGGGATGAGATCATAGCATGTTACATAATCCCCAGCGAGGTTTAAAAACAGATTGGGTTTGTACCCAATCTGTTTTTAAACCTCGCTGGGAACATTTCTATTACTCTTCTATTCAGTATTGTCATAATGTTAACTAAGAGGCAAGGCGAGCACAGTGGTGGGTAAAGGTTTCAATTATATGTATCACACCATGCCCAGGCTCTTCTGATTTCACATATTAAGCATGACTTTAAAAACAGGATACACATTTTGAAACTTCCAACAAGGAAGACAATTAACTGCAAGCTATCAATCTCTTGTAGCCAGCTTGTGGCCAACAGTATCGGTTACTGTTGGCTACAAACAGCTGTTTTGGTTGTGCTTGTTAGTTTGAAAAGTCTGGCTTAAATGTAAAAATTCAGTAGTTACTTATCAAGTTGATGCTTTCTAGGCAACATACAGTATCTAAAATAAATAAATGTTCTTTAGACAAACTGTGATGTCTAGTTTTCACTTTCACAAGTTTAAAACTGCGAATGGAAACACTCACAAAAGAGGGTTAAATAGCAATGGGGACTGGCTCAAACGAGTAGTTTTGGTCGACCTTGACCAACACAGGTATTCATTAACAAGGAGAGGTTTTCTGATCAGTGGCTCTCTGGCATGTACAGCACCAGAGCTGTGCTGAAAAAAAACTAGATAAAAAAAACATGTAAGTCATAGGTAAAACACAATGTAACAGTGTTGACTTATACCTAATGCTGTTTAGAAAGGACTGTAGAAAATAATCTTACTGCCTTGTAGTTGCATGACAAAGTCAGTCATATTATCATATTGTGTTGTTGCTAGATTTTGTAAAGTCTTGCGAAATTACATCAGAGCAACACTTTGACTGCGAAACGAACTGCCAATTTCCTCAAAGGTAGAGTGATGATTTGGACCCATTCTTATTAATTGTTTTGCTATGCAAACGTGTTGAAGGTGTACTTATTGTGTATGTGTGATGGTTCACTAGGGTTTTCACTAAAGTGTGCATCTTCTCAAATGACCAGTTGGACTACAACATCGTCCTCTTTTACATTGGACTCAATTTCAGCCATAATGGGTTGCTTAAATTGCCTGAAGACCCTTTCTCCTATCTAAGCCTAGGTGGCAGTAGAAGACAGTTTATTTGTCCGTGTGCCGATGGGCATGGGAGCCCTGCCTCGTTCCCTTTTTAATATTCTACTCAACCTCCCCCAGTCTTTCAGGGGCTTCTTTTGCCTTCACTGTCAGTAGGGCTGTAAATGATCAATGTGAAAAGCACATGCCAACCAGCTACAGAAATGGTATCTATGGCGTCATCGTCAAGTGTCCACTGTAGGCTGCTGTTGACTTGACTTCCTCTTGAATTTATACGGGATACTCCTAATATATTCTCACTGGCAAATATTGTGGGTTTGGCAAAACTTAGCATTTAGAATCTTTTTTTTTTTTTTTTTTTTTAAACCTAATGTTGTCCAATCTCATGCGTATAATATTATTTGCTTGCTCTGTGTTTTTACAAGCATTCAAATTATTAGTCACATATAACCTTTGTGCTGTGATTTCTTTTTCTTTTTCATGTGGTGCTCTGTAATCATTAGTCAATGTGGTCCTCTCAGGTTAGCTGGGGGATTTCCAAGTTGCCTCAGTCTCTCCACAAACAAACACTTCTATCAGGGGGAAGAGAGAGGAGAGGAGGAGCTAGTGTGCTAGAGGAAATAAAAAGATACAGCTCAGAGAGGGACATGGAGAAAATAGCTGTGGGGCCCAGACGGTTCCTGGCTACATGTTGAGCTCAGAGACAGCTGGTCCAGACAAAAGACTGGATGTGTGTGGGTAGGTGGACCCCTGTGCACTGAACTGGAACCAGAGAGCTTCAAGCAGGCACACCTGATACCTCGCCCCTCCCACCTCTTTCAAAGCTTTGACCAAAATTAATGGGTGAAAAAAATAATCCGGGTCAAATCTTTCAGTACAGTGTGATTCCCTTTTTCTTAACCTTTCTCTTTCCCCTGTCTATCAATACTCCGTGTAGTATTCAGTGTGCAGGATCCTGACCCAAATCATATTGTCACGGTATTCTACCTTCATGAAACAGCAGTAATTTGATGTACTAGAAATATACTGTATGTGGGAAATGTAGCAGTAGAATATATTTTACTCTGAGAAACGCCCCCTCTCATCTCTAACAGGCCATTATAAAATAATTTATTTAATGAAAGAGTAATGATTCTTGGCTTTTTTTTTCTCTCTAAATTTAAGGTAAAAATAATCCCTCAATTTAGCGGTGTAAAGATCTGTAAGCCCCCCCCCCCCCTATTGGAGATGTAAAGTGTGTCATTAAACTATGCAGCATAACACTAGGGGCCTGTACCAATCAGACCAAATGCATTGGCCTGGTCTGCTATTTTATTGTAGTGCAATAGGAAACAGATGCTGTTTGAAATGTAGGGATGTCCATGGCTCACCATGCCAGTGGGAAGGATAATGAAGCCAAGGTTTTGAATAACCTTGTCCCCTGCTGCAGCTGACACCTGATCCTGCCTAGCCTTACCCTGATGGGGTTTGTTTGTGACTATCAAATGATTCTCATGACGCTCATCCTCTGGAGGTTAACCGAAGGTAACCTCTCTCTACAAGCCTGATACAGTAAAACTAGCAGAGTGCTACTTATACAGTCAGCTTACCAAGTGAGAGCATACAGTATGGGTGAATAATGCCTTATTGGACTATTATGAGCTATGCCATTGTTGTTTCATACAATTCTAATTGCATCTATTATGGGAAAAGCAAAATAAAATAAAAATGTCAGCATTTTTCACACAGAAGAAAATTAAGTTTAATTTAGTTTCTCACACTAGAAATTAATTAAAGTTCAGAAATTAAGAAAAACAGGACAAAAAGAATAAGTTTGCCCAAGGCTTGAAATAGCATAGTTCATCTGTTTAGCAGAGGCATACTGGGAATCAGTGCACTTCAACAAAGATTGACTTAAATGAAATTGACACAAAGAAAAAAGATATTTCACAAGAGGCTGGGAAGCATTTGTTCCCATGTAAGTGTGAATGAACATGTGTTAACATCTTGAATATTTAATCTTATCCAGACATAATATTTGTGAGCCAATGCTCTAATGTGTTTAGTGTTGAAGCGTGTCAGTTTGCGTTGACTAACATAGTGGTTTAGGTGTATTTACAGCTTATTGCCCCATTTCACCCCCACCACTCCTCCTCTCCCTGTATCTCATTATGGAAAATAGCAAGTGACCAACTCACAAGTGGAACTCCAGAGTTACTCCTGTTTACTATGGAACAGTGTATAAAGTATGCCAACCTATTAATACCAATAACAAGTGAAGCCTATACACAGGAATTCCTTTTCGTATGGCCAACATCAATGCAGATGTGTCATCAGAAAGTGGGCAGTTATAATGTATTTGGGATTCAGGTCAGACTTGTCAGATTTTTGTGGACATTATTGTACACATTTCTTTGAATGAAAATATTAAAATGACTATAAAACAATGCCTGCATATTATCATTTCTACTTTAACAGAGATGCATTAAATCTCTTGAAGACATCTCCTGCCCCCAAAGCATCCCCAGACATGTCTGCCCCAGCTGCCCTGAGTCCTGTCCTCACCCCGGCAGCTGCCCCTCCACCCCCAGGCAGCAGACCCAACATACCTCCTCTCTCTGTACCAGGGAAACCAGGAGCACCGGTGAGCACTCCTTACCCAATCTCTCTCTCACAAACACACTTCCTCATCCCGTTGCCTGTTTTGTGACAGTGCTAGGAAACTACAAGATGTCACCCGCCACAGACACTGAACATCTTCCAACATTTGGCTTGTCATTGGGTCATTGACAGTTTTTGGTGTCACAGTCTTGTAGTCATATATTAAATAATGATAGCTCAATTTCTTTTGGTGTGCCTACCACAAGCATCCAACAAACAGGTCATATCTTTATTTACAAATTCCATTATTGTCGTTTTTTTGCACCATATTACATTTTATCTTCTATCTTAGTGTGTGTGCGCGCTGTAAAATATGACCTATTGATTACATTACATTGTTAACCCCATGCATTTTTGAATAACTGATGGCAGTTGAGATATGGCTGACTGACATTTCCCCCCCATTTCCTGTATGCATGTCCTCATTTGTTTATTTACCTCCCATTCCCTCCACTCTTCCTCCTCAGGGCACTTTCACAGAGATCCCAGCCACAAATGTCCGCCGCGTGATTGCTCAAAGACTAACTCAATCGAAGACCACCATCCCCCATGCGTATGCCTCAGTTGACTGTGACATGGCTGCCGTCATGCATCTCCGCAAAGACTTGGCCAAAGGTAAAAACTTTGAGGGAGTGTGTACACATAGGTACTGTTTTTTGCATGCACAGAAGTGTCATGTCCTTAAGTGAATATCCGACAGTAACATTTGGAAGGATACTTTTCCATGAAGATGTGGATTTCAGGGTTTTCACATGACTGCTCACTTGACAAAGAGGACAGTCTTTTTTTATTGAAAGAAGCTCTGGTACATGTTGTCTCAGGGTGGTCATGTACCTCTGGTTCAAACCAACATCTCTCTCCCCCCGTGTCTACGAATAACCCGGCATGGTATTCTGAGGGAGAGTTCAAACAGGGCCAAACGCCTCCAGAGGGCTGAATAGTGGAGGAAACCTCCATCTCTGACACTGATCAGATCTGCTCTTTCTTCAGACCGCACATCACAATTTAAGGCCGATAAGGCACCCTCAGGTAGTCATACGCATAGTTGCTTTAATCTATAATTTGTCACATTTGACTAACTGGGTGTCTAGCTTGAAATGGCTCACACCAGTTCATAAAGCAAATATCAGCAAACAAAAACCAAATTTGGTATAAATGGAAGCTGTTTTCATCCGTAACATTGAGGTTTCATTCATATAAATGTTGCTTTTGTGCTTACAAGAATAAAGTACTCTACCTGAGTAATTGTTTCTCTCTGGTTCAAAGTGTTTCCAATTGATTCGTTTGAGTGTTTTGCTCTTTGGTGCATCCTGTGTTATATAATGACAGTATTCACGATTTAAGATAAAATCATTTAACTAGAGACCATCTTGCGATGGATCACACTAGCCACAATGCCAAATCAGACCAGGGGCGTAACGTGGGGGTGGCAATAGTAGAGACACTGGAAAAGCATTAAAGGCCTCTGGAGAAATAAAATATATGTGTAGAGGCAATGTGAGGTAATGGAAAATAAATTGGTCCATACATACGGTATCAGTAAAGTAGTCACTGTATGGATGGATTGAGAGCTTAAGTATTTGGAGAATAAATAAAATACTAGGATCTAGCAGTGTCTTTCCCATGTTTGGGCAAGCTGCTCTTTTACTTTCTCAGCCTCACAGACATCCCTAGCAACTGCTGTTGAGCTAACCGCAGCTTCTTGTGCAACAGCTATCACGATGTGTGTTTTTCAAGTAATGGAAGATTTACACCACAACCAGAGAAAGGGAACAATGTTCATGTGTCATGAACAGTCACTCATTCAGCCAAGAAAATTCAACCAAGAAAATAACGGCTGCTTTTCATGGATTCCTAAAATGTAACATATGCTTACTTTGGGCCATTTTTATGTTGATATAGCAAGAGTGCCTCATCAATTTCCTATTTTTAAACATTTAGTTCCACACACTATCACGTAATTGGCTTTATTTAGCTTAACTTTGCCTAGCTGTCAAACAAACAGTAAATCTCTCTGGGTCCTGTCTCTGTGATAGATGAAATGGGACGGCCATTCCAAACCTATTAGAGAGGTTGTGTGTGTGTACCGAGGGATTCTCTCCCCGGTTGTTTTTGCGGCATCTCATTGTTCAGGAGCAGCGCGATTTCACGGTTAGCTCGTTAATCATCCCACTCACAGCATTCATAACTGTCTGGTACTGCACTAATGGACATTCGTACAAGTTGGCAGTGATGCCAGGCCAAGCCCGCCTGGCCCACTGGTGTGACACTGGGACAGGAGAGTGGAGCAAATGCTAGTGACTAGACCTATCTCAACAGTGCTGTGTCAGCGCTGGGTATGGTCTGGCTACACCACCATCTATTTTGGGATAGAGAAAAAAACACTCTTACATTACATTGCGCCGGATGTTATCCGTTGAGCCAGACTATATAGAGAGGGACTGATTCTCATTAGAGCCAGACTATATAGAGAGGGACTGATTCTCATCCGAGCCAGACTATATAGAGAGGAACTGATTCTCATCAGCTGGAGTATAGGTCAACAAGAGTCACAACCATATTTGATAAACGTGCCATTAGGGAAAAGTAAACTCATCATATTGGACCCCACGCATAATCTCAATAACCAGTACCATCTGTTACCTTCAGGGAGGAGATTCCGTTCCCTTCCCATATGATCCAAACGAGCCATGTCCGCCTTTGTGCCAGCATCCATCAGACTGTTGAACAAACAATAACCACACTCCATCGATCGATCCAGACTTCAACCTATTCTCCCTACCCACCCCTCTACTCCTACCCTCAGGGTTTTTAGTTTCTTTTAGTATTTAGCATTTATTTATTCTCTGGTATGATTAATACGGACTATGTATTGTTGTATGTTGTGTTTGAATGTGCCTGACCACAAGCAACGTTCCCTCACGGGGAAAAAGGAAGTTGTTTTGATTTGATTCGATAGTGCGTTCCATTTACCTCTGAACTCGGAAGCCGAAGCTGGGAATGACGTTACACCCGAAATGACCGCGTTCCATTAAACAAGTCGGAGTTCACAGTGGGGGTTGCTCTGTCCAGGTTAGCTATTGTTGGTAATACCGGTTGATAACAACGCATTAGGCTGTATTTTGTGCATACAAACGGCATAGTAACATGTCCACAGATAGAAGTTGGACAGTACTTTGTGTATGACTGGTTTAATGAGACACAAACAAGACAGAAGTGCTAATACACTGTACGTTACTACAGCTTTCACTACTGTTGATGCACGGAGCAGTCATGTTGGATTTCGAGGTCGGGCTTGCTCGTGGTACTGTGAGGTTCTCAGAGTTCCCAACTCGGAAATCCGGCTTCAGGGGGCGTGTTTCCAACTTAGAACTTGGAAATTCTGACTTCCGAGTACAAATGGAACGCACCATAAGAGATACAGGAGATTTTTCTTCCCCCTGAGGGAATGTGTGGAATCACTTATTTGCCATTTGCAAAAGAACAGTGTCACACTTCACAGGTCCTGTGCAGAATAGATGGCCATATGTCCGTTAGTTGCTTGAATCAGGCTCACAGACTTCTTCTTGTTTCTTCTTTGTCTTTTCAGAACAGATCAAAGTGTCAGTTAATGATTTCATTATCAAGGCAGCTGCTGTTACACTTAAAGTAAGTATAGTTTATAATCACTTATTGTGTTATTTGTTCATTTAACCTGTTTATCTTTGATTATTTATTATTTATTTATCCCCTAACCATGTGTATTTTTATAATTAGTATTAATTAATTAGTACATTTTCAACTTATATGCTTGCAAGTATCTGGACTTTTATTTATTTCACTGCTTAACACAGCCTCTATACACACACACACACACACACACACACACACACACACACACACACACACACACACACACACACACACACACACACACACACAGCGCTCTGTAGTTCATACTGTAAATTATTTCATCATTTGGTCTCTAGATTCTATATTACTTCTGCAGCAAGGTATCTCTGTTGTCCTCGCTGCTATCTTATATAGATGGTGAATCAACGGGTTGTCCTGCCATTGTCAGATGAGACTAAATGTTTACTCAGACTGTGTTCATTCTGTTCTCTTTTTTTTTTTTTTTTTACATTCTTTTAGAAAACACAAAATGAATGCTGTAAAGAAAGATACTGCTAATTGATTTGAGGATAGAACCGATAGAAATGGAGAAAAATAGATCTGGTGCTCTTGTAATTTAGTTATTCCAGCCAGGAATGTCTCTGCAGCATCTGATAGGAACATCCTATCATCTGGGAATATTACATGGAGTACACATGGAATATTGTATCTGCTGTAGTGAATTTGTGTTGCCCTTAAGCATTAACATGTGCCAGATGTCATGGGTGCTGGACATTGTACAATGCACACTGTATGAAATGCTGCTATATAAGGCTCAAGCAGCAGCTGAGAAACCTGGCTGTTTGGTGCATGTGTTACAGTAAATGTGAGGAATGTGGAACATTTCCCAGTTAATGTTAGTGTAAAATGCCAAAACACTACATGGCTCTTAGTCTGGACACTATGTCCCACATAGTCAAAATTCCTCTGGATTGGCTTCTACACTTAACTGAGCTATGCGATTCACGTGTGTAACACTAACATCAGAAAATTGCCAAAAGCAACTGTACTTTCACCAGAGTTTACCATAACACACCAGGAAGCGGCATCTGAGGCCAGTGTTTTACTTTTCAAAACAAATGGTGTGCACGCTCATGTGTTCCCCTGTACTTTTTGTAGACTGATGACATTTGGCAGTGTTCATACACCAATAATTCAACATACATATTTGTATTGGTTAGTTATATAGTTGTTTAGGCACCACCACAGCAGATTTTGGAACCGATTTGTCTTTTTATTTTTTATTTATTTATTTTTCATTGAGTTTGACCAACCGATACCGATTTTCATTTTTTCTAACCACTTTACAGCACACACAAATATTTATTTTCTTTCTTTAATAGAACATTTTGCATAGAACATTTTTTTTTTAACAGATTTTCAATCGATATAAAATAGAACTATATAAATTACTCCTGGTGTGGGAAATTCACACACATTAGTTATACAATGTTGTGAAAAGAACCATTTCTTTCTTTTCACATCCAATATCCAACTAAAAAAATGTGATATATTTAGGAAACTAAACTTCTGTATGTATGAAAACAGGGGAAACGGATAATGGCAATAAAATAATATATAAATAACAAATAAAAATAAAATAAATATAGCCTTGCAGTATAAAGATATTTCTCAAAACACGCACAGGCCTGTTTGAATGTCAACAGTAACGTTACCTGAAAACAGCGTGTAGTTCCTTTTTTAGCAGGTTTGCTTTGTCACTGTGTGTCATTATCCGATCACGTGACAATCTGCCAATTCCGGTCACCAGCCGGTCAATCGGTGCATCTCTAATCAAGATTATTCAGATATATTAGATTATCCATGCATAGGTATCTACAGTTTCTTTTTATATATGCAGTAAAACTGTTTTTAGATGTGCTGGCCAGATGGCAAGTGTATACATTCTCAACCAAATTGATTAATGAATTTTTCACATTTACTGTAATATAATGCTTTTCTTATCATAATTGATTTATTTACATGCTACCAGTGATATTATAGAAAATGACATATTTTTGGTATTGTATCAGACTTTGATTTGTATCTTCACACTCATGAACTGAATGGAAGCACCCTGTAACCAAAGGAGCCAGGTTTTATATCTGTTTGTCTAGTTATTTTTCACTGTAATAGCTGTCAAAACCTGTGCTGACCTCTGGTTTTCTATCCTAGGAGATGCCAGAAGTGAATGTGACCTGGTCTGGTGATGGACCCCGCGCACTTGATTCAATCCACATTTCAATCGCAGTGGCGACTGACAAAGGCCTCATTACCCCCATCATCAAGGATGCTGCAAACAAAGGAGTCCAGGAGATCTCAGCTAATGCTAAGGTAAACTTTATTCTTGTAATGTCGTGTATGTCGCGGTATGTTATGAGTCTATACCCACGATGTTCCACTTCCGGGATTGTTCTGGTGCTGCCGGAAATTCTGCCGGATGTCACTCTTTTCAGCTGGATGTCCGTTACCTTCCACTTTCTTTGTGTTGGAATTTTAAACTCCGGTGGATTTATGAGGACTATGGTTAACTGCTCCTCAGATCTCTGCAGGGTAAATCCAGACAGCTAGCTAGACTGTCTGTCCAGTCTGAGTTTTCTGTCACACGACTAAAACAACTTTTGAACGTACACGTTCCACCAAAACAAGTTCCTTCCTGAGACTATTTTGCAGCAGCACCGTGGCTTCATCCGGCGCTTAGCGGCATTCATGACGATTGTGATTGGTTTAAAGAAATGCCAATAAACCAGAGCACGTTTTTCTCCCATCCCGGATGCTGTGTGCACTAGCCAGACCCTCCTCCGCCGCGCTGGGGAGGAAGGTCTGGCAATGAGAGACTAGTTATGAGGTAACCTTGTTGTGAGAGTTATCACCTAAAGCCTTCTTGCAAGGGCATTTTTCACATACTTTCTTTGCTGTTGGTTGATTAACTTCAAGCTTTGCAGGGGCGTTCAGTGTATCACTTCAGGTCAAGACATGGAGTTTTGCTGTTGATTTGTACGTGGGAAGGGAGTTGAGACTTGACTGCAGCCCAACTGTATGGCAAAAACAAACTCTGTAGGCATCTGTAGAGTTGTGCTCGCTTTCTGGATAGAACACTGTTGCATAAACAGTCTTTTTTATGTTTATCAGATCATATAGAGTATAAATATCCATGGCAGATCAACTGGCTAGATCTGATAAAATATAGATAACTGATTAGATTTGGCAGAGTTAGAATTTTGGGTTTTTAGGCTGCGGGTGTCAGCTGTCACTGGCCACAGATGGAAAGCAAAGCAACAATGGTCAGCACTTTCTCTTGCTCACAGTCAGCAGCTGGGGACAGGTATTTATTCACAAACACATCTGATTTGCATCTCACTCTTTGTCTCATTAAAACACACACACACACACACACACACACACACACACAAATCAAATGGATTCTTTCTCAAGATCAGGTTAATGAGATAATGTCTCTCACCAGCAGTGACCAGTTGTAATATTCCGAAATGTGCATGGCACATATGTATGCCTGTTATGTCTCAGTGAAGACATGATGTCCGATTCAACAGCTGTTAGCAACAAAACATGGAATGACTGTTTTCAAGTGTTGTCAAACTGGAAGACTGCTTCTTTACCTAATGACACAATATTAGCCTGACAATGTTGACATCACATTTCAGACTCAGCAGCTGTAATAGTAGTTGCTGTGACAGTGGCAGAAGTATTATTATTATTGGTGTGATAGTATTTGTAGTAGTGACAGTAGCAATTTTAACTTGGGAGGGGTGAGACTATGTGTGGTAGTTTTTGGGGAATACACACACAGTATGTCTGTGAGTGTCAGTGAGAATTGTTGAGGGAAGAAGTGAGCGTGTAATTAGAATGTAGACATACTTCTACTCAGATTCAAGCATTTATGACTATGCTGTTATGGCGTAAATCCATGCAAAACAAATATTGCAATATATTCGATTGCTTCAGCCCGTGAGGTATTGTCTGTTTGTCTGGACAAACACCTGAGTGCACTAATGTCAATACTGTAAGTCTAAGCAAAACTAGCTGTGAGTTTGGTGCTTTACTGCTGATGGAAATGGCGTGATGCCTCAACATGTGGTTGTATAGTGTTCATGAAGAATTTCATTACAATTCAACACTCCGTGCTCAATTTACACATTTGTTTTTCATCAAATCTTTTTGAGTGCCATATTTTTCCTTGTTTATTATCTAATATCACACAAGTGTTGGGGTGCAGTACTATGCAGTTTAGTGGGTATTTTGATTTGGTATCATTGTAAGTGTTCTGTATTATGCATTTGGATGGTGTCAGATTTTGGGGGATTAATAGTATTATAGAGAGCCAGGATTGCATACATTGCTTTTTCTCAAGCAAATTAAGAAATAATGTTTTATATTAGATGATGCATCAGTTACTGTTTACACTTTTGTTGTTTTCCGACAGTCCAGCAGCAAGTTATAGTAAATCGGTGAATCAAGTCATTTTGTGAAAATATGTTGGTTTAAACTGACCCTTCTTGGTAACACTTTATAATAACTACACACTATGAAGCATTGGTTAAGTACCACAAGCATTGTGCATGTGTAAATTGTATTGCAGGTACAATTTTAAGTTTGGAGAATAAAAATTCTTCTGAAATGCAGTGTTAATAACATTAGTTTGCCCCTATGGTGAGCCCGAGAGGAAAAGATAGTGTGGTGTATTTTTGTTATGCATGTTTTATTTTATTAAACAATTTTGATAAATAATGTAATGGTCTGTTGATGCTTAGCAATCAAATCACTGCAGGAGAATGTTACTTCGCTAGTGCACACACACATACAGTACAACAGCTGCATGAAAGCATGGGCACTAACACTGCAGACATTTCAGTCCACTTAAGCCTTCAAAATGAGCCTCACCACCCACTGCTATTCAGTTTAGTTATGCCGCTGCCTTGAGTTAAATCTACATTTGCCAGTCGTTATTGGTCTCACGTTGAAATTAACATGTGGTTTGAATGAAGCAAAGAGAGGTCACTGCTTGCTATTGATGTAATGGAGTTGAACATCAGACTGTTTTTTTTACTAAGAGCTCTTATCTCAAATGTGCCCTATCCCACTTTGTCTCACAATCCTGTGAGTCATTCTCAACTTTCTGTGTTGGTTGTTTTCTCGCATTAACCTTTTAAGTACATTTCCATTTGAATACAGTTCATGTTGAATACAGACATGGTGGCCATCCAGCAGTCTCAACTGAGAGAAAAAGCTTTTAAAAAGAGATGTTCAATGATTGCTTTCCAACAGTAACCTTGTTATTCTAGCAGGGTGTATCTGAAGTATAATGAAGCCTGTATATTAAACATATTTACAAGTGCATACTTGATCTGTGGTACAACTATGTATGTTACAGGTCCTATGACATGCTGCTTTTTGGATGCTTTTATATAGGTCTCAGTGGTCCCCTAATACTGTATCTGAAGTCTCTTTCCCGAAATTCAGCCATGGTGCAGAATTACAGCCACTAGAGCCAGTCCCACAATGAGCATTCCTTAGGATGTGCCATTTCTGTGTCTGTAGCTTTAAATGCTATGAGAGAGTGGGGGGCAAGATGGAGGGTGGGGGTATGGCCTTGACCAACTGCCACTTTGCTCGTTTGCAAGCCACGATGTCTCTCTCTTTCTCATGGGCGGGCCAAATTATCTGGGTGGGCAAAGCAGAGAAGGGGGAGGTAACCTTGCTCCTTATGACGTCATATAGGGAAGATTCCAGATCGGCCCATCTGAGCTTTCATTTTCTCAAAGGCAGAGCAGGATACCCAGGGCATGGTTTACACCATCGCCATTTCTAGCCACTGGGGGACCATAGGCAGGCTAGGGGAACTCATATTAATGTTAAAAAAAAACAACCCATAAAGTGAAATGTTCATGCCACGGGACCTTTAGGAGAGTCACAGGAATACTTCTTGGTGAAAATCTAGTTGATTACATGCATGCACACATTCTATTCCACTACTACACCAGAGACAAGACCATCAACATATTTTGTTATTCATTGACAGATACGTTGTGTTTTCTCCAAGGTTGTCAATAGTAATTTTTCCATTCATGTATTTTTATGCACATTTTAAATTGCATAAGAGAAGCCAAACTGAACTGAATTGGTAAAACTTCAGTTGTGCAAAAAAATTGCATGATCTTTGCCTTTTGTCAACAAAAAAAAAAAAGTAGATGCACTAAATGGAATATGGAAACGACATGTAACTCGCAGGACTGAACAGCTGTTTCCACTGTTGGTGTATTCCCGGATATTCCTATAATGTGTGTTCGTCTCCGGACATGGCCAATTATCACGGACATAAGAACAACTAACCAAATTCCTAACCAGTTGATGGAAAGGCCCCCAATTCGCATTTTTTTTTTGGCTACTATTCAAAAGTTCGGTTAAAATTTGCTTGACAATTAAATCGAAACACCACTACTCTCATGCATGCTCTGATAGAACATGAAATCACAGAACCTGGCTGCAGCAATGTGTTAGTTTTCTGTGTCAGATATCCCATCTTCCCCCTGGGTGTTGTCAATTACCTTTCTTCATTTTAGCAATGCACTGTCTGATCGTTTCCATTTCTCTCAGTGCTTGCTATTGGGCATTTAATCATTTTCTTGTACATGATATTTGAAAGTTGACCCCTGTGGCCTTTTACTAAAAGATCTAAATGGAATAAAACTGACTTAAAGGCTTGCAACACTTTTGGAGGCTTGCTCTGGATAAGAAGTGTGTTTGTCTGTTGTGGCTAGGTGAATAGTTAGTTAGGATAGAGTAGGCTTGGTCTACTGTCAGTACAAGATTGCTTATAGAATATAATTTGAGTATCTAATAGTGTCTGGCCTTTACAGCTTTTTAGCTACACTAGGGGCACAGCTCTAGGGTTGGCATTGTCGGATGGTCTGTCACTCAGTTGGTCTACCTCTTTGGGCCAGATCTATTAGGCTAGATGGATAGTCATAATATACTGTGCAGTTATTTAGAGGTGCAACGATTAATCGATGAATCGATTAGTTGTCAGCGGGAATCACAATCACAATTGCATAAGTGACCCGCCAGCATTATTTTTTTGTCATCATGACACTGTCTCTTTGCGTGCCCTGCTGCCAAGTTGAAGATGTTGAAACCCCTGAGGCCTCAGCCAAACACTGCTACTTCTGGTTGTGTAACTTGATTTCTTTGGACATTCACACGCTAAAAGACCTGGCTGTGGGAAGGTTCTGAATAGAGGTGCAACGATGAATCAATTGGTTGTCAACTATTAAAATAATCTCCAACTATTTTGATAATCGATTAATCGTTTGAGTCGTTTTTTTATTTAAAAAAATAAGATTTCTCTGATTCCAGCTTGTTAAATGTGAATATCTTCTAGTTTCTTCTCTCTTTTGTGACAGTAAACTGAATATCTTTGAGTTTTGGACAAAACAAGACAGTTGAGGACGTCATCTTAGGCTTTGGGAAACACTGAGCCACATTTTTCACCATGTTTTGACATTTTTAAAGCTCAAACAACTATTCGATTAATCGAGAAAATAATCGACAGATTAATCGACTGAAAATAATAGGGCTCTTCTCGACTAAAGAAATTCTCAGTCGACTAACACATATGATTTTGTCGACTAATCGATTAGTTGATTTAATCGACAGATCTGTAAGACTTTCTCCACAAAGAATCATGCAAAAGCACCACTTTAAATCGTTTGTTTACCACAGATGTGCTCGTAGGTTGTGTTGGAGCCATTTAATTGGCAATCAGCGTGTGACGTGGGGGTGTGGAAAAGTTTATTTAAATGTGGCCTAATTGCTTCAGCTGTGTTGCGCACAGCAAGGTCACAGTTTTTTTTGACCGTGGTTACGTGTGAGCTAGCTTGGTAAGATTAAAGAAGAATCATTATTTTGTTTTATTATTTTGTTGTTTACTTAAGAATAAACGGATCGCCATATCCAACTTTAAGTTTGAACTCTTGGACAAGTTATTCACTGGCAATTGTTTGTTCAAATACACGCATCTACACCTATGCCACGCGTAAATTACATACCAAACAAAGGAACAAATGTGCGCCAACAGGTTTCTTGGAAATTAAGGATGAAAAAGCATTAAAAAATCACTAAAGAAATCTTAGTTGACTAAGACCAAAACGACCGATTAATCGACTAATCAACTAAGAGGGGACAGTCCTAGAAAATAATCGTTAGTTGCAGCCCTACAGTTATTCCCATATCTCCAAAGGATACATTTCTAATGAATTTGGTGATCCACTGACTTTCCCGCTCAAACTTAAACTTTCCACTTATCCTGAGAAATACCTCGACATGTACTTGATAGATGGGCACACAAGTTTGTAGAGACATTCAGGGTACCAAGAGGATGAAGCCTACTGACTTTGGTAATCTGCTGACTTACCTCTAGCGCCACCATGAGTTGACATTAGTGGTTTTAAGTAAATGTCATCTATTTGGTGCAGACTGTCATGCCCCCCTAAAGGCCATTTTACAGTCACTGCATCCGAGCTTGCGCTCGCCAATGTGACGTCAAAGTGACTTTTATCTCGCTGGCGTGCCAGGATTTTGAGTGCACGTCCAGAGGGTGCATACCACTCTATTTTTTTTCAGCAGCGCGCGACAAAGCGGAAACAGGAAGCATGGATGAGCTCGCGGACAATCGGATGCCATTACTCTGAGTGACTGCAAGTCTCTCTTGTAAACCTACTGGGTTAAGATGAGTTCTTTTATGGCGAATGAAAGGCTCGATCCAACGAAGTAGGTCATCAAATCAAATCAAAGCAATAACGTCAATGCTGCTGCCAGTTCTGCCGTTGTTTACCTTTTTTCTTCTTCTTCTAGTCCGTAGAAATAGCAATGTCAGTAGCCTTTCCTCATTAGCGCCACCTCTGTTCAGGAGAAGACCGCAACTAGTGTTGCGACCACCACGTGCGAGTATAAACAGTTATGACGCTCCCATGACGTCACACTGGTGCTCGACAGGTCGGCTGCAGCTAGTATACCGTACGTTTCAGGATGAATTGTAATCACTTAGGTGAATCCCGGTCATCTACTACCATTATCATGTCAAAATATCATTTTGTCCAATACATATGATCAAATTTCTGCAAAACTAATAATATTCCCATTAACATCCGCTTTGTGTTAGTGTAAATTAGCAACTGTTGGCATGAAAACATGCTAAAGTAAGATGGTGAACAATTTTAAACATTACACCTGCTTAACATTAGCATGCTAGCTTTGTCATTTTGAGAATTTTAGCATGCTGACATTAGCATTTAGCCCAATGCACTGATGTGCCTAAGAGCTGCTAGCATGGCTCTAAAGTCTTAGTAAAGCATATTCCAGTTATATTTTTTAATCTAAAACACCGTTTGCACTATTTTACTACTTGGTTGTATTATTGAAGTACTGTAAAGCAAATTATAAAATGACAGCGCTTCCCTGATAATTTCAGAGTGTGGTATTGAACAGCATTTAGTCAATACTGTGTGCGTGTGCTTATGTCTTTATTTACATGGACAAATCGGGAGCTCTGGTGACATCTCACGTGTATTTCTAATGATTTGACATTGTACGTACCATGCATCTTGTCTAAGGATCAGCTTGGATCTCTTCTTCTCTGACACTTAGCTTAAGAGTTTGAGTGACATGTAATGTTTCCATAGGCACTGGCCCAGAAAGCTCGAGATGGGAAACTTCTACCTGAGGAGTACCAGGGAGGCTCATTCAGGTAAACTAAGACACACATCTCTTGGGTAAAGAAGAGGCATATGGAAAATCACAACATTATAAAACCTATGGTTATTTTCCAGTCTTTCCTTTTCAATATTTAGTATAACTCTGTCCATTTTTTCAATTCAATAAACTGTCTTTACGTCAACACCTAATTCTATCTCACAATTTCCTTTTGTAGCTCACCAGTAAGATAGCCATCATAAATTTCCGCTGTGATGACTTAAATCCGGTTTCACAGAGAGTCAATATATTATGCATATTCTACATTTCAGGCAGGCCTGAACTGAATGTGGACTTGGGCGACAAGTACCATCAGTTACTGTGCCATCAATTGCAGAAAAGAGGAAGGGAGGCTTTTCAACTCATTAGAATTAATGGTGTCATTTAGACATAAATGGGGTTTCTGTGTCAGGCAGGAGCGATGAATTCCAATGGAGATGCAGCCCTCTTTGTCCTCCTGAGGATATATGTGTACGCCCTTCCTCTATTCGTTTTTCTATCCCCCTGAGCTAGGATACTCATTAAGGCAAACAGCAAACTTCCCTCGGGTCAGTCTTGCTCACCATACACAACATTAAAGGAGGGATTTGGAGGCCGGTGCTGCTGTATTAATCTTTACAGATCAGTGTTCTATTTTGTAAAATAAGATGTTCACAGCCAATCATTGTTATATACTTAATTTGTCCTCTCATTTTTTTTATTTACTGACTCTAAGAGGTAATGTTTTTTTTTCTGCATTAAGGAGCAGGTTTTAGAGCCACCATTATGCCAGCTTAGTTGATTTTTATGCATTTTGTCCCCTGCTGAGCTTGACTAATGATGCAATATGTGTACTGTCTCTTCTCTCTTCCTATCCCTTTCCTCCCTCACTTTCCACCCACTGGCAGTATATCTAACCTGGGGATGTTCGGTATCAGTGGCTTCAGCGCTGTGATCAACCCTCCTCAGGCGTGTATCCTTGCCGTCGGGACCTCCAGGTCCGAGCTGCGACTCTGCGAGGATGACCAGACCCTGCACACCCATCAACTGATGACAGTTACGCTGTCCAGTGACGGACGACTAGTGGATGACGAATTAGCCTCACGATTTCTAGATAAATTCCGCGGCAACCTAGAAAAACCGCAACGCATGGCCCTAGCCTGATAAAACAAAGTGAGATAGCTGAATGAAAGGGATTGGAAGGACAAACACCTGCATGACAAAGCCTGTCTTGTGCTTTCACAAGCAGAGAGCTACTGAAAAGTCTTCTCTGTTCGTGCTTGGATTAAGGATTACAAAGTAGGCTTGTGTAGTATAAACTTGTGATTGGTGCTTGCTTCTGATAGAAAATCACCAGGCTTTGTGATGGAGGAGTTAAACTGGGCTTCTGCTGGAGTGGTAGAGGATTCTAGCAGTGATGCCAAATATTAAGACAGTAAAGAGGTGGTGGTTCGTGTGTGTGTCTGTGTGTGTCTCTGTCTGTTTAAAGTGGTTACTTCACGTTACTTACTTCAAGCTCGTTTCAGTCCCAGTGCGTCTACTCAGTGTCACTATAAATAGACCTGCAAGTAGTACTACAAAAACAAAAAAAAGAATATTGCATTGCCACCGCTTAACAGCGGTGGCAATGCAGGTTCCGATCAGGGTAAACATTTCCTGTTGCAAAATTCTTTGTGTTAACACATTAAACTTATTTAAAGCAGATGTGACATCCCTGAAAACTAATCTTCCAAGTCCATGTGTATATAAAATAAGTCCAAGCACTTGGTTTCCATAGATGCCAATAAAACACATTGTTCAACCTTGAAATGTCTGTGCGCTTCATTAAAACATGTTTCTCCCCACCCTCATGCACACAGCTACCAGGAAAACCACAGACGTGTGTCTGTTTCTATTTAATTAGAATCTAAAGAGATGACATAATAAGTATTCCATAGAAGCCAATTAGGATAATTTGCTGGGCTTAGTATATAGGTCAGTCTCTGCTTGCAGATGTTTATCTTTGCTGTAAGCGTGGGCAGAACAGCTGTTTATGTATCAGCACCAGACATGCAGAGCTTCTCCTACATATGCATGAACAGGATTTAGTATTGGTGAGAAAGAAGCTGCTGAAATGGGGAAAGTTGTGATCTCAGACTTTCTCACGTCCCCAGCTTAGATTTCCATTTTACACATCACACACACTGCTACAATGAGAATGGGTGCAGTCAATGCAGTTTGACAAGGCAAAGACCTTGCTCTTAAAGACCCCTTCTTTATGAGCTTCTGATTTACAAGATGGCTTTTCTACATTTTAAATGCAGAATATAAATTACCTAAAGTGAGATTATGCTGGTAAGTAATGAAAGAAAAGAGGTACAGGAACTGTGTTCATATTTGATGCTGTTACGGCCAGGGCTGTAGTGAGAATTGCTGTCTGATAGTAACTCCAGGAGCTGCATTTTCCTTTACGGTTCTGCGTTTACTGCAACTCTTAGTACTGTAATACTGTACCACTTTTTAATGACTGTAGACCAAGGACATTTTGTCCAGTGGTTGCTGTGGAATCCGATTAAAAATAGTAAATTCTGTGTTGAGGAGGGACTCATAGAGGCGGGAAGAGGCAATTGGCACAGCCCAGCTGTTTTCTACAGTACACCCTCTGTTCTCCTAGCCGTTTGCAGACACACATACACCTTCCACAGTGCTAGTTACCACGGTGATGGAAGCTACAGTCAAATGCAAAGTGAGGAGAGGATGAAAAACATTTTTCTAACATTTTTAAGCTTCAATCACAACCAGGGGCGATTCTAGGACCCGAGCTTTAGGGGTGCCTGGCACCCTTTTAATGGAATTTTTTTATTCTACTGTACTAACTGTGCATGTTAACATCATTTTGGACCATCATGGTAGGGGAAACACTGAATTATATAACTATAAAGACACCAACAATTCTGAGAAAATGTACTTTAATGCAGAGCTACAGGGCCATTACTACAAAGTTGAGGTGGTATTTTGCAAATATTAAATGAGTGGGGAAAAAACTAAAAGTCACAGCATCAAATTTAAAGATAATGAGGTATAAACAATAAATTCATAATAAATAAAAATATAAAGATTTGTTTGGGCTGAATAGATCAAGATTGTTTTAACCGCAAAACCCAGCCCATCTAAGTGCTTGAAAATTCCTAGACCAGAACTGCTCAGCTCACAATAGATTATTTTAAACAGTATAGTCAAGTTCAAATGGTAACCATATAATGCTGTTGACACATTGAAAATGGTTACTATGAGGTCATATAATCACACATCTTAGGATCAGTATTTAGTCACATCCACAGTATGCAGAAACAGGGAAGGAAAAAATGTGATAATAATATTTACATATTTTCACTATTTCAATCATTATTATTGTCACTTCATGCAGAACTCTGAACCTAACTTACCTAGGCTATAGCTAGCTGACATGTGTCAGACCTGGCTGTGAATTACTCTCACTAAAGCCAGATAAAGCTCATTTAGAAATCTTAAAGTGAGAGTTTGATGGACCCGTTTGAAAATAATCTTGCCCATTTAGGTTTTAAACCTACTTGTTCGACTGGATGTGCAGTTTCAGCCGATACTTGTAAAACAGTACCGATTTCTTTTAAACTTACAGTATACTTGCTTTTTAATGTTTGCAAATCAATTAGTTTTGACTCTTCCTTCATTATGTCCTTTCAGTCTCAGCCAGATAACCCATTTCTTCCAGTTATCTCCTCCTTATTGAATAAAGAAATGTATTACTACTTGGTGAGTCGTGCACATAATCCAACCTGCGAGTATTTATATGTGTGCACAACTTCACCAGCTGCCGATAAGAGATACAGTAGCTTCTAAGAGCAATGTGAGAGAAGGTCAAATGCAGAAATTGTAACCACTGCCTATGAAGGCCAAACCAATGTGTGAGCTGCCATCATGAAAGAAAAAAAACATGGTAAAATATCAGGAATCGAACACAAATGTGTGTTTTGGGTATTATTAACACTCTTACGCTGTTATGCCGAATTAGTTGACTTTACTAGAAATTTGCGTGGAAAGTTGTTATACAAGGTGAAACTTAACAGGTCAAGTTGTATTAACACAGGACGGTAAGTTGATGCATTAGTAGTCATTACTAAAAATCATTAGTAAAAATGTTTTTTGTTTTTCTTTCCTTCTGGAGTCATGTTGTCTAAAATGAAACAACTTTTTTATAATAATGAATTTCAGTTACATTCAATCCATTGCCAAATGAGTTGCTAAAAAAGTTAAGACTATCAGCTCCGAAAAACTTTCTCTGTATTTCTCATTATGGCTATGTTCAGAAACTGGTGTCGTCCGGCGAGTGAAGATACCTCTTCTGAAGAGTCCTCCATGTCCTCCTTGGCTACTAGCCACTGCGTCATTACTTAGAAATTCTTCTTTTAGGAAAGACGTATTTGACACATTTGTCCCAAGACTGTAAACAATACACATAGAACATCTTGTATAGTAATCTAGCTCATTAGCGCCTTCACTGGAGTGGTGGTAGAATCAATCAAGAAATGGCCTAGACCGCGCACCAGGCTACTGAACGAGACAGAATGTAACCGTGCAACCGCTCGAGTCTAATGTAATCAAGCGGTGTCTTGGTTCTCGGCAAGTTTGAGTTATTAACCAAGCCTTGTTTCTGGTGCATCTTAGATGATTGTGTTCATGGCAACTCACACATTATTGATGGGGAAGTACATCACATACAAATACATGTCATGTTATCTTGGTAGTTATGTAAAGTTAAATGTTTGTTACGTAGTAGGTAGGCTGCCACGAGGAGACCGCGCACCAGGCTACTGAACGAGATTGTAACCGTGCCTAATGCATGAGTCTATGTAATCAAACGGGTGTCTAGGTTCTCGGCAAGCCGGCAACCCGTGACCGAATCTATTAACTCGGTAGGCCAACCTATGACCGTTCAGTAGAACCGAATCGCGTAAAAGAGTTGGTTGTCCCATCACTAGTGTATGATAGACCTGTTTGAGGCGTGATTCACTCGGATCTTTAACCTGAGTCTTTAAATTGACTCACGAATCGCGAGTCTCTAGTATCATTAACCCGGTTCAGTTGAGTCATATTCAATCTAAAATGATAACAGCGCCAGACACAAACCTCTTGCAACATTAGCTTCTACTATGCTAGCCATCTTAGCTGCAAAAACTTACAATTTCGTAGGCAACAGCAACTCCACAAGTCAACTCAAGCGCCTGAGTGTGTAAACAGACAGTCCCGATCCACAGACTCAGAGCCGGAAGCTCGCAGACCATGGGATTCACTCGAGAACTCACGAGTCAACGAGGGCTCGTGAGTTGTCGGGGATTCATGAGTTCTCGCACGAATCAGCCAGCTATATGAGTGGATCTGATTCAGACGAGCAAGTGAGGTCTCTCCTCGAGCTCAGAGTAAAGCAAATCCACAACAAAAGCCATTCTTTCACTTCTGAAATAACATAAAATGTTCTGCACGTAGCCTAGCTAGGCCTACTGTAGGTTTGGTGTATAAATGTAGTATGTTAAATGCAATTAGGTCGAGCAGACAGTCCATAAGCTCACCTCGCCGACAATCATGTTTTTTTGGTCTTCAAAAAACTTTATTATTCAAGTACAGATACACATACACATTGAAAACATTAAATGCATACATACATACATGAAAAAGGGGCGCATGTAATTTACATTAAAGAGGTTGTAAGTCATTGTGAATGTTAAGAGTCCGGATGGCTTTCTTATTTGTCAGTCCTATTAAAGTTTCAAAATTTAATTTCATGTCATTTTTAAATGAATATTCAGTTTTCTTTCAGACCAATTACATTCAAGGATATAACATTTTCCAAATAAAATTACAAGATTCTAAATGAAAACATGGCATTTTATCCAAATCAAAAGCTCGCCTTGGATGTAGCATACAATAGTGACTCAAGTGACTCGCACAACCCAGATCAGTTTAGTGAGTAACTCAGAATAACTTGAATCCTTAAATGGACTTGAGTTTGCCAGGCCTAGTGTATGACTCTCACTGCCCAGACCCCATCAGTCCCCACCCGGGTCTCAGTCATGGTGCAACAACAAATCTAAATAAACATGAACACTAAATCAACCATACAAAATTAAAACCCAGATAACATAAATGCACACCCAAAACATTAACAGAACATTATTAAAACACACTTTAACTAGGACAGAAACCGTTCAGAATATATATATTTTTCCCATGAGCCATGTTCCCATGAACAGTTCAAAGGACCCCGCCCCTTCCATACAGAAACTTAACATCCTTATGGCTCTGAGACACCAAACCGATAATCGGCCGTCGGACAGTCTGGCGAGGTCGGTGACTTGAGTCTGTTCGGTGTGTTCCGTGCCGTCGTCTCTCGGAGGAGCTGTCGGCTTTAATTTGGGCCGACCTGACTTGCTGGGTCGGAGGGCGGGCAGTCGGACCAATCTGATTGATGGAGTGCTAACCTATAAATATAGAGCGGGATGAGTGACAAACACCTCTCAAAATCTGACGAAAATCTTTTAAACTGACTTTTGTCGATCTGAAAAGAAGACAGATTCAGAAACTGCATGGCCTATTTCTCGCTTAAAATTTTTTCAGAAACACGTTTCAGTGAACTATTTCCGAAAAATAAAAGATTGTATTTCGAACAAGCCGCCATTACTATCGGCTGGAGAAGCCAGACCCACGTGACGCATTGTCATTTCGGATTTTCCTTTTTTGAAAACGTACGCTCAAGACGGCATCGCTTCCATGTGTTCCAAGGAACTTTTTGGACCTCGGGGAGCCGACTGATCAGTCCGACTGCCTTTTCTGCCGACGGTTGGTGTGTCAGGGGCTTTACCGGCAATTTCCACTGGATGCGTAACGGCTGTGGATCCGGTCCGCAGCCCTCCGGAGCAGATAGGCAGAGCTTCTATTTTTGCCGGACGCCGGAGAGCTCCGCAGCAATTCAGCACACGGCAGATAGTGCGGGACAGGAAGTCGAGCACAGAAACAAAATAAAAATCTGGTTAATTTTCAAAATAAAATACACCGTGCTCACGGCGGATCATATTTCCCTGCACTACACCTTGAAAACACAGCACAGAGTTGTTTCCCCTCTACTCCTCTGGATGGAAACAAACTGTTGTGGTTTTGTGGTTCTATTCTACGTGAATTCACGAGATATTGTGGGTCCTCGTGACTACAGCCGTCAGTCATGGCCGCAGCTGTACCGCAACAAATCCGGACCTAGTGAGTATTGACGGATGGCGGCACACGCAGACGTTCTGCATCCAGTGGAAATCCGGAGTTAGTTGTCTCTGCTTAATATGATATGTGCACTGCATACTTAAGATGATTATTACAAACAACTAATGTGATTTAGTAATGAATATGGTTATTAACAAAACATGAAAGAATAAGTAGTGACCACTAAAAAGTTTAGTTACAACTAAATCTGGGTTTACAGTGTAGATTAGATGGAGGATCTGTTACCCCAGCAACTACAGTAAGTGACATGAAAACAGCCATACAGTACACAGAGCTAGTAATAACCAGGGTTGCAAAGGGTCGGACAACCTTCAAGAGATCTTATAAGGTCTGGAATTTTGGAACTTTGCACAATTTCAGTATAATGCAATACCAGGTCTTATGACATGTTTTCGTTAGAATATGCCCATTTCATTGAAACAGCAGCACTCTTCCATGCATGGATGGATAACTTGCCAGCATCCTATTAAATAGGAATTCAGGGTAAAATTACAATCCTCTGCATGCACAGTGCCTTCTCCCATCACATACTGCCAACACTACTGTAAGTCTTGATTAGGCTATGTTACTGGGGTGAATATATTTGATATGATATTTCAGAGATAGTAGCCTAACGCAAAAAACTGTTCATAACTTGTAAACACCTTCAGCTAGATTGTGCTAGCTAACATGAACTGTCACCATGTGGCATGTAGCTTGATTAAGCATGCCAATGCTAACTGAGGAGATTTAATTAATCTATTTCATTCATTTTTATTGTTAAGCATTTCTTTTTTAAATTAGTTGTTCACTTTAAATCCTAAGTTTGAACATAGCCCACACTGTTGGCTCAAATTTTCAAAGTAGTCTACCTTTCCCTGTTCAGTTACAACTGGTGCTGAAACATACAGTATGTAAACAGCTTTTCTGCCCACGCTTACAGCAAAGAAAAACATCTGTCAGCTGCCATTGGTGTCACAGCCCTAGTGATAACCACGTGTATGTTTTCTTAGAAATGTTAATTTGTTGTCTCATGGTCTTGTGCTACCGTACAACCTCGTGTAATGAGATGTTTGTGCTAGGACAAAGCATCCTTGTGTCAATGGTATTCAATATCCTTCAGACCATCATCCTTTTTCTGTTGTAATATGCCCTAGGTTGGTACTGTTTGTCAAGATGGTGAAATAATGTTAATTTATTAGACCTCCCTGCTATATCACATTTTGCTATCAGCTTGACAACTGCTGGGACTGTTAGGCAGAGTAATTGAACAATGTCCTTCCAAATATCAGCACTGCGAATGCAGCAAAACAGATTCTGACATTTCCTTGGCTTTCCTGTCAGTCTGACATTTACTGGCGCCCGCCAATCTCTGCCCAGCAATCTTGCTATGTGTAACAGCTGGATAAGAGAGCCACCAGGCAGAAGGAATCAGATTTGTGCCTGCTGAGGTTTTGATGAACTGTGTGCGGGGTCTTGAAGATAGTGCGGGGGCTCATGCTGGTGTGTAGGTCAGACTCATGGACAAGCAGCATGGGGCAGAGAGATGGAGGCAGTTGCTATGGAGACCAAAGTGGGTGAGTGTGCTCTTCTGTTGTGCTAATATTTGGATGTCCTTAAGATACATTGCTCGAGGAATGGGCCGGTCCAAAGTGTTTGAAGGGTTTCGACTACGTATCCAATGAGGGGCTGAAAGCTCTTGATTGACAAAGAATAACACAGGGTGGGGGGGGGGGGGGGGGGTGTGGTGCAGCCCCCCAGTTTGCAACCCCACCACTTTCCCTGAGCCTCCATCCATCCCTTCCCAATCCTCCAGTGCACCATCAAAGCTAAAAACTATTTATGTATTAACAGTCCTAAGGCTTTCAAATTAAATCAAATGGATTTGTAATGGACTAATTGGCTTGTTAAGGAAAGTAGTGTTGTGGAGGATATAATAAGGATCAATGATGAATAATTTCCCCACTTATAAAAGGAACTTGATGGTTGTATCCTCTAAAAATGACCCATTTAGTCTGTTTTGCCTCTCAGGAGTCCCTCCCTGTCTATTTTTTGGTCTCCCACACACACAGAGACACATATTTCCCTGTGTGAATAGGCTTTGTGAATGAACACCAGGACTGGTGAGAGGCTTGCTCTCATCCACATTATCTCACGCTCAAGTTTGTTCAACCATTGTTGACAGGATTTCCTCTGGTCTCATAGTTTTCCCTTACTACAAGCACTTCTCTATTCAGTCATCTTTTAACTTGGATGCAGACTTTGCCCCCCAAATTACCACATTGTACTTCCACTTCCTTCTTCTGTCTGAGTTATACCACATTTAGACCTTGATGTAATTTCTTAGACACAAGACATGTGTCCACATGGCTATACAGTGCTCCATGACACTCACTGTCCAAACACACCCGCTCTGCTGTCCCAGCACCCAAACACAAGCGAGGCCCTTGCTTTGTTGTTGTTGCACAAAGCCAGGCCTTTTGAAGCAGTCCAGTCATGCCTCTGTGACGCCGGGACAGCTCATTCAGCCTGAGACACTGCAGGGTGAGGCAGAGCACATCTATCGGCCAAAGATACACAACAAGGATACAACCTTGACAACCTCTCTCACCTCCCAAGCACAGGCAGCGACATATAGACTTGTGATTGCCTCTCAGTAGTTCCAGTTAACAGGAAGTTGTCAGAAACATCTAATCTAATAAATCTGAAGAGATCACATGTTCTTCCTTAGGTGGATCAGATTAAAATGTGTGGAAACTAAATGCTGTCTTTGTCGCCAGCTGATATTTTACACATACAGTATATAACTGCACACTAGCATAGTAGATCTGATCATAACAGCACATCTGTGCAAACGCTCATATTCACTGGATGTTTAAACAGTGAATGACGGATTTCCTCTCGCTGCTTTGTACGTATATGGACATCTTGCAAATCTTGTCTAATCGCAATCCAGTGACTGCACTGTTTGGAGGAAAAAGGCACGTTACCTAACAGGAATGCTGAGGAGGTGCCATTAGTCGGCCATTACCACAAGGATTCCCAACCACAAGGGCGTCTGGGGAAAGCAATATGTGTGTCCTCACTGAATCATGGAATTTCTTTTTTTCTTTGCTGGATACGTATTGG
Organism: Zingel zingel; assembly: GCA_023566125.1. Lineage (NCBI taxonomy): Eukaryota > Metazoa > Chordata > Actinopteri > Perciformes > Percidae > Zingel > Zingel zingel. The sequence goes on from CM042320.1 coordinate 23,326,338, forward strand.
CTGACTCAGCAGTCTGATGTTTAATTTAGGCTTCAGTCATGCCCAGTACACAGCTGTTCACCTCCTGTGTTTTTTTTTTTTTTGCTGCTGTAACGTCACACAGAATAGATAGCCACATAATAACCCTGAAACCTTGGTTAACTGTCTGATTACAAATAGGCTTTAATCATCTTTTCTTTTCTTTCTTTTTTTTTTGGGGGGGGGGGGGGGGGGGGGCTTTTCCCTTTATTTCATAGTGACAGTGGGTAGACAGGAAAGGTGGGAGAGAGATGGGGCATGACACGCAGCAAAGGGCAGCAGATCGGACTCGAACCCGGGCTGCTGCAAAGGACTCAGCCTACATGGGGCGCACACTGTCACTGGGTGAGCTAGAGGTCGCCCGGCTTTAATCATCTTGTCTTTTTTACATCTTCTTTCAAAGCCACTTGACACTTAAATGAAACATATTACTTTCTTAGTCACTAGGTCACGTTCATGTTCACACGTGATGAGTTCAACTAAGGTATTTTACCTCTATAGACTGAAAATGATTGAGAGTTTTGTGCGTACTGCCATGCTCAAGTGTTGACTGTACTACTCCTGCAAATGTTACACATTCACCTGACTATTCATTAAAGGATTGGATAATCTTTTCAGTTTGTCTCAATGTTGTTTCTCCAGAAAGAAAAACTAGGACATTGTTCCAAGAGGGAAACGGAATGAAGGAAGGCTGGATAATCATTTGTCTTCAGTGTCTGTCATTCTCTTTCATTTCTCATGGTTCTTTCGGTCTCTTAGACTCCATTTATCCATTATCCATTATCTGTCTGAATTTCACTGTTTTATTTTCAGCTCTACCTTATTAGATTGAACTATATATCACTTCTAATCGAGACATGTTTACATTAGTCTTCATATCACAGAAAACATTAATGCCAGCAAGGCAAACTTTACTCGTGTTGCACATAAACTTCTATGTGGTTTAAGTGAAAAAAACAAAACTGTGAACCAAATACAAAGTGACATGGGTTGTTTCTTTGCTGTTATTGCTATTATTTACAAAGTTCACTATGGCAACAGCTAAAACAGGTAGTGACTTATCCGCAGTGTAGGAAGTGTGAATCTTTCTGATACTTTGTTCTCTTTATGACCTTTCTTGGGTGAAATCATGTGGGTGTGAATTCAGTCATTAGAAAAGTGTGTCCAAGTCTGTGTGTGAAATCTTAACCAACAATCATGGGGAAATTAGTCATTGTTTCTGTAATATGTCCTCCGAACTACATCTAAATATTATCCTATTAAGTCTTTGTGTTTAGTCAAAGACCATCAATCTCTCTGTTTTGCATGGCCTCCCGTGAAACCACTAGACCTTGCTCTAATCAGCGGTTTGCTCCCAACAGGACGTCAGTAAAGCCTAAAGGAAGTTGAGGGGATATTCCTGATCTACTGGGAGTACTCAGTGTTTTCTGTATTGTTCTGCAATGAGTTCCATTTGTTACTTTTCCTGCATGTTTATTGTATTATTAGCTGCGGGATGGGGATTATGTTTGGGCCACTGATGGCTGGTTGCTACGTTCAGGTGGATTTTGATATTATGATGTCTGTATGTTGGTCATTTGGTTGGTGCAACCCTTTGGTCTGGCCTGAAATAAATTGATTTCTATGATTTTGGTTTGTATCTTAATGATATTGGTGATCTCCTGACTTTCCCTGTAGCGCCACGATGAGGTTGACATTTTGCGGTTTTTGAGTGAAATATCAACAACTATGAGATGGATTGCTATGAAATGTGGACATTCATGGTCCACTCTGTATGAATTGTAATCATTTTAGTGATCACTTTTACTTTACTGCCATCACCAGGTCAATTTGTCCAATACTTTAGTTTACAACTAAATACCGTATCTGCTAAAACATGCTAACCCTCAAACATGAAACGTGAATTTACACTTCCTGCAGCTGAAGCGCGTATAGCGTGTGAGAAGTTTCCATTTGAGAAGTTGAGAATCTACCTTTAAGTATCTGCCATCTATGTTTATGTGATTTTCAGTTTTTACCATTACCCCAATGGTCCCCATTTGTCCCATCCTGATATAGGCTAAATGAGTTGGGAATGCTGTGGTTTAAGTGCCATAAGATGTTGAGTGTAAACAATAACTGTGTTCACCTTAAAAAGGCCAGGTCACATCTGTTTATTTAAATGCTGTCCCCATGACAACATGGTTACTGGCAATGTTGAGCCATCAGACACTCTGTCTTTGGTTGTGAAGGAAGTCACAGAGTCACAGACATGCAGTCACACATTCTCAACACAGTTGTTTATTTCAGATAGTTCACAATCATATGTTGTCGTTGAAGAGATTCAGGAAACCTGAGGTGACTCCATCCGTCACCTGGTGAAGTGAAACGTTAAACCAGAGTGAAGGCAATTTTTTTGTGATGGAAGCTGCAATATTGCAGATAGCATTGAGCATAATTCTATATGATGGGGACTCTTATCATCATTTTTGTCATTCTAATAGTAGGCATATGTTTAAAAAATGTGCTCTTTACTGGTGCTTGCTTTGGCATCTTAAAGATTTTTACTCTGATTAATGTATGTATGTTGGCCAAGCAGTGCATCGAGATTAAGGCAGGTATAACAGATCTGAATTGTGTGCAACATTTCAGAGTTTTCTACCAATGTTTCAGATCTATAAAAGCTTCAAGGATGAGGTGTGTCTCTGTGAAATGGAAGTGACCTCTTTGAATTGGTGGCACAGGATCACACTGTGACATACAGCAAGAGAGAAAGACAGAGCGCAAGGGAGCAGAGACAAGAAAATCGGATAAATTGAAAATGGAGTTAGGACTGAACAAAAGACCAGATGGGCTCTCAGAAACTGTTGCTGTCAGGGACATAAAAAGAGGAAGAGGGGAGGGGGGGGGGTTGGTATGGAAGGAGGGAGATGAGGATAAGCAGCCAGACAGACGGAGAAATCACCTTCTTCTTAACCCATTAATAAATGTAGAGGCAGGAAGAGGGGAGAGAAAGTGAGAGGAAAAGAGAGGCTGTGCGAGGTGGGGTGGGAGGGGAGGTGGGGCAAGTGTGGGAGAGGCAGAAGGGTGTGTGCTCACATGAACCACTCTTGCCCTTCTGCGCTTGTGCCACTAGTCTCTGTGTGTCTTTCAGGCAGAGAATAGAAAAGTTAGGGCAAAGTCTGAGTCAGCTCCAGCAGCTACCAGACAATCACAGCAACTCCCTCCACAGTGACAGGTTTCTTCTCTTTTTTTTTCTGCTCTCTCACTCATTCACTCTCTCTCTCTTACACACACACACACACACACACACACACACACACACACACACACACACACCACCCGTCACTCCTGGCAGAGGGAAGACGGGACCACACGAGAACCGCTACACACCTTTACTTCTAGCTACTTACCCAGTCAACGCCAGACGCTTTGCCCAGGATGTGGACACTTCTCTTCGGGTTCACCTTTGGATTACTGGCCTCCTCCAGGTCTGAACAACTTCAAGGTGAGGGGACTGTGCCTTTGTCCAGTGGATGGCTCTTTGTCTGGGGATTTTTTAAAACCTTATTCTGCCTAAATTGTGCCTGGTTGACTGTATTGTTATTTTTTCCCTTCTTGAGCCTTGTTTGAGTGAGTATTCATGTAAAGAGAAGACAATGAAAGAAAGAAGCTATGCTCTGCTGCTGCTGCTGCTGCTGCTGCTTGTAGAATGGATGAGTAGATGCCGGCAAGAGAGCGTGTGCTACACCAGCACAGACAGGGTTACGTCTGGCAGACTGAGACTCCTGACAGACACAAAGGAGACAGTAGCTCCTGCTCACTGTGTTCTGTCTCACACACATTCACACGCTGGGACTTGAACCTTATTAATCAGGGTTTTGGATGATCAGTGTAGCTTTTCACAAGCAGTCCTTTTCAGGTAGAAGCAGAAATAGAGAGGTTTTTTTCCCCTTTCATGCTGTGCTGATACAGCTGGAGTCTGTGCTGCCACACTTAATGCTTTATTCTCTGACACAAAGGATGTTCAACAATCGCTCTAGCTCTAGCCCCCCCCCCCCCCATGTCTCCCTATTTTTCTCTTTGTCTTTCATTCATATGTGCTTGACAGGTGAAGTGGGTACTGAATCAAACAGGTCTGGGGTCGTCTGCCTTACTCCCTGAGGAGAAGGTGGTGGGGTTGTTCACAAACACTCCCTCTGGCACTGCGCCAAAGAACAATCAGCATCAAGCTATACATTTGACCAGTATTTAAAGGCAAATAAGAGACTGCCTAAACAGCGTCTATGTGCACTGTATGTGGGAAGACAATAAGGGAATGGAAAGCCCCCTTCCCACTGTGCTTCAACATGTGTTTGCCCCCTTAAGGCACTTTGTGTGCTGAGAAGTTGTGAGTGTTTGTGTATGTATGAGTGTTGAGAGTAATTGGTGTCTGGCTAGTAGTGTCCTGCAGTGGTTATATCTCGTTTTGATCCAGACGTTGTCTTTGAACCTAAACCTGTGGTTGTGTTTAGCCTGAAGTACGTCAGAGCAGTACTTACAGACTTGTGGACTTGTGGCCTGGCGAGTTAACCGAGAGATTTATGGAGAGTTTTTTTATGATACTGACTGTATGCCCACCAATAGCATCTATGAACATGTATGATTCAACAAAAAAATGTCTGGAAAGAAAGGCAATTTGACTGTTCACTGGTATCTCTACCACCGTAGTGACTGGCAAATGCTTCCCCCCAGTAGTTCATTGAATTAATTTCATCCATTTAAAGACTAACAAAAACCTTATTTAGGATGATTCAAATGTATTACTACACTTCTATATTTCAGTAAACAAGACTTATGAGAGTTATTTTATCTGTGATGACCATCCAAATTTGATAATTTCTCAATTTCTTGAATAAAACGTAACATATTTAACAGTGATCTGAATAACAAGATATGCCGAACTATCAACACATCCAAAACTCCTAATAACTTTATCAGATGTGTACGCTGGTGCTCTTGTCTTTTGAGTTTTCTATTTAGAAGTGCAGATTGTTCACTTGCTGCGATAACAGACTGAGTCTTGCTTCCTCTTTGCAGAGGATTAGTCCCTCTCTTTCTCTCTCTCTCTCTCTCTCACTACTACACACACACACACACACACACACACACACACACACACACACACACACACACACAAACTCAAATGCATACAGTTGGGCAAACCTGACTGCTGAACTTCCTGAAATGTGTCCGTATTTGCCTCCTTTGCGTAACAACCCCTCCTGCATGCACCCGTGTCATGTTTCAAGGTGAGGGGTGACCAGGGGCCCCGTGGAATGGGCCCTGACAAAGACGGCTTTTACCTGTACAGGCTCTGAGTACCATCTCCTGCCACCTGAGACTTTCAGACACGTGTTTGCCTTCTCCAGCAAATGTACCCTCCTCTGCAAACCAACCACCCTGAAGGTGAATGGCCCTGCACCAATATATTGTATAACTCCTCTCGTTTGACACTGATTAAACTATCCTTAGGGTGCGGGGGTCCTATTTCTTTGTGTGCTGTTAAACCTTCTAATTACTTTTAAAAACTTTTTTGGAGAGTTTTATGCTCCTTGCCCACACTCCCCCTGTCTGCCTTCCCTCCTCATAGGTCAACAGTTTTGGTCCAAAAGTTTTGGCCCACTTTTTTAACGACTCTGGTTCCGGAAGTGTTTTTCCCCATTCAATTGTTTCATTGACGTTTCAAAAATTGCTTATGTATAGAGTTTTAAGTCTGGAACCAAGCCAACCAGCTACGAGATGAATAGTGAGCAAAACACATTTGAATCGGTGCAAAAAAACATTTTGAAAATGGCAAAAAAGGCAAAGGTACAAAACTAGCATAGACTTCAATGACTGAAGCTCGCTCTAGCCGCGGTTTCGCAGGTACGGTAAACATTTCTATGGTAATAGCGAGTTGGACCAATCAGAGATGTTGCTTTCATACAGACTTCTAGCTTCTACAGGAGCAGAAGCTTTTATTTCACAACCACGTAGCTCATGGTCAGTCTACCTTGGATGGTTTAGACATTATGGCTGATAATCTAAATCCTTATGGAGAAAATCAATGGTATTTTTTACTTCTGGAACCACACTGTTGAGCTCTACATACATTACAGTCTTTGTGTCTATGGGAAAACTGCTAATGCTGCTAATGTTTTGAGCTCTGTAATGTACACATAACCTCCTGCATGATGCAGGGATATCCCAAATAGGCATAACAGCAGATTATACTGGATCCATACTTGATTTTAAGCACAAAATGCTTGTTGGGAAGAGGTAGATGGAGGGAACAGTTCCCTTATTCCATAGTTTTCTATATATAGACTTAATGTAATAGATAAAGGATCAATGGTTTGATATTTTGGGGAAAAAAGTAATTTGCGTTCTCTCTGAGAATTAGATGAAAAGATTGATACAGTTTTCATGTTGGTATGTTGAATGTGGAGCTAGAGCAAAGGGGCTATTAGCTTAGCCCTATAGCATAAAGACTGGAAGCAGAGGCAAGCAACTAACTTAGCAATGTCCAAAGAGTTGTTTTTCAGTTTCTGTTTGTGTATGAATTAAACATACTACGTGTTAAAAACTAGCTTCAGATGTGCTGTTTAGCATATTTTTGAACTTTGAGCTGGAGTAGATGTTTCCCCTTGTTTCCTTGCATGAGGAATAACAGCAAATAGACAGATATTCACTAAAATATGCGTACATTATGGAAAGGTGCTTATCTGTTCGGGAAAATATCGCAGTTGAACAGATCATAGTGCTAACAAAAAACAGCCAATGAAATACTTCTGCAGTGTCAGGAATGTCTTTGCATGTTGGAGGTCAAACTTCTTATCACAGATTTGGATATTTTTAATTTAGGGGAGAGCTTACAGTAAAGGTTAACGTTTATTAAAAAGAAATAGAAAAACTGCACATGCTGGTTTTATTTGAAGAGTGTATGTAGTGTAAGTGTACGTATGTAATGGGTGGAGGTGTAGGGAGATGGTGAGACAGCAAATGGCACCATAGAAAAAATCAGATAGCGAGAGACTTCTTTTGACCTTCAGGTAATGTTGTGTGGTGGTGTGGTGTGTGTGTGTGTGTGTGTGTGTGTGTGTGTGTGTGTGGTGTGGTGTGTGTGTGGTGTGGTGTGTGTGTGTGTGTGTGTGTGTGCGCACACAAATCTTTTTGCACCATATCTCATGTTTCACCTGTCCCATTGGCCCGGTGAACCTTTGTTGTGACCAGTGGAGGGAAAGACATGCCTGCTGACAGGCCAACTTCACTCAAGTGTGATAATGCAGAACACCTGAGCAATGTAACAAGGTCTCTCTCCAAACCACCTGATGAACTATGGCTAAAAGGATGTTACAGTAGCAGTGGGACATATACAGTAGACTCTCTGTTCTAGTATGGGATTCCTGCACGATATGAGAAACTTTAGTGCGAACATTTTCATTAATGTGTATCTGAGAAAGACAAGACGAAAGAGAAAAATGCAGATAAGAGGATAATAAAAAAGCCAGTGTTTTCTGTATGTTATTAATCTTAATATCAAAACACTATGCTATCTGGGTCTCTTGCTGTGCTCCATGCTCTACAAAGGTTATGACTTAGGAAATGATCAGCCAACGTTCAAGTGTGTGTGCATGTGCATCTGTGATCAGCCTGTGTTTGCGCACCTGCATGCAGGGGGTAATTTGTACTTTATTGCTGGCATAGAAAAGACAAACAGAGGGTAATGAGAGAAAACAAGAGAAAGGAGAAAGGGGGGGGGGGGAGAAAGTGGAGTGAGAGTGGAGAGACAGGCTTGTCTATTACTTCTAGAGCAGCTGGTGATTTTGGCAAGACGCTGCGTTAAAGCTCCTTTTCTCTCAGGTTTAGTACGCCCAGACTTTGCAGTATCCTTGGTTTCAACACTATTATATCACAATGGAGCCTTTGGGAGAGTCAGTGCTTCGGCATAGCAGGCTTCGCAACTGTATAAAGACACCCATGACCGTTCCCTCTGCATACTAATGAATGCTCTTCAGATTCATGTCAGCCCCCTTTTTCAGCTCACTGATGGTAAGCTGTGCTCCCTTTGATCTCTCCGGGCAGGTTTGCAAGGCCAGGACTGTCTTCTTTTTTACCCATTTTCACTCAGGGACACTGTGCCATGTGGCAGCATGTGTTGAGGTTCTTTCAGTTTTGTGTGTGTGTCTGTGCCTGTGTGCGTGTGTGTGTGTGTGTGTGTGTGTGTGTGTGTGTGTGTGTGTGTGTGTGTGCGTGCGTGCGTGCGTGCGTGCGTGCGTGCGTGCGTGCGTGTGTGTGTGTGTGTGTGTGTGTGTTAGAGAGAGAGAAGCAAACAACTGAAACTGCCTGACAAAAGTTGGCACTGCTTCTTGTCATCCAACTGCCACTGAGAGCAGAAAGCTAAACTTCCTGCTGCTGCTAGTGCTTTGTTTACTCATAACAGCCAGTGGAAAAATTTGAGGGACTTTTTAAAGAAAATCATATCTAGTCTTTGAGAAGTCAGCTTTCTCTATAGCAACATAATCAATCGCAATTTCACAAATACATACTTATGGACTTAAAAGTTGAGGCATATCTTGTATAGTACCCAGTTGGGATATAAATATCTGTAATTGGGATAAGTGGACTTTTTGGCAAAACCAATAGATTGTGAGGGAGCAGGTTTTACATGTTTTAACTGCAGTTCAGAAAGGGGGAGGGGGACATGATTTGCTCATTTAACTTTAGTCTTCTTCTTCTTCTGCTTCTTCTTGTAATTCATATTTTCTGTTTTGCCCTGAAACTGTGTAACATTGTCCAGGTGAGAAACCATAGGGAACTTTTAACACATTTCTTACATATCCCAAACACTTTAGTTGTGTGTGTTGGTCCTCCCGGAGACTAATCTATAAGATCAAATAAATTGACATGGTAGCTACTTCATTTAACCGGTTGCTTTATTTGTTTAAAAACTGTGTAGCAGAAGTGACTGCAGGTTTTCCTGCTCACGAGGCTTCAACGCATGGTGCTCAGCAATTTAAAACGACACTATATGTTGTGTAGTATTTCCTGTACAAGTCGGGTGTTGCTGGGTGACTTTGCCTTAGACAACTTTCACATCCTGTGCATCTGTCACCATAGCATATTTAAACAAACACCAAACAGATGTGCAGATATTGTTTTCTTCTGTACATGAATAGAGCATGTTCCAATAAATATTCACATGATATCTGTGGTGTCACTCATGCAAATTGTTCTTGAGTTTTTACATTATAGGATATGACACCCACAGGTGCTGTACAAATTACTGCACTGACATTTTTATTTTATGAGTATTGAAAGTCTTGCGGCACAAAATGTTGCCACGTGCCTGTTTTCAGCACTTTAGTCAGAACTATCTATTAAGCCTCCACAGAATGAACACATCAGTTTCCTGATCAAATTTTCCGGGTCTATAATACGACTTCTTCTACTTCCCATTTACTCCAACAATGGCACTTCAGTGTACATATATACTGGAGATTATATGCTTTTCTATGCGGGAGGGGGAAACAATGCAAGATCACTACATGAAGACAAAGTCACGGGTAAATATTCAGCACGAGGGATGTGTGTCACATATCGCAAGACTCTTCCCAGGTGGTGTCTCTGTCTTTTATTTTTACATGCAAATGATCCCCTGCTTATATCAGTAACATCGCCAGGTGTTGAAACCTATTTATTGGCAATTCCAACCATTACATTCTTTTTTTAATGGACATTTGAAAGTGCTCTACATGTGTACACATACACATGCTGCCTTGTCATTTGCTAATTTGCTATGCCTAGTTTGCATTTTTGTTTTCATTTCAACAAGGGAAAGTCGTTTGCCTGAGGTTTCTCCTTTAATCAAGCAAACCAAGGCAAATAGGCTGAACAACACACGAGAGACACACTGTGTGCGTTTTGGTGGCATTTTGTTTAGGCTAAACCTTCTGATGTAAAGATGTCTTATGTAAAGACTTGTTTGCACACTTTGTTTTGAACAAAAAAGACTTAGCGAGACCTGGGGGCTAAACGCTGTAGATGCTGCCTGTCTTATGATGCTTGCAGAGAACTCATCTGAACAAACCATTTGTCTCATAACTCGACAAGATTCAAAAAGACAACGCACATGTATAAATCAAGATTTTTTTAGCCTACATTTTAAGCATTCGTGTGCACCTCGATTGTCTTTTAGAAATCAGTAACTGCAACTTCTGAATGGAAAATATGGTAGTTGAATTGAGTGCATAGCTGGGTTTTCTCTGTCAGGAAATCATACTTAAATTTAAGAACAAAAAATAAATTCCCATTATGTAACCCACAGCATCTGGATTCTTCCTGTAGTCTTTGGCCTATGCGTAAGCTATCAGCTTGTTTTAAATATGATTTAAGCTATATGAGTTTTGAAGACATGAACAAAATGAAATAACATGTTGATTGTACATGTATTTTACCCTGTTACTGGCTAGAATTGATTTAGACTTAACATGTCAAGTGCTACAGTGGAAAAAAAGAACATAAGCAATGACAGACGCAGTAACCTGCAGGCTACTTCAACCCCCATATACTGTGAAATGGTAAAATGGTGATGAATCCTGTAAGACACTGAACCTGTATTGAACTGAACCTTCTCTGTCCCAACAGTGAATTCTCGCACCTGCAGCTATGCCAGGGTATTTCATGCTGAGGGAGCAGGACGTCACTCCCTGAACTTTGACATGGCTCAGAAGGTGTGTGAGCAGCTGCAGAGCATCTTGGCGAGTCCAGAACAAGTCCATGAGGCCTATGACAAAAACATGGAAACATGCAGGTGAATGCACAAACTTTTGTTAAACACTTATTTTTATTCATTTTGGTGAACAAGACTTTTAATTTCCTGAAGACCCACATTTTTTAATATTCTGTTAATAAATACAGAACATTTATGATGAAACATTTACAGACCCCAAAATTCTCAATATCTTCTCAGAAGCCCTGAGTTGAGCCTTGACGCACATCTTACACCATTTCACCTTCTGGATCTTCTTTAGTTCTAAAATGTTACAGAAAATACTTTAAAAAATACTTTAAATATACTTGGTCTTCACCTGATTTGAAACCACTGATAACACCCATTGAAGGGAGTGATAACGTCCACATTGGGTGCATTTCATCAATAGATGTAAAACCAGAAAAGAGGAAGCAGGTCTTCCAGTTTTACAACACGATACCCCACGTTTGTCATGGGGTAGACTTCCAATAAAGGAAACCATCTGAAATGTGTTCGTTGAGTTCTCCGTCTACTTCTCTGAGCAATGTGAATTACTTCGTTTTTTTGCATGATGTAATGTGTTTAGACCTGGCTACTTGGAGACAAATAACATTCTGTATCAACAAATGTCCCAATTTGCTACAAATGTCAAAATATTTCTTCTAATAACAATATTGTTGTGTCCATTCAGGTACGGCTGGACCAGTAATGTGAGCATTGTTATCCTCAGACACACGCACCATGAAAACTGTGCAAAGAACATGACTGGCTTCATTATTATTTCAAATGTACATGCTGAAGATCTCTTTGATGCCTACTGCTATAATGCAGAAGGTGAGTATATCACAGGAAATAGTCAGTTGCTCTGTATCATTGCAGTCCAAAGCTGACACTGTCATGTAAATTTACATTCTGCATCACATAGAACTGTTGTTATTTGCCTCTCTATATTGGTAACGTTGACTTCCCGTTCCCCCATGTGCCAGCTGGGCCTGAGAAGGACTGTACGGAACACTTACCCTCCGATGCACCAGGTTAGTACAATATACCAAGTCACCCTCACCTTATTGTTATAGTTTAGTGCCTGTTTACCACCATATATCAAAAGTTTAAGCACTAATATACAGTAAAGTGAAACCAAAGCTCTGATGATAAATTAAAAGCAGTTTAATCATCTGTTTCTATCATTAGACCAACTTAAAAATTGTATAGAATGTCAACATTTAAAAGCATGCAGAATTTCCAAGATCTGAAACTGTATTAATATTCATCTGTCGTGGAATTGACCAGAAACAAACGTAGAAATTCAAGCTCCTAGTGCAGAATGCCCAAACCCTCTGCATATGAAAAACGGTAAGCAAAGAAACAAAACAAAAAACCTCTTAGAGCTGTTACACACCAGCCAGACGGGCCGACCGTCAGCAGAAAAGGCAGTCGGACTTATCAGTTGGGTCCCTGAGGTCCAAAATAACGCAGACTTCAGCGTACGCTCTGCACAAAACGTAATACGTCTCCATAGCAGCAGGCGGCGCTGCTCTGTATTGTTTCCCAGAAAATTAAAACCGGCAGCTGATTGGACGAACGCGTCACGTGGTTCTTTTTTCTCTGGAAATTTACAGCCAGACTGTCATGGCGGCTTGTTCAGAATACAATCTCATATTGTACTAAAATACTTCACCGAAACGTGTTTCTGAAAACATTTTAAGCAAGAAATTCTTCATTTCAGATCGACAAAGGTCAATTTGAAAGATTTTCGTCAGATTGACGGGTGAGTCCCGACGGCCTTGTCTCCGACTGAGCATGTCGGGTCGGCCAAGATAAAGGCCGACAGCTCCTCCGACGGACGACGGTACGGAACACACCGAACAGACTCGAGTCACCGACCTCGCCAGACTGTCCGACAGCCAATAATCGGGTTGGTGTGTCAGGGCCCTTAGACACACACCTTGGTTTAGTTACTAATGATCTCATCTCTATAGTCGACACCAACATCCTCTCAGCCCCTAGCTATGCTACCTGAGGTGGGACATAGAGCTAACCCAAATCGTCTCTGGCTAGACAGCTGGGTGAGGTTACTTTTTATGACCGCCTTGAGTGGCAATGAGGGCTCAGATTCCCCAAAACTGGTTTTGGCTTCAACTATTTAATACATTTTATGCTGTCTTACTGTATGGGGGTTGTCTGAGCATAAGACAGTGAAAAACTCAACATGCATGTTTATGTTCATCTGCATGTGTTTTGTATTATAGTGCATTATTATTATGGCATTAATGTTAGTCTCGCATTGCCAGACCCTCCTCCACAGCGCTGCGGAGGAGGGTCTGGCTAGTCCACACAGCATTCCCAGGATGGGAGGAAAACGTGATCTGGTTTATTGGCATTTCTTTAAACCAATCACAATCGTCATGGGTGGCGCTAAGCACCGGACAGAGCATGGAATACATGCACGTTAAAAAGTTATTTTAGTCATGCAAACAGAAAACTCAGATTGGACAGATAGTCTAGCTAGCTGTCTGGATTTACCCTGCAGAGATCTGAGGAGCAGTTAACCATAGTCCTCATGAATACACCGGAGTTTAAAATTTCAACACAAAGAAAGCGGAAGGTAACGGAAATCCGGCCGAATTTCCACTGGCAACGGAGCAATCCCGGAAATGGAACGTCAGGGATATAGACTACATTAATGTTGACAAGATAATAGGATTAATTGAAATTGAAAAATTAATTGAAAAAAAAGTTTAAATCTCAGAAGTAAATATAATCAGGCTTCAGAACGCTGTAAAATGATATCAAGATCGACACCGCCGGGCCCCTGGTTGGCTCACCTGGTAGAGCGGTTTACTCCTCGACGAAGCAGCCGTAGGTTCGACTCCGACCTGCGACCCTTTGCTGCAGGTCATTCCCCCTTCTCATTCCCAAGTCTAAGCTGTCCTATCAAAATAAAGGCCTACAAATGCCCAAAAAAATGATCTTTAAAAAAAATAAAAGATAGATACAGCCATGTTGCTAAGAAATATTGTTCTTACAAAACATGATTGTAACCTTGTATGGCCCTGTCTATTCTCCAATCAGATGAATCCTCACCACAGCCTCAGGCCCCAACACCAGCAGAGGACCAAGAAGAGACCACTCCGAAAACTCGACATGACAATGCTTCTGGTAGTGAGGGTGTTGACCCCACGGTAGCCCCTGAGGAAGATGCTCTTGAGCGTGTGATGGAAGCCACCACTGCTCTCACCTCTGTGGAGCCAGAGGCTTCCACAGAGTTACCTGCTGGTGAAGAAAACCCCTTTGAACGAGAGTTGGACCAGCCCACTGGATCTGGGATGATCCCACCTGAGGAGGGAGCATCTCCAACAGCCCCTTTTGGAGAGCCAGATGAAAGACAACCTCCCACCGAAAATGAGAAACAGAAAGGGGAAATGGAGCCTAACGGAGCTGATGCCACGACAGAGTGTAAGGAAAACAATACTAATTCTCTCAGTTCTTTTAAATCAAGACTCAAGACCTTTCTTTTTGATGTTGCCTTTCTTTAAATAATTGTTCATTTAACTGTTTTTAACTGCTCATTAATGTTTAATTTCTTATACTGCACTGTAACTTTTATTCTTGTATTTTAATTAGGGCTGTCAAAATAACGTAACGTAATTAATCTGAGAAAAAATAACGCGTTAAAAAAAATAACGCAGATTAATCCATTCCATATTGACGTTTGACCCGGAGCTGTTCTAGCCACCATTGGACTGTAATATAAAGGAGGGAGACGAGAATGTGCTGCCTGGATCATTAATTGGAACATTTACTTATACAAATCTTCTTCCTGAATAGGGTTGGGTACCAAAATCTGGTGCCACCGATATGTCTGCACTTCTCTCTGATGCTCTGAAACAGACGATACAGGCAACACAAACAAGCTAGTTAACACTATACTCAACAGCAGCTAACGTTAGCCTACCGATAGCTAGTTAACACTATACTCAACAGCAGCTAACGTTAGCCTACCGCTAGCTAGTAGCTGGATTAAAAACGGTTAAAATGCTGACAGCTAACGCTAAACGGTGTAAAGTTTGTCTGTATTTCACTGTAGAGGATTCAACACCGGGGTGAAACCACATTCATGGGTGTAACAATCTGCAGCTGTCATCGTAGCTAAAACACAGACGGTGCGTTCAATGAAACTGGTAATTTACATTGTCGTGGTGCATTCAAAGTTATTGTTAAATGTCCTTTTCCCATCTGTTGGTTGTTTTTGTCGTTCAACAGCTATTTACTAGTGAAATAAGTTATTGTTATAGTTATTACATTATTATTAAATCATTTAATTTTGACCATATGGCCTTAGCAATAAACAAGTTATTTAATGTCGCCAACTGTTGTTTAGTACCTTTCTTTTTTTTTAACTTTATTAAAAAGTATCGGTTCAGGCACCCTTAATTATGTATGCGATTAATTTAGATTAATTAATTACAGAATATGTAATTAATTCGATTACATTTTTTTATTGATTGACAGCCCTAATTTTAATCGTTTTTATGTAAAGCATTTTGAATTGCCCTGTTGCTGAAATGTGCTATACAAATAAAGCTGCCTTGCCTTGCCTTCTCAAAACAAGCTACACAGTTTTTCTTAAGGGCTGGACAAATTAATTCTATATATGGAAGCAAGGACGTGATGGCAACACAGCACCAGGGCAGATACAGTCGATGTCAACAGAACAATGTTAGCTTTTACAGTAATTGCGGCCATTGCTATGTAACAAACCCTGGTTGATTGAGAGAAACAAGCTTGCCACCTTGCAAACCATCTTAGCAAAGCAAAAAGGACCTATTCAACTCCAGACAGCAGCAGCAGCAGCAGCAGCAGCCTGCCTGAAACGGACAAATGTCAGCACTGCACACAGCATGCCTCGTCCTGGGTACATTTCAAAGGAAAGCCAATATGGGTTATCCTGCATTTGAAATAGTCATATACTTAGAGCTCCCAACCAAGCAAATTGACTTCTACTTACGGTACCTTACCTTGTCTGTGATCTAATAAGGCCTACAAAAACTACTTTTCCACCTTTCTGCGTTAACTATTTACGTTAGGTTAGCTGTTAGTTTAGCAGCCTCGCACCAACATTCACATCAAACGATCCCAACAGGTGGAAGATTGCTAGACATGTCATGCTTACATAACATTACAACAGGCAATTTACAGACGTCAATTCTAGCTTGCTTGCCTCGTCAGCTAACGTCAGCTAACGTCGGCTAACGTCAGCTAACGTCGGCTAACGTAATCAAACAAACAAACACAGAACTGCTACAAATCAAGAACGTGTGTTCACTGTGGTATTCATGATATGGTTGATATAACAACAACTGACAATGCAATGCATTCCTGTAATAGCCATGCAATAAAAAGCACCTCTATGGTGCTACAGTGATAATGTTCAGTTTTTGTGGAGACAGTATCAGAGAGAATGAGTGCTGATTCAACCCCATAGTCATTTTTGGATTGTGTGATACTGCAATGTTCCTGTTATTTTGTCTGCCCTCTGTAAATCCAAAAACGTAATCATAGAAAATGCAGATACTTAAGTTTATTCATAATTAAAATGCATGGACACATTCTCACAGATCAGCACATACTGGCATCAGATGCAACAGGTTTTGGGAGGACTGAAGTAACTTTTAGAACACATGCCGCCCCCTTGTGTTAGGTTGAGCTGTGGAACGGATTTATTATTTCTATGTCCCTAAGAGGGATTACAATCAGGCTCTGCATATTCAACAAACACACCATATGCACAAAAGTGTGTATTGAAGGCACTGAAATATATACAATACTCACATTTTAGTAAATATTTCATTATATCTTTTAATGGGACAACACTGAAGAAATTACACTTTGCTACAATGTAAAGTATTAAGTGTACAGCTTGTATAACAGTGTAAATGTGCTGTCCCCTCAAAATAACTCAACACACAGGCATTAATGTCTAAACTGCTGGCAACAAAAGTGAGTACACCCCTATGTTAAATTCCCATAGAGGCAGGCGGAGTTTTATTTTTAAAGGCCAGTTATTTCATGGATCAAGGATACTATGCATCCTGATAAAGTTCCCTTGGCCTTTGGAATTAAAATAGCCCCACATCATCACATAGCCTTCACCATACCTAGAGATTGGCATGGGGTACTTTCCATAAAATCATCTCTCAATGCAAATCAAACCAGCTATTAGGCTAACTGACATAAAACCATGCCAATCTCTAGGTATGGTGAAGGGTATGTGATGAAAATAAAAGTATAAATTCAATTCAATTTAAGGCAATTTAAAGTGAAAGACATCCTCCATTATACAGCCACAAATACATTTGAATATTTCATCTTGTTTTATATTTCATCTATTTATCTAGTTTTTAGTGTTTTAAATAAACTTTTTTTGTGGGTGCTGCTGAGTTACATATGTCAGTGAATCTCAGATGGTTTAGATGTTTACCTGTTGTTTTATTGACATGCAGCTTCACAACAACATCCTAATGGCAAGGGTCGGAACATGGGTCCGGGTGGTTCTGAGCCTAATCAACATGAGAGCAGCAGCTCATCAAGTAAGCAGCCACTTTAATTCACACCTCACAACCCTGCAGTCCATACTGATTACAGTCAAATAAATTGGGAATAGTGTTGGAGTCCGCTCTTTATTTATTTCTGACTCAGCTTTAAGTCTTTTGACTCATGGCTTGTTTTTTTCTCCCTCCAGACTGGATTGTAATCATTGGAGTGATTGTGGCAGTTGCTGCTATTCTTCTCGTGTGCACAGCTGTTGCCAAAAGAAAGAGGTGTGACTTTGCTTTCTGTTTTTTTCTAAATCTTACACTAATAGAGCTGTCATGTCACATGTTTTAGACATACTGTACATTAAACATTACCCCCGGTTTCTCTGTCTTACTCTGCACAGTAGTCAATAGTCAGTGTTCCCATTTTCACATATTTTGCTGCAGATTGGGGGATGGCAACAAAAGAAATCAATAATAAATAAATGTCTGAATGTGCTCTTGCAGCTGGTGCGGCAAACAGCAGACCCTGATGATCACATCCAAAGACAGCGGCAAAGGGAACGGGGCTGCCGCATCAGCATCCAGCTCCCACGCCCAGGAGAGAGAGCAGGAAATGGTGACCCTCATGAACAAGGAGAAGATCCAGGAGAACGGCAACACAGAGGAGTTCACCGTCATCACGCTAGAGGAGTCGCCAGATAAAGAACAGCTGGCGTGAGAGAGGAGCGTGTAGAGGCAGACAGGAAAGAGTAGGTGAGGATAGGGAGGGATAAAGTGAGGAGATTAGACGGATGAGGGTTGGGGCTCCATACATTGGGGATAAAAACTGCTTCGGTGGTCATCACCAGATGGACACTGAGTAAGGGTGTAGTGTGTGTTATTTAGAAAGATTGTCTAACTGAGGTACAAAGTATTGTATTGGGTGTGAAACTGTTGCCTCTCAGTGGGGACCAGGTATTTCAAACCAACATGTGCAGCATTTTGTTTGTCTGGTTTACCAAGTTAGCTAGGACTGAATGGCGGTCAAAGAGTGTCATGCATGGCAGTGTATTATGCATTGGTGCATAGCAGGGTGTATGAATGTGTTTTGTGTATTTGTGTGTGTGAGTTATATGCTTTGGTGATGATATGGGGTTGGATAGACATGAGTGAAGAACATATTGATGACAAATGATTCTCTTTTTTATAGGATTGGTGGATCCTATATTAAAGGGCATTTCAGCCTAAATAGGGAATAATAAATCAATGATGAGAACTGGGCTATTTTATTGGAGATACTACAGATAGAAAAATAATAATTTGGAGCAAAACAACCTTTGATGTTTTCCATGTGTTTCATGTCTTTGTTTTTTATTGCTTATTGTTGTAACCTTGTGTATATTTCAGATATTGCCTATGGACTGGAGTTTGGTTTTTCCATTTTCAAGACAACTTGGGATGTCGCTACCTTAATTTATGCAGTTTGGATTCCCTTTTTTCTTGGTCTCTGTATATAAAGTATATGTTTTGGAAATGCCTTAGCAATAGCTGCTAGTGCTTTATGTTGTTTGGTAGAAAGGGGCTTTGTATCCCTTTTAAATAAAGGAATGTGTCATGTTTTGAGAGTTATTTAATTAGAAAACAGAGGTAAACAATTTAGTGAATGGATTTTGCAATAGTTAAAAGTGGAGTGGATATTGTATGAATCAATTTGATGTATAGCATCCAAACCTGTGCAATTGATGCACCATTTATGTCAGTTAAGTTAATATGGTATACCTTTATATTGGGTTGGAACAATTATGCTATGAAGTTCCTGATGTTATCCTGAGGATAAGTAGAATGATAAAGATGATGTATACATAATGTATACACAGTGTGTACATTGATTAAGGAAAAAAGAAAGAGCAAAAGAAAAAATTGGATAAATTCATAATTTTCTGAAAGCAAGATTTAAGCTCAACCGTGACAAGTGACTGGCAGCGGCCTAGCTTTAGATGCTAAACTACATAGCACATATGATAATGGGGGGGGCATGTGCTGTAAACACATGCAATGTAAAGGTTTTTTCATAAGAAAGGGGCTGTGACAACGTTGTCTATGTGCTCCTGGGGGGGAGGGGTGTGATGAATGAAGCTTGTGTGCCTGCCAAGGCCTCACTGTGCCATTCCCTGTACATTTCACACATGTAAACAAAATGCTGCAGATTTTCTACTGACCTTATCATTGCTGAAATATATCGAACTTTGTGTCATACCAATATTAATTCCTTTGTGACAGCTAATTCTTCCTGTTTTTCTGTATCAGCTGAAATACGTACAGCGATTGCGAAGTTTTTTTCTCTTACGATTAATTTTGAGGAGAAGTAGCAAATGTACTAGTATAGGCAGGTTTCATGACACATTTACAAAAGATGTTGCTAAAAAGATTTGTGAAGCCATGAATGAAAATAAATGTGTATAGAAAGAGATGTGCAGGAATGTGGTGTGCTCATTCACTGATCATTCTGTATGTGTGAAGACAAAAAGGAGCAAGTGAATGGCATGACAGTGGGATGTGAGTGGTTACATTGCCCCCACATAAGAGGAAGTGAGGTTTCCATGGCACCGCGGTCTTGATGTGAGAACACGTTAACACAGGAAACAAAGACTTGAGATAAAGACAGCCATTTTGAAATATTTAGATGGCATCTTTCCATACAGCGTTAAACTGCATGTATAGTCAAGCTGTCTTCATTGACAAGCATTGAAAAGAGCACAATAAGTGCTTATTTAATGTGCATTTAGTAAACACTGCGCTCCATCATAACTGTTCTAAAGCAGCTGCTCACACGTAATGCTGCCATCACAAATGATTAATATGTAGTCAGTGATTGCAATCTTGGAAAGAACATGCATTCTTTGTAATACTATTTACATCATTTTTGCATTAGCCTTTTTCTTTATATGATGCAGGCAGTGGAGACTATATATATATATATATATATATATATATATATATATATATATATATATATATATATATATATATATATATATATACATATACAAAAGGCATGATTGTATATAAAAAATACCATTATTTAGTTTAATTTTTTCTGCCCCGATGAGGCCAATATTTTCACGTACGGAGCCCCCAAAGGGTCACAGGGACTAATTTTGCGTTACCTTGCAATATGTTTGCATTCCCTTGCGTTAAGTTTACTTACATACTTAGATTACTTTTCATTCCTTCTGAGCCATGGGTCTATTTCCACTCAGATGTCCAGTGCAATGCCCCAGTGTGGATCAGCTCATTGAATTTTACTTTGAACTGGGCATTATACTGGTATACTCTTCAATGGGCAAATGTATACTCTGTTTAAGTTCTATAAACAATATTTGTTAAATGTACAAAAAGATGATGTGCAATGTCAGAGGTGTCGCACATGATGATGAATAGAGAATTATCAAAGAATCTGCAGCTCTCCTCTGCTATACGGACCTTTAAAGAGGTTACGCTCATTTTTCGGTCGCACTTTAGCTTAGTCTCTTTGACTTTCTGCTTTGGCTTCAGACATCAATAATTATAACTTTGAATGCATATTAGCAGAGCCCAGTGAGAGACATCCGCTCACGTTGGATAGTATACAGTTCATCAACAAATTCTGTCGTAGTGCTACAAAGAGAGAACATTCCCATTTTGGAGACAGAAATGTGAAATTATAAACATTGGACTATGCACTTGTGGCTACAGCCCTTTGAGTTTCCTATGATCATTTTATACCTGTTATACATCAGTATATTCCTGTACTTCAGATATAAATTTTTAATTTTACATCAAATAATGTATTAATTGCATGAAAGTATGGAATCAATCATGAATCTATCAATTATGCATCATGAATATAGAGCATTTATGCAACAAAACGTACACGTATCCTAATGTTACTGGGGTCGGATAGTGACACGGCATTACTGTAAATGGTCTGGTGTCATTATGGGAGTAGAGCGTACGGTCTAGAAGGAACATGTGATTTATTTGTCTAATTACAGCCTGTGTTGTCTAATTAAGTTGTCATAAGCCCAGGTTAGTAGCATTAAGTGGTGTCTACAGCAGCATTTATTAGCTATTTGGTTTCTAATTACAGTATAATTTGGCATAGTAGTGTCTAAGTATAGTTTATTTTTGGTCTAATGCTGCAGTTTCTAATTTAGGTGTATGGTCTCTAATTATGTTATAACTGTGTTGGTTAATTGTCTAATGAGGCAAGGCAAGGCAGCTTTATTTGTATAGCACATTTCAGCAACAGGGCAATTCAAAGTGCTTTACATAAAAACGATTAAAAAATTAAAAACAGATAAAATATGAGAACAAAAGTTACAGTCCAGTGTAAGAAATTAAACATTAAAGAGCAGTTAAAAACCGTTAAAAATATAAAAGCAGATAAATACGAGATTTTAGGCTGCTGGTATGGGACAATGTATAAGCCGTTGCTCTATACACGTAATCCACCCGCAATCCTTGCCGTTCCCGGAACGGGCCGGTTCCACCAGTCTTACTTTTTAATTCTCTTTATATGCTTATATAGATTGTCATACAGTTTCAACAATGCAACTTCAGTATAAGAAATGAACAATTATTTAAAGAAAGGCAACATAAAAAAGAAAGGTATTCAGCCTTGATTTAAAAGAACTGAGAGTTGTGGAAGACCTGCAGTTTTCTGGGAGTTTGTTCCAGATATGTGGAGCATAGAAACTGAATGCTGCTTCTCCCTGTTCAGTTCTGACTCTAGGGACAACAAGCAGACCTGTCCCAGATGACCTGGGATGGCTGGGTGGTTCGTAGTGTAGCAGCAGATCAGAAATGTATTTTGGTCTTGAAACCATTTAGAGATTTATAAACCAGAAAAAGTATTTGAAATCAATTCTTTGAGGCACTGGAAGCCAGTGTAAAGACTTCAGAACTGGAGTGATGTGATCCACTTTCTTGGTCTTAGTGAGGACTCAAGCAGCAGCGTCTGAATCAGCTGCAGCTGTCTGATTGATTTTTTAGGGAGACCTGTAAAGACACCGTTACAGTAGTCAAGTCTACTGAAAATAAAAGCATGGACACGTTTTTCCAAATCCTGCAGAGACATAAGTCCTTTAACCCTTGATATATTATTAGGCTGACATTGTAATTGTCTTAATGTGGCTGTTGAAATTCAGGTCTGAGTCCATGACTGCTCCAAGATTTCTAGCCTTGTCTTTTGTTTTTAACATTGTTGTTTGAAGCTGAGTGCTGACTTTTAATCGTTCCTCTTTTGCTCCAAAAACAACCACCTCAGTTTTTTCTTCATTTAATTTAAGAAAGTTCTGGCACATCCAGTCGTTAATTTGTTCAATGCACTTAGTCAGTTTTTGTATTGTATTGGACTATAGTTCCCTGTATAAATAAAGAACATATAACATATTAGTTTTTTTCTAATTCGATACAATGTACAACTTGTTAGCAAAACTATTTTTAAGCTAAAATGATGCTTGACAAGTGCATACACACATGTAGAAACTACTGTATGTTTTTCACTCTCGTTTAGATATTTTTATTGTCAAATTGTCTACTGGATATCCAATTAATAACAAATGTCCTTCTGGTTAATGGTACAGTGTCATACTAACTCTTGTTTAAGTTCAACTGGACCAACACCTCAATAATGTGCACATTTTTATTTTATTAACTTAACTCTCGGCAGTCTAAGGACGCGCCCCTGCGTCACAACGACGCTTTAACAATGTTTCTAATAATATTCCTCTATGTAAAATGTGACGGGATTGTCCTGACTGTCTGGCAGTCATAATTGCACCAACTGAATGAATGAAACAGACATGAAAAATGTATTTGTGTGTGTGTGTGTGTGTGTGTGTGTGTGTGTGTGTGTGTGTGTGTGTGTGTGTGTGTGTGTGTGTGTGTGTGTGTGACAGTCTTGTGACAAGCTGTAAAGATTCACACAGTCAAAAAGCAAATATTTAGTTATGAATCAACATTTATTAGTTATATTTGTATATGTACACCAAAGGTACAACACTTATTGATATGTAGAAACAGCTTTTTTTATGTATACCATAGACGGAGGAAAGTATTTATGTCTTTTTTTTTCTCAATAGTGTATCTCCCCCACACATACGCTCTGCCTTTACATCAAAATTACAACAGCTTTACAAAGAGGGAAGGCCTAGAAAAGTAAGATCAGGAAAGCACGTTGTAGGCAGGAGTGAGACAGGTTATCAGCTCTGTTTAGGAGTTTCTTCAAAAAGACACATTGCAGTAGAAAAGGACAAGATTGAAGATGTACTGGCTCTTTAATTTAAAATACAGTGTCAATCAATTTCCATTTCATCGATACCATTTAGCTTAGCAAGTTCCAGTGTGTGTATATAGTTTCTGTGTAGAAAGCAAAAAAAGGCAAGTGGAGTAAAGGCAGTTTACCAAGTGGGATTTCTATAAACCTCCATTAAGTTGATGGCACGTCAGAGGTCAAATGTGTGAATATGTGGCATGTAGACAGGGTAACACAGAATCTCAAAGATCCAGAATTCCATGTCTTGCAGTTTTAAATGCACTTGCACCAGGTAAACAAGGAGGCCTAAAACTAAAGCCAGTTTTCTTCATTGAAAAGAAAAAATGCTTCAGATGAGTCACCTGAGGAATGTTGCTTTATACTGTAACAGGCATCTGAATACATCTAATGTTTGTTCTTTCACTCAAATCAACTACTAGGCTGTGTTTGATTCCTCACTCTATCCTACATACAGGATAAATGTGACCTTTTGCTTTGTCTCTCTTTACAGCAATTTTTAGCATAGTCATTTTCCACCACCAATATATTATATCATGTTGGCCCCCTTTTTTCAACCAAAAACTTTGCTCGCTCTCTTTCTCTCTCTCGCTTTCTCACTCTCTTTCTTTCTCTTTGTCATGCAACCAGCGTCTTTGCCTCAGGATCACTGTAATTTCCGGAAATTCTGCATCGCCACTGAACAGTACAATTATATATTTATTTATGTACAATGAAAATGAATGCACACTGCTTAT
Source organism: Zingel zingel (assembly GCA_023566125.1). Lineage (NCBI taxonomy): Eukaryota > Metazoa > Chordata > Actinopteri > Perciformes > Percidae > Zingel > Zingel zingel. Next base: position 23,350,680 of record CM042320.1, read on the forward strand.
ATCTTCATGGAACAAACATTCAAAATGCTTACATTAGATAAAAAAAGATATTTATATATTGGTGTGTGACAGGTAAGTAAAACAACCAGTTAACAGCTATTAGAGAATAAAAAAAAAAAAACAAGCAATTTATTACACAATTTCCTCTCTATACAATTTGTCTAATCTAATTTTACTCAGGACATAGATGATATAATTTTTTTCTAAAGGATTACATTAAAAATGTCACAGCAATGAAACTATATTCCTATATACCATTTCAATGCCCCCAAAAGAAAACAAAAGGAACAAAAAAAAAAACATCTGTTACCTACAATATATACACAAAGTGCAAGGAGGCACTTCAAAATATCATGCTTTTAAGATGGTGGTGCAAAAAAATAATCATCACTTTTATTTTATCCATGCTTCTAAAACCGTGAGTTTGAACATAATAGTGGTCCAACACTCAATCCCCATCGATGACACTATGGTCTGCATTGTCTCCTAACTGGAGAGAATTTTTCTTTTCCTGAAGCTCAAAATATCAGGCTCAAAGGGCCCATTAGGGCACCAGTGCTGTGCTCTGCAGCTTGCTGATTACAGTTACAAATGTAGTGACCTTCGAGGTTTAAGAGTGTGTCTTTTTATGTGTGCATTTGGCAAAAAAAATATGAACGTGTGTTTGTGTGTGTGTGCGCCAGCGTCTGTGTGTGTGTGTGTGTGTGTGTGTGTGTGTGTGTGTGTGTGTGTGTGTGTGTGTGTGCGTGCGTGCTTGTTTTTGTGTGTATGGTGTGCGTCAGTCTGTGCAGCGTGCTCTATGCTGTATCAAAGCACACTTCTGTTTGCCAAGCTAAATAAAAGCAAAGTAAAAGACGTCTAAAGGACAGAGTGCTGTGCTAGCTGTTATGTTAAGTTTCCTAAAGTTACTTTAATTGGCATTTGTTGTTGGCATTTGTTTGAAGTGAACATCTTCAAGGCAAGGTTGTCATTAAGCACACATTTAAAGAAACAAGTCACAAATCCACAGACACATCACAGAAGTCTCACCTCTCACCCAACAGGTTGACAAAAAAAGATTAACAGCCAGTAGTCCAGCTTTGTTTCTGTTTTTTTTTAAGCCATTTGGTTCTATGAGAGGAATATATATTCTTATTACCTGATAGTTGGCAACATTCTGACATAATGCATGTGAAGTGTCCATTGATCTGTTCTGAGTTTTCCTAAAAAAAACACAGCTGCAGCATCTAGGGTTTGTAGAAACAGTCTTGAGCTCTGGTGGCTAAAATATATTGTTGTTTACCCTTTTAGGTCTGCCTAAACAAGAAGCTGGTAAGCCTCCCGAAAGAGTGTGCTATCAATGATCTGTCTCTGTTTGTGCAAGCCAAGAATCCTTCTGACGTCTTTCTGTGTTCCTGTTTCTGTCAGTAATAACTGTGTCTGTGCTTTCAAAGAGTATGCAGGAGGATTGAGCATCATTCAATCACTGGATTGTCTGAAATAGGCCTATGTGTATGCTTCCTTGTATGTGCTAGGAAACTTCCCTCTCCAGTATATTATCATATTATAAAAGTACTGTCTTTCAACAAAGACCTTTGCTGTTAACTGTCCCCATTTTCATAGTCAACGCTTTCAAAAGTTGTGCTGTTAGGAGGCCATTGTTTTGAAGCTCTATAGTGAGCAAGTAAACATTTTAGGATTACATTTTTGTTCTGTAAAAGAGTAAACATGCCTGAGTGTCTTCTGCTGTACTTATGTATGTAAATGAAAACACCATTTACATTTTAAACTTGGAACATGATCAGTGTCGACATGGAACGACTGGAATGTGCATGAAAAATGTACACATTGGCTTTACTTGTGCTTTTTCACTCTGTTTGTGCTATATATAATCTCTTTTTTTGTGCTACAAATTATTTAGATTTGTCAATGATTTATTATTGTTTACTTTTACAATAATCATTTTGGCGCAGATGTTCTTTTAATTTCATTGGCATCAAAGTTCTTTTTTGGAGGAAGGGACAATATAAAGATTCGTATTTTGGGCAGTGGTTTTCTTAGCTTTTAGGCTTCCTCAGAAAATGTGGTATATACCAGCTGCTGTGCCAGTGACAATGATGTCCATAAACTGGACATCATTGTTAGAAAACTGAAAAATGTGTTGTGACTGACGTCATGGAGGCAGTTCAAGGGCCTCTGTGAGTTGATTGATTTTCTGCCTATTTGGTCCCTATAGTTGACTTGGTCATGTTCTTAACCCCAGCTCTCTCTCTCTCTCTCTCTCTCTCTCTCTCTCTCTCTCTCTCTCTCTCTCTCTATCACACACACACAAACAAGTTTTATATCTCACTCCACAGGTGACACAAATAAAACAAAGTCCCTTTCCTTTATAGTGGACAAAAAAAGAAAAACAAAAGGGGGATAAAAATGGTGTCCATGGTATGATTTGTGCTTTATAATTCCACTGTGACTGTGCTTTTATGTTTTGAGGCTCAGTGTGGTTTTACTGTTCATTACTGTTCTCCCTGCCTCCTACCTTTATCAGTTTGCTGGAGCTCAGGGCTAGGGTAATACAGGGCAAATGCAGTCAGATGCATTTTAAAGTCTCTGACAGTTTGAGAATCAAAAGTGATGTTCTTAGATGAGAGACTGAGCTGACAAGGAAAAGAAGTGGCTTTATGCGCAAATGTTGATGGTACTGACAGCGATATCAAGCAGGGAAGTTCAGTTCAAACATTACGTTGGGTGTCATGATTAATGCTTTAACTCCCACTCATCCTCTAGATTAGAATAATGAATCGCCCAGATGAAACATGGAAGATGATCTTAGTACATCCCATGGTACACAGCCACTTCTTCTCTCATCTTAATACATTCTCTTATAAATGTAGAACACAGATGTATTGCTAGGAATAGCTTATCTAACTTTTTTTTTCTCTTCCTTCCCTCCCCAAGCCTTGAAGTATGTTGTGCAAGTATCTGCTATGCGGACATAATGTGCTCTAACAGGTAAAGTATGCCTCTGTTATCATTTCACGGTTAAGTGAATTAGTATTATATATCATTCAGATAGACAGTTACAAAAACCTTTAAAGGGACTAATAAAAAAGAAAAGAAAAAGAAAACTAAACTACATTTAAAAAAACAAACAATTTTAGTAGTTCTGTTCGTGTGACTTTTTTTCATTCACTCTTTTTCATCACCAGATAGGAAAGCTTGTGGAGCCCAGGAGCAGGGGATCTCTGTGCTGCCATTATTCATGTTTCCATGGTCCCTCCTCAACAAGCGTGCACTCCGCAGCAGAGCCGTTAGTGGCTGAGGTTACCTGTAAGAAGTTAGCAGGGCAATCTAAACAGTTGATCCAAGGCACAGACAAAAAAACACAGTTCATTCATTATTCAACTTTGGATCAAGTATCAAGTAACACTGAATTCTTGATTCAGTGCTCCCACTTACAGTTTAGCCAAGCAATCTTGCAATTGGTCAATCAGGCTTACAAAGCTTATAAAGCATTGTTGACTATTATTTGTTGCTCGTTATGCCATCAAAAAAGCAACTTTACCAATCAATTCTGCTATGTCGTGGTTTTCAGTCAACCAATCAGTCATATGTTGAGGTAAATCTTTCAGATAACATACATGACTGTAAACATTTTATAACTGTAAAGCCAGGATACCATTTATGACATTGACATTTCTTTCTGTAATTGTGGGTACTTTGGCAATTAAAACACTGCCTCTTATTTATTATAGCTATTTTGCTAAATACAAAAAACTATGGTGGAATACTGGAACTTCTGTACGGACACTGATGATCATGCTTATGGTAGTCCTAAGGGTGGAATTTCCTTTACTGACCTGGGAACAGACCACATTATTTATGATATCCAAAAACTCAACAGGCAGTAAAAAAAATAAAATAAAAATAAATACTTGCAAAATAGACAGATTACATTGAAAACAAGGTACACACACTACTGAATGAATGTATTGTTAGGTTTGAGCTATTTTGCAAGCTCTCTAAAGGGGTTTGCGTTTTTGAGAAAAGGGTTAGAAATGTGAGTCATACTACTTCCAGGCAAAACAGAAAGGCATGGTGAATACTGGAAATCGCAAGCTTTTGTGTCACATTTAGATTTAAATGTCCATTAATAAATATAGATTTAGAAAGGAGGATATAACTTTTGACTATGGACAGATTACTTGTGTGACAGGTTGCCAACGTTGCTAGGCAACACCTTTCATCCTTTAATAAATGAGTAGGCTAATCAGTAGACCTTTTCCGCCAGGGTGTGTGTGTGTGTGTGTGTGTGTGTGTGTGTGTGTGTGTGTGTGTGTGTGTGTGTGTGTGTGTCAGGGAACAAGCACTCTGAACTCCCATATATTATTCTAAAAGCCTGGACTACATTCAAAGATGGATTCAAAGCACATTATGTTTTACATTACGGGAGCTACTTCACAGCTTTCAATTTCACAACACAGTTCTCACTATGGGCAAAAATAGTTGGTGTCAAAATGCAAAAAAAAACCTAACTGGGAATGACTCACTGACAGCGTGGTAGACGTGTATATATGTAGAGAATGTATGAACTGCTAATGAGCTGTAACAATTTCCCTCTCATTTAAAGGGTGAACCTTTGGAAATAAAACTCAAACAATTAAAATCACCTATATTTTAAAATAAAACAGAAGTTACCACACTGGATATTAAACTGAACAAAAGGAAAAAGATTGAAAATGATTATAGAAAAGGGAAAACGTTATTTTATCAAGGCGTTTTGTTTTTTGGAAAACGGATATAGTGTGAACTTTTGATAGATGAGAGGGCTGCTAAATAATTCCTCAGGGTCATGATGAGGATTATCTGGCTCTGCCTTTTAAATGAGAGAGCCAATCCCCGACAGGTTACAGTCATCAGATCCGGCTAACTATAGAGCAGGATTCCTCATCTACACGCACTGAACTTAAATCATTTTTTTAGTTTATGTAATTAAAAAAAACTTTTGGGAAGAGCGCTTTAAATTTTTGGATGTTCGTTCAACACAAAAGCTGCTATTCCAGAAAAAGAAAATACATACATACACATGGATCTATTGTTCCTCAGTCAAGCAAACGTGCAGGGTGAGCATGCAACAACCAAGAGGGTTATATAGAAGTCTCTATGTCGGAAAGCATTAATTGTACCTTGCATTCATCTACTACGACAGAATTGTTAACAGTGGCGGTAGCAGTAGAGGTTGTGCTAACGGTAGCGGTAGAGGTTAAGACGCACTGGTTGGAATTGTTTTCGCGGTGGTTCTTCATGTCATCGTAATAAGACTGGGTCTTTGTCATCATTTCAATGTCGTCGGATTTGGCCACATGTGCGTCCAGCTCCTCAAGCTCAGCTTTGGAGAGATGGTACACGATGCCTGCACCGTAGGAGTCACCCACCACGTTCACCGATGTCCTGAATCGATCCCTAAGGAGGGAGAACCCAGGTTAAAAAGATGGTTTGCTACACTTCAAATCATCAAATGAGGAAACCATACAAGGTGGATTTTCAAGATGCATGAAAAACAAAAACCTAATGTAGAAGCAAAGGGAACAAACTATATGTTTTTGTCTTGTCAAACTCACAGCAGCCAGTCAACAGCAACCAGCAGACTGATGTCTTGGGTTGGCAGGCCTACAGCGGTCAGGATCAAGAGCATAGTCACCAGACCGGCACTGGGAATACTGGCCGCTCCAACACTGGCCAGGGTGGCTGTCAGGCTGGATGAAGACAGAGCAAAGCAGCACTCAATCACATGCTCCAAACCTACTACACCTAACCACATCCTCCACAACCGACCCTGCTTAGACACCAACGAACGTGAAATCGCTACACCATATAGCTACAGATGGAGACATTTATTCTCTATTACACTTGTATGGAGAGCAGCAGCTGAAGAGCCCCAGAGTGGGTCCTCCTTCATACATGAAGAGAGGTTTAAATGTGACAGGTTTAATTTTAATTTGAGGGTTTCGTGAATTGATGTGCCCTGTAAATGTCAAGCTTAAGTTCGTCCATCATTGACTCATTCTATTAACAGAAGAGCATTTGGGGAAAGATAGTTACAGATACTTGGTTGGTGTTTGTCATCCTGCTTAGCATGAGGCATGAAACTGGCACATACTGTAGCTTCCTCCTGGTGGTTTTATTTTCTCCACTGAAAATGTCTTCTCTAAAGTTGCTTCTTTGAGCCACAGAGGCTTTTTGTTTCACTTCTAAACTCCTGTACACGGCTGCTGTGTTTGTCCTGATTTATTAAGAGCTAACTGTGTATCATCAGGGCTCCATTCAAACATTCTTTTAATAGTGGGAATTACAAATATTACTGTTATTTTACTGGTAAGAATAGCTTTTCTTGAACCACAGTCTGACTTCTGTGTGCAGTCAAATTTGAGTCCATTTAAGAAACCTTTTTTTCATACAGGGATTGTTTAAATATAATGGAAGGTTTCAACATTTCACAACATGATATTGATATTTCATACATAGGCTTTTAGCAGTGCAAATGACATCAACTAATAAGATATATGTTTAAAGTACAAGGATAAACTATCATGAGTGTTTTCTGACCTGACAGTGACAATCTGACCAGGGTCAAGTACAATGCCGTTCATTTGGGCGATGAAGATGGCTGCAACCGCCTCATACAGAGCAGTTCCATCCATGTTGATGGTGGCACCGACTGGGAGCACAAAACGAGTGACTCTCTTGTCAATACCTAAGTTCTCCTCCAGACAACGGAAGGTGACAGGTAGTGTACCAGCACTGGAGGGAAAAGCAGAAGAAGGTAGGTTATACTTTGTATCACTGTATCAATTCTGTGTATAGATACTGTATAAAAAAAAAAGAAACAACGATCCACTTATGTTTATGCTGACCTGGAGGCTGTCCCCAGGGCAGTGATCCAGGCCTGGAAGATGCCCAGGAAGAAGGTGAAGGGGTTTTTTCTGACAATAGCAAAGTAGATGGCGGGCAGGAAGATTGCTCCGTGGATGATGAGGCCAATAATCACAGTCACCATGTACATACCCAGCTGCCTGCCCACCACCTCCAGGTCCTTGATGGAGATGATCTTACCACAGATGAGACAGGCAATACCAAAGGGAGAGTACCTGACGAGACAAAAAAGCTTTAGTTAATAGCTACTTTAAATACCAGAAGAAACAGACTTTGCCAATACACAAATTCTGTTTCACATAGCTTGATCTTCTTAAATGCTGTAATGACTGGAGAAATAACTTGGCATTAACAGTTATTTCTGACCCAAAATAATTGAGTTTCAAAATGAGTCAATGAGATTCTTTAGTGATACTAACCACATGATACAGATGACAAGTTTCATCACTATCTCATTGAGGATACTGAAGAATTCAAGCATGAGTCTGGCCTTCTCTCCCATCTTGCCCATGCAGATGCCAAATGCAATAAAGAAACCAATCAGACCTGTGACAGAAAATCATAAATGTATCAAACTTTGAAATACCAGGGTGGACAGGTGAGATGACCACATGACGGGATTGTTTTTAGGAGATGAAAAGTTTTACATTTACAGCCAAAAAACAGATTTGTCTGTTCAGATGTTTGCTACTGTGAAACTCTGTAAATGTAATAATGTAAATATTGCTTTTATTTCTAGCCATGCTAACAGCAATGCTGGTTGGTTGGTGCACCACTTTGGGCCAGGCTGAAATATCTGAACTATTGGATGAATTGCCATGACATTTGGTGCTAATAAGCTAATGTTAGCAAGCTAACATGTTAAACTAAGATGGGGAACATGCAAAACATTATCTCTTCTAAAAATCAGCATGTTAGCACTGTCATTGTGAGCATGTAAGCATGCTTATATTAGCATTTAGCTTAAAGCGCCGCTGTGCCTTAGTACAGCCTCACAGAGCCACCAGCAGCTTAGTCTTGTTCAATATTAATTGTACATACACTGTACGTGTTTTCGGATGGTTACATACCCAGAACATTCATGCCACTTTTGAACTGCAGGGACTTTTTTACAATGAACTGAGGATCCTTGGTAATGTTAGCCACCAGGCCCTCCATGGTGGTGGCATTGACATCCTCCTCAATGACCACCTCTACCTTCTTTGTGACGGTCTGGATCTGAGTTCAAGGAAGAAATCATACTAGTTATGAGTTTGATGACCAATAGGCTACTGGAATCAGAAATGATCGTCCATGTTTCCCAATGGCACCTTCTGTTTAAAATCATGTTTGCAAATTTGCGTGTTCACAATCCATTGTGCATTTAGATTTCTCTGTTAATAAACCCTAAACTATATTAAGTCAGTCAAAGGATTCTTTTTCTGTACAAACCTACCTATTTCCAGACATACAAGCTTGTTAGTCTCTCTAACTAGATATTGGGCTACACATGATATTCCATATTAAGTGATGCCAGTCATCCAAGACTAACAGTGACTTTCAGATATCACAGACTTTCTAAGCATCTAGCACCTGCACTGACAGTCAAATGTCAGCATTAAATCATGTGTATTAACTTGTTATCTTCATCCTTCTTTACCTGTTGGAAACAGGCCTGTACCAGGTTCTCTGGGAATAAGTTTCTGATCAGATCAAAGAAGGCATCTAAGCTGGACACATCATCGTTTTTCTCGCCCTCGCCCAAATTCTCCTTCAGTTTGGGGTTGCCAGGGTGGATGACTAACACCAGGATGACTCCCAAGACAGCAGCAATAATAGTGGTGGTCATGTAATAGACCATTGCTCTGGTGCCAAGGCGACCGCTGGATTTGGCATCCAAACCGGCCAGACCTGCAGAGAAAACAAGCAAGATTGTGTTTACCTGGTAATTACTTGGACTTATTGAAACAAAATGTTGAGCTAATACTGTAGGCCATGAAGGCTGGATGCAAAGACCATTGGGGGCTTGCGTTATGGTGTATTTTATAAAATAATGTCAATTATGGTTTTCTGATTAAGAATTACAGCAATAACAGAGGTTTTCCCTTGTGTCTATTTTAGTATTACAGCAGTGAAAGGTGTAAATGAAAAATGTATTTATTTTCCCTTGTAATCAAACTCAACTGCACATGTGCTGCAATGCAAGCACAGCAGTGCAATGTTTAAAATATCTAATATTCTTGTAATAATATATGTATTTGCAATTAGTAATTAGTCACACTGCACCTGTGATTAAACTGGAGATGATGAGAGGCAGGATCAACATCTTCAGCATTCTCATCAGGATGTCTCCGGGAAAAGCAATCACCATGACAATATCTGGGTGGATCGGGGAGGCGACACGAAGCAACATCCCTGATACAGCTCCCAAGATCACACCTGAAGTGCAAGGAGGAGTATGAGTGAGTAAACTGCAAGAGTGTGTGATGGCAAAACAGACGAAAATCAGAAATGAAGTCAGAGAGAAGAAAATTAAACATTACAATTGAATAAAAACATTAAAAAAGCATTAAACATTACATTCATTTATTATGGGTGTATTATGTGCCAAATAGGAAGATCTCAGATATAATCTATGAAATAACAAATGATTGTCTCCTTAAAGAAGCCTTAATAACTGATCCCTGTCATATCAACTCAGTTGTTTGGAGCTGTACAACAGGCTGTCTGTTACATGCTTAAAGAGGACAGTGGGGTGAGAGGATAAAACGGACACCTGCTGAGAGAGAGTAAAGCTCCTGGAGGATTAAGATGAGATCTCTTTGAAGCAGGAGGGAGGAGGCAGCATGTCAGCTTCCCTGGTGAAGCATCTGTAATCTCTGAAAACCCTAAATGTTTTTGAGATTTTGTTTTCTTACTTTGTGGCAGGGCAAGTAAAAGAGACTAACAAGGATTCAATAAAAGGGAGAAAAGAGCTAGTGGATTTTCACAAACCTCCTGATTCCTCATTATGATATTTCTGCCATCCAGTGGGTTCTTTGCTACCTTACATATCCTTAGGCCTCCACTCCACTCTCTAGGAGCCTGAAATCTGTCATTTGAAAGATCAGCCCCTCCCTAACAAAGCCACTGTTGATCCTTGACATATGCCACTTCCAACTAACAGTTCTTTTCCTGCCACAGTGTTTCTGCCCCTGAAAGTAAACATGACCTCAGTGTGCTCTAACCCCCCTGCAGCCCAGCCTACAGTACCAGGCCTGGATGTTGGCCTCCGTGTCTGTCCATCTCAGGCCACACAAAACTCCGCCATGCCACCCTGGGGCTGCACTTCCTCTGCTACCACACCACTGCCAAAGATCACACAAGCCGAGACGTTGTTTAATAACACACACTGGAATCAAAAGCCCTCCAGTTTTTTTTTTTATCTTAAGCTTTCCTCTGTTCTTCAATCCATCCTCCAGTCTTGCAGCATCCTGTGGATTCTGCATAACCAATGGTTTTGGATGGCACTTGATTTCCTGTGCCTTCTCTTTGGCCCATTTGCAAGTTCCCATCCAAGCTCTAATCTGCCAAGTGACAGATGATCAATGATCATGCTGGTTCACTTGCTTTGCGAGAGTCCTGCCAAGTGGGGTGAGATGTACACATTACACATGCTCACACAAAGACACATCCATGCAAGCAGGACACAGATAGACAGGCACACACATGGCTAAATTAAATTTACACACATTTATAAGTTCATACAGTTTTACCAAGTTCACAGCCTATGCTTATAGCAAATAAGATTGGAAGGGACCACATTGCTGTCAGGCATACCAACGTATAAATGATATTGAATGCTGATTAAATACAAATCCTATTCAAGGCCTATAACCAGAAATTGCATGACTACTTTTGTGCCCTTTCCTCTTTTCATTAAGTGAGCAACTGCTATAATCACAATATTTTTCATGCACCACCAGAGGCTGTTTGGATGTCCAGTGCTGCACAGAGCGTTTGACAGCAACAGGTGGCACGGAGCAGGGGAAGGTCAGGACACACAGTCATCTTACTGTCTGGTACACTGAGCGAGCACAGATGACATCTTCTCCTCCTATTATGAGGAAGCTGCATAATCAAGCTCTGGGTTAACAGAACACTGAACTCAGTGGTGGTTGCTGCCCATCTGCAGCATGCCCTGCTTTTTTTTTAGATCCCTAAGGAAGAAAGAAGGAAAAAAAATACGCTGGTGACGAGGCGACTTACCGAGAACGGTGAGTGTGAGCAGAAGGTTCTTGAACATCTTGGAGCAGATGTTGGCACATTTGGACTGAGGCCTGGCCTCAATGGGCTCCAGGTGACTCTCGTGCATCCTCACCTCAACTTGTTTAGGCATACTGTTGGCACTGTGACAGAGAGAAAGAACAAGTGCAACTGTTATTTACAAAATGCATCAAGCTGAGCCCCTTGAAAAACACACTATTGGTTCTACAGCATAAATCACAGTGACCACACCTGATAGAACATAACCACACAATACACTGTATAGTTACAGTGTATTGTGTGGTTATGTTCTATCAGGTGTGGTCACTGTGAGAAAGAACAAGGCATTGTGTTGACTGGATGTGCATGATGTCTCTGAAAATATATCTCTATTTAAAAAGAAAACAGTATATTATGAAAAATGTTAAAGGTCCCATGACATGCTGCTCTTTGGATGCTTTTATATAGGCCGTAGTGGTCCCCTAATACTGTATCTGAAGTCTATTTCCCGAAATTCAGCCTTGGTGCAGACTTTGCTTGTTTGAAAGCCATGATGTCTCTCTCTCTCTCTCTCATGGGTGGGCCAAATTCTCTGGGCGGGCAAAACAGAGAAAGGGGAGGTAACCTTGCTCCTTATGAGCTCATAAGGAGGAGATTCCAGATCAGCCCATCTGAGCTTTCATTTTCTCAAAGGCAGAGCAGGATACCCAGGGCTCGTTTTACACCTATCACCATTTCTAGCCACTGGGGGACCATAGGCAGGCTGGGGGAACTCATATTAATGTTAAAAAAAACCTCATAAAGTGAAATTTTCATGCCATGGGACCTTTAAGCATTCAAGCTGTCACTCCAGAACTGGTTACTATAGCATCCAACAGATCGAAGCTGACTACAAGCTGCTGTTAGTGAAGTTGCAGGGGGGCGATACTTCAGGCACATAGCATCTCAAGTCAATTTATTAAAAGGATTTATGTAAAGAAGTTCTGTATTTTGATAAAATAATAACTGTTTTTTTTTTTTAAAATAGCTTCCAGGATAGTTTTTTACCGTATCATGCATAAAGAAATGGCATGAATTTAAAATTCTGAAAAAAGTACTGTTATACTAGATTCTGAAAACAAGTTTTCAAACCCAGGTATATTATGGAAATGGATATATACATGGCATGATTATATATATATATATATATATATATATATATATATATATATATATATATATATATATATATATATATATATATATATATATATATATATATATTTGTATGATTTTTTAATTAAAAATCATACATGGCATGATTATATATATATATATATATATATATATATATATATATATATATATATATATATATATATATATATATAATCATGCCATGTATGATTTTTAATTAAAAACTGTATAGGGTGGTTTACAGTGTAACAACGAGAGACTAAAATCCCCTAGTGAGTGTATTTAGACATCCACTTGAGACAGTAATAAAAAGGGAAACAGATGCCCATTTGACAGTGAAAAAGTTTGATGAATTACAGAGAAGAGGAGCAAATTAAGCAATAAATGTATGTTAAGACGTATAGCCCCTCAATAGATTCTCTCTCTCAGTTATGATTGTGTGACAATAAATTTAGAAACACAAAAAGCCTCAAATACAATAGCAGGACTAGGGGCCTTGGTCACGCACCCTGTTTGAATGAAAAGGTGATTTCCCATCACAGGCAGCACAGAGCAGTTTCCTGCAGTCCCGGCGAAGTGTGAACGTAGAATAGAGCTGTGCCTGTCACATGCAAGTTAGGCAGGTGTTCAATAACTCTGCCAGAGCTTTATATTCATCTTCTCCTCAACAAATCACAGGGATGATCTATAAAATTGTGTTGCGTGGTTTGACGTTTTTTTGTCTAAGAGGAAATAAAAATGTCTCTGTGTTCCTACTCATCTCCAATAAGCCAATGGAAATGCCTGCTGTGATGATGGCATTACAAAGAAAAGCAAAAAAGAAATATGTGACTTTGACCTTTCATCCCACCTCTAGGGTTCATGGCCTAGGCCATCATCAATGGTGAAGTGAATGTTTTTGTCCTCACACCCTCCCCTGACGGTCCACTATGAAGTCAGAACACTTCATAGAAATGAATCATGTTGGCTGTCATGTTTTTCTTTGAAAAATCTAAACTTGATCAAAGGCAAGATGGGGAGCTCCAATCAATAGGCAGCGTTTGGAAAACTTCCTCACCAACAAAGGCTCTTTATGGTGTTATTGTTGTTGTGTAAGTTAGTTGCTAATAATTCCATATGGACACACACACACAGAGACTCACACACACACACACACACACACCTCCCCCAGACTGTGTATTGCTTTTGTAAGCGTCGCTATAGGAAGACCACCTGGTCAGCTTCCAGGCACACAGATGGACCAGTCCTGTCTCCTCTTATTAATTTCAAAGTGAAGCGTGAAATATAGCAAATACATGCAAACAGCAGACAAACAGTAGCCATCATTATTTCATTCTTCAGATTATTGCTGAATGAATTAGTAAAACCCCAGGAATAAAACCCTGAAAAATGGGCATAACCATGTAATCCCATTCCATAAGAGTTATGAGTGCTGTTAATTGAATTCTCCCCCCTTTCTCTCTCTTTCATTATTTTTAGCAATAGGAGAGAGAGGAAGCAGCCGTTGGACATCACCGAGGTCGGATATTATTCTGTCATGAGCCTCTAATGAGCACTTCTCTCACCACGTCAGAGACAGATGGGAGAGTGGGCTTGTGCGACCCAGTGATAGATGAAAACCAAAAATGTACAGCAAAGAGTAATCAACTACAGCAGAGAACTGTCATTTCATTTCACATCAGTAGGTGTTTTTTAATGCTACAGAATTATTTAACTGAGTGGAAAATTCTCCTTGCTGTACATAATGTTAGCTTTGATATATATGTTATGAGTTTAGAATTAATTGTCTCTGCCATAAAGAACAAATCTGAGATATAAAGCTTTGAAGTTTTTTAGGATCCATTGAGTTAAATGGGTCTGAGCTGCTTCTTTTAGAAACTGTGACTGTAAAAAAAAAAAGGCCAACAAGATGTTAATAGCTACTTGTGAAATTGGTGGAACTTCATAATTCAAAAGTCATGACTCTCACACACACACACACACACACACACACACACACACACACACACACACACACACACACACACACACACACACACACACAAACACATAGTTTCTTCTCCTCAGTTTCTAATGGAATCCTCTTATAAACCGGTTAATTTTAGCCGAGGGCTTACACAGATTAATTGCATTACAAGACCATAAAGCCGTGAAAAATAATGACAGTCTTAATAAAACAACACCTGTGACAACCCAGGTGATATACAATCTAAACTGAAAGATGTCAAAATGTTTTAAATCGTATTGTCTTTTAGTTTTTGCTGATATACTACACTTTATATAGTTATGTACTTTCTAAAATTACAACAGCATTTCATTAACACTTACATAAAAATAAAAATGCTTGCGTTGATTCAATAAGAAGAGTTAAGAACTCTTATGCCTACAACTGTAAATGGGATGTGAGTACTTACTTCATTTCTGTTGGAGTTGAGGTAAGTGCTATATACATTGACCAGGATCAAATCTCCAGCCTTTGGTAATTAAGAGTGAATCAGCACAAGAAATCGTTAGTAAGATCACGACTGCTCCATCCAAAACTGTTGCCAGATGTCAGCAGGTAAGGTCCCAGGTACAGCCGACGGCTGAAAACACCAGAGCTCTGCTGACAGCTAGCAGCTCTTAGCTGTCCACCAGCTCTTCCAAAGCATCCAGAGAGGAGCGAGTCAACACAGACCAGACGACAGACCCAGTCACAGCCACAGCAACCTGAATTGCCCCATCCTGAAGTCTGCAAACCCCCCTCAGCCCCCACCCCCTGACTCCACCACCACCCACAACCAGCTACACACCAAGGCACACACACAAAGCACATACACACACACACACACACACACACACACACATCCAACATACCTAGAAATACATTTTAAAAAAACTAAAAAGAAGAAGTGGAGGGTGGAGTCAATATGTGAGCTTAAGAATCAAATCCCTCAGGGACCCTCAATTCCCTGGACACTGTAATCCCCCCTGAGAGCACTCTCCCAGACTCATCCAGCTACGTGAGATAGCGAGGGAAAGGCCAGGCTGCTGAAGATGAGTGTGATGATGCCTGCTAATGGCACAATGTGGACAGTGGTACTTTGTAAGTAGCTCTTTTGCTTAAAGAGGAATAAACGACAAAGGAATGATGGATGGAAGATTGAATGTCATAATGTTACCTGTTGGCAGATTTGAGGTTGTTCTGATGGACAGCAGATGAGAGGCTATTGTTTACGCTATGACATAATATGTCACTCTAGAGCCACAGTGGTTCAAAAGCCTTTGGTAGATTTCTGTAAAATGGTTACGTCACACACAAGGCCCAAATCAATAGATTCAAAGATATGATCAATATCAATCAATATATATTTATACAGTCCTTAATAACCTTGATAAATAATCATTTAAAAATGGAAGATAGCTACAAAATATTCGTCTTTAAAGATTCTGATCCACACATTCAATTCACACACACTCCAAAATATAGATTTGTGTGTCCCAACTATTCAACAAAACTCTAAGTGTTGAACTCCAAAGCACAAATGACCAACGTGATTCATGTGAGCATGATGTCATGCTGATTTCCCTCCAGTCTCCCAGCAGCATGGGACTTCACATCGTATTGAGCAGTATCACATTATTCTAATTAGGGAAATGTGTTGGAAAGCTATTTCCTCTTCAAACAAATGACCAACTGCACAACAAAAGCCAGAGGAATCCCATCCCCTGTCGGCAAAGGTTGTGTCATGAGAAATCACTCATCTTAAATCCCTTGACATGTCATACTGATTGAAAGGGCCCTCGCAGCAAAGAGCGAGTATTTTCGGGATGAGAGCGGACAGAGAAGAAGGGGTTACAAGAGAGGGACACTAGGGGAGAAGGGGGTACTGGGGTCACACCAGCATCTCTCAGCCAAAAGAGGGGCCTGTGAGGGGAAGGCTGAGGCAGCCATCCCTGCTTTTGGCTGGTACCATGTGAAGCTCTCTGCTTCCTCTCTCTTCCTTCTGTGGGGCTTTGTTTCACATGCAAACAGCAGCAGTGGCCCCGACTCGCCTGGCCAAGCGCTGCATCCAAACTGGCAGGGGCGAGAAAAGAAGGGAGGGGGTATAAGGGTATAGAGGGGGGGCAGTGGGCATGTCCAGAATGCCAGTTCTTTCAGGCCACTGATGTCATGCCTGTGCCCACCGTGGGAGAGCAGCGGAGGGACCAAGGCACCCCTTTCTCTTACCCCCTCCGCAGTCTCTTTTTTTCAGGATGAATGACTCTTTCAGAAACGCCAGCCCATTGTGTCCCATAATCGACGGCGATTATCCCGATTTTATGCTGCCTTCCCAGTGCGAGGAGGTTCCCTGAGTGCTGGCATTGAGGGCCGCTGCGATGCAACAAGGACCACGAGGGGTTGTCCTAGCAACACTCTGCGGCTTAAAGGGAAGGGGATAAAGGGGAAAGAGGAAGCTCATAGCCACACACACACACAACCCGCATACAAACACATAGCCTGCACACACACCATATAAAGATGGGATACAGCTTGCTTGAAAGATTAGCAGATTACATAATAATTAACATGTTTACATTAGGGACCAGTTGCACGGTCATACTCGTCTGAATTTCAGCTTGTTGGGATTCATGCAATAGCACAGGGGAAGATGTAAATGAGAATACAAGTTTCCCACTGGGCTCTCGAGGGGCCCGATGCCCGTTCTCATGACTGGAGCATCACAATATACTGTGAGGTAAAGACAACTGGAGCTGGGCCAGGCTCCGGATATATCTGGTCCCCCCGGGGCCTCACAGCCACTTGCCATGCAGTGGGAAGAAATGGGCTCACACATACTGGCTGCCTAGGAGCTGTGAAAAAGCCCCCTCCCTCCAAAATGAAGCTCTCAGCAAACACTTCAGGTTGTGCTGTGCATAGAAAGTGGGAGATAAATTCCAGCATCTGAAGAAAGGGAAGCTTTAACACTCTACGCCTCTCAATTATGTTTTCCTAGATGGTTGTCGGGATGGATGCATCCAGTGATAGATAGTGATAGAGAGATGTGTAGACTGTCATGCAAATCTGGTTTATTCCATCAGCAGTGTAACCTACTGTTCTTCAGTAGCAAAACAAAACACAGAGGGCCCTCTAAGAGTGCTGCTTGCTAAGACACATTATCTCAAATGAGTAGAGTAACCATGGCGATAAACTTTCCCATCGGGAAGCTGCCTTAAAGCTTTGTGTAGATTCAACCCCAAATACCAAACCACAATCAATAATCCTGTTATTCCCAATATACAACTGCCTAAAAGAAATTGACCTACCAGTTTCTCAGTCAATTCATCCCTTGGAAATGTATGTGTGTCCATTGTCTGCAAATATTCACGTATCTCCGCCAATTCTGTATCTACTCATCAAAAGCAAACAACACACTTGGTCAAACCTTGGTGTTAATATATCAACTATTACAGGCAATATCAGTGGAAGGGAACCAGACTCTTTATCGTCTTGATATGGTTAATTGACATGTAAGAGACTGACCCCTATCAATGTAATGTGTGCAGACTCAGTGGTCCACTTGAAAGCTGTCTTGAACTACTTCCAAGTGAACCTAGCGGCGAGAGTACAGTCCGATCAAAGACAGAAAGAGGCACACAGTCAAATGAACTGCACATTTAATGATGCAGATTTTGCTGATATTCACTCAAGTCAATTCCATGCTGCCTCTCACTGTTTTTTGGACTGAATAAAATAGCTGGAGAGCAAAGAACTGATTCTAACGGAAATAAATCAGTAATACCAAACATTGTGCCCATTCACAGTCTCTATTTCTGCTTAAATGGAGCAGAACAAAGGACATATTTAAAGTTGTTAAAGCATTTGTTGGAAAACACTCTCTTGCAGTATAATATGTCGACAGAATCAGGCCCTTACAGTCATCAGCAATTGCACCATTAAATTCAACATATTATATTTGTATTTCAGCTGCAGTTGTAAATACTTCATTACTGACTATGTATTATCTACTATTGATCTGTTTAATACCTCACTTTGGGTGATTATAAAGGGCAACCCTTGATGTGTTTGTGAGGTTAACCCTTCCAAACAGATATGGAGTAGCAGGGCAGGCTTTCAGTACCACGGTCAGTGACACAGCCTCAGCCCTCAACTCAGGTTGATCTACGTAAGCTGTAGTGCTAAAGGAGCTGCTGATACCACAACTGATCCTAAGTGATCATACTGTAAGGTTAGTGTTGTATATTTAGTTGCAGTGCTGCGTTGCCGATGTGTGGAAAGGAACTCTGCTGACACTGATCCTTGATTATAAAAAGGTTTATTACATCAAGTTTTCAGCATCATGACGAGTTCTGCAGAACCCGGAGAGTCACAGCCCAAAAATGCACTCTGTCTTGCTTCAGCAAGAGCAGGCTTATAAAGGGTACGTTTAGGTAACATATTAGTTAAAGTAAACAGATGTGAGTTGGCAAGTAAAGGTCTAAGTCCCTTTGAGGTCAGAGTCTCTTTGGGGGGCTCCAACACTACACATAAAATCATTGATCCCACTCAGCCCCCAATCACAGAATCACATAAACATCCTCTTCAACATATCACTCCACTGAGAGGAAAATCATTAGACTTACATCAATAACACAATGCTCCTAATGTCTCAACACATTTGAGCTTTATACAGACTTTATAGCCCTTCAGATACCACATTAGCAAGCGGCATTCAGGCATTGAAGCTACCAAGAGTCCTCACAAGTCATACGTACCACTGTTGTCAAATGATCAGCATGTAACAATATTCTACAAACTGTAGACAGATGGAGATACCGTTTCACAGGAATTTACACACACACACACACACACACAGGCTGGCCTCTGTGAGCGAAGTCTGTGCCTTTCTGTAACAATTCTACTGAAGAACACACATCTCCTTTTTGGTTACTGTCCATCATGTGCAGAAATTTGGTAAATGCTTACAGCTGTAACTCTGTATGCTTTCATCACCTTATTGTCATCCTATTTTACAATCAGGGTCCATCCTGCAAACGCATGATTGAACCATACTGTATGTGTCTGTCTCTCAGCATCCTCTAAGGTTTCCCTTTGTTTGGCACCACTCTTTGTGCCCATAATGAGGCAGTCATTAGAGAGAGCCTCTGGGAATCCTGAGGCTAGTGTTGTAGTCTGCATAGGTCTCTCAGATGTGACCAGTCCCACTATAATTATGTGCAAACAGCACCATTATGCTGGGGAGTGGTTGTCATAGGGCTGAATTGGGTGATTCCCAATTATCTGGATAATGTCTGCAGAGAGATTTAGTTTGATGGCATCCAATCCAACCACAACCCACTTCACAGCCGGAGCTACAGTTGGATACTAAATCATAAAGAAATACTCATTCCCACACGTCTTTCCTTCTCTGCCTTTAGGTCTCTTTTTTGTTGCATTTAAAATTAGCAACTCTCTGACATTCATATTACATGTCTCAGCTTGTATAACCCTCAGTCATTCCTCCATCATGTTCTTTCAGTGGTGTCCTTCAAAGCTGCAACCAAAAGGATTTTGTTACTGCCTGTCCAGTATCTCCTATCCCAGCCCCCATCTTTGCCTAAAGCTGCACAGATGAAAGGTCAGTGGAGGAAAGAAGATCATCCATAGTCACGTGAGATTTTCCCACTGTACCTCCCTATGACCTCCTCTGTCCAATGAGGGGCTGCACACCTAATGCAGACTAACTCATCTCTTTATTCCTAAAGCCGCTCCTGTGTTCATGGCTGCTGCATATGAAGCAATGCTACTATCATAAGTAAAGGCGCATCTGTTTAACAGAGCTGCTGATATAGCAGCACGCAGCTTTTGATGGCTTTGGTCCGATCCCCACAGGAGCTCATTAAATCTGCCAGTAAGGCAGGACCACCCCACCCCCTACTACAATCACCGCTATGGTATACCCGCTACATAGGCAAAGAGAGAGAGTAGAAAGAGGGAAGGGTGGGAGGAGTGAAATGGCAAGAATGCCACATAAAGATAGATGTACACCAATGTATGGGGGAAGGGTGAAGGAAAAAAGGGGGAGGGTAGAAAAGGGAAGGTGTGGCTGATGAAGGTAAGGATGGAGACAAAGGAACGGAATGGCAAACAGATGAGAAAATAAGTGAAAACGGAGAGAAAGCATTGGACGAAGGTCAGATGAAAGAAATCAATTGAAGTGGAGAATGAGATGGAGCATGCCTCTACATAAACAGTATATGAGTGGCTTCTGTGTTATCAGTGTTATCTGTGGATACGTGAAAAGCTGACATCTGTGTTGGGCAGCTGGGAAATGGGATTAGTGCACAAATCACATCTCATACATCACTAGACTCACCTGCCACACTCTCAAATATAAATATGCGTTGATGATACGTGCACTTACTCTCACTGTCTAATCCCACTCTCGCTTACATTTTGTGTACAAGTACAATACATGTAAATGCAAGCATGTGCGCACACACAGACTGTCTGTGGCCATAAATCTCAGTTGGTCCAGTCCTGTGGTATTCGAGGCGGGGTGAGGGAGTTACTGTCTCACTAAGGATTTGCCAATAAGAGAGCTAAGGAGGATGGCTGTTCTCTCACTAATTAAACACAGGAGCCTGTAGGGATGGAGCATAGCCTGCAGAAGTGGCCATGCCCCCGCTCTCCTCACAACACCCTGCAGTGATGACAGAAAGGGCATTCCTGCACACACACACACACACACACACACACACACACACACACACACACACACACACACACACACACACACACACACAGGCTGATATCCAATGGACTTTTTAGTGGTTATGGGGTGTGTTAGGTCAGGTGAAGAACAAGACAAGTTGAAGCTTTCAGGTTCATATTTGCAGGTAACTGTTTACTGCAGATAAACAATGTTCTATTCCAAGTACAGTGCACCTTAAACAAAAGTACTAAAAGCATAGTAACTGTATACTGTACATTTTGCAGTCACATACTGCAGTGGCCTATAGTGATGTTACCGTATGCACATTTCTATAAGGTCCTTATATGCATTGTGTTTTTTTTCTAATTGCAACACTCGCTGTCTGTGTATCGCACTGAGGAAAGCACATCACATCAAGGATGACCAGAAAACGATGGGGAAGCATATCAGGAAAGCACGGAAGTGTGACAGAGCTGACAGTCTCTTACACGCTCATTCTACAATGTACATTTCTCTTCCTCATTACACTCTCTCCTTCACATCTTTCCCTCCTTTTCTCTGTTTTTCTTTCTCCTTCTCTCTCACTCACACATATACAACATGTCATTGCTATCACATCAAACATCACATTCATCTGCTTTGCATGTCTGACAGAAAACACATTTTTAGCAGAGGCTGATATCTGGAACCGTGGTCTTGTATCTAGGCACCGAAGCACACAGGTTACTAACAAACGTGGAGTATGAAAAACCTGGTGTGAGCCTGAGTGTTTGCCAACTGTTTTAGTGCAGCAAACTGAATTTTAAACAACAAATCCAATGATGCGTGAAGCGAAAACATCATAAAATAAATCTGCACAAATAAAGACGGAAAGGGATCCAAGAAATATGTTTGGTTTGTCTTTAAACAATAAATTTTGTTCACCCTTTTAGAAAAGCAAAAGTTCAGCTTGTGCTATAAACCTAACTCGACTTCTAACACTACCAGCCTGCTTTCCTTTCAGGACCCCTTCACTGACACTGTTCTTTCAGAACCACATGTACGTATACACATGATCCTTACCCTAACCCTGTACCTTACATGCTTTAAAAATAAGAGCTAAAATAATCTATTACTGACTGTTGTTACACATGAAAAGCCACAGAGGTCTTTCCACGTCATTTTTTTTTATTCGTTGCACACTTTATCAAACTATGTAAATATTTCTTCAGTCACACGCAGCACTGGAATGCCATTGAGAGTGAATGCGCTCTCTTCGGCTGTTTCCATCGCCTAATTATGACAGCCTGCCTATAGTCGCAGTCAATCATTATCAGAACCTCTGGGGAAAAGCTTTTTTTAACACATTTCCACTGTTTCATCCCAGTCACAGCCAAATCCCCAGAGCACACTCATCTTAGGGCGCTCAGAGGATGGTAAACCCCCTTAAATCAAGATTTAAAGCATACAACACAAATTCCCAGAAATCCTGGTTCACTGTAATCCTCTACCCCTATACAGTATGAGGAGCCAGGATTCCCAGTGATGTCAAGTTCAGTTTGGATACAGAAGGATTCTGTACAGTGTACAGTGTGTAAAACGGATTGTAATATACTAGATACATCTTAATGAATTCAACTTGACATAACACTTTGACAATATGAGCTTTTCTCTTTCTCAGATGGCTATAGATATATAGATAGATAGATAGATAGATAGATAGATAGATAGATAGATAGATAGATAGATAGATAGATAGATGGATAGATAGATAGATGGATAGATAGATAGATAGATAGATAGATAGATAGATAGATAGATAGATAGATAGATAGATAGATATACAGACAGACAGATAGATAGATAGATAGATAGATAGATAGATAGATAGATAGATAGATAGATAGATAGATAGATAGATAGATAAATAGATAGATGTAGCTCCTAATTAACCAGTGCATAATGTGGCGAGCCAAAACCCTCAAACAAAACCCTTTCTGTGTTCATCAGCCATTGAGGCAAGCCACTCTTGGAACACGCCATCCCTACTAGAATAATGGGCCACTTCACAGGCCTCCAAGTTAGTTAACAGACTCTAGAGCTGGGAAACCGCTAGCACAGGGTTCATGGGGAGGAGGGGCAATTTAATTGTTTCCTTCGTTTTTGTTTTTGTAACCCCCCACCTCTTTCTCTCCTCTTTTACTCTTTTAGTTCTGAAAAGCGGGCTGACAAACATGCAATGAAGGGGTTGTTGTTTGTTCCGCTGGACAAGTGGGTGAGGTAAACAAAACTAGACTGTAGGGTCTATCAGCTGGGCTCGTCGGGATGGGATAGGCTGAGCAGTGGGGAGCAGCACCCATGCAGAGGGAGGATTGGTCGGGGGTCTGTGAAGTAGGAGGGGTGAGGGCTGTTTTGGGGGGAGAGGGTGAGGGAAAAGGGTCCTGAGTGAGGGAGAGCAAAAGGAGGGTTTCCGGAAGAAGTGGGAGGTGGACATGGGTGCTGAGGTTACTCCTCCGAGTGTGAGCATTGTATTTCGTGCCGAAGTTCTCATGCATGCCCTCCTGTGTTGGCTCCCTAAAATGTCTGAAAGTGATGGAACTCTCCGCGATTAAGTGGACAAGTGGCAGCTCTGCTCTGCGCTCCCACAGCTCAGGCTATTTACATACTCAAGTGGAACGTTAATCCCGGCCGATCCCCCAGAGCTGAACAAAGAAGCACACAAACCTGCCTCAGAGGCCCATTACGCACTTAATTGAGGATTTGTGGAATAGTAAAAAGCGGCAAAGGAAGAGGAAGGTGGGTGAGACGGGAGGGGTAGTGGGTGAAGGGCAATGACACTAGTTTTACTTAGATTAACTTTATTACATAACATTTCTGTGTTCCTGGTCAGGTCAATACTAATGGCAGGAGGATCAAATGTGAAAATGATATCTAGATACATCTTTGTCACCATACGGAAACTCTAGGCATCATCAAATCCTTTTGTTTATTCATTATTCATCCTCTCCCTCTTTATTCCCCATTCACTGATCCTCCCATTATCCTCATTCTGAAACTGTCATAAAAAAACTTTACTCTATAAAGGAAGGATGTGAGGAGAAAAGTAGCAAGAGTAGCTCCTACAGGATAAACAGAAACTATAACTATTTATATTTTCTAAGTATATTTGAAATGTTCTTATGTTATGTAGAGTCAAATGTCCAGTATTTGAAACGTTCAAACATTTATAATATATCTCAAGTGAACATTTCTTGCTGCTTAATTGTCTGTGTGGTTCAAAGGTTCAAAGAGCAATGGTGTAAACCAAAGATAGCTCCATCTGACAACCAGTGTCAATCTGTCAGAATGCATCTTGTGACAAATGTTCAAATGAAGTCTTCTATTTGTTTTGAACGAATCACTTAATGTGCTTTGATTATCATTCTTTTGTTGCCCATAATGGACTGATTGTTCTCAACGGCATGGTCTTTGGTGCCAAGACCTATGGTGCCAAGAGAAATGGTCCCACCCCGTTTATCCCCCCCCCCCCTCTCCTCTTTACCAATCACTCTCAGAGCAATTTCGTGACTCCCTCTGCTGACCTGAATTCCAATGTAGCAGGTGCCAATGGGATGTGGGTGGTTTGGGGTTTTCGGGGAGGAGGAGGAGGAGGACAGTGACAGTGGTGAAGGGCTTGGGTGGGATGAGGTCTTTACTGTACCACAGTAAACACTGACCCCCGCCCAGTATGGAAATGTTAATGTGTTCTGTTGAGTCCTTTTTAAAAGGAGGAATGAAGATTGAAATATCAGAAACCATTGGAGCAGAACAATGTGCTATTAACCAGTTTAAGTAAGTCCAAATTTGTTCAACTTGTGGAATCTGTAAGCAATTTGTACACGTGTGGGCTCTGACCATGACTTTTGTGTGTACCGGGTGAGACCAAACAAAAAATTCCCACATGGTGTTTGTACTGGCTACACAGCCTTTTGCACCTCAAAATGTTTTTCTTCACTTTCACACAAAGTACTAGAAAGTTCTAGAAAGTAAATAATATCTAATTATGATAAAACCTCTGATATTTGAATAATACAATACATATAAAGCCATCTGATTGCTTGCAAAGCACACACGTGATAAATCCCAGAGTAGTAGTATATTTTGTTTTCGGCTCATTGTTTTCTTGTCTCTATTTTCTTATTTAAGATATTTTGTGTATTTTTATATACATAACATATTTGACTGTTGAATTGTAAACCGTTGGTACTTTAAGGAATATTTTCTTTTCATCCTATCTTTGAAATTCATGCTATTTTGTCTATTTGAATGTGTTTTATTAAATGATTGTTTTGTTTTTTTAATATGCAAGGGGAACATTGCCATGTCTGTCCTGTACACACGAGCTCACCAAGGCAAGTTCCTGAAAACATGTGTTGTGGTAACAAAGTCAACTCAACCCAACTAAATCTCCATCTGTATTCACCATATTTTTGCTAAATGACAAATACACATGGTTCCACTTTTGGAGGTGATGTTCCATCCCTTACACATCAACACAGACTGTATGGGCAGTTTAATGAATGCTGCAGTCTCATAGCGAAACTGAAGAAATGCCTTGACCATGGCCAGCGGAGATCTATCGTTTTGCCGCCCAGCAGCAGACTCGCTAGTGAATGCCTGTGTTTCTGTTCCTGTGCAGTCATACATAAGTGAAGGGAACCAGGCTCTTTGTTTGGTTAACCCATGGGAAAGGCCTCACTCTGTTCTGCTCTCTGAGAACCGAAACACAGATTCTATAGGCAAGACTTAAAAAGAAAAAGAGCATGAATCCCACATATTAGGAAGATTCACACCAAGAGTAACGTGATGAGGAGGAGATAAATAGAATTCAAGGCCTGAAAAGCAAAGAAATACGGGGAAAATCAAGTTGAAATTGGATGATATTAAGGCAATTAGGAAGGACCAAAATGAAAGAAACAGCTAAGGGAAGAGATAAAAGGAGTATTGAGAAAGTGAGAAAAAGAGAGACAGAGATAGACGAGCATGAGGGTGGTAACGAGTGAAAAGAGGAGCTGGATGGTACTTTGGCAGCTTCAGCGTGTTCCCAGGAGGATTACTCAAGCACCCGATGCCACAGACTGCCAACAAGACCACAGAGAAGCTCCATGAATGGAGACCCACAACCACACACATACACATCTCTGTGGCAGTCTGAATATTGGTGTCTGTTTCACCTGTTGCCTCTCCTCCCTCTCTTTTTCACCCCAGTTGTACTGTCCTTTTCTCTTCCTTATTCTTTCATTCCTCCACTTTTCCCAGCATGTTCCCCACCTCCCTTTCCTCACTCTCTATTTTTCTCACCCTTCCTTTTCTCTGCAGCTTCACCAGGCAGCAGCGAGAGAAGAGGTTTCACTTGGCCAGCCACAGACAGGTAACATATGCTCCATCTTCTGGCTGCTTGCGCGGCCCTTTATACGTCCTTGTGTCCTCGCATGGGAGAAACAACCCCACCGTTTACACCACTCAGTCACTCCATCCTTTGGCTGTTCTCTTTTCATCCAAAGAGAGAGTTCAATATTTTACTGCTTGTCCTCCCCATCTTGTTTCTCTTTCTGTCTCTCCCACATTTTAAAGCCATTCTCCCACTCTATCTAACACTTCTGGCAGTGTAAAATCTCAGTTTGTCTGGCAGAAACTTGAGCGTTTCCACATTGTTCTCAGGGTTTCACTGCTTTTCTTAGGCGCTAAACTGAACTGAAGAACATTATACATTGTAAAAACAAACATTATACATTGTACAAAATATGAAGGCAGCGAGGAAAATAGTCCAGCACTATCTGCTGCCTGCTTGCTCTGTAAGTTGTCAGGCGTTATATAAAATTATAGCTAATTCTCGCTATAAAAACAAGACCATATTATCACATTCTACCCACTGCATGTTAACATCCTATAGGAATTTAATTAATCTTTCAGCTTACTCTACAGTGTCAATGTAATTTTCTTTTCATCAGTTCACGCCTGCTTACTGCTGACGGCTCATTTGGTCTACCATTCCCAGTCATCTATGAGTATTACAGACAAATCCATCCAGTGGATTGTCCTCTCATTTTTTCTCAAGCACAGCCGACTACTTTAATCAATCCATAAAACCGTTGAGGTTGATTGGTAAAACTTAACTTCCACAGTAAAGACCAGTCAATGAAGAAGCTATCAGGTAGAACATAGATTTTTTTTGGACCGGTGTGCTGTTACTTCCTTTTCCTTTCTCTGTTATTTAAACCTGGCTCGCATATGTCACCAACTAACCTCCCCCTAACTGTATGGATGTGTGTACCTCACAGTAGAGCAGCTTAAATTAAACACAACTAACAAACACATGTTCATGAAAAATCTTCTCTCCCTTTAAGACCACGGACGAGCGATGTCTACCCTAATTAAAGTAACGTCTTCACAGATGGCTAACATAACAGATTTCAAGAAATATGATTTTTTACTTGTTTCACTTCCAGTGTGAGATCAGCGACGCTGCAGGGTTTTGTCTGGGCGTGGGATTGCCTCTGTATGTTGTCTTGTGCATGTATGCACGCATGATTACTTGGATGCATTCATGCTTAGAAGGGTTGACACTTCCATGATGGACTTTTGATCATTCATTTTTGGAAAGAAAAAAAAAAAACAGGTTGTAATAAACATAAATTGTTAACTATAACAAACACAGCTACAAAATGACATCACACAATTAATTTAGATTTAGAGGGGTCTCCTTAATGAGAGACTTGGATGTTAAAAATGATTATGTCTAAAAAGGAATTTCAAGTAACCCAGAGAGAATTCATATAATGCTGCATTTATTTTGATTAATGCAGTCTATTTAAATAGCATAAACAACAAAAGAATATTAAACAGAATATTTTTTCTAGAACAGCATACAGCTAGACATAAACACCCAGGAAATCATTTGTTTCTATTATTTTGCCGGCACATGCAGGTAAAAAGGATCAAAAGAGGACTCCCGGATAAAAGTCTCTGCATAAATTCCCTTACACTAATGACCTTTTTCTTTGTGAACTAATGCAAAATATGTGCATAATGGACCCAAACAGAACATGTGAATTCTGGTTGTTATGGCTGCATTTGCAGCATGTAACCATGTCATATGATAAACACATACCTTAATTTGTAAAAAAAAAAAAATTAAATAAATAAAGACTAAATAACCCCCCACACACACACACTCCCCCCCCCTTTACAGACTCAGGACATGCATGTATATATTAAATGACTCATCCTGCCTTTCAGCATGTATGAGCTTCTGTTGAATGTATGTTGTGCTCATTCATGTAAGGCAGCAAATGCCACAGTACATTAGTTTAGGGAGCAGTCTATGGGAAAAGGACAAAACGCATTAGCTGCATGGACACTTTCCTTTAGAGATTCTCCAAGCAATTACACTGAAGGCCAAGGCCTCTTCAGATCCCAGTCCTGCCACACAATGCACATGGTAAGGCCAGTTCCTCTGACCAGGACCACCAGTGGAAGATAGCACGCCCATTAAAAACCCAACACATACAATGATCTCTAGTCAGAGAGAGCACGGAACCACCTCCTCTCCAGTTTTCATGCATCAACATGCAGTTGACAGGCTCATCCACAAACACCCCCTGTACACGTTTTTCCGTGTTAAGCCAAGAGTAATGCTGAAGGCGATCAACTGAGGGTGCCATGAGAGTTGGTTTCCATGGTGACATTGATGGTGCCACTGGAAAATTGTGTGTGTGTGTGTGTGTGTGTGTGTGTGTGTGTGTGTGTGTGTGTGTGTGTGTGTGTGTGTGTGTGTGTGTGTGTGTGTGTGTGTGCCCGTGCGGGAACGTGTGCTCGCGTTTTAATATGAAAGAGGGAATGGACTGCAACGATTGGCTCAAGAGGTGGGCGGCGATAGTAAGGATTCTTTCTCGTGCTGTATAACTCTCTTATAATGAAAAAAACAAACAAACCTGAGGTAGTGGACACAGGGAATGCCATGGACTACTCCACTGCATAAGCATTGTGCAAATAAAATATGCAATATCCTCTGTCTCTTCCCTGAGGCCCATATGGGCTACAAATTATTTTCGAGGAAACACTGCAAATCACAATGCAGACGTTTTTTTTTTTTTTTTTTTCTCAGATCCAGCAAGTTTACAAATAATGTATCTACATTATGTATTACAGCAAGACACTTTGTGACCTCAGGCTATAACTTGTTGACTGATTTATAATCAAAATCACTATATGCCGAAGCATAGAGGCAAATGTTAGTCGCATCTGGTGTCTAACTAAGATTTATTGCACTCATCAAGTTGCCAAGAAATGGCACAGGGTAGTTGTAAATGGAGTGGACGTCTCAACTGTTTCTATGAAGCTTTTAAAGTTATAATATATGGGATAATTCAGTTCAAAGCAACTTGTTTTTTTCTTTTGAAACATCCAACAGGAAGATGTTGTGCGTTTTGGCAAGTGGAACTCTTCAGTTTAGTTAAGATAATGCTGCTTTGGGCACGATCAAACACACACAAACACACCAGAGCCAGAGGTTCAAGAAACAGGTTTGTCCTGGAGATTGTATTAATAGCGCTGACATCAATTTCTCGTTTAGCTGTCAAACAGACACATTTGAATTGTTCCCAGTGTTGTAACTGTAACTGGCAGGGCATAACGGTTAACTTACCATGCATCTACAGCATATCAATTCCACTTGTATTTGATGCATGCACGTCTGAGGTAGTATGCTACTTCGTGAAACCCGTATAAAAATGTGAGTAAAGGCAGCTCTTTTATTGATAATATAGGCTAATGTAATGTAATGAGCAGCGCTCCGGGACTTGTCACTGCAGGTTGCCACCTCTATGGCTTATCAATGAGTAGCCAATCTATGAAATACGAATATTGCACAAAGAAACAAACCCAAAAGTTAATTTAAGGGAGATCTTCTGGTGTTTTCTTGTATTCTTAAGTGATTTACAAGCATGCAGTCATTTCTCGATTGAAGCAATTCATTACATTTACCCGTGACTTGCTGTGATGACAAACAACAAATGAAGCTACAATTCACGATCAAGACAAGCCATGCGTCTCCTCATCGCCTCCACCATTGCGCGGGCATTGATCCTGTTTGCAAGCTAAAACAAAAACAAAACAAAACAGCATCTTACCTTTGTTGAAAACCACGATGAAAAAAGTTTTTGGTCTTGTCCCCTTGCAGGATCTTTCCGTATCCGCCTCAGAGGTGTTGAGCCACAGCGATCTGCAGGGCGCACAGCGGTCCAGGACAGGAGCGCTTCTCACACCAAACGGAGGGGTTTTCTGTTCGTTAAATCCGAGTTGAGCTCCGCAGCTCAACGATCCCACTGAATGAGCTCTGCCTCACCTCACTCTTCGGCGCTTTAGGACTCCCCCACCCACCTCCGCCCGTTTCCCCCCTCTTTGTCTCTTCAGCATGGGAATAGCAACCCCCGTTGGTTGAGGATGTAGCCTATAACGTACCCTTCTCTCTCTTTATCTCTTTATCTTTCTCAGCTACTATGTCAAACACACCGTGGTTTGCAAACATATCCAAGTTCTTGCATAACCTGTTCATAAGAGGTGTAGTGCACTTTTTTTTTTTTTTTTTATGAAATCCTCCAGTTAAGTCAAATCATGTATTAACATGCAGAGGGTGTGCTGCAGGTTCTCAGCCTCTCAGCCCAATTGCTCTGGCTTTGATGTTATATGACCTTTATTTTGTTGCTAGAGAGTGCAGGCTGAAACTCATTAAAGTCCATGCATCCTGCAGCGTCTTTCTAATCTGTGTATCATGTAGGCTACTGCAGGTCTAACTTATATGATTGCACTTCAACAGAAAACCAGTCAGTCAGTTAGTTACACAACTTAAACTGAAGTACACATTTTTTTGAGAATGGATAGATACCTGTGAACTGCAAAAAAAAAGCACAAGCTATATGAATAATGTTAGTCCAAACCATGGAGGAGAAGGACTTGGGAACAATTTTGACTCGGATCAGTATAATATGTCCCTCTTTTTTTTGCTTTACTAATGACTCAGAGTAACAAAACGTGGCAACCATAAGTCTTTTCTGGTCATTTATGGTAGTCGTGTGAGGTTGAGGACAAAGAAGAGGACAAAAGAAAAAATCATGGGAATAAAAAGGGGAAAATTATGGAAACATTACTCTAAAATGTCTTTGATTCATGTCTAATGAAAACTCATAATATTAAGTAACGATTATTGTCTTTTGTGATTTTTCAAAGAGGAGAAACAAAGGAAAGAGGAAAAGTAGTTGGGATGACAGGTTGGCAGGTCATTTTGCCAGAGGCAGGGCAATATTTTGAAGACGCTGGGCGACTATGGACCCTGTCCTCACAAGAATAACAAAGGCATTGGCCGTTTTTGTTCAAAATGTCTTTTGTTTAACCTGATAAGGTACTCTAGTGGCACTGTACAAAATGACAATGACGGATGATGGAATTAAGGGGTCAGTATGCTTCATCCAGTGCTTGTCTGATTGTCCTAAAAGCCCCCCCGCCACCCCCCCCCCCCCCAAATTCTCCAACATTGGAATTAGGATAACGGTTTTCATAACTTTACAAAACATGTCCACTTCCAGCAGGCCATGTGTGCAGAGGTGACAACATCTGAACAGTTACAAACACTTTTGCCTCAAGACGTGTTCGGACAATACTCGTAAACGTTCAAAGACTCACCGGCCTATAGGGTAATGTTGTAATAGAGCCTCAGAACCTCAATGAGAGGAGTTTAGGGTGGATGGATTGGTCGTCAGAGCATGTGACTGTTTGCATCCTATTTCCTACAAAAAAAAAATTAAAGTTTATCGTTCAACCTACCAAAATCTTTAAACGGCCCATAAGCTGATCTATCAGGAGAGAGCTCTTTTGAGAGAGGAAAAACCTCCCCAGATGGTGATTAGCAGCGCACAAGGTCATCTTTGAATTGCTCGTCAAACTACTCATTGGAGAAGGTAAAACTCAGTTGTTATAGCAATTATATTTGGGTCAGTGCTCTGTTTGCCTTTAAAGCTTATTGGGCAGCAACTGAGAGCATTTGGAGTAATAAGAGCAAATCCCCCAAACTGCTCCAAGAAATAGAAATAGAGCCAGAGCCAGACGCTGACTAAGCCATGTGAGTGGCGGAGCACCTATTCAGCTGAATTAATATTCCACTTTTGCAAAGTGATTTAATGCAAAGTTTGCATTTTGGGATCATCAGACCCTCTCGTTTTAACATTTGGGTGAGCCTTTCTGTGTGTGTAGCTGCACTGGCTGTTGTGTGGCAGTATTTGTGTGGGCAGCACAGATAAGATTTAAAGTGCTCATAATATGCTCATTTTCAGGTTCATAATTGTATTTAGAGATATTATTATTATTATTATTATTATTATTATTATTATTATATCAGAATAAGTTTACATGGTTTCATTTTCAAAAAACACCATATTTTTGTTGAACTGCACATTGCTGCAGCTCCTCTTTTCACCCTGTGTGTTGAGCTCTCTGTTTTAGCTACAGAGTGAGACATCTCATTTCTATTCCATCTTTGTTGGGAGTCGCACATGCTCAGTACCTAGGTCAGCACCACAAGCCAATCAGAAGCAGAGTATGAGGGCGTGCCACACTAGCTGCTAGGCGAGCATTATAACGTGTGTTACAAAGTGACGCACGTTCGTCCTGGAAGTAAAGGCTGGACTACAGTAGAGCTGTTTGGAGCAGTTGGGGAACAGAGTTTTCTGTTGGAGATGGTAAGTCCCTTTGGGGTGGACTTTGGGCTTTTTCACTTTGTAAACCTATTACATGCACAAAAAAGATATATAATACAATAAAGGAAAGGGAAAAAGCCAAAAAGCATAATATGAGCACTTTAATTAAAGATACATTAAAAGATGTTATTATTAATTCCACAAAAAATCTTAAAATGTATGGCAAGGTTCCAGGGTTATTGGTCATCCAGATCCATGCATTACGACAGTAATCTGCTTGCTGGGTTATGTGGTTCATGTTGTTGGACAAAAGTTGCAGTCCCAGAAAAACTATCCTTTACCTTCACCTGTCTTGTCTACAGTATGCGGGTTATCTGTCACCAAGGTGTTAGGATATCTAGAACTACATGTATGGGGTTAAAGATAACTGGATTTGTTGTTTTGCACGTTTTCTACAAAACCTGTACCTTGAGAGTAACATTGCAGCAGCACAAAAGGAGCAGCTCATTAAATCAATCCATGGTCACGCAGGCGTCATTTTTCAAATGTTTGCTATAATCTGCTGGGTATAAAATGGTAGCATAGGAGAGGTTTTTGAACGCACAATCAGGCCAAAGAAAATGCTAAATTGCAATAAACTTTTATTTAGGTTAAACACAGGTTTTACCTGATGGTCTGTGGACCAAAACATTGTATTTGAAAAAAAAAAAAGTTTTTTACAAGTAAATAGGACAGTGTGCGTGATTCTTTTAAAGGCATTCATGAGCCTTCACAGTCATGAATGCACAATCAGAAATGGCATCAGGTATTATAGATCTGAGGTGGGAAAAATGCATCCTACTGTAGGTCGGTGGTCAGTGAGCTCTAGTGTACACAAATGTGCTTTATCTTAGTCTAAGATAGAACAGGCATGCTTTGCAAGAGCAGGGTGATTGATGAGAATGATGAATAAGATGTAATGGTAAGTATTTTGTGGGACAAAGTACAGGTAAACAACATCCACAGCAAAATGTGTTTGTTTTGTATTTTTCCTCACACTATCAACCCATCTCAGGTAACCATCCGATTGCAGCTGAGTATCGGTGCACTTCACGTTTAGCATATTGCTACAGTTAGCTTGTTAGGATAATATAACTGATGTAGCCTATGGCTTGTTGTCCCAGGTCATTGGCTCCATGCAGCTGCAATAAACCCTCCATGGCATTTCAGGAAATAGCCAGCCTTCCCCTGGGTTTGGCTTACCCAGGAGACTAAGACAATCATCTGGGCCTCCAACATGTGGATGTACCAGAATGTACTGTGAAGGATAGTCAATATGAAAATGTGAGAATCCTCTTCTGTATGCAAAGCAGCTGGGAACCCAGTTGGGTAATTCATTTTCACCCTCTTCATCCATGATGTTATACATTTAGTTTTGACAGCAAGAAGCTGAACTCTGTGACTGCACTTGGCGAGCTTCCTTTGAGAAGCCTTTGTCCAACCTACAGGAAGCAGCAAGTTACCTCACCTTCACATTGGTCAGTTAACTATTTTCTTCTTTGAATTTGCAGGTTACTGATGTTCACTGGATGTGCTCTGCCAACAACACAAAAAGCTACAGATAAAAACAGGACAGCAAAACACATTTGAAGGTGTCATGAACCTAATAGTGTTCAACAATGCTACTTTTCACCTTTTTAAACTGGATTCATCTTTTTAATTTTTTAAATATTTTATGTTTTTTTAACAAGCTGTTTAGGGGAGAAATCATGATATACCAGCTACCATTTGCATCTGCCCCTGTAGAAAGGGTACGTTAACCCTAAAGGGCCTGGGCCAGTGTTGACGTTACGAGGATGTTCGGGGGCAATAAATCGGAAAGTCTTCAGAAATACCCCAGGGAGGTGACCCTGGGCGAGGAGGATAATGCAAGTATTGAACTGTGTACTAAGCCTTGTATATTTGAATATATCTTGCTATATCTCTGCATTCACCTTTTCGGGTTCGCTATGTTTCTCTTGCACAGAAATCTTGCCTGAACCCATGCCGGCTTTCTGCAGCTGCTGAAGGAGTCATACAATCACAGCTATAATAAATCATATTGCTACTTCTGGCTCTGCAATTCAGTCACAGAGCTGCATATGGATGAAAACACAGCCAGGCCTTTACATCAATACAGCAAAATTGCTTTGCGTTTTGAAACATGGGTGTGTTGTATATTTATTCAGGGCTGTGAAGTGTATGAATTTTATATAGCCATATCTGACAGGTAATGACTGCATAATACCATGCTCTGTTTAGGTTGATACTGTATGTATTAAAGATTTAAAGGGGCTGGAATACGAGTGGTTCTAGGGGTAGCATGATGATTTGCTTAGGATATGATGGGTAAAATGAGGGTAGGGATATTATCCCAGGGCAGTAAACACATTACTGTGTTAAGAATAAGGCTAATATTCCTACTGCCAACAAATCCCACCAAAATATCAAAACCAACAATTAACTTATCCTTTCAACAAGTATTGCCCATGTAACCAAAGCCTGATACACTATAGCCTTATTTATTCCTCTGTGCCATAGACGTCCATTAAAGTTACTTCATTATAACACATGTGGACACTGTACTTTATTCTGAATCAATCCCAGATACAGATGCTAGTGCTGTAATGTGTGAAATAATGTGAAAATATTCCCCAATAATGCACTATTTACTCCTGTTTCAGTAATATTAGCTTAAAGATACAGTGCCCAACTTTGCCTTAAACATTTGTTACCAATTTTCTTCAGTAGGAACATGAGAAAAACATATATAAAATATATAGACCAGACTTTTAAATGTAAATGTTTCAGGGCATCGTTTTAGCAGTCCCACATTGTTATGTCAGACCAGTATACTAACAACAGAGCTGTGTGTGGATCCTTAGCGCCAAAATGTTTTAGTTCTTCTAACAGTGAGAACAAAGCACAGAAGCCATCAGCCTAACGGGGAAACTGGACTGAAACCTAAACATTTTGCGTAAGTTCGGTGTCAAGTATTTTGCCCCTCTGCCTCTCCAGCGTTAACCATGACATTCTCATGGTAATGTTTTGTCATCATTATCCAGGTACTTTGCTCCGTGTTACATCTCTGTTCCCAGGACAGTCAGGACTTGGTTAAGTGTTGCTCATGTTTCTATGGATGATGCCCTGTGAGCTAACCAGGGCCTGTGAAAGGACAAGCTCCCAGCCCAAGTGGACAGGACTCTCCTCATGGGACTGTCCTCAGCTGTTGTTCAACTTTAGTAAATGGGTGAAGGAAAGACAGAAAGACTTTGATAGATGCTGTTCGCAGTTCGTTGTCGCAGTTCTGCATGTCAAATATGATCTTACATTATTAACAATAAGTGTTATATATGGCTGGGTATATTTTTGAAAGATAATATTAGGACTACAAAGAAAAATAACTATGGTATATTGTAAGATACTTTTTGAAACAGATCATAGAAAGTTCTTTTGAAAGTAATTAAAAGAAAAATGTTACAGCACTGACAAATGATAAGTACATTTAATATAGTAAAAATAAAAACAGATACAACTTAACAAACCCACATCCTAAAATTTGAAACTTGAAAAAAAAAGTCCACTGCACAAGAGTTTTGGGCATGGCAGCACAGATCACCTCTGGTGAAAAAATTAGACCTGGGAGATGTGGAGACACATTGGCTCTGACGACGACCTCAGGCTATGCTCAGGCATATAAGGTTTTAGAAAAGCTATTCTGGGCCCTGTCTAAGTCCTGCAGTAAAATAATAACTAGGATACATTTTTAAATTGATTAAAGCATTTGTTTGTCATATCTACAGTATCTCTATATCTTTTTAAAACACTGACTGCCATATTATA
This sequence comes from Zingel zingel, assembly GCA_023566125.1. Taxonomy (NCBI): domain Eukaryota; kingdom Metazoa; phylum Chordata; class Actinopteri; order Perciformes; family Percidae; genus Zingel; species Zingel zingel. The sequence continues at coordinate 23,387,233 of CM042320.1, forward strand.
GACAGCTGGTTGGGCGAGGGAAAGGGAAGAAATTCAGTTGAAGAAACTGTTGCTGAAAAATTGTGATTTACATTTCTACTGTCTTATTATTATTAAAACTGTTTGCATATGAATACCATATTATACTGATTGTACTCTAAACAAGATACCATGGAGCCATCAACTGTCCTTGTCTGAGCACGGTATGATGCTAAGGAAAGAGCAGCTGCTCCCTGACTGAGGTTAAGAAAGATATCGACTTTATTATGACTACATGTATACTCAACTTCTTATTACAAAAGCAGCTGTAGAGAGCTTTTTGTCATATTTTGTGCTTTGCTGTAAGTGCTAGAATTTGACTCTCCTTGCAAGTAAACAGGTTTTGAGATAATTCCAGTGTTTCTGTCCATTCCTTGATAATTAATTATCCTAACGGAAACAAAAGTACGAAATGTGTGATTTTGTCTATGTGAGAGATTTGATCTGACAATAGCGAATAACATAACTTTTGTTTGCATTTTACTGTACTCCATATTACATGGATGTTTCTTATCAGTTTTTAGAATCAAAGACAGAATTGTGAAGGAAGTAGGTTTTGCAGACTTGGGTCACAGCCCCTCTTTACATAGACAATTCACACTTTCTGGGTGCTCAAGATTGGGATATGGTGGTGGGGAATGTATGGCTGCAGTGAACAAAACTAGCTGTGGTGACTTTTAAAGCTTTTAACACAAACATGCTGGCTTCATAGTGCTATGATTTTATGAATCAAAATGCAAGGCCCAGGTCGGCCATGGGCAGTAAGAGTGGTCATTTTGAGAGTATCCACCAGACACTGAACTACTCATAGTAATTAGCCACTTTATCAAGTTCCCTCATAGATTTCTGAACATTTTCCTTACAGCATTTCATTTGGTCCTTTTTTTTTGTCATCCAGACTCTTTGTCCAGTCTACAGAACGGTCTAATCAAGACTGCATCTCAAAAATCAGTTCTTTCGTGTCTCAGGTTTACCTTGAGAAAGTCATACAATGTTCATATAAAAATAATAATGTACATTTTAGAGTTGATTTTAAAGCTGCAAATGTTTTTTTTTTTTTAATTTAAATTTGAGGCAGACATTTCTCAGAGTTGACCAAATCGGCTTCAAAGAGAATGAATATTAAACTTACATGGGTCAGGTTTCCAATGGTACGACTCCAAATGGTTTATCGGTGTTTGAAGCCCCCAACGTCTCCTTCCAGGCAGCGCTGCCTGGAAGGCACTAGGATTAGGCAATGGTTATGGTTATGGTTAAGGTTAGGGTTAGGTGCCTTGAAGTCAACGGTCGCAGCGCTGCCTGGAAGGAGACGTTGGGGGCTTAAAACACCATCGAGCCTCCAAATGAATGCTGCTGGATGATTAAATAGGCTACTGTTTGTTAACGCGTCACCTTAAAGGACAATTCCGGTGCAAAACGAACCTAGGGGTTATTAACAGCTGTGTACCCACTCTGTCGATGTTTTCATGCTAATCAAATGAGTTTTTAGCTTGAAAGACGCTAGCACGGACCGCCGATTAGCTTACAACGCTAGTATTCAGGGCACAAGGAACGTAAAAACAAATAGCTATTTATACCACTAAAAAGGCTCAAAATATCACCAAACTTCAACGGTAGCATAATGAGGGTCCCTAAATGTTAAACGAAGCACTGAGAACTTCGTAAGTGTACAGACAGTTTATTGAAAAGATAGATTATAAAGACACTGCGTTCATGTTTACATGCCGCCGCCGTCTTGGAAACCAGTCATGACTTACAGCTGGCGATGCAAACAAAAATCAAAAGCAATTTGCTCAATATATCTGAAATAATCGCACTCTGCATAACTTGTCTAGTGTACTTACTCAGTGCATAACTGTCCATCTGGTCCCTCCGGTCTGGGTCGCCGAAAAAGTTTCAAGTACAGCCCTGTTTATCAGAAAGGGGAAATCTTCAGACTGTACAAAACACTGCGTCTCTTGGGCATCGCGATGCAACAGGTCCCACTCCTTGCAACACAGACACTCCTGTTCTGTGGCCATAGCTTCACAATGTCCGCAGGTACGCCACCAGTTTCCCGAAGTACGACGCTGTGTTGTGGCATTGACTACCGGTAGCTCTCTCTCTCTCGTAGCCCCTTCACGGAGCTCCCGCAGCTCTTTGTTCAATAAACTGTCTGTACACTTACAAAGTTCTCAATGCTTACGTTAACATTTAGGGACCCTCATTATGCTACCGTTAAAGTTTGGTGATATTTTGAGCCTTTTTAGTGGTATAAATAGCGATTTGTTTTTACGTTCCCTGTGCCCCGTATACTAGCGTTGTAAGCTAATCGGTGGTCTGCGCTAGCGTCTTTCAAGCTAAAAACTAATTTGATTAGCATGAAAACATGTCCCAGAGAGCAACAGAGTGGGTACACATCTGTTAATAAACCCTAGGTTCGTTTTGCGCCGGAATTGCCCTTTAACAACTTTATTAGGTGATAAAAAGTCAGTGTTGTGTTTTCAGATTTCTACGCTGCCTTCAAGTGGATAAAAGATCAATAATGTGCAATTAAGATTTTACTAATCAAATTTAAAGCACTTCACAGGCTGGCTTCTGGTTTTATTTCTGATTTTCCTATTCCCTAGAAGCCAGCGCGCAGCCTCAGATGCTCTGCCAGGGTTTCTCTGAAGTGACCAGGCTTTCACAGTCAAGGTCCCTCACTTTTGGTGTGTCCTGTCTGAGGATAGAAGATGCAGTAACATCTTCTAAAAAAAATCAGTGAAGAAAACAAACAATAAAAAAAGCCTTTTATTAATATCGGCCCCGATTTTATTTTTATGGCTCCATTACGTCTGTTTTTGTGGATTTTATTTTGAGTTTTATTTTATTTCATCGTTGTACCTCTAATTTCCTGATTTTACCTGTCTCATTGGCATAGTTTGTAGTACTGAAATGTTTTACCTGAATTTACACATGTAAAGCAGCTTGTAATTTAAATTATTACATTTTTAAATCACCAAATTAAGAACAAAAGAACCAACAACCAGAGCCCAGCTCTACTATTGATGCTCCCAGAGATAGAGTAAGAATGTATTGTATTGCCTTCATTGCCCCCTTTTGGAAGTCGATATAAGCTGCAGCTCCTCTATCTACGTGGGCTCATTTCTGAATAATGGAGGAAAGTCAGAATGGAAGTCATTGATTTAATTTGAGCACAGAAAAGGGAATTGATCTGTGAATAATGTGCTCCGTTTATGGTTGGGAAAATGTTGCTTCTCTGACCTGGATTTATTTGCACAGCGAAAGCCCACTGTGTGCTTCATAGAGCAAATATAAGGTGTTCTTTTCACACCATCTCAATATAATGATAGTAATCAGTCAGTAGAATATATTAGTTTGTGCATATACTGAGTTTGACACTATAATGAAAAATAATCACACTCAGACAAGCTTTACCACACCCCACATTTTCTTTCATTAAAAACGTCACGATTTTTCTGTCTTTGGATACAATATGTACATCTCTTGCGTCATATGAATTGATAAAATAATTCAGTACATTACAACATATATACATACCAATGAGTACAATACAAACCACCATCAGCCAGAGGTGTGAAATGGTTTTCTGCTCATTTTCAAGTCTGTAACATCAGGCTGAGGGACCTGATTATTGAAGTTTTCTGATGAAAAGGTCAATGCCCAGCACATCTAATGTGTTAGCACCCCCTTCAGTTAGAGCACTGTGTTGTCCAGTGTTTCCACTGCTTCTGCATTGAGTAAGAAAATGTCCTTGTGTAAGAAAGAAAAAGAAAAACAGACAAACATAAGGGGAAGGACATTAAGATATGAAGCAATTTAAATATGTTAGAATCATAGAGGGAACAAGGTGAGTCAGACAGTAGGACTTTTATTTCATATTGCTCTCTATCCAGTCTTTGAAGTTGGCTACACGTGTGTAGACTGTGTAGAGGTCAGGATCACACTCCCCTTGGTCATAGCCAAAGCTCACCAGTCCCAGGAGTCTCCACAGCCCTTTGCTCTCCCCTTGCACCTGTGGGAAGCTGAGAGAGGGCTTCTGGTTGTTGCTGGCCTGGTTCTCAGAGAGGGCGGGGAGGACAAGGATTCCCCCCGTGTCAGAGGGACATATGTTAGAGGGTTCATAGTCAGGCTTCTGGCTGGCACAGAGCATATTGTCTGTGACGCTGACTGGCACGCCGCTACGAGCATACTGCTGCTCACAGGGGACTACGTCGGCGAGGTGAACCAGTCCAACCCTTGCCTTCTCATCCAGGCCTAAACTTGAATCTGGCAGTGGAGACCAGCCTGTCACAAGCCCCTGCCCAGAGCTCACCTTTTCTCCCTGGCTGTCTGAGAGGCAGAGGGGCAGTACCTTCTCCCCGATCCTTGCTTTGTCCAGTAACTTAACCACAGCCATGTCAGAGTCGAGAATATGGGGGTCGTAGTTTGGATGAACAACAATAGAGGCCACCTAGAAGGAGAAAGAGATGTACTTACGGTGTAAGTTTGTTTAAAAAGGGATCACTAAAAGACAAGATCTCCATTAGCTTACCCTCAGGTGTTGAAGACCTTTACTTTCCCTGTGGTTGTCACGGTACTGCTTCCCTACCACCACCTTGATCTTGGCTGCATCCAGAGGATACATCTTCCCTAGCTCTGTCACGCAGTGGGCTGCAACCACCACCCTCTTTTGGTTCACCAGAGCCCCACTGCACACCAGCTGCCAGTCAGAAGCCGCATTGTGGCTGCTAGTTCCTGCTCCAACGTCCCCCTTCAGGGACCCTGCCTGGCTGTCTGCCTTGGTCACCTTGGTCTCAGCTCCGTTGGTGGAGCGGCGGTAGATGGCTGCCAGCCAAGGCCAGTGAGCCTCTGCTGGCCTCTGTGGGTCAAAGGTTGGATACTTCCCACACACTGCCAAAGAGGAGGTGACAGGATGAGAGGAACAGAGAGGAGAGGAGGGGAGGATAAAGGAATACAGGAACAACTATTTCAGTCTCAACTTACATTGAGACTGTGTCAACACTTAGTGCTGTGGGACTGTCTTTGATTTGTCTTCCCCTCCTGAAAGCTTTTATTTTAAATGTGCACATAAGCTTGTTGTCTTAAAGCTTGTGTGCCAAGATGCAAAGCTGTGGCATAGATGGAGCAACATATAAAATACTTGAATGCCACACAATCTTGTGAAATGTGAGAGCCCCTAACTAATGAAAGAAGCCTTAGTGCATCTTCTGGACATTTGTTTTTTGTAGAGACAATCTCTTTATAGTCCTTTAACATACTGTAGATGGATACTGGTTTTACCTACCCTCTACAAAATGTCCACGGGAGATTCAAAAATCGTATTCCCATTATCATAAACTAAGAAATAAATAAACACCCTTGCATACGCTTTTTAGACCTCTGATCTGCTTTTGCTACTTTGTCCCCCAATATAATAATAAGCACCCTACAAAAAAAAGGAATCTACCTCCAGGGTTTGTTGACATTGTTGTAGATGTGTGCAGACCAATTTTATTAAAGGTAAACACAGCTCATAGACCCAACACGTTTCTAGGTTGGTATTAAGGTAGGATGTCCATGAAGAGCCATGAAGAACAGCCAGTACTGTGTTTGCTACACATAGTGATTACAGTGGCTAGCCCAGTGTGTTTTCCTTCCACTCAAGAAAATAAAGAACTATTTTAAAGTGAGTCTGGAAGAAGTTGTGGGCAACCATTGGTATTATGGTATCAGAATTCTACTTAGCAACGTTATTATACTGATGGGAAGGTAGAGTGTGATTGGATCCACACAACAAGGCTGTCCCATCTTCTGTATATGCTACATAACATGTTGTTGCTGCTGATGATGAAGAAAGTGAATACTATTGTGTGTGTAGGCTGTCAATTTAATTACAGCTTGGAAGATGCTGTGTTTAATCAAGGAAGCTGATTTTTTAAACTCTCATTGCATCTATCTCACAGCTCAGCTGTAAATGTTAACTATTGGCTTTTCCTCTTAGTAGCTTAGGGAGGTTACACTGGCAGGAATGCCCGAGAGATGGGTGAAGATGCTAAAAATGCATTGCTCAATGTCAGCATTTAGAGGCAGTGGTAATATTTTAAGAAAGTGCTGCTGAATGTGCCCATAGTGGACTTTGTTATCATTGCTTCATTTGAAAAATGTCTTTAGTTTTTTCAAACTTGATCATTTTGTATCCACACATCATTGTTGATATGTGGATGTAAAGCTCTGAATCTGAATTGCAAATGTCTGTCAGTGTGTTTCTCCTGTGAGAGTCTGGTGGTTATTTTTCACTGGTCGGACTACTAGTAGTCCTCTGCTGCCCTCACCTGGCGAACAGGACACATGACGCCCGCTCCATTTCCCAGTCTTCAAGCAAGTGCGGTGAGAACTGCCAGAGTGGTGGTAGAAGGGAGAGGCACACTCATACTCTATATGTGAGTAAAGGTGGTGGAAACCCTGGGGCAACTGGGAAAGCACTGGAGGCCCTTTAGTGGGGCCGTCAGACTGGAGCAGTCGGCCCACCCCAGAAGAGTAGAGCTTGTGCACAGGTGTCTTTCTGAGGAAAGAAGAAGAGGCAAGGCGTAGGTAGACATACCCTTTAGGTTGAGTAAATGCTGTTGGATGTGCAGAAAAAATGTACTGTATGACAAAAGACTTGCTTTTAATTCTTCAGTTGCAATAGCATAATAATATACAGTACGTACGCTATACAACATAGTGCATTGGTAAACATACCTGGATGGCACCTGAGGTGGCAAAACTCTTTGCCTAACCAGCTCTGACACTTTGGGCTCCCGACATGCTGCAAATAAACACATATTTATGAATACACATACATAACACATACAATACACACCAAAGTCCCATTAACATCAGCTTTGATTTGAATGGAGCTATAACTGGAACAGTAGACTGGCTTAACGGATGCCCATTGCTGGGATAAAGCCTGACATCTGTTGCGTGATGTTCCTCCCCGCTATCAGGGGTTAGCGCCACCCAGGACGGTTGTGATTGGTTTAAAGAAATCCAAACAAGTCAGAGCGTTTTTTTCCCCATCCCAGAATAGATACAGTAGGTGGTGAAGCCAGACCATACTCCAGCGCTGACACAGCAATGAAAGACTACTGGAACAGTGACTGCACTGTGGGGATTTATAAACTGACAGGAGTGTGTTAGGACCAGTAGTAGTGTTAAACCTGATTTTAAACAAAAAGATCACAGAGCATCTGCCTCTGAGAGACAAAGGGACATGTAGTTTGCCTACACGTAAATTCCAAAGCCTTTTCACTTCACACTTCCATGTGAAAAGTCTGAAACCACAAAGGGACGTTTCATAATGGCCGGAAGTCTAAAAGAACTCTGAATTCCGATTGAGCAGATTACTTGTGTATATATTGTAATAACAGCTGGTTAAACAGGTCAGTGCTCAAATTTCACCCTTCCTTTGTTCCTTTCAAAGATACCAGATTAATCACATTAATTAAGGTCTGTATTTTAAAGGGAACACCACCTATGAGACTGTTTCACAGCTCAGTTATTGGTCCCTGAGTTCAGGGTGGTGCCCCATTTTGATTGTTTGTCTAACATGAGCCCGTTAACTTAGCCTTGCATAAAGACTCATTAACACATTCTTTTTTGTCCCAATCCATTAAGAACCAATTAACATTTTAAACTCCAGACTTGATGGATTATTGTACTAAGAATCCTTAAACCATTAGCATTTACCATTAGCATGCGTTTGGCATTTTAGAAACCTTTAGTTACTAGCCTTTATATCTACAATTGGATGGCCTGATACAAAGTGAGAAACTCATGACCCCTTATTAATTACTTATTCATTTTCTAAAAAAAACACTGAGTTTGCAGTATGAATGCTTGTACAGTACTTAAAAAACAACTTTAAATTGTATACCTATAGGAGATGGTAACTATTTATCAATGTTGTAACCATCAGACAAAATGCTGTATACATGCTTACAGAAATGTCGTCAGTAATTACACAAAGTAAAAAAACAAAAATAGTGACCAAACAGATGACAGTACCTCTGACACAGAGGGGTTGATTTCCACTCCATGTACCATTTGGCTGGCAGGTACGTCGAGCATCACCACTGAGAGCGTAGGAGTGGTTACAGAAGAACTCCACTGTTTCAGGCTCCACCCCAGACACCAGCTGGTAGTAGCCATGGTAGAGGCGAGAGAGAGGTGGGCAGCTTTTTTCTGCAGGAGGGGAGCAGACAGTACGTGAGGGTAAAGACCATCAAGAAGCGGATGCTAATCATCTTACATTTTACTTGAATGAGTCCCTTACCGGTAAAGCTTTGGTTGACTTCTTTCTCCTTTTCTTTTTCTTTCTCCTCCATCTCCTTTTCCAACGTCTCCTTTGTTTTCTCAGCAGAATCCTTATCTGTCTTGTCCTCTTTAATTGTTGGTTTTTCCCTCGGTTTTTCCTCACCTCCCGCTCTGTACATGGTGTACTGTGTAATGTTGACTCTAGTGGGAAGGATTTTCCTCCCTGGCTCTAGAGAACTTATGGTACTATTTTCTTTCTGTGTGTCCTTTGTATCATGTATAATTGTGTTGTTCTTTGTCATTTCCAGTTCAAATATCTCCACTGTGTTTTCCCCCTCAGCTATGACCGTTCTCATCTTGGTGTCATTAGGGCCCACTTTGTCAGGATCTCTTTTTCCATTCACCTGCTCCTCTTTTCTTTCCTTCCCTTCTTGCCCTTTGTCTTTTATCACAACTACTCCTGTTATATCTGTCTTTTCTATCTCCAAGTTTGTGTCCGGGCTGCCTTCTTTTCTCTCAGGTGGATTTCCTACGTCAGGTTCTTTCTGTTCAACTGTATTCAGGCTGTTGTCTGGGCCTTCACGATCCACTTTATCTTTGCTGCCTCCAGTGGCTTTCTCTGACCCAGTATTTCTTTCCTCTAGCTCTCCTTCATTCCTACCCTCAGGCACAGTTTTCTCTGGAATGGTATCAGTGTGTTTATGTTCTCCGTCAACTGCTGTTGTATTCTCATGCCCAGTGTTTATATCTCTCCCTCCAACACTTTCGTTTCCTCCAGTTGTGTTCTCTTGACTTTTCGCTTTAGTTTTGCTGATATCTTTGTCACTATCTGTTTCTTTGCCTTTTTCTGTCTCTTTTGCCTTGCCTTTGTCCTTTTCCGCTTCAGTGAGAGTGTTATTCACTGTGGATACAGAACATAAGAAAAAGATCATTACTGAACTTTTTGTTAGCAGCTGATTGCAAATTATTTTTTGTTCAAAGTTGGTTCGTGCTGAATGGCTCTAGGCACTGACTCATTTTCTGATCCATTAAAGACTGACTTTATAAAAAGTAAAGTAAAATTAACTGCATGTATTTTGCACTATTTGCACTGACTCATCCATCTCAGCTCTGATCCTTTAACTTGTTATTTAAAACACATTGTCTGACCTTGGGTGCAAACAGGAGGAGTCCCACTCCAAGTGTTGTTAGGGAGGCAGGCTCTCTGGGAGCTCCCACTGAGTTCATAGGGCTGGTAGCACAGGTACTGTAGAGCAATGAGGACATCGTTGGGTCCATAAACCAGGAAGTGGTTCCCGTGTGTTGGCTTGGGTGGTAAAGTACAGACTCTTTCCACTGGCACTGGAGACAGGAAAGTAAAATAAGGCTTTTATAAGCTGCAAATCGTCCTTTTTCCACAATCTGCTGCACCATCTCTGGGACAGTATGTATGGCATCCAACAACACACATATGGAATTCCCAGATTTCAAAACCTGTTCACATCATTATCTTACCACATTCTGGGGCAGGCGCACTCCAGGTGCCATCCCTCATGCAGACGGCAGTATGAAACCCCCGCAGCTCAAAGCCAGGGTCACAACGGAAAGTGATGCGTGCCCCCGATTGATGAAACAAACCCTCTGTGGATCCATGGATGGGCACTGGAGGCCTGCGGCATCCCACCACTGATGGAAATACAGGAATGCTTATGTTATTCATGAACACATGTTGTCTTATTTTCCTTTTTCTTAACCGAATGCTGGATCATCCAAGGCAGATAGGGGATTTAGGAGGCATCTCTAGTAGGGATGTCCAGATCCGATCACGTGATCGGAAATCGGGCCCGATCACGTGGTTTCAGACTTGATCGGAATCGGACCTTACCTCCCGATCAGGACTTGGATATATATGTATATATATATTCTCATTATTTTTTAACACATCTATAGTTATGCGGTGGCACAGAGTTAGACCCTTTTGACCCCACACAGAAACAGCAACGCGTGCGGCATGACATCACTTTGTTGCAGAGACGCTATTGGTTAAATGCCGGCAAAGTAGAACACGGAAGCAGCTTGAAGCAGAAAGCGCAAGTATGTCTGCGGACAGTAAGAGTCAGAAGTGCAGTTCCTAAAAGCACATTACTGGCTTTGCAAACACTGTGGCACTTTTATTTTTTTATTTGTTTACATGCCTGCCGGGTATCTTAAGTTGAGGTGCTATTTGTTTTCATATTAGACTTTTTTTATATTTACTGTTGCACTAAAGAATTTATGTTATTACTTTATTGTTCAAGCTGCCTCACAGAAGAGGAAGTGATCTGATTGTTAACAGAGTTGTTGAATGTAAGGTGAATTAAATTAAAAATAAAGAACATCCTGGATCCGTTTTTTTCGCTCTGCTTTATTCTTTTTTTATATATTATAGAAGTATCGGATCGGGACTCGGTATCGGTAGATACTCAGAATCAAATGACTCGGACTCGGACTCGAGGGCAAAAAAACCTGATCGGGACATCCCTAATCTCTAGCATTCCTCAAACATCATTTTATTGCACCTCCATGCTGTAAATGACCACCCAAATAGACCTTCAGTGAGTTCATTGCTTTCAGGTGTTTGCAGGTGAGACAGGTAGCCTACGAAACAAAATCTCTTTACTCTGAATTTACAAATGTCCAGAGCTTTAAAAGCAAAATCTGCTACCTTAGAGGCTCATTAATGAGTAATTTCACCCGTCGTGGTAGTTCACAGCAAGACTTTCACACACGGCTAGTAAATGAAGAAAAAATAGATGCAATAAAATAGCTTTAGTCAAACTGTTTCCAGTGTTGTAAAAGTGTATTTTATGAAGTCGGGTTGTAGAGATTGGTAATGTGGTGGTGGAATACTGTGACAACCACTGTTATTTGACAACCTACTGCAAAATAAAAGTATCCTTGTCATAAATGTCATATCCTTGTGTTATGTTGTTTCTTTGTGAATATAGTATCTATTTCAAACTGCAAATGTTGTGGTTCAGGACTGTGACATCCACAAATGAGTTTACAAAAACCTAGACACACATGTTAATACTGATGTTATCATAGCATTGCAGCACTGTGTGTGAGATAATCCCTTAGGGCTTCTCTGTGTTGTTGACTTTAAGTTGGGTCCGATCCATGAAATGCACTGACTGTGGTTTTATAGCTCCAAACCAAGGAACCCTCCCTATAATCTGGTCGGTTTTGCCTTATGGCATTTTTCAATCTTAATTAAGTCCCTTAGGAGATGGACAATGTTGTCTCCAAACCAAAAGTAGAAAAGTACTCTGTAGTTGACCTCCTTTAATTGTTTTTTGTTTTTTTTTAAGTTGAAGCATCCTTGTATTGCACTTAAATGATCCATCTTCCATGTCAGATTTTGTCCACAGACATGATGAGATGAGTTATTGGGGTGGAATGCTAACATACAATGCATAACGACACATACTGTAAGTAAATCATCATTCCTTTAGTTAATGCCTTGGAAACTATGTTGAACACTGCACTCCAAAACAGATCAGACTCAAGAATAGATTAAACTGTGCCAGAGAGAGAAAGGAAAATAAATTATTTCCTGGCTTGAGTTTCTACGATAATGTGTCAAGATTCTCTTATACAGAATGAGTTTTAGCTCAGGCTTACAACAAGCGACAGCTCGATTATTGGAGACATAAAATATAGCTGATGTCTATCTGTAATATGGCTAACTTAAAATTCTCCATCTAATTCCCGGCCCAAAAAGTAGAGTACATTTCTTCTACAAAATGTTACACATTAGCGTTATTCCAGCTCTCATCCATTAAAATTAACAGCTGAGGATTCCTCAAGGGAATACAGATGAATGCACACTCTGTGGAATGAAACTCCTGCCTTTTTAATGGGTGTCTCCTCCAATGGAAAAGCTGGCTCATGTTATAGAAGGAGAATTGTTTCACCATTTTTTTTATAGACTCGTATTTAGCCCTGAAAATGACACCACAAGAAAAAAGTGAGTGGGGTTCAGGAAGTCTGTTTTTGCGGGATCTTAAGGGAGGTGTATTGGATATAAAAACACAAGTTAGGTTCCAGTCCAGACACCCATAAATAAAGACCTCGTAGGCCAACCACACCCTGATTGAGCAGTAGCCCACATGACAAAATGGAGCTCTGCCAGTATGCTGTAAATAACCGTAATGTCCGGACAGATTTAAGGTGACATAAGCCTCTTTTCTTTGTGTTGATGACGTTTCTATCATGCAGCTGGTGCAAAACCGGAAGAATACAAACATCCGAGGGTAAAGAAGGAGGGGGATTTACATTTAAGTGTCTAACTGGAAACTTTTTTGGGGTAGGGGACTACGCCGAAATCATTAGAGCAATTCAAAGACCGGGGCAAGAGACTTGGTTGTTTATGACTAAATTATGACCCGGCTATGCGACCACGTGTCATATCCTGCCTCCTGCATGCTCTACCCAGGTGCCACCCATCGCCTAAACCAAACAGAGTATTTTTAGTAGGTGAGAACGCATCTGACACGGACAACCTCCAGTTGTGTGCTACGTGTGTGAAAGGGAAACTTCGATAAATATTCACACCTGATTCGTCAGACATTGTCTAGAGTTTATATGAGCTTATATGAGTTTATATGCAAAAACTAAATGTTGTTTGCTGACATTACCCAACTCTAAAAAACATAGTATTGATCTCTTCTCCTCATCCTTGATTGTCCATATATTTTGTTGGTGCATTTCCCCCTTTAATTTCTTTCCTCAGTCAGTTTCTTTGCCACCTACCTTATCTTAGTTGGTTCAATGCTGCTGAATTTCTTCTTTTTTTTAAATAGAAGTATCTCTCTTTAGTTTCATTTAATATCATGCCCTCCAACATGAGGTTTTACAATATCTTCCAACAAACATATAATCAGGTATAAGGTAAAGACACAACACAAGACAACACAACACACCCACACCACATTACATTAGCTCTATGTCCTGTATTCTTAACCAAAGTCAGGTCTTCCCTTGCCAATCACGTCACAAGTTATTGTTTAAAGTATTTTTTATAAGGCCTCATAAATATACTTCCAAACCTCGTTGAATTGCTTTGCTTCAGTTCTATGCTGCTCAATTTCATGATAACATATTTGTTAGATGGTCATTTGGATTTGCAGCCCAACTGTTGAAATGCTGACTGACTAAAACCATATCTGGGACTGCACGGACGGGGGAGGCAGCTGGCCTGAACCCAGTCCAAACCACAGACCTCTCCCTTGTGACAGTGAATCACTGCCTGCCTCTGGGCAGCAACACCAGCAAAATAAAAAAGACTTTCAGTAAGAAGTAAATTCTCTATAAGTTTGTTGTAACTAGGTGTGTCTGAATTCCAGAGAAAATCACTAAAATAGTTCTGAAATTTCGTAAGCGTCAACACAGTAAAACACGTGTCTTTCAGATACTTGGAGAGATGGGAAAACTCAAGTCATGCTAACAGTATGAGACTGCTTTATTTTTCCGTGATTAGAAACTGCAGGCATTTCTTTCTTTCCCCACTTCCATTTCCCCCCAAAGCATACAATACCAGCATTTTTCAAGTGTGATCATACTACAGAGGCTTCAGTTGTTACAGACTCACCATTTTCACACCTCTGGCCTGTGTAGCCAGCTAGACAAGCACAGTGATAAGTGTAAGAACTGTCCAGGATACAAGTCCCATCATGCAGGCAAGGAGAAGAGCTGCAAGCTGTAAACATACAAGTGTATGACATTAGGGTACACGAAGAAATGTTGTTTTAGCAGTATAATGATCCAAAGTCCATCCATAGTGTATGCCAAAAGGACTGGCGGTCTTTACTGAGCTGCATCAAGGGATTCATATTCAAAGAAGTTACCATTCAAACGTCATCTTTACTTTCCATTTCTAAATGTGTGTGGGTCTATCTACACAGAAAACCTCTGTTTACTTTTACTAGGTCTGGCTTAGCCACTGCTAACTTACAGTCTCTGTGTGTGCATGTGTGTGTGTCTGAGTTTTAGACCTTAAGAATGAGGACATTTCTGGAAAATTAAGACATTTGGTTGGCCCTCACTTTCTCAACGGGCTGCTAGCAGGCCACTCTAAAGAGCTTTAGTTCCCCCTTTGTTCATTAAATTTGACATAACAAATGACTTTTTATGTATATAAAACAAGCACACACTCTTGTTGGGCGCTGTTGGATGAGGACTGGGTTTTGGGTGAAAGTTTTAAATTACCCTTAGGCTATGGCTAGTGTAATGGGTTAGGATTTGGGGTAGGGAATGCATTATGTCGCAAATGGCCCTCAAAGTATATAAGTAGATTATTAGTAGAACATGCATATACTGTAGATAGTTGAAGTATTTCTGTTGTTGTTCGGATCAGAAATCTATTTTACAAGAGAGACCTGGCCAAGGTAGCAGCCATACAAAATCAAATCCCAACCCTCCAACTCATAAATAATGCAACAGTAAGTAATGGCATAGAAAGTAAAATAAGTTTTATTTCTAAAATAAAAGCCAATCTTCACTTTGAGCTTCCTTACTAGATAAGCAAAATGAACCTTCAATAAAAGCTTGTCGTCTATCCATATACCCAACTACTTGTACAAGGGCACCTTTTCACTGAATTTACCAGCAGATATGACAATGCTACGATCATCAAGCAGGCTTTTGAGAAGATAACACTTAGTTTTCTGAGCATTTTAAACCAATTTTAAACTCAACAGAGCAGTTTGAAATGACTGAAATGGCGACTGAAGCTCTTGCACTGCCTGTACTATGGAGGGAGCATGCGTATAAATGACACAATGTCATCATCATAGACGTGTATTTTTGCTTGAATGTCCTTACCTAAATCATATATAAAAATAGAGAACAAAATGGGTCCCAGAATGAAATCCTGAGGGACACCTTTAGTTATCTTAAGAAAATCCGATTGTGGCCCTCTGCATGGACATGGAGTGCAATGCTGTTTTTGTGAAGGCGCCACTGAGTTCATTTGTCACAACTCTAGCAGCAGTAATGGTACAGTGGCCAGTTCTAAAAACTGAAAAGCAGTTAAAATGTTATTATCAAGTAGAAACTGGTGTTAAATAACAGTGGTATTTGACCTACCTGAACTCTCCTGGAAAGTGGCAAAGAATCCATCAAAATTCTTGTAACCATCAGACACAAAGAGTATGTGCAAACTGTGGCCAGAGCTTTGAACCGGTGCAGGTCTGTTGTTCCCACAGAATCGAGCAATAACACGTGAGTTGATGCTATCACCATCTCGGACCTCCACGTAGTCATAACGACAAGAATGGTGAAACTCCAGACTCATCATCATGAACCTGTTAATGTTAATATAAAAAAACTAAAAGCAGTAAGTGTCTGACAAATGAACTTAATATCGTTAAAAAAACTGTTGTTAAGTACATTGGAAATTAAGTTTACTGTCAGTCAACCTTGAGACTGTTTTATGGATGGCGGTAGTGACATAAAGCAAACACATTTTTTGGATGTAAAACTTTCTGTTGTGTTTCTACTATATTTGTGTTACCCTGGATTATGAGAGCCCCTGTTTTCCCTGGCAGTGCCACACCAGCTGGCATCATGGAACTGACGCTTTTAACATCTTCAGCCAGCAAACAACTAATGAACAGTAATCATAGCTACTGAATAGATTAACAGCTGCTGAAGGTGATTTGCCCTACTATTGCATAGATTACTGCACTTAATGGGGTGTGAAATGAGTCCCATTTTAACCAGGTACCACAGCAGTTAACTATTTAGATTGATGTTTTTGTTTGTCTAAATGTAATGATTAGTGGGAGTTAAGTTGTAGCAGTAAAGATTAATTTAAACAAGTAACATTAGATCATAAGACCACATTATCACTGTATGCACTAACCTTTTCAGCAGCTGGTAAATTTCTATAAAATATATCCATGAATGCTGAACAAACATGTTGCTTGCACAACATTATTTCCAGTTTGACTGGTTTCCAAAACATTTCCAAAACATTCTTTGTGTGCTTCAACACAGTCAGGACATCCAGAAGGAGTGGCTTGAAGGACTATTTAATGTGAATTTGAGTGCGTATAATAGCTGTTGGTGAAATTAACATATAGTTTCAATTCATGAGCTGTTTGATTCAGTGGCAGCCAGAGTGTGACATTGAGGGGACTGCCAGCTGGATTAGGAAAAACACAAAGGAGTCTCCTTTCTCGTTCTCTGCGATTTCAGATGTAATCTCCTTGGCCATTGGAACGGACATGAATGACTGATGAACTTTATACAAGGCACTGGCATGCACCCAAATCCTCTTATTTTACCCTTTATCACAGACCATTTGGTTAGGGATGATATACAGTAATGCTAAATGTTAGCCTACAGCAGCTCCCAACAATGAATGTCAGTTCTAAGTGATGCTAGTGTACTGCGGTAACACTCATCACGGTACAGTAGTTAAAGATATACAGGAAATGCTGCCAGTGATTAATTTAGTCATTTAGGCACAAACATACAACTTAATAGTCTATCTGTGAGCAAAGCAACTCTGCTTCATGTAGGGGTTTTGTTTATGTCACAAAGGGCACAAAAAAATGACATAAATATTAGTCATCTCTGTATTGGTTGTCATCACAGAATGGATTTAACCTAGCAATCTATAGTAGGTAGTTAAGTTTAATGAAAAGCTTTACATATAGCAAAACAAAATCGTGGAATGATTAAATGTCTTCTACGCACACAACGAATTATTACCGTATTCATGGCATGCTCAGACTGTATGGAGCTTTTGCTCTGCTAAAACCCTCAACAAATGCTCGCCTGTAAAATGCTGTTTGCATAATGGAGAAAATGACAGAAATAGAAAGTTGACTGAAAAGTAATAACTTTCCTGAAAAAAAGAGGGTGTTGTGGTTTCCAAACTTTGCTGAAGAAATGCCATCGGCCCCTGACATACATCTTGCGGAAAGATCTGAACTGAGTGGAAATTCAACTGAAGCAGGTCAGCCATTAACAACTTTTACAGATGGACAATGAAAATCCCAAGTGACGCTTTAATGCCAGATGATACTGGGACAATTTATACTTTACTGAAAAAAACGTTTGCAATATTCTTCAGTTTCCAACAGACCTTTTTTGTTTCAGTTATTATAGCCATGTCTACTGTTACATATTCACTTGTTGGCAATTTAACCCAATGGACTTCCCCATGGTTTTATAGGGATTCTTCATTTTAAAGTAGTTCCAATGAGAACTGTTGACAGCGAAGTATGTGGATTATTCAGAATAACCAGGGCACTGTTTCTAAGAAATATTTTATTCACGGACCACCATTTTGGTCAAGGCTGAAATATCTCAGCAACTATTGGATTGTCATGAAAGTTTATACAGACATTTGTGGTCCCCAATTTTAATTTGTCCAAGTTGTGTCTGGTTTATGATTACATTCCTGAAATCTAATGACATTCCCATCAGCCTCAGCTGTTAAGTGTTAATGTTAGCATTCTAACACTATGTTTGTGAACTAGGTAACTATTATGCCTGCTATGCCCGCCCCACCATCACATGTTTAAATAAAGGAATGAATGTTTAAGTATTACTGTTCGTATTTTATTTATTTTTTTACACATCGACTTTTATATCGAGTATCGTGTACTTTTGGTGGCACTACGAGATTTTTGGTATCGTGACATCCCTCTTTGGCGTGCTTCACTAAAACAACCACCATGTCCTGCACGGGTGACGTATTTTTCTGTTATGTCCTTGGCGGGGACGCATCGGGATACATTACACTTACACTAACACTACAAAAAGATATGCGGTCAAATGCATCCCAGACCACCTCTGCAAGTAGTTTGAGTGATCGGTATATTTGTGATCCAACTGCACAAGACTCATTGTAAAACCAAGTGTAAACAGGGTCTTAGTTTTTTTTTAAATTGTAGCTGATGGAGAAGACAAACAATATAACTTGTGGTTTTACCCATCATGCTTTGTGATAGGCAAAATCAACTACTCTCAGTGAATATTAGCACTAACCTTCCTGAAGTAACCTAAGTGATTGTACCTCCAAACTTTGCTCTGATGACACAGGCTGGTAAATGAGGAGCACTATAGACCAACTATAGAAGCAGAAGGTGTATGGTCTCACCTGAGCTCTATAGTAAAGGGACGGTCCACCTGGATGGTCCACTCACACCGAGCATTGTTGGGGTAGCTCTCGAGCACCAAGTGGCCCTGCCGTTTGTGGATCACTCCCCCACACTCTGAAAAAACATGGGAAAGAATTCAACTTTGAAAACTTGGTGCACTTTAAATTTTGGTGGCTGTTAATTACAGCTTAATTATTATTTTGAGGGTCTACATTCAGCTGCTTTGGTTACCATTCAAGCCAAAAGCAATTGCATTTGACATTCCAAAGCCACTGCAAAAGCCCAGTGTTGTGCTCAACAACATAAAGATGCATAAACACAAGGCAAAAAGGCCTACCGAGGCAACAAGGCATTCAGCTGCCTTTACATGTTCTACTTATAATTAAATGTATGTTTGTTGTGCCCCTTGGCATATTATTCACATATTGAGAACGCCGTAGCCAGTGTCCAAATGTTACATATAAAATTGTTTTATGTGATTCCCAATTGTTGACTTTAACTTGTCTTGCAGCTCCTCACGGAAAATCTCCTGGGCATATGGCAGCATTCCAAGCTGGCATAGTTGTCCCAGATGAGGATAAATCAGCAGGGAAGGAAAGAACACATGAACATGGTATTCATTTCACTTATAGAAGAAAATCATTTACAGTAAAGCCATGTAGAATCCGCTAATTGGGAGAGAATGAAGATACTTACTCATGCAATCTCCCCCAGACCAGCCAGGCCGGCACTCAGCGCAATATTTTCCAGTAATGAAGAAGTCATCCTTGGGGCCCCATGTCCCATTGTTACAGCGCTTACAGTTCTCAAATATACTGCAACCTGAAAAAGAGCCAGAAACAAAATGACATTAAAGTAATTAAAAATTTAGGCTGACAGGTCAGAATACAGACAATACAAACAATTTGTATTGATAATTCTAAAAGGGCTGTTATTGTTTGTCAGAAGTGGGAACACTTTCCCCACATGGAATCCCAACCTCATCAGACCCCTGCCATGTTTCCTTTAAATCAACTCTGCTAAACTCATCATGCTTGTCCTTCACTAAAACAGAACACACACACACACACACACACACACACACACACACACACACACACACACACACACACACACACACACATATGTATTAGTGCTTCCTGAAATAGAAATGTGGAGAAAACCCCCTGAAATGCCTTCCTGGGAGGGTAGATTTTCACTTTATAGACTGCTTCATCCAATGGTGGGGGGGGGAGAAGAGAAAACAACATCTGACCTAAATACAATTATGGATTTTAACACAGGGCTAGTCACATCTTTGTGTTTAACAGTAAAAGGTTATGTAAATTCCAAACGTAAACGTACATTTTTCCCTATAAAGGAAATCATGAGTACATTCCAGCTGTGGAGAAAACATGACATACTTCTACAGGCAGGTGGCATGTAGGAAAATAACACGAAGAAAGCAGGAGTTTGGATGCGTGAGCTACAGCACATTTTTGTATATACACACCTATATTTCTTACACAGACAATGATGCACTCATCTCTGAGTACAAACACACCGATTTTCATTTCGTTCACAAATCAAAGTTAAAATGTCGATCATTCACTCCTGCACTCATTCAAAAGGGTTCTGCCAAGAAGTGAAGAGAAGGAGCCAATATGAAGTTAGCCAGGAAACAAATTAGATCATCAGCCACAAATATTTTTCAATCTTTCTGTCATACTGTTTGTAATGGTACAGTTTAAACAGCTGTGCAGTTGACAGACATCACTTGGTCTTGCAAAAACTATAATGCAGGTATTAGAGAAATGATGTTTGCTACGTGTCATGAATTAAAAACACCAATTCAAATCTTAATATTTGCAAAGGTTCTACCTGGATGGATGATGCAGGGGTCACACTCATTTATCGCGTTGCGGCAGCAGGGCACCGCATAGCCCACTGGAGTCCCCTGTAGGGGGCATTTACAGCGGATCACATCGTACTCGCAGCAGCCTCTGCACATAACGTTCCAGTCTGGGCCCGGGCAGTGGTTGTATAAATACCTGTAATCTAATGATACATCAAGGTCAGCAAACTCAGCAAATCATTTGAACAAACAAGCAGGAAACATATGTTTATGGAGCATTTTATATGTGTACAGAGGTAGAGAGGAAGATGAATAAAACATAGGGCAAATCAGGACTAATGATTGGCCTTGTGGGGAAATTTGTCCAGAAGCCTGAGCAGCAGTGGAAGGATTCTGGTGAGTTTAGTGTTTATTTAAGCTGCTACTTTGCACTGGCTCTCTGGTTATTTCCACTGCCATATGGTTGCAAGCTCCTTTTCAGGGGACCACAAGTCTCTTAGTAGTTTACCTCCTCGGTGTGTTCTCATACTACATTAGGCACACATCAGACAACACGCCACAATGGTAAAGTCACTGACACACAGAACAGAATTGAATTATGAATCAGAAAGTGCTTCTTCTTTGTAAAGTTTTTACCCAATAAAAGCAATGTTTAATTGGACTGGAAACCAGTGATCCAAGAACCTTTGAACCTGAGTCGTTACAGTTATGTAACAGTGGTTTTAAAAGCTGAAACAGACAAGTGGAAATTCTCTTGTGGCAGATGTGGATGGAGAAGTAACAGAAGCTGCACTTTAGACTTGGCACAACGTTGGTGCAGCATTTTTTACGTACCCTCCTCCCAGCCCTGCAATCACAATAACTTCTCTGCCCTCAACCCTCCAACCATTTAATCTTCCCGATACTCCCGGACCTAAAAAAAACACAGACACACGGTTTTTATTTGTAATAACAAAGCTGCACACTTGGCCTATTTGTTCTTTATATAAGTTTTGTGAAACCAAGAATCTAAGACACAGACACACAAAAGCTGCAACCAGAAGCGATTCATCTATTTGTTTGCAGACGGTCAACTGGAGAGGAGAAGCACAGCTGTCTTGGAATGCTGTGAGTGGTCCCTGCTGCCCTTCCACATTAATGATAACATAAATTGCATCTCAGTCCAACTACAATCTGGCCTTCTCATCAGCTATTTCTCCTAGCAGAGCCAGTGAGGTATGACAAACACACTGACATTAATCAAACAGAAAGTAGGCTGTGTAATGCCACTAATTCAACTTTAATGTGAGTGTCTTTTAAGGACAGAGTTAGTGGTTTATAAAGCTGCTGCAGTTGTTTAGTTGTTTTATGATTCTTGTCAGTTCCTCGGGTCATTTATTGTTTTGATAACATGGGCTCAGCTGGATTTGTGTATTAATCTTAAAGCATGTTTCACAAGCCAATGACAACATGGAGTCAGTCTGCTCTCTTTGTGGCACGGGGTGCAATAGATCTCAGGATTATGATTTCATGTCACTCAAACGTTTTTTTTTGGACCATGGCGGCCGAACACGGCAGTCCATTACACAATGCCCGGCTGTCACACTAATCGCCATTTTTCTTGTGGTAAAAATTAATGTCAACTTACTCTAACTAACTCCTCAGCTTTGCATTTGAATCAAAGCTGACATTCTTGTATTGTCTTTTTTTGTTTGGTTTGGTTTGCCTCCCTGAGACAAAAAAGGAGAAGCTCATAGTTTCTGTTGAGATTGTTGTTTTTGTGGATTTCTTTTAACCAAGTGTCAGGACCGCAAACATCCATGGTATGGGCATGGCCTGCATGTTTATAGAGATGTCTGTTGAGACAAGAAGAGGGCACTGTGCAAAGATTGGGATTATGCACTGTCGCTGTGAGTCAAGTACAAATATGCATTATGGCAAAGGCACAGCAAGTAAAAACAATTTTTTTTTATTACAGACGTACTTAGAACTGTTATAATTTCAGTAAAATCAAGTTAAAAAGACATTTAAAAAAAAGTCTAGCCCATGCTTTTTAAAGAGTACTCCTTGTTATGCATTGCACTTCTATAACATTGTCAGACTCACGATGGGCATTCAAAAAATAAGATTAAAATCAATGCAGCAGAACCAGAGATGCCGTCTTCTTTATTCCACACATTCCTCTTCCTTTTCAAAACCTGGCGCCTTCATTACCCACGCTGCAACTCGACCTCCTCATCTCTGCTCGAGCCACTTGCCTCAAGCAGAGATGAGAAGCAGGCCACAGAGGTCTGTAAAACTCACTTCTTAATTCCACACCTCCGGATATTTGTTTTTCTTTTTTAAATTTGTAGTCTCAAATTGCCTCAAGTGACAGAAATTATGCATTAAAGCTGCTAATTGCTTGATTACAGTAGCCTGGCTTTTCAGTGGAGTCCAGGGGTCCATCCAACCTCTGGTATGCTTTCACTTACATACATTCAAATGCAGTTGGAAGCAACTTCATTCAACTATGAATGTTGTTATGATTGCAATATGACCCAGATTACAAAAGTAAGAGGCTGGGAATTGTCAACTAGAGATGATGGACTTAACCAATTGTTGACTGCCTCACTGGCCAATTTTATCTAGTCTTTAAATCACTACCAATACCTTGCAATGAATAACAGTGCTGTATGGTAACAGGGTTCACAAGGTGTGATGTCTGCCACATGGGGATTGAGAGGCGCTGACACCATCTCCTCTCCTTATGGGACAGCTTTTCTGCTTCCTCGCTGTGAAAACTGATTTATAGGACATAAACTTGAAAGGGTCAAAAGACTTTATGAGCTGGCCTGGTAATGTCATTACATGGATCACTGTTGTGTGCCTTGTCCTTAGATAGACAAATGACATCCTATGGTTGTAAATGTCCTCGATGCACTTCTAGAGAAGACCCTGATTTACAGAATAATAGAACAGATCTGTATTTGTTAACTAGGGCTGGAAATGCTTCTTCTATAGACAATAACATGAAAGAGCATGCATGTATAAAGGGATTAGTTTCCAGAATTCCCACATGCTGTTTTCTTAATGCTCCTCCTTGAGATAAATAAACACAGGCAGCAGTGTTTTCAGTTAAGTTGCTGTGAATGGTTTCAGTTTGCTAACCTCCAGCTCTGTTGATAAGGCTGTTGTGTTTTTCTTTGACTTATGACTCCGAGGTTTCTCCCCCAGTGCTGGACGCATGCTGGGGGAGACTTAAGGCCGTTTTATGGTTGTGTGTAGAAATCGACGGCGTATCCCTGCAGACCCCTCTGCGTCTATGCCGGACCCTACGCCGTAGCCTGATGTGCACCTTGAGAAAAATGTAACTACGCACATCGCTCGGCCGTGGCTTGGTAGCGTTGCATTTCCCCTGACTCATTTCCTGGTTCTCCTTCTCCATAAACAACATGAATCAAGTAGAGGGTTAACATTTCCTACTACATATTTCCCACCTTAGTCAGAAAACACATGGGAGACACTTTGTTTCTCTCACTATGACTCTAGAGTCATTACTCACTCCAAAGCTAAACGCTGTCAGTCTCTCACTTCTCCCTCGCTCTATCACCCACTCCCCACACACACGCGCCGGCTCGACGCACACACCAGCGCACAAGTACAAACCTCAGGCCACTTACCTAGGCTACGGCGAAAGCTCTGTGTAGAGCCTCCGCAGAACTGTAAAACAGGCTTTACAGTAACTGTGCTTTGGCTTGTGTCCCGTCAATTTCAATTTATTCATTTCAGCGATAAGCTTACCGCCTTGTAAAAATACATCTGCGAGGCTTCCAGGTCAACACCTGCAGGTAACTACAGACTGGACAGTAAGAGTTTCATGTGGGTTTTTCAGCACTTTAGGAAGGTCTGAACAGGTGTGGAAGTGCATGTGTACAGGAGTAAGAATTCAAACAGAGGGTGCAAGCATCAGTACATGCATGAGCTCATCTTCAGTGTTTGGGCATTAAGCCTATCAGATGCAATACCATTTCTTTTTAAATAGTTTTTGGACACAATGTATGTAATGTTTTTGCAAATGTGTGAAAAAAAATGGACATGCAAATGTCACTCTATTTATAATTATGTTCTCCAGACCTGTAATTTAACCCAAGACTGTGTTTGTGGTGCGTCCCTGGCTAATGTGTATTTTGTCAAAAACTGGAAGTGTTGACAGTTGTCAGAGAGGTACCCTAACAAGGAAGAAATTCATGCTATAACAAATAAACAAATCATTTGCTTCTTTATTGTGTGTCATGGCTGTCTAGCACATTTTTCCATCCAATCTGTTTGATTTTTATGTGTTTTTGGTATGTGTAATAGCGTCCACATATTTTCGCCATGCACACACAACTATTATTGTGTGTGAGAAGATGTTGGCACCAAGCCATAGAAACACAATTTAACAGCAGATCACAGAGTTTTTTCACCCTCTTATGTAAGTGGTTTCTGTTTGTTTTTTCCAGTCCAGATGTTGGAGCTCCTGCGTACTCACCAACATGTATTTCAAGAAGCCATAGAAATGAAAACAGCAGTGACACGGGCATCACAACAGACGCCCCGTTGCTTCGTGGAGACCTCTGTGGGTCACAAAGCACTCCCACCCAATCAGAAGCTTTACAGTTCAAGGTTGTTAGTGGGAATGTTTGAGCTGCACACCTTTCATGTGGATCCAGAGACTGACATTGTTATTACCGGGGGCAGAGATGTGGTCACGGAAATTCACGTGAGTATTGTGACCCGGTGTCTGACCTCAATGCCCTGCTGGCCCACTGACCTGTGGAGAGCCACAGCAAACCCTGTCTTCAGGCAAGAACAATCCATAAACTTCTTTCGTTATTGTTCAGTTTGGAATCAATTTTCTTACCGTAAAAATACATTCTGTCCTAATATAAAGCTCACAGATACACATAGTTGTTCCACAAGCCCTGGACAATCAGCACTATTGATAAATGGATACACTCAAAAGGTGCTGCAGGGGCTGAATTTGACCCAAGTGACTCATATGCCTGCATCAGCTCCAGAACTGTTCTTGGAAGCATCTTCCTCTGTCGTAAATACAACCCAAGGTCAGAATTTGCTGTAATTTTGCATCAGCATCGACTTTTGCCCAAGTTCACATTTAGAGCCAAGAGTCTCAAATAACTTGTATAATTGAGTTCTAATTTGATATAAATGTTTTAAGAGATGCAGCTGGGCACACTATTTTCTGTGACATTTAAACCCGTTATTGTCTAATTAGCGTTCTTCTTGCTCACTTCTCAGAAACTGTATCTTATCAGTCTTGTCTTGCTCCACACCGCTATCATAGCTGAGCTATTTTTAAATCCAAACAAAGCTAAAGAGCACAATGCGGAGACGGTGTGAACAGAACCCAGTGAGAAATTTAAAATGGGTTGAACATGCTTATCAAACGCAGCACAATGCTGTGACTGTGTCACCTATGTTGGACATGTATAACTCTATTCTGCAGGTTTGACCAAGTTATATAGCAGATCAACATTTTGGGAAATATGCTTATTTACCTTCAGAGTTAAGATGAGAAGATTGATGCCACTCTCTTGTCTATATGGTAAATCTGCTGAAAATGGTAGCTTCATACCATCAGCAATTTATTAGCTTAGTGTATCTTAACTCAGCACAAAGATGGGAAACAACGGGAAACAGCTAGCCTGGCTTTGAAGTGTATAATTAAAGTGGAAAAAAATGGCACGTTTTGATTTTACGGGGGGTTATATGTATGACTATTTCTTGGCTCTGAAGCAGCACTTACTTCTTCTTCCCACTTCAGACAGGGCTGCCCCCAACCAAGAAATAGTCCTGCCTAACCCTCTTTAAAACCACATAATCTCTCTTCAGTTATTGTGCAGATTAAACACATGAATAACATGCTAATTTGTGAGTTTTAGAGGTACTGGTAGGCAGATTTAGTTAACATTGTTAACATGACATTCCATTTAGACAGAGCCAGGCAAGCTGGTGCCCCCTTTTTCCAGTCTTTCTGCTAAGCTAAGCTAAGATAAGCTAAGCTAACTGGTGGTAGTTTCATATTTAACAAACAGTCATGAGAGTGGAATTAATCTGCGCATCTAAGTCTCAGCAAGAAAGCGAAAAGTCATATCTTCCAAAATGCCATGCCATGTTTTATTTGACCATTCTGCTTTGCATAATCCTTGTCACAACATCATTAAGTTAGACTTGTTCCTTGCCATAATTAAGTGAGAATTCATGTCAGAAAAAATTACAGGTTACAGTATATATCTAATGAATAAATTGTTTCCTCCTGACAAAATGGTGCTTATTTTATGCTGATGTATCATGGAAAATAGTTGTTTTTATAGCAACTGTGAGTGCATGTATGTGCAAGTGTATAATTCCTTTTGCCTACTGCCCACAGCAGCTGTCTGGTATTTTGAGGTTGGAGTGATTTTGCTATCATGGAACAGGGAAACTCCCAGGAGAGCTGTGTGGCCATTGCGGATCTATGAAGCCCGATCCCAAGCACTGATCCCAGTGGTCATTCTGTAGATTTGCTTTAAATAAACTGCCCTCCACTATGGAAACCACAAACCTAATGAAATATCCTCTCACTCTATTACCCACTTTGGTGAAATGGTATATATGTAGGTCAAACAGGAGTCTGAGATGTGCACATTTGTTTTCAGCATTTTGCTCCTAAACTTGGAATGAACTCTTGAGTCTGATATGACATACTATTTTTCCAAACTCGTGATCAGAAGCCATGTTTTTCTTCTTGTAACTATATTCTGTGGCAAGATTTCACTTTCCCCAATGTAATATCATTTTTACGTGTGCTAACCTTGGTCTTTGTTTCCTACAGCACACTACCCAGTAGCCCTGACAACTTCCCTGTGGATTTTAGCTAAAGACACCATAAGGAGAGTGTACAAGAACAGGACATCTTAGGATTCAGGTGGGTGGAAGATCCTAAACAGGAAGCCTCACATAGATAAAAAAATGCATCAGTAGGGACGCCAAAACATGCACAAATAGACACACACACACACACACACACACACACACACACGGAAACAGACATGTCCACAAAGACAGGATTTGTATGTAAATGATTGCTCAACAGAATATATATCATCAGCTGATAATGCACGACTATGAAACAAGCCGTGCTGAGAGTGACTCATCTGACAACAACATAAGTACGTAAATCTGCCAGAGAGAGCTCTCTAATTCACTGCAGCTTAATAACAAAGCTGTCCTCTGCCCAACCCTTGCCACATTCACCAACATTACAAATTGAAGGTATTATTTTACTGCCTAACGTTGCGACGATGAATCAGACAGAGGGCAGAGGTTTGGTTAAGAGTCTTGGAGACAATGTAAGGTATACACATTACCACAGCCAGCGTGATTGACTCAAACGTGACTCATGTCTTCCTGCAGCAGTTCAAGTGGTCACCCGGGGTAAACAGGCAGGGGCGATTTCAATCTCAGGGAGAGCACACTTTAGCATTTAAGAGAAGCTCTCACACAAAAGGGAACAAGTGCCAAGATTCAACACCCCTATTAGGAGTCCAACCGCCTCACTTTACCTCAAGGAATGTGTGGCCACATCCAACTTCTTTTATTTAAGAGCAGAAAAACAATCCCACTTTCATTTAACACAAATAACAAATGGAGTATGAAGATCACAGAGCCCCTTTTTCAAATGGGACACTACAATAACAAACCCACACATGACAATCACTCACTCTGTATTTCAGAACAAGAGTTGTAAAGTCAAAGATTGCACAAACTTGTCAGTGCTGGTTTACTTTGCAGCCTCTGTAAAAAGCTAGATTTTACATCAATGTCTCTCTGTCAGTCTTCTTTTACAAGCCTTGCTGAGTGCTGTTGTGCTCTTAAAGGATAGAAGGGAAGAGAGGATGGAGAGAGTTGCTGATGCCGGCTTTTTGAGAACAAAGAACTTAAACCAAGAGGTTGTGCCAAACCTTTAGAGAGGGAGCAGTGTAATTAAAGTATTTGCCAGTCTCTTACCGTAGGGCCAGGCTGCCACTTGAGGTAAGGAGATGAAGAGGGAGATGAAGAGGAACCAGCCCTCCTTGCAAGAGATAAAGGTGCTGGTCCAGGGGGTTGTGTGGGTCCCCCCATGGGTTTGCCCCTGTTGCAGTCCCCGTCCCGCAGACAGCATGCTGCAGTCTGGAACTCTGTTTACTTTCTGAACTCAGCTGACATCACCTTCTCTTTGCCCTTCAGTCCTTCCCTCCCCCCTCCCTCTGTCTCTCTCCCTTTCTTTTTCTCTAAGTTTCTCTCTCTCTCACTTCTTCTTGGCTTCAGATTACAGCCCAGCCTCGCAAGGAGTTTCACTTGCAGTGGTCTCCCAAAAACTCTACAAGCTCCACTCAGAGGACGACGTCACTGCTCTTGAATGAATGCAGGCTCCACCGTTTTATGCTTAACTCATTATGGTGTCTCACACACACACACACACACACACACACACACACACACACACACACACACACACACACTGATGGAAAGCACATAACCACTTTGTTCTAAACTATGTGCCTTCACTGCTTATGTTTTCATGTCTATGAAATCTTGAGGTCAGTGTTATTCAAGTTTACACCTTGCTAAGCTTGAAAACAGCATCTGGTGGTCTCGGAAAGCAGTCTGTGTCAAACAATGGCATTCAGTCAGTATTTATTGTAAGATTAAAGGAATGCTATTTTGCAAAATACTCTTGTTTGCTTTCTTGCAGAGTCAGGTGAGAAGATTGATACCACTCTTAGATGGGAGAGAGGTATCAACCCTCTCATCTAAAGTCCCTTTCACACATTCACTGCAAACCTGAAATTACCCGATTGAGCTATATGTGAGAATGCAAATGCCCGAATCAGTCGGATCGGATATTAAATGCTCTTTACCCTGCCAGCTTCCTAGTACCGGCTTCATGAAGCAGTGCAATCAGCCACCCCTCGCCTACCATGCAGAGTATTTCCAGTAAGAGAGAACGCACACTGACAATCTACTGTTGTGTGAAAGGGAAACTGATTCATCGGACATTGTCCGGAGTTCATATGTGAAAACGACTTAACTCTTGTCAAGAATGTGATTATGTAAGCTCTTTTCCAAAAATCTCAAAACTATTCCTATAACAACTGTACAACAATATACACAAATACTATTTTAGACTATGGTTTTCTGATGAGCCTTTTCTAATTACTTTCATCAGTTTGATGCACTATTATTGTTAATGTTATCCTGCAAATTACATAGTGGAGAAAATACATTTAGACAGCAGTCCTGCTTCCAAAAATGAAGACTGGAACAACAGAAAAGTAGCCAGTGTAAACACGGTTGCTCAAGATACTTTTTTTGTTGTTTTCTGTTAACAGTTGTTATTCTGTATGACCTCCTGGGTGTGTTTTATTTCAGCTGGATACAGCACTGGAATTAATTCATTTGTTCTTTGAGCACTGGGACTCTAAGCTGCATGCGAGAGCTAACAGGGAATATAGATCAAACGACTCAGAGCCGCAGAAACAAATATCCGTAGCAGTTTCCCAAAACAGCAGGATTTAGACCATAGAAATAAGACATGAGCAATGCATTTATGGGTTTGGTAGGGACATTGAAAAACAGACTTAAATCAAGAAGGGTCATGAAGAAAATAGAGGAATGAAGACATGGGGACACAGAGGGAGCAAAGAGGCAGGAAAAAAATGTAAATCAAGGAAGAGAGAGGGGGGAAAGGAAACACTGTCTGCCTCTCTGCACTCTCTATCCACCTTTCACCACCTCTCTACTGTTTGTCCAGATGCCTAATGATTTATTATTTGAAACCCAAGACTTTTTAACATGCCCGGATTATCCATAAGGGCACTTGGGCCAGTGCCCAGGGGCACCAACCATTCACAACCAGTGGGGGGGCACCACATGACACAAGCTTTAACAATATTTTCCGTAAATTGTTATATTATTCACTTGAAATTGTTTAAAGACCATACATTACTTGTTTATGAACACTAATTTCACAACAACAATAATAATAATAATAATAATATATTCTAAATAAATCAATATTACATGACCACTATCACTCCCCTCCCCAATCTATCAGAGTTGAGTTGGGCCACAAGTTCGTGCAAATGTATCATATTGGGGATGGGGGGGGGGGGGGGTTAACAATTATCAAAAGTGGCCAGTTTAACCCCCGAAAATGTTATCATAATGATGAATGTAAAATACTAACTGTTATAAAAATGATAAGTGGTTGGCTTGCTTGATTCATTGTAACTGGCAAGCAAAGAAAAACATTTTTCACACAAACCCCCCCCCCCCCCCACCTCTGGGTGAGACTTGGTTGCGCCCAACATTTCTCCGTGTTTTCCAAGCACACAGCACGGCGGTGCGTTTCGTGAGTTTATTCAGTATGCAGAAAAGTGTAAACGACCGGTCCACAGTCTGCGCTTCTTTTCCTAGAACTCATATTTCTTTCAGAGGACTTTGTGCAATAAATCTATATTCTTAGATATAATAATGATAGTCTTTTGTCCATATCTTAATCATTTTCGATCTTTTTATTGTCATTAGCTGTGATGCTAAAGCAGTTTTAGCTTTCCCATGATGCTTTTGAAAGTTTTTGACCAATCAGAGGAGTTGCTTTTTTAGAGGTATAGTGCCCAGGGGCACCACATTGTCTTAATACGGGCCTGCTTTTTAAGATTAATGTGGACACTGGTTTCGTATTTTCAGAGAGGCTACATCTGCAGTCTACTCTGTCAGCACAATAGACTGTATACATCTTTTTTTTTGTATTACATAAAAAAAAAGTGTACTGTGTAAAAAAGTATATTTTTAATTGTAAACTCTTACACTGTCACACTATTTGGTTTACATATATAGTATACCATTTTAGTCTAATGTTGTAGTGTACAGATTAGAGGATGGATACCCGATCCGAGCCTGTCAGGACCTGACGGGCCGGGCCCGGACAGATATTTAGAAATGATGGTCGGGTTCGGGTCGGGCTCGGTCACATCAGCGTGATAAGGCATTTGTTGTAAACTGGTGCTGCGGCTCCTTTAAGAGAGCTCAGTGTGTGTGTGTGTGGGTGTGTGTGTGTGTGTGTGCAACCCGTTCTCTCAACTCGTAAAATAAGGACGTTTGGACAGTGGCTGTCAGCGTCTGATGCGACGAAAAAGGCGTCTTTCAGCGTGTTTGTGCAACGCACCGGGGAGAGCAGCAGTTAGATAGGATTTAGCGAGTAGTATGTAAGGGCGAATTTCCGCATAAGGAGGTTGGTGGTGGATGGGTCAAACAAACACAGGACTTTCACCCAAGAGAGCGGGGTTTGCGTGTGTCCCACTTGTCACGCTTGCTATAGTCGCTTTTTTCTTTCCTCCCGCGTGTCACGGAACCCTACGCCCACCCACGACCCTTTCCTAAACCCAACCATCCCGTTCTTCCCGCGTCTAACGAAACCGTACGCCAACCCCCAACCCTTTCCTAAACCCAACCGTCCTGTTCTTCCCGCGTGTCATGGAACCCTAAGCCCACCCAACACCTTTTCCTTAACATAACTGCATCAAAAGGGACGGCAACAGTCCCGACCAAGCGCGTTTACTTAAAGCGCTAAAGGAGACTTTTAGCGTCAATGAGAACGACAAAGGCACCTGACCAAGCGTCCATATTTTACGAGATGAGTGTGAGAACGTGTTGGTGTGTGTGTGGAAAGTGGGCAGAAGAGAGATAGGGAAAGAGGAAGCAGATGTAGATGCGACCGGAGCGTTATGTTTTTTTCCCCACTATGGCCACGCCAAGACCCGCCCTTCAATAGCTACTATTGGCCAGGCATCCATGCTTACGCAAGGCAACGTAACTGATTTGTACAGGTCCTATCCCCTGACCAATCGGCTATCCTAACCTTAACCACTCAAGGTGAAATGCCTAACCCCAACAAATCAGGCTGCTTTGTAGGGCGCGTCTTGGTGTGGCCATAGTGGGATTCCTAATTTTTGCGACCGGAGCAGAGTTGGTGGAATAAGTTTAAGTTTTATACACAGTGTGCGGTGTCCAAAATAAACCCCAGACTGAAAGCCAAGTTCATTCATCTGCTCACCAGAAACAGGATTTGAACCCTGACGTTATTCATTTTATAACGTCGGCCCTGGAGGTAACAAACGTAGGCCAAATGTGTCATAAATATGAGAAAAAATTGAGATTTTAACTGTGTCGGGCTCGGGTTGGGCTCGGACATAAATATCTTAATGCCTGTTGGGCTCGGGTTGGGTTCGGTTACTGCTCTGTCGGACGCGGGCCGGGCTCGGACAGAAAAATGCGGTCCGATCCGCACTCTAGTACAGAGGTAGCTGTGAAATTACTGACCTCAGTTCCGACCAAAGATTCGAGTTGAGACGAATTGAAACTTGCAACTACTTTCAACGCACCGGTCTGCAGCGTTCTAAAACCTGCCAGTTCACACCCATGGGACAAAGCGAGACGACGGTATGATCTCCATAGCAACGACTCTTTGTACTTCCGTTCTAACTTCAGACTTCCAGGCTTTTTGAAGCTGGATATATCATTTGTTGCGTCTAAACATGAATGTGGATAACGTAAGTCATGGTGAGATGCTTGCTACAGTTACATTTCTATGATCTGTGACGAATTGGTGAAAAACACGTTTTATTTCTCCGATTCACGGCTTTGTCCTAGGAGCTCCCTCTCCTCAGTCCCTCTCTAGCTCAATTGACCGTACGTGCTTGCGGGTGCACGTTGAGCCGCCGTGTCTCATTTTATTTCTATAGTTTGCAGCTGACTTTACAAGATGACTTCCCTATTGGCTGTTGAAACAGGTGACGTCCCTCACGTTCTTAAACCAGCAACTGGTGACTTGACCAGCTGAGTCGCAGGCGCCACCATCATCAAAACGGTTTTGTCTCGTCTTGTGACTCTTGGGTCTGGACTGGGCTTTAGACTGTATATTTTTTGGTGTTTTTGTGGGATTATTTTAAAAATTCATTAATTTTCCTACATCCAAAGTTTATAATAACTATGAGTATTGGAGGGGAATACAACTTCCAGGAAACGAGCCGTCAGGACATCTGTACGGTTGTGATGTCACAACTATACTATATTAGGTAGACAGTGTCACTACAGTGTTGTGTCACAGTCATTTCCCGGATGCAGTGACGGTGCAGAGACTCCAACAGCACAGATCTGGAAGACCTTGGTAACACTGGACTTTTTCGGGGTGGGGGCTTAAAGAGACAGGCACTAAAACAAAGTATTTCAGACAGAAGGTGAATACAGGTATATTCAGACAGACAGTAAGAGAAAAGTAATGGTTTATTTTTAACATTAAAACATGTAAACATGTTCTAGTAGAAACCCTAAATGCAAGTATGAACCTGAAAATTAGCACAATAAAGGACCTTTAAATGGTTTATTTAGCTTACGAAGGGCTTTCACAGAAAACACGCACAAAGAGCATCCAATGTGATTCCGTCATTGACAGGAGCCAGAAGTTATGGCTTTTGTGCATCTCTGAAGTCTCACAGTTATGTTATTCTACACCCTCTGATCCTATCAGGAGTAAATTAAATCTCAAGCATTGCAGAAAAATTCAAAGAGGGGTCAAGATACCAGGATTCAAGATTACATTCTGTTGAAGTTCAAATGATGCTTATTAGCTGATTTGTAAGATTGACTGCTTTTTATTTTGCACTCTACAAAACACAGACTATATTTTCTTGCACATTTTGTCTGAAATTTGTGTCTCCAAAATTGGAGACACATGGCTTTCACTGGACATCGACAAAATAATGTCTGACAATGGATGCCACATCGCAAAACTCAATAATACACTGATGTGTAGTTCTATCGCGTTATCATTAGCATCCGTTTGGCCCACTTGACTCTTGAAGACTATTATTTTGTCCACTTTACCAGACAAACAGAGCCCTGTTGATACCTTCATGCATCATTACTGTAATAGAGATATTTTCCTGAAAGGAAACATTTTGTCATGACCCACAGATCACGCTCATCCTGGGCTGCACTATAGAAGCGTCTCAGCTGGCACCACAGTGACTTTGGCTGGTCAAAGAAAATGGCCACCCTGCCCACAGCGCACAGTAAAATCTCATTACCAAGTACACAAAGGGAGGAGTGCAGGGGCTCAACAAATTACCTAAGAGCCATTACACTTAATGACATCCACTATTGACCACACATTCCTTACAGAAGCCTTTTTCAGAGGCTATTAAGTAAGCGCAGTCCCAAAATGTCTGATCACTTCATTATTAATGGCTTTAACGTGTTTGCGTTTAAGGTCCCAGAGTTCACAAAATGAAGATGTCTGACTATGGAGCCATGTGGTTTCACCATGAAGTAATCTAATCACGGCATCACATTCATCCCATTTCTATGGTTACACAGTGGACACAGTAAACATGAGGGCCTTTTTTTCTCCCAACAGTTAACGGTCTCACTCTATCATGGCACTCAATGAGATGCGGTGGATGGAAACTAGGCTGTGTGCTTCACAGGTAAGACAGATGAAGCTGCAGCAGCTTTTTAGCAAAGCCGGCAACAGTATGCCAAGAGCATAGTGGCACGACAAGGGGCGGGTTAGTAACTTAATAGTGCAGGACTGTGTCAAACTGGACGCCAAATATGCTCTCATTTATGTGCTGCACTCTGAAGAGAACACTCCACTTATGAAGACAGCTTGTTTTTATGAACTCTTTTAAGGTTAACGCCTCTGCACAGCCACTGTGTTTATGTATAATTATCTGTCCCTAAAGAGGAGCAGTGTCTGCCATTTTACCTGACTACTCTTTATCCATTATTACACATGTGCAGTTAAAAGAGAGGAAGGAACAGAAATAGGTAAGATAGATAGTGATGATGCCATGGTATTAAGTGACAAAATATGAAATGTTATAAATATACTGGAAGAATATCTATAGTACACAATTAAATGTGCTTAAGGATATGTGCCTGAACTTACTGACCCTGTTTATATGAAGCCTATTCCAATGCATGCTTATAATTCTCATTTTGACATGTCACATAATGCCTAAAGGTAAATCCTGCTAGATGAAATATACAGTGCCTCAAGAATTACATTTCACATCACTCCGCTGCCCATCCGATTCCAGATACTTCAAAGTGTTCTCAGTGCTTGAAATGCACAGTATATTCAAGAAATCTTGCCAGAAACATCTAACATAGTTTTGGCTCACATGTATGTACCCACTCTTCGATTTAAGTCACACTCCTGGCTTTGATTTACCTCAATCTTTAAATCAGATCAAGTACATTTATACATTACTTTGCGTGACGCTCTAAATCTGTCCTCCACAGCCTCCACCCAGTAAAGCTATGCAGCTATAGTTGCCCTAGCTGGAAATGACAATGACTTGGATTTCACATCCATTACACCTTGTTAATCCCACAGCAAAAGGTCCATCTGCAGGAGATTGCAACAGCAGAGAACAACATTAAAGTAAAGATTATTATAGCACACTCAAGGGCGTCTATAGATAGGATGCTAGAGATACGGTGCACAAACTATATCTGAGCTTACGCACATGCATGTGTGACCTGGTGAGCTCCACACCCATATGATATCCAGCATGAGGCATGAACTCTTCCATATGTACCTCCAGGAACATGCTATATAGTGGAGTCACTATCGATCGCATTAAGTCACAGTTTGTACATAATGTAAACTTTCTGGCAATCTGTAATCAGGAACTTTGAAGTGAAATGTGCGCTTCGTCTGAATCACAACATAGCTGATCCTTAGAAAAAAACATTTATTTGGAAACAACTTATACTATAATAGGAAACAACTTCATCCAAATTACAGCATATGCGGTATATCTGCAGCCGCTAGCTTTCTATGCACAGCCAAATGTAAAATAAGCCAGTATTTGCAAACCTCAGCAAACATCATTACACACATATGCCATTTTTGAATGTTTAATTGAGATTTTAAAGGAAACACACAAGCTCTACCCTTAAAAAATACATTGGAGACTTGGTTTTCGACAAAGTCACCTTCTCTTTCAACACTATGAGTGAGATTTGTCTCAGAATAGTCTCACGCCACCATCCAAACACCTCTCAAGATCATAAATCATGTCTAGACCATCCAAGTTTATAGGCAGACGGTATACTACAGCTGTGAGGTCTAAAACAGAGTCTTATGGGCACAGCTACAGAACTCTGAAAATGAAATTGTTGAAGGGGGAAGAACAACTGT
Organism: Zingel zingel; assembly: GCA_023566125.1. Taxonomy (NCBI): domain Eukaryota; kingdom Metazoa; phylum Chordata; class Actinopteri; order Perciformes; family Percidae; genus Zingel; species Zingel zingel. The sequence goes on from CM042320.1 coordinate 23,423,762, forward strand.
GGCTGGTAGCAGTAGCACTGGAAGCTCTTTGAGTAATTGCAGACTGAGCTCCCGACTTGGAAGATAGAACCACACTGGAATAAAAATAAAATGTCACTCTTCTAATGGAAACATCAGAAGGACATGGGTCAGCATAATGCTTATCAGTTAAATTTTCTAAGCACAAAAATGGGTTCAAATATCCAATTTTTCATTGGAAACTGTTTTTCCAATTTTCTGTTTTTATTCAGAGGATCAGAAATTTAGAAAATTACAAAATTCCGTCTGGGCTCCAATTATTCAGTACTGCAATGGTATTCTCTACCTCGTTCCGCCTAGCTACGTCCCGCCCCACACACACACACACTTGAAACCATCAGTTGCAAGCACCTCTGACCCCAAAGTCTATCAGTTTGTTTGTTTTTTGGTCCATATGCAGTTAATGACCTGCATATTCCACAAAGTAGAGGAAGAGAATACCATTTTGTAATTTTCTCAATTTCTGATCCTCTGAATAAAAAACTTGAAAAACAGTTTAAAGATCCAATTTTTGTCAAAGTGGAAAAAAATGAAAAATTTGATATTTGAACCCATTTTTCTGTTTTTCCAAATGTCCGTTTGTGCATAGAAAATTGAACTGATAAGCGTTACACTGACCGACATGGAAGGTGACAGATAGAGAGAGAGAGAGCATAGTGTGCAGGAGAAAGTAAAAGACTTTCCATCTGCTCTGCATTCTGACAGGAAGTGATGAGGTCTCATGAGACAGTGCCTGCAGACCTGCCTCTGCTTGTGTTTATTAGGCAATTGCATTTCCTTCCTTTGATCTGTGTTTATAACAGGTTGACCCTTGCTGTGTCATTGCTACTAAAGAATAGACACGCAGGCAAAGAACCAGACAACTGTCTCACACGGGAGAGTTTGTTTTGGTGTACCATGGCAACTAGGTTTTTGTTTGGGACTTCTTTTTTTATCCCCTTCCTGTCACCGTACGCAGTAGAGGATCAAGGCTGTCCCATTGTGGTGGAAATACTTTTGTCAGAGAGATATATGGGAGAAAGAGAAAAGGGTGAGCTGAGTTAGGTCAGAGTAAGAGACCAGAATTGGAACCACTAAGCAACTTTAAAGTAGAAAAACTGCCACCCAAAGCCCATTAACAGAAACCCAACATTTTACAGCACATCTCATCGACACTCCAATTCTCCTACTCCTCTCCAACTTTCTCTGTGTTTTTGTTATTCATTTCTATTGGTTATAGCTCTTGAGCCGTCTCCAGACAGGAGCCAGTGATCTCAACATGTTCTCAGTGACAGATGTGGCATTTTGTGTGAGGAATGGAACACGTTACAGAAGGACTTTACAGTTTTACAGAACAGAGCTATTAATGAGGTTTGAAGTGGTAAAAAAACAGGAGAGATATCATGCTCAGGATGTGGATTTGGAGCTCCCCCCTTTGGATACTTGATCTGTTGTGTGTATTTATAGTCACATTCATTTTGGATTTAGTTTTATGGGAGGGTTTGTTGCTCCGCAGCCATAACAACAACATAACAGTGGATCCAGGGTGGCATCCTTTTCTGTCGTGCCAAATATTAAGCCTGACCACGTAGCATGCATTAGTGCAATTAAATTGGATATGATACAGGGGGAAAAAGAAGTCAAACATTGAGCTCATGTGTACTATATAAATAACAACATGGAATGTGTATTAGTGAATGGAACTGTATATTGTAATTATGGAATTAAAATCACGAATTATGTCATTTATTAGAACACAAACCCTGCTAGTGCTTGCAAAATGTTATAGTTTATAGTTTTTTAACTGAGCTGGCACATTATGTAAATAAAATACTTGCATCAAATTCTCTGAGATAAGCTCATGTACTGCATAACCATGGCTATAGAGACTCAAATATACTGGTTTAAGTCTAACATATACTGTAAACGTTACATGTTGGTTTCACTAGCTGGGTCCATGTAATCATGTTCAGATAAGATCAGAGCTTCATGTAAATGTCCATAATTATACTAGATTATGTAAATCCATTGATAACTTAAATTAAACTCTTAAAACACATGTTCTTTTCCGTAGTGTTATGCAAAGCACTTTGGATCAACAGTGTTGTGTTTAAGGGGCTAATAAATTAAGTTGACCCGCATACGTATAATAATACATTATACAGCACAATGTGTGCAAATAGACACATTCACTGTCAGTTTCTGTTGTTGCAGCCTATAGTCTTTATTTTCCCTTCCTCTTGTCTCATTTCTGTCTTTTCACTAGCACTGTCTTGCCCTGTATCTTTGCTTTATCTAGAGTTTGAGCACAAACAGCAGACTACATGAAACAGCTCAACTGCAGTGTTGTTTCAGCCACATTTTGACAAGAGAGATGATATGTGCACAGCAGCCTCTTGTGGCCAACGATGGAAATGCAGAAGCTGTTTGGGAAAGTGGGCAAAGGTCCTGACCGCACAGCAAACCACACAGCCATGCATATGTCATAGCAGTCTCAGTAAACAGGAGGTTTAAAGGAACACGCCGACTTATTGGGACTTTAGCTCATTCACAGTAACCCCCAGAGTTAGATAAGTCCATACATACCCTTCTCATCTCCGTACGTGTCGTAACTCTGTCTGACGCCCCCCACCGCTAGCCTCCCTTAGCACAGATCCCGGCTCCAACTAGCCTACTGCTCCCAATAAGTGACAAAATAACGCCAACATGTTCCTATTTACATGTTGTGATTTGTATAGTCACAGTACAAATAACAAGGTCACATGAGACACAGACATCTTCTAACCGTATACGTACTGGGAACTATATTCTCAGAAGGTGAAGCGCTGCTACTTGGGTGGCGTGATTAGCGCAACACCTGAAAAGCACCGTTGTTACTCTCTGCTCCTCACTGCGAAGCTTCTCAGGTGCTGCGAGCAAATCACTCCGCAGAAGTAGCAGTGCTGTATAATATGTGTAAAGATACATTTTTTTCACAGCAATATGTATGAATTCAGTGTAAACCAAAATGTGTGTGTGTGTGTGTGTGTGTGTGTGTGTGTGTGTGTGTGTGTGTGTGTGTGTGTGTGTGTGTGTGTGTGTGTGTGTGTGTGTGTGTATGCTAAGAGACCGACATAGAGGGAAATGAAACTAAATAAGAACAGAATGATGGAAGCTCTTAACAATTTCTGAAAAATAAAAACACACTGCCACTATTAACATTATTGGCTCTGCACTATTCAATTTATGTTGGCATTTCACTACTTTGCAAAAGATAAAGTTAATTTCAAAAACCTTTTGATCTTCTTAACGGATTCATGGCTCTCATTCCAGAGTTAAAAACATGATATTAATAGGCCTGGACTAAATAAGTAGAGTGTCAAAGAGAGGATCACTTCTCTTTGATCAATCCTCAAGGAACATAACCATAAATGTAAAAAAAAAAAAAAAAAAAAAAAAAGATGATCTTGATTGAAAACATGTTATTCCAAGATACTTCGCCAGAAATAGCACCATGATCTCAAGTAACTGATAAATCCTACTGATAGCTGAGGATGTGCTTCTGTCTCTAATAATGTGCCCTTATAGAACTGTTACATCATGCATTGCTCATACTGACGTCTAACCTCCGACAGCAGCTGACAACAGAACATGCCACAGTATGTAGAATCGACTGTGGTGTGACTGTGTAAACATCCGCCTGTAGATGTACAGTACATCGCCCTCCTAGTGAGTTCAATGTTCTTGTGAGAGTAAATGTGCACAATTGAAACAATTCCCTCTAAGCGTGACCATCTCAGATGGGATGCATGTTTTCCGTCTTGATCGTGCAAACTGAATCACAAATGGGAATTTTTGGTGTAAGCTAGGAATTTAAAAGTGTATATTTTAAACTAAGGCTGCACGATGAGGAATATATGTAATTGCGGTTATTTTGACTGATTGCGATATGATTCACGATATTGAAGGGAATGTATTTTGTCATTTTTTGAATTGTATTTTGAATGCCATTTTTGTATCAATATTCTCATTTTCATTGAAAAATATTAAAATTAAAAATATTAAAATGATTATAGTGTGATTTTTGCGAGGATTTGTACCAAACAAAGATTATTTTCTGTAGTCTGTAGGATAGGATTTGTAGGCCAGGGCATCTCTGCAGCACCACAATACTTTATTCAGAAAGGTTTGACACATATGCCTTTGAAAAATATTGCGCCCCCCTGCAATTTGGATATTGCACTTGGGAGAAGGCATGTTGTTGTTGATCCTCTGTTCTTGATTCTTACTCCCTCTAGAGGGAGTCAGAGCCAACAAATCCATGAAATATCTTTCAAGTGAGGCATGAGATGAATCTAAAGTAGCTTTTGAAGACATACACTACCAGTCAAACGTTTGGACAAGCTTTCCTATGAGAAAGCGTATCAAAGCTTTTGACTGGTAGTGTATAAGCAGGCATAATGAAAGATCTATATGTCTTTTATCTTCTGCAGGTAAGTCACAAAAACTTGTAAAGATCGATGTGAACTTTCTAGGATTTCTCATGAAGTACATCCAATAGTTCCCACTTCCATCTGTTACAGAAAATTTTGATTTTCCATTGCAAGCATTACAGTGGAATTATGATGTCCATAGCGAGAATCTCACTGGGAGAGTCGTAAGTCGTAGGCACCGGACTGGAACCGGGCACCACAGCTAATCACTCTGATCTCATTTTATTAAATATATTCCCAAAGCTGGGTTAGGGCTGGCTGTTTGATCAATTCTCTGCTCCCTTCTTTTATTAGCAACGAGCCACTGCCTCTACCCACTGCGTTAAATTATTCAATTGGGCCTGCTTTGTTGTTAATAGCAGTGATCATTCTTGCTTAAACGGCATAATGTATGCGCTGACAGCCAACAGTGATACAAACCCGTCCCGAGGGACACAAATCTATCAGTGGCGAGAGTCTATCTGCCACATTAGAGATTTCAGGCACCAGTGAAGCATAGGGAAGTAAAATACACTCAACATCAGGGGCCTATGGGAAAGGCTCATTCCACAAGGCCACAGACATAAATGATCAAGCCACCGCTCTATACCTGACTCCCAGTGAAATAAAGCTGATATCAAATGGCCAGTGTTGAGCCTCCTCTCTGGGATTTTAAATGATGGAAAAAAAAGCCCACCTTATATACTTGTGCTGACTTTAGGCTCAGCAAGATACGCAGGATGTTGTTATTTATGCAGCACAGTTCAGAGAAATGAACAAAGATTAAAACGATAAGACAGAACACCAAATTTGACTATTCTTGGAATCAAGTTGCACTATTTTTATATTTAACAAGATTTGTCTCACTCAAACAGTCTATATTGCATGCTAATTTGGAATGAGCGACTGAAAGTTTTCAGTTTTTTTTGTTTAACTTGCAGCAGTTGCCTGGAGTTCTTTTCCATGTGGCTCGTTTGTTCACCCATCCCCCACCAGGGTCCTGTCAACACTGCTGGCCTCGTGGGCAGGAAGAGGTCAAAATGCCAAAGGGTCATTATTGTGTTTGGGATTTCAACGCCCCCCCTGAAATATGATTGCCCCCCCAATCCATTGGGCTACAGTGCTGTCAATCTGACAGTTTTGAATTCCATTGGATCAGACTGCTGTCACTTGGCTGCCTGTTCTGCCATTCTTCCCAGCCCTTGTCACATGACCAATTCATGTTTGTCCATGATGACTATCCAAAATTCTGGTACCATGGAATATTTTTTTTTAAAGTGGCAGACTTTATATACTACTATATTTGGATATACAATTTGTTTAAAATTAAAACAAGTGAAATTAATAATGAATGTGATATTTTGTATGATGCGATATTCTATTTTATGTTTTATCAAGCATAATTACATTGTATTGTTTCTAACCTATTGGACATTTTCTATATTTCTAAGCAGATTTTCTATGCTGTATTCTGATAAAATCACCAGACAACACACTCTTCTGAACATGACCATACTGAGAAATACAGAGCTGAATGTCTTAATTAGCTTTGTAACAACTCATTTGACAATGGCTTGAATGTAACGTTCATTAATATAAAAAAGTTACCAGTAAAGCTTTGAAGTATCAGATCCAAATGAAAGCAGAAAGAAGAAGACTAGTGCTACAGTACAGTTTCTAGTCAACTGGCATATGTTTACAGTATGCCCCATATGGCAAATACATATCAATACAGCACTGCACGGGTTTTTTAATGTGAATTTAGACTACATTTATCCATATAAAATATGGTTTTTATTTTTACCACTATCTTTATAATCTACAGACCACAATTTCCCCAAGTCAGTGGCTCTGTTAAAATAAATCACACCGATATGCACATCTTCATAAATCTGCTAAAAAGAATGTGGTTGAATTCCCTCCACTCTCTGTGTAAACTCCTGCCATATGCTGAAAAAGCTAAATGTTTTTCATTAGTAGTTGCTTAAACTGGTTTGAAATCTGGGGCGGGGAGGAGTTGAGAAAAAAGATGGATGTAAACCGCAGCACTCCTCACTCACACATGCAGGCGATTCATTCCAATGTGATATGATGAGAGCAAGCACTTCATGCTGTTCGCGTTAAACTTGAAGCTGCTAAATGTTTCGCTGAAATGTTAGGAGGATATTCAACCACCATCTCTAATCCTAACGGACCATGTGACCCCCACAGGAGCCGGGGCAAAACCATATCACACGGTGATAAAATAAAAAATAAATATATATATGTACACACCACGGCTTTGAAAGTCATGACTTTCCTAATAATGATCAGATGTTCTTAAGCTCTCCCTTTAAACAATTTAAAGGCGAGCCTTGCCACAAAGCACTGAGCACGCTGGAGTCAATAACCCAGTTAGCAGATAGGAAAGTAAAACAAATTCAATTCTTGATTTATTTAATAGGGGATATGGCATGACAGGTCAGGGGGTGTAATCCAGGAGATTGCACACTGATTCTTTAATCGAGTGGCTTGACAGTACATTTCATTCCCTTCCTCCCTGATTTTGCTCTTGTTAGAGGGTCTCCCTTGTGTAGCACTGAATATCAATCGCCCACTCCTCTGCTGGTTCAACCCCCTCAAACACCCCCCGCCACCCCCAAACCCCACTCCACTCTCTTTAACTTCTGCTGCATGGAAACCAGATGGAGCTGGGGAGTACAGTACATCAATAAGCTAAGCATCCTGCTTTTCCTCCATGGCTGAGAGAGTAATGCAGCATTCATTAACAATACCTCATTCATTAGCAAATAGAAACCGACCCAGTCATTGCTTAAAGAAACATTGAGCCTGCGTATCAGGAAATTGGCAAAGGCAGGCTAATGAAACCTCTGAATGGTGGAAAAGGGGCAGCAGTCTGATGGCTGTGTGCCATCTTCAGGTCCCAGCAGTGCAGTGGATCTCTCATGGTCGGTTTGAATCTGCAGAGGCTGCTTGTTTCTGTGCGCTGCCTCTGAGACCCAGGTTTTTGTCTAGATAAAGCCATGAGGGTGACTGCTGTTGCTTTTAAAAACTGCACCATCCTAGAAACACTATGGTAGAAAAGTAAACTGTGTAACCTTTCACATTCAACACCAGCAATATATATATGCCTGCTAAAAGAAGCCAAGAAAGTATAGCGTGCTGACTATAAAGGTCCACTTTGTGCAATTTGTGCACTATTCCAAAGCGTTACTTGAGATGAGTGCTGACGGGATAGTGTCTCTGTCACCAGTGGTTTAAAGAAACGTCTGATCTATCTTTGGAGTATTTATTGCAATGGTACATCCTCAAATGCAAGTTTACCGCATCTGTAGCATTCTGAGTAGAGAGAAACACATTCTGCGCTTCATGAACAGATGGCTTTATCCCAGTTCCTGGATTCAAAGCATGTATTGACAGTTCAGCATGCGTACACCACTCCAATACTAAATCGAATCACCATACCTCCTTCTTATCCTCCGCTCCACACCAAACATACGAGCACACACACATCCAAAAAACACACATTCTTGCACAGAGATCTTCATCGTGAGACGATGAATTCATGCCCATGGACGTCCCCCCGCCCTGTCCCTGAATCCCTGAGCATGAGTAATTGTCAGGCCCAGTGAAATAATCGTAGCTTTCAACGCTAATGGAAGCCCTGCACATTCATTATTCAGTCCAGGAAACAGAGTGCTGCAAAGTGTCAAGGGACCTATGAGTTATTGTTCAGCGTGAACTACCCTTAGAATACGAGGGAAGTGACAGAAGCCCACTGCACACTCTCCTCCTCTGTCCCCCATCCCTTTACATCTCCTTTGCGTCCCTTATCCCATCTGCCCCAGGGAGACAGGCACCACACAGAGAACCTGAGATTGTATCACAGCTGTGGCGGGGTCAGACGGGCTAGTGATGGGTGTACTGTGACGCTGCGGACAGAATGACAGACGGTCTGGACTCTCTTGCGTCACTGCAGCGCTCAACCATCGACAGTTATCAATGGTGGAGAAAGGCTTTCCCAGTGTTACAGCCCTCCTGGGACTGCTGTGGGATTTACGAGGAAAGCAGAGGGAGGAATGTGGCGGGGGGGGGGGGGGGGGGGGGGCACTCAGAGGTTCGCTGACCTGCAGATAACACATGGCAAGAAACAGATAGGTTTGATATGTGAACATGCCCGCACTTGTGCTCGAGGGAAAGGGACACCGAGAGCCGCGCTGCTGCCGCAGACTGAGCCAGTATATACAGTCACTCCACACTCCTAAAAAGCAACACACATCAGACAGAATCCCAGCAATGCACTTAAGCCTTCTTCATTTCCTATGTCTAGACCTTAGAAGTCATGCTGTTACTCAGCTTTAAAGTGAAAGTGAAGGAAGAGCAGCAGGGTTTTTTTTATATCAGGACTACTGAACAAGCAGAGACAGAACATGCCACACTGATGTACAGTGCAAATTAATTCAAACTTAAAATACTCGAAAGCATCATTTGCATATCCATATATACATTATTTAGTTTTTATATAGTAAGCCTGTTTAGGATCCCTAACTATGTGCATTTCTGGGACACAGACACTGTGCAATGCACAAAGGCTAATTTGTTTTTAACAGCTCGTAAAACCAGATGGGGAAAAACCCACCTCTAAAAAGACCTACTTATTTGTCTACGATTTTAGAGAAACATGCTCAGCCACGCACCACTACGTAAACCATGTCTTGAGATTCTAGGACTTGTAAATGCTTCTCTACTAGTGCACAACCAAGGGATTTTTTTTGTTCCCTCTGCTCTGCCACTGCTGTCAATCTGCATTGCAGAATCAAACACAGGCTTGGAATTGAACAAATCATTCTCCTGATGGCAACAACAACCAAAGAAACATCCAAATTGACAAAGCATAAGTGAGGGCTACATGAGCAATATGACCACATCAGAATCATTTCACCTGTCTGTCTAAGAGAAGTTGTTTCCCATCTATCCCCTACATGTTATTAGATATACAAAGACATACTTGTGTGGGTGGGATTTGTGAAGTTCATTATGTCTCCCTTCAGGCTATAACATAACATGAAAATCAGCATGAAGATAACAGCTTCAGAGCTGCAGGCGTTTAAAGCATATATTAGCAGACCTCTAGTTTACTGGGTGTAATTCAGTATTCTTGTCTGCGTCTATCTTTTCGACTCAGGCAATTTAGCATGCCAGCATGTTGCTGTAAAAATGACCCAATTAATTTGATTAGCAAACTAAGGTTCAAGATACAGAGTGCGAAAACATGAGTGGAATGGTAAAGAGTATGGGGGATGCTAATGAGTTATGAGTTAATGAGAGAGACGCGTGTATGGAGTTTGTGTGCATTCATGTTACAATTAGTTTAGCAAAAGCCTTGGATGAGGATGAAACAAACAGGAGTTGAATTTGTTGTGCTCCGGGTGTTTGTGGGAACATTATGAAAATACTTAGCAGCAGAAATGGAAATAATGGCTTTAACCCTTGTGTTGACTTCGGGTCACGTTGGCCCGTTTTAAATTTTTGTTTTATATCAGAAAATATTGGACGTAGAAATAAGCGCTGAAAATGTGTAGAAGAAAAATTTTAAAGTTTAAAACGTTGGAAAAAGCAAAAACAAATTGTGAAAAAAGGCGTCACAAATTTCATGTTTTTTTCAAGGTTGAAACGAGGACAACACAAGGGTTAAGAATACAAAACTGAAATTGCGGGAACTTGCAAAAATTGCGGTTTCATCATGGCTTCATCGCAGGGTTTTTCTGGAGGGACTGGTCATGAGCCCATATGTTGCTGAGATATGGAGGAAAGCTCTGTGTTTGAATATAATTGGAGATATATACAAGAAATTGAGGAAAATGTCGTTGTACAGGTAGGTCGAAATGACAAGGCAACTGTTAGAAATACACTTAAATGATTGTTATCTGCATGCACAAAATGTGTCAGTTTGGGTGGGAGGTGAGCAGCCAGATCACTTCAAGGTTAGTGTATAGTGCTGTCTGCAGAACAGTCACACATGTGTATTGTTGGGCTTCTGTACTCCAGCACATTGGCTTTCAAAAGAAACCATGACAGTGGAATTAAAGTGCTGACAATTACATTTGAGGGTGTTTAAGATAGACCTAAACAAAGTAATCACATTTGATATTTATTATTTGGTTGCATTCATTTCCATTCAATGTGAGGTCTACAACTCACAGGCATCCTTCGCCAGGCCTGTACTGCAGCTATCTTCATTTCTTGCTTGTTTCAGGAGCTTTTTGCCTTCAGTCTGGTTATCAGCAGTGAATCATATGATTAGTCGGAGAGAGGTGACTAACTTGGCAAGTCTGCATTCCATTATTGGGGCATAATAGTTGCCTTGTTTGTATATGTTTTAGGGCATTGTTAAAAAAAACTACTGGGGATGTAAAAAGTCTTACACTGTTGCCCAATATGGATGTTAACACCCACGTATAGCCTTAAAGCTGTAAGTCAGCACTTTAACGCCACAGTTATACTTTTATTTCAAATCCAACGTAATGGAGTATGCTACAGAGCCAAAACAATAAAAGAAAATGTGCTGATTCTACTTAGTGCTTAATGATGGTGGCTTTATGGTGATCATAAATTAGAAATAGAATAAAAAAGGTAGGCACATGTTTAGCACTAATTTTGGCAAACTGGGTTCAGGCACCCAGCCCTGCTTGCCTTTACCTCATTGACACGGATATTTCGCAGACACGAAAATATAATATAATATAATAATGGTGACATTATTTCCAAAGTATTTCTGCCCCAGGTATCAATTATCATAATGGCTGCCTTTGCCAATACTACACAATCCTCTCTCATAACACACACACACACACACACACACACACACACACACACACACACACACACACACACACACACACACAACGCGGTGCGGTGCACTTGCTCCGCTCCTCTCTGAACCCTCCTTTCCACGATCCGCCCACCATCTCGGGACTGGAGTCACGTGTCTCACCGCCTAGTGTCTCTCTGCTAGCCGACACCACCACAAACTCACCCAGCGCCCGGTGGAGAGAGAAAGGACGATGAGAGACGGAGAGGTGCACACGGACAGAAAGCACCTATAGCCTACGACGCCAGTGGGTGATAATGGAGAACGTTCAATAGAGGATATCCGCTGTGGTGATCCGAAATTCTATGTTTCCCGCAGAGGATGGATGTGACAAGGCATCTGAACAGGACGGGAGATGAGAAGCACACTGTTACGGAGACCCTCTTCTTCTTGTGATCTCAAACAGTTCGCCTGTGAGCCGCGGCGCTTGGGGGGGTGTACGGGACACGGGGCGCACGGCTCACAGCCGCTCCAGCTCAACTGTGGTCTGAATTAAATTCATTCTTGCTGTCTTATTTGAACCTGCCAGAGCGCTGTGGGTCTCCGCAGGGGAAGGGTGGTCTTCACCATGAGGGCTGTTTCCGCAAACTTGTTCGCTCTTCTTTTCCTGTGTGCCCTTGCAAGTGTTTTCTATGTCTGGAGCGCACTGGAGAGCCGTTTGGAGCGACACAAACGGGGGTTCTCAGTACCGGGCGGGGGGTCTTTTTACCAAGGTCTCCCAGCGGACCTTTCCGCCAAAACTTTCCGGGCATTGCTCGCTGTCCCAGCGGCACAAAGACCTCACTTGGGGGGCAGACTTGAGGCTCGAAACCTCACTGATCAAACTGCCTCTGCAGGAAATCGAGATTACCATGTGAATGGGGATAACAAGAGGTCAGCGCTGCGGGAGGGCCCGGTCAAGTTAGGCTCCCCGGTGGAGGATGGGGTATTTTGGAGTGAATGGCTGGAGGATCTCCTTCCCGTGGGCTTCACGGAGAACTATGCTCAGGCTTGGAGAGAGAGAGCCAGGACATACAGAATAGTGCAGCTGGAGCCTGGATGCGGCAGGATATCGAATCAGCTCGCCACTTTTGCAGATGGGACCAAAGCGTGTGTGCGTTACGGGATAAACGCGGATCAGGTGCAAGGAGAAACTTTGACATATTACCTTGCCAGTTTGCTCGGCATCACAAACCTGCCCCCTCTTATACTGTCCCAGCTGAACAGTGACAGTGAACAATGGGCGGCTGTGAGGACGCGCATAGGTGGTTTACAGTGGAGTGATCGAGCCGTGGTGTCTCTCACTGAGTGGGTCTCCAACCTGACCGGGGTGGTCACACCGGCGCCGCTCAGACAGGAGAGCAGCGGGCTGCATCCTGTGCTCGGGGAGCTCCGGGACAAGACGACGGCGGAGTTGCTGGAGCTAATGCAGTGGACCGACCTGATTCTATTCGACTACCTGACTGCAAACTTCGACAGACTCGTCAGCAATCTGTTCAGCCTGCAGTGGGATTCGCGCGTAATGGAGAGGGACACCAACAACCTCCTCAGAACACCCCGTGGTGACCTCGTGTTCATAGACAACGAGGCCGGACTCGTGCACGGCTTTCGGGTGTTAAACATGTGGGAGAAATATCACAATACAGTACTGAGCTCCGTGTGTGTGTTCAGAAAGAGGACCATGCAGCGCGTGGCGGAGCTGCACAGGCGCAGAGACGCTAGGAAAAGGCTGCTGGAGCTCTACAGAGACAGCGAGCCTTTGTCTCTGGAATTAGGATTTCTTTCAGACGAGCACGCCGGTGTTCTCCAGGACAGGATAGACAGATTATACAAACACATTTTGCATTGCAAAGGGAAGTACAGCCAGCTGTGAACATTCAGCACGCACAGGTGATGGGTTTGTGGTCTGCACGGTATAATGAGCTCTGCAAACGCGATTGGCACACCTGTGCTTAACTGATGCACATTACACAAAACTCTCTTGAATATCCAGCTGAACTACCTCTTGTGAATAGAAATGTGTTGCCTACTTTATAAATAAGTACATTTGACACATGTTTATAAGCTCCATGTTGAGATTTCCACTGTATGCCAGTCTATTCTGTCTTACTTTCACACCATGACGCTCACGCCACCGAATGGTATTACATGTAAAGAGTAGGCTATATTTGCGACTAGGGTATCATAACGCAGCCCTTCATGTGTATTTGGATTCCTGACTTTTGTTCAAAAATCCTAGTGATAAACTCCTAAGCCTTAACATAAGTTCTTGAATACTGTATTTCTGTTGACATCGGGCTCGCTTTTTTTTTAATAGAAACTCGTTTGCACAGTACATTGTCATCGCAGCACCTGCACTCCTGTAATTGTGTTTGCTTTGCATATTCAGCCTTAAAGTCACAGGTGTATCAAACCCATTGTACATGTTGTAAGTAGGTTGTAAATATTGTCTGCCAACCTGTTTTGGAAACTTGATGCTCCACTAATTTAACGTGCATTGTAACATTCCAAAATCTCTTGTCCTTTTTGATAAATACACTGTAATTTAATTTAACTGCGTGTTTCGTATGCAGTTTGTGCTTAACTGCCTTATTAGAGCGCATCAAATAGTTACCTAGTCTGCCTCTGTACTTGCCCATTACAGTGCTCTCATTGTGCTGTAGACACATATCTTGTACTGGCACACTGTTCCCCAGGAGCCATTATTTCAACCACTGGCACGCTACCACGCTACAACAGGAATCTCTAATCCCCTTCATAATCTCACCCAGAATGATAAAGTGAATGAGAAAACTGACATCATTCGACATCCTTCGAAAAGGGTTTTACTGTTCCCTTTCTATATGAAAACCTGCTTTTCATATGTGTCTTTGGTAATATTAAACGGTCCACCTACGGCCAAGGCTGGATGGCATATTTGGTTTATTTGATTCAGATAAAAAGTAAGAAAACTCCCTGTGCTGCTGAGAGGCCAAGCCCACAATTAATGAGTGCTCCGCTCTCAGAGGAGAGCCTAGTTTACAGTTTTTCAAAGGTTGAATTTGTAACTGTGAAAGGTATTAAAGAGAAAAAGTACAGCCCTGGAGGTCAGCTGCATTCTTTTGCCTCATGTTTTCACTTCACATAACCCCATCTTTCTATAATTTGGCCCTTTTAGAAGCATCCTCTCCTTATTAGTTCCACTATGGGCGCAGCTCTGTGTCTGATTTCTGGTTCTATGCTTACGAGCACATTAGAGGGAAAGCCAACGATTAAACCTTTGAAGGCCTAATTCATACCAGCCTCTCACTGTTCTGCACATCATCTGGTTTCTTTTACAGCTTTTTTTTTTTGTATGTATGGCCAACGCCAGGACACACCACTACTGTTAAGTACATCTCCATAGAATGGGATGAGTGCATCTTGTTCGAATAGTGGCTTGATTTGTACTCACTTCATTTCATGGCTTACAGCATGTGTGTCAGTATCAGTGATTTATGTTTCTCCCTACTAGGTCACTGCATAAGTGACAGAGAAGCAGCAGAGGTTTAAGCAGGTGTAACTGGAGGCTTTTTCCAGACTAACTGCCTGCTGCAGCTCTAATAGGGACTTTGGGATCAATATGTGCACTGCCTGCTGTATAGGCGAAAGCAGGTCATGTTAATGTGCTGGGTGTACGGGTTAGTATGTAAACGTGTGTTTCGGAGGGGGGTGGGGGTTGCAGCTGGGCATCACGCTCTAAGCATGTCTGTTAATGCCGAACGCTGCAAAGAGATTTATGACAGGCTGCAGACACCAGGGATTAAACACAATGCTAAACTGAGGTGTGCAGGTCTAAACCAGACTCACAATCGGTCCTCCTTTCCTGCTTTGCACTGCCTCCCTCTGTATTTCACCCACATCTCGCTCTTCCCGCTACGCATTTCTTCACTGTTAACATCACTGTCAGCGTCATTTTTTAGCTAAATAGAAGATTCATAATTCTTTTTTGGGACATTCCTTTGCAGAAGAAAGCCATTTTTTAAACCAGGCACCATGCCAGCTGTAATCACACTAATGGTGAAAATCAAAGAGGTTTTTGAATCACCCTTTTAACTGTTCACATATGTTCCGACCTTACTCTCCCCGCCTGGCTTATTTCAGATCACCACAAAAACTCTTTCAAGTCCCCCATTTTTTTTCACCCAGAGGCAACGAAATCTTCATGCACATAACTTTGTGACAAGGTCTAATGAGTGCAGCTTGTCCTAGCTCGTGGCAACAGCACAGTAGGCTATTTGGCATGCATATGGCAGTTAGTTATGCCCTTATACGTGCCAGTTGTGTGTGGTTCCTTACAGATGTGCTTGTTTTCTGTGTCAGTAGGCTGAATCACATGCTCAGACAGTCATACTAGCCAGGGGCCCACAGCAGGCCCGAACACAGACCCCAGGTACTCAAGCCGATCTTTTTTCTTTGTGCACATTGCAAACATTCCGGAGGAGCTCAGGGAGGATCATCTCCATGGACACACAAATGCACAGAGACACTTCTCAGGCAGGCGAGTGGAAGGAGTCCCAGCTGTGTACATAACATTTTAAAGTCGCAATGGAAAGTTTTGGGAAATTCTTTATTACTGTTTCTTGCTGAGAATTAGACGATAAGATCAGAACCCCATGCTTGTTGTTTTTACACTTGTTATCTTTGTAAGTGTAAAAATGAGTTATAATGTTGGGATTAGAGGTGCTGGTAAGCGCATTTTATTACGTCTGGTCAGAGCCAGGCTAGCTCTTTCCTCCTGTTCCCATGTCTGTATGCTAAGCTAACAGGCTGCTAGCTCTACCCCTGTGTTGATCAGAAAGACATGAGTGGTATCAATCCTTTCATCTAACTTATCAAGAATGCAAATAAGCATTTCCAAAAATGTCAAACTATTCCTCAAATACTTAAATCATTAACTCAAACAAGAATATCAAAATGTCATCATCATCAAACACAAAACAGTTGCTTAATTACACCCAACTAATTTGCATGATTTAAAGTATGAAAGGCTATTGAAAATTGGGTGTTTTGCCAGACGCCAGGTGACTAACTGACTTAGACTGTCCCTTTCCCTGTGGGCCTGCCATGTGCAAGTGGATGGACATTAACTGGCATTCTTTCATGGCCACACAGTGCAGGGAACTTCCTGTGCATGACTGAATTATTTCATTATGAAACACGGCACATACTAGGGGGAGAGTTAGTTAGTCACAGCTGAGTGGATACCGGCCATGAAGGGTAAACTGGGGGGCCGGGGCAACGTCTGGAGGGGCTTTGGCAATGTAAGGGCTGGACAGCAGGGCTGTGGTGTGCCTGGAGAGCTGGCACAAAGCCTGGCTTTGTCCAAACCAGGGGTGAAAGCATAAGGTCAGGACCTTTAGGCATTCTTTCTCAAGACAAAGTAAAAGGTAATGAGCAACAGAGACCGGCGAGCAAAAGGGCTACACATACCTCAGCTCATAAGAGGAGAAACAAATGTGATAAGTGTAGTGACCTCCTCCGTTTTCATCTTGAAGGTTTTGGACCAGTTGTGGTCTGACCTAGGCCTGCACGATTCGGGGAAAAATATGAATCATGATTTTTTTAGCTTAGAATTGATATCAGGATTCTCTGCCACAATTTTTTTCTCACGAAGTGAAATGTTTATTGCACACATGAACCATGACAAAACAAAACAAATTGGCAGCACCAAACATAGATTGTTTTTGGCACCTATAGCACATTGCGCATCACAAGCCTGTAAACATAGAGGCTTCAATGAATAAAGAAAATAAAGTACATACTGGCTATTTAAGTACAGTACACTACCAAAAATAGTGACATATAACACTTTGAACTAAATATGGCCCTAATACAGGCTCTATCTGAACTCCTTGAACATGTCTTTACATAATTAAAACATGTCAATCAACATGCTGCAGCTACAGCTTCAGTCTCTAGAGAAATGGAGTTTCTCAATTGCCAATTTAAGTACGGTATCAAAAACAGAATGATTTCTTAGCACACTGCTTGCCTATTACAGAATTAACATTCAACTGGCCATTCAAGTAGGTTACCAAAAACCTCTTGCCTTGTACGGCTTCATCATATTGCACTTTGTGGTGACGTTTGAGGTGCTGGTAAAGATTTGTGGTGTAACTTTGCGGTGCAAGCATGCCTTGCAAATTACATCAGACTGACCCTCGTCGTCTTGCTTGAATCCAAAATACTTTCACACCACCGAAGCCTTTTGTCAGAACGAGTTCGGTTTGAGACTGAGTGGTTGGCTGATTCTCGTCACTAGCACCTGGGTTTTCATCAATATCCATTTGGTTTATTTCCGAACTAACGCGCTCGCTCTACGAGTGAAACACGTGACTAAAAGGCGCTTTGTCACTGGCTGAGGGTTAAGCCCTGAACTTTGTGATAGCTGTCCTACCCTTTTTTTTTTTTTTTTCTTTTTTTTTTTTTAAATCAAATTCATTTAAAAATGACATCGTGAAAAGGGTGAATCGAGATCGCGATTGTATAACGATTTATCGTGCAGGCCTAGTCTGGCCCCAGTGGCCAGAGTCTTTCTGACTCCAATTGGTCACCTCTCAGATAGCACTTTTAAAGTTGTGTTTGTTGAATGGTAGACCAGAAATCAATACACAGGATTCGGTCAGTTAGTCTATAGCAAAACTTTAGTAAATGATATTGCAAGGAAAAAACAACTTATGCATGAGGATCAGATTTCCTTTAAGACAATTCTCTCTCGCCCTGACACCAACAAGTCTTTTCGAAGTCTGACCCCGCACCTGACAATTCCCTCTCTCTTTATTCTTCTTTGCCAGCTCCTTCTCCTTGATACATTGTGTCAGTGCAGGGAGCAGCAGTCCCGTTTCCCACCGAAGATCGCGCAAACACATGACTACACCTTTGTTTTCTCTGCTTCTCTTGTCTGGAGATATGTTTGTTACAATGTTAGTTTTTTCCTGGGTGCATTCTGTTCCTGCGCACCCTACACATGTCTTATCACTCATAGGCCTTATGAAACAGAGAAAACAAGGTCAACATGGCTTAAGGCCTTCTACAAAATATATTGTACATATAATATCATATTAAAATACTAGGAAAACTAGCCAATTTTAACATTGACATCAAATCTATGATGTCGATGTTAAAATTGGCTAGTTTTTCTAGTATTTTGAGGTACTTATTCTTGTAGTACTTCAATGTTCTGCTACTTTATACTTAAACTCCACTACGTTTCAGAGGGAAATATTGTACTTTTTACTTCACTACATTTATTTGATAACTTTACCAAGTAATAAATCAATGATGATACTATTGTATCAACAAGACTTTATTGATTCAAAGGGAGAAATTCACAAGCTACCCAGCATTTTATGTTACATTAAGTTATATATAGCTATATATAAATTAGAAATGTGGTATTACTACTTTTACTTTAAGATCTGAGTACTTCTTCTACCATTGCCAGCTGGGACTAAAGTTTTGGGATTTGCGCTCTGTAGTCCCATTTCATCACATGGGTGTGTGCACCTGGAAACACCACAAGGGACGCCCAGCTTTGTTAATCTCTGCCATATGGATTTACTTTAAAGTCAGCTGTGATAGCACACACGCATTTAAGAAATGAGAGAGAATAAAAATATAAAAAGGGAAAGCAAAAAGTTAAAAAGAGAAGGTGAAGCAATGGGTTACGTGTCAGATGGGTGTGATCGCGAAAAACTCTATGACAGATTTGGCTTTTCTTGAACAAGAAATTTCCCTAAACTCGGATGGCCAATGTCTTCAGCCAAGGGAGCAGACTCATACATCGGTCCAGCTGTTGTCCACTCTCTCAATGCTGCCATGCCTAGATTATGGAAAAAAAATCCACACTTGTAGCTTTCTATCATAAAGGTATGTTATCTTCATCGAGCTAGTTTATTTTGTCACTCTGTCATGACTACCAGTGAGTCAGATCTTTGATGTAGTTTATGTTGACAGAATTATATTGGATAATACAGACACATTACATTATTATATTCTTCCTCATCATTTTACGTTATTAGATTTGGAGCCTAATAATATAGCCTACATTATGTATACAAATAGACAGAGATCTGAACATAATCCATTAAACAGTTTTTGAAACAAGAACTGTTTAACCTCAATTTGGATTCTCTCTATTTTCCCTTAATACGATTTGCTTCTTGCCAGTCATAGCATGCATAAAAATAAATCCTGATTATTTCACTACTTAATACAATCCTATTTGTTATGCTTAAATCGTTCCTCAAGCTCTGTCTTCAAAATGTCAGACCATAGTCTACTGTCATATTTCTGAATGATAAACTTGTTTTTTTCCCCCTACAAGTTGAGCTAGATGAAAGACTTTACCTTTGTTGTAAGTAAAAGTGGCAGTATAGTAAGTAAAGGAGCTAAATTCAGCCTGTGCTTTAAAATCCACTTTTGTTTATCAAACCGAGGAGTACCCAGGCATGACATTAGCTCCCTTGTAAGGACCTTGTTGTGTTCAAATGTTTTGCCTTGCTTTTCCCCTCCTTCCTTCGACTGAAATGTCGCAGAGCATTTGATTGACATGCTTGATGGCTTTTGATATTCCTCTGGGTGGATGCTTCGATGCAGCTGGGGGACCTGTTTCAAGTACACGCCGTTTCGCTCATTTGCATCTGGATTCATCTCTATGTAAATGAGAATTAGTATGCTTATGGAAATGACTGTTTTTTTCTGTCCTTTGCTGGGAAAAAAAAATCACTGATCATATTTATGGCAGGGAGATAATCTATCATTTTGCTGCTCAGTGCGTCTTTCTCGTGGCCACCTGCACCTAGCTGAGATTGTGGCAGTAATTAAGATATTTCTATGCAAATGTTGTGAGGGGAGGTTATGAATCAGCCCCAGTGCCAGACAATAAGTTTATAAGAACAAATTATAGTAATAATAATAATAATAATATATAAGAATGAGGGGATGCCTTTTCTTATTCTGAAAAGGTGCATGCCAATGCTGCGCCACTTAGCAAACACAACTTTATATCTGAAACATCTTATTATTTAGATTCAAAATTAGCAGGGATGCACTGATACCAATACTAGTATCAGGTATCGGTCCAATGCCAAGCGCACGTACTCGTACTTGTAATCATAAATGACTCCGATACTACCACACCCAATACCACTTCATAGAAACGTGACATTAACTTCTTCGTCAAGCAGGTATAGGCGGCGGAAAAGGAGCAATGCCAGCCGTTTGGAGATTTTTGACGGTAAAAATAACAGAGGCTCTTACCCAATACATGATTGACAATCAGCCATTAATACTGGGATCCAACGTCTTCTCAGTGTACTGGAGCTGAAGTATGGGATTCCCAGCCGTCACTACATCACAGAAACTTTCCAAAGCTACATGACTTTGTGAAAAAGCACAACAGCAGCTTGTTGCCTCTAAACTTCACCACTGATATTTGGAGTAGCAGTGTCAGCCCAATGTATCTCATCAGTTTAACAGGCATAAACATGAAGAAAGCGGTATTTCAATCTGTTCCATCTGCATGCGGTCCCTACGGCGCTACTCTGCAAATAGCAACTTTTTTTTTTTACAAACAAGCTAAAACGAAAGCTGTCGGTTTGTAGTCTAACTGTTTGATATAGTTATATAGCCACGATTCTTTATATTTGGACAACATCTTGTGAACTATCTAACTTGATAGTGTGGTATCTGAACCCACATGGCTACTTAATATGCATGTGAATGACTTCATCGGACTTTGCCTTCTTCATTCTTTCTAAACTTCACTCAGTATTTTGATATGATATGATTTATTTTATTGACACTAGCTCAGGGAAATATCCAGCCCATGGACATAAGCTTTGAATAGAAAAAAAGCGTGGTCCTTTGAATACACTGCTATGTTTTATTTGACAACAATATCAGAGCAGGCCAAAATCATGTGTGTCAAAAACACAGACAGACCCCAGAGGGATTATTAAGTATTTGTATCGGTACTCGTATCGGCGAGTATCCAAATGTAAGTAGTTTCACTTGGTCTTAAAAAAAGTGGTTTCGGTGCATCCCTAGAAATTAACATTGAAAAATCGTACTCCTACTTAACAGCATGAAAATATCTGCTCATTTCCGACATTCTTGTGTGTCAGTGGAGCTTTCTTTTTTTCCAAGTGCTTTTTGCAAGGGCTTTGTCCTCTCCATACCTGAAGTGCAAAGTGAATCGATACACAGAAGGGCAAGAGGATGTGTGATACTTGATGACAAAATACCTACAAGCTGCTGAAACAGCATATTCCTTCCTGCTAGCTGACCACTTGCTCTCTGAATGTTAGCGTTGGCTGGAGTATGTACCCTGTTGGAGACTTGTGTGCGGTCACAGTAGTCCTTTTGAATTATAGCACCCATTGGCTGCGCCAGTGCTCAGTAATTTGGTCATTTCTATGTAAATTGCGCTTTGTGCCGCCATAGAAGGCTGTTGAAACACACAAACGCTCCGGCTTGCCTCGTTCCATAATGGTACACTGTTACACTGAATGATTAAAGCTAACTGTGAGAAAATGGCACTACAGTCAATCAGTTAAGTATATAGGTCGACAGGAGTGTAGATAGAAGAGGAGGGCACTCAGGCATGCGACGACGAAGACAGGCATAAGTGGCAGGCGGATGTTTTGGGTTGCGTCCAGCCTGCTGGCTTCTCTCTTTAGAGGGGAGAAGAGAGAAGAGCCCACAAGAGACAAACATTAGGGGGTTTATGGCTGACTCTGCAGTATCATTGTCATTTGAGCAAGATTGGACATGCCTTAGTGAGGTTAGATGGGATTACCTAGTACAGGAGCACACCGAGGCAATATATACAGTGGGGCAAAAAAGTATTTAGCCAGCCACCAATTGTGCAAGTTCTCCCACTTAAAAAGATGAGAGAGGCCTGTAATTTTCATCATAGGTACACTTCAACTATGAGAGACAAAATGAGAAAAAGAAAATCCAGAAAATCACACTGTATGATTTTTAATTAATTTATTGGTAAATTATGCTGGAAAATAAGTATTTGGTCAATAACAAAAGTGCATCTCAATACTTTGTTATATACCCTTTGTTGGCAATGACAGAGGTCAAACGTTTTCTGTAAGTCTTCACAAGGTTTTCACACAGTTGCTGGTATTTTGGCCCATTCCTCCATGCAGATCTCCTCTAGAGCAGTGATGTTTTGGGGCTGTCGCTGGGCAACACGGACTTTCAACTCCCTCCAAAGATTGTCTATGGGGTTGAGATCTGGAGACTGGCTAGGCCACTCCAGGACCTTGAAATGTTTCTTACGAAGCCACTCCTTCGTTGCCCGGGTGGTGTGTTTGGGATCATTGTCATGCTGATAGACCCAGCCACGTTTCATCTTCAATGCCCTTGCTGATGGAAGGAGGTTTTCAATCAAAATCTTACGATACATGGCCCCATTCATTCTTTCCTTTACACGGATCAGTCGTCCTGGTCCCTTTGCAGAAAAACAGCCCCAAAGCATGATGTTTCCACCCCCATGCTTCACTGTAGGTATGGTGTGTTTATTAGGAAGGAAATGCATTTAAAGATGCACACTATTTGTTTTGATGAGAAACACTGAATGTAAATGTAACTCTGTTTGATTACAACAAAACTCCACAATGCACCAGTTTAAATTCCCCAATTTTAGCCATTGAGTCAAATAAAAATAGAAGTCAAATGGAAGAGCCTTAACATATTACTTTCATGCCATTCATGTTTGTAGGGAGTCAGCCAGCTGAGACGGAGAAGGCCTCGAATGTCTGTGTGCTATTGGGGCAAATTGAAGATGAAGTGAAGGGTAGTCTTCATTCTTCCCAGGCCAACAGAATGGCTGGCAATGGGTATATGGGCATCTGCAATTAGCAGAAAAAGTGGACAAAAACTATAAAAGGGTTAATAAAAAATGCAGACATGCTGTTTTCCTCATCTTTTGAAGTTTAATTATATGTTATCATGTACACTTTAAAGATACTGCCTCTCCCAAAGACATTCCTTTCCTTTCCCACCTGTAACCTGACTCATCTCAAATAACAAGTCTGAGAGATCCGGGCCCATTACGCCAGCAGCCACAACAATTATACTTTGACACAACTGCAGGGTGAGGCTTAGTGTCTAGCACTTTGTGACACCCTCACATTACTTTAACCAAAGGGAGACAATACAGGGTGTAGTGGTTCACTTCCTTCCACGTTGAGTGTCAATTCAAGCAGCAGACCTTTGTGTTTTAACCTTATTCTATAGCACAGATCTTTTGACAACTGAAATGCTGCATGTGGGAGGTTTCAATGTCCTCACAAAAAAAAGAGCACTTGACAGACAAGACAGGGTTACAGGAAATTCAGAGGTCCATATCATTTTGTGAATCAGCAAGGCTTAACAAAACAAAAAGACATGTGGCTACTATCCTTGGTCTTGGTTTTATACGGTCTCCCCACTTCTTTTTTTTTTCCTCCCTCACCCTTTTCCCTTAATTCCCCTCCACTCTTCCTCATTCTATTTCTTCACATCTATTTGGCCTGTGCACATATTGCCATTGTGAAATCCTGTGAGCATTGATTGATTGCGGGTGTGGGCTAATCGTCTGGCAACAAAGACATCTTCCACAAAATCAATGCCACTGAAAGAGGAACTAAATCTTTTTAGGGTTCCAAAATCCTTTGTAATATAGCATTGTCTACCAGGGGAATATCTAGTATTTTCTCTCATTTTGTCTACTTACGTTTAGGTTCCAACTCCTTTGAGTTTGGAAGCAGCTGATTTATTCCATATAATTTATCCTTTAATAGAGAAAAGCAGGGGGGGAGGGGGAGATTCTTTATATGACTCCATTTTAATGGCCGAATTGATAGCCTCCCATCAGGAAATGGAAAGGTACAGAGATTGGCTGTGAGGTGCTCTAAGACAGAAACCAGACATATCCAGCAAAGGGCAAAGAGAATGCAACCAAGTGATTTATTCATTTGTGTGTTGACTTTTATGTTCCTCCTGCTTTGCCTGTCATGTGCAGAGGAAGCAGGGAGCAATAGTCATGTTATCAGCATGGCTTCATTCCAGACCCTTAAACACACGCAAGAGGACACATACTAAAACGATTAGCTGATCAATTGACATGTCGATCATCAATTTTGATAATTGATTAATCACGTCTATTTTTACATTATGGCAAATGGAATATATTTGGGTTATGGGCTGTTCATCAGACAAAACAAGCTATTTGAAGATGTCACCTTGGGCTCTGGGAAACTGGCCAATCGGTAAACCCCTCCCCCGAGCAGAGCTCATCCATGGCTTAGCAACCAGAACTAAGCATGATACTGTAGGCCTGTCAAGATTTGGGTTTCTCCACATGTTAAAGCGGTGTGCATGAGGCTGTAGAAAGAACGACATTTAAAGAGTTTAAAGGGTAGTCTCTGTTAAACAAAAGGAATGGATTAAACAGTGTGTTTGTCTACTCTAACGTAAGATGCTAGACGTTAGCATGTCTGGCTTACTATCTGACTACCTACAGTCGTAACTGAGCATTACTTCAAAGGTCAAGGAACACATCATTAACTAACTATGTTAGCTTTTTGTTTACATTTAAAAAATACATGTTTACGACTAGCCACTGTGTATTGTTTTTTCACTGTGTGTCCAGGATGCTATCAGAGTTTAAGGTAATGTTAACAGCTCCTGCTGCTTTCCATTTACCTCGGAAGTCAGGAGAGGTCGGAATTGAGAATGACGTAACACCCAAGTTGACCGTGTTCCAGTAACAAGTCAGAAAACCAACATATTTAACAGTGGAACTCTAGCCAGGTTAACCATTGTTAGCAATACCAGTTGATAACAATGCATTTTGTGGTACTTTGCATGTAGAAACACTGTAGCAACATGTCCACAGATGAACAGTACTGTGTATATTCATACAGCTTGTACTACTGTTGATGTTCAAAGCAGCCATGTTGGATTTTTGATGTTGAGGTTGGCAAGAGCATCTCTCCTGCTCTTTATTAGATTTGAACCTTATCCAGCATCACCCGAAAGATCTTTTAATCTAATGTTAAACATGAAAACATACCGTTTGAAAATACAAACGAGCATGTAAGCTAAGAAGCCAACAGGATTATGTCCGAAAGAAATAAGTCTGTACTAATTTTACTTTACAAAACGTATAATACACAGGTTAACCAGTTATTCGCTACAATACAAAAACAATGCCGGTGAGGATGATGAATTATTGCTGGGGACATGCAGTTTTAGTCTCTGTCTTTTAAGACAATGACATGTTTATAGCAATTAGGTGCATATTAGAGACATTTCAACTAATTAATTGATCTGACATTAGCTTAATTAGCTAGCTAGCTACAGCTAATATAACATGACAGTGGCAGTTGACATATCAGTTGGCAAAACTGAAGGTCGCTGGCTAGAAAAGCCTGCTTTCGTCTTCCTTAAATACAATTAGCATTATTTCAAAAATGATTTTGAGCGGTGAATCTGCCACCATTTGCCAGGTGAGAACGGAAAGCTGGAAATTGTGAAGGGCATTTTGTATGGTTTTCTGACATTTTATAGAATTAACTTTTAATTGATTACTCAAAAAGAAATCGAAAGATTAATCAATGATGACAACAATAGTTGCAGCTGTATACTCAACACACTCATTCATATACAGTGCACAACATTGCAGTAGAGCAGGAGACTGAAAGAGAGCCAAGGACACACACCTGGTACACACATCTAAACAAACCTCTGCTTTCACTGAAAGACAAACAAATGGAGTCCAATGTAGTTACTCTGCTATAGGACAGGCTCAGCAGATGGGCGACTTTGAGCATGCTGTGCAGGAACGACTGAGTCAGGCCAGACCCCAACCCCAGCCATGTTCTGTTTTTATAACCCTTAGCCTTTTGAAAAACACTCCCCTCTCTGCCATCCCCGAGTTCTCAGCAATTTCTTTCCATCTGAAGTTGCCGCTGGACTGTAGATTACACGCTCGTGTTCCCATCTAGTAAAAACAATAGGTGTGTCTGTGGGTGCGTGCATGTTGTCAGCAGGCTTGTAGTCCATGCTTATTCCGTGATTCTAAGGAATATTACCCAAACCTAAGACAGTTTACGACCAGAACTAATCCTTCAGCCTTGTTGGCTGTCAACATGCAACATGTTGCCGTTCATAGGTACAGTATAAGGATGCCTGAACCCTCCCCCCCCCCCCCCGCCCTTCTTCCTCCCAGGCCCCCCTTCAGTCGTTCCCATAACTCACCGGGCCTCAAATCCCATGTGGACATTCCTGAACTTCAGAGGCACATCGGCAAATGAGAGTCTGGATTCATGGATTGCTGATGGACAGTGGAGGGGGGAGCATAGCAGGGGGTGGGAAGGTGATAGGGCCTACTTCAAAGAGGAGAAAGCGTTTGTTGTTGTTGCTCTCCTAGGCTCACTGTTGCACACATATGCACAGCTATCTGCCTCTGGCGACGACGTCCACCTGTGGCGTCGCCTCTCGTTGGCCCTCGTCGCCTTTGTCTAGGCCAAAAATTAGCACTGGAACACAGCACAGACTACAGCCGACGGGCAAGTACCACATACGTTTTGCGCATGCGTTCAAGGAAATAACTCCCTATACTAGCAGGCGGCGGTAATCTATTCATCATTCAACAAGGGAAACCGGATACCTTTGTTATGATACCCACAACAAACAGCGTTTGCTCTAGGAGCAGCAGAACGGAACAGCGCCTACGGTCCCTCTGCTTCACTCCCCACCGGGAAGACAGCGGTACTGGGAGATGGCTAACTGGGCTGTGCCTCTCCCAGGCTGTCATCTGTTTTCTCGGCAAAGAAGTTTCCCTACTGTGGGAGCGGAGCGACCAAACATCCAGCTGCTGGCTCGTTAGCTAACGTTAGCATGCTAATTTCACCTACCCAACATGCCTTCATCATACACTGGTTACCAAAAATTAGCCAAACAAACATGTCACTCATCTGGCGAGTGACAAGAGCGTGTGAATTAAACATTAAGTTGTTACATTTGACTAATTTAGAGGATGGCCGGCTTGCTGGTGAGCTAGCTTGCTTGCTAGGGGGGTAAATGTTTAGCGGTGCAGAGGGGACAGAGATAGAGAGAGAGGTCTTTATATTAAATATCACGGTATAGGATATTAGTTTATTAACATTAGTTTATTTTGTAACGTGTAGGTTAGTAGAGATATTTTAAAATACATGTTATCGTTGGAATAAATATGCCTAAACAAATAACGTTAGTTATGTATATCTCGTTGTAGGGTACGTTTGCCATTTTATGGACATAATGTGCAAAAATAGTTATTCCAACAGTTCGAACCTGTGTGTTTTTAGAAGGAGCAGTTTTGATAGCTGTATGTGTATTTGATTGATCAGATGAGATGAAAAATGAAAGGAGCCTTGGGTGTGCCTGTCACAGTCATTTGTTTGTTTTGCTCACTCGTTTCCAAGCTGAAAATCCAATCAGATGAATTGGCTGTTCAGCCGACGGCCGACAACCGCAGACGCCAGCTCAACATTACAACAACACAAAACGCAAAACAGGCAGACGAAGGCCGACACAGCACACCGCACAGATTCCAACTAGGACCGACGGCCGATCGTCGGCTTGGTGTGTCAGGGCCTTTACACACAGTCACACACACAGTTATCTTACCTTTCATTTCATTATTTTCAACCAGTATGACCAGATATATAGGTGGTGGTTTGCATCTTTGAAGTTTGACTTTCTTACTCTCCCACATCGACAAAGACAAAGAACTATTACAGATATGAATTAGCCTTTCATTTTTCATAATATCAAAGGTGACCCTTCAAAGATTGCCTGCATGCTTTTTTATTGCACCTGCATAAAATATTACTCTTGCTCTTAAACAGTGGTGGAGGAAGTACTGAATCTCAGTACTTAAGTAAAAGTACAAATAACTATAAATATATTTATTTTAGTAAAAGTAAATATACAACAATGAAAACCCTACTTAAGTAAAAGTAAAAAGTAGCTGATTTTAAATGTACTTTAAGTATTAAAATTAAAAGTACTTGCATAATGATTTATTCTCTTAATGTCTATATTCTAATAAAAAAAACAGTATGGGCTGTGGCATTTTAATTAAGTTAGATTTAGGTTAATGTAATTGTGCTTACCATCTGTGGCCCAGTTTACATTCTGACTTACAATTCTGGTTATCAGGGTGATCTGCATGAAGCTCTACTTAGCATTATTTCCTACGGGACAGTGCATGCTGCACACAATTATTTAGCAAGAAGACACGGGCTTGGACAACAAGTATCTTACGTGGCTTCACAGCTGAGTAGGACCGGGAGTGTTTTTAAGACAGATATACGGGTTGTACATTAACCTTATGTGAACGGATGCTTCACATATGACCAAGCAGAGTATCGGGAGCAGCAGCAGTAATAACAGGAGCAGCCGCGGTAGTACCGGGAGCGGTACACGCCTGGCCAATAAATGCTATTGAAGGGCGGGTCTTGGCGTGGCCATAGTGGGATTTGTAATATCGCGAGAGGCTGCTGCTGAAGGCTTCCCTGCGGACTGCAAACGCGTGACGGTCAGGAAGACGTTTTGTCAGGGGGAAAAACTGATCTGAAATGTAACGAAAATGTAACGGAACGTTGTAGAAATGTAGTGGAGTAGAAAGTATAGATAATTGCTGCAAAATGTAACGAAGTAAAAGTCAAAAGTATGCACTATTGATTGTACTTAAGTAAAGTACAGATACGTGAAAAATGTACTTAAGTACAGTTTTAAATTCAATTCAATTTTATTTATAGTGTCAAATCATAACAGGAATTATCTCAGGACACTTTACAGATAGAGTGTAGGTCTAGACCACACTGTAATTTTCAAGGACCCAACAATTCCAGTGATTCCCCCAAGAGCATGCATGAATGTGTAAGTGTGACAGTGGCAAGGAAAAACTCCCTTTTAAGAAGAAACCTCGGACAGATCCAGGCTCTTGTTAGGCGGTGTCTGACGATGCCGGTTGGGGGTTTGATGAACAATGGCAATAAAAAAGTCACAATAAAGATAATGACTAGAGTTGTTGTAATAGTTAATGGTGTCGTAGAGCACAGCAGGGCGTGGCAGGGCGTTGGCCGGACATAGCCGGGCATTGCAGGGTCTAATGGGGCACAGCAGGTCGTAGGGCAGGAACACGGCGACAGCTGCCACCATGATGTAGGTGCCTTCATGATCCAAGATGATGGTGCTGGGGGGACAAAGAACATACGGACTCCGGGGAAGCTCCCCGGAGCTAGGTTAATAACAAGCATTTCTGGAACATGAATACACACAGATGGAAAGAGAGAGGAGAGAGGAGCTCAGTGTGTCAAAGGAGGTACCCCGGTAGTCTAGAACTATAACCGCATAGGGAGGCTGTGTTGTGGCTACACACCTTCCCCCGCTGGTCTAGGCTAACGCTGCGACACCTTACTCCCTAAGTATGTGTAAGCTTTCTATGGGGAGAAGCAGTGATAGGATTGGGGTGCGCCATGACTGAGGCTACACACCCACCCCCGCCGGTGTAGGCGCACGCTGCAACTCCTCATACCCTAAATATAGTAAGCTTTCTATGAAATACAGTAACAAAGTATTTGTACTTCGTTACATTCCACCACTGCTCTTAAATGCCACCTCCTTCTCAGCTATTAGAATTAGTTTGTGTGACTTTGCATACAACATCATAGGTCAGACAAATGTGCGAGTGTGTGGATGTTTGCATCTATCTATATTTGTATATGTGCGAGTGTGTTTGTATTTGTGTTTGTGAGCACACCCTCCGTTTCCAACCAGCTAGTGTTATGTTGCAGGGGCCCCGCGGTGTGTGAGGTTGATGGATGTGTAGAGTGGTGTCGTTTCTCTGAGCCGGATGTGTAATGAACCCTGCTTTGCTTCTGTAACATTTGGGTTGATTGATTACAAACAAAGGCCATTTAACATGCAGGGGTGCTGCCTCTTAACAATGCAATGTAGCTTCACAGATGGGATTACACATATATGGCATGAGGAAAGACCACAGCGTGCTGCTTGTTAAATTAAAGCTGTGCTGTTATCCAGCTTTCCTTCTGAACACGAGATGATTCGTATACAATTTTCTCATCTTTGTACTGTATTGTTTACTTTGTACACACTTTTACAGAAAAGAAAATAATAGAACTGTTTATGTTGTTGCAGCTTTATATGTCCAAATAGTCTCTTTTATATAATTTTCTCATTCCCTCCGCCCCATCTTTTTCTCATTTAACACTCACTAAGATTTTCCTCTTTGAGTTGCCCAACTCCACTCACTGTTAAGGTGGAACGCTGATGTAACTCTTATTCCCAGTAACCAGGGCGATCCAAAAGGCTCCGGTCCTCCCGCTGCTTAATCAGACCACTGTTTGTTCACTCTCCCTTTTCTCATGGTCTGGCCTGCCAACTAAAACCAGCCAGGCATTAATGAAAAGCAAAATATGCATCTTTATCTCCTCTCACATGGGAGTTTCAGATTATCTTTGAAGCTGAACTTTTACAGACTATATACAGGAACTATATATATATATATATATATATATATATATATATATATATATATATATATATATATATAAATCATGTCTGTTTATGCCCTCACATTGTTTTCCATGTATTCCCCTTACAGGGAGCTTCTCTAACCTGCCTCATTTCAGTCATTGCAGGAGAGCTGCAAATGGCTGATGCTAGGTGTGTGTGTGTGTGTGTGTGTGTGTGTGTGTGTGTGTGTGTGTGTGTGTGTGTGCATGTTTCGAGTGTTGTGCTGGCCCTGAAGTGACACAACGAGGGTATAAATAGAGCAGGCCTACAGATCATAGTGCCAGACAGAATGTGGCATCTGCTGTGCTGGGAGTGCAATGTGTTGGAGAGCCTCTAAACTCCTCTCCATTCCTTTTCCCTCTCCTGTCAGTCTCTCATCTTCCTCCCTTCTAGTTCTGTTGATTTCCTCCCTCTCTCTACCTTTATCATCTTTATCTTTCCTCCTACTATTTTTCCACTTTCTTCCTTCAGTCTCTCCCGCCCTCTGCCTCATTTTCCTTTTGTGCTGCCCCCTCTCGCATACTGCCACACATCTGCTGCCGTGTGTTGAGTGTTGTGAAGCAGTCCCAGTTTCAATTTAGGCTATAAGATCCTATTTCTAAACACACAGCGGGAACCGGAAAGGGGGGAAAGAGAGCGATAGAAACAAAGGAAGTGGGGGAAGAAGGCAGATAGATGGCCCTGCAGTGGTTAACATCAAAGCGTGATTTCACATTAAAAGGTGGTTTACAAATTCCTCAACCGCAATGCTACACATTTCAACGTCAATACAATTTAATCCCGTGGGATTATGTGGTGTACTTGCAAGGCAATCTTGAGTTGGACGGGCAACTCTGTAAGCACAGGAGATAAAAGCAAAGTCATTGTGATTCTCAGCAGCTTATTTCCCACCCAGAGCCGATTATCAATCCTACTGATTTAGCGATTCATTTTCCTGCTCTCAGTAAAGCCATTACAAAGTGACCGTAACCCCCTCTATGTCACAGCGTACTGTCAAATATACAGGAATGCGTATCCCAACAACATGACTCATTCATACTTTCCACCCACACTCCCCCTATACATCCTTAAATTCAATTAAGAATGATTTCCTTCTAGCGTCGCTGTACTAACTGTACTCATTCATCTACCAGTGTTTTCTTTATTTATTTCCCAGAAGCACATCACTTAATCTCATAATCTGCTTTTGCTGTGACTAGTGTTGGATTCCCTCAAAGACAGGGGACAGACTGCACAACACAAGTACACGTGCACACGCACGCACACATACGCACACACACACACACACACACACACACACACACACACACACACACAAAGCCCCAGTGTCAGCCAAATTAATAAGCAGTTTAGCTGGCATTAGATTTCCATTTTTAAAATGATTCATACATTCTTTATGCCTGCTTCCCCTTTTTCTTTCCATGATGTATCCTCCTCAGCTGGCTCCACGCTCTGTGACAGGTAGTCTTCTGCGTTTGTTTGCTGACTCTGCGCCATGTCCACCCTCTGGCAGTCCAATAATTGTTTTAAGAGTTGATATTGGACACTGGCAGCAGGGGAGGGAGTTAGAGGGAGGGGGGGGGGCTGCCAACAGGAACATGGAGAACTGTCCGTCAGAGAACAGCAGCAGGTCATCTTTTCATCCTTTTATTTGCTTGCAAAGCAGTGTTCTCGCCTGTGGAGACGAAATTCAATCTTCCTCCTTTCACTCACTGTTTTCCTCTCCCCCTCCACATTCGCCCACCCCTGCTAAAACTATTGTCTGCTTCTATTGTCCCTCGAACCTTCTCTTCCCCCTTTTCTCACTCTTCTTCTCTCTCGCGACTCCGTCAGTCACATCGGCAACATACGCACAAAACAATCTCCTCCATTTTTGTTGGCCTTGGGCGTAGTTTGAGTGAACATTGTGTGAATCTCCTTTGGCTTTAAATCTGTAATTACCTCCCCCCCCCCCCCCCCCCCCCCCCCACACACACACACACACACCCCTCCACTCTGTCAGGGAAAGAATTAAGGTGTTTTGACTGGTGCGGTGTTACCTTGAGATCAATGCTCGACTCTGCTCAAACGACAGATGAAATGACTTCGAAGGTCAGTTTCAACATTAAAAGATAATGAGGGGTTTGTGATGTGAAAGGCTTTTATCTTTTTAAACTTTCTTTTAAGGCCGGTTGTCAGGTTTCTGTGGGAAATGTGTTTTCTATTTCTTTTCCAAACAAGTGTGTGGAAACCCTTAATCACCATCAGCACACACAAAATTGTGAAAGCGTGATTGGTTTGGAAGCCAAATACAGCATTTCTTGCCAAGTTGCAACAACTTTCAACTTTTCAGAGGTGTCTCTTTTTCTCACATGCTTTGCCTATCTCTCTAAACACACTCACCTTAGAGCTGTCTCTCTTTCAGTGTGTTGCAAGCTGAGTCCCAGACAGTCAAGCGTGAGACCCAGAGCATGCCATCCCAGGATTTGGAAGGTTCGAAGGCTTTTGGCACGGGTATTTATCCTGAAAATTTCCCAGGGCCACATCAGTGCCAGGATGCCATACGTCAGGGGGCACAGAGGAGCATTGTGGCCCGGCACCCACGTTTAGGGGCCTGCTGAGAGGGACCACAGAGGAAAACACTGAATGTCATTGTTACATAGTGCCAATGATCTGCTCTGTGTCCTGTGCTATGATGTCATGGCAGTCATTTGTCCAGCTGTGGCTAAGCACGCATGTCTGATGAAAGAGACCATTAATCTCAGCATTGTGTGAATTTGAGTATTCTTGCGTGCAAGCCATATTTAATGTTAATTTCACTATGCAGCTACATTTTCACTTACACAACTACTTTTTCAGTTTCTTCAGTTTCAAGGTTTTGGATGCTAAACATCTACAGTAAGTGGTGCGCTTTCTCCTCTGCAGAGTGTGGCTCAGTGGCGAGTACACACTTGTTTGCTATTGATGAAGCACAGATGTAGCAGGAAAATGAGCATGTCATGAGTCAAGCCAAGACATAACAACCTCAGACAAACCGCCCATTGTGTTTGACTCACTTTTTTCCTTCCTCTGTGAGAAGAATCAATGTACGTCCAACAGATCTTAACCAGATTAGGGCTGGACTACTTGATTAAACAGAAAACCTGTTAAGTCCAGACATAAAAGTCCGGACGTACTAGACTATTTATGTCACAAGTTTAGTTAATACTGTTGTTCAATAAATATTTAGTTACTAAACATATGAGAGTAAACATGACAGCACAATGGGTTTATATAGGTGCAGCTATGCACTAATGAAGCAACGTATCCTAAAGAGAATTCTGTCATATGATATTTGCTTTGGTATTTTAGTGACTCGCCATGCACTGTAAAGTAGAAGCAGTGTCACTGACAATCCAGAAGTGCATCTTTGGTGTCAAGCTTTACAATGTTTTGCATAGTCTTCCCATTTACCCTATAAGCACCTGTGCTCTGTACTATTTTGGTGAAAGTGGGTGGAGGCCAAATAATACACAATTATGTAACCAAAACCTGACCATGATAACCATTGGAGTTTAAGCCCAGAAACATGAATTAACCTTAAAAAGAGAAATTAACTGACTGTGGCAGTTTATACTGTATGTGCTACCATATATTCATGTATGGACTGCTGTACTGTATATTCACACTTGCAACTCCTTGACAAGAACACTTCCCTATTACATGCTGCTCTGTTCTCACAGTCCATTACCGAAATCTTCCTTTTGGGCATAAATCCAACAGTAAGTTCAAGGATGGCCACTTCCTAAGATAAAACTACAGCCTATGCACAGATCACCTTCGCAAGATTGAGTTTACTTTCCTATCTTCAACCAACAGACCTCCCCCATTGAAGACTGGAGCGCAGAGAGGTCCAATCCCAGTGTCTGTTCTCAGAGACAACAGTCCACCATTCATTGAGTTGATGACAGAATGAATTAAGAAATGAATACACAATAAAAACAACTAGGAAAAAACAATGTGTGCCCAGCAGAGGTGTGTCACCATGTCTGGAAACTAGATGGTATTGCTAGTTAGGACTGGTGTAGCCAATTACTTTGTGTGAGCTAATAGAAATTGACATAAGAATTCACTTTGGTACTTATGGTATGATCTGAATGATTAAATAGGATCAGAAAAACAATATTTTCATTAGAAGATGATAAAATAATAAGAAGGAAATGTTTGTTTCTCACTCAAAAGCTATACTATTTATGTTTGGTTTTGAGCATGATACAATTTCAAGTGTATGCAACAAATATCCAACTGTTGCTCAAACTAAGTTATATGTTCAACATCAATTTTAAAAAGTAATCTGCTATGCTGCCTGAATATCTCTCCCATGCGTAACCAATGAATGAAAGGACTACTGATGTATGATACATTTCAATTTGCTTCAGGAATACAAGCCTGAGCTTAATTGCTTCCGCATACTGAACTGCGCAGTGAGAATTCAAAGTCATCATATTAGCCGTGCTGGATGTTTGATTCTGAACAATGTTATTACCGCCGTCCCCCGACACCCTGCTTCTGCAGCTCTGAGTAAAAGTGGACGGTGAAGCCTGCAGGAAACTGCTGGTTGCGCATCACTGCCCTACGACTAGTGGTGTGAGATAGTTACCGTGGTTACAGAGTGTGTGTAAGAGGTTGATAAGAGCAGGGTTTTGATCAAACGGGTAGGCAAGGGCGAGGTACGGTGAAGGAACATATGCCGAGGCAGTGATGGTGATTCACCTGGCTCATGTGCATTGTGTGTTCGATTCATGTCTGTCTGTCCATCTGGTATCATGCTCTGTGTCTGAGGAAAGCCTTATAACGCAGAGTTTCACTTTACGGAGACTTGAAAAATACTCAAGCGCACAGAATAGATGTTGTTAATCAATATATGCTGTATTAAAAGGCGGTGATAAAACAAATGTGAAATGTAGCCTACTTACCTGTCTGCAAAAACACTTTTTTTTCTGAGATTTTCATAAAGCTACCTAAATAACAAACAAAAAAAATGCATGTGTCTTATTGAACTGGATCACCTAAGTGAAATAAATCACTACAAAAATAGTAATTTAGTCCAAGGTAGAACCCGGGCTTAGAAAACAGACGTGATGCAGTGCTCTCTGGGGATTATTGATTAAATGACTTATTGATGGTAGGCTGCAGCCCCAAAGCTGGATATTGATTCTGTCTTTCGAGGGAATAGAATAGGCAGTCAAGAAGAGATTTTGTAACTCATAATAGCCTTGCAGAGGTTAAGAGAAGATTGTGAACAATGTGATACCACACATGATGTCAGAATTACACACACACACACACACACACAAAGGATGCAAGTACTTGTAAAATCTAAACTCATATGTGCTCATTTCTGTTTTCACGAGGGAGCACTCAAAATATGTTTTTTGACAATATGAGTTTTTGACAAGGCGGCAAGACAGAGATTAGTGTAGATATGCCTTTGGCAGTAGACAATAATTAGTTGATGTTTTGCGTGATACATCTGATAATGTGTTCTGGACATATTTAAGATGTATGTCCATTTGAGAAAATGGGAAAGAGAGGCTACAGTAATAGCAATTTAAAAATGGATGATCTTAGGTCTGAGACTGACATTACAGGTTTAGGTGGGGGAAAGCACATATAGGCACTTTTGAACTCAAAAATAAAATAAACCAGTGTATGTATTCAGATAAGTTCACTGTCTTATATTTTACACTGAGGCTGTGTGAGTGCTTACCATGTCAATATAAGCACATTTGGCTGCCAGATGAATATGTGCTGAATAAAATAAAGAATGTCTAAATTATTCCAGCTATGGACTTATAATCCACCAAGGGAGCTGGAACACATGCTGTGATAAATTCCAGCCCAATTACCCTGATTAGGAATTAGCTGGAGGTAGAAAAGGAGGTACTTTCTACAATACTGGGTCTTGAAGCAACAACAGAATTGACAGCAGGTCTTGACTTAAAGAGGAGAGGTATTTGAACTGTAGTTCTGGCATATAAGAAGAAAGTTTGAAAAGAAAAAACAACTTACATTTGTACAAATTAACATTCTTGACACCTATTTTCTGCACACAAGGCAAACCTTATTCATAAGGGGTTAACTTAAATCCCTAAAACTAAGGAGTTTAAACAGGAAATTAGAAATACTTGCATAGATTGCAACAGCACCATAAACTGCAGCCACCAGAATGACCATGAAGTTAAATCAACATCACAGCATGCTTTAAGTGCGTACTTGTATTCTTGGGAGAATATTGTAAGATCTTGATTTTACAATATCTTGGATAACAATTTTAGAAAATGCTGCTCTGTATCTCTGTCCTTTATATGCACTCTCCCTGCACAACGTGTGCTTGTTTCTTCTTCCCTCACCTGTATCTCACTGCTCACTGCCTCTGATCAGTCTTGACGGGTGTCCTTCCCCTACCTTGCTCTACAAACACACACGAACACGCACGCGCACACACGCACACACACACACACAAAAACGGCATCCGAGTAAAACCCAATGCATCTCTCTTTACTGAAGTCCTAGATATAGATCAGCTTTGAGTGGTTAAAGGTGTTATTCAGCAAAGTTTAGTTACCCTGCTGTATAAGACGGGCTTCAGGAATCCACAAACAACCTTGCAAAACAGCATACTGATTCTGTTTTATGTTGCACAGCTATGACAGGTTGAGAGAGTTGTGTAAAAGGGAAGAGCATCCAGAGAATATGAGTTGGCAGAGAGAATAAAATATCAACACATAAGGTGTGTGTGGGGGAGAGAGAGAGAGAGAGAGAGAGAGAGAGAGAGAGAGAGAGAGAGAGAGAGAGAGAGAGAGAGAGAGAGAGAGAGAGAGAGAGAGAGAGAGAGAGAGAGAGAGAAGCGTTCCTCTGACTGACCGAGACACTGACAGATATATCATCTTGAGACCAACAACTGACCTCATGCCAATAAAACAATGTTCAAACCGAGGCCTTAGGTAAGTGTTTTCTGTCTGCTCTGCTTGTCTGCCAATGCTTCCTCCTTCACTCTTGGCTGCCTTTTCTAAGAGCTGGATGTTCTTTGTGTTGCCAACTTCCATGCACAGGCTTTTCTGAGCTGTAGAAACACAATTTAGTTAAACAATTTAGCTCCTATTGTGTGTCACATTTTGTTCCACTACAATCCCAGGGTAGAGAAAGTTCCCATCAGTAGCCACATATTGTATTTATATTGAGTGTGTTTATTCTAATGAACTGCAAGTCAATGAGCCTTTTAATTGTTTTCAGTGTTATGCAATGTGCAAGATGACGCTGTCTTATACTGCTCAGCAGAGTTTAATGTAGTGACATATTTGTAAAATAAGTCGGATGACCATTTAACTTCACACTGACCATGCTGTGTGGTTCAATAGCATAAGATCATTTATGGATGGATGTGATCTTGCTGTAATTTGTGTTGCAAAACAATTTGGGATCTCTATTCCAGCTACAACTCTAATTAGACTAATGCATTGGTTATGATTAAATGCCATCTGGAAGTTTCAGTTTTAAAAGGCAAATTTGATTTTGCCAGTGAAATAGGTTTTCATTGTCATCTTTTCTGTTTAGTCTTACACAAAATCTTGTCTGGTGGCAACCATTCTATAAGAGCAATCCTTATCATTATCCATTTCGAGTGGATGCTAGAGGCTTACTTGGAACTTGGTTTAGGATTATTTATGGTGTGCCATTCAAATCACCCTAAAATGCAACAATTATATGCCAAATACTGCTTGTCTAAAGCCCAGCTCAGTAGCCACTTTAGATCTTTCAACAGAGAACAGCTTGGTTTTCCTCATCTCTCTGTAGACCTCTAATCCTGCTACATTGTCTCAGTGCTGCTTTATGGAAAGAACGGGGAATGCAGACATCACAATTCCAAACACCCCATAAACCCCCTGTTAAGAAAGAAAAAATCAAAATTTGTTTACTCTTCCAGCTTAACCTTTTCCTGTATTCAAATACGAAAGACATCTCTGTTTGGCCTTGTGGCCGTATTTTCTGTACTTGCTGTAATTTCTTATCAATGTATGCATGACCAATGACATGCACTTCTTTTAACACCATTCAACACTCACTGGGAAAACAGGAGTGCATTTTTTTCATACAATATTGCTTTTCCTCACTTTGCTCATTCCCCGAAGGAAACCACAAGGCAGGAGTTTAATTTCATCTCATCCCCAGATATTGCCATTATTGTTATTATAACTTTTGCATTAATGATTATATTTGAATACCAGCAATGCATCACTGTTTTTGAACAGAAGTCAATTTTGGAAATTTGAGGAGAAGTCTCAAGTCAAGTTGAAAGTCTCATGAGCAAATTGTTAGTCCAATACAAGTATTTCAGATCATCAGTGTTGCCAGGTCCTTTTCTGTGGCTTCGGCACCAAATGTTTTGACTGCTGCCCCGAATGTCATTTTAAATGTAGGCAACACAAAGTTTAGGAGCTCAATAATAATGATTTTGTGTGAAGCTCACGCGACGTTTACAGTCTATGGTTCAGGCTCAAACACATGGAGCTCTGAAGCAGACCTGTGCGCCGTGTTGTGTCTGCTCTCTGTAAAAATAGATGAGCAGCGCGGCTTCCGCGGTCTGTGCAGCTTCAGGTAGGCTAATTTGGACGCGCTGTCGCGCTGCGTCCGTGCTCCATGTATTTCTGCCGTAGTTTCGGTTTTTCACCTCAGTTTAGGCATGGCGTACAGCCGCTTGCCTAAACTTTGTCTCATTCAGAGACCAGAGTCTCAAACGGGGCTCAGAGTCTGTCTGATGGGCTGAGATCTACCGTACCAGCTGAGCAATAACGTTATGTACAGCAGACTATAGGGCAGGTGGATCTATCCTGAAATATTGTGACTTTATTCTTGTAATATTATATTACATTATTATTTTTTCAAAATTTCTCAAAATATCACGACGCCTCCAAATCTCAGAGAGCACAGATGGGATGAGTTATATTTTTAATGTGCACAAAGTTCTGAACATGAGAAGACATCTTGCTGAAACACATATAAGCTGTTACAGTCCAGGGCTTTATTAATTCATTTAAATGAATGTATCATTGAGATCCAATCCAGGGTACAAGCGGCCTAAATGGGTTTCCTCAGGAGGGTGGCTGGCGTCTCCCTTAGATAAAGGGTGAGAAGCTCAGTCATCTGTGAGGAGCTCGGAGTAGAGCCGCTGCTCCTTCGCGTTGAAAGGAGCCAGTTGAGGTGGTTCGGGCATCTGGTAAGGATGCCCCCTGGGCGCCTCCCTAGGGAGGTGTTCCAGGCCTCGGGGAAGACCCAGGACAAGGTGGAGGGATTATATCTCCAACCTGGCCTGGGAACGCCTCGGGATCCCCAAGTCGGAGCTGGTTAATGTGGCTCGGGAAAGGGAAGTTTGGGGCCCCCTGCTGGAGCTGCTACCCCCGCGACCCGATACCGGATAAGCGGACGAAGATGGATGGATGGATGGATGGTATCATTGAGGTGAATAAGTGCCACATGCACATTTAAAGAGGTTACTTCCCCAACAAAAGACACAAAAGAGGAGAGAGGAGTATGCCTACATGTGTGCTGACTCAGCAGATAACATTAAATGACAAAAGTTGATCTACAGGTGAATACATATTTGAAAATAAATGCCTGAGAGCCTTTCTGCATTATATTCCTTTATGTTTTTATATTTTGAATTGTCATCTATGTTTCCCTCCCTCTACATACAAAAATAAATATATTTCCAGCATAAACTGATTCAGAAAAGGTAGAAATAGATACTTAATTCACCAAAAATGCAGGAAATGAAGTGTAACATTTTCTGGGGGAGGACTCCCAGACCACTCACATCATATGTCACCCCACAAATCTGGAAACAACTATGGCTTTGGGTTGCCAGGCCAGGTGTGATTAGGCCAACCGTTGGTGCCATCTGACTAACATTTACAAACTGGCAGCTGAAATGAACATACACTGGCTATTAAAAACCCTCTATTGCATGAATTATTTTTCAAACATGGTAAAACTGTGTTTTTATGACTCCAGGTTGCTTAAATAATGCAAATATAAAAATGAAAAAAAAAAATGAAAGGGGGGGGTAGTTGGTAATTTGTTGCCATATGGCAACAACGCACATTCGTGGAAAGTGCCAAATAAATCCATTATTTTCTTTTAACATGTTTTTATTGAAAAAAATACCAAAAAAATTCAACTTATATTTATTAAAATGTATAGCCCGATGTGTTCACAGTGAAATTGGTTTAGTTTTAATTGTAGTTTGCGATGATTATTAATAATAAGACTGTAATAAGACCGTTATATAAGCATTTACATTAGTGTGTAATTAATAACTCAGATAACATATTAATTACAAAATGGCTGGAATAACACAATATAGATACATTTAATATTGTTTCCTTTCGAAATATTATAAATAATTGCAAACACAGTGTCAGAGTAGCCTAAGAGTTCTGTAAGGGTGTTTTCACACCTACCTCATTTGGTCCGGACTTTCAGACTTTAAAGTTTGATCCGAACCAAAATTACAGGTGTGAAACCTCCCCCGGACCACGGTCCGGATCAAAAGACCAAATTTTGGTCCGATAAAAAGAGGTGGTCTCGGTCCGGACCACACTGAACCATGGTCCGGTTCATTTACAGTGTGAAAGCATTGGATGGTTCAGACTTTTGGACCAAATACATGAAGCCCTGGCAGGCTCTCCTTGTGTTACAAGACCGGGGAAGTTCCTTTAAGGAATAGCTCGGTGCTTAGTGTGTCGTCTACATGAGAGAGTGTGTGACGGTGAATGCGCTCAGAGCAGACAACGGTCGGCTATCAGAGCTGAGAATACATCAGCAGTTTATTTGTTAAGTGGTAGTAAATGTACAGTGTAGGTTTCCGTTTGTCTCTGAATAAATGCTCCCGAAAGAAAGTTCCCGTGTCTTGCTTCTCAACATCACAACAAAACAAAACGAGCCGCAACACTAGGGGAGAGCAGCAGTCAGCTGAAAAAACTCCGACACAGAGAGAGAGAGGATACAAGACGACGAGGAAGCCCGTCTACAAACCAATCACTTATAAGTATCTGGAGACGCAGCTCACGTATGTGATGACGGCAGGACGTAGTTTTGTCACGTACAGATCTTTAGTAACGCTTGCATAACTGCAGCGTGAACCCAAAACTTACCGGATCAAATGTATACAATGTAACAAAAACATGACACTTGGTCCGGACTTTCATGTGTGAAAACGCCCTAACTCAATCTGAGCTCATTAGGCTGAATGGACACATTTCACTTCAATATTTGCATAATGTTGCCATATGCCAACAAATTAATTTTAGCCGTTTACAGAAAAAATATTGCATTTTAACTAGTTTAAATGATGACAATTGAAAGTTTACGTTCCCCAGATAACATCTGAATTTTTCTTTTTTTTTTCCAAAGAAATGCTTCTAAAAAAAAACAAAAAAACCTACATTTTGGCTGATACTGGGACGTGAGCTTCAGTGTGGCACAAACAAGCACTCACCCACTGTTAGTATTCCATTGACTGCCATTCATTTTGATGTCACTTTGACAGCGAATAACTTTACATCTGAAGCGTTTAAAGACTTTATTTGTTTATTTTATATTTCTAAAGAAACACGACAATGTTTAAAAGTCTCCATTACCTTGTATCTCACGTTAAGGCTCCGTAGCAGACGTTTTTGTAAAAATAGGCTAACGATTGTGTCATAACCACGCAACTTACTGTCGCATAGTAGAGGAATTACTGTATAGTCAGGAGAAGCTCGCAGGCAGTTTCGACTTACATTAGCTGTTCAGATTTCTCTTGGCATAGCTACCAGAAGACTTACAACTTTCAAGACAGGTTGCTCACGTCACATTTACGTCTAATATCCTTCACTGGTCTCCGTCCAGAGCAATGAGTTCTGTTGATCCATTTTATATAATGTCTATATGTGGCACAAGTGCAGAAAAGGGGCAGGCAAACAGGATTTCCTGGTTCGGTGATGTCATGAAATATATGAAAGATCAAAATAAAAGATCCATTTACATAATTAAACAGAAAACAATGCATTTTATATTGTTTATTGTGAAAAAAAAAACCTAAGAAAAATATTTTTTTTTTGCCATATGGCAACACCATGCAATAGAGGGTTAACAAGCTGAGCAAGGCAATCACCATTTTGCATTGCATTTAGTGTATTTAAATGGGTCCGGGCTAAGCCCCGAACCTTCTCAAGTCCTAGAAACGCCCCTGTTTGAGGTCTTTGAGCACTGGTCATGATTTGGGTGTCCTACTGCAACATTCTAGCCTGGTTGACACCAGACCCTTCTCAGGTGTAACTGAGAGTGACTTGCAGAGCAAATCTCAAATTTGCCGTAAGTTCATCAGGGTTTTCCCAGGCTACAACATTCTTTCTTACAAAGCAATTTTATATTTTATTGGTTGGAACCAAGTTTGTTCAATCTATTATAGTAGATATAACTGGTTATGCAACACAAAAAGCACTGTATGACTTACCAGTACAGAACATCAAGACAACCATGTAATCACATTACTTTACACAAGCCTGGTTTCGCATATATTTGCAAAATATTTACAATAATTATTTGTTTATTCCTATTAATTTATTACAGTTTTCACTTGTATTTTGTTATTATCACTGTATTTTTAATGTATTTAATAAATAAAATGAAGACAACCAAAATGGCTAAGGTGTTCGGTTACCATCTTTGTTTGTGTACTGTAAACTGAACGGAATCCATAAATATTATTGATTGGGAACCTTATGAAGGATTTGGGTAATGTCTGCAGTGTTGTCAAACAAGCTGATAAGGTTTTTAAAGTTTTTTATTTATTATTTTTGATGGAAACAGAGGCTAATATGAATCCAATGTAACTATTAAGTATGCAAACCTAAGTTTCAGGCACAGACCCATGTGGTTTCTAATGAGTTTTGTATATATTTCTTTTTTTTCTTCATTTTAATTAGCATTTTTAAAATGCAGTTAGTGCTAGCTAGCTAACGTTAACTTCAGTTGAGGTAACGTTAGCTAGCTCCTGACCGACTGTAACTTAACGGTAACGTTACCTGAATGGCTCAACTAATCAATTAACGTTAGCTTACAGCTGGGGGCAAAGTTAAACAAACATGGCGTCACGATTAGCGTTCATTATTATATCACTAAATCTGAAAATAACTAGCTAATGCTCGCCCATGAAACAACTAAGTTAACGTTAGCTACTTATTTCAACTGTAAGTGTATTTTCCTTCTAACGTTAGCTAGCTACCTGCCTCCGGTGAGGAGTGTCGCTGTCTGTAGCTAGTGCTTGCCAAACAGGGTTTCTCTCTCTCCAGCCTCTGCGTGTCTCTGCTCTGCCGTTCTCATACACACAGGAGACTACCAGCAGGAAGTAGAAAAAAACAGACAAATAAGGAAGTAAATGCTGTCGGATCGAAGCTGAGCTGGAGCCTCTTTTCTGCTGTAAAGTGAAAGTAGATCAGTCGAAAGCTCAGTAACGTTAATAGAATTCAAGGCACAACGGCTGTGCTAAGGAAATTAGCTGTTAAGCTAATTCCTTCACTGCCTCTACGTTAACGTAATTCCAAAACATAGCTACCCTAGACAGGAAATCAGAAGGCGAGAAAGACACATACGAGTAAGTACACTGCAGTGAGATGCTAACTGGTAAGCCCCACGGGGAGAGGGAGAAAATGCCTGTGTGTGTTTGTGTGAGGAAGCACTGTATTATTGTGTGAGAC
Source organism: Zingel zingel (assembly GCA_023566125.1). Lineage (NCBI taxonomy): Eukaryota > Metazoa > Chordata > Actinopteri > Perciformes > Percidae > Zingel > Zingel zingel. The sequence goes on from CM042320.1 coordinate 23,468,428, forward strand.
AGAAATAGCAGAGAGCTGTGGTAAAATAGGGGACGCTTTTTTTTTTGTTAGTCTGTATTACACACAGCCCTTTTTCTACCGGTTGTTTATGTCAGCAGTGGGGAAAGAGTACACACACATAGCTCAGGAGAGGAAGGCTCCGAGGAGAAAGAGAAAATGAGGAGAGAGAAAAAAAGAGTTGTGTGTGTTCTGTAAACAAGGCATACACCATGGTCTCTCTTCACTCTTTCAGCTTCACTCCTGCAGAGTGAATTGAAAGTAGGGTAGGAGGGCATAAAGACACAAATGAACAAAACATGTAAAGGTCAGGGCCTAGAGGGAGGTGAGATAAGAGTGCAGGTGGTGGGTCATGCTGAGTGTACAGCTGTATTCAGCACTTTCTGTTTGCCATTCAGTAAACAAAGTGAGTGGCCCAATCCCAAAGTGAGCCCTGAGGACTAAGAACGAAAGACTTACAGACTTAATTGATCTCAGGTGCTAAGTGAGTGAGTGTGTGAGGCCACATGGGCTCAGATAGGTATAAATGGGATTGGGACAGCACTTAAAGGAGAACTCCGGGGCAATTTTTAAGTTAATCCTGATCGCTATAAGTATGTGAGTACTGTCAATAGGAAAAAAAACGAGCCAAATTGGTGCTAGCATCATGGAGCTACTGCAGCTAATGCCGAGAGCTCCCACTTAGCTAAAACGGCAGTTTTGGGGGCATATCATAAAGAGTGCCTTTGTTCCTCTTAACAGACACAAAATGCAACTAAAATGTCTGTGCAACATGAACAGGGCCCTTACATGAAAACAAGATGCGTTTTCAACTCAGACATTGTTTAAATTCACCTACCCTGTTAGCTGCTAGCTGCCGTCTGATGAGTGAGTGTGTTCAGCCAGGCTTCGGTAATACTCATCAAGCAGCAGTTCTGTGTGTATTTGTAGCATATATATATATCCATTTTGTGTGCAATCCATCTGGCGTTGGTGAATAGTAGTCTCTGCAGTGGCGAACTGTGTGTTAGTTGCCTTAGCCAGGCTAGCAGGTTCGACCGGCATATCCTTCTACCTCCTCCCCGCCTGCCGCGGCCGACAACAAGCCACGGGCGCCCGATGGTCTGGTGGATGTCCTCCAGAGGACAGTTCATGCTTTCGCGGCGAAATTTTTGTGGCAAAAAAAGTTTCCCCCTCAAAAATAGGTAATTGAGCACTGTAGTGGTTATGATCATATCAGTGACTATGTAACTACATGGAAACGGGCCAAATGATGCATGTTTCTTGTAACGTAACAGCGTTACAAAAGGCTGGCTGTAGTCTTGCGCTGAAGTCCCGCGGGAATTCAGTTGTAGCAGGAAAAGGTAAACAGCAGATCGTAGCGTAGAAGAGTGGAGGTGTTCACAAGGGAAGAAGCTTGGAGTAACGTAACTATGGAGCTAGAGCCAGCCTTCAGTAACGCTATTACTGTACAAGAAACAGGCATCATTTGGCCCGTTTCCATGTAGTTACATAGTCACTGATATAATCATAACCACTACAGTGCTCAATTACCTATTTTTGAGGGGGAAATAAACTTTTTTCGCCGCAAAAAGTTCGCCGCAAAAGCATGAACTGTCCTCTGGAGGACATCCACCAGACCATCGGGCGCCCGTGGATTGTTGTCGGCGGCGGCAGACGGGGAAGGTGGGGAGGAGGTAGAAGGATATGCCGGTCGAACCTGCTAGCCTGGCTAAGGCAACTAACACACAGTTCGCCACTGCAGAGACTACTATTCACCAACGCCAGATGGATTGCACACAAAATGGATATATATATATATATATATGCATATATATATATATATATATGCATGCTACAAATACACACAGAACTGCTGCTTGATGAGTATTACCGAAGCCTGGCTGAACACACTCACTCATCAGACGGCAGCTAGCAGCTAACAGGGTAGGTGAATTTAAACAATGTCTGAGTTGAAAACGCATCTTGTTTTCATGTAAGGGCCCTGTTCATGTTGCACAGACATTTTAGTTGCATTTTGTGTCTGTTAAGAGGCTCCATGCTCCATGATGCTAGCACCGATTTGGCTCGTTTTTTTTCCTATCGACAGTACTCACATACTTATAGCGATCAGGATTAACGTAAAAATTGCCCGGAGTTCTCCTTTAACGAGATCACAACCGTTTAATAACAAAGATGTTGCTGACACTTGCCGGTTTGGGAATTTTCATTTTAAGTGTGTTGCTTTCCACACGACCAAGGCACAGGAGACGGCTGCCTGATTCCAAATTTTTTCAAACCCTTGTTTTACAAGCTGGACAACAGGTTGGTCTGTGTTGTGTGGTCGTGTGTCGTGCTGTTGTTTACCTTTTTGTAATTCCCGGATTTCCCTATGGTCTCCGCAGTAAACGTCACAACGCTTTGAACTGTGGGTAATTCCCTTTGGTGAAGTCTGCATCGATGCAGACCGATGGAAAGGGCTCGGTAAGTGTGTACTCAAACTCTCACGCCCTTTGAAATTCGACATTGGGACAACCCTAAACCCTTACGAATTTCGCAAGAACGCGCACCAAAGTCCATGAGTCTGTGAGTCCGGACTTTGGGATTGGGCCATCGTGTTTGTACACAAAGACTGTTCCGTGACTGCAGATGGGTGTATTTTGTGTGTATTCTCCTTGCAAAACGATGTGTGTGTTTTTTGTAGCTTGTGTGATAATGTTGCACTGGATGTTGTTTCCTGTGGACTTTGCCTCCCTCCATGCATCATCTGGTGTGGGATATTATATCAGGGGGGGATTAGTCCTGAGGATCTTGGACTTTCCCCTCTGCAAATATAGGAGCTGTTCACAAAAGGTCACAGCTATTAATGACCTGTCCTCTACTCTGTGTGTCTCCTATAAGGACTTACGTCTCTTATCTCCAACATTATTATCAGCCACCATGGACCACAAAGGGGAACCCCAGGAAGGAGCTATGGGGCTGAAACACGAGGAGCTGCCGCAGATGGACGGCTTATGTGATGCGTGCGAGCCTGACGAGGCCCAACCGGCCACACAAGTATGCCACACCTGCAGCTTTGCCTTCTGTTCTGTCCATGCTGACAGACATGCCAGCAGCACACATCACCCCATAATGCCTTACAACCATGAGGGGACACAAGCTAATGGACTTGGCACCAGCAGATGCTCCAGAGTTGGAGATGGAGCTGAGGATGTGGCTGGCGCTGAGAGGGCAACTAGAATGGGTGTGAATCAGGAGATGGCGCCACTCGGAGTGGCAATGGCTAATGGCGATGAGAGTGGTGATGCTGGGGAAAGAGAAGGAGCCAAGAATGGTGTACATTTGGAGGCTGAGCTGGGTGACGGAGCTGAGGGTGCAGAAGCAGGGCAAGAGGTCGTGGCTGCCAGAGAGGTGGGGAAGAGGGACACTGTGACAGTAGAGAGGCTGCGCTGCAAGGAGCATGGACAGGAAGGATCACTCTACTGTAAACCAGATGAGAAGATCATCTGTGTGGTGTGTGCTGTGCAGGGTGACCACCGTGAGCATGAGATCATCACCCTGCATGAGGCCTACGTGTGGCAGAAGGTGAGTCACACACTTACCATGGCAGGTTTATGTATGGTGAAACGGCTCTGTGTGTGATATTACTGTATGCCCTCAACTGTACTAAATCAAAACATCTGCGGCTCTGTAATGTATAACATAATGCATTCAGAGCAGCGTCTATCTGGTTTGCTTTTAAAATTCTGTTTAAGTAGCATGTCAATAGCTGTAGGCCCTGTAGTCTTAAAGTAAACTCACCAGGGCTCTGTAAGAGCTCTGTGTAACTCATGATCACCCACATGACGTCATTCATGAATTGATTCAATTGCACAGCTACATAAATAATTCTGATGAAAGCTGTGAAATGGAAATTAATCATTATGAATATCCCATTGTCCGTTTGGCTTGCCACCAATCATGGCTTCACCTCTCTTCCATTTCCAGATGGCGTTTTGCCTCAGGTATAATAAATAGGTCTATGGAGTCACCATTCACTCATTCAGTTTTGAGAATAACTCCATTATCACTATGGGCTCAGTTCTGCAGAGCATAGTGTTTGTGATGATCATAGAACCGTTTAGAGTCAGGTGTTCTCAGCCCACTGAACGCACTCGGACTCACTGTGTTTGTGCAACCTAGGACCAATTAACAGAGGTGTGATAGTCCTCAGAAACAGGACTTAGTTTTTGATTCATATTTTGTCAGGGGGTATTTTGTAACAGTCAAGGGTTTTGTTTGTGAACACTAAAATAAACTGAATCACAAATCCGGTGCATTTAGCTACAGTAGTAATGACGCACGTGGTGTGCTGACTGTAATTTACAGAGCACAAGTTTTGTCCTCTACCCTGTGGCTGAATATCTGAAAAAAACAAAAGTAGCGCAGCGTAATACACTGCCTTACTTTCACATCATGGCCACATATGGATTGATGAGAGACAAAGAGGATCGCACACACACACACACACACACACACACACACACACACACACACACACACACACACACACACACACACACACACACACACACACACACACACACACACACACAGCCAAAGGCCACATTATTTACTCTAAACCTACTCTAGCTTTTATCCTGCGTGTCGGTGTATTCATGTGAAAGAACCCATTATCTCCTGGTGTAGTGATATGATTTCCCGCTGCTGTACATTGCTCTGAGCATGTAACATGTCAAAGCTTATGTAAAATTGTAGCCTGTGATTGACTAGGGAGCTGTCAAGGATGTACCATGGCGTTTTGTTGTGTGTAAACATCTTCTAGAAACAGCAAAGCAAACAATATTGTCACATTATCAATCCTGAGATTTTCAGGCCCAGTCTTTCTTTCCATAGAGTTGTAAACTGATAATTAAAGCATACGTTAATTTACACATTTTCTAAATGATTACCAGTGGAATGATGAACTAATAACAGCAACTCTGTGTACTTGCTGTGTTGTATGTAGTGGCGTACTCCATGCCAGAGTGTTGTGTTTATTGTGTGTTTGTCTGCTCCACCTGTAGAGCAGGCAAGGTTACGACCTGCTGGGCTGTACGCAACAGATGGGTGAGAAGATCAAGACCAAGTGGACCAACCCCGAGGTGAGCGCAAACTCCTGCACACAGAACACTGACTCAAATCTCAAACACGAGTTCTACAGTAAGGGCCATTTTTAGAAAACCCCAAAGGATTTGCACTCAACTGTTCTCATTTAGAAATGAGCTCTTATCAAATGAAATGAGAATTTCTCTGCAGCAACAAAAGGTGGACTTGACCTCCTCGCAAGCAATGACAGCGCTCTCAGCCAGCCTGACAAATGAACACTACAACCCCTGCAGATCAGTTTTTTTGCTATTCTTCATATCATCTTGTGCAATTCTGTCTATTTCAGTTCCCCCAGTTCGTGACTTTCCTAACTACGAAGCTGACGATCTGATTTGAAGATCATGAATGTGTGATTATTATTATTCTTTTCGTCTCACAGAATCTAAATTAGTTTTTTTCTAGTTGTTTAAGTTTCTGGTAAGGTTTGGGAAAAAAATAAGCCATTACTTATGAACTGACTGATTTGAATTTTTTTATATTTTTAATTTTTATTTTATTTAATGTTTTTATTTTAATTTTTTTTATTTTAATGAGATGACTATAATTTTAACGATGTTTGATGATTGTTTGTGAAGTGACCTTGGGTGTCATGAAAGGCACTTTAAATAAAATGTATTATTATTATAATTATTACTCATTTCTCATTCAGCGGGTACAGCAGAAAGCACTGCAGCGATATACAGTAGACACTGCAGCAGTGGAGACACAGCAGTCTAGAATGAGATAAAAATGGATTAGAAAGAGATTATGTCATAAAGGCATTGGGTAGTAAACATGAGAGTCAATTATTTCAATCCATATATTTATCATGCCGCCCCATTCACAGATCGCAGACATTGCCTATTGGAGTTTTGCAGATATAATTCTTCTTGGAGCGTAGTGTAAGTGATGGCATCATTGTGTGATTACTGAGTCATGTCATTGTCGGGCTTCAGCCGATGTCACTTTTTTGACTCAGAACTTCTGTGCTAAGTCAGAGGCTGTATTTTCAAATTGATTCTATATAGTCAGTCATGCATAAAATAAGAGAGACATAAAGATGACCCTGTGGCTGTTTTTAAACTCTTTTTGAACTTGTTAAGTTAACAAAAAAGCCATTGTATTCAATCTAGGACTAAGAGAGTGGCTGTAATGTATATACTGTGTTCAATTGTAAGGGGGTTCTAATATGTTTACCCCTTCTGTATAAATAAATGAGGTGGACAAAATATTAAAGACACCTTTTAAATACAGTGCAGCCCAATATAACCCTAAAACTCATTACTCATTAATGACCATCATGATGCATCAATACTAACATTCACAAAGTTAGTATTTATTACTGGACTGTTGTATTTGACTGCATTGCAGTGTAGAAATATTTCACTTAAATCTTTATACACACACACACACGCACACACACACACACACACACACACAGGAAGGATGGGGAGAAAGGGCTTACACGCACACACTCACTCACCCCTTTGTAATAATGCCAGCAAGGTTGACCTCAGTTTTTTGTTTACTGATGGCACTTGTGCAGCCTTGCGCACATCCCATGGTAGTCATTGAGGGATGGTGAAAGTGACAAGAATTTGCTTGTGCCACTCAGATTTGTCTCAGTCAGTCATGTGGAACGAAGACATGAAATAAGGGTCACAAGCGGTAGGAATTATCTTAACTCGTTTTCAACATTTTTGTCTAACCTTCACCAGGATGCCGTCTGAAAAGCAGTCGCCTCTCTCTTGATAGCAACCGAAACAAAAGCTGCAAACCGAATTTTCTGACAAGTCAACCTTGAAAATAGTGGCTGTATTTCCATTACAGATGCCATAGTCGGGGAATGTTCTGCCTCTGAAAATAAAACATGACCTCAGACAGTTGCGTGTTGTGCATTGAGAGATGTAACAGTGAGCGACAGGATCAGGTCTCAGCTATGGTCTCAGCCACTTACTGTCGACAGCGGCTGCAGCTGCTCTCTCAACCACCCCTGCAACGCCTGTTCTGCCTTTTGCTCTGCTTATAATACTTAGTCTGAAGCCACTGGAGAGCGGTGGCACACAGGAGCATTGCTCAGTACCTGCAAAGATGTGACCTAAGCACAGTGGCATAATATAGAAGGTTAATTTGAGTGGCCTGCGAGAGATAA